>OZ024929.1:153212573-154687990 GCA_964017235.1 Sabellastarte sp. h YS-2021 | reverse complement strand
TTTCAATATGTTATTCACCTATTTTGGGGTCAGCTATAACATAGTGAAGTTTCAGACCTGTGGCTCATTTCATAGCTGAGTAATAGCTACTTTGAAGTGCTCACTGTTGAGTAAATCAGTTATAATTGGAAAACTATTGCATTTACAGAAATTTGTGCAAATATGTTATTCAGGTACTTTTGGGTCAGCTATAACATAGTGAAATTATAGACCTATAGCTCATGGCACAACTGAGCAATAGCTATTCTCAGGTACTGACTGTTGAGTAAATCAGCTATAACTTGAAAAATATTGCATTTGGAGTATTTTGTTAAAATATATTGTTCACCTACTTTTGGGTCAGCTATAACATAGTGAAATTACAGACCTATAGCTCATGGCATAGCGGAGCAATAGCTATTTTCAGGTTCTCACTATTGAGTAAATCAGTTGTAGCTTGAAAACTATTGCATTTACAGTAGTTTGCTTAAATATGTTGTTCACCTACTTTTGGGTTAGCTATAACATAGTAAAATTTCAGACATGTAGCTCATTGCATAGCTGAGTAATAGTTCCTTTGAGGTTCTCACTGTTGAGTAAATCAGTTGTAACTTGAAAACTATTACATTTAGAGTAATTTGTTAAATATGTTATTCACAGAATTTTTGGTCAGCTATAACATAGTGAAATTGCAGACCTCTATGTCATGGCATAGCTGAGCAATAGCTACTTTCAGGTTCTCACTGTTGAGTAAATCATTGTATCCACTGGATAGCCGCAGTGTGTAGAGAGAGATTTCACCATTACTGCTCTGATGAAAAAAAATATTATAGCTAGCTTTCTTAAGTTGCAGTATATATTAATAACCATAAAATGTTGTCTGGGAATATTTTTGGCCTCATTTTGAGAAACAAGATGGCCGCCACAGGTGTTTTTTGTCAGTCATGAAAAGTGCTTATATCTCCCTTATTATTGACCCTAGAGGTTTGGGATGATAAACCAACCTGTAGGAAATCATGGGGTGGGAATCTTTTGGTGTGGTCAGATTTGACCTTCAATGACCCCTCCTTCAAGGTCAAACAAGGATAGCCAAACTTAAAAGTGCTTATAACTCGCTTATTATTGGTCCCAGAGGTTTGGGATGGTAAACAGACAGGAAATCATGGGCTGTGAATCTGTTGATATGGTCCGATTTGACCTTGGAACCCTCCTTCAAGGTCAAATGAGGATAGCGAAAATTGAAAGTGCCTACAACTCGCTTATTATTGGTGACAGAGATTTGGCATCCCATAGGAAATCATTGGCTCGGAATCTTTTGGTATGGTCAGATTTGACCTTTGGACCCCTCCTTCAAGGTCAAATGAGGACAGCCAAGCTTAAAAGTGCTTATAACTCATTTATAATTGGTCCTAGAGGTTTGGAATGGTAAACCATAGGAAATCATGGGCTGGGAATGTATTTGTGTGGTTAGATTTGACCTTGGACCCCTTCTTCAAGGTCGAACGAGGATATTGCATTTGTAGTATTTCTTTAAATATGTTTTAACCTATTTTTTACACTTAAACAATTACCTTGTTATTTTCCTTCATAATACCATTTACAGGGCACAACTTTTTTATCCTTTTCTTCTGTCAGCTTCGGAATTTCTTTCGAACTTGCTGTTCAGTTACCATTTACTGTATTTCTGTACAGCCCTTTTCCTGATAATTATTCTGTCCTCTAATCACCTTCACAAATCAAAAAACACTCAGTCAGCTGACACAGTGCCCGTTCACGGGCACTCTCCTCTTGTTTTCATCCAGATACAGATTCATCTTCATGACATCGCCACTTCATTATAATAAAGGTTCCCCACCTTATCATTTTTACCCCACAGCCCTTAAGGGCTGTCGGGGTATTGTTTTCACCCATGGTGTCCAGATGGGCGGGTGAGTGGGTGGCGGGAAAAAGTTTGTCCTGCCGGTATCTCAGAAACTATAAGGTGTAGGAAGTTGATACTTGGTATCACCTAACTTTCACCTAACCTAAATTAGTTAGGGGTGTAGGTATACAACATCATGGTGTGACCTTGATTTGACCTTGCCGTAGTGACCTTGACCTATAAATTCTGGGCAACCATAAGGTGTAGGAAGTTGATACTTGCAAAGGACATTGGTTAGGCGGTGTAGGTGTGCAACATCATAGTGTGACCTTGATTTGACCTTTGACCATGCCATAGTGACTTTGACCTATAAAATCTTGTCCGGGCTATATCTCAGAAACCATAAGGTGTAGGAAGTTGATACTTCACAGGGACATTGGCTAGGGTGTGTAGATGTAAAGCTTCATGGTGTGACCTTGATTTGATCTTTGACCTTGCCGTAGTGACCTTGACCTATAATGCCTTGCTCGTTCTTTATTTCGGAAACTATAAGTTGTAGAAAGTTAATATTTGGAAGGGACATTAGTTGTGGGGTGTAGGTGTGCAACGTCATGATGTGACCTTGATTTGACCTTGCTGTAGTGACCTTGACCTATAAATTCTGGGCAACCATAAGGTGTAGGAAGTTGATACTTGCTAGGGACATTGGTTAGGCGGTGTAGATGTGCAGCGTCATAGCATGACCTCGATTTGACCTTTGACCATGCCATAGTGACCTTGACCTATAAAATCTTGTCCGGGCTATATCTCGGAAACCGTAAGGTGTAGGAAGTTGATACTTCATAGGGACATTGGCTAGGGTGTGTAGATGTAAAACTTCATGGTGTGACCTTGATTTGACCTTTGACCTTGCCGTAGTGACCTTGACCTATAATGCCTTGTCCGTTCTATATTTCGGAAACTAGGAAGTTTATATTTGAAGTTGTTATTTCACAACATAATTGTGATTTTTTCATTGACAGCTATTCTCCAGTTAAGAAATTTTACAGCTTCATAACTTTTGGTTTACAGAATTGTATTGTTTTAATACTTAATCTTTGCATGCAGTACTCTGAAAGTATCCCAATCTGTGTACTCTTTCACTACTTCTATATCTCATGGTGTTGAAAATAGTTCCCCAGACTGTGGGGTATGGGCATCTCTGATGCTATTTTTATGAAATATTCCGTTACCCTCTTATAGAGCACATACTTTGACTGAGCAAGTCATAGTTCTCTCCCTCATTTGAGACAAAAAATTGTAGTGAATCTCCAACCTCATTTAGAGAACCAAAATGTCTGACCTGTTTGTTTTAGAGACTCCATACTGAACCTTACACACCATGTTATATAAGGGATTACCCATCTGTCAGTGATAAGTTAAAATTTAATATCACTCAGCTGTTGCTCGGTTGGTCCTGATTGGTTTAAATATGTTTGATTTGTGATTAAAATTCCAAGCACTTCATTATTTTTCATCAAATATTCCTTTAAGCTCAAGTGGGAAATCAAAGCTTCTTCCCTTGTGGTAAGTCTGTGAGGATGTCTGTATTTTAGCAGTCAGACACACAGTCACTTCCCTATCCAGTGAGTTCGGCCCATGCCAGTCAGGCTGCAGGATCTTTAGCCTTGCCAAAGCAGAAAGACAGCCCAAAATCTGCAGGTAAGGATGTGAATTTGTAACATAATTAAGGTTTTTTCTCTGCAACATTCAACTTGGTTGAATGGTGAATTTTTTTTTTTTTTTCCATTGAAGATGTTTTTCTAACCTTGTCAGATTTTGTGTAAAACTATGGCACACTTTAAGATTAAAAAAAGTGTTTAAAAGGCATGAATCCAATTTTCAGAAAATCTTTTTGATCTTAACTTATCTTTTGTCCAAATAGCTGCCTCACCTTTTGTTATTTGAATGGAATTCACACCCAGTGTATGTTTTTGGAAATATATGGAATTATTTTTATTTTGTGTATGGAGATGCACTGAGGCCCTATCAGGATATTACTTTAACTGTTGAAAAAGGATGTAAAAAACGCACTATAACCTTTGCAGGTAAGCAGAGGTCTCGACTGGAACACGGTGAAGATGTACAAAGTACACATTTACAGAGTGAAACAACTGGTCAGAATTACCAAAGATACCCACTCGGTCAGCAACACAATGGGGTCATCTTGAGAGAACAAAGCATGAAATCTCAGCCACTTCCCAACAACCTTATCAATTTAACAAATTTACAAAAACCCAACATGGGTCCTACGGTGGTCAGACATTCCATGCAAAACGGTTTGTCCCACATGTCTGAGTTACCACAGCAACAGATGGTGCAGTATTCGGGACTGCAGCGCAACCATGGGGAAGAACATCACCCCAGAGGTCTCACAGTGCATCAGGATGATGGGCAACAGGAAATGTCTGAGAACCTGGAGAGACAGATTGAAGAGTTAAACAGGCAGCATGCAGACGCACAGGACAAACTGCGGAGACTGATGGATCAACAACACACTGTGGAGGGTCAGGTAAGGAACTCATTTGTGTGAAAGACTAGCTGGCAGTCCTCATTTTTTTACAGTAGAAAGGACTAAATCTATAAAGAATATTTAAGAATCGATTATTGAAAACATCATTTTTTTAGGCTCCCCAATGACTGATACTTCTTCAAAACAATAAGAAAACATGAAAATTTGAGGAAATAAAGCACTTTTGTACTTTACGTCCGGTAATTTACTGTAAAATATCTGAGAACTTTCCTGTTTAGAATTATTACCCATATACTGTCGCCGTTTAGTTTTATCATATCGATGACAAGCATACAACATACCAGTTTTATTGCGAAAAATACACTTACCATTTCCTGACCATTGCTATATGTTGGTGCCATCCAACTCACTGGCCAACGTTGAGAAACGTTTTAAGAAACCTTAAGAGGCCAGTGAGTGAGTGTGAACTAGCATGTCCCCCTAGTGGTCATGTGACCACGCTAGTAAACAACCTTCATTATTTTTGTTGGCCATCCTAGAGTGTGGATGTTTATTTTCTTTTCGGTTTTTTATTAAGTATTTTGGATTTTTTGTGGTTTTGAGTTCTGTTATAAGACGTCTGTGTTGACAATGTCTTCTCAGGACAAAATTAAGAGGAAAGGCACAGAGGAAAAGTGGACTTTTCTTCTCGGATTGATTACCATTTTTGTAAAATGGCGGCAGGGATGTTTGTCGTTGGATGAAGAACTTCTGCTGCTCAGAATGCAGGTTTTTCTTCATAAGTCACGTATTTCTTCAGATGGGACAAGTTCTTTTTTATTTTTTATGCATTTTCCTCTTGCTTGAAGATTTACTTCATCTTTTACACTGAAACTGTCGGCAGTCATACTAGCTCCGGCAGGGACAGTTTACATGTTGCTAGGCGACAAAGGAAAGCATGGAGACAATTCGATTGTTACAAAGCTTATCACTCGTCGGGTTCGTATAGCCAGGCGTTTGGTAGCAAAGATCTCACCACTGCATGTTCTGCCGAATAGATCTCTGGTTGGAATCCCCTATGGGGGCAGACATCATAGTTTCTGTTGGAGGCTGCATCGTGGATAAGTTTCGAATGCAGAATTGCTCTCTAACCATTTAATTCTTCCGGTGGGTTTCAGTCGGAACTTTTCACGGAGGAAAATACGTGCATGACGTCATCCGAAGACAATCGAGTTTCCATACCTCCCAAAAGGTCTGGAATCGGGTTGTCAGATGACCGGAGTTGTGTTTCATCTCAGAAATTACTTTTTCTTTCTGTGGTGTTATGCAGGGTTTCTGCTGGAAACCGGCACCGGTCCATAAAACCTGGTTGTACACATTGTCAGATTTTGTTCAAGAATACAGGTTCTCTGTGTTTTCTTGCAGCATAATCATGTTAAATCTTACACTACAATTTTTGGATTTATTTAGCAGGACCTCTGTCAGGAGGTCTTCAAGAATTTAAGGATTATCAGAAATCTCCTAGAATATCCAGTACTACCTGGGACTGTGTACAGTAATTTCTATTACAGTCTTCAATGATCCTGGATGTTTTGTGGGCAGTGTGTTGACCAGCTCTTCAACTTGTTACTCGTCAGGAGTGTTACAAGTCTTATTTTTCTCTATCTTATCTCTTAGATGATTTTGGTAGAATGAAAAATTGCATTTTTCACTCTTAATGAGGTTTTCTCCTGCTGAACTTTTGGTCAGATGTCCAGGAAAACTTCATTTTGTGATCTCGGGTGTATAGTGTTTCTTCTGTCTGGGAAGGAGCAAACTCCTATACATGGCTAGAAAGAGGATTAGTGCCCCAGGGCAGTTTTTGCTTCCCTTTATGATACTTAATCCTCCAACTCTGTTACAAAACTCTCCTTCTCTGTAAGATTTAGAGAGGTTAGGGGTAATCTTTGGGAGTAGTGTTTGTCCACTAGTGCAGATATACTACACCTTACATCTCAACATAGTAAGAGGATAATCTTCAACCATTCTTTACCTTTCACAGAGGCAACAGTACTTATTCATGTTCCTAAAGCAGTTGTGGACATGTGTTTTAAGAATAAATGAATAAAATGCGGGAGACATCAGTTTGCATAAAAGCTGTGTATGAAATGATCGACAAAAGGGCGATAACACCAGTAAGATGGTGATATCGCTACAATTTTACAGTTTATCGGTTGTGATAAGCTGGGAAGAGATGGCTACCACTAATAGTTGAGGTAAATAAGCCTAATTAAGTACCTTATTTTCATATTGTTGGGTTTTCGCGAGTTGTTACTTGTAAGTGAATGGGTGTGTTAACGCGTTTCCTTACAGTTGCATTCTTCCATAGCCAGATTCACGCGAATTGTTATCTTCACTTCCCTGTTGATGACAGTTCACACCGGTTCACTATGTTAGTCCATGGTGAGGTTGTGGGATCTATAAGAACGCATCATGCTTTACCAGTATATAGACCATTTCATTGCTTTGCTCTTGGAAATGGTTTATTTTCGACTTTACTATTGTATTAACGGATAGTGAACCTGATGGCTGCAGTAGAAGGCATTGGGTGTTCACCAGCTTATATACATTAAAAAAAAAAAAAAAAAAAAAACATCTTGTCTAAGGCACCAGGATTTTTAGTTTGGATTGCAGATTCCACCTTATGGTACATCTTTACTCATAACAAGCTTTTTCTCCGGCTAATGGTTTCTAAGGAAGCCATTTCTTTGGTGGAGGTATGGCTTCATAGGACAAAACAGTGCCATTGGGTCATTTGTTTATTAGGTAACCCCAAGGCTGTCTGCTAATGTACCACAGATACCACACATTATACACAGATAATGTACCAGTTTTTCTGTTCTCAGGTTCTTAGGGATCATCTTCAGTGGTGGAACGACTTTTCAAATTTGCAGGAGCTCCCTTTACTTCATCATCAGGAGCACAATCTCCTTCTGTTATTAGATGCTTTCTTTAAGGGTTGGGATGCACAATTATGGCATCAAACAGCCAGTGGTCTGTTGTATCATGAGGGTTCAAGACTCCACATTAACAGGGCTACTACCTTTAGAATCATTTGGAGGTCTGATTCGGATTCTGAATCTGTTGATTTCCCCAGATATTTCTTCAGTGGTTTCCTATCTGAACAGGTAGGGAGGTACCCACTTTCAGGAATGTGTTTCCTTATCTGAAGAATCATTCCTTGGACGAATGCCATGGGTTCAGATTCAGGCATATCACTTCCCAGGGTATACAAATATTCCAATTCATTCTTTGTTCATGAGAGTCAAGTTGATTCAAATTGAATGTGTTTTGGATGACTTTTGAATCGTCTATTCTGATTCAGGTGTTCAATCAAATCTGTTTTTGATTACTATCACCAATGATGGATTTGTTTTGCAACTAGTTTGAACCACAAGCTTGTCTTTTTCAACTTTTCTTGGGATGGACTGGACAGTTTGTTTGGTCCTGTGACCTTGATTCTTCAGATGATGCAGGTGAATCAATTGGCTTCTAAGGCTCCTTTGATTTTCGACCTGTAGTCATTCCTGCTTTGAAACCTTCTTTAGATTATGCTTTGGTGCCAGATAAGTTTCTTTGTCCAGTGAGAGCCTTGAGAGGTTATCTTGATAAGTCAAGATCTCAGGAAAGGCAAGAAAATTCTTTTGGTAGCTATTAAGAAGGGCTACTCCAAGATTTAGGTGCAGAATCATCTGGATTGCATCAGAGTGGCTAGGGATGTCTTATTTTTGGGATCTGGTGGATCTGTTCCACAAAGGTTCCTTTTAGGGCTTCCCTTGCAGGTGGGTTCAATCATTCTGCCATTGGTATCCAACAACCTGAATCTTAAGCTTCCAGCGTATGTGTTTCCTTTCTTAGACTGTGGGGCTTGGGGAACAGGTGCATTACTCATTTCTTGGGAGGATCTGGACAGCTTTGTGTTTGTTCCAGTGGCTCTCATTCCTCAGGTGATTCAAGATGATCACCTACAGGTGCACAATCATCATAGTTGCACCAGGATAGCCAAGCATTCTTCAGGTGATTTAGAAGATGCCCACCTTCAGGTGCAGATTCATCATGATTGAATCATGATGGTCATGGTGGATGTTCTTGGTTGTGGGACCTGGTAGATCTATGCACATCTGAGGCTTCTTTGTGGTGAACTTCTCAGATACTACTTTTTTAGATGTAGCAAATTTCCTTAATTATTTCTTTAAGGAAAAGAATCTTAAGCCATCTACTATTGCTGGTTACAGAATAACAATGGTAGATTGCTTTCCTTGAAGAGAAATAAGTCTCTAGAACTCTTCAGCTGTATAGATTGTTGACATATTTCTATAGAGACAATCCAGTAGCCAATAGGTTCAGCCTTCTTTACCTTTTGTCTCTGGTCTTGTTTGGTCTCACCAGACAGTCTTTTGAGCCTTTGGGGAAGATTTCTTGGAGGTTATTAACTTTCAAGACGGTCTTTCTTTTGACTTTGGCATTAGGCAAAGGAAGAAGGGTATTCTCGTTAGCATTGTCTTCCCTTACTTTAAATGAGTATTGCTCACAAGTAGCTCTGGCCATTTAGTAGCCAAGAATCAGTTGGTTTCGGATGGGCCTACTTCAGTCAAGCCGGTCGATATGCCAGCTCTCAATCACTGGGACAGCAGTTTTACTCAAGATAGATCTCTTTGTCTTGTGAGGTTTTGAATTACTTTTACTTGGGACAAAGGATTCAATGAGGAATTTTTATGTCTTGTCTGTGCCTAGTTAGGAAGGCTTTACAGCAGATATTTTCAGGTCAACTATCTTATCTTGCTGTAGGCAGACTATCATTTTGACTGAGGAGGAGTCAAATTCTGACTCTCAACAGCAGCGAGTCAAAGCAAGAATCTTTAGGTTTTAGGATAGTGTTTCTGTATATGAATTTTTAGATGCATGTTACTGTAAACCATAACTTTTTTACCAATTTTCAGTCTCACCTGCTTGGTTTGCTTGTGGTCAGACTTTGATATTGTGTCCTACAGTTTGTTATCTTATAAGTATATGCGTGATACTTATATTGATACTTTAGTATGCATTTGCAGCTGTATGTCTGTCATACTATCTGTTTTTATATTAGGCAGATTTGTTGACTTCATTCAGACTTGGAATTACACAATATGCTGATGACACTTCCAATATTTGTGTCACCTGTGTGGGTGTTGGATGTTTGTCTAGATACAGCATTCAACTGTGGCAATAGCTGTCAATTTGTGAGAACTTCAACTACATACTATGATTTAGGGGATCTGTATGGTATGTGGTGACTGTTGGAAGTTTATATGTTGTTGTATGCATGTAAATTTCAATGTAAACTTCTCATAATGTTTTAGTTGTAGGCTAGGTAGTGAGTCTCTGTAATGATTACTTCCTTCCTACAACATCAACAACAACAAGGCTGTGTTGTTTTGTAGTGCTCAACAGTTCCACTGCCTCATCTGGGAGGTGAGTTTGGATCTGAATGCCTATAGGCTTGTGTTGTGTATGATAGCTGTGCAGAGTGGTGTACTGGGTCTTTATATTCTAGTACTGCCCTCCTTCCATGAAGGCTGCATTCAGCAATGGTCAGGAAATGGTAAGTGTATTTTTCGCAATAAAATTGAAAAATTTTGTTGTAATTTTAATTTTTATTAGATAAATACTTACCATTTCCTGACCAGGATAGTCCCCCCCTACCTCCCCGCAGATTCAGTACTAGGGGAGTATTTTCTGCAACAAAAATAATGAAGGTTGTTTACTAGCGTGGTCACATGACCACTAGGGGGACATGCTAGTTCACACTCACTCACTGGCCTCTTAAGGTTTCTTAAAACGTTTCTCAACGTTGGCCAGTGAGTTGGATGGCACCAACATATAGCAATGGTCAGGAAATGGTAAGTATTTATCTAATAAAAATTAAAATTACAACAAAATTTTTCAAATTTCTTTCTGTTTCGAAGTCCCGCAAACCAATTTTAATTTTTGTAAATTATCCAACCAATAGGAACTCTGTTAACCAAATAGCATGTAAGAACCTCTAAACAACACAGTGTGGAAGGTCAGACATGGAACTCTTTTATCCAAACAGGATATAAGCAACTGTTATATGAACGTGTGTCATATTTAAGTAACCTCTATAATATGAACAGACATCCTAAAGAGGTCCAGGACAATCTGTGGGAGTGAGCAATGGGTCGGTATTATTGTTTAGAGGGTCAAGGGGGGACACTTGTTGTCTGAATAACAACAACAGAAAGACAGGTAGAGATATCTGTTATCAAAACGTCAAACACACAGATAGAAACTACTATTGCCTCAACAGCAAACAGATGTGTAGGCACTTTTATTTTCAGAACAGTATAGAAAGTCTAGAAGAAACCTCTATTGTATGAACTGATAAAGTGTAACTTCAGCTGTTCATCCTATATTATGTCAAAACAGTGTTATATGTGGAAGATACATTCAATTTGTTTTGTGCAGATTTTATGTGGCTGCTAGTATTAATCATGATAAGCAGAAAAAATATTAGAAAAAATTAGAAACTGAATGGGATGTTTTCAGTAAATGGTCCCTTGACATTCCCTTTTTTGACCCAAGTGCATTAGAGGATGTTGCATCAATTTTGCACTATATAAATGTTTCTATTCTGTTCTATTCTTATTCTGATGTGTTTTAAATAAAAATTTTTATAGCGAAATACCCTTACCATTTCCTAACAGTAGCTATTTGTTGGAGCCATCCAACCCAATGGCCAACGCAGAGATGCGATTTTAAGGTTATATAACAACCTTAACCAAGCCATTGGGTTACAGTAGTCCGTCCTCCTGCCAATTAGGTCACATGACCACATTGTTTACTTCATTATTTTTGTTAGCCATCATCAGTATGGACGTCTTTGGGAATTAGTAGAAGTTTCTCAAGGTTTTCATTTATTTTTTGAGATTTTGCTGTGAATCTCACTTTATATTTTATATGTATATGATACAGAACTGATTCATTTATTGAATCTTCGAAGGTATGCATTATTTTATGCAAATAAAGGACTTTTTGGATGGCGACATCGAAAGTTCTATCATCTTCAACCTCGAGGAAATAAGTCTTCATAAAGAAGGTCCTACTGCAACAATAATATTATTATACAGCTTGCCAGTCGTTTGGTTCAGTTTGCTGGACGTTGGAAGCTATAATTTTGCAGCATACGTTTATAGAAAGAATGTACTCTTCAATAACAGAAGCGATCTGGACGGCGCCATCTTGGATGAGAATGACAATTCGAGTGGCCGTTATTGCTGTTCACGTCGGGTTCTAATAGCCAGGCGTTGAAAGCAATTTTATCACAGTATGCATCCCAGTCGAATAGATTGTCGATGCTACAGACGAAGGAATCTCCCTTGGGGGCAGCCATTAAGTTACCATGGACACGACACCGTGGAGGAGTTTTGAATGCAGGAAAAGACTACTTCTTCGGAAAACTCTTCCGTCGAGGTCCAGTCAAAACATTCACCAGAGGAAATACCTGTGTGAAGTCATCCATGCACAATCGAGTATTCTATACCTCTCAGAAGGTCAGAATTCGGGTTGTCAGATGTCCGGGAGTGTCATTCATGTCTACAAGGAGAGGTTTTTGATCTATGCACAAGAAATTTTAGTACAATCGGGTTTCTATACCTCTCAAAAGGTTTAGAATTCAGGTTGTCAGGAGATGGTGATTATGATTCATCTCATTACAAGGAATCTATTCCTTATTTTACTTTTGCTTGACTGTTATTGAATGGCTAGGGATTGAGTTAACAGGCACAGTTTCTGTGAATGCTCCCTTGTTTAGTCACATTTACATTTCTTGGGTGAACAGCCAGCATTTAAATGTGGCTTTTATGTTGGGTTTCAAGGAGTTTGAAGCCTCTGATGTTTTAAAGAGCAGCTATACAGGAAGAAGTTTGCTTGGACTTCCTTACATACATTACTTTCCTGGACAGCTCCTTAGTTACAGCAGGTCTGCAGGAGGAACATGACCTTTCAGACACTTTGCAAACAAGGTCCCTGGTAGGGGATTGTAAGAGAGAAGAAGCGTGTATATTCTCACTCCTTCAGTTCAGGTCATATTTAGAGGATCCTAGGGATCACTATGATATGTTATAGACTTCAATATGCTTTGGACTGGGTGCAATGATGTTTGCATTTCTAGTCCAGTCAACCAGTTGGTGTCCAAATCTTCTTGTTTGCAGTTTCACCATGTCTAAGAACATGTGACTCAACAGGAGGGATGTAATTATGTCCACCCCCCTGGGGGGTGGATATATTATTTTTGCTTTTTTCGCCGTCCGATGTCCGATGTCCGATGTCCGTTGTCCGATGTCCGATGTCCGGCGTCCGGCGTCCGATGTCCGGCGTCACGCATGGTTTCCGCTCATTTAAAGGAAAAGTATTAGAGCTATTGTCACCAAATTTGGTATGCAGGCTTATTGGGTCAGTAGCTTGCTTGGGATTGCTTTTGGCTGTTGTACCTCTTTTGCTTACTGAGTAATACTTAAGTACAGCTATTTTCAGTACCCATTGGTTTCCGTGCATTTAAGCCAAAATAATTAAAGATATTTTACTACAATTTTGAATACAAGATTGTTATGTCCATAGCTCGCTTGGTATTGCATTTGGGACTGATAGCTTTGTCAGTACATGAGTAATAGCCATTTAGGTACTTCATTGTGTATTTTCAGTACTACTTTTGAGTAATTTGCTCCTATCTCCTTAACCGTGCGAGATAGAGCGATTTCGGCAAAATTTTCGACCCACAGGGTATCTGAGGAGTGTACTCTTTGCAATTTTCAAAAAATTTTCCCCTCCCCAAAAATGGCGGCCATTTTGAATTTTCGAATTTTTGCCAAAAATGGCAAAACACTAATTTGCTTCTATCTCCTTAACCGTGCGAGATAGAGCGATTTCGGCAAAATTTTCGACCCACAGGGTATCTGAGGAGTGTACTCTTTGCAATTTTCAAAAAAATTTCCCCTCCCCAAAAATGGCGGCCATTTTGAATTTTCGAATTTTTGCCAAAAATGGCAAAACACAAATTTGCTTCTATCTCCTTAACCGTGCGAGATAGAGCGATTTCGTCGAAATTTTCGACCCACAGGGTATCTAAGGAGTGTACTCTTTGCAATTTTCAAAAAATTTTCCCCTCCCCAAAAATGGCGGCCATTTTGAATTTTAGAATTTTTGCCAAAAATGGCAAAACACAAATTTGCTTCTATCTCCTTAACCGTGCGAGATAGAGCGATTTCGTCGAAATTTTCGACCCACAGGGTATCTAAGGAATGTAATATTTGCAATTTTCAAAAAATTTTCCCCTCCCCAAAAATGGCGGCCATTTTAAATTTTCGAATTTTTGCCAAAAATGGCAAAACACAAATTTGCTTCTATCTCCTTAACCGTGCGAGATAGAGTGATTTCGTCGAAATTTTCGACCTACAGGGTATCTAAGGAATGCAATCTTTGCAATTTTCAAAAAATTTTCCCCTCCCCAAAAATGGCGGCCATTTTGAATTTTCCAATTTTTGCCAAAAATGGCAAAACACTAATTTGCTTCTATCTCCTTAACCGTGCGAGATAGAGCGATTTCGTCGAAATTTTCGACCCACAGGGTATCTAAGGAATGTAATATTTGCAATTTTCAAAAAATTTTCCCCTCCCCAAAAATGGCGGCCATTTTGAATTTTCGAATTTTTGCCAAAAATGGCAAAACACTAATTTGCTTCTATCTCCTTAACCGTGCGAGATAGAGTGATTTCGTCGAAATTTTCGACCCACAGGGTATCTAAGGAATGCAATCTTTGCAATTTTCAAAAAATTTTCCCCTCCCCAAAATTGGCGGCCATTTTGAATTTTCGAATTTTTGCCAAAAATGGCAAAACACAAATTTGCTTCTATTTCCTTAACCGTGCCAGATAGAGCGATTTCGTCAAAATTTTCGACCCACAGGGTATCTGAGCATTATACTCTTGGTAATTTTAAAAAAATTTTCCCCTCCCCAAAAATGGCGGCCATTTTGAATTTTCGAATTTTTGCCAAAAATGGCAAAACACAAATTTGCTTCTATCTCCTTAACCGTGCGAGATAGAGCGATTTCGTCGAAATTTTCGACCCACAGGGTATCTAAGGAATGCAATCTTTGCAATTTTCCCAAAATTTTCAGCTCCCCAAAAATGGCGGCCATTTTTGAATTTTCGAATTTTTGCCAAAAATGGCAAAACACAAATTTGCTTCTATCTCCTTAACCGTGCGAGATAGAGCGATTTCGTCGAAATTTTCGACCCACAGGGTATCTGAGCATTGTACTCTTGGTAATTTTCAAAAAATTTTCCCCTCCCCAAAAATGGCGGCCATTTTGAATTTTCCAATTTTTGCCAAAAATGGCAAAACACTAATTTGCTTCTATCTCCTTAACCGTGCGAGATAGAGCGATTTCGTCGAAATTTTCGACCCACAGGGTATCTAAGGAATGTAATATTTGCAATTTTCAAAAAATTTTCCCCTCCCCAAAAATGGCGGCCATTTTGAATTTTCGAATTTTTGCCAAAAATGGCAAAACACTAATTTGCTTCTATCTCCTTAACCGTGCGAGATAGAGT
Source organism: Sabellastarte sp. h YS-2021 (assembly GCA_964017235.1). NCBI lineage: Eukaryota > Metazoa > Annelida > Polychaeta > Sabellida > Sabellidae > Sabellastarte > Sabellastarte sp. h YS-2021. The sequence continues at coordinate 154,673,010 of OZ024929.1, read as the reverse complement.
GATTTCGTCGAAATTTTCGACCCACAGGGTATCTAAGGAATGCAATCTTTGCAATTTTCAAAAAATTTTCCCCTCCCCAAAATTGGCGGCCATTTTGAATTTTCGAATTTTTGCCAAAAATGGCAAAACACAAATTTGCTTCTATTTCCTTAACCGTGCCAGATAGAGCGATTTCGTCAAAATTTTCGACCCACAGGGTATCTGAGCATTATACTCTTGGTAATTTTAAAAAAATTTTCCCCTCCCCAAAAATGGCGGCCATTTTGAATTTTCGAATTTTTGCCAAAAATGGCAAAACACAAATTTGCTTCTATCTCCTTAACCGTGCGAGATAGAGCGATTTCGTCAAAATTTTCGACGCACAGGGTATCTAAGCAATGCAATCTTTGCAATTTTCAAAAAATTTTCCCCTCCCCAAAAATGGCGGCCATTTTGAATTTTCGAAGTTTTGCCAAAAATGGCAAAACACAAATTTCCTTCTATCTCCTTAACCATGCGAGATAGAGCGATTTCGTCGAAATTTTCGACCCACAGGTATTTGAGCATTGTATTCTTGGCAATTTAAAAAAAAATTTCCCCTCCCCTAAAATGGCGGCCATTTTGAATTTTCAAATTTTTGCCAAAAATGGCAAAACACAAATTTGCTTCTATCTCCTTAACCATGCGAGATAGAGCGATTTCGTCGAAATTTTTCAACCCACAGGGTATCTAAGGAATGTAATCTTTGCAATTTTCAAAAAATTTTCCCCTCCCCAAAAATGGCAGCCATTTTGAATTTTCGAATTTTTGCCCAAAATGGAAAAACACAAACTGGCCTTAACCATGCAAAATAGAGTTATTTTGTTGAAATTTTCGACCCATAGGATATCTAAGAAATGTACTCTTGGCCATTTTCAAAAAAATTTCCTTTTCCCAAAAATGGCGGCCATTTTGAATTTTCAAATTTTTGCCAAAAATAGAAAAACAGGAATTTGCTTCTATCTTCTTAACCGTGCAAGATAGAGTGATTTCGTCAAAATTTTCAACCCAACCAATGCAAAAAGGCATGAAGCTGAAATAATTTACATCTACACTAACAAATATTTAAGCATCATTGATATATTTTACAAATGAAACAGGGTCTTGTAAGACTACTGTACAATTTGGGCAAAAGGTTCATGGGTGGACATTACACATGATAATGTGTGTTCTTCTATGCTATCCTGTTTCTATTCGCATCTACTATCAACAGGGCAGCCTATTTCTAGTTTAGAATGTCTTTAGCAAATCTACAATGCATTTTTCACTCCTAATGATGTTCTCTTGCTGGACATATTAGGTGTTCAGAGGATTTTCATCTAGTGTTTTCATGGAAATAACAAGGATTAGTAACTCTAGAGGTGAGCATGCTTCTAGTTTCTGATCTAATAAGCCATGGAATAGAGTTACAAGTGCCTCCTACTCCTCAGCTAGTTAAAAGGGGAGTGGATCTTACTTATACAGGCCTATGGAAGCAGGGATGATAGCTGGCTTCCTGTGGTTTCAAGGAACCTTTCTCCAGTTTGGTACTATACAAGTCCTGGGAAACGAAAATATTCAGCCAGACTTTTTAGAGGTGAGGTTGGCAGAAGTTAAAAACAAAAAAACAAAAAAAAAAAAACGGGAGAAACAGCAATTTTGATAAAAGCTGTTTATGAAATGATCGACAAAAGGGCGATATCACCAGTCACATCGCTGGAAGCTTACACTTACAGTCTATGTCTTGGGGTTAGTGAAGAAGAAATGACTGTCAGTATACTTAAGGTCAGGTAAACAAGCTTTGCATGTACCTTACTCAATATGAAATTGGTTAATATTTGCAATTCGTTTATATAACGAGATTGGATGACGTCACTCGACCTTTATGGGTACACACTCGTCACCGGTAGACTCAGCTACCAAAAGTATCTTCGCCTCATTGGAGGCTACAGATTCTACCAGTTCACTGCCTTAACCTGCATTATGGCTACAGTTCCTCCCCAGTTCACCAAGGTAGCAAAAGAGGTGAAGCTGATGGCTCGTGCAGAAGGCATCAGTATTCGCCAGTATATAGAGGGTTGGCTAATGAGAATGAACTCAAAGCAGCAATGTTTGGTGCATCTTGTCGAAGCCTGGGTTGGATCACAAATTTCAAGGATCAGAGTTATTTCCAACTTCAGTAATCAATTTAGTGTTACAATTCGACCTCAGGGTAGGTCTAGTCTTCGCAATTCAAAGAAAATTGATTGAAAGACGGTTGAAAGTTCTCACTTATCTCCTTGGAAGCTCAGGTCACTTTGAAAGCATGGCTTCAATGGAGAAGACTACACCATTGGGAGGTCTGCACATGAAGGTACTCCAATGGTATTTGGAAACACTGCGTATATCCTTAGTTTCTGATTATCTCACTTCTTGTTTCTCTGGTTCACAGGGGTCATCTTCAGTGGTCGACCAATCATTCAATTTTGAAGGAGAACTCACCACTCCTTTGGGAGGAGCTCAGTCTCTCTCCTTTCACAGAAGCTTCCCTAAGGGTTTGGGGTGCTCTCTTGAAGCATCCACAGCCATTGGTCTGTGGAATCAGGAAGAGTCAAGACTCTTATGCAACATTATGCAGCCGGAAGCTATGCTGTTACCTTAATATGGTTCAGAAATCAGCTTATGAGTTGAAATCAGTTGGTTTTCACAGACAATTCTTTAGTGGTTGCCTATGTGAACAGCCAGGGAGGTTTCCACTTGGGGAATATGTACCTTCATCTGTAGAATCATGATTCAGTCCAATGTCAGAATGATTCAGATTCAGGGAAGTACATCCCAGGGAATCCACATGTTCTGGCAGATTCCTTGTCTAGGAAGATAAGTTATTTCAGACCAAAGGGGCTATGAATCGTCAGGTTTTCAATCAAATTAGACATTGCTGCCATCAATCAGTGGTTGATGTGTTTGCAACAAGATGAATCACAAGTTTTCCTATGTAGCTCTGCTGTCAGGCTCTGGAAACAGGTGCTTCAACATCTCTTGTGAAGGTCTGGACAGACATGTGTTTTTGCCCAGGGTCTTGGTCCTGCAGGTGTTGTAACATGTATATGTCTCATGTCCCAGACAGTCAGTCTTGGGAAACAGATGCATTGAACATCTCTGGGGAGGGTCTGGTCAGTTATGTCCAGTGGCCCTCATCCCTCAGGTGATTCAACAGATAGCCACCTACAGGTGCAGAATCATCATGATTGGGTGGCCAGGGATTGTTTAGTTTTGGGATCTGATGAATCTGTCCACAAAACTTCTTCTAAGACTTTCCTTGGAGGTAAATCTGTTGACTCAACCATTCAGCAACAGACTTCACAACAATCTAGTTTACTTGAATATTCATGTTTGGCATCTGGAAGTCAGGCATGAAGATTATGGTAGATCCCCAGAGGAAGTTGTGAAACAATGAAGGAGCACTCCTCAAGGAGAATCTGAGAATCAATTGTTCTTTTTGGGAAGTGGTGTGAAGAGAGCCATGTACCATTCCACATGGAGCAAATTTCCTGAAATTCTAGTTTAGGGAACAACCTAATACCATCCATTATTGTGGGTTATAGAACAGCAACTGTGGATGGTTTGGGGCCAAACGGGTCAAGAAGTATCTAAAAGTTGAGATAAATAAGACACTAACAACTTTTAGTAAGAGACAAACCAATGTTGGATTTTGTCATTGGTCCTACATGCTCTTATCAGACAACCTTTGATCTTGTGAGGAAGGTTTTCTTGAAGTTATTTTCTTTTCAAGACAGTCTTTGGTCTTGGCTTCAGGTAAAGTAGTGACATTCATGTTTGGACCCTTCCCTTAGTTATAGGGAGAATGGGTCACAAGTAACTTTGGCCCATTGACTGCCTTTTTGGCCATGAACCAGTTGGCTTCAGATGGGCCTACTGCATTTACTGCAACTGAGTCAGTGGTCTTTGTCTGTGGACTACAGAGTCATGGTAAAGGAGTGACATTAATGCTTGGACATATTCTTCCTTTAGTTATAAGGAGAATTGATCACGAGTAACTCTGGCCCATCAATTGCCAGATCCAGTTTGCTTTGGATGGGCCTACTGCAATTAAGCCTGTGGTCATGCCAGCTCTTAGCCTCTTTGGACAACAGTTTGACTCAATGTGGGTCTGTCTGTCCTGTTAGGGCTTTGGTATTCAAAAGGTTTGGGATAGAACAAAATCTTTTGTTTTTACTGCCATCAAGAAAGTTTCTTAATAAGACTTATCTTTTGGCACCTATTTCATCTTGAATGAGTCAAGATTGAGTCATGGAAACTATTGATGTATGTTTTGATTACATCTTTAGTTTTTATAGGTGATTTCCTTACATAGTTTCTTGATACATGTTATTGGGAATTCCATTGTATGTATACCAATTTCTGTCTGAAAAACCTCTGTTGTCATAGGGTCAGATTTGAAATTGGGTCCTACAGTTGCAGTTACAGTTTTGTTACTTTTTAAGTATGTGTTTCATACTTATATTGGTACATTTGCAGTTTGTGGCTGGTATGTCTGCAATGCTGGATGTTTGTAGTTAGATATCAGTGTTGCCTAAATCCGACTTGGGAAGGATTTGGCATTATGCTGATGACACTTACAGGTTGGTTTGACCTTGTTTTGGGGTCGGATGCTACAATGTAGATGGGCTATCTATCTATGACATCTTTTTGCAACACCAACATTGTCAGCAGTTGTGAGAACTACAACTACATACTGCCATTTTTTGGAAGTTGTATGTTGTGAATGTTTGGAAGTTATATGTTCATTAATGCATGTAATTGTATCCCCGACGCGAAGCGGGGATACTATGGATTCATCATCGTCCGCGTCCGCGCCCTCGTCCGCGTCCGCGTCCGCAGAGATTTCTTGTTAGCGACCTACAGTCCACATTTCTTTCCGGATTTCTTTCATATTTGGCAGGTGACTTGATATGGTAGAGGACTCGCCACCCTATCTTTTTGGTAGGCTTTATGTCTAAATTAGGCCTGTGGTAGACAAAAATGTCTAAAATGTGGAATATTGCTTGTTAGCGACCTACAGTCCACATTTCTTTCCAGATTTCTTTCATATTTGGCAGGTGGCTTGGTATGCTAGAGGACTCGCCACCCTATCTTTTTGGTAGGCTTTATGTCTAAATTAGGCCTGTGGTAGACAAAAATGTCTAAAATGCATTAAAAGTCATGAAATCATGCACTAAATCACTTATAACTTGAAAAGTGTTGCATTTAGAGCATTTTGTTAAAATATGTTATTCAGATACTTTTTTCATAGCTACAACATGGTGAGTAACTTGGGTGTCTGTCTCAATAGCTAAGTGAGTAATAGCTACTTTTGGGCTTTTCAGTAACTTCCATCATGAGTAAAATCAATTGTAACTTGAAAACTATTGCATTTACAGAATTTTGTATAAATATGTTATTCAGCTACTTTTATGTCAGCTATAACATAGTAAAATTTCAGACCTGTAGCTCATGGCATAGCTGAGTAATAGCTACTTTTAGGTTATCACTGTTGAGTAAATTACTTATAACTTCAAAAGTATTACATTTAGAGTATTTTGTTTCAATATGTTATTGACCTATTTCGGAGTCAGCTATAACATAGTGAAGTTCCAGACCTGTGGCTCATTGCATAGCTGAGTAATAGCTACTTTGAAGTTCACACTGTTGAGTAAATCAGTTGTAATTGGAAAAGTATTGCATTTACAGAAATTTGTGTAAATATGTTATTCAGCTACTTTTGGGTCAGCTATAACATAGTGAAATTACAGACCTGTAGCTCATGGCACAACTGAGCAATAGCTATTTTCAGGTACTGACTGTTGAGTAAATGACTTGTAACTTGAAAAATAGTGCATTTGGAGTATTTTGTTAAAATATGTTGTTCGCCTACTTTTGGGTCAGCTATAACGTCGTGAAATTACAGACTTATAGCTCATGGCATAGCTGAGCAATAGCTATTTTCAGGTTGTCACTATTGAGTAAATCAGTTGTAACTTGAAAACTATTGCATTTACAGTATTTTGCTTAAATATGTTGTTCACCTAATTTTGGGTCAGCTATAACATAGAAAAAATTCAGACATGTAGCTCATTGCATAGCTGAGTAATAGCTACTTTGACGTTATCACTGTTGAGTAAATCAGTTATAACGTGAAAACTATTACATTTACAGTATTTTGTTTAAATATGTTATTCACATAATTTTTGGTCAGCTATAACAGAGTGAAATTGCAGACCTCTATGTCATGGCATAGCTTACCAATATCTACTTTTAGGTTCTCACTGTTGAGTAAATCATTGTATCCACTGGATAGCCGTAGTGTGTAGAGAGATTTCACCATTACCGCTCTAACAAAAAAAAAATTAGCCTTCTCAAGTTTGCAAAGTATATTACAGGGTGCACCACAGTACTCTATTGGTAGGCTTTATGTCTAAATTAGGCCTGTGGCTAAATTACTTACCTACTAAAAATGAGTAATTCTGCATTTTCTCTAAAAGTATTGCAGATAGCAAATTTTTCTTAAATAACTCATTCACCTACTTTTGGGAGAGCTTTCACATGCTGAAGTTCCAGACCTGTAGGTAATTACTCACCTACTCAAAATGAGTAAATGCGAATTATCTCTAAAAGTATTGCAGATAGTCAATTTTTGTCAAATAACTCCTTCACCTACTTTTGGGAGAGCTTTCACTTGGTGAAGTTTCAGACCCGTAGGTAATTACTCACCTACTCAAAATGAGTAAATGCAAATTATCTCTAAAAGTATTGCAGATAGCCAATTTTTGTCAAATAACTCCTTCACCTACTTTTGGGAGAGCTTTCACTTGGTGAAGTTTCAGACCTGTAGGTAATTACTCACCTACTCAAAATGAGTAAATGGAAATTATCTCTAAAAGTATTGCAGATAGCCAATTTTTGTCGAATAACTCCTTCACCTACTTTTGGGAGAGCTTTCACTTGGTGAAGTTTCAGACCCGTAGGTAATTACTCACCTACTGAAAATGAGTTAATGCAAATTATCTCTAAAAGTATTCCAGATAGCCAATTTTTGTCAAATAACTCCTTCACCTACTTTTGGGAGACCTTTCACTTGGTGAAGTTTCAGACCTGTAGCTAATTATTCACCTACCCAAAATGAGTAAATGCTAATTATCTATAAAAGTATTGCAGATATCCAATTTTTTATCAAATAACTCATTCATCTACTTTTGGGAGAGCTTTCACATGGTGAAGTTCCAGACCCGTAGGTAATTACTCGCCTACTGAAAATGAGTAAATTCTAATTATCTCTAAAAGTATTGTAGATAGCCAATTTTTCTCAAATAACTCATTCGCCTACTTTTGAGAGAGCTTTCACTTGGTGAAGTTTCAGACCCGTAGCTAATTATTCACCTACTCAAAATGAGTAAATGCGAATTATCTCTACAAGTATTGCAGATAGCCAGTATTTCACAAATAACTCATTAATATGAAAACAACTTAGAGGAAGTCATGGGCTGCAAATCTTTTCATGTGGTCAGATTTCACCTTGGGCCCCTCCTGCTTATTATTGGTCCTAGAGGTTTGCAATGTGAAAACGACTTATAGGAAATCATGGACTGCGAATCTTTTGAAGTGGTCAGACTTCACCTTGGGCCCCTGCTACAGGGTCAAATAAAGGTAGCCAAACTTAAAAGTGCTTTCAGCTTGCTTATTAACGAAAAATGCTTTTTATCTTCTAAACTATGTTAGTTGGCCTTTGTCGGTGGATACATCCAGCATCTGGCCACAGATGCGTCCTATTTCTAGTTCCATTATGAAGTTCTCATGATGTCTAGTTGTAGGTTAGGTAGTGGTTTTCTTAAAAAGAATTCCCTCCATCCTACAAGGCTGAATTCAGCTACTGTTAGGAAATGGTAAGGGTATTTCGCTATAAAATTGAAAAATTTAATAGTAATAGTAACACTCAAATTTCCCTCCCGCCTCCCCGCAAGTCATTCTTTTACTTGCAACAAAAATAATGAAGTAAACAATGTGGTCATGTGACCTAATTGGCGGGAGGACGGACTACTGTAACCCGATGGCTTGGTTAAGGTTGTTATATAACCTTAAAATCGCATCTCTGCGTTGGCCATTGGGTTGGATGGCTCCAACAAATAGCTACTGTTAGGAAATGGTAAGTATTTCTAATAAAAATTTAAATTACTATTAAATTTTTCAAATTCATATGTTTATTAAAAATAGTAAGACAAATACAAATGATGTTAAATTATCAAAACATCAGCGGTCCAATTATTCAGTTTCATTAATTTGGCTTGTATTATCTTGAAACTGCGAGTACTGAGGCCTAGAACACCATTTTGGTTGTGTAAGCTTTGTATTATATAAACAAATCTTATTGTAACATTAAGTCCAACTCCAGTAATTTCAATGGCATCAAGAATAATTCACTTTTACAATGACATAATTATCCTCACAGAGCTTTTGTCTGTGACATATACCCTTAAGAGTTCCTGCTTCAGTAGGATTCACATTTACATTCGGGTATACAGTCAAACCTGTACATGTGACCACTCTCATATAGAGACCACTTGCTAGCTGAGACCGTTAAGACTCTATATCAGCCGATTATTAGGTGCATTCACTCTTTAGAATTCCTGGTAACAGTATAAATCAGGTGATCAGAGAGCTTTTGTTAGTGACATTTATCTTTTAGAATATAAGGTTTAGTAGAATTCAGTTTTATATTCAGGTATATATCGGCTGATCATGAGGTACTTTTTACCAGTGATATTATTTACCTTTGGGCATTCCTCGTTATGTAGAAGTATGTTATTGGTCCCATTAGATTCATCATTATTAACTTCAACTAGATTATCATATAAAAAAATCTTGCTTTTATTCATGAAATGATTATTGAGAGTCAGACCCACCTAATTAAGCTTATTAGTGATATGACATTGTCATCAAGGTTTCATTGTCATGTGGCATGTGTTTACCATCACCAAGGATAGAAATTTGTTTACATTTCAAAACATATATTAACTTATTTATTCAGAAGGACCTTATTTGAAATGCGTGTTTTGTAAACTGATGCTTCAGTGGTTGTTACATGCAGAATCTAATGCATCTAATGATATCTCATTTACATTTGAGCCCTAAATATTGGTTGTGTGATGTGCTGTAACTGTTGTTTTTCTTTCTTCTATTTTAAGGGCTCCCATATTGTTACATTATGACTCATAAACAAATATAAAAGGTTTATGTATTTCGTTCAGGTAGCAAAACAAACTATAGGGTGTCAGTTAAAATATGCTTTATACAAACTGTATATATATTCTGATCTAATCAACTCATAAAAACACAACACAGTATCAATGGCAAATTCAGATAAACACCTGGTAGGGAACTCCTGGGTTGAAATTATATGTTGTTCATTTATTTCAAATGGACAGCTAGTTCAAATTAATGTCTGGTGTAGTGGTAAAGTAAATAGTTTGAATCATTCGTTGTGTGTTGTAAGATCAGTGCTTAACTGGGCTTTGTGAGATATCGAGTGTTGGGATCCATTCAAAAATGAACTTCTAGATGAAGAGGGGCAGATTTGTTAAGTGTTTTGTCCAAGAATACTATAATCCATATGATTGAACCCTGGACATTCCAAACAAAAGTTATAAGAGCAGGGATTGAAATATGATTTTAGTATTGATATCAAGTTCTAATTTGATTAATATTAAAATACTGCTTGTCATCATTAATTGTATATTTAGGCAGCTATTAATTCCTAATTTACAAAACATATATACATATATTATTATCGCCGGCGGGAAATTATAATTTGCACCATGTGTGTGTGTGCGTGCGTGTGTCACACAGTTTTCTCTGAAACTACTACAGTTACCGTATTTTTCCAAAATATGGCCTGGGCGTTAATTATTTTCAAATGGCATCAGACCAGGTGTTAAATTGAACCAGGCGTTCTTTTGAAATATAAAAAACAGTGTTATAAATTGTAAACAGTGTGCTTGGTACCAGGCGTTAATTTGAACCAGGCGTTTATTTGAACCTGGGCGTTATTTTGGAAATTAACGGTACACATTTTTGGTAAATTACTTGTCCTAATGAATTTTTACGCTCTTCAATATTTTTGGGGTTGGGCGAACTTTGGCCTACTTTTGAGTGAGTAATGGCACTTTTACCTAATATAATTATATGACCTATAACTCTCAAACCATTGCATTTAGAGTATTTTCTTCCAATATGTTGTTCAGCTACTTTCTCCACAGCTACAACATGGTCAGTAGTTTGAAAGTGTATCTCCATAGCTAAGTGAGTAATAGCTACTTTGTCAATTTTTAATGGTAACCATAATGAGTAAATGGCTTATATCTTCAAAAGTATTGCAGCTACACAATTTCTCTCAAATATGTTGTTCATCTACTTTTTTGTGAACTGTAACATATTTAAGTTTCACAACTGTTGCTCAATGTACAAGTGAGTAATGGCTACTTTATTGCAACCTTTAGTGAAAATGTGAAAAATCACAAATATTTCGCAAACCGTAAGAGATAGAGCGATTTTGAGCAAATTTTGACCCACAGGGTAGTACAAGAGTATCCTATGCAAAGGGGAAAAATTTCAATTTTCGCCACTTATGGCGGCCATCTTGGATTTTAGCGGAAAATAAAAAAGTGTGAATATCTTGAAAACCATAAGAGATAGAGCGATTTCAAGCAAATTTTTGACCCACAGGTTAGTACAAGAGTATCCTGTCCCTAGGGGAAAAATTTCAATTTTCGCCACTTTTGGCGGCCATCTTGGATTTTAGCGGAAAATGAAAAAGTGTGACTATCTCTGAAATGGTAAGAGATAAAGCAATTTCAAGCGAATTTTTGACCCACAGGATAGTACAAGAGTATCCTATGCAAAGGGGAAAAGTTTCAATTTTCACCACTTTTGGCTGCCGTCTCGGATTTTAGCGGAAATGGAAAAGTGTGAATATCTCAAAGTGTAAGAGATAGAGTGATTTCGAGTGAATTTTTGACCTGCAGGGTAGTACAGGAGTATCCTGTGCCTAGGGGAAAATTTCAATTTTCGCCACTTTTGGCCGCCATCTTGGATTTTAGCAGAAAATGAAAAAGTGTGAATATCTCGAAAACCGCAAGAGATAGAGCGATTTCGAGCGATTTTTTTGACCTGCAGGGTAGTATGACAGTATCCTATGGAAAGGAAAAATTTCAATTTTTATTGCGTTAATACATCCTATCCAATGGACAATTGCCTTACCGGACCGGCCCCGCCAAACGCTAGAAAAAGACGTCCTGTAAATAATACCGGCAGGACCGGTCAGTAGTGTGCATTCGCTAGGTGGCGCATCATACTTGCTTCCTGTCTAGACAGAGTGACGTCAGTTCATCTTTTTCGTTTGGCACGTGTAGTGTGTAGACGTGTATTTGAAGTTATCTCCAAGTTTGAAGAAAAGATGGTTTATTCTACGAATTTAAAGCTTATTTTCATCTGAAAATATATATATTGTGTTACTTACATATCATGGCCTCTCCAGGACTTAAACGAGGCAGTATCCAGCATTTTATGGCCAGTTTTGAAGATTTTCTTTGTGCTTGTCGAGACGAAGTCGTGGGTGAGAGGTCGTGTGTTGTCCCTGCAGCATTCCTTCTTCTGTTCAGAAGTGTTTGTTTACCACGATTCACCCTCCATTAAATTCTACATTGTCGAGTAACACTGCGTGTCGACGAGAAGAAATTAGAAGGAAAGAAGAATGCATCATCTGACGTCATCACTTCCAGCTTATGCTTGTCACGTGACACAGACCTGGTCACATGATACGCATTTAACTATGGAGGTCACGTGATACGCATTCAGCTATCGAGGAATCGTGTTTTAAACAGAAGTTTTATCAGAAGAAGACGACCATTTATTACTAATCACCCATTTTTAACTGACAAGAAGAAATCCAGCAACTCCTCTGTTGGGGTGAAGAAATTAGATGACATTTAGTCACAGCAATCTGCATGTTTTTGAAGTGCCGGTCATGTGACTTCACAGATCTCCATACACGACCGGCAAGGCTAGCAGAAGAAATTGTGGCTCTACAGATCCCCAAGTGTGACTGGTTCAGCTAGCAAGAAGAAGATGACCTGGTCTAGACCCCTTGTGCTGAATTTTACCGGTACCAGCTCTGCTCAGACTACCGGTGGGGTCCCCAGCTAGCTCTCTCCCCCCCTTTGACCCTACCTTGGTACGGGTACTGGGGCAGGTTGAGAGTAAGAAGATCTACCAACCGGTTACAGAGGATGGGCCTACCGGGAACTGGTTATAAAAGTTGCTCCAGCTAGCTGAGTTTATGCTGCCTACAATACCGGTTACAGAGCCCACCAGACCGGTTTACAGGCAGAAAATACAGGTGAATTAGCCAGACTGACCCTGACTTCTCCAAGAATCTGGTTACAGAGAATTTACCGATTACGGAGAGATCTGCTGCTCCCACCATCCCAGTGCTGACAGCAGGCTCACTGGTTACCGAGTTTACCGGTTACAAAGAGAATTTACCGGTTACAGAGAGATCTGCTGCTCCCACCATCCCAGTGCTGACAGCAGGCTCACTGGTTACCGAGTTTACCGGTTACAAAGAGAATTTACCGGTTACAGAGAGATCTGCTGCTCCCACCATCCCAGTGCTGATGGCAGGTTTACCGGTTACAGAGAGAATTTACCAGTTACAGAGAGATCTGCTGCTCCCACCATCCCAGTGCTGACAGCAGGCTCACTGGTTACAGTTTACCAGTTACAGAGAGAATTTACCGGTTACAGAGAGATCTGCTGCTCCCACCATCCCAGTGCTGACAGCAGGCTCACTGGTTAGAGAGCTTACCGGTTACAGGGAGAATTTACCCGTTACAGAGAGGTCTGCTGCTCCCACCATTCCAGTGCTGACAGCAGGCTCACCGGTTACAGAGAAATCAGTTGTTCCCATGGGCAGAAGGCAACTTAAGTCAACAAGTCCAGTGAGGACAACAGGGTCACCAGTTACAGAGATTTGCCGGTGACAGATAGGAAGTTCTTCAGTAAATTGCCTCAACCAACCAGTTACAGAACCTACTGACGGGGTTCCGGCTTACACAACCTCCATGAACCAGTAGCTTCATACCAAGCTGGTTACAGAGTCTACTGGTCTGGCTTATAGGCAGAGAAATTCCGGTGAAGAAACCTGATTGAAACGGGAACACCAGCTTACCAAATTGACAGATCCACCAAGTGATCAAGTAATGATACAGACTTGTGGCTTTCTGAATTCTTGGGTACAGAGAAGCACCAGTTTACCGGTTAAGTGGCTTACCGGTTACTGAGAAGTGTTGGTTACAGAGAAAACCTTCTGATTCCACCATTACGGACAGGAAGAAGGCAGTTCTTCAGATAAGCCTACCCCTGCTGAGACATAGTCGCCCAGTTCTGCCAGCTCAGATGAGTTTTTCGCAGAACTGTGGACCCACCAGGAACCGGTTACAGAGCATTGCTTAACCTATAACCGGTTAGGCCCTGGTACTGGGCAGGTCCAAAGGACTGGCTAGCAGACCAGCCAAGGCCCTTTCAGGGTCCAAATGGCCATCTTAGACCAACCAGCTGCTGCCAGAGGAAGCTGGTTACAGAGAAATTCTTGGACCAGTCCTGGTGAGATGACAGTGTCTCAACCTACCTGACCAGTCAGCCAGCCTACTGTTAGGATCTTCTAGCTGGTTGAAAGTGACTATAAAAATTATCCAACTACCTATCAGCCTTATCTTATCGGACCCACACCAGCCAGTTACTCTTGCCGGTGAGATGTCTAACTCAACCAGACTGGTTAGGCTACTGCCAACAAGAAGTCTGCGGTATCAGTTATTCTGGAGGTTCATCAGTTTTTTTGTTACTGGTTCCAGTGAGATACCAGTGATCCAGCCTCCTAGACTGGCCACCCAGCTTGCCATTTACCCAGCTCGTGACCAGTATCAGCTGACACCAGGGGCCAGAATTTGCAAACTCGAGCTTCCCCTCAAGATTACAACCCCTTTATCTGTTAATCAGACCAGGGGTCACTGTTCTCATAATGGCTCAGTACCCTAAATGAGTCCGATGGTTTTCCAGGAACCACATAAACCTCTCCTCAAGGTTCCCTACTCCCTCACCCCATTCAGCCAACAAGGAAGTGCCAGAGTTTGTTCATCCAGGGCCTTCCCTGCCAATTCATGCACTCCCGTCTGGTCTGTTTTCACAGTACACAGGGGGTGTCCTCTTGGTGGTGGCGAAGGAGGTCTAACTATGACATTACTAAGTACCACAATCCACCAGCACGACTGGTTGGTCAATTCCGGTTCCTACCAAACCTGTCTCCAACATACACAATCTCTAGTAGCTCTGTGTCAGGAGTAAGTTTGAATGGTATCTTGGGAAATTAGAACTGGACCTTGAGTAAGCCTTCGACTTGTTAGGCTACCAGTCCAGCCTATAAGAAGGCCTGGTGAGATCAGTCCTAGAGCGTTTGCAGATGTTATCTGCAATCCAGGAACTTCTCTCCGGACTGACGTGTCCGGTCCGGCGGCTGATCCCCCTAATAACATTACTGACAGCCATAGCAAGGCATGTCCACATAGGTGGCCTTCCTCATCAGGCAGATACACTGACAGTTGATGAACAGCTGGAGACTACCTGAATCACTAGAAAAGGTGATCCCAGTTAAGGAATTAAAGGCAGTCTTTTGGCCCTAAAAGAGTTCCAAAACCCCTGCTTGAACTATATTGCTGTCGTAGCTACAGACAACCCCATGGTGGCGGTCTGTATAAAAGGGGGATGAAATCGGACCCTCTTTGTGCCTTCTTGTGGAGAATCCTGACTTGGTGTACCAGAAACAGGTGACTCAGAGCCCGACACATCCACGGCTGACCGAATGTGATAGCAGTCAAGCTATCCAAGCTAGGACAGACCATTCAAACAGAATAGTCCCTCCTTCCAAGGCCTTGAAGCAATATGCTGCTGGTGGCACCAGCCTCAAGTGGACCTGTTTGCCACCAGGCTCAACAACAACTACATCTCTGGCTCACCAGTTCCAGATCCACAAGCCCGGGCAGTAGAGGCCCTCAGCCTACCTTGGGAGGATCTGGACCCACATGCCTTCCCACCAGCAGCCTTCTTGGGCAAGTGGTGGAGAAGTTGCAGGACCACCCGTGCAACAGACTCCTACTGATTGCACCAGGGTGGTCCAACATGCCTTGGTTCTGGGACCTGGTGACCATGTCAAGTCAGATCCCACTGTGTCTGCACTTTCTGCCTGACCTTTGGCTCAGCTATTCAACCAGACCCTTCACAGGAACCTGATAAATCTGAGTCTACATGCCTGGCCCCTAGAGCCCCAGCTTCCAAGGAAGCAGGGCTTCCCTGAGGCAGTGGCAGCTCGAATTGAGGCTCCTCAAGAGGATCAACCAGATCAGTATATGAGGCAAAGTGGACCATATGTTTTACAAAGTGGTACCTCAGTAATCAGGTGGTCTTCAGCACACCATCTCACAAAAAAAAAAAAAAAAAAAAAAAAAGCTGACTTCTCTCTGTACTTTTTTCAAGACAGGAAGTTACAGCCGGTCACCATTAATGGCTATAGACCAGCCATTTCTGACAATTGGGAAATTCGCGAATGAATGTCAGCCAAGATCTCACTCATCCCCCGGATATTTTCCACAGAGACAGATCCAAGGGCAGAGGGGCATCCCCTCTTGGGACCTTTCCCTGGTTCTGCACCAGCTGACAAAGGCTCCCTTTGAACCCCTCAAGGATGCCTCCCCGAAGCACTTGACTTTCTAGACTCTCTTCCTGTTGGCCTTGGGTTCAGGCAAGCGAAGGGTGAGATCCATGCATGGCTGCATAACAACTTCAGACACCAATCAGACTGGCCCATGGTGTCTCTCTACCCCTCAGCCAGCCTTCTTTCCAAGAATTAGCTGGCCAAAGAGTCCAGACAGTATGGCCCCCATGGTTAATGCAGCCCTGGCCCCCACTCTGGATAAGGTACTGAAGGGTGAAAGGTCCAGTCAGAGCCCTGCGTTACCATCTGTCTAGCACCTCAGATCTTAGGCATAACAAGGAGCTGGTCTTTGTCTCTATCCAAGAAAGGTTTCGACAAGGACATCTCTCCTGCCACCATCTCCTCATGGATCAAGCTACTGTGATGGTATGAGCTCTCTGACCAGCAAGCCCTCGCCTTACATCAGGTCAAGCCCATGATGTTAGGGCCTTTGCTGCTTCTAAGGCATTCCAGTCGGGAGTCTCCTTAGAACAGTCCTCTCAGCCTGCCACTGTAAGTCACATATCACCTTCACACAGTTCTTCTGAAGGATGTGGCTAGGGCTGAGTTAGAGCCTCTTTACTTGGGCCCAGTAGTGGCTGCTCAGCAGATCCACAAATAGCCCTTATATTGAGGAGATTTGTATCCTTGTACACAGTGTAAATAGTTCATGAGACTATTGACATTTTTCCTTCGGGAGGTTTATTTGCCTTCTGGGACTGAACTGATCCCTCTCTTCCCCTACCTCAGAGCAGATCTATAAGAAAGAGGGGGGGCAACGCTGGTATAGCCCCGGCAACCAGGCTCTGGTAACCACCATGGACCTATAGGTCTCCTGACTAAGTCAGCCTAGACCGTAGGTTAAAAATTTTGTTACCATTTTGAGTTCACACCATGTCCCTAGTAACTTACCCACCGACCAAGCGGTAGTTATTCAGCAATTGTCCATTGCGTAGGATGTATTAACGCAATAAAATTGCAATAATTGCCGCCAAAAGTAGTGAAATTGCAAATTTAATAAAATATAAAAATTTAATGAAATATAAAAATTTTAATTTACATATTAAATTTGCAATTTCACCACTTTTGGCGGCCATCTTGGATTTTAGTGGAAAATAAAACATTGAAAATATCTTGGAAACGGTAATAGATGGAGCGATTTCGAGAGAATTTTTGACCCACAGGGTAGTATAGGAGTATCCTATGTATAGGAGAAAAATTTCAATTTTTGCCACTTTTGGCAGCCATCTTGGATTTTTAGCGGAAAATGAAAAATTGTAAAAATCTCAGAAACGGTAAGAGATAGAGTGATTTCGAGCAAAGTTTTGACCCACAGGGTAGTACAAGAGAATCCTATGCAAAGGGGAAAAATTGCAATTTTCATCACTTTTGGCGGCCATCTTGGATATTAGCGGAAAATAAAACATTGAAAATATCTAGAAAAAGGTAAGAGATAGACCGATTTCAATCGAATTTTTCCCAGGGAAGTACAGGAGTATCCTGTGCCTAGGAGAAAATTTTCAATTTTCCCAACTTTTGGCGGCCATCTTGGATTTTAGCGGAAAATGAAAAATGTGAATATCTCGGAAACAGTATTTCTTCCCCTTTAATACTTGGCAGGAGATACATACCACAGCAGTAGTCTTGTATTGTACTATAATTTGATAACTGACCAGTTTTTACAGTGTTTTCATTCCTCCCTTGTCATTGTAATGCATTAGCTATACTTTAAAGCAACTTTCTTCCACATATATTTCTCGGACTTGAGCTGGGTGTGTTCAGTGGGTTCATGCATTATTGACATTCAATTTTGTGATAAAAGTCCTCATGCAATTTGTCAATTGAAAAACTGCAGGAGACTATTAATTATTAAAGTCCAATCAAAAACGTCTTCACTGATTGGGTATGTTCGGTTGGTAATACATTGTGGACGTTTTTCTTTTAATACATGTTGTCTGCCTGTGAATTGACCTACGCTAGGAGATTATATACTGCAAAAGCCAATCGAATATGCATTCAATGATTGGCGCATTTATCAAGGAAGTTGTGTAGGGGGGGGGGGGGGGGGGGGGGGTCATGTAAATTAATTATTCCCTCCCTAATTGAAACAATGGTGTTAAAGATCAAAGAAATTAGGCATTTCTGTTGATGGTGTATGTTTTACAAAGTGCTACAATTAATAGTTTCCGAGAACATGTAAAATCCTGTATTATCGTTTATGCTAGACCATGCATTTCCTGTAGAGACAAAGTTTTGGATAGTTAATGACTTAATGTGGAGATTCAGATACTATAATTGAGGTTCCACTGTATATATACAGTGTATCTTGATATGCAGAAAGTAATTTATCAAGAATGATGAATAAAAACAAGATTGCTTTGAAAGTGTATAACTTTTTTAAAAAAATTTAAAAACAAATTTTTCGCAGAATGCATATTAATCAATGAAACAAAAAGTAGGTATTACCGGTAGTTGTGAGAATATTTAAAAATTACTGCACAGTGAGTTGTTGGAAACAATACTGACATTTTCAGTAACAATATTGAAATACTGATACTTGATGCCTTTCACAGTCATACACCAACCCCCCCAGGCATGAGATACCACAGGTTTACTGATGTTTGTTGTGGTAATAATCCATCATTGGGCAGAGATTATGCAAACTTATTGTCTGATTGGCTGTGTAGAACCACAAAGACAAAGCCTGAGTGGGTCTAATTGCCAATAAAACTATAATGCTGCACAGTGTCCATCCAGTGAATCAGTGATCCGTTATATTTTTTTGTTCTAATCATAGGTGTCAAATTTTGTATGCACTTACTCTTAAATAAAACTTTTGTGGGCAATAATTTTTGCCTCTTGACCAATCAAACTTGCAGACACAAGCTTTTCATATTAGAATGTTATTTAATGCCTTGGCCATAATGTGGGAAAATATGGTACAAATACATCTAAAAAGATTAGCTAATGTCTCTAGATTGTAAATAGGAAATGTTTTCTATGAACAGTAAACCAGGTATTGGTCTACATATGTCTTACATGTAAGTAAATAAGCGCTATATATGATTTTAAAAAATAAGTGTTTCCCTGATTGTATGTTTTAGTACAATAGAACACTGGTTGACAGTGCTTTGCCGTATAACCATGGATGCTTAAAATTGCACATTACCAATGATATGAGGGGGAGGTCTTGGTCTTTATTTGACACATGGTCGCTTTCCTGCTTTCACATTCCAGATCAAAATCTTAGTCTTAACCTTAAATTTGTCAGCTGTTGCTTGCTTTCCCAAATTTCCATGATAGATGGTTTATAGTGAAGAATCTCACCCAAGTAGTATGCACCATTAAAACTATCATTGTATAAACTTTACAGTATGTGAAAAGTGATGTTAAACCCCCAAGAATAGTGAAAAAAACCTGTTATTAAAAAAAAATAAGTGTTCTCTGCTAAGGTTCTCAGTTCAACAACAATCTCAAACATCTAATTTGATCATCCTTCATACTGCTAAATCCAAATACTTGTGAAGAAGGTGCATTAGGTAGGTATTTCATATTTGCGATTGTATCAAATACCTTGTCCTAAGTTTGAAAAATTGGGAAGATGAGGTAGATTATGGGTAAAAAATATGCTAAATTATACCTTTCTGAGCCATGTTGCAATTGGTTCTTGAAAACCTCCCATTGGTTGCTGTTCCTTGGCTCATTTCATTTTATTTCTGCCATATTTTTAACATTTTCCTTTCATATTACAATAAATATTTATCTCCTGCCGGGCTTTAGCTGGAGATTTTTTTGTCAATTGTCCCAATGAATTTTCATGCTCTTGAAAATTTTGTTGGTTTTGTGGACTTAAGCCTAAAGATAAACGAGTAATAGCAATTTTAGCTACTTAGAGTAAAGGACTCATAAGTGAAAAACTATTGCAGTTAGAGGTTTTTCTTCAAATAAGTATGTTGTTTAGCTACTTTGTCCTTAGCTATAAGATGGTACATAGTTTGAGGTTCTATTTGCATCCCATAAGTGAATAATAGCTATTTTCTTATTTGTAGCAAAATAATGACAGAAGTAAATGTCAAATATCTTCAAAAGTATTAAAGTTAAGCAAATCTTTTCAATATGTTATTCATGTAATTTTTGGATAAGCTATCACATAGTAAAGTTTCAGAGCTGTTGCAGTTTGGATAGCTGAGTAATAGCTACTTTGAAATTCTTAGCATTGAGTAAATCCATTTTAACTTCAAAACTATGCAAGTTAGAGTATTTTTCTCAAATATGTTATTCAGCTACTTTGTTCTGAACTACCAGATGGCACATAGTTTGGAGCTCCATTGCATATAATAAATGAGTAATAGCTATTTTTTCATTTGTAGCTAAATCACAGAAGTAAATGTCAAATATCTTTAAAAGTTTTACAGTTAGGCCAATCTTTTCAAATGTAATATTCAATGAGTTTTTGATAACATATCTTCTACTACTTTTACATTATTGTATCCACCTGAGCTATACTCATTCTGCCAATGAGTAACTCACTTGTAACTTGAAAAGTATTCAATTTATAGATGTTGTTCAGCTGCTTTTTGATGTTCTGTGTCATGGCAAATTTTCAGGGCTATAGCTACACAGCTAACTGAATAATAGTTGCTTTGCTATTTTGCTAATGAGTAAATCGCTTGTAACTTCAAAAGTATTAAATTTAGAGGGTTTTACCCCACAGCCCTTAATGGCTGTTGGGGTATTGTTTTCACCCATGGTGTCCGGATGGTCGGGCGGGTGGTTGGGCGGGCGGGCGGCGGGAAATAGTTTGTCCGGGCTGTATCTCAGAAACCGTAAGGTGCAGGAAGTTGATACTTGGTAGGGACATTGGTTAGGGGGTGTAGTTGTGCAATGTCATAGTCTGACCTTGATTTGACCTTTGACCTTGCCGTAGTGACCTTGACCTATAAAATCTTGTCCAGGCTATATCTCGGAAACCGTAAGGTGTAGGAAGTTGATACTTGGTAGGGATATTGGTTAGGGGGTGTAGGTGTGCAACGTCATGGTCTGACCTTGATTTGACCTTGCCGTAGTGACCTTGACCTATAAAATGTTGTCCGGGCTATATCTCGGAAATTGTACGGCTTGGGAAGTTGATATTTGGTAGGGACATTGGTTAGGGGGTGTAGGTGTGCAACGTCATGGTGTGACCTTGATTTGACCTTTGACCTTGCCGTAGTGACCTTGACCTATAAAATGTTGTCCGGGCTATATCTCGGAAACCATAAGGTGTAGGAAGTTGATACGTGGTACGGATATTGGTTAGGGGGTGTAGGTGTGCAACGTCATGGTGTGACCTTGATTTGACCTGTGACCTTGCCGTAGTGGCCTTGACCTATAAAATCTTGTCCAGGCTATATCTCAGAAACCGTAAGGTATAGGAAGTTGATACTTGGTAGGGATATTGCTTAGGGGGTGTAGGTGTGCAGCATCATGGTCTGACCTTGATTTGACCTTTGACCTTGCCGTAGTGACCTTGACCTATAAAATGTTGTCTGGGCTATATCTCAGAAACCGTAAGGTGTAGGAAGTTGATACTTGGTAGGGATATTGATTAGGGGGTGTAGGTGTGCAACGTCATGGTCTGACCTTGATTTGACCTTTAACCTTGCTGTAGTGACCTTGACCTATAAAATATTGTCCGGGCTTTATCTCGGAAACTGTTAGGTGCAGGAAGTTGATATTTGGTAGAGACATTGGCTAGGGGGTGTAGGTGTGCAGCATCATGGTGTGACCTTGATTTGACCTTTGACCTTGCCATAGTGACCTTGACCTATAAAATCGTCAGGGCTGTACCTCGGAAACCGTAAGGTGTAGGAAGTTGATACTTGGTAGGGACATTGGTTATTGGATATAGGTGTGTATTATCATGGTGTGACCTTAATTTGACCTTTTACCTTGCCGTAGTGACCTTGACCTTTAAAATCTTGTTGCACTTTTGGGTCTGTCTTTTGATGCAGATTAAGCAAAGTTATATTAGAATTTATTAAGAATTTTACTTTCATAACTTCCCATTGTAAGAGATAGAATTTCATCAAGTGAGCCGCAGATTTTACTCCAACACCACACATAAGCATTCATTAAATGTATTACCACTTCTGTATGCATGGTAATATTCAAACCATCTAAACCATAATTTGGAAATGCAGATGTATATAAAGAGTGTTGAATTTTAGTTTACTGATTAATGCTGTCATCTTGTCATTGAATTATCTTGTTTTAATACTTCATCTTTATACGCATTATCTTTCTTTTAAACATTATTTCTCCATTTAAACATTGTTTGGACCTTTATATAACTGACAGTGCTCTGAAAGTATCCTGAAGTTTGTACTGGTACAGTACTTTTATATCTCATGGTGTTGAAAATATTTCCCAAGGCTGTGGGGTACGGGCATCTCTGATGCTATTTTTATCAAATATGCTGTTCATCTACTTTTTGATGTTCTGTGTCATGACAAATTGTCATAGCTGTAGCTTTAATGCTAACTGAGTAATTGCTACTTTGACATTTTTCCACTGAGTAAATCACTTTTAAGTTCATGAGTATTCGGTTTAGAGGTTTATTATAAAATATGTTATCCTTAGGGTACTAAAGACTACTCTACTAGGACATCTGAAAAATTTTAACTTTTCCATTTATCGGTTGCTATCTTGAATTTTAGCAGAAATGAAAAATGTTGTTTATCTTGAAATCCGTAAGAGATAGAGCGATTTCAGGCGAATTTTAAACCAAGAGGGTAATCAGTACCCAGATGGCAAATTTTGGATGCCAAGAGTACCAAGGACTACTCCTCTAGGACATTTGAAGAATTCAGACTTTTCAGAATTTCAGCTGCCATTTTTAATTTTGGCAGAAATAGAAATATTGTTTATCTCAAAAACCATAAATGATAGAGCAATTTTGACCAAATTTTTTACCCCCAGGGTACTTAGTACTACTCCTATAGCACCTCTGAAAAATTTAGACTTTTTTGATTTTTTGCAGCCGTCTTGAATTTTGACGGAAATGGAAAATGACATTTATCTCGCAACAGTAACAGATAGGGCAATTTCAGTCAAATTTTGGATCCAAAGGGTACTAAAGACTACTCCTAGGACCTAACTGAGCTAACTGAATAATAGCTACTGTGCTATCACTCTTAATAGTCATAATCATTCTCTAACATTCAACAAACTATAAATGTCTTCACTTTAAAAAATGGGCAATACTTAGTCCCCAATAAATTGATATGTCAACACCATATCAAGATAGCAGATTAAAAAGGAATAATAAAATGTTCATTATGGCATCACTCTGCAGCGTCTGCGTCCACCATTGAAGGGATTTTTCTCTTATCTAGCATATTTGTACTAGGCCACTAGTAGATTCACTTGTGTGAGTATCAGGCCTGGATCTTTCCTACTTTTTTATGAAATTTTAAAATAATTTTTAATGCATTAAAATTCATGAAATCATGCACTAAATCACTTATAACTTGAAAAGTGTTACTTTTATTGCGTAAAATAGCCTTACCTTATCCTCACAAATGCTTACTTGGTTTTGTGGAGGCAAAACGCGGCGACCAACAAGAATATTTAAAAATTATTCTTGTTCGAGAGGTGAACCCCATAGTTATTGATAGGTGCGCATGAGCACAACACATTGTCGGTTGCATTTTAGCGAGAGATCCTCATTCAATTTTTGGTCATCGTGGAGGCTGCACGTTTTTCTTTGGAAGTTCATCATGGCTGAATCACAGTTGAAAGCGTGCTTCTGGTTGTGGTCACCCACTGTACGATTGGGACACCCACCTTTTCTGTTACCCTTGTAGAGACAAAGGCACGGGTCAGGATGTCTGCGTCACTTCAAAAGAAGAGGATTGCTTCAACTGCTTACAATTTACTTCTGAGCAGAAGAAGAAGCTTCGTTCTAAGTCAAAGAAAAAATCTAAAGACATTATAGTTTCCAAAGAAGTAGAAGACTCCTTGTTAGGGCAGGAATCTGACCCTCATCGTTCCCCTACAGCTGAGAAATCTCAGCTTGTAGCAGAGGAATCCTTGCTAAAAATTCTACAGAGATTAGAAGATATGCAGTCACAAATTACTTCCTTGAAGACGAATTCGTCTTCCTCATCTTCTTTACTGACACCCCACCAGCCTCGCCCTAGAGCTTTGGAATCTGGTGAAGATGCGTTCTCTGATGTCAGCTCGGTCCATGAATCTACAAGTGTTTCATCACGCAAGAGGCTCAGATCTCCATCTCCTCATGAGGAGGTTGAAGAAGATCCCACATACAGGGAAACTTTAGCTGCTATCAGAGCTTTGCTACAGGTTGTAGTTCCAGAAGAATCCTCTGACCAACCTACCAAAATTTTTGGATCCAAGAGCAAGGATTCAAAGAAAAAACATGTTCTTCCTATGGTCATGCCACCTTTGGAAGCCATAGTTCAGCGTTGGGATTTTTATGAGGCCAAAGCTTCTGGTAACCCAAAGAAGGGTGAGCCTGAGAGGCTGCAGTGCAGTCCTGTTAACACTGATAATTTTTTGCAATATAACAGGCCTCCCATGAAGTTCTACAAGTCATCCATGGTAGAATTCTCGAACTCTGCACTCAAATGCCAAGATGCCTTCAGATCACTCTTCCCAAAAGCGATTCCATCTTCAGTTCATGTATCTATCAAGCAACATACAAGTATGGAGACTGTAACTAGAGAATGTGTGCAAATTTTATCTTATGTCAATTGGTTCATGAAGGCTATTGGCAAAACATCATCTTCTATGGAGGAGTTGCTTCAACAGGGTGGTTCAGATGTTTTCAGGGACTCGTCGGCCTGCCTTAGTTCACTTGATAAGGCTTTGGAGTCTGTCACAGATCTTTCCATTGCTTTGGCCTGTAATTTACAGCTTGCAAGAAGGGATTCCATCCTTAAAGTCTGTGCATCACACTTGCAGGAACACAACTTTAACAAATTACGAAGGACTGGGTTCAAATGTGCGGACTTATTTTGTCCCACTACACTGGATCAAATACAGAAGAAACAGGACAGATCCCCTAAAAGATTGAAGACTGATAACCGCCAGTCTTTCCAGTTGAATAGTCGCTCTGATGACAGGCGTTCTTCTTCCTCGTACTCCTCTGGTTCCAAGTTTTTTCGTGGCCAACCAGATAGATTCAATAAGAAGCCCTACCAATCGTCTTCAAGACAAGGAGGCAACAGACGCAAGTGACTATCCACTTCTATTACATGGAGGCCGTTTGCAAAGATATTGGCAGGTATGGCAGCACCTTCATTGTCATCCAAGAGTTGTGCAGATCTTGAGATTCGGTTATCAAATAATTCCTCAATCGAATCCGCCCAAGTCAGCGCTACCCACAATTCGCAGTGGTTACAGCACACCGGAAAAGCAACGCTTTCTAACAGATTGCATAGCAGATATGCTCAAAAAAGGGGCTATTTACCCTCTCAAGGTATGCACAACTCTAGGTTTTTGCAGCAGATTGTTTCTGGTACCAAAACCCGGGAAAAAATGGCGCCCAGTAATAGACCTAAGTGTTCTGAACAGCTTTCTGCAGGTACCGACATTCAAGATGGAAACTGCAGAGATCATCCAAAATTCGCTTACAAAAGGGGAATGGCTAGTGTCCATAGATCTCAAAGATGCGTACTTTCATGTTCCCATACACCCGGCCTCGCATCATTTGCTTCGCTTCCATGTGGACAAGCGAACGTATCAGTTCAAAGCTCTGCCCTTCGGGCTAGCAACAGCACCTCTAGAGTTCACGCGAATCGTGCAAGAAGTAAAGCTTGTTCTTCAGTCTCGCGGAATTCAAATTCACCAGTATCTAGACGACTGGTTGTTAAGAGCAAATACCAGCCACCAATGTCGTGCACAGACAAAACAACTCATTCAGGTGGTACAAGATCTCGGCTTTGTGATAAACTTCGAAAAGTCAGAGCTCGAACCTACACAAAAAATTGACTTTCTGGGTTACCATTTCGATTTGATTCAGGGAAAAGTCTTTCCAACCGAAAAGAAGTTGAAAATTCTAGAAAAAGCTGTTCAGAACATGGAGGTCGTATCACAAACAACCCCAAGGTTGCTTATGTCCCTGATAGGTGTACTAGCATCCCTAGAAAAGACAATACCAATGGGCAGGCTCCACATGCGTCCGTTTCAGTGGTACCTGAAGACACATTGGCAATATCCCCAGTCTCTAGACCTGAAGATTCCGGTTTCAAATCTTCTGAAAAGTTATCTTCAGTGGTGGAAAGATCCCAAAAATCTAGAAAAGGGTTGTCCTTTACATCCTCAGGAACACAATACCCTTATTTTCACAGATGCGTCAAACCAGGGTTGGGGAGCTCATTTAGAAAACATGACAGTCAGTGGCAATTGGACAGATCAGGAAAAATTGCTTCATATCAATGTCCTAGAGTTAAAGGCAGTATTTCTGGCCTTAAAAAGCTTTCAAAACAGAATTCTAGACAAAAGGGTTCTCATAGCAACAGACAACGCCACTGTAGTCAGTTATCTGAACAAACAAGGGGGAACACACTCATGGGACATGTGTCTCCTGGTTTGGCGCATCTTGGCCAACTGCAATCCTCGAAACATACTCATAAGAGCCAGACACATTCAGGGTTGCCTCAATGTCATAGCCGACAGTCTCTCCAGGAAAGACAAAATAATTCAGACAGAATGGTCTCTTCATCCTCAAATATTCAGTCTAATTTGCAAAGTTTGGTACACACCAATGGTGGACATGTTTGCCACCAATTTGAATCACAAGCTACCAATCTATGTCTCACCAGTCCCAGATGCAAATACTATGAACATAGATGCATTGAACATCTCCTGGGAAGGTCTGGACGGCTATGCCTTTTGTCCTGTGGCTCTCATACCAAAGGTCATACAGAAAATGAACACCTACAGGTGCAGAATGATAGTAATAGCACCAGGGTGGCCCAGAAAGCATTGGTTTTGGGATCTAGTCAATCTGTCAACCAAGCCCCCATTGCAGCTGCCTCACTGGCCTCATCTGCTAAAACAACCTTTCAGTCAGAAGTTCCATCAGAATCTCGTGTATCTGAATCTGCATGTTTGGCACCTGGACACCACTCAGAATCACTTGCATCATTCTCTGAGGAGGTGGCAGATAGAATTAAGGCACCTCAAAGACCCTCATCTAGAAGATTATATGAGTCAAGGTGGTCCATTTTTGAACTCTGGTGCCAACAGAATAAGGTGGTCAGCGCAGAGCCTTCTATCTCAGACATAGCAGAATTTTTTAACTATCTGTTTACTGTCAAAAATTTGAAGCCTGCCACAATTGCTGGCTACAGAACTGCAATTTCTGACCATTTGGGACCTTTTGGTCTGGAAGTAGGCAGGAGCATACACTTGAATAGACTTTTTGCAAGCTTTTATAGGGACAAACCTATTCTCAATAGAGGTATTCCCTTTTGGGACCTATCTTTGGTTCTTATGGCTTTGACTAAGGCTCCTTTTGAATCTTTGAAGGATGCAAGTCTTAAGGTTTTGACTTTCAAGACTGTTTTCTTGATGGCTTTGGCATCTAGCAAAAGGAGGGGGGAGGTGCACGCTTGGACATTCTCTTCTCTCAGACATAAACCTCACTGGAAGGAGGTCACTATCTCTCCTTCTCCTGCCTTCTTGGCTAAGAACCAGTTAGCTTCTGAAGGTCCAGATTTGATCAGACCTATAGTCATTCCAGCTCTAAAACCATTTTTGAGCTCCGATCTGTCTGATGATATGACTCTGTGTCCTATTAGAGCTCTTCGTTATTATTTGGATAGGACTTCTACACAGAGAAAGGGCAAAAATCTTTTGTTTATCTCCTTTAAGGAGGGTTTTGGCAAAGATATTCAAAGATCCACTATTTCATCTTGGATCAAACAGACTGTTGCTTTAGCCTATCAATCTTCGGATTCTATGTCCGACAATGTTCATGTAAAGGCTCATGACATAAGATCCATGTCAGCCTCTTTGGCCTTTAAGGGTGGGGTCTCAGTAGAACAAGTATTAGGCTCATGTTTTTGGAAGAGCCACAACACTTTCACCACTTTTTATTTGAAGGATGTAGCTTGGCAGTCCACCGACCAATCAGATTTCAAGTTAGGCCCAGTGGTTTCTGCTCAGCAACTGGTGAATTTTTGAGTATGTTCTCCATGTTTTTTCATATGTCCTACATACTTACATGTCTTCAGCCATACCAGTAGCTTGTACTGACATTTGTCTTCTTTTTTCAGATGGCCCCATGACTGTATTTAAGGAGCCATAAAAGTCAGCTTGGGGATGCCTTTCTGGTTGATGACAGCATCTTGCTCGATGGACCCAGGAAGCCATCCCCGACCATACAGTTAATCGGTGTTGGGTAGCTGTAAGATAACACATACCAATTGAATCAAGTGTCAACAACAACAGTGCATCATGAATATTCATGAGGTTAGCATTCATTACTTATCTTCACAGATTTTTCACAGTAGTGAGTAATCTTAATGCAGCGTTCTTAAGCTTATCTTATCCTCTCCATCAAATGCTTTCATGGTGAACCCCATAATCTATTAACAGGGAGGTTTCAAAACAAACCCCTCCTCCTGTTATGGTTGGAATCAAGCATTTGTGAGGATAAGGTAAGGCTATTTTACACAATAAAATGTAACAAATTTTATTGTAATTTAACTTTTTGTAAGTTAAATACTTACCTTATCCTCACAAGGACAGACCCACCCTTCCTCCCCTCACAAGTTTGTTTTCATAGGGGGACCAAAAATTAAATGAGGATCTCTCGCTAAAGTCCAACTGACAATGTGTTGTGCGCATGCGCACCTATCAATAACTATGGGGTTCACCTCTCGAACAAGAATAATTTTTAAATATTCTTGTTGGTCGCCGCGTTTTGCCTCCACAAAACCAAGTAAGCATTTGTGAGGATAAGGTAAGTATTTAACTTACAAAAAGTTAAATTACAATAAAATTTGTTACAATTTAGAGCATTTTGTTAAAATATGTTTATTGAACTACTTTTTTATAGCTACAACATGGTGAGTAACTTGGGTGTCTATCCCAATAGCTAAGTGAGTAATAGCTACTTTTTTACTTTTCATTAACTTCCATAATGACTAAAATCACTTGTAACTTGAAAACTATTGCATTTAGAGAATTTTGTATAAATATGTTGTTCAGCTACTTTTGGGTCAGCTATAACATAGTAAAGTTGCAGACCTGTATCTCATGGCATGCCTGAGTAATAGGTACTTTTATGTTATTGCTGTTGAGTAAATCACTTATAACTTGAAAACTATTGCGTTTAGAGTATTTTTTCAAATATGTTATTTATTTAGTTTTTGGTTAGCTATAACATAGTAAACTTGCAGACATCTAGCTCCTGACTTGGCTGAGCAATAGCTACTTTGAGGTTCTCACTGTTGAGTAAATCAGTTGTCACTTGAGAATTATTGCATTTAGAGAATTTTGTATTAATATTTTATTTAGCTACTTTTGGGTTGGCTATAACATAGTGAAATTGCAGACCTGTAACATCATTGCATAGCTGAGCAATAGCTACTTTCAGATTTTCACAGTTGAGTAAATCAATTGTAACGTGAAAACTATTACATTTAGATTATTTTGGTTAAATATGTTATTCAGCTACTTTGGGGTAAGCTATAACATAGTAAACTTGCAGACTTGTAGTTCAATATATAGCTGAGCACTAGCTATTTTGAGGTTCTCACTGTTGAGTAAATTGCTTATAACTTGAAAACTATTGCATTTACAGTAATTTTTTGAAATATGTTATTCACCTACCTTTCAGTCCTCTATAACATAGTGAAATTGCAGACCTGTAACATTATTGCATAGCTGAGCAATAGCTACTTTGAGGTGATCACTGTTGAGTAAATCAGTTGTGAAGTGAAAACTATTGCATTTAGAGTATTTTGTTTAAATATGTTATTCAGCTACTTTTTGGTCAGCTATAACATAGTAAAATTTCAGACCTGTAGCTCATTACACAGCTGAGCAATAGGTATTTTCAGGTTCTCAATGTTAAGTAAATCAGTTGTAACTCGAAAGTGATTGCCCTTACAGTATTTTGTTTGAATATATTTTCCACCATAAATTTTACACCTTAACAGTAAACTTGATACTTTACTTCTGAATACCATTTACAGGGCACAAATTTTGTGTACTTCTATTTTTTTCACTTTTACTCTGAAACTCAAAACACAGTCAGCAGACACAGAGCCCGTTCACAGGCACTGATTGCTTGTTTTTTGTGGTAAAGTTTTATCATGTATTACCTGCAGCACCATTATAAACGTTTTATGGTGGGAGATAAATGACTGTGTCAGAGGTGTTGTTTGTCTGAAATATAATCATTTTGATCCAGGTTTTTACTCATTTTGACATAAAATTTACTGGGGAAACTACTGTATACTGGAGAAAGCAATAAATAAGCTATAAAACTCACTTTTTCAGAGCTTTTTGCCTCAAGTGTTTAAACTTGAATATACTGGAGTCAGATAAGATGCATTCACTGTGAGGTGGCAAAGCTATACATAACAGTAAAAAGAAACATGGCATCCATGTTTTATGATTTGTTTACATTTTGTGAAACTTTCACTTCAACTAGCTTTTCTGTACAATTCAATTGTTACATGGTAACCCCTCCAGTTGATTTATACCAACAAACCAAACCATATATACAGATTCATTGCAGTATGAATCAGCCATTATGTCTACAAAATTTACACCATTTAATGAGATTGGAGCCGTAAAGCTGGTCCTATGTCCACCTTAATTTATCTAATATTGGGTAATCTTAGACAAACCTATTTTGCACTACAGATGTATAGTGAAGCAGTTTGTTGTTAAATTTTCATCAGTACTGAGATTAGTTTTAAGTCTGGGCCAGGGAGTATGTTTTTATCCACTTATCATAAGTAGCACAATCTCCACCTAATAGTGAGGCTGATTAGTAGTTTGTTATTGTAACAGGTCATCTGTAAGGCTACCCCCATTCTAACAGGTAGACTTCCTGCCAAACTGATTACATAGAGTTCAATATATCTACACACTTGATACATACTATATGTACTCTTATAGCTTGATAGATTTTTGTTGGAGAAAGAAAAAGCTTTTTGTTTCTGGATATAACTTGAGATAACTACAATGACTCATTTTGTTTATTTTTGTCTTTGTTTTCACAATGATAATATACCTGGAAATAAGCTGAAGTTTTGGGTTCAACTAGAAAAAACACACTGCCTTTTTATGTACAATAAAGCAGTGCATTAATGTTTTACTCTAGTAAATTGATTTTACCATGATTTCCCACTAATATGGGTGTTAATTGTAAAGTTGTTAATCTGTTTTATACACAGTTGTGTACTTGTTATACAATTGATTACTTTCAAGTGGTATGTATAAGTGAAAGTCTCCTCTATCTCAGGTCCTAAGATAACCTTTTCCATTGAAATTTATTGTGTGATTGGAAATAATAGCCTAGGTTCATCAACTTGATAATGTTCAACAGTGTTACTATTTTCTTTCATTTGTCTCCCTACAAGTTGTGAATTTTTAATATCCAGCAAAATTCTCAAAATGTGCATTGGATTTCATCCTCTTTCTAAACTGCCCAAGTGCTTGTGTAGGAACATTGTGTTTTTTAAGCTGTCTCCAAAGTGAGTGAGTACAATCACAACACATTTGTGTGTATGTTGTGTCCAATGTAATAGTTTCAACCAATCTATATGTGTATTGTTTTAAAATAAACAAGAGCTTATTTCATTCATCATATTGCTGTAGGCAAATTGTTAGTATATTTTCTGTGTATTTGTTTGTAGTTTTCATCCAAGTCATTGTCAGTGTCTCCTCCAATCTCCCCTATCACAGTGGATAGTGACACAGAGAACAGACC
Source organism: Sabellastarte sp. h YS-2021 (assembly GCA_964017235.1). Lineage (NCBI taxonomy): Eukaryota > Metazoa > Annelida > Polychaeta > Sabellida > Sabellidae > Sabellastarte > Sabellastarte sp. h YS-2021. Next base: position 154,641,220 of record OZ024929.1, on the reverse strand, counting down.
TCCCTTCCTCAGTGCAGTATACAAGGTAAGACAAATGGCCCCATTCTCTTTAATACAGTGCATCAGGGAAGAGGAAGTAGTCCCAATCTCCCTAATACAGTATACAAGGTAAGACAAATGGCCCCATTCTCTTTAATACAGTGCATCAGGGAAGAGGAAGTAGTCCCAATCTCCCTAATACAGTACATAAGATAAGGGAAATGGCCCCATTCTCTTTAATACAGTGCATCAGGGAAGAGGAAGTAGTCCCAATCTCCCTAATACAGTACATAAGGTAAGACAAATGGCCCCATTCTCTTTAATACAGTGCATCAGGGAAGAGGAAGTAGTCCCAATCTCCCTAATACAGTACATAAGGTAAGACAAATGGCCCCATTCTCTTTAATACAGTGCATCAGGGAAGAGGAAGTAGTCCCAATCTCCCTAATACAGTACACAAGGTAAGACAAATGGCCCCATTCTCTTTAATACAGTGCATCAGGGAAGAGGAAGTAGTCCCAATCTCCCTAATACAGTACATAAGATAAGGGAAATGGCCCCACTCTCCTTAATACAGTGGGCTTGATAATAGGAAATAGCCCCCTTTTCTTTTATACAATGTGCTAGGTTAGAGAAAGTAGCTTGCATCTGCTTATTACAGTGGACTAGATAATAGGAAATAGCCCCCATTTCCTTAATACAGTGCACTGGGTAAGAGGAAATAGCTCCCATCTGCTTAAAACCATACACTAGGTATACACTAGATAAGAGGACATATCCCCCAGCTACTTAATACAGTGTACTAGATAAGAGGAAAATGTTCCCATCTACTTAATACCATGCACTAGATAATAGGAACTAGCCCCCATCTACTTAATTCAGTGCACTAGGTAAGAGAGTATAGCCCCATCTACTTAATAGAGTGCATTAGGTAAGAGGAAATGGCCCCCATCCCCTTAATACAGTGTACCAGGTAAGAGGAAATGGCCCCATCTACTTAATAGAGTGTACTAGATAAGGGGAAAAAGTCCATCTACTTAGTAGTACAGTGCATTAGATAACAAGAAATAGCCACCTTCTTCTTAATATGGTACAAAAGGTAAAAGAAATCAGTCTCTAACTTTCCTAATACAATGCACAAGGAAACGGAAATCAGTCTCACTTCCTCCATACAAATATTTAGGGGTGGGGGGGTCAATGTCCTGTGGATTAAAATAAAGCACACTGTTGTTATTGCCTGGTTTGTGTGTTTGTGTGATATTACTCTATTGGTACTTGCTGTCAATGTGACACTGCAACAAGAAAGAGAAAGTATGTAGAATGGAAAGTTTTCATCCAGGGACAACATCTCATTAAATTTCACTGTTGCCTCAGGCATATTTATTGATGTTATCAAAATGAATAAACAAACCCAGCTGGCTGCTGAGGTATTGCATACCATGTGCCTGACACTGAAATGCTCTTTAAATATTTATATTTACAGCAGTGGTACAGTTTTGATATGTTTATTTATTATCTGGCACTTGCCATGTATATCGTAAGATCTTTACTTTTGTATCACATTTGACTGAGAAGTGACTGATTTTACATATGCTTTGACCTATTGACTTTGGGCTTTAACAGTCATATTTAAAGTGAGACAAAATAATCAAATGTGTGCCTAATTTTGCATCAAGGGAGAAGAGAGGCCTATTATGTGGCTACAAAAGTCACAGGTCAAGAAAATATAGGGGTGGGATTTTCAATGGCGATTTTCAAATTATTTCCTCTATTGTGACACACAAAAGTTATATTCAAATTCAGATTTATGCCTTTTAGTTTATGTACAAAGAAAATAGTCTCCACACCTAGTGGTTAGGATGTTTGACTTTGAAGTGAAAGGATTGGCCTTTGATCCTTTCCAGTGTCATGGAGTGTTTCCATTGAACACAAGTGTGTTCCTGTTCATTCATAATCTGCAAAATACTGGCATCCTGTCCAGGCAAGTAGAAATGCTCATAAAGCTCTTCATACCGCTGATGCTGAGGATAATGTAATCTAATGTGGACTTTTATAGTGCTTAATCTCCATCAATGACAGACTCCAAGGCGCATCTGAACATAAAACAAGGCAATTATTGTTAATCCAATTGACATAGCTAGGTCATACCAAGGACACACGGTGGTGACAGGGGAGGCTATGGATAAGGATAAGTTGGATAAGTACCAACTATATGAAGATTCAGGCAGTGGTGTGTTGAAGAAGGGTTTCTCTGGTCTGAGATTTAGGGCTGGCATGAGAAATAAATTGTGCTCAACTAGATCTCTTTCACTGTTAGTCTCCTCATCTGTGAGTACTTTTTAAGTTAAACATAGCCCAGATTTGTTTGATTTTCATTGAGCATTTGCTGAAAATGCCCAGTGTGAGGTCAATGCTGTCAGAAGATTGATGGAACTGCCAGTACTTTGTAAGCGAAAAGGAATAATTTCTTAATTTTATCTTAAATTGTTCAGTATTCTATTATGTAACGAGTATGTGAATATTCTTCACTGGCTTGACCTTGGATAAAAAGAGAGTTTGTTTTTGTTTCAGCATAAACAGCCTGTGAAGCAGATGAAGGAGATCAAGGTAGCATTACCCAGGGTAGAAAACATCATCGAGTTGCAGAATCAACAGCTATAGTGTACAGCAGTGAGAATGTTGGAGAGTAAGTCTTTCTAGGAGTATCACTGTACTTTTTAAAGCATGCAAGTGTGATGGACGTGTACTGTAATTTAGTTTATATTAAGAAAAGCGTGTTGAAAAATCTAAAACCCTTTATTAAACAGCTTACTTTTTGTAAATTGTCATTCTTATTAAGATGCAAAGGCTGTTACACACACACACACAGAATCTTTCCAATGAATATTGATGGTGTAACTGTCTTGTTTTTGAAGAACTTATGTCTGAATTTCTGATGTCTAGTTCTGTTAGCTTGTAATTTTTAATTCAATAATGCACTGTGATTCACAAAAATGAATATATTCATGCATGAGGCTCTGTGGAACTAGGACCCCAAATAAGCACAGCATTTGGTTCTAGTCATGGCTAACTTCCACCTATTCACAGAAAATCAATGTTCCAGTATTGGGACATGCAGTTTGTTTTTCTACTTCTACCTATTTTAGACTAGCACTGATTCCACTGATGTAGTGTCTACTATAATAAGATCAGCTTTGTTTATATTTACATATGCCAGCCCATGATGTGTTTAATTATGTTTATGCAAATCATCAAAATATACTGACAGACATTAATTTGCAACCTATGCAGGAAATTATGTCTCTCTTTGTGCTGTGAACCCAGCCCTTTTTTGTGTATGAATAGTATTGTATGAAATGTGGAAGCTAGCACTATGTTTTCTTTTTGAACCATGAACTGACGTCAGAAATAAGAGATTTCAAATATAACTCATAAATGTCACTGTTGAAAAATAAGAACTCTTTAAATATAAATGTTTTATGCCTTTTTTTGAGAATTCAGTTTATGAAACGTTGGCTATTATTGTGTGCGTATAGCGAATTTGCACTATGTAGTTTTTGATAAAAGCTTTTGAAGTGTTGACATTATTCAATGCATGACGCTTCATGTCAGTGTAAGGTAATATTATGTACGCATAAATAGAATGTTGAGGACTATTATTGTTTTCAGATGTGACTGATGACTCAGAAATAATGACCATTACATCTCAAACTAAAACATTAAAACATACATTGAATTCTTTAAAAATTGTTTTACAATATCTAACACAACAAGAAGTGAAAAGAGGTTTTAAGAGGGTACTTCATAGCTCAACATGTTTCAATCTTGTGAAACTATATTCTTACAAGTTAATTTTAAGAAATATTATTTCTTACAAATGATTACAAATCTAGCATGTGTAATGATACAGAATGGTTTTTGTATATTTTGTTGAGATGTCTTAGGTTCAAGCGCAAATTAAGACTATGGGTGGTTATTGGAGTACTTTGAACTAAGTAAAACAAAGGGTAAACTCCAGTGATACTGAAGTTACTAAAACATGGGAAAGGTTTTAAGTTATTAAACCCGAAAATGATATGGTGGTATATTTCTAAATCATAGTTATCAGCACACATAAATTATCTGTGTTCATTATACAAGTGTAAGAAAATATGCCAGCAGTGGTTAATTAGAAGCTCAGAGTCATTTCACATGGTTGTTGTTTCTGTTTTATTTAATATTATGAACATTTATTATAAATGGGTCCTCTTCATGTCCAAAATTCCATAGGACTATATGTAAATGTCGGTGTCTGTAAAAAGGTAGATTTTGAACAAAAGGAGGAAAAATTCAAGGTATAATAAATATTCAAAGTTATACAAAACTTGAAGTGATACAATTGGTGAATTCATGTGGGTTTCATTGTGTACTGAGCAGTATACTTGCCGCTCACCCCTGAGATTATGGGTCTGAATCCTTTCCTCAGCCTTATGCTTGAAAGAAACACTTATTAAGCATCTCACAAGGGACGCATGTTTGTATATGGGAGGAAATCAGGCTCCGTGTTTCGTTTTCCTTATAACTCTGTGACCGTTAGGCAGATTCTTTCAAATTTGGCAGGTGTATGCAGTAGCCCTTGGGAATTTTTATGAATATGCTTCAGTGACATTTCCACCAATCAGAGAGGTCACATGACCAAAAATGTCTTTTTTTCGTTGGGTAAGCTTGTCCAGATGATAACTTAAAAGGGAATTTATCTATTCACCTGAAACTTGGCAAATACATTCATTCTATTAAAATCTGGAAATCATTAGATTTTGGCATTGATTGTTTAAGAAATGGCCGAGTAATTAATGATTAATTAATCATTACAAATTTTCCAAATAAGGAAAACACAAAAATCTCATATCTCAAAAACTGTGCTAGATAGAGCAATTTTGACAAAATTTTTGACCCACAGGGTATCTCTGCAGAGTGCTCATCTTGATTTTTTCCAAAATTTTTGTCTCGCCAAAAATGGCGGCCATTTTGAATTTTCGAATTTTTCGCAAAAATTACAAAATACAAAAATGTTTATATCTCAAAATATATCAATATATCCCATTTTTGTGATTGCTCAATACCTAATAAACTACGCAGACTTAGTTTGCCACCACAGTATAAGGCTATAAGCAGAGCATTTTCTTGATACTTTAGCACTCACCTTTATATCCTTTTTGGGACACTTTGTTTTTGCTGTGCAGAAACATTATCTTTTTTTGCATTCAATCCTCTAGTTTACACTTGATGTTGTAACATTCAACCCAAATTGCTAATAGCTAAATTTAGGCCTCACCATGTCCAGAAAAGTAACCTGAGAGGATTTAGAAATGGGAAAAAATTGAATTATATATCCTGATTAATAAGTCACTCCTGTGAAATGTAATAGTAGTTGAATGTTTTAAAATGTGTAAGAAAGTAGAAAATAAAAATTTATTTAAGTGAGTTTGCAACAGATATCCCTGTTCAGTTGGTAGCAACTTTTCAGATGTCAGATTTGATGTTCAGCATTGATAATCGAGATAAGAATACTCAAAATTGTTACAAGTTAAATGTACACATTAGCCATATTTGATATGAAGGGAGAGTTTGTTAATATATTTTATTATTTTCATTTATTATAGTCACATGCATATACAAATTTACAATAACAGAAATTGAAATTAACAATGTTTGCCTAGCCCCATAGGGCTTATAAGTGACTTTAGCATATAAGTATTAGGTACAAATGTATGTGTTTTCCACTCAGACATCTGTGTTCAAAGAAAAACATAAAAAAAAAATAATAACAATTAAAGCACAACCTGATCTGGTTGCAATGAAATAATTATGTTAAACAGATTGACAAGTATATACTTTTACTGCAAGATAATACTATTTGCTGATTATATTCTGTCTTATATTCCAACTGTTATGCAGATAACATATCAGTGGTTTTTCAAAATGTAACAAAATAACTGTAAATTTTTCTACATCAGGGAGATTATCAAAATGTTGTATTTCCGATTTAACATTGCTATACAACACCTCTCTTGGCTCTCTATAGGCAATACAGTTGCATAAAAAATGAACCTCATCTTCGATAGCATTACTATTACAAATAAGACATGTTCGTTCTTCTATATTTAGTTTTCTATACAATTTTGTGATTGGGTCTTTTGTCAAATGGAATCTGCCAGTTTCTATTCGCAATGGCAGAACTCTGATTAATATAATGAGCTGTGAGTCAGGTTCTAATGATGACAAGGATATGAAAAAAACCTATAGTGCAATTGGGCACAGTTTGAGTATTTGAATGTATGTAGTTTTAATTGTTTACAGCAATTAACTGATATTTGCATTGTGCCTAGAGACATTTTGTAGGTCTTTATGACTAGTATTAGTTGGTTTTTATGACAAATATGTGAAGGTTTTTAATAAAATACGCAAGAGCTCAAGTGTTGTCCCATAAAGTGTGCAAGTTTTTGAAATATGCACTAAATCACTTTTCAGAAGTAGATTTTTTTTTTTCTAATGTTTAGTGCACCTTGATAATATTCTTCAAAAAAGTCTCTTGAGAAGTATGTTTATTGACACTGATAACTAATAAAGACGGATTCTTGTTCAAATCAATGACTCCAATGTTTTTTGGTCAAATGTGAGAGCTGCCATACATAGACCGTGAAAATTGCAAATAAGATATAAACAAAACATGCACATTTTAGACAGGATTGAATTGGGTGTTAGTTCAATGCAAGTATTAGTTGACATTAAAAAAAATAGTTCAGGATCACCCTGTACTTGTTATGACAGTGAATGTCGAGAGTTCTTTAGAAGATTTTGGAAATTATTATGTGGTCATGCCCCTTATAAACTTTATGTATTGATAATTTTATGAATGTTTTCAGTACAAGCAAATACATGAATTTGGAATGAGGTATCCTGGTGTGATCTGTTATCTTTGCCATTGGAGTTGGTTTGATTTGGATTTAGACCCCTTAGCACTTCCGGGTCATTTATGGTCATAATATGACAGGTAGTTCAAGGTGATACATGCAAGCAGTGAAAACTAGTGAGCCAGAATGCTGCAGTCTAAACAACCATGCATTGGCTGGGACTTAGGTTTAAAAGTTAGACCTTATTATATATATGTAGCGACTGTATTACACACAGCGGCAAAACAAGCCTCCTTTTGTTACAGTTATATATTGTAAGAACAAAGATTGGTAGATGGTTGGTAATGATTTTACAAGTTTTTATATAATATATCACATTGTGCATTCATTTGTATGAAAGTTATTAGCTGGTTCCCAAGTATTCTGAGTGTCATATTATTGTACTTTTTGTAAATGTACTTAGGCCAGAGTTCTCTAACAGATGGGACTTCACTTGCCATTAAAACAGAAGATTGACTCCAGGTTAACATTGTAAAAAGCCATTGTGATGCAACATTTCCAGAAAAAAAATTAAAGACATTTGCAAAGATTACTTGAAGTTATAAAGTAAATTATGAAGTTAAAACTGTTCATTCATTCATTTAAACTGGATGAATTATATTGTGTTGCATGATTTTAATCCAGTTCAAAATATAAAATGTTGAAGCACTCGAAAAAATAAAAGACAAAGAGAGATATTATAAAGCGCTGTCAGAATTAAAAGGGAAAATTTTTAGTTTCCATGTTTAGGGTACACCCTATTTACAAAAAGATGAAATTTGCAGGTTGTATGATTAGGGTACACCCTATTTACAAAAAGATTAAATTTGCTGTTTTCGTGTTTAGGGCACACCCTATTTACAAAAAGATTAAATTGGCCATTTTCGTGATTAGGGTGCCCCCTTTTTCCAGGTGGATATATGCTATTTTTCTGATAGCTTTTTGAGTTTTTTCACTTACGTGATTTTGACAAATGTCTCAAATGGTGCAAATTTTTACATGAAACTGCCATATTTCATGAAAGAAATTTCCATATTTGCACCAAAACCCTGCATATTGCGAAATTTAAGGTATAAAAGGGAAAGGTCTGGATTTTCCCTTTTAAATCTGACAGCGCTTTATATCACAGTGTAACACCAACTGATCATGCAATCTGTCATAATAAGGATATTTATAAGTTCACCTTCTGACTGGTATTAATCTATATACTTATTTATTGACCCCTTAAGTTGAGGATGTGGATCATCAGATGCTCAACTTTGGACAGGTACCACTGAGTATGAGTATGCAGTATGATATTGTCCCTCTGTTTCTGTAATGCTGGAAGAGTCCTCTGACTGTGGTGTTAGTGCAAGTGTTTTGTTATTATTCCAGGTGTGTGGATGTTCTCCCCTACAGATGGTTGAATCAGAGACACTTTAATCTATGACTGATGCTTCGTGTTGGAAACCCTCTGTCAACTGAACTTCTGTTATCCAGTCATTCAGTTTTACAGACATACTCCTGTTCACCCAAGTTATGTTTTTCCTTCTGTTTTTACACTTTACTGTCTGTTCTATTTTATGAGTTTTCAGTTATCTGAACAAAATAGCACTCCTCCGTTATATTCGGATAAGTGCGGTTGTGCTGTTTTTTCATCTGCCATTAATATGATGGAGTTTACTGTATAAAGTGTTAAATTTATATGAAAAAGATGGTGTGGTACAGTTTTTGGTATTTTGAAGCTGGGAGGAGAAGGTAGCGTATTCATCAGGGACACTGAAAGAGGTGTATTTTTAGAAAAACTAAATTATATTGTTAATCTTTATGTATTAGATTGCTTTCTTATTCATTGTTTTCTAGTCCAAAACATGCTGGCTCTGTTTGTTATTTACTGTCTGTTTAAAGTGACTTATAAACCCATATAGGGCCGGGTATTACTTTCATACTTTTTGTATAATCCTTGTCAACATAATACATGTCACTATAATAAGCTAATAAAATAAACAAGTTTTAGTCTTGTCCCAATGAAATAGGCCCGCTAACAGGAAGTGAAGTTAATGTAAATAAACCAGTCTCATCAAAGCAAATTGGATAGAAGAATATTTTTTTATTATTGTATGTTTGTAATATGTTGAATTTTTTCTACACTTTGGGGGTTAACAATAAATATATTAGTTGTAACATTTTGATTCAGTTTTTTCACCTACTGATGCCAGTGCATTATGTAGTAATTAAGCATCCAAAGCCAGTGAGGAAGTAAACACTGTATGTCTGACTCTGTGTCAGCATAATTGGGCCAAGTTCTGACATTATGTGTGTATAACTGAATCAATGTAATCACAGTATGTAAACATCATTAGTGTTAATTAGATGTCTGTAGAATGTAGGTAGAAACAGGCCATTGCTAAGTGTGTTAAGAACACTTAATTTTTTACACACAGGGTATTACTGAACAAGAAATGGATCAAAAGTGTATATCATAACAAGTTTCAATGTTAAAATTTAAAACAATGTCTCTCGTGGTTCCCTTCTTGTGCTGTAGAACACAACACGCAGGTTTTGGAAATGTTACATGACCATGATGTGAGTCTGTGGCTACATGTGGCATAAAGTCTTTTTATAGCGAAATACCCTTACCATTTCCTAACAGTAGCTATTTGTTGGAGCCATCCAACCCAATGGCCAACGCAGAGATGCGATTTTAAGGTTATGTAACAACCTTAACCAAGCCATTGGGTTACAGTAGTCCGTCCTCCCGCCAATTAGGTCACATGACCACATTGTTTACTTCATTATTTTTGTTGGCCATCATCAGTAAGGACGTCTTTGGAAATTAGGAGAAGTTTTGTCAAGGTTTTATTTATTTCTTGAGATTTTACAGTCAATCTCACTTATTATTTTACATGTATATCATACAGAACTTATACCTTTGTTAAATCTTCGAAGGTATGCATTTATTATGCAAATAAAGGACTTTTGGATGGCGACTTCGAGGTTTCATCATCTTCAACCTCGAGGAAATAGATCAACATAAAGACGGTCATTATGCAACAATAATATCTTTATATAGCTTGCCAGTCGTTCGGTTCAGTTTGCTGGACGTTGGAAGCTATAATTTTGCAGCGTACATGTTTAGAAAGAATGTACTCTTCAATAACAGAAGCGATCTGGAAGACGCCATCTTGGATGAGAATGACAATTCGAGTGGCCGTTATTGCTGTTCACGTCGGGTTCTAATAGCCAGGTGTTGAAAGCAATTTTTTGATCATAATATACATCCCAGTCGAATTGATTGTCGACGAGTCAGTAGAAGGAATCTCCCTTGGGGGCAGCCATTTACGTTGCCATGGACACAGCATCGTGGAGGTGTTTTGAATGCAGGAAATACTACTTCTTCGGAAAACACTTCCGTCGAGGTCCAGTCAAAACATTCACCAGAGGAAATACCTGTGTGAAGTCATCCATGCACAATCGAGTATTCTATACCTCTCAGAAGGTCAGAATTCGGGTTGTCAGATGTCCGGGAGTGTCATTCATATCTACAAGGAGAGGCTTTTGATTCAATGGTTTTGCACAAGAATTTAGTACAATCGGGTTTCTATACCTCTCAAAAGGTTTAGAATTCAGGTTGTCAGGAGATGGTGATTATGATTCATCTCATTATAAGGAATCTATTCCTTATTTTACTTTTGCTTGACTGTTATTGAGTGTCTAGGGATTGATTTAACAGGCACAGTTTCTGTGAATGCTCCCTTGTTTGGTCACATTTACATTCCTTGGGTGAACAGCCAGTATTGAAATGTGGCTTTTATTTTGGGTTTCAAGGAGAGTGAAGCCTCTGATTTTTTAAAGAGCAGCTATACAGGAAGAAGTTTTGCTTGGACTTCCTTACATACGTTACTTTCCTGGACAGCTCCTTAGTTACAGCAGGTCTGCAGGAGGAACATGACCTTTCAGACACTTTGCAAACAAGGTCCCTGGTAGGGGACTGTAAGAGAGAAGAAGCGTGTATATTCTCACTCCTTCACTTCAGGTCATATTTAGAGGATCTTAGGGATCACTATGATATGTTATAGACTTCAATATGCTTTGGACTGGGTGCAATGATGTTTGCATTTCTAGTCCAGTCAACCAGTTGGTGTCCAAATCTTCTTGTTGCAGTTTGCCCATGTCTAAGAACATGTGACTCAACAGGAGGGATGTAAATTAGAATGTCTTTAGCAAACCTACAATGCATTTTTCACTCCTAATGATGTTCTCTTGCTGGGCATATTAGATGTTCAGAGGATTTTCATCTAGTGTTTTCATGGAAATAATTAACAAGGATTAGTAACTCTAGAAGTGAGCATGCTTCTAGTTCTGGTCTAATAAACCATGGAATAGAGTTACAAGTGCCTCCTACTCCTCAGCTAGTTAAAAGGGGAGTGAATCTTACTTATACAGGCCTATGGAAGCAGGGATGATAGCTGGCTTCCTGTGGTTTCAAGGAACCTTTCTCCAGTTTGGTACTATACAAGTCCTGGGAAAGAAGAATATTCAGCCAGACTTTTTAGAAGTGAGGTTGGCAGAAGTTAAAAAAAAAAAAAAAACAAAAAACGGGAGAAACAGCAATTTTGATAAAAGCTGTTTATGAAATGATCGACAAAAGGGCGATATCACCAGTCACATCGCTGGAAGTTTACAGTTACAGTCTATTTCTTGGGGTTAGTGAAGAAGAAATGACTGTCAGTATACTTAAGGTCAGGTAAACAAGCTTTGCATGTACCTTACTCAATATGAATTGTTTAATATTTGGAATTCGTCTATATAACGAGAGTGGATGACGTCACTCGACTCTTATGGGTACACACTCGTCACCGGTAGACTCAGCTAACAAGGTATCTTCGCCTCAGTGGAGGCTACAGATTCTACCAGTTCACTGCCTTACCCTGCAATATGGCTACAGTTCCTCTCCAGTTCACCAAGGTAGCAAAAGAGGTGAAGCTGATGGCTCGTGCAGAAGGCATCAGTATTCGCCAGTATATAGACGGTTGGCTAATGAGAACAAACTCAAAGCAGCAATGCCAAGATATCACCCTCTGGTTGGTGCATCTTGTCGAAGCCTGGGTTGGATCACAAATTTCAAAAGATCAGATTTATTTCTAACTCCTGTAATCAATTTATTGTTACAATTCGACCTCAGGGTAGGTCTAGTCTTCTCAATTCAAAGAAAATTGATTGAAAGACGGTTACCATGTTGGAAGTTCTCACTTATCTCCAGGGAAGCTCAGGTCACTTTGAAAGCATGGTTTTAATGGAGAAGACTATACCATTGGGTGATCTGCAGGTGAAGTCATTCCAATGGTATCTGGGAACATTGCTGATAGCTTCAGTCTCTGGATATCCCATTTCTTGGGTCTTTGGTTCAGGGATCATCTTCAGTGGTGGACCAATAGTTCAATTTTGAAGGAGGACTCACCACTCCTTCAGGAGCACAGTTTTCTCTCCATTCACAGAAGCTTCCCTAATGGGTTGGGGTGCTTTCTTGAGTCATCCACAGCCATTGGTCTGTGGCATCAGGAAGAGTCAAGACTCCACATTACATAACATTGGAAGCAATGTTGTTATTTTTAAAAATGATTCAGAAGTCAGTTTCTGGATTGAAATCAGTTTCATTTTCTCTGACAATTTATTAGTGGTTGCCTATATGAACAGCCAGGGAGGCATCCACTCTTAAGTAATATGTACCTTAATCTGCATAATCATGGTTTAATTGAATGCCAGAATGATTCAGATTCACGGAAGTACATCCTAGGGAATCTAGATATTCTGCCAGATTCCTTGTCTAGAGGTTAAGTTATTCAAACCAAAGGGGCTATGAGTCGCCAGGTTTTCAATCAAATTAGACATGTTTTGCCCAGGGCCTTGTTCCTGCAGGTAATGTAAATGTGTCTGTCTCATGTCCCAGACAGTCGGGCTTGGGGAACAGATGCATTGAATGTCAGGGGGAGGGTCTGGTCAGTTATGTCCAGTGGCCCTCATCCCTCAGGTGATTCAACAAATGACCACCTACAGGTGTAGAATCATCATGATTGGGTGGCCAGGGATATCTTGTTTTTGTGTCTGGTGAATCTGTTCCACAAAAACTCCTAAATGGGTGAATCTGTTAGTTCAATTTTTCAGCAACAGACTTCACAACAATCTAGCTTATTTGAATCTTCATGATTGGCATCTGGAGTCAGGCATGAATATTATGAAAGATTCCCAGAGGAAGTGGTGAAACAATGAAGGAGCACTCCTCAAGGAGAATCTGAGAAGCAATTGTTCTTTTTTGGGAAGTGGTGTGAAGAGAGCCAGGTTTATATCTCAGACCCCACTATTCCACATTGAGCAAATTTCCTGAAATTCTAGTTTAAGGAACATACTAATACCATCCGCTATTGTGGGCTATAGAACAGCAATTACGGATGGTTTGGCGCTTAAAGGGTAAAAAGTATCTAAAAGTTGAGCTAAATATTAGATTAGCAACTTTTAGAAAGAGACAAACCAATAGTTTTGGATTTTGTCATTGGTCCTTCAGGCTCTTATCAAACAACCGTTGGGCTTGTGAGGAAGGCTTTTTGAAGTTATTATCTTTCAAGACGTTTGGTCTTGGCTTCAGGTAAAGTAGTGACATTCATGTTTGGACCCTTCCTTTAGTTATAGGGAGAATGGGTCACAAGTAACTTTGGCCCATTGACTGCCTTTTTGGCCATGAACCAGTTGGCTTCAGATGGGCCTACTGCATTTACTGCAACTGAGTCAGTGGTCTTTGTGGACTACAGAGTCATGGTAAAGAAGTGACATTAATGCTTGGACATATTCTTCCTTTAGTTATAAGGAGAATTGATCACGATTAACTCTGGCCCATCAATTGCCAGATCCAGTTTGCTTTGGATGGGCCTACTGCAATTAAGCCTGTGGTCATGCCAGCTCTTAGCCTCTTTGGACAACAGTTTCACTCAATGTGGGTCTGTCTGTCCTGTTAGGGTTTTGGTAATCAAAAGGTTTGGAATAGAACAAAATCTTTTGTTTTTACTGCCATTAAGAAAGTTTCTTAATAAGACTTATCTTTTGGCACCTATTTCATCTTGATTGAGTCAAGATTGAGTCATAGAAACTATTGATGTATGTTTTTGATTACATCTTTAGTTTTTATAGGTGATTTCCTTACATAGTTTCTTGATACATGTTATTGGAAATTCCATTGTATGTATACCAATTTCTGTCTTAGAAACCTCTGTTGTCATAGGGTCAGATTTGAAATTGGGTCCTACAGTTGCAGTTACAGTTTTGTTACTTTATAAGTATGTGTTTCATACTTATATTGGTACATTTGCAGTTTGTGGCTGGTATGTCTGCAATGCTGGATGTTTGTAGTTAGATATCAGTGTTGCCTAAATCCGACTTGGGAAGGATTTGGCATTATGCTGATGACACTTACAGGTTGGTTTGACCTTGTTTTGGGGTCGGATGTTACAATGTAGATGGGCTATCTATTTATGTCATCTTTTTGCAACACCAACATTGTCAGCAGTTGTGAGAACTACAACTACATACTGCCATTTTTTGGAAGTTGTATGTTGTGAATGTTTGGAAGTTATATGTTCATTAATGCATGTAATTCCATTATGAAGTTCTCATGATGTTTAGTTGTAGGTTAGGTAGTGGTTTTCTTAAAAAGAATTCCCTCCATCCTACAAGGCTGAATTCAGCTACTGTTAGGAAATGGTAAGGGTATTTCGCTATAAAATTGAAAAATTTAATAGTAATTTAAATTTTTATTAGAAATACTTACCATTTCCTAACACTCAAATTTCCCTCCCGCCTCCCCGCAAGTCATTCTTTTACTTGCAACAAAAATAATGAAGTAAACAATGTGGTCATGTGACCTAATTGGCGGGAGGACGGACTACTGTAACCCAATGGCTTGGTTAAGGTTGTTACATAACCTTAAAATCGCATCTCTGCGTTGGCCATTGGGTTGGATGGCTCCAACAAATAGCTACTGTTAGGAAATGGTAAGTATTTCTAATAAAAATTTAAATTACTATTAAATTTTTCAAGTTTATGTGCTAGACTTGCATCAGATTCCAGAACTGCTATGATTGTTTTGATTAGTGTTGGTTAGACTTAAAAACTAGTATTGTGTTTCAGTACTGATATCAAGCTCTAATCTATCTTTTCATATCTCGATCAATATTGATATATCATTTCACACTATAAAGTGCATTATTTGACATCTACTAATCTCCCAGTTACCAAAAAGAATTATGTTAATGACTTAATGTGTAATATAATTATGCAGAAATGATCAATTATTCAAACTGACTGAAAGCAGGTATCATAGATTTCATAAATTTGACCAGATAAATCTTCTAATGTATAAATATTGATCATTGTATCCCCGGACGAAAGTCGGGAATACTTAGGATTCAGTACGGTCACGCCGCCACCGCTGCCGCCGCAGAGATTTCCTTTTGGACACGATAACTTAAAAATATTATAGTTAGACCTTTGAAATTTGCTATGTGGGTATATATAGGCAATGCCACAAATGTTATTGTTTTGTGACCTTGACCTTCAATTTCAAGGTCACTGGTGGCCTCTTAAAGGTCAGATTTAGGCCATTTTTTCACATTTTGGCCCAGTTCTCATATACAGAAAGTTAGATCATCCTATGGCTGGTATATATAATGGATATATATGTCCTGTAAGCATGCAGAAATTTGACCTTCAAGCTCTTCATTGAAGGTCATCCACAGACTCCCAAAGTATCTCACAGAGGACATTTTTGGCCTTTTTGGAGATATTTTCACACTTAATGCTGACTATATTACATGGAAACTATTGAAAATGGCTTTTGAGGTTGAGTACATGATGGAGTACCAGCATCCAGGCTTACTGGTTACAGAGGATTGTTGGTTACAGAGGAAATCTGCTGATTCCACAGTTATGGACAGGAAGAAGGCAGTTGTTTCATATAAGCCTACCCTAGCTGAGACATAGTCTAATTCGCCCAGTTCTCCCAGCTCCTATGAGTTTTCACAGAACTGTGGAGCCACCAGGAACCAGTTACAGAGCATTGCTTCACCTATAACCGGTTAGGCCCTGGTACTGGGCAGGTCCACAGGACTGGCTAACACACCAGCAGAAGCCTTTTAAGGGTCCAAGTGACCGTCTTAGACCAACCAGTTACTGCCTTAGGAAGTTGGTTACAGAGAAATTCTTACACCAGTCATTGGTCTAAGTCAGATGACTGTCTCAACCTACTAGACCAGTCAGCCAGCCTACTGTCAGGACCAGCTAGCTGGTTGAAAGTGAAAGTGAAGTCGAAAGATTTGTCCAACTACCTGTCTTTCTAATCAGACCCCACACCAGCCAGATACTGGTTGTTTTGTGACCTTGACCTTCAATTTCAAGGTCACTGGTGGCCTCTTAAATGTCAGATTTTGGCCATATTTTCACATTTTGGCCCAGTTCTCATATACAGAAGCTTAGATCATCCTATGGCTGGTATATATAATGCATATATATGTCCTGTAAGCATGCAGAAATTTGACTTTGAGGCTCTTCATTGAAGGTCATCCACAGACCGCCAAAGTTGGGTCTTTTTGGAGAAATTTTCACACTTAATACCGACTATATTGCATGGAAACTATTGAAAATGGCTTTGGAGGTTGAGTATATGATGGAGTACCAGCATCCAGTTTGTTGACCTTGACTATTGTTTTCAAGGTCACCTTAGGCCTGCTAAAATGACTTAAAATGGTACCTTAGACTGTGAGGCCATATACCTCCTTTATTATTGGCTGTTACCGCTCTAACAAAAAAAAATGTTATACCTAGCCTTCTCAATTTTGCAGGATATATTCATAACCATAAAATCTTGCCTGGGAATATTTTTGGCCTCATTTTGAAAAACAAGATAGTTGCCAGGGACGTTTATTCAACTTAAAGCAAGGACTTTTGTTGGCATTCTAGAGCAAAGGGTATTATAGGTAGAGATCTCAAATTTGCAGAATATGTTCCGCATTACAAAATCTTGACTGGAAATATTTTCGGCCTCATTTTGAAAAACAAGATGGCAGCCACGGGCGTTTTTTGTCAGTCATGAAAAGTAGTTATATCTCCCTTATTATTGGTCCTAGAGGTTTGGGATGGAAAACCAATCTAAAGGATATCATGGGCTGGGAATCTTTTGGTGTGGTCGGATTTGACTTAGGGGTCCTCCTTCAAGGTGAAACAAGGATAGCCAAACCTACAAGTGCTCATACCTTGCTTATTATTTTGCAATATAAAACCAACTTATAGGAAATCATGGGCCGGGAATCTCTTGATATTTCCAGATTTGACCGTGGACCCCTCCTTCAAGGTCAAATGAGGATAGTCAAACTTAAAAGTGCTTAGAACTCTCTTATTATTGGTCCTAGAGGTTTGGGATGGTAAACCAACTTATAGGAAATCATGGGCTAAGAATCTTTTGGTGTGGTCAGATTTGACCTTGGACCCCTCCTTCAAGGTCAAATGAGGATAGCCAATATATTTGTAGTTTCCATTAAGCAAACATTTTGTTTACTTAGTGTCAGTACAAGTTGCCTCCATAAACACTTATGCCCCCTCCCCACAGGGGGTATATTTCTGTCAACCCTAATACTCTGTCACACTTCAACCATGTCCCATCCGGGGATACACTGCATTGAGACGCAATCTCTAGTTAATATAGAGGTGTGATTAACTACACCAAGACTGTGAAAATGCTGACTAGAGAGTGAGTGGAAAAATTGTTGAAATTGACACTTTTAGTATCAACATTGAAATTCAATATTGATTGATTGGCAGTGGTATGTTGAGATATGGTTGGTTTTGCTAATTGAAGTCATCTGGATTGGTGACTACAAGCAATGGTAAGTACAAAATGCGTACTATATAACATTCTAAACTGATATAATCCTGACACTGAAGCAATAGAAGTAAACGCCCACAACTTAATAGTATTGGTTGCTGACACCATGGGAGAGGTTATATCTTTCTCATCTAATTGAACTTCTGTGTAAACTCTGAATAAAAGATATGAGTGGGCATCAGCCTGTATACTTGTCTCACGGCCTATATTCTACAAAACAGTAGGGGGCCAGGATGGCACAGTATTAACACACTCGCCTCCCATCTCTGAGAACAGAGTTTGACTTCTGGCCTGACCTCAAGTGAGAAAACTTGTAGTTGCTTGCTGTTGGTTGGCAGTGTAAAGTACAGAACCTTGACCAACTCTATTTACAAGTTTCCTCTACCCTTCCGATAACCCATTACAGTATAACTGTGACGTAAAACACATGATGGCTCACCTCTCACCTGTATGCTTGTGGATTCATATCCAGCTGAGGGTAGCATGTGAGAACGAAGATTTGTTGTCCCGATATGATCCCAAAGAGACATACGAACCCAAATATGACCTTGTGTGTATTTTGTTATGGTTTTTAAATGAATGGGGATTTTATTAAAATCTGAGAAAGATTAATTAGCTCACAAAAACTTTTAAACAAAATGTGAACTTGAGCCATATAGACTAATAGGAGTTTGACTTTTTATGTGTCATTGATACAGAGGTAGTTTCTTTTCAGAGATCTAATGTTGTAAATTTTAGACTGGTTTGAAAATTGTTATTTAGGGATCTGTATCCCTTCAGTTGATTAGCCATTGATTTCTCTATAGATTGAAGCTGCACTTGGCATTATGGTTAATTAGAACTGTATTGATTAACCTCGCAGAGTTAATGCAATGTGAACACAAGGTTATGTCACTTTAAAAGTATTTATCATCATCTGTTAGGGATGGTTTAGACATTGATTGGTTGTATAAGTTACTGGAAACTCACTGTCCATACTTTGTGTCCTAATGTGAGTTAATAAACAAGTTCATTGTGTACACATTGAACCAACACAGAATATTGCTCTTTACATGCATGCCATTGGGTGCTTAGATTAGTACTTGTATTAAATAGATCTATAAAGGACATGTAAATTAATATACAGCTCAGGAAACTTTTCTTTGTGGAGAACATGTAGAAGTCATGTAAATCACGTGGAATATTCTTTAAATGGCAAGTTAATGAAGTAAAGCTAAAGGAGTAGGAACTCTAAAAATATTGCTGATATCTAGGTCATAGCTTTCAATGCTGGAGTCAAACGGATATGTCTCCCTTCAGTTTTGGTTCAATCCACCTTGTATTTGAGTAGGACGCATTCAGTGTAATTCAGTGAGAGTCACATTTGGGTAGAACGTATTTGTCGCAATTTGACACAGCTCAGAAAGTGATTCGTGCTTGGGAAGGCTTTTATTAAATGTTTGAAACACCTCCCACGACCTTTGAGGTCCTCCTTGGCCAAGTGTTTACCAAGTTTGGCATGTAATCACAGGCAGTTGCCTCTATATGGGTTCAACTCCCGCAAGAGGCAATGCCGAGGACATGTCCCAATATGAGCCTGGCAGTTGAATGGAACATAAACACCAACTTTGACCTTTAGCCTCCCACGACCTCTCATGAACTGTATTAAAATGTGCAAGCTGGAGGGGTTGGGGGGAGTGAGATAGATATATGGGGTAGCTTGTTCTTTAATGTGCACTAACCAAGTCTCTTTTAGACAAATAAGGAAGGTGTGACCTAAGCATCAGGGATTTGCTAAAACCTTCCAAACTTTTTCTTCTCCAATGGGTGCACTTCATTGGCAGACTTTAGTGACAACTGACCATGTGACCACCCCTTTGTGGCCAGTTGCAATCCATTTTGAGGGTTGGGAGGTATACAGTCAGTCGCATGTTTAATATTTTGTCATTCGGTTGGCGACCCAGTTTCTTATACCCATTTATGGCCATTCTTTTGGTCTGTAAGACTGTTACATTGTTTCTTTTTTCACTCTTTAGTGATTATTATTCTGAAAATAATGCTGTTGCGAGTAATATTTAGTTTTCCTGACAGATACGTCATAATGTAGAGCTCAATATAATTTCATCACTTTTATTTAATGACTCTTAACAAACAGAAAGGTCAGAACAAATGAAAAATGCAGATGTTTGCCATTTCTGTAAGTTGCAACCTTGCTGATGATTCAGCAAGGCCTGAAATTTTTGTTGTTTGTCCTATTTTATGAGCCATACAACCTGTCATTTCACCAGTACATCCAGTTGCCCTTGGTATGCTACCAATTGACATTGCAGGTTACCAAGAGAAAAAGAAAAAAGACTGGTTGCAAGTCCTCTGTAGTCAGTCCTGAAATTTTCATTTTCCCATCTAAACTAAATATAAAAGTTGTGGAATACTACAAATTCTTGATGACTGGCTGCAAAAGGATGGTCGTTTAGCCAGTCACTAATAAAACCTGCCAATGGAGCACCTATGCAAGTGGTTATATTGATCATCATATCTTATTCTCCATATACTATAATTGTCTGAAATATGGTTTGTGTGTTCATAATATTTTACACTGCAGTCACCTTGACATCTTTTGAAAATCTATAACAAGTAGTTGTAAATACTTGTAACCAATGAGTTCAGTACCACATGTTAATTTCAAGTACTTCAACCAGTGATACTTCAAAAATTTACATACAGTGTACAAATAGTACAATTCTCTTATTGATAAAAAATTTTGAAAGACCATATGCAAAAAGAAAAAAAGGAAAGCTAAATTTAACAATACTTAAAGAAGATTGGGAGAAGTTTTGTATAACAAACACCAAATATATATAGAGCAAGAAAGTCTTACTTGACATTCTGCCATGTGGACAGAAAGCTAATAAATGAAATACAAATGTTTCTTTTTGTGTGCCTATTGTAACATGGTTGAAGTATTTCCCGTATGTTATACGAATGTGTTAAAATCACTTTAGTTCTCTGTAGCCCATTGCTTAAAGTTAAATATAACATTAATACACTTAATTCTTGGTCTTGACTGCTTCATATCATTTATTTCAAATAATAAACATCTTTTGTACATTTTTGGAAGCGTTTTGTACTTGACTTGGTGTCAGTAACATATTACAAAAGCACTTGTACTGTACACAATGGATGGTTTGTACACTCGCCTTCCAGGGTTTTTTGCACTAAAAAGATAAGTAAATCAGTGGAATTAGGGGGAAAATTTACATAGTATTGCAAGATCAATTTTTTTCTGGAAAATTAATTGCTTTGAAAGTAGTCTTTGTTTAGTCTTGTTGATGATCCAGTTTCTTTACTGCCTTGTAATTTCTTCACTAAAATGGCAATCTTGTGAAGAAAGGTTTCTCACCTGTATGTGAAAATGAGGTAAAGATGATCTGTACTTGTTGTTAAAACCTGATTTCCATGTGCACAAGTGTGTGTTTCCACCAACTTTGTGAATACAAGTTGTCGATGCCAGTCCACCCATGTAGACCATAGTTAACATCATTTTAACATAAACAAGCAGTGTCTGAGGGAACTCAGACCCTTGCCCAGTGACCTGGTAACAGATATTGGTGAAAAATCTGTAAGTAATTCTGGACTCCCAATGTGGATACAGATAATCTTTGATGGCGACCGAGTCATGGGTAAGCTTGTGTGTAAATACGACGCTAATCTGACGCATAGTGTTTCAGTTGATGTGTATGGATAAACAGACAAACACACAGATATTGACAAATATTGAAAAAGAGTATACTATGAAAAAACCACCACCCTTCACAAACTTTTTTAAAATTTTCGTTGGAAGTTCATAGTTTGAGTCTTACATCCTATTCAACAGTCCTAGATCATATATATGTCCCCTACAAGCATGCAGATATATGACCTTCATCCTCTTTCTTGAATGTCATTGGAAATAGGGGTTTGGAATCTGAATAGAACCTGTAGGAAATCATGGGCTGTAAAACTTTTAGAAGGTTAGAATTTGACCTTTGACCCCAACTTTAAAGGTAAAACGGTGTTTACAAGCTAAAAAGGCCTTGTATTTCTTTATTTTCCTATTTTTTGGATATTTTCACTGATAACTCCTTTATTGTTAAATGTAGGGTTCTGAATACAGAAACAACTCAAAGGAAACTCGAGGGTCAAATTGTGTTTAAACACCAAAAAGGCCTTGTGTCTTCTTTATTTTCTTATATTTTGGATGTTTTCATTCATAACTCTTCTATTATTAGTTAAAGGGGTTCTGAATGCCAAAACAATTTACATGAAATCTTTGGCTCAGAACCTTCTGGAAGGGTTGGAGTTGACCTGTGCCCCTGCTTTGAGTTAAAACTGTGTTTGCATGCTAAACAGCCACATACTTTCTTTACTATAGGTCCTAAGGGTTTGGAATGTGAAAACGTGGGCTGTAAAGAATTTGGTTGGTCAAATTTGACCTTTCACCCCTGCTTCATGTAAATACCTTTAATATTGCTTATTATTGGTCCTACAGTTTTGCAATGTCAAAAGATTCCATAGGAAATCAAGATTTTCACTGGAGCCTCAAAATACATTAAACATCATGATCTACAAGTTCCTTTAATAGAGTAAGAGAGATGTCACCATATTGGTTGTTGGATTCGTCCCATCAGTGATGTTGTGCATCAAGATGCAATATCTAGTTTGACATTAAAAATCCTATAACAAACTTGTCTTGGTCATTTATAAGAGAACAAAAAAATGTGTTTTTAAATGCTGGATCAACCGCCTCAGATCATGTACATGGAAATGCACATTAACTGAAGCTTTTTCAAATCTGATGACTTGAAAGGAAGTAGATTTCTGTTTGCAGAAAACACGAGACTACAGTTTGACCAGAAGGTTATGATTTAGTCATGAATCATGATGATACCAACTATTACTTTTTGTTGCTCTGAAACTTATTCAATGGTTTGATGTAATGTGAGAGTCTTTGAAAATTTAGGTTTCTTTTTTCAATTGAGTGTTATATTTGCGTTAATATTAAAGAATTTTGAAAATGAAACAATGTCAGATTTAAATAACATAACTGGTTTGTATCAAAGAGAACATCATCCATAAATTACAAAACCTCAATCATACTTTTCTCTCTGTAATGTAAGATATTTTGAAAACATGTTGACATAACAAATGAGATTGCGCTGTTTTTCTGTGTTTATTTATGGTTATACTAATGCAAGACATTTAAACTGTTTTATTTCCATGTGTATCTGTTTTAATGTTACTTATTAACTTATTATTGAAAATAAAACTTCAAATAACTTCAAATTCTGTGAAAATGTTTTATTTCCCTCAGTGTGAAATAAAATTCATTTCGAAAATAGATGAAATTGGCATTTAATATTTGTGATTCCCCCCCCCCCCCCCCCCCCCCCCTCCGGTTTTAAGTGTCAGTTTGAGAAAATCCTAGATTAGCCACTCATAAAAGGTTGTCAGGTTGTACAAAAACTAAAAACAGACGTCCAAATTGACATTTTATTGCGTTAATACATCCTATCCAATGGACAATTGCTATTCCGGTCGGCGCAGACCGGTCCGCCAAACGTCAGAAAAAGACGTCCTGTGTTTCCACTGGCTGGGCCGGTCCAGTACTGTGCACTCGCCAGATGGCGTGACGTACTTCCTTCCTGTCTAGACAGCATGACGTCATAGCATCTTTTTCGTTTGGCGCATGTATTATGTACACGAAGTTTTTGAGGAAGCATTTCTTTGAAGTTTATATACTTTATTGTCAGAGTGTGCCTTTTTATTTTATGCGATTATTATCTGGAGACTTTATATATTTTTGTGACATCGGATTATCAGATCATTATGTCCTCTCCTAGCCAGAAACACGGAAGTTGTGGGCACATCATGGCCAGCTTTGACAGCCATAGTTTCTGTGCATGCTGCAGAGAGAAAGGTAAGGGCTCAGACCCTTGTGTTAACCATAATGATTGTAACTCTTGTAGCATTCTAACGGAGGACCAACATCTTCAGTTGTCCACGCCTTCTTATAGGCTCAAAAAGGAAAAACGTGACCTTAAGAAAACCACGGATATGCCTAAACAGGACTCATCCAGTTCCTCTCTCATTGACCCATCCTCTGTGACGGTAGTGGGAGCTGTGGACGACCAGGGGATTTTGCAGTCCCCTGGTTCGAGTTCAGGGAAGAAGAAAAAGGCTGTATCTTCAGAGAAAGCTAAAGCTCACTCTTCCAAGGATTTGAAAGCCGGTACGGAAAAGCCCTCTAAATCATCCTCTGCCAAGTCTCACAGATCCTCAGCTGACTCTAGGATCGACGAGTTAGATCAGAAATGGTCTGACAGGTTTAATAGATTAGAGGCACTTCTGTTAGCCAAAGCTCTGGATAGACCGGAACCAGCCTTTACTACTGTGAAGGTCACTGCAGCACACTCACCGCCTTCTGAGTCGGTCATTTCGACCAAACCTTTCATCAGACCTTCTGATGCTGCTCAAGGATCAGATTCGTCGGTTACCGACCTTACTTCTCAGAAACAGGCTACCAACCAATCACATGGACCGACTACTCTTCAACAGATTTCAGATTTGCCTGGTAATGTTCAGACTGCTGCCAAGTCAACCAGCAAATCGTCCAAAGGAATTTTTCTGCCGACCGACAGTCAGATCTGGCTGGTACTGACTCCCCTATATCTCAACAGGTACGGCTCCGGCTAGAAGACACAGCACATCTTCCATGGATACCGACTCTGACACCGACCTTTCTGATCACCCTCCAGTAGACATTTTTGTTGAAGAGGGAGAACTTTCAGATCAGGATCCTGATGTTACGGCTGCTGACCCCGACCAGACCCTATCAGAGGAGCAGAAACAGGGTTTAACAGGTGTTTATACAAAGTGCAGGACTCCATGCATTCTCAACTGAAGGTGATTAAGTCAGAGTTTAGCAAGGGAAAGTCTTCCAATAAGGTCTCACATGCTGCTGACGAGTTACAGTTCTTGATGGACTTTAATTCAAGCATAACACAATCCATGGCCAAGACCTTAGAACATTTAACTGACTTTGTTTTTATCACAGTTGCAAACACTACTCTTGCACGACGAGATTCATATCTGTCTCACCTTAAGATGGGTATAAAGCCTGACACTTTTGCTGCCCTGCGTACAGGACCTCTCCATATCTCAACCTTGTTCCCTAATGCTGCCCTTAAACAGATGGAGCAAGATATCGCCAACTTCGAAAGCAAGGGACAAATCCAAGCTGGGAAGAAAGGTCGTTTCCACCCATATGAACGTCCTGATAAACGTACAGAGTTCAGGAAACCAGACCGCCCTGCATGGAAAAATATTGGGAACAGGGATCAGCACAAGAAGAGCAAGGCCAAAGCCTCTTATTATTCTTCGCGACCAGCCAAGGGCCAGCAGTCCTATAAATGACAATTACTTTGTAAACAGTTTACAGGAAGGACTGCTGGCCGGGAGCCAGACAATTTCACAAGATCAGACAATGAACTTTGTAAAATGACATATTGCAAAAGTTGTACATTCTGCACCCGGGCATTCCCAAAAGAAAGAATTAAGTCCCGGGTCAGCAGCTTGTTATATTCAAAGAAATCACAGATTAAAATATGTGAAAAGTGTTTCTTGTGTCACTCAATTGTCTTGTGTCCCACCTGTAATAAATGTCCAAAGTGTTGCACAAAATCTGCCAGTAGGGGCCAGATTTCAAAACTTTTGGAAATCTTGGCTGGGTCTGGGTGCCGGTCCGAAAGTTGTTCAAATCCTGATAGAGGGTTATACCCTCCCCTTTCGGATCCGGCCAAAACTCACAAGGTCTCCCACGATCATAAGCTCGTATGTCAATCCCCACAGGAACAGCTACCTGCTGGAGGCATTACATCAGCTTATGGCCAAAAATGCTGTAGAACTAGTAA
Organism: Sabellastarte sp. h YS-2021; assembly: GCA_964017235.1. Classification (NCBI taxonomy): domain Eukaryota; kingdom Metazoa; phylum Annelida; class Polychaeta; order Sabellida; family Sabellidae; genus Sabellastarte; species Sabellastarte sp. h YS-2021. Next base: position 154,615,475 of record OZ024929.1, on the reverse strand, counting down.
AACATCAAACATCTCTGGGGTTTTTCAACCAGCTATTTTTAGTCCAAAGCCCAACAAGTGGAGACCCATACTAGATTTGAGCAAATTGAATCTTTTCCTCAAGGCGGAGAAATTCAAAATGGAGACACCGGAAACTATCAGAACGTCCCTCCAACAAGGGGAGTGGGTTACCCCAATAGATTTCAAGGACGCCTACTTCCATATCCCTATACAGGAACAGTCCAGGAAATACCTGAGATTTCATGTCCAGGGTCAGACATACCAATTCAAAGCACTGCCCTTTGGTCTGTCCACAGCACCCTTGGAGTTCACTGTAATAGCAAAAGAGGTGAAACTGATGGCCATACACAAGGGTATAAGGATCCACCAGTACCTAGACGACTGGTTAGTGAGAGCCAGATCCCACCAGGCCTGTCTCCAGCACACCCAAATTCTAGTGGAAATGTGCCAAAATTTAGGCTGGCTGGTGAACTTGGACAAGTCGGAACTGGATCCAAAGCAGATCTTCGATTTTGTAGGTTACAAGTTCGACCTCAAGGCCGGTCGGGTCTGACCGACCCCAGACCGGTGGCAGAGTCTTCAGGACAAAATATTGGAAATACTGTCTCTACCGACCTGTCCGGTCCGGCAGTTCATGTCCCTGATAGGCTTACTAACAGCCACAGAAAAGCAAGTTCACCTAGGCCGGCTACACATGAGGTCCATACAGTGGCATCTCAAAAACCACTGGAGAATACCCGAATCGCTAGAAAAGGTGATTCCAATTCCCAGGTCCCAGCACCCTCATTTACAATGGTGGCTACAGGAAGACGACGTTCTCACAGGCCAACCATTACACCCAAAAAGGCATGCTCTGCAAATGTTTACAGACGCATCAAAAGAAGGGTGGGGCGCTCACTTAAATGAACACACTGCCAGAGGGACTTGGTCACTGCCAGAAAGCAAGCTATATATAAACTATTTGGAACTAAAGGCAGTTTTTCTAGCCTTAAAAGAGTTTCAAGACCTCTGTGCCAACAGGATAGTACTTGTGGCAACCGACAATACTACAGTAGTGTCATACATAAACAAGGAAGGAGGCATGAGGTCAGGCACACTCTGTGCCCTACTATGGAGGATCTTGACCTGGTGTACCAGACATCAAGTAACTCTAAAAGCCCAACACATTCCGGGCCGGCTGAACGTGGTAGCAGACAAGCTATCCCGTCTGGGACAGACCATTCAAACAGAATGGTCCCTCCTTCAAGAGGTTTTCCAAACTATATGCAGCAGGTGGCACCGACCTCAGGTAGATCTATTTGCCACGAGGTTCAACAAGTTACCTCAGTTTGTGTCACCAGTACCGGATTCCCTGGCAGTAGCAGTGGATGCACTCAGTCTCCAATGGGAGGATCTGGACGCTTACGCCTTCCCACCAGCAGCCATCTTGGGCAAAGTGTTGGAGAAGTTACAGGACTCCCCTTGCAAGAGAATCATTCTGATTGCTCTGGGGTGGCCCAACATGCCTTGGTTTTGGGATCTAGTGACCATGTCCAGTCAGATCCCACTGAGCCTGCCCAACCTGTTGACACAGCCTTTCAATTAGATCCCTCACAAAAATCTGACAAATCTAAATCTCCATGCATGGCTTCTAGAGCCACAGCAATCAAGGAGCAGGGCTTCGCTGAAACAGTGGCAGCAAGGTTTGAGGCTCCTCAAAGAGGATCAACCAGATCAGTCTATGAGGCAAAATGGACCATTTTTACAAAGTGGTGCATCACTAATCAGGTGGACTTTAGGGCACCCCCTGTAAAGTCAGTTGCTGACTTCCTTATGTATCTTTTTGAGGACTGGAAGTTACAGCCCAGCACCATTGATGGTTACAGATCAGCCATTGCTGATAAACTGGGAAATTCAACCCTCAATATCAGCAAAGATGAAAATCTCACTCGTCTCTTGGATAGCTTCCATAGAGACAGACCCAAGGGTAGAAGGGGTATCCCTTCCTGGAACCTATCTCTGGGCTTACACCAGCTGACAAAGGCCCCTTTTGAGCCAATCAAGGAGGCTTCCTTGAAGCACTTGACCTTCAAGACAGTTTTAATCTTAGCCCTTGGTTCAGGCAAGCGCAGAAGTGAGATTCATGCTTGGCAAAACAGAAATATCAGACACCAATCTGACTGGTCAAAGCTTTCTTTCCAAAAATCAGCTGGCCAAAGAGGGTCCAGACAGTGTGGCCCCAGTGGTTATACCAGCCCTGGCCCCAACTCTGGATAGATCCCTCAAGTCTGATGGGTCCCTCTGTCCGGTCAGAGCATTATGCTACTATTTGGACAGGACCTCAGATCTCAGGCAGAATAAGGAGTTGGTCTTTGTCTCCTTCAGGAAAGGTTTCGGCAAAGACATCTCACCTGCCACTATCTCCTCATGGATCAAACAGACTGTGATCCTATGTTATGAGCTCTCAGACCAGGAGGCCCACACTTTACATCAGGTCAAAGCCCATGATGTCAGGGCCTTTGCTGCTTCCAAGGCCTTCCAGTCGGGAGTCTCCTTGGAACAGATCTTGTCAGCCTACCACTGGAAGTCACATAATACCTTCACACAATTTTATCTGAAGGATGTGGCATGGGCTGATTCAGAGCTCTACCACCTGGGACCTGTAGTGGCTGCTCAGCAGATCCACAAATAGCCCAGAAATAGAGGAGATTCTGTACATATATAAATAGTATATATATATATATATATATATATAAGCAAAAAAAAACCAAAAAAAACTGTGTTGTGCTTCCTTCGGGAGGTTTATTTCTACTTCTTATGGGACTGAACTCATCCCTCTCTTCCCCTACCTCAGAGCAGGTCTGTTAAAAAAGGGGGGGGGGGTAAATCGGTTGGACGGGATAACCGGTTTTGGTTAACCGACTATGCCCTAAGGGTTCCTGACCTCAAGTTTGACCCAGGCCTGGAAGAAAATTTGTTAGTTCTGTTTATGAGTTCATCTAAGTCCCTAGTAACTTACCCACTAACCAAGCGGTAGTTATTCAGCAATTGTCCATTGGATAGGATTAGTGATCTCAATGGGTATCCGGATATCCGGGTACCTGAACCCTGAATATTTACCCGAATCCGAAATCACATACCCGAGTACCCGAAACTACTGTCAATATCGCCCACTTTGGCTGACGAGTACAGACATATCTCGACTTCACAAATTCATCTAAAAATGAATATATTTAATTAAAATACACAAGAGTAATGTTTTCTCACCCTTATACACCACTTATAGTATTTTATTTATCTTTTATTTTGGTTGTTTATGCATTGTCAAATGCCGATACCCTTTGAAAATCGTCAGTATATTAACACAGTTATGTAATTCCGAGTACATGAAATATTGTGTATATTGCCTATATAGTGATATGCACACCTTAATAAAATAAAAGTACGATATTTTTAAACAGTAGTTCATAATTTAGCATCAATAAAATCCACATACCTGTCTGAAAAAAAAAAGTTTCAATTCCGAAACTACATTCGAGCAACAGTCATAGGATGTATTAACGCAATAAAATTGCAAATTTATTAAGTAAATTAAATTTTTATAAGTTAATACCCTATCCAATGGACACACAAGACCCTCCCACCGACCCCGCTATCAGTTTACTAGGGGTCTAATAGGTTTAGACAACGAAAAAGATGCTATGACATCACGCTGTCTAGACAGGAAGGAAGTACGACACGCCATCTGGCGAGTGCACAGTACTGGACCGGCCCAGCCGGTGGAAACACAGGACGTCTTATTCTGACATTTGGCGGACCGGTCTGCGCCGACCGGAATAGCAATTGTCCATTGGATAGGGTATTAACTTATAAAAATTTAATTTACTTATTAAATTTGCAATTTTTTATTCAGAAAATAAATGGTAAACCAAAAAGGATATGTGCTATTATGTATGACAAAAATAACTAGAAAAGGTTTCTCGTTACAACAAGGCAAAGCTATGACATAACAAAATAAGGCAGTCCTAGGTATATTGTCCATATTATCATATGATAACCTTATCTTGTAATTTAAGAACCCGGCTTTGTTAAGATGGCCCCATTTAGTAATTACAACAAATGTGTCTATGTATATATGTTATAATTACAAAGTATATCCCAGTATTATAAGAAATACTCCTCTTGTGATTGTTAGATACATTTTAAATTATGCATTGGTTAGGGGGTGTAAGTGTGCAACGTCATGGTGTGACCTTGATTTGACCTTTCCGTAATGACCTTGACCTATAAAATCTTGTGCAGGCTATATCTTGGAAACCATAAGGTGTAGGAAGTTGATACGTGGTAGGGACATTGGTTAGGGGGTGTAGGTGTGCAGCGTCACGGTGTGACCTTGATTTGACCTTTGACTTTTCCGTAATGACCTTGACCTATAAAATCTTGTGCGGGCTATATCTTGGAAACCATAAGGTGTAGGAAGTTGATACGTGGTAGGGACATTGGTTAGGGGGTGTAGGTGTGCAACATCATGGTGTTACCTTGATTTGACATTTGACCTTGCTCGTAGAAGGTTGATACTTGGTAGGAACATTGGTTAGGGGATGTAGGTGTACAATGTGATGGTGTGACCTTGATTTGACCTTTGATCTTGCCATATAAACTTTGAACTTAAAATTTTGTCCGGGCAATATCTCTGAAACCTTTTAAGTGTAGGAAGGTGATGGTTGGTAGGGACATTGGTTAGGGTTCGTAGATGTGCATCATAATTTTTAGTTTACTGATTAATGCTGTCATCTTGCTATTGAATTGTCTTGTTTTAATACTTTATCCTTTACATGCACTTTCTTTCTCTTAGATGTTATTTTCTCTACTTAAACATTATTTGGAGCTTTATATAACTGAACACTGCTCTGAAAGTATCCCGATCTTTGTACCCTTTCACTACTTCTATATCTCATGGTGTTGAAACTATTTCCCCAGCTGTGGGGTACGGGCATCTCTGATGCTATTTTTTTTCTCTGGACTTTCATGGATTGTGGCGTAGTGGAAGGGGCTACGTTAGTACTTGGATGGGTAACTGTCTCAATGCACTACTCGTGTCTCTGGTTTTGCAGCTTGCGCTAGTAGACCGAAACCCCTTTTGCCCTTGTTTACACTTGGTCTGTACAGTCTTCCATAGCATAAACTACTCCCCATCTAAATAAAGTCATTCTACGAAAGCCTGGAACCACCATCCAAATTCAATATTTGAAATATATTATTTGGAATTTTAAATTCTGTTCATGAGAACTCCTTGAGATATATCACCAGACAACATTTGACTAACAGAAACACATGCAAGAGAACAAGAAATGGTATTGAGTTAGTTTACCTTAGTTGAAAGAAACTTAAAACCCCAACTTTGACCTTTGACAGGAGTATTCAGTGAATTGTCAACTACTCCAAGAACAAAGTATTGGATTATTTAGGCTATATAGTTCTTGAAAAAAGCATACTTTCCCATTTAAATATGAATAGCTTTGTGTTTCTGTTGAAAGTTTGGTGCAAAATAATCAGGTTCCATTACTGCAGGAGAATAGGGTTTAAAGAAGGTAAACTCTAGTACAAAAGTACAGTTTTAGTACTGTGTGAGCCCACAAAGTTTTTTTGTTTTTTTTTATTTGTTTTGTGTGTGTGTGTTTGATTCATCATTTGAACTTGCCCCCTACTGGCCCTGACAGGATTTGTCTTGTTCCCATATTTTTCTAGGGTTGTTTTCAGATACAGAAATATTACCGGTAGTTAACTCAGTGATATGTTAATTTAGTACAGCAATACCTCTATAATCTGACTATCTGTTCATATACTTGGCCTTATGAATTCATTTCCCCCCTTTATATTTGTATTTTTTCGTTGTCTTACACTCAGATACTCCTCTTTTTTACAAGCCTTCTGTCCAACCACAATATTACTCTCACAGCTGTGTCAGATAATAGAGGTTCCCCTATTTGTGGGCTTTTTGAGTGGAACATTTTAATGTACATTTTGGTGGATAAAATGAAAAATCATGAAAATGCAGTCTATTGCAAAAACATACAAATTTACTGCTCATTGTGGCATTATAAATTGCCATATCAAATGATTTTGTCTGATACATTCGGAGCTTTCTGAAGTACCCCTTCAAGAGTCTGATAGGACTCAACTTTACTACTTTTTCCCAGGGTTGCAAGTAGTGACAAAAAGTTCAACTTGACATAGGTTTGAAAATGTAGTGTTAAGTGGGGTATATTATCATGTGGGTGTAGCCTTTTTAGATCTATTAATAGTATGCTAGAATGAACAGTGACTTTTAATACCCCCCCCACCCCCACCCCCCCCATAGAGGTTATGTAATTAGTAGTGTGTTTTTGTCTTTGCTAAACAAAAGTGGCGTAGTTTTCTGTAATCTGCAAGTTATTTCTTGAGAAAGAAAGTGCTATTTCCTTCTTGAGAAGAGATGTGGAATATTCAAGCAATTTCTCATTATTCTACCTTTATTTTGAATCTCAAATAATTGCTTATTACATTACTATTTTGTTGCTGCAAAATCAATGGTACAATGACATTTTCATGATACACATAAGTATACATAATTCACACTCATTTGCATATGTTCACATGTTAAACTTTTTATCTGAAACTACATATTTACAGTAACTACAAAATGTATAAACGTTTTATTTCACTTATATTTTACTTTTAACGATCCCATAAATTTAAGTTAACTTGTATTTTTATTAGTTTAATCAGTGAGATGTAAGTTTATTATGATACTACTTGAGTAAGTTTTCTTCCAATAAAATTAATGTCACTATGGAAAACTGAAATATAAAGCAAAATTATTTATTTGCTAAATTTCAGAAAGTTGAAGTACATGCTCCAGTTTGCGGGATAGTTTTGTTTGCTGATTTGTATGTGTATAACTTTTTATTAAGCCCTGTATAAACAAAAATAACATTCTAATTCTATTCCATTTCAAAGACACCAGCTGAATAATCATTGATAAACATTCTGCACTGTTTTTGTGCATATGGATATTTAGAAGTCGGCCTTAGTTTTAGAGTCTATTAAGTTTTCAGTTTGCTTAAATGAATCTTTTAAAAGGTTTGCTGTCATGACATTAAGCATAATTTTTGCTTTTTTTATATATATAGATAAATACAAATACTTATATGTGTTTATAACAAAATCTAGTTGTAAATATACTGGAGAACTACAACCATATGTTTCATACCTAAGTTACACTAACTGTACATATGGTGAATTGAAGTGTTACAATTCAACAGTTTCTTGAATATCTGTATTTGTATGCAGTGTTTATAAACCAGTGCCATGTGATATTCACGTGTAAACTGACTCACTGTACTCACTGTGACTACCATACACAATGACAGTATAGATCAGCATTTACAATGTCTTACAGGCAATATTGTTGTTACCCTGTTCAATGTTAATACTATCAATTATGTGTAAGTATTTTTAGAAACCCTGATATACACCTTTCATAAAGTGAAAGACAAAGGGGACACTGTGGACTTATTCAGCCACTTCAAAATGTCATCTTGACCTCAATGGCTGTGCGGTTGCTGATCAGTGTGTGGTTACTAGCTATATCGTGTCCAACAGTAAGAAACATCAAAACATGGGACATATGCTTCTTAGGCCAAAATCTGGGTTTTACCCCTCAGCCTATTGTCTTCACCCATGGCATCCAACTGGGTGGGTGGGGGGTCCAGGAAAGATCTTGTCTGAGCTATATACCTCGGAAACCATGAGGTAGGGGAAGTTGATAATTGATAGGGACATTGGTTTTTTGAAACATTTATAAAATAGCTCAAGAAATGAATGTTATGCTGGAAATGTTTTTCAAACATTTATTAAGAAATGTGTGTAAACCGTATACATAAAACATTTAAACAACATTTGTTGACAATGTTTTGTAAATGTTTGCTCTGAAAATGTTAGCAAACATGTAGTAGCAATTGATTTTCATACCCATGACTAAGTCGTCATTTGCGGGTTGCTTGTTTGTATACAGGAAAAATGGTAACACTCTCGCCTCCCACCTCTGAGGCCGGGGTTCGATTCCCAGCACAGCCTCAAGTGGGAAAGCTGGTAGTTGCTTGCCGTTGGTCGGCAGTTTACAGTACAGAACCCTAACAAACTGTATGTACTGATTTCCTCTACCCTTCCAACTACCCGTCCCCAGTAAACATTACAAACGTTTATAAATGTTTAGTAAACCTATAAACATTTTTTAAACCAAATATAAACCTAAATATTGACAATTATTCAATATTAAGGGTTTATAAACGTTTCAGCAACATTAGTTTGGTTTATAAACATTTATAAACGTTTTTAAACCTTTACAAAGGGTTAAAAATAGCTTAACCTCACTTTCAGTTGGGATGATGACATCAGCACAGCCATTTTGAGAGAAACTGGAGAAATATTTCTGTAAGTATATCTTGCTGTATCACTGTTGTTTGAAGCCATCATTACATTCTAAGTAGATATATAGAAGTATATAATTTGATTATATTATATACTTTTATATCTCTACTTAGAATATAATGATGGCTTCAAACAACAGTGATACAGCAAGATATAGTAACAGAAATATTTCTCCAGATTTTAAACACGTGTATAAATGTTTATATATAAATGTTTATAAACGTTTATATATAAACGTTAATAAATGTTTATGCTTAAACGTTTATAAACATTTATAGGCAAACATTTAGGGACCCATCATTTTAAACCTTATCTAAACCGTTGATAGTTAGGTTTATAAACGTTTATAAACATTTGTAATGTTTACTGGGTCGTGATATGACCTGTACAGTGTTGAAAGCGACGTAAAACCCCAAATAAATAAATAAATAAGTATACAGGAAAAAATTCAGAAGAAGCTGGCAGCTCTCGCATTTTCTGTTATAGCTCGGCAACACCTGTGCGGATTCTCTTAAATTTTGGCACATGTCTGCAGTAGCCCTGGGAAATTTTCTGAATATGGTGTCATGACATTTCGACCAATCAGAGAAGTCACATGACTAAAAACATGTTTTTAAAGGGAGTTTACTCATCCGGATGATAACTTAAAAGCACTTCACCTATTCACATGAAATTCAGCAAGTGGGTTTGTTATATAGACGTCTGGAAATCTTAAACTATTGGAAGTGATCTGATACAAAATGGACGACTTAGCAACAATTAGCTAAATGTTACAATTTCTTACCCCACAGCCCTTAAGGCTGTCGGGGTATTGTTTTCACCCATGGTGTCCGGATGGGCGGGCAGGCAGGTGGGCGGGCGCCAGGAAGAAGTTTGTCTGCCCTGTATCTCAGAAACCATAAGGTATAGGAAGTTGATACTTGGTAGGGACATTGGTTGGGGGGTGTAGGTGTGCAACGTCATGGTCTGACCTTGATTTGACTAGGGATGGGTCGGTATGAAAAATATGTACATCGGGAGGTCGCCAATGCAAAACCGTACCGAATTCGGGACTCCCTATTTTAGTACACCCCAAACAAACATGGAGGTTTCTTTATAACAATGTCGCAATAAAAGCTCCTAAATGCACAAAATATGCGATGAATACGTATAATATCTTCATATTTCTGGTTTCTGTCCAATATTTTAAGTTTTCCTTCATTTATATGAGTTGACAAACGAAATTGAGGTTATAAAGTGTCATAACCAAAACATGGCAGTTCTGCTCAATGTATCGTTGTAAAAGTCTGTAAATGGACGAAAATATGGGATAATAGCTTATAATTTCTTCAGATTTGAGGTATGTTTCTAATATTTTAACTCTTCCTTCCATTATATGTGTTAGCAAGCAAGGTGGCGGTTTTAAAATCTCGTCACGGTATTTCACTACAATGCTCTCGATACCGAGATACCGAACCTACCGACCCATCCCTGGATTTGACCTTTGACCTTGCCGTAGTGACCTTGACCTATAAAATCTTGTCCGGGCTATATCTTGGAAACCGTAAGGTGTAGGAAGTTGATACTTGGTAGGGACATTGGTTAGGGGGTGTAGGTGTGCAACGTCATGGTGTGACCTTGATTTGACCTTGCCGTAGTGACCTTGACCTATAAAATCTTGTCCGGGCTATATCTCGGAAACTGTAAGGTGTAGGAAGTTGATACTTGGTAGGGACATTGGTTAGGAGGTGTAGGTATGCAACGTCATGGTTTGACCTTGATTTGACCTTTGACTTTGCTATAGTGACCTTGACCTATAAAATCTTGTCCGGGTTTTATCTCGGCAACCATAAGGTGTAGGAATTTGATACATGGTAGGGACATTGGTTAGGCGGTGTAGGTGTGCAACGTCATGGTGTGACCTTGATTTGAACTTTGACCTTGCCGTAGTGACCTTAACCTATAAAATCTTGTCCGGGGTATATCTCGGAAACCGTAAGGTGTAGGAAGTTGATACTTGTTAGGGACATTGGCTAGGGTGTGTAGATGTAAAACGTCATGGTGTGACCTTGATTTGCCCTTTGACCTTGCCATAGTGACCTTAACCTATAAAATCTTGTCCGGGGTATATCTCGGAAACTGTAAGATGTAGGAAGTTGATACTTGGTAGGGACATTGGTTAGGAGGTGTAGGTATGCAACGTCATGGTTTGATCTTGATTTGACCTTGCCATAGTGACCTTGACCTATAATGCCTTGTCTGAGCTACATTTCGGAAACAATAAGGTGTAGAAAGTTGATATTTGGTAGGGACATTGGTCAAGGATTATATGTGTGCAATGTCATGGTGTGACCTGGATTTGACCTTTGATCTTGCATATCTGATGCTACCGGTATTTTATGTCTCTACGAGGATATCTGATACTATCTTATCTCTCCTATATCTCTCTTATATCTTTTTACTTGAATCTTGGTTGTTGCACCCTTGGGTGTCTTTTGATGTAGATTAAGCACTGTTAAAGTCATATTAGAATTCATTAAGGGTTTTACTTTTGCAACTTCCCATTGTAACAGATGGTATTGCATCAAGGGAGCCATAGGTTTTGCCCCAACTCCACATAAAAGCATGTATTGCCACATCTGTATGTATGGGTAATATTCAAAACATCCAACCCATAATTCGATCATACAACTGAAAATCAAAATGGGAGGAGTCTTGAAGCTTCATAATTTTTAGTTTACTGAATTGTCTTGTTTTAATACTTAATCTTTACATGCAGTTTCTTTCTCTTAGATGTTATTTTCTCTACTTAAACATTATTTGGACAATGACACTGCTCGGAAAGTATCCCAATCTGTGTACTGTTTCACTACTTCTATATCTCATGGTGTTGAAAACTATTTCCCCAGGCTGTGGGGTACGGCATCTCTGATGCTATTTTCTTAACAATGAAAGTGAAAAATGTTTAATATCTCAGAATGGGTGCGAGATAGAGCAATTTTGATTAAATTACGGCCCACAGAGTAATGAGTGATCGTCCATTTTTTTCCAAAAATAGTTTTTATTGCGTTAATACATCCTATCCAATGGACAATTGCTAATCCGGTCGGCGCAGACCGGCCCGCCAAACGCCAGAAAAAGACGTCCTGTGTTTCCACCGGCTGGCCAGTCCCAGTACTGTGCATTCGCCAGGTGGCGCATGGTATTTACTTCCTGTCTAGACAACATGACGTCATAGCATCTTTTTCGTTTGGCGCGTGTACTGTGCAGACGTGTTTTCAACAATCTCCAGATATTTTAAAGAAAAGTGTGCATTATGACGGATTTTATACCTTATTTGCAAGCAATTTATTGTAAAAGTGTTACCTACATATCAAGCACGGATATACATCGAGAAATCTGCTGGAAACGCTCCCTAGTTGACTCAATTTAGTGTTGATGATAGGGCAGTAATCTACGAGAATATGAAGGCAGCCATTTTCTAGTTTCCTCCCATTCAACAATTGTGTTGTTAGGGGCAGATCGACAATATTTAGAAATATAATGGATATACTACTTACAAGGTATTTTTATGCGTGTTTTTTGTTTGAATGTACCTGCTGTAACCTTCCAGCTACAATCACCATAGAAACGTCTTTTCTAGTACGTACTACAAATAGAAATCACGGGAAACTTCAGTCTACGTAGTTTTGAGCACTGTAAGAAGGAATTCCCCCAGCAAGATGCATTCTTCATCTTCAGAGCGCACTAGCTCGAGTATTTAGTGTTTTTCAACAGAAGCAAGAGGTGCTTTCTTCAGATTTCTTCAGAGCGCACTGGTACCGACTTCTCTGCTGTAAAGCATCAGTCACACCAGCCTAGCTCGAGTATTTAGTGTTTTTTCATCAGAAGCAAGAGGTGAATTCTTCAGATTTCTTCAGAGCGCACTGGTCCAGACATCTTTGCTGTAAAGCATTTGTCGACCGGCAAGCTCGTAGTCAGCCGACCTCACCTAGATTACATAGAAGGAACTTCATCTTTAATCACTCTCAGTCCCACCCTTGTGGACCCGGCACTTGTGTCAGTAGCAAGGGTTGTGGATGGCCAGGACACTGGTTTGAGTGCACAGCCGGCTGAGTAAGAAGAACCGACTTCAGATCCGGACAGGACTTCACCTTCACAGCGCACTGGTCCAGGCTTCTCTGCTTTAAAAGCATCAGCCGACCGGCCAGCTGTAAAGAACGCGACCTCTGACGTCATATCCAGTCAGCCAATCGCGTGTCTTTCCGACAACTCACGAAGCTGGTCACGTGTTTTCACCGACCAGGAAGGTCGGAAGTGCATTCTTCAAAATTCACGTCTACTGTGTTTACAGTTCCTGCTTGCAGACCCAGCCTTGTTGTCGGTAGTGGGGTTTGTGGACTGTAAAGTTGCCGGTGAGGCATCACACAAAGAACGCGAATACTGACGTCATCTCCAGTCAGCCAATCGCGTGTCCTTCTGAACAATCACGAAGCAGGTCACGTGTTTTCACCGACCAGGAAGGGCGGAAGTGCGTTCTTCAGAACTCACGTCTACTGTGATTCCAGTCCCTGCCTTGCAGACCCGGCTTCGTTGTTGGTAGTGGGGTTTGTGGATGAGCAGAATACTGCGCATTTGCATGTTTAAATATCACAAAAGAACGCCACATCTGACGAGTTCCAATCAGCCAATCGCGTATCTTCCGACCAGCAAGCTGGTCACGTGACACACCGAACAAGTGTTTCTAAAAATAGTTCACAAGGGCTTTCCCAGTAACTGTCAAATCTACAAATAAGACGTACGTTTAAGAAATACTTTAATTAATGGAGGAAACTTACAGCAAGCTGAATTCAACACACAAGATAGTTGTAACAATGCTTCAACAACTGGTTACAGAGTGTACCGGCTGGTATTGGCTACACAGCCTTGTACACTTGCTTCAACAACTGGTTACAGAGTGTACCGGCTGGTACTGGCGACACAGTCTTGTACACTTGCTTCAACCTACCGGTTACAAAGTCTACTAACAGGGTGCTGGCTACACAGTCCTTACTGTACAGTGCTTCACCCCAACTGGTTACACAAAAAAAAAAAAAAAAAAAAGCTGGCTAAATGTAGCCCCTTGCGTAGCCATCTAAATTCATTGGTGACCCCAGCCTGCCAGTTTTTTGTGCCGGTTACAGAGATTTACTGTTTACAGCGAGTTACCGGTTATGGAGTCTTGGTACTGGACAGAGTTGCCTAATGTAATTTGGTTACAGAGAATTCTTAGACCGGTCAGTGGTCTTGGTGATATGACAGTGTCCCAAGCTACTGGCAGGCAACCTTCCCTTATCACACCTCTCAACAACCTGTCATCGGTGCTGGACTTGACTGGAGAGATAATAAATTTTGTCATCATGTCCGGCCAAGGGTCAGACGTCTCACAAATGACAATTGCTCTGTAAATGCTACACCTTGCAGGCTGCTGACCCGGGGCGACGAGTCTATTAAGGTGAAAAGTTGTGTCAGCCCTACCGGACCACAATAAGAGCAGGGAGACTGTTAACCTGGATCATTGCCACCAGACCGGACCAGTGTCCGGAGGGACAGAAAATGTTTGTCAGAATACCAAATGTCCCAAATGTGGCACACAATCTGCCTATAGGATCCAGACTAAGCCCTTTTTGGGAACGTAGGAAGCCTTGGGGGCTGGACCCTAGGTAGTACAACGGTTGAAGGAGGGATACCTAGGTCCCTGTACCTATACAAGAACAATCCAGGAAATGCCTGAGATTTCACATCCAAGGTCGGGCATACCAGTTCTAGGCCCTACCATTCGGTTTGTCCACAGCACCTTTGGAGTTCACCGTGATACCAAAGCAGGTGAAATGGATGGCCATACACTAGGATTTAAGAAGCCACCAGTACCTAGACGACTGGTTGGTGAGAGCCAGGTCCCACCAGGCTTGTCTCCAACATATACAGGAACTAGTAAATAATGTGTCAGCAACTGGATTGACTGATGAACTTAGAGAAATCAGAGCTGGAGCCCAAACAAGACTTCGATTTTGTAGGCTACCAGTTTGTCTTCGGGTCTGATCGGTTCCGACCGACTCTGGACTGGTGCCAGAGCCTTCAAGAGACGGTTAAAACTGCTATCCCTACCGGCTTGCCCGGTCCGGGAATTCATGTCCTTGATAGGCTACTAACATCTACAGAAAAGCATGTTAATCTAGGCAGACTTCATATGAGACCCATACAGTGGCATCTCAAAAACAACTGGAGGGTACCAGAATCACTGGAAAGGTGATCCAAGTCCCCAGGTCTCTGCACCCCCATTTACAATGGTGGCTGAATGAAGACAATCCACTTACAGGCCAACCATTACACCCAATAAAACATGCTCTGCAAATATTTACAGACGCATCAATAGAAGGGTGGGGCGCTCACTTAGATGAGCACCTTGCAAGAGCAACCTGGTCCCCTCCGGGAAGCAAGTTATATATAAACTATCTAGAACTCTAAGCAGTTTTTCTGACTTTAAGAGTTCTAAGACCTTTGCTCAAACAAGATAGTACTTATAGCAACTGACAACACCACAGTAGTGTCATACATAAAGGAAGGAGGAATGAGGTTGGGCCCACTTTGTGCCCTACTATGGAGAATCTTGACCTGGTGTGCCAGGAAACAAGTGACTCTAAAGCACGACACATTCCAGGCCGGCCTAATGTGGTAGCAGACGGGCTGTCCAGGCTAGGCCAGACCATCCAAACAGTGGT
Organism: Sabellastarte sp. h YS-2021; assembly: GCA_964017235.1. Classification (NCBI taxonomy): domain Eukaryota; kingdom Metazoa; phylum Annelida; class Polychaeta; order Sabellida; family Sabellidae; genus Sabellastarte; species Sabellastarte sp. h YS-2021. Next base: position 154,600,284 of record OZ024929.1, on the reverse strand, counting down.
TTCTCCTTCCAGAGGTCTTCCACTCTATGCAGTAGGTGGCACCGGCCCAAAATAGACTTATTTGCCACGAGGTTCAACAAGTCACCTCTGTTTTGTGTCACCAGTACCGGTTCCCCTGGCCACAGCAGTGGATGTGCTCAGTCGGCCATGGTAGGATCTAAAAGGATACACCTTCTCACCATCAGCCATATTGGGCAAAGTGGTGGAAAAGTTACAAGACTCCCCATGTAAGAGAATCATTCTGATTGCTCCGGGGTGGCCCAACATGCCTCGGTTTTGGGATCTAGTGGCCATGTCCAGCCACTTCCCTCTGAACCTGCCCAATCTGCCCAGCCTGTTCACAGCCATTCAATCAGATCCCTCACAGAAATCTGACAAATCTTAATCTCCATGCAGGGCTCCTAGAGCCTCAGCTATCGAAGAGCAGGACTTGTCTGAGGCAGTGGCAAGAATTGAGGCTCCTCAAAGGGGGGTCAATCAGATCAGTCTATGAGGCAAATGGGTCATTTTTACCAAGTGATGTATCATTCATCAGGTGGACTTCAGGCACCACCTGTAAAGTCAGTTGTTGACTTCCTTAGGTACCTGCTTCAGGACAGGAAGTTGCAGCCCAGTACCATTGATGGTTACAGGTCAGCCATTGCTGATAGTCTGGGAAATTTGCCCATCAATGTTAGTAAGGATGAAAATCTCACTCGTCTCCTGGATAGCTTCCACTGAGACAGACCCAAAGGCCGGAGGGGAACCCCCTCCTGGAACCTCTCCCTGGTTTTGCACCAGTTGACAAGGTTCATTTTGAACCAATTATAGGCCTCCTTGAAGCATTTGACCTTCAAGGCAGTTTCCTCTTGGCCCTGGGGTCGGGCAAGCGTAGAAGTGAGATACATGCTGGGCAAACAGCCCAGCACCATTGATGGTCATAGGTCACCCATTGTTGATAAACTGGGAAATTCACCCTTCAACATCAGGAAGGACGGAAATCTCGCTCGTCTCCTGGATAGATTCCTCAGAGACAGACCCAAAGGCAGGAGTGGCATACCCTCCTGGAACTTCTTACGGGCCGTGCACCAGCTAAGACCCCATTTGTTCCAATCAAGGAGGCCCCCCTTGAAGCATTTGACCTTCAAGACGGTATTCCTCTTGGCCCTTGGGTCGGGCAAGTGCAAAATGAGATTCATGCCTGGCAAAACTGATATATTGGACACCAATCCGATTGGTCCAAGGTGTCCCTGTATTCATCACCCAGCTTTCTATCCTAGAATCAGCTGGCCATAGAGTGTCCTGTGTGGTCCCTGGGGTTATAACAGCCCTGGCCCCGACTCTGGATAGATCCCTCAAGTCTGACAGGTCCCTCTGTCCGTTCAAAGCATTGTGCTACTATTTGGACAGGACCTCAGACATCAGGCAGAATAAGGAGGTGGTTTTTGTCTCCTTTAAGAAAGGTTTCAACAAAGACATCTCACCTGCCACTATCTCCTCTTGGATCAAGCAGACTGTGATCCTATGTTATGAGCCCTCTGACCAGGAGGCCCACAGTTTACATCAGGTTAAAGCCCATGATGTCAGGGCCTTTGCTGCTTCTAAGGTCTTCCAGTCGGGAGTCTCCTTAGATCCAATCTTGTCAGCCTGCCACTGAAGTCACAATACCTTCACACAGTTCTATATGAAGGTCGGGGCTTGGGCTGATTCAGAGCTTTACCAATTGGGCTCGGTAGTGGCTGCTCAGCAGATCCACAAGGGGCCCTTAGATTGAGGAGATTTATATATATATGTATAAACAGTTTTTATGTACATAAGAATTAGGTGTGGCGTGCTTCCTTCGGGAGGTTTATTTGCACTCTGGGACTGAACTCATCACTCTCTTCCCCTACCTCAGAGCAGGTCTGCAAAAAAAGGGGGGGGGGGGGGGCGACGGCGGTATAGCCCCAGGTAACCGGCTGCTGGCAACCACCATGGCCTTACAGGGTTTCCTGACCATAGGGTCAACCCAGGCCTGGGCCTATAGGTCTCCTGACGAAGTCAGCCTAGACCGTAGGTTAAATTTGCTATTACTTGTGAGTTCACATAAGTCCCTAGTAACTTACCCGCCGACCAAGCGGTAGTTATTCAGCAATTGTCCATTGGATAGGATGTATTAACGCAATAAAATTGCAAATTTAATAAGTAAATTAAATTTTTATAAGTTAATACCCTATCCAATGGACACACAAGACCCTCCCACCGACCCCGCTATCAGCTTACTAGGGGTCTAATAGGTTTAGACAACGAAAAAGATGCTATGACGTCATGTTGTCTAGACAGGAAGTAAATACCATGCGCCACCTGGCGAATGCACAGTACTGGGACCGGCCAGCCGGTGGAAACACAGGACGTCTTCTTCTGGCGTTTGGCGGGCCTGTCTGCACCGACCGGATTAGCAATTGTCCATTGGATAGGGTATTAACTTTACTTATTAAATTTGCAATTTTCTTCCATTTTTGGCAGCCATCTGTGTAAAATACAAAAACGCAGTTGTCTCTGACGGTGCAAGATAGACAGATTTCGATGATTTTTTTTGCAAAAAATGTTTTCCCACCATTTTTGGTCGCCATCTTGAATTTCTGCGTAAAACGCACAAACATATCTAACTTGGAAAAGTTCCGATATATAGCAAAATTTTTGACCCATAGAGTCATTTGGCACTTTTTGCCAAAAATGATTTTCCTGCCAGTTTTGGCTGCCATCTTGAATTTCTGTGTAAAACGCAAAAACCCATTTATCTGCAAAATAGTGAGATAGAGCAATTTCGACCAAATTTTTTGCTCACAAGGTAAACTCATAGTCACCTGGCACTTTTTCCCGCCATATTTGGCGACCATCTTGAAATTCTGCATAAAATGCATAAACATATTTATCTTGGAACGGTGCGAGATAGAGCAATTTCGGTGAAATTTTTCCCGCAGACGGTATGTGTAGATTCATCTTCCACTTTTGCCAAAAATCATTTTCCTGCCATTTTTAACAGTCGTATTGAATTTCTGCGTAAAACGCAGAAAGACATATATCTCAGAAACAGTGTGAGATAGAGCAATTTCAACAAAATTTTTGGCTGCCAGGCTGTAAGCAGAGTCATCTGGCACTTTTTCCTAAAAATCATTTTCCCATCATTTTTGGTGGCCATCTTCAAAGTCTGTGTAAAGTGCAGAAATGCATTTAGTTTAAACATATTTTATTCACAATTAGGCAACAATTGATTTAACAATTATATCAAGCCTTCTTGCACAATGGGATTTATTTACAGTGATAAATGAAATGAGACTGCACTATCACATCATGAATACCTTGCACAATTAAAACCGCTTACTTTGAGCAATAAATCTGTGGGCTGCATTAAAAATAACTTTATATTGATCATATTTTAAATTTCTGCTTCTGTACAAGAGTAAATTGGCATTTATTGTTATTTGGCCTTGTATAAAGTGAAGGGATTCTAAGAGATCATGCTTTATGTTGGCATACAAAGGGCAACTGATGAAAAAGTGGTCAGGATCTTCATTTGGAAATCCACAGAGGCAAGACTCACATTCTCTTACATACATATTTTTGAGTTTTGTTTACTGTAACTCAGTCTGAGGCAAGTATGGGAAATGCATTTATCATGGAAACCGTGAAAGATAGAGCAATTTCAATGAAATTTTTCGTCCAACGGGTATTCACAGTCACCTGGCACTCTTTCAAGAAAGCATTTTTATGCCATTTTTTTGCAGGCAGGTTGAATTTTTTCATAAATGGAAAACATATTAAACAGAGCAAGATAGTTATTTCAGCAAAATCATCAATGCTCACTGGGACACTTTGTTTTTGCTGTGCAAAAGCAATTTCTTTTTCTCTTGCAAAGCAATGCTATAGTTTTAAATGATTTTGAAATGTTTTTCAATGTTTTGACACGTTGTACCCATAATTTCAGAATTCTTATTAAGCGTCCCGCAAGGGACGCTTGTTTGTGTATGGGAGAGCTTCAGGCTCCGGCGGCTCCGCCGGCTCCGCATTTTGTTTTCCTTATAACTCTGTAACCGTTAGGCGGATTCTTTTCAAATTTGGCAGGTTTAGGCAGTAGCCTTGGGGAATTTTTTTGAATATGCTGCAGTGACATTTCAACCAATCAGAGAGGTCACATGACCAAAAATGTCTTTTTTCGATGGGGAAGCTTGTCCGGATGATAACTTGAAAGGAATTTTATCAATTCACCTGAAACTTGGCAAATACATTCATTCTATTAAAATCTGGAAATCATTAGATTTTGGCATTGATTGGTCAAGAAATGGCCGAGTAATTAATGATTAATTAATCATTACGAATTTTCCAAATAAGGAAAACACAAAAATGCTTATATCTCGAAAACCGTGCTAGATAGAGCGATTTCGACGAAATTTTTGACCCGCAGGGTATCTCTGCGGAGTAGTTTTCCCAATTTTCAAAAAAATTTTGTCTCGCCCAAAATGGCGGCCATTTTGAATTTTCGAATTTTTCGCAAAAATTGCAAAACACAAAAATGCTTATATCTCAAAAACCGTGCTAGATAGAGCAATTTCGACAAAATTTTTGACGCGCAGGATATCTCTGCGGAGTACTTTTCCCAATTTTCAAAAAATTTTTGTCTCGCCAAAAATGGCGGCCATTTTGAATTTTCGAAATTTTCGCAAAAATTGCAAAACACAAAAATGCTTATATCTCGAAAACCGTGCTAGATAGAGCGATTTCGACGAAATTTTTGTCCCGCAGGGTATCTCTGCAGAGTAGTTATCTCAATTTTGAAAAAAAATTTGTCTCGCCAAAAATGGTGGCCATTTTGAATTTTCGAATTTTTCGCAAAAATTGCAAAACATAAAAATGCTTATATCTCGAAAACCCTGCTAGATAGAGCGATTTCGACGAAATTTTTGACCCGCAGGGTATCTCTGCAAAGTAGCCATGCCAATTTTCAAACAAAAAATTTCTCGCAAAAAAATGGCGGCCATTTTGAATTTTCGAATTTTTCGCAAAATTGCAAAACACAAAAATGCTTATATCTCGAAAACCGTGCTAGATAGAGCGATTTCGACGAATTTTTGACCCACAGGGTATCTATGCAGAGTAGCCATGCCAATTTTCAAAAAAATTTTGTCTTGCCAAAAATGGCGGCCATTTTGAATTTTCGAATTTTTGCGCAAAAATTGCAAAACACAAAAATGCTAATATAACGAAAACCGTGCTACATAGAGCGATTTCAACGAAATTTTTTATCTTCAGGGTATCTCTGCAGAGCAGCTATCCCAAAGAGCTTTCACTTGGTGAAGTTTCAGACCCATAGCTAATTGCTCACCTACTCAAAAAGAGTAAATGCGAATTACCTCTAAAAGTATTGCAGATGGCCAATTTTTCTCAAATAACTCATTCACCTACTTTTGGAAGAGCTTTCACATGGTGAAGTTTCAGACCCATGGCCAATTACTCACCTACTCAAAATGAGTAAATGCGAATTATCTCTAAAAGTATTGCAGATAGCCAATTTTTCTCAAATAACTCATTCACCTACTTTTGGGAGAGCTTTCACATGGTGAAGTTTCAGACCCATAGCTAATTACTTACCTACTCAAAATGAGTAAATGCTAATTATCTGTAAAAGTATTGCGGATACCCAATTTTTATCAAATAACTCATTCATCTACTTGTGGGAGAGCTTTCACATGGTGAAGTTTCAGACCCATACCTAATTACTCACCTACTCAAAATGAGTAAATGCGAATTATCTCTAAAAGTATTGCAGATAGCCAATTTTTCTCGAATAACTCATTCACCTACTTTTGGGAGAGCTTTCACTTGGTGAAGTTTCAGACCCATAGCTAATTACTCACCTACTCAAAATGAGTAAATGCGAATTATCTCTAAAAGTATTGCAGATAGCCAATTTTTCTCAAATAACTCATTCACCTACTTTTGGGAGAGCTTTCACTTGGTGAAGTTTCAGACCCATAGCTAATTACTCACCTACTCAAAATGAGTAAATGCGAATTATCTCTAAAAGTATTGCAGATAGCCAATTTTTGTCAAATTAATCATTCACCTACTTTTGGGAGAGCTTTCACTTGGTGAAGTTTCAGACCCATAGCTAATTACTCACCTACTCAAAATGAGTAAATGCGAATTATCTCTAAAAGTATTGCAGATAGCCAATTTTTCTCAAATAACTCATTCACCTACTTTTGGGAGAGCTTTCACTTGGTGAAGTTTCAGACCCATAGCTAATTACTCACCTACTGAAAATGAGTAAATGCGAATTATCTCTAAAAGTATTGCAGATAGCCAATTTTTCTCAAATAACTCATTCACCTACTTTTGGGAGAGCTTTCACTTGGTGAAGTTTCAGACCCATAGCTAATTACTCACCTACTCAAAATGAGTAAATGCGAATTATCTCTAAAAGTATTGCAGATAGCCAATTTTTCTCAAATTAATCATTCACCTACTTTTGGGAGAGCTTTCACTTGGTGAAGTTTCAGACCCATAGCTAATTACTCGTCTACTCAAAATGAGTAAATGCGAATTATCTCTAAAAGTATTGCAGATAGCCAATTTTTCTGAAATAACTCATTCACCTACTTTTGGGAGAGCTTTCACTTGGTGAAGTTTCAGACCCATAGCTAATTACTCACCTACTCAAAATGAGTAAATGCGAATTATCTCTAAAAGTATTGCAGATAGCCAATTTTTCTCAAATAAATCATTCACCTACTTTTGGCAGAGCTTTCACTTGCTGAAGTTTCAGACCCATAGCTAATTATTCACCTACTCAAAATGAGTAAATGTGAATTATCTCTAAAAGTATTGCAGATAGCCAATTTTTCTCAAATAACTCATTCACCTACTTTTGGGAGAGCTTTCACTCTGTGAAGTTTCAGACCCATAGCTATTTATTCACCTACTCAAAATGAGTAAATGCTAATTATCTGTAAAAGTATTGCGGATACCCAATTTTTATCAAATACTCATTCATCTACTTGTGGGAGAGCTTTCACATGGTGAAGTTTCAGACCCATAGCTAATTACTCACCTACTCAAAATGAGTAAATGCGAATTATCTCTAAAAGTATTGCAGATAGCCAATTTTTCTCAAATAACTCATTCACCTACTTTTGGGAGAGCTTTCACTTGGTGAAGTTTCAGACCCATAGATAATTATTCACCTACTCAAAATGAGTAAATGTGAATTATCTCTTAATAGTATTGCAGATAGCCAATTTTTCTCAAATAACTCATTCACCTACTTTTGGAAGACCTTTCACACACGAAAATGAAAAATTGTGAATATCTTGGAAAAGCTATTTCTTCTGCTTTAATGCTCGGCGGGAGATACACACCACGGCAGTGGTCTTGACAAAAATTTTTGTCTCCCCAAAAATGGTTGCCATTTTGAATTTTCAAAGTTTTTGCAAAACACAAAAATGCTTATATCTCGAAAACCGTGCTATATGGAGCGAACTCAACAAAATTTTGGACCTGCTGGGTATCTCTGCAGAGTAGCCATGCCAATTTTCAAAATATTTTTGTCTCGCCAAATATAGCGGACATTTTTAATTTTTTTATTTTTTGCAAAACACAAAAATGCTTATATCTTGAAAACCGTGCTAGATAGAGCAGACTGCGCTGACTTTGGTTGCCACAACAGTATAAGGCTAGAAACGAAGCATTTTCTTAATACTTTAGCACTCACCTTTATATCCTTTTCGGGACGCTTTATTTTTGCTATGCAAAAACATTATCTTTTTTTTTTGCGAGCGATCCTCTAGTTAAACATTTACCTTCAAACATTTGTAAACAAAGATGGCAGTGAGCAATAATAGGGGATTTAAAAGAAACTTTAATGGAGGCACAATTTTTAAGCCACTATCTTAGAATTCTAAACATAAAGCTAATATTTTCATTGGTGAGCAACCTAAAAACACTTGTAATGTTCATTTGAAACATTTTTTTAACATTTGTCATTAAACGTTCAATAAGTGGTATTAATAAAATGTTTTGAAAAGCTATTATAACAGGTTTCATACCCATATTTTTTTAACCTTCACTCAACGTTTCCAAACCTCAAAAATGTTTACTGGGGGTATGACCATGATTTGACCTTGTTGTAGTTTTACCAGATCTTGCTGAGCCATATCTTGGAAACCGTATGGTAAAGGAAGTTTATTATTTGCAGGGATGTTTCTCGTGGTGCAGGTGTGCAACATCATAGTATGACATGGATTTAACTTTTGACATTGCTGTACTGACCTTAACCTTTAATATCTTGTCTGGGCTATATCTCTGACAATAATGTGCAGAAAGTTGTAACTTGATAGATGCAGTGGTTTGAGGATGTAGCTGTGCAACATCATTGTGTGACTTTTGCTCACGGTTCTGAAAGAATATTTTCTACTAGCATATTTGAGACATAGTCCTGGCTACACAAGTACAAATTAATACTGTCATCTTTCTGTTAAACTGTCTTACTTTGATACTTTGTCTTTACGTCTATTTCCTCTTAAGTGTTATTTTTCCTGTTCCTTATCATATCTTAAACTGTCTGTTCTGTAAGACTCCCCATCAGTTGCACTTTTTCACCTCTTCTGTATCCCATGGTGTCCAACACTATTTCCCCAGGCTTTGGGATATGGGCATCTCTGATTCTATTTTTACAGTTATGATAATGAGAAGGTCAGTCTGAAAGCATAAGCCCTTAGTTTGTTTCTGGAAGATGTCAACACTGTGAAAAACACATGCTGGCAGTCAGTTGAGTTTCTCTGGAGAATGAAAAGTGTGAATTCAGATTTTCAAATGGCAGACAATTCACCAAAGGTTGTTTTGATTTCTCCTTACTCAGGAACATTTAATTAATCCTTCCAAAGGTTAAATTGGCCTCTTTAAGCCTTTAATAATACCACAGCAAAGACAGTTGTTTTAGAACAATCAATCAAAGAGGGACAATTAAAGGTCCCTTGATATTTCAAAGTTATTTATTTCAACCTTTGTGTGTTGTATTTAGTATTCTTTGATGAATATCAATACATTACATATTGATTATTTGAAAAGTTTATGTATGAAAGTTTAAAATGAATTTGACTTATGAGTGCTACAAAATTAATTCATTATTGTTTTGAAGTTTATTTAAAGTGATGATTTTATGACAATTAATTCTTTATTGTATCAAAGTCCATTTAAAGGATTCATTTATATGAAAACTAATTCATTACAGAATTAAAGTCCATGTTAAGTGATTATTTTTCTGCAACCTCCTTCTGAAAAATAACAAAGGGTAAATTGTAGTAGAAAAATAATAGAAAGTAATAGATGTAATAGATAGAATTTTAATCTATTACTATTACATTTGAAAAATTTCAATCTATTACTATTACTATTACATAGAAATTGACTCCAATCTGTTATTTTTCCATTACTTCTATTACTTTGTTTACAAGTCTGGTTTTGAACTCACTGAAAGTTTAGCTATACTGGCCTTAATGAGTCCATGCAAATTGTGTTGCAGTTACCCAGACAGCCACCGGTAAGAACATTTCCCACCATTGTGACATTGCTTGTGACAGAAATTAAGTATTCCATAAAAATCCTTAATATAATAGTACATATGATAAGCAGCTCAGCAGACTTTTGCAATATCAGTGCTGTATGCATGTTCTGCATCAAATGAGAGCCAATGAAGCCACTAAGGCTACTAAATTTGTGAGAGAACTATAGGTTGAATAATTGTGAAAGCAACAAGGCAGCATCGAAAAGTCATAATATCATAATGCAAGTAAATTACCTTTATATAATAAAACCTACCAGACAAAACAGAAACCGTATTCAACCATATTTAGGTAGGGCCGTCAAGTATAGTGGTACTTTTTTTATGTGATAATTCAAGATTAACAAGACTTCATTGACAAAAGCTCTTAAATTAAATGAGTTGGTTTTTATTCTTAGCTAAGATTTATATTGCACGTATCAACTTAGCAAATATTTGGTTTAGAGAAAAAATCTTAGCTTTGAGACAATTATCAGTTAAGTTTAAGCTTGTGACTTTTTTATCAATTTTGCCCCTGCTCAGTAACTAGTCCAAAACAAAGGAGCTAAAACAAGAGGTCCCGTTCCCAAAATAAAGTGTTTTACTAGAATATCTTATCCAGAGTAATGTGGACACTAGATACCTGAACTTAAGCTGATTAACACTCCTGTATTAGTTCTAGCAACATGATAGCCCTCAATTCAGGAATCTAGCGTGAGCAGGAGTCAGTCCTGAAAGTAAGCATGGGGGTTGAATTGGATCAGAGCTGCTGAGACCGAAACAGATTCAGTGACGCCAATTTCTTGAAAACCTATATGGGGGTGTTCTACCGTTGCCAGCCCTACAACCGACTCTATTACTCTTGGTTTGGTTTGCAGAGTTGGTCGGTTACACCTTCCCGACAGGACATAGCTCATCCCGGCTTGTCTGGAGCAAGATCTCGATCTGACTTGGGGTCGGGGTGTTTTTCTCCACAACTAGACAGGAAACTATAAGGACAAGCCGTAAACCCCTAACCAACAACCCATATTAGGTCACAATAAGCCATAGTGACAAAAAATACAGGACTGATGCAGTGTCCCGATCCACCCTGACTGCACTGATTAGTTTCTGGAGTCAGGATTGCAAGTCGGGATCAAACCAACACTATATAAACCCTTCTGGCTGCTGTTACTCATCATGTAACACTACAAAGATGTCAGCTTCACAGAGACATCTGCAAAAGCTTCAGGTTTTTTCAGTTAAATTTTTTTATTTTCATCTGAACCCAGGATCAGCACTTGCCATACAGCCAAAGTCTTTTTCGGATTTTAAAAATTTCCCAAAGTTCAAAGCCACTTAAAATTGGTCAAAATTGTTGCAAGGTCAAAGTGTTCTTGAAATCAGAAATGTCTCAAAGGTCAAAATATTTTTTTTAAATTACAAGTTTCTTAAGATGAAAATATTTGAAAAATATAAAAGTTTTTGCAAAGGTCATGTTTGAAGTTTGTTTAATATCAAATTTTCAATCATTGACTCACTCATTCACTCATTTTGTAAATTGTGTTTTGGGGTCATATGATTGGTGTGAAGTGGGGCTGGGCTGGCTGCTGAGGAGGCTCTTGCTGCTGGGTGGTTAGAGGAGAGGCAACGTGTTTATGTGGGTCACTGGACGCATCCATCTGCTGGTAGCTCATGACCGACTGTATATTCCCAAAGAAGCTAAAGAGTCCTGAGATGTGTGCACTTTTGTTGCTTATGACAGAGGCTACTGAAGTACTGATGGTGGGTTGAAGTCCTTGGTCAGGCTGATTGTGAAATGTAGCTGTCTTGAAGTCCAGGGTTATTACTCAACAACAACTATGTATGAAGTCTGTGGCCCTCTGGGTTATTGCTGTCTTCTGGGCACCACTTGGGTCTTTGACCTGGTTGTATGACCTGGCTTGCTGGCATCTGAGTTTCTGGAATAGTCCAGATGTATTCCCTAGCAGTAGCTGTGGCTGCTGCGGCTGCTGCTGATAAGTGTGTGTTACATATGTGGAATTGGTACTGGAGCTCCTAAAAAGTGTAGGTTGCTGTGGCTGTGGTTCCATTAATCTTCCCTTCTCTGTATCCCACTTAAAAGTTTAACTGCCTTGTTTCTAAAAGTCTGAAAGTCTCTTTCTCCAACTTTTCAACTTCAGATGCCAGGCAGTTGCAGAAGGCTTGTGGCCTCCTGTCTGGACCCAAGGAAAGGTGTGAGCATAATCATCTGCACAAATTGATCCATGACCTGCTGGTCAACTTGATGGAGGCTGAGACACTACACTTGTACTGGCAGTGCTGCAGATGGATGGCTGGTGTGTTGTATCAGAGTGGATGCTGATCTTCATACTGTCAGTATCCGTGGACCATCGTAAAATGTCATGGGCTGAGGCTGCACTAGTACTGGCTCCTCTCTGTGGGGACTTGAAACCTGAAGATTTGCTGAGGCCCTTCTGATGTGGGTCTTTTATTAAATTAAATTTGTCCTGGAGCCAGTTCTGTCTCTCTGCGATTTCTTTGGGAGCCTGACCAGACTTGGACTGGGTGAGTTTTCCATAGCGAGTCCTTTGGGATTCAAACCAAGTCTTGCACACCCTCACTGACAGGATCTGGCTGCTTGCAAACCTTTCCCACAAGCAATCCTTCCTGGACTTGTCTTTAAAGTGTTCATTGGTTTTGTGGTGAAGCTCTTCATGATCCTTGACAAAGTCTACAACAGCTTCCTCATCTGAGTCTGTTAAATAAATGTTTGTCATAGCCTCTTCTCCACCCTCTGGATCCATTTCACTTTCACTCCTCTCAGTTCTTGGTCTTTTTTCAGCCACTGCCTCCTCTGTCTGTGATTGTGGAGTTTCCGCCCTCCTGGCTTCCTCTCCACCCTCTGCGGTTTCTCTGCCTCCCCCTGTCTCTCTTCTTTCTCCTCCCTCCTCTGTATGTTAGCAGCTGTATCTCATAACTCAAACTCTATAGGTGTGTCTGTAGGGACTTCTATCTTCCTGACACATTCTTTCTTGCCTTTTTAGGATCCATCTTATAAATCAAATCAAAGCAGCGTTTGTAAAACACGAAAGCCTATCAGCTAGCAAGCCCAAGTTATATCTGTACACTAAATCCCGAGTTAATTTGTAAAAAACAAAAGCCTATCTGAACGCTGCCAGTTGTAATCCGTCAGAGTTGAAAATCCAAGTGATGCACTCCGCATGCTGACCCACATTTTACAGATACAGATTGCATAACTGACAAACCGTGGGCTGGTAAAATTAAGCCGCCCTGTCCTACACACTTACCGGCTTGTCTGTTGCTGTAACCGCCTTGTCGGTGTCCTTTTACATCTTGTCCTGCTGTGTTGCTGGCTTGTCCTGCTGTGAAGTAACCGACTCTGCAACCAAAGACTTGGAGACTTCCTGTCTTGATGGGAAGCGACCAAGTCAGGTAGGGGTTGATTACGACAGGCCAGTTTCCTTTCAAGTACATTCAGTATTGCTCTACAGCCGGTCATGGAGTAATGTCCAGATGCTGGACCACAATTAGTTCTAGTGCTTCCAGACAAAATGATAACAGTATAGGCCAAGACGGAAGGTGACTACAACAAGACATTGACAAGACATAGACAAGACAATACGGTTTCAGGTGGGTGAATTCACAGTCCGGATCAAGAGTCAGGGAGAGATATTTCACCGACCCACCGCATCAAGCTGGGAAACTACGACCTACCCTAACTGACTCTGTAAACATTGCTCTTGACCCTCGAAAAATCCATAGTTACCAACAAGACGGCCCCAGTGGAACACCCCAAATAACAGAATAGCTTTCAGTGTAGCAAGTGCCACCTGTCATCACTCTACCGATACTTCATTGCTCTCTGTCTCAAATGATGTTCTAGTTTTAACTAAGAAGTGATAAACTTTTTGAAGCAAACCTAATGACATTGCCGTCCATTTTAAATGGGACATCACAAAGTAAGAAAACTATTGACACATTTACCCACAAGTGGCCTTTTTCCTGTCTTTTGTGGGTTACCCCATTCAACTAGAGAGAATCTAAGAACGTTTGTCTGGAAATGTTTGAAAACCCCTTAACAGGACTCTGAGTTCTAGTTGTAAGCTGCTACATGTCATTCCTCATGCAGTATTATTGTGCAAGAGAAATACACATGACACTTGACAGAATAGTATGCTGATTCAAAAGAAAAAACACTATTTTATACTTAGTTGTGAACTAAGGAGGATGTGCGTATCTTTTTATGAAATAGATATCACAACATGGTAAGGACAAAAGGTTTATGTTGAATTAAGTGGCAAGTTTTTGTTTGAAAAATCGCAGCTTTGACATGCACTTTTTCTTGTTTTATCACCTGAGTTGAAATGTGAAAGTCTGCACTCCAGTGCAGAATTACTGAAAGGCTATCCAGTTATTATTAATTTAAATGCTTAAAGTTTAATAGCTCAGCATATGTTAAAATTCAGCTTTATTTCAATTGATTATGTTTTATAAAAATACCGCTAAATTGTTTCCTTCACCAAAAGATAAATAATTACTGAAGAAATATACATATTAAAAAGTTGAGCTTTATTGAGAACTTTTAAACTTTAATATGATATCCTGGTGCTGAAATAGCTTTAAAACTTTTGACATCATAACCAGTTGAAAATTTTTGTTGCAACTAAACCTTAAGAAAATATTGCTTAGTAAAATTCACATAGCATGTTTACTTCAAGATTTGTTGGCAAAACACGTTCCAAATAGTATTATTATCCAGAGGGAAATCAAATTCAGCAAAGCTTAAAAATTTTTAAACGAAACCCTGACAGATAAGAGACTAATTATATATGCACAGATACTGCACTGCCTCTGTATATCTGTAACATTGTCCACTTCAGGAATTTCTCTTCAGCACAGTGGTTAAAAACGTCCAACTGGTGCAGTTTTGTATCATTTGGTAAAAACAGGGCAATAAAAGATTATTGGGTTCAGTTGAAAGGAAGTTCTCAATTTCTTGTGTGTGCTCTTCTCAACAATATTTTCATCTCTGTAGACAAAATTGAAGTTGAGCAAGACTTAAAAATTCATAAATGACACATGGTGAGATAAAAGCTTGACAAATATACAATTGAACACCGTTATCAGTAGTACTCTCTCTGGAGGGATTTCCTGTCGAGTAAACATCAAGCATTCAGAGGGACTTTTTTGTGAAATTCAACCTATTATCAGGAATTTCGGCCAACTATTTTTCTGGTCCCCTGAAATGTGACAAAACTGGTAAAAACTTCTACAAATCAGAACACTCCATGGACAATACATTGTCTAGCTTCAGCACTGCCTTGTTAAATAGTTCTTCAATATTCTCCCCTTCTACTGAATCTTCTAAAGCTCTCCCAGCTTCCACATTCAAACTAGTGGAGTCCTCTTCACAGTTGGACCAGTAGGATGCTCGGATCCGTGCAATGTTGTCGTCGTCCAGTTCTTGTAGCTTCTTGGCAGTATCTTCTAGGGAGAATTTATAGTCCACTTTTATTTGTAAAGGTGACGGTGAGCTGATGTTGGTGATGCTACTTTCAGGGTATTCCTGGTCCACAGATTGAGTAAGGCTGCTTTTTCTGGAGGAGGTTGGCATGGAGATGACTGTGAAGATAGTACTGACAGAGTCTCGGAAATGGCTGGCAATGTGCTGGTCTAATGCTGGCAGACTGCCACTAATAGAAATACTGTCGTACAGCTGCGACATCCGTTCATTGAACTGCTGTCTTCTGAAGTAAACTTTTCTGCAAAGTAAAGTGATATATTTGAAATGATATTAAGAGTTGCAACCATACAGCTACTAGGCTTTTAACAAAATGAAATTATATCAGTGATCAGTTTTGTAGTTGTGAAATAACCACCTATCCTTGTCTGAAGGTTATAATTATGATATTTAGAGCACCTTCATATTGCACACCTTAGAATCAAGAAGTACAGAGCTTGAGAGCTTTAAAAGTTTAATTAGATTCCTTCAGCAGAGTGTTCGCTTGATGATAAAATATGTACTTGATATCCCATGAACTTGTAAAAATAAGGATTATCTTGTCAAAAATAGAATGCAATATTTAATTACAAGTGGGTGTTCTCAGAGATGTGTTTCCCATGCTCTGTAACACAAGCATCAATAATGCATAAAAGCAGATGATATTGGGGTAAGTACAGGATGAAAAAAACAAAACATACCTTTTATATGACATGACCCCTGCCATGACAGCAGACAATGCAATGAAACAGGCCACTGCTAGGACAATGGTTAATCCAAGCTCCCAGTCCTCAAAGCCGGAAGGTTTAAACCCACTCATTGGGGCATGGGTATTCTGGACATCCTGAAAATATTCACAAATGTAAAAAACATTTAGGGTGAAAAATGTGAAATGCTATATCCCTTATATATTCATATATTTATATCCCTTTGGAATTACATATCACTTGTTTCATCATAACCTAAGAAACTTTTTCCAAGTGTTTCCTGTTTTAATTACCTTTTTTGTATCATTTTCTCCACCAAGGAGGTTATGTTTTTAGTGGGGTGCATTTGTTTGACTGCAAAATTACTCAAAAAGTTATAAATGAATTTTATGAAAATTTTCAAAAAATGTTGACAATGTTAAATGTGTACCCGTCTTGAAATGTGGTATCCACAGAATAAGATTTAAGTCTTTACTATATGTAAACCTGAGTGTGCTATATTTCAAAATCATAAGGCAAGTTGCACAATAGGACAAGATGAAACGGTGTAAAGGTCTGCAAAGACCAATGACTTGAGACAATCCCTTCATTAAGTTGGAACTGACACATACCTTGTTTGTACACAATAATGACCTTCGACACTAGCTGATCTAAAGTGATTATAGGAATAACCCCAATCCCCCTGAAAAAAAACATTGTATACACAGACTATGACCATGGTTTGAGTTTGTAAACCTATTACCATGGCTTGGAGGGGGTTATTCTTATTCTAACATGACAAATTATTTGTAGCTGAATAATTATTACAAATTTTACAATAAAACAGCTATTGTTACAACAGCCATAATGAGCGTTAATTCAAACCTACCAGGTTATGCTGCTTTAACCCATGAAATATTTCCTTGATTAACCAATCAGAATCGAGGACACAGCTGTGTCTTGTTAGAATTTGAAGAATTTTCCAAATTTTATCAGATGTTAGGTATCGTGAGCACATATCACATATAGACCTCAATTTAAAGTGACCGTAACGTATGTTTCAATCTATAACAGGGCTGTAAACCAACCTCCCAATTGGAAAAAATAAAACCATTTGTGATCCATGGGTTTAGTTTAGGTTTCCATATTTTCATGCTAGCTTTCTGATTGACATTGCGATTGGCTTCAAGAAGTCTTCCAATAGGCTTCCAAAAAGTTTTCTGATTCATTTAATTGCTTTTTTAACCTTACGGATTGACTTAAAATGGAACAGATTACTTTGTGAATGTCAAGATAGATTTAAGATCACTTTAAGATCAATAAGATAACTTTACAAATGGTAAGATAAGTTTAAAAATCCTGGTCACGAAATGGTCATGAATGGTCCACAAACATTCCCATTGGGTTTACAAGTGTTCTGATTGCCTTCCAAACTGACAATATTCAGGATTTTGATCCAATCGGGGAGGTCAATTGCCATATTAAAAAAACCTATAAGAAATTTATCACCATTTTGTTCAGTTTACAGAGGGCTCATTTCTTCGCATAACAGATCATATCGCATCAGTCTTGTGCATACAGACCTTAAGGACACAGGTATATGGCAGTGGACAGGGACTGGGTGAGAAGTGACTTTGATATCTCCACTTCCACACTTCTGGTGTGGGTGGTTATCTGTATCATTGTGAACAGTCTTTTATAAACATGGAATACTCAGGAAAAATGTCCATTTTTTTCAATGAGAAGAACATTGGTATGAAGTGCACAGGTGTCAGTCATACAACAGTTAGTGCAACAAGGTTAATAATTACAAGTATATCCAGCTTAGTGTACACAAATATGCTGGCTGTTTTACACA
This sequence comes from Sabellastarte sp. h YS-2021, assembly GCA_964017235.1. Lineage (NCBI taxonomy): Eukaryota > Metazoa > Annelida > Polychaeta > Sabellida > Sabellidae > Sabellastarte > Sabellastarte sp. h YS-2021. Next base: position 154,582,681 of record OZ024929.1, on the reverse strand, counting down.
TACCCAGTGCAGAGATGTTGATGTTCTTTATTTTTCTTTTTTTTCTCAATTGAATAATAATCATCGGAGTATGTAATTACATCCGGTTTTGTTGATTTATACTTTTCATTCCCTGTATTGATGGAATCCCCTTTTTCTGATGTTATATAAACTTTTGCCCCCCTACTCCCCATTTATGCACTCAGTATAATGTGTACAATTTTTATGCTATAACCTTCTTACTAGTTTCTTACAGACAAATAAAACAAAATACTGTAAACACTTCTGAAAAAGCACCCAGATTCTATTCAATACAAGTCTTCTTCAAATCGACACCTTTCAGTACAAAATTGTAACTGCATATATATTGTTCAAGTAGATGCCTTGGACAAATTATGGACCAATGTTCTCACCAGCTATTCTGGAGGTTTTGATTTTGGCTCATTTTTTTATGAAATTTTACTCTATGTAAATGGAAACAATTAGGTTAAAATAATGTAACGAGAGCACTCAGAGACCACATGCCTCGGCCAAGGCCCAACGGCTCAAATATAGCTTATGAGTGCAGTGAAAAAAAATGTTTTAAAAATTCCTGTATCCAGATGGTGATCCGACTCCCCACAAAACTCAAATTGTATGTTTCTTGTGCTGTTGTTAACAGTTCCTGAAAATTTTGTCAAAATCCAGCCATAAAATTTTGCGTTATTTTGCAAAGAAGCAGATAAACTCTCCTTATGATAATGATTTTTGTTAAATCACTGAGTTCCCCTTTGTGGGGAAGATATTGCGCCTGCAAAGCAGTAGATTAGATTAGATAAACAATAGCACACTGCTGAAAACATAAACTCTTTAGTGAAGGTAATAATATTGGTATGCATACTTACCAGTTGTTTTGGAGACATTTCTGAACCTTTAACTGGTGCAGTTTGAGGCTCCTGCTCCATTTCCATCCCTTGTTGGGAAACTGTATCAGTACATCCCCAATAAGAAACACTTGGTGAGATTCTCTCTACTCTGCATTTAAGTTAATTTCCCAATAATAGAGATCTAAACATTTAATACTGATATTTATGCTATAAGAATTTTGTATACTTTTTCACCAAACACTTGTATTTTGCAAGATTGGTAACTGAGTAAACATATATCTATTTTAATTTTTATCTGAATATCCCTTGCAAATACCAAAATGTCATGAGGGCAACCATAAAGTGAATATATTAATTAGATTATGTCAGTGGTAAGTTAACCTCACAAACTGGCAGCTAATGACCCCATCTCATGACCTCCAATAAAATAATGTGACATATCAAAGGGTTTATAAATACACCATATAAATAGCTGATTTTATTGGACATGTCCCACTAAGCTATTGTTAATGTGTCTTTTAGTCTTTCATAAAATCAGTACATTGTTTCTCCATTAAGTAAACCCAATTGGATTAAATCCACAAGTTTGTTTTATTCTCAAGCCTGACCTAGCACATTGTGTTGTTTTTATGGGGGACTAATTGTTTTGTTTAGAAATAATAGCTGACAGATACATTGTTATCTTACAAATACACTAGAGATGAAAGGAGTTTGCCAAAATAATGGTAATCCTATTATAGTTATGTTATTGTTAGTAACTCAGTGTTATTAAAAGGTTACTCTGTAAATTCAATTAGTATAAAACCACTTTGATGTTCAATTATTCACTGTTGTAAAGGTTTCTATTTAAATTTCACAGTCAAGCTTTTCTAATGAACTTGTCCCTATAATTTTCTGTGACTATCATAATTTTAGAGAATGTTAATAGTTAATAATTTGTTTTCTTAAATGTGTTTTGTATTCTTTTTCCTTTTCTTGGATTCTCAGCTTCTGGTAATTTTTAAACATATTTTCTTGTTGTTAGGTAAGGCTTCAGTAAATAAATTAATACATCTCATAAACAGTGAAAATGCCTTTGATTTTTTATGATGACCCTTTTAGTTAACATTTTCAATATAGGCTTCATCCCGTCTCCTCTCTAGCTTGCCATCAACTTTCTAGGTTCAAATCTAGACTTCTACTTTCACTCAGTCGTGACTATTAAAACAAAGTGGATAATGCTAAAATGTTAGGCGTTTATATAACGGTGATACTTCTCTCTAGTTTTGAATAAAAAATCTGAAATCTGAAAAGAAAGAGTTTCATTTCGTTAGCTGCTACCTGTACATGATCTAATCCTCAACAATACAGCAACAAAAGCCCTTGAACTGTACATAAAACATATTTATAGGTTACAAAAGATATGTCAGTGTGTAAAATAAATTGTTTTTGTTCAGCTCAGAAGTTTGATGTAAAGCCCATTGTACAATAGTGCGGCACGGCGCGATGCGGCGCGGCTAAATAAAATAGAAATAATGGAAGTAGTTCACAGTTCACTGCTTATACATATGTCCGGTGCAGCAGTTAGTGGTGCGGCACGGATTTTTCTATTTAGAAACTTTTCTAATTTTTTCAAAAACCGCGCGGCTTTTTTTACTATTTTCCCCAAGTTTTCACTGATATTTAAATTCCCCACAGGTTAAATATGGCAGTCTATCACAGAACTTTATACAAATATATTAATTGGAAAACAAAATGCAAGCACACAGGCTCATTATGAAGGGATTAACTACTAGGGGAGAGATGACAAAATATGGTGGGTGTCCATATGGACACATAAGAAGGTTTAACTGAATGAGGATTGCAATTAACAGCAATTCTAAAATGGACACACTGGCCTAGGGTCTTGTTTGTGGAGGGATTATGTCCTTATAATAGACAGAGGGATGTTATGTTAGGCCATGTTAGGGGTGTGACAATATCTGTAGGCACAACACAGCCAGAAGTTTATAAATTGAAAGGGGGTGTAATCACCAGTATTATAAAAGGGACACTGGTCAAGAAGGCCTTTCATTGTAATAAGATTAAATGCATGTAAGGGTAGGAGGGTGTGGAAATATACTGTGGGGTATTAGCTTTTTAATTACATTTATGATTATTTTAACTATTCTATTCACTTTCACTCTAGTTAAAATATTTTGTCAATATACTGAAAACTGCTGGGAAAACCGCCCAAATGTGCAAGGCAAGGAAAATTCGTCTGCTCAGTATGCAGTAAAAATCGTACCGCACCACGCCGCGTGTATGTGCAAGGGCCTTAAGTTTATAAAACGCAGAAATTTGTCAAAACAAGGAATTGTCCTCCTATTTCTTTTTCTATCAGACATTTCATTGTCATAATGTTTCTGTTCTTTACTATAATTAAAGACTTGGTGAGTTGTGTCAGCACCAGTGTAGCAATTTTGGCTATTCTGATCCTCAAACTTTACATAATGCCATTAATTTCAACCTGCAATGGCAAAATACCCAAACTAAACTTGTTTTAATTTTTAACCATGTGATTCCAAAAGGGGAATGAACTGTTAGAAGGCTTTACTTTCCAGTTGTAAATGTAAATGTTATGGTTAATAGTCTAGTATCAGTATATACTATCACTCGACTTTACATTTACATCCTAGCCTGGGTTTCAGAACTTTTTCACACAGGTTATCTGTCTCAGTTCCCTCAGGGAACATACTAGGGTGCTGTGACAATACAGCGCACACACTAAGAACTCACTAGCAGCCAGGTACTCATTTACTCCTTGGTGGAGAGAGGCACAGTCCAGGTTAACATCATGCCCAAGGATGTTATCCCACATGAAACAGTCGGCATCACCGGGGATCGAACCCACGTCTCTTGGATTATGAGTCCAACACCCTACAGACTGAGCCACATGAGACCCCAAGTTGCCTCTTTCTGTTTGACACAGAATAGGTTTACAGTGACCAGTGTCATCCAAAATTGGGGTTTTACGTCCCGTTCAACAGCCAGGGTCATATTGGGACAGGTCCACAGCATTAATTGCCACTTGTGGGACTCGAACCCACAGAGGTGACAGCCCATGATTACATGCCAAACTTGCTAACCACTAGGCCACTGACGACCTCCCAGTGTCATCCAAGTAAAATGGCATGTGAAAGGGCATGCAAAAATATCAGTATTATATCACAGTATATTGATTAATAGTGTTACCATAAGACAGTGTCGGCCTATTTGGGTTTTAAATTGGTAAAAATAATAAACAAAAGAATACCAAAAAACATGACAGGTGCAATGTGGCAATGAGCCAGTGTAAATGAGGGCTTGGTGGTGCAGCAGGGAATACACTTATTTTCCCTTTCTAAGGCAATGGTTTTAACCGCTAAGGACATACCAGGGGCAGTATTCACTAACATGGATCAAGATCAGATCAAATTTGAGAAAAAAATTTCAAGTGAGCCAAGGGTTCAAACAGCTATTCACAAAGCCAGGATCACTTGAGCTGAAAAGATAAAATATTTGATCATGTTTTTTTTCAATCAGTGACATGAAATCTTTCCATAAATTTGCAGTAATTTGCAAGATGTGAACAAGTATCTACTGTAGCTTTGATCATCTGCCAGAGTTTTATTTACTGATCAATATCTGGATTTTTAAAAAAATATGGTTGAAAAGAGCATTATAGTACCATCCAAATGCACCAAAGTAGTAAGGAATAAAACTGGTCAGAGAGGGAAGAAGAAGTTATCATTGAAAAATGCACCAAAAATTTCAATGTTATTCAAGGAACCATTAGTCGCTCTGTCTCTGTACGGGCTGATGAAAAGGTCTACCTTGATCTGAAAATTTATCAATCAAAGCACATGGATCAAAGTTAATCCAGAATTTGATCAGAAAAACAAATCAAATGTTCTGTGAATACAAATCTTATTTAAACAAAAAAATTGATCAAAAATTGATCATTTCTGCTCAAATTTGATCTGATCTTCTCAGATCTTTGTTAGTGAATACTACCCCTGGACAGACCATCAGTAAATCCCCTCCTGTTTCCATAAGCTTAATACAAACCCAGGGGTAAGAGCCAAATTATGAATGCCAAATTCATCAACCACTCAGCCACTGAAAGTGCAAGTCAAGTGACAAACAGCCAATGAATTGTGCGAGAATAAAGTTTTCTCCTGTAGTTATTCCACTGTCAATATAGATCGGGACGGGCCTGATTTTGGATCTCCCAGGCCATTACCGTAGGTGTCCATTGGCTTTCTTGTACATCCAGCCTTATCTGGGGTTTTCAACCCATTCCTGGGGGAAAATTGGCTTAAAAGAAAATTGTAAACATGTTTAGAGTTTGACATGGATAGTGAGGATGACGACCTGCTAATTCTGATGGTCCAGGGGTACTCTGGGCCACCTGGGGTGTTATCACGGCTACTTTAAGGCATCCTGCATCAACCTTGGGAAAAACCATATCCTCATGAGAGAAAACATCCCTGGCTGACTCACCTCAGGCCCAGATTTAGATGCCAAATACCCAGGGGGATCTCTCGGGTACCCTGGATGGACGAGGGTCACCTGGGTTAGACTAGGGTTGATATTTTGCATTTGATCATTGTAATTGCTCCAGGCTAGCCAGGGATGCCTTGGTTTTGGGGACCTAGTGCAGCTCTTAACAGAGATCCCACTTCAGCTACCAGTGTCAACAACACTTCTCAATAGTCCCACAACTACATATTTCACAGCAATCCGCAACATTTAAACCTCCACGCCTTGTGTTTAGGAGTCGACAGCTCCAAGAACAAGGCTTCTCTGTGGAGGTGGCAGAGAGAATTGCTGCCCCTCAATGGTTATCAACAAGGACCATCTACAAATCAAAGTGGGCCCTATTTGAGAAATGGTGCAGAGAAAATTTGGTGGATTTCTCCACTCCCTCTGTGAAGCAAGTCTCAGACTTCTTCATGTACCTGTACCAAGATCTAAACAGGCACCCTTCGACCATTGATGGTTATAGGACGGCCATTGTTGACACCTTGGGCCCAGCAGGGCTCCATATTTCCCAAAGCTCAGACCATAACAGGTTACTCTCCAGTTTTCACAGGGATCATCCCAAAAGTTCCAGGAATCTTCCAAAATGGAACCTTTCTGTTGTGCTTAATGAGCTCACAAAAGCACCCTTTGAGCCTATGAAAGACACAGGCCTCAAGCATCTCTTACTCTCAAAACTGCTTTCTTGCTAGCTTTGGCCCCCCGGCAAGCGCCGCAGTGAAATTCATGCCTGGGTTGCAAACAAGGTATCTAATCTAGGCTAATGGGAAAAGGTTGCTTTGTTCGCTTCAGATTTCATAGCCAAAATCTAGCTAGCAAGAGAAGGTTCTTAAAGTGTGTCTCCGGTGACTATTCCTGCTTTGACTACCATTGAAGATAGAAAATTCAAAGAAGACCTGACCTTGTGTCCAGTATGGGCCCTGAGGTGTTATCTGGATCAAACCAAAGACCTAAGGGGGTCTCGATCTCTATTTTTTATTTCCTTCAAGAAAAGACACACCTCAGACATCAGACCTGCTACACTCTCTTCTTGGCTACAACAAACTACCCTACTTTGTTACAAACAAGCAGACCAACAAGCCTTGGACTTGGTCCAAGTTAAAGCGTATGAAATTAGGCCCTTTGCATCCTCTAAGCCCTTTTACGGTGGGGTTTCGGTGGACCAAATCATGCAAGCCTGTCACTTGAAAGCTCATAACACATTTACAAATTTTTACCTAAAAGACCTTACTTGGTCAGACAACAACAATAATATCTACCTGGGTCCAGTAGTAGCGGCACAACAAGTACTAGACCCTTCCCCTCAGTTCAGCTATCCTCGAAAAGAAAAGAAGGGGGGGGGGCACATCCGTTGCAGCCAAGTCTTCAGGAGTCTATTCCTAGGGTCTAGGTATTTGGTTACCTCCTCAGGATGTTGTGGTAAGGTCTTTTATCTATTAAAGTTTTATTCAGGTGTGCCATAATATCATATTTAGGATGGCAAGTTAATAAGATTTCAAGCCCAGCGCTTGTATTCATTGCAGTGAAGTCTTTGGGGCTATACCCACATAACTGAGCACGGCTGCACTTACTCCTCCTATCAAAACATCCAGACAGTATCGGTACTATCATTCATTAATCTTCTGGTTTTTGGCTTCTTATAGGTCCAATTGCCAGAATTGGGGCTCTGTAAACAGGACTCAGACTGGTTTTTCAAACATTAATTTTTTAATTTATTTAATTCAAATCTAAGAAAAATTGACTATACTTCTTGTCTCAGTTATAATCCTTCCGCCTAGTGGTTGGATTCAACATTCAATTCCACATGGTAAGCTATTGTAGCGCAATAAAACTGAAAATTTTAATTACTTAAATGTAGCTTTTATAAGCTACAAGCTTACCATGTGGAACTGAAGAGAGTCCCACCCTGCCTCCCCACTGTATTACAGCTGAGGGGGTATGGTCTATATTTACAATGAGAAAAGAAGGACCAATGCGCAGGATTACACTGCTATGGTACACTCTCAGGACGGGGATTTGGTCAATATTAGAGGTCTATTTTTCTTGGACATTGGCCGAATGCCTGTGGCCTCCCAAGATAGCATTCAGTTCCACATGGTAAGCTTGTAGCTTATAAAAGCTACGTTTAAGTAATTAAAATTTTCAAATTAACATGATAAGATTGACCTGATGCCTCACATGCATTAGGCACGGTACCCAGTGTATCATCCCGAGTGACATTTAGGTTGGTACAGGTGACATTTAGACCTGAAAGGGCAGGTACAGGTACCCATGGGAGGATTCAGAGAATCCTGAACCCCAAGATCCCCATGGACCTTACCCAAGAGGCAATCAGGGTGACATCCACTGACACCTGGGGCACGGCCCCATATAGTCAGGTTGTAACCGGGACCACGGAGAGCATTTTTTTTAAAATGTGGCATTTCCTCCTCTCTCCAATGATCCACAAATTATAGTAGGTGTTAATCCAGGCACAGTGGGGGTGTCCATGGTTACTAGACCTGAAGCCACTACCAGACTGTCCTTGAATATGGAACAGGGACTTTACAGATCCAATTTTTTAGTTAGAATCTGTTGCATTGTATTTGCTTCTCTCTTCTTTTCATTTGATGAATTATATGTAGGACAAAAATGTCCTGAAAAATCCAAAGACTGTGTGTCTCGCATAGCAGAGCCATGAGATAATCAATGTAGCTTTCAGTATTGTGTAGCTGTGGGACTGTTTCCAGGTGGGTCTCACTGGACTGGTGTTCAGTCAGATCATCCCACTAGTACAGCTGTAATCTGGCTACAATCTCACTGGCCCATTTATAGAACAGGCAACAAAAACAAACTTCTATAACTACTCTGGCCTTTCTAAAGCCCAGTGTATTTTTAAACACATTTACATGGAAGTAAATGTTTTTTAATCTGATTTCATCATTTGTGGGCAGCTGTAACCTAATTGTTTTCCTTTATGTATAGCATGAAATTGTTTTTTAAGAAATAATTACATTTTTGCAAATGTGTGAACAATGGTAAATGTTTTCAAGTAGTTTATGGATTTATTGATTCATTCTTTTCTGTCTGTTTGTTAGTAGTAGTGAATTTTTAGCCAATTTTGATACAACCTTGAGGTCTGTAGATATGGTCTAATTAAAAACTGGTAAGTGTGATACTGAAATATTTTTTCGTATGTCAAATAACACCTATTTATGAAGCAAAATGTACTGTAAATATAATGTCTATGATTTTTTTTGACACTTTTTGCACATTTGTATTAACTGCAATGTGTGCAAGACAATATATTACCCGTCATATTCATATGAATAAAAAATTCATAATCTAGATTATTTTAAAATCATTTTGTGGAAGACCAGGCTAGAATTGTGTTGTGATTCTTTCCAGGAACTTGATGTCTCCTAAGTCCAATCTGTTTTATTTCTTACTGCAGCTTTTATGATACAAAATATGTTAAATACATTGGGAGAAATTACCTCTCTCTTAGCCCCTTAATATTTGCTTACAAAAAACACCATACCCTTAGGATATGCCAGAATGCTAGATAATCACAGCCATTAAACCCATAATGATGGTTGCAAATGGTCTTTGTATTGTTTCTAGGTTGATTTATCATATGTTTTATTGTTAAATTGTTTTCAGAAACTAAGTAGCCCTTTTTAGCAATTTCCTGATGTTCAACCATATGGAACCTTAACTGTAGAATGAATTCATCTCTCAAAAAGGAGCTATCTGGGTGCAATGCCTTCCACAATGTCAATGTTCTGTAAATTATGCTGGCTTGCAAGGGTTAGTGCATTGCAAATAAGTTGACAATTTCTCTCACTTTGCATAATATAAATATATGCAAGGACTTTCAAAATAAAGGACCACAGCAATTAAGATAAGGAAAACAGCATAATTATTGTTACAATTGTGTTCATTTATGTAAATTAATTTTTGTGAATTTATAGTTGTGCTGTGTCCATTTATGATGTGTTTCACTGTTTTTATGTTGGTGCCATTTGCCTTTGCTGATCATTAAAAAGTTGTTAAATTTTCTCCGTATTTGTATGAGGCTAAGTGTTACTTCAAAAATAAAATGTTATAAAGCATTAACTTTGTGGAAATAACATTCACAAATGCAAACTGAAATTTGAGTGACAAAATTCTGTTTTTGGATCTTAATATGTTGGTTTTGACAATTAGACCATGGTAGATCAGTTGTTTCCTCCATCACAAGTGTTAGTGTTTATTTGCTTGCTTGTCATCCCATTTAAATACTTTGGCCAAGGATAAAACTTACGATGGCAAAAAGACTGTAACTTAAAAAATCCATTAAGATTTATAATTAAGCATGCTTCATTGGAGGTATGAGGGTTGGTTAAAATTTATTGTATTATATATAAGAAGGTTGTACAGTGCTCACAGAGATATTTTGTAAAATAGTTCAGTTAAAAGACGTATTTTGACAAATATTTTGTGTAGAACTGTTTAATAAATATCATGGCATCACTAGGACAGAAAATAGGGGCCTGCGGCCACTTATAGCTGGGTTTGATCAGCACTCATGATGTGCATGTTACTGTGACAAGGGTCAGGGATCAGACCACTGTGTCATGCATAAAAACTGTGATTTCTGCAATATCCTCACCCAAGAACAACATACAAAACTTACCACACCTTCTTATAAGCTGAAGAAATCTGACAAGAAAGACATTGCTTCTGATACTTCCTCTCTAATCAATCCATGGTCATAACAATCCTAAAGAAAGGACACACCCTTCCCTGCTGGAACTGGCTAATTCTGACAAGTGCTGAAAGGAACCGCTACCTTATTACATGTACTTATGCAGAAACAAGCAGTGGAAAAGGTCAAAACTCAATGTATCTCTGGCTTTCTTGAACTGACTTTTCTTGGTTCCCAAACCCAACAAAAAATCCTTTTCCAGATCTGGACTCATTGAACAAATTTCTGAAGTCAGAAAAAATTCAAAATTAAGACACCAGAAAGTATAAGGACCTCCCTTCAGATAGGAGAATGGGTAAGGTCCATAGACTTCAAGGATGTTTACTTCCATATCCCAATATACCTACAGTCCAGGAATACCTACGTTTGCATGTCCAAGGTCATTCCTACCAGTTCAAAGCTCTACCATTTGATCTGTCCACTGCTCCCATGGCATTTACAGTGGTAGTCAAGGAATTCAAGCTGATGGCTCAGAACAAGGGTATAGGAATCCACCAGTACCAAGACTGTTTGTCAGAGCCAAGTTAAATCATACCTCTCTCCATCATACATAGACCGTAGTACCTCTATGTCAGGAACTAGGTTGGATAGTCAATATGAACAAGTCAGAACTGGAGCCCAAATAAGTATTCCATTTCATTGGCTACCAGTTTAACCTCAAGGAGGGCAAAGTCAGACTGACCTTGGAATGTTGACAGACCTTAAACTTGAAAATTCGGAAACTTTTCACCAACCCGTCTTGCCGGGTTAGGCCTGTTAAGAGCTACCAAGAAGCAAGTCCACCTAGGTCAGCCCCATATGAGACCTATTCAGTGGCATCTGAAAAATCACTGGAGGATCCTGGAATTCTAGAAAAGGTGATCCCAATTCCAAAGACTCTCCATTCACACTTAAAGTGGTGGCTCCAAGAATCCAATGTCTGGTCATTACACACACTTCAAAAGAAGGCTGGGATGCTAACTTAGGAGAGCTAGCTGCAAGAGGGACTCGGTCCCTGCCAGAAAGCAAGTTTCATATGAACTACCTGGATCTAAAGGCAGTCTTCTTTGCCATAAAATGTCCCAAAACCTTACTCCGACAAGATTGTTCCCATAGAAAGAGAACACTACAATGGGGAATCCTAACCTGGTGCTCCAGGAATCGATTAACTCTCAATGCCCAAGACATTCCAGGCTGAGGTCTTCCTGATTATTATGGAACATTTGACACTGTACCTCAGGTAGACCTGTTTGCAGCAATGTTAAACAATAATCTACCTCAATTTGTTTCACAGTTCCAGACTCTCTGGCCTTGGCAGTGGACGCACATGGTCTGCCTTGGAAGATCTGGACCCATATGCCTTCCCACCAGTAGCCATACTGGGCAAAGTGGTTTCTTACCAGAGTGCAGGACAGTTTGATGGCTCAGCTTAAGATCATTCAGAATGACCAAGCTAAACACAAGCTGTCGGTGAAGGGCCAGGGTGCCACTGAAGAGTTGCAATACCTTATGAACTTCAGCCAGAGTATTAACTTTGCAATAGCCAAGACAATGCAGCATCCGTCAGACTAATTCTATCAGGAGAATCACACTGATTGCTCAAGGGTGGCCCAACATGCCCCTGGTTCTGGGATGGTGGCTATGTCAGGCCCAATCCCACTGTGCCTGCCCAACCTGCCTAATATGCTGACTCAACCTTTCCACACAAAAAATCTGCCAAACCTAAATGTCCATGCCTGGATCATAAAGCCTCAGCTATCAAAGAGCTGGGCTTCTGTGAGGCAGTGGCAGCATGACATTAGACTCCTCAAAGCGGCTCAACCAAATCAGTATAAAGCAAAGTTGACATTTTTTACATAATGGTGCCAGAGTAATCAGGTGGACTTCAGAGCTCCACCTGTCAAATTCATAGCTGACGTCCTCCTGTATCTGTTTCAGGACAGGATGCTGCAGCCAAGTACTATTGATGGCTGTAGGTCAGTCATAGCAGAAAACCTGGAGACCTCACCCATCAATGATGGCAAGGAAGGATACTTTTAAATGCCTTAAAGAGGCCTTCTTGAATCTCCGGACCTTCAAGACTGTCTTTCTCTTATCTCTAGGTTCTGACAAATGTAGGAGTAAGATCCATGCTTGTCTCAACAAAAACATCAGGCTAAGACTGGGTCCAAAGTTTCTCTGAACCCATCATCCCGTTTTCTTTGGAAGAATCAAGTGGCCAAAGGGGGCCCAGGGTGTTTGGCCCCAAAGGTTATTCCTGCCCTGGTCCCAACTCTGGAAAAAGGCTGACCATTCTCTATGCCCAGTTAGACCCCTGCGCTACTATTTTGGTAGGACCTCAGACCTAAGGCAGAACAAGGAGTTGGTCTTCGTCTCAATCAAGAAAGGCTTCAACTAAGATATCTCTCCTGCCAATACCTCATCAAGAATCAAGCAGACTGTAATGCTATGCTATGAGCTCTCTGATCAGGAGACCCTTGCTTTGTATCATGTTAAAGCCCATGATGTTAGGGCATTACTTTGCCCAGCAGGGTCTTCGAGGTGGGAGGTCCTGCACAGGGCTACCAACTCCACTCTTCTTCCTTCCTAAGAGGATCTCTCCTTGGAACTGAAACCATACTTCCTTTCCCCCAGCTCAGACGAAGTCTGTAAAAAAGGGGGAAATTATGGTCAGTGCCAGCCTCCACTTAACCAGCAATCAGCCAGTTGTACCACCTTATGTCCATCTGAGACCTACTAATGTCGCTTTTGAGTTCAGTCTATAGTCTCTAGAAAGCTACCCACTAGTTATTCTGGCTAACTGTCTATTAGGTAAGATGTATTAACACAATAACAAAAGAAAATTTAAGAATTAAGTTAAATTTTTGTTTTTAAGTTAAATGTACATTCATGGATTCTACTACTTTTGCACCTTTTGCACTAATGCATGTACTGAAGATGATGGTATCACGCATATTCTAATATAATTTATCACACAGTGCATCAAGGTTTATCAGAAATACATTGTAGCAAATGAAGGTAAAGACAAAGTGGCAAATATTTTCTGAGAAAAAGATATGAAGTGTGTCATATTTGTGCAGTCTGGTCTGTCTGGTAATATTGTTCACCTTCTTGGAAATCCTCCTGATTTATTATTGTAAAGCGTTGGTCCAGTTTTTAACTTCTTATGAATAAAATCGATTCACAGGTGCAGATTTACATATAGACCTGCTTTTTTTAGTTTAATTATGTGTCTGATTGTAACAGTTGAAAAAGTATTGTATACCCATACGGGATGTTTATTGTCTTTGTGCACAAGCTCAGTTTAAAGCTCTATGCTAAATATACTTTTCAATTTTCTGTTAATTGTAGAACTTAAACTTCTGTAAACTACAGTTTATATATGTCACTGTGGCCTGCTGGGTAATACACTCACTACAGGAAGACATGGTTCGACCTCAGATACAGGCAGGGCCCAGTGGCAGAACTAAAGAACCCCAGGTATATTCATAAATAGACATCCCTGAGACTTTCATTTAGGGGAATGTCAGTCACTAGAATTAAGCTGTAGTTAAGCCATTGAGCTAGGTCAAGTAGGCTTTAAAAATGGGTTTCCATAATCCAAGAGCTTTGTTTACCTGTTTTGTTTTTAGGGTTCATCAACCTCAAAATCATTATTCTCTGCTGTATTGACAATATGTAGCTGTTTTTTTTTCAGTCAGTTCTGTGTTCTAACAAAGAGAGAACTGGCATTCAGTACACTTTCACAAATACACACCAGACACTCCTTATTTATGCCTCATAAATCAGAATTAAAAGTAAATCAACTCATCACAAAACTTTCCCACAAACTTGTACTTATATCCCGTATAAAAGACAGTTATAAAATCTCCAAAACAAATAAAAATTGGTTTAAATGTACTTGCATGTTTACCAAGAATATTCAAAATATAGTACATTTCATGCACATAAAGTCTACCATGAATCCACCTTTGATCAAGTTAATCTGTCTGAATGTTACTCCTAAAATATAAAAATTATCAATGATATTAAAAATACAATTTTTAAAAATGTTTTAAAATTATTTCAAAAATGTTATTGATGGTATTTAGTTATAATGTATCCATGGTAGGAACTTCATAAAAATATTTTTCCTCATGGAAATTTTTGCAGATTGATACTTATTAGGGAGTCGATCGAATACTGCATAAGAATTATCATTAAATATTCTTGTACAACAAAATACCAATTTGACAAATCAATCCTACCAATAATACAAGGGTCTAAATTTGGGGACTGGTCAAAATATTCTGGTTTCACATTACGAACATCTAACAGTAATAATAATTTGCATACCGTGGTAGAACGTGCACTGTTTAATTAAACTTTAAGAAAGTTCTATCTGAATTGATCACAAAAATACCAGCTTTGGCTTATGATAGAGATTTAATAATGAACAAACTCAGTTGAACCCATAAAGGATTATTGCCATTTTGGCCTGTGAACTATGACGTTGAAAGTGTTAGAAGTCAGTCAAATTGAGAGTTTTATGTCCTTTTAACAGCTTAAATTATAATGGGATAGGCCATCAGTATATGCCACATGTTGTGATGAATTGGATTGGAACCCAAAGCTTTATACAGAGGTAGGAGACTAGGAGCCAAGTGAATGCCAAATCTGTTCATCCCCAGGATATGAAGGATCAGAGACAGAGATTGTTTCTTTGAAGAGTCACTTCCACATACAAATATCTAGAGGCTGGGGTACAAAATATGATACATTTGGCACAAACATGATGCATTTGTTAAAGGTCTGCGATAGGTACTTATATTTTTCATCAGAGGAAAGTACATTTGAATCAATGCAAGAAACAAAATTAGTTTCAGATCCAAATCTATTAAAGGTGAAATTAGTTTAGTATCACATTCATTTGGCAGAACATTACACAGAGAAAACACCAAATATTTGTTGTTGTTATTTTATTATTTTAAACATACATGAATACAGTCCATGTCTGCAAAGCCTCAAAATTTTGAATAATTTTCAATAACCTTCTTTTTCTTTTCCTGTTGGCTTTAAAAAGTCACAGTCAAGAGTTTAGCTGATGAATTAGAAACATGTTTTTCTTATACTTGATTCTTCCACATGTGGTAAAATTTATTGTTTTTACACTTTTTTGCAAAAATGGAACCGCTGAGAATTCAAGTGATTTATGTCAAACTATGTTAAAGTATGTCATAAGCCATTTAACTGACACAATACAAACAATCATTTAAACTATTTTAAGAGCTTAATATTTTCATTTTCTCAAGAAAACGTGACTCATTGAAGGTTGTAGTTTTAACAGGATTAAATGTCTGATGAAAGCCTGTGTGTCAGATATTTGACTCCAACTTTCACTATATTTTATACAATGATAAGTTTGGTTTCAAAAATATAGTAGAACTCTTCTAACCCTAGTTTCGTTATTTTTAGATTATTATATAGATAATATGTCTTTGTTGCATTATTGACCAGATGAGGTACAACAGCTCTCTTGATTGATGTTAATAACATGATATCTACAAATGAGAGGAGGGGGGGATCGTTGTCTTAGTATCTCCCTTTTAACCATGGCAAGAGAGAAAAGCAGAACTAAAGCTTAAATGAAATTGATTTTTTTTTATTGCGTTAATACACCCTATCCAATGGACAATAGCTTATCCGGTCGGCGCGGACCGGCCCGCCAAACGTCAGAAAAAGACGTTCTGTGTTTCCACCGGCTAGGCCAGTCCAGTACTGTGCACTCGCCAGGTGGCGTGTCGTACTTCGTTCCTGTCTAGACATCGTGACGTCATGGCATCTTTTTCGTTTGGCGCTTGTGCTGTACACACATATTTTTCGAGAGGATTTAATTTTCAAGTTTTATTGTGAGAACTCTTAAATTTTGATTTTTATTGTATACTACAGATTCCTTAGCATTTATAGCTTACTATGTCTTCTCCCAGTCAACGTAGGGGAGGTTGTGGCCATATGATGGCAGGTTTTGACACACATAGCCATTGCGCACGCTGTCGCGAGAAGAAGAAGGGCCAAGACCCCTGTGTAGAGAAACCTGGTTCTGCTTGCTCTCATTGTTCTTCACTCACTTCTGATCAGTTAACACAACTTTCCAGATGAAAAAGGAGAAGCGTGAGTTAAAATCTTCAACACCAGCTAAGAATCCACCATCAGATAGCACTCTCAGTCCCACCCTTGTGGACCCGTCCCTAGTGACGGTAATGGGGGTTGTGGATGGCCAGAGCACCTCCGGGTCACCTGGCTTGAGTGAGAAATCAGCTGAGAAGAAAAAGAAGAAAGAAGACAAGAAGGTTGCCAGCTCCAAGCCGGTCAAACCGGACAAGTCGGTTATATCCTCTCACCGACCCTCTGGTGAATCTACCGACCATAAGCTAGAAGTGATGGAACAAAAGTGGTCGGCCTGTTTCAACCTGCTGGAGGCGCTGCTATTGGCCAAGACTCTGGACCGGGAGCCTACCTTTAGTGCTGTGAAAGTCGCACCGACCCATGCTCCACCAGCCAGTGCTATCAGTTCTGAGCCCTTTCTGCGACCATCAGATCAACCTTCTTCATCTTCACAGCCATCTCACCCACCGGCTGCCTCTGCTTCACTGGCCACCGACCCAGTTGTCACCGCCACTATTTCTAAGGCTGGTTCGGATTCTTCTCAGCCTGCACACCGACCAGGGACTTCTGGTGTTACCGACCAGCCAGCTAAGAGATCTTTTGCTGTGGCTTTGACTCTACAAAGAAGGACACCTCGTCCAGTGACTCAGACTCTGAGAGTTTCAGTTCGGATAGACCTCCAGTTAATTTGTACCCGGAAGAGGGTGAACTGTCAAATGATCATGACTTGTCCTTTGCTGACCCCGACCAATCCTTCTCGGAGGAACAGTCATATAGAGGAACTATGAGGGAGATCAGGTCTTATATGGGTTGGACCCATGTTCCGGACATTGATTCGGGTGCCAAGACGTCAGATGACAACCCCTTTGCCAGACACTTCAAACTCCAGGCAAAGTATCAGTCAATCTCCCCACGGATGAGTGGCTTTGTAACAAACTGTCCAAGCTCAACCTCACCCTAGTACAGGGTTACCCTTCTTGTACGACCGAGGCTGGCACTCTTCAACGGGACCAATTTGTCCGACCGGCCAAGTCCCAAAGTAAATGGTATGGTGTGCATTCAGAACCCAAGAAGGACTCTAGTTCTGCAGTGAAAACATGGAATACTGGCTCTTCACGCATTAACAGTACATATCTCAGGATAGCCCGTCAGGCTGGCATTGCTTCCAACCCACCACTGTCTAGGCCCATCTCCCAGGAAAACTTGAGAAAGTGGGAAAGGTCAGCTTGGGAATCGTCTATAATCTGCAATCAAGTGGCTGGTTTCTATCGCTGCCTGTTGAAGGTCCAACAGAATATGCAGACTCAACTGCGTACTATCCAGACAGAATCCAAGGGCAAGACAGTAAGCAAGGTATCGGCAGCTACAGATGAACTTCAATTCCTGTTTGACTTCAACTCCAGTGTGTGCCAGGCTATGGCCAAAGCAATGGAGCATTTAACTGACTTTGTTTTTGTTTAACATGGCAAAGACTACTCTATTGCGCAGGGATTCTTACTTGTCTTACTCTGAATGCCCTTAGATCTGCTCCACTGGAATTGGACACTTTATTCCCTGACTCAGTTATAAAGCAGGCAGAGGAGGACATAGCTAATTTTGACAGAAACCACTCTGGGTCGGTCTACAAAAAAGGCAGATACCAACCCTATGAAAGACAGGACAGAAAATCTGAGTCCAAGAAACAGGACCGACCGGCCTGGAAGAATGTCTCCTCATACAGCCAGCATCGACGAGGGAAGAGCAAGCACCAGTATTCCTCGCGACCAGCCAAGGGCCAGCAGCCATATAAATGACAATTACTGTGTAACAAAACCACAAGCGCGACTGCTGGCTGGGAGCACACCCAAAGAGACATTAACTGTTCAATCTTTAAAGAGACATGTAAAATTAAATGTTGTAAACCATGTTCCTTCTGCAACCAGGCATCCACAAAGGAAAGGAATAAGTCCTGGCTTGTCAGGTGTAATGAAAAAAGATTGTACATTAAAATATGTCAAAGGTGTTTCTTCTGTCACTCAATTGTCTTGTGCCCAACCTGTAACAAATGTCCCTCTTGCTGTACAAAATCTGCCTGTAGGGGCCAGACTTCAACTTTTTTGGCAAACTTGGCTGGAAATGGGTGCCGGTCCGAAAATAGTTCAAATCCTGAGAGAGGGTTACACCCTCCCCTTTCGGGAAATCTCACAAGGTCTCCCACGGTCATAAGCTGCTATGTCAATCCTCACAGGAACAGCTACCTGATGGAGGCATTACATCAGCTTATAGACAAAAATGCCGTAGAACTGGTTCACAACCAGACCTCCCTAGGGTTTTTCAACCGGCTGTTTTTGGTACCCAAACCCAACAACAAGTGGAGACCCATACTGGACCTAAGCAAACTGATTCTGTTGCTCAAAGTGGAGAAATTCAAAATGGAGACTCCAGAAACCATCAGAACATCCCTCCAGCAAGGAGAGTGGGTCACCTCGATAGATTTCAAGGATGCCTTCTTCCACATCCCAATACAGGAACAATCCAGGAAATATCTAAGATTTCATGTCTAATCTAATCTAATGTGGACTTTTATAGCACTTAATCTCCATCACTGATGGACTCTAAGGCGCATCTAAACATAAAGCAAGGCAGTTAGAGCTAATCAAGGGACATAGCCAGGTCGTACCAAGGAGACACAGATGTGACGGGGGAGGCTATGGTGGGTAGGCTTTTGCAATCAGGTATGTTTTAAGCTTCTTTCTGAAGGAGGCAACTGAAGTTGCACCGCGAATATCTTGAGGGAGGTCATTCCAGATCTTAGGAGCATCAAAGGCAAAACTATGGCCGAAATGTTTGGCTGACTTGAAGACTGATGAATGGAAAGGAGGAACTGTAAGGTATTGATGATCTGGGTGACTATGCCTAGTACTATAGGGACAACTACTAAAAGACAAGAACGGTTCGAAATAAGAAGGAGAACCACTACGCAAAAATTTATACACAAGTGTTGCAGTTTTGAAAATGCAACAGTACCTAACAGGCAACCAGTGGAGTTTCTGTAGAATGGGTGTAACATGAGCATACTTTCTATGATTTGTAACAATACGAGCCAGAGTGTTCTGAATACAGTGCAATTTGTACTGATTGAAACTGGACAAGCCTCTGAACAGAGAGTTACAATAGTCCAGACGACTACTAACCAAGGCACTTGCAGCAAGGACTGCCACTTCAGGAGTGAGATACTTGCTAATTCTACGGAGGTCACGCATCTGAAGGAAGCACACTTTGCAAGTCCTCTTAATATGCTCAGAGATTGAAAAATCTGCATCAAACCACACACCTAGATTTCTAACAGAATCAACCGGATGAAGAAGGCTACCAAGAATGCTAACAGGAAAGTGAGAGGAAATCTTCTGACGTTGAGCCTTGGAACCAAAGACAATAAACTCAGTTTTTTCAGGGTTGAGCTTCAATTACTGAGAGACATCCACTCTTGGACATCATGAAGGCAGGCATTTAGCTTGGCGAGAGCCAAAGAAGCATTCTTGTGGGAGAGATGGATGTATAACTGAGTATCATCCGCATAAAAATGGAATTTAATATGCGGGTGGAGGCGAATAATTTTACTAAGTGGTGTTGTATAGAGTGAAAACAGTAACGGACCCAGAACAGAACCTTGCGGAACTCCATAGATGAGATTGCTTAATTCAGATAGTGTGGAGCCTATCTTAATGGCCTGGCAACGATTTCTTAAGTAGGAAGCAAACCACCTTAGAACTGTTCCACCAAGACCAAACCAGGATTTAAGGTAACCAAGGAGAATATTATGGTCTATGGTGTCAAATGCGGCTGATAAGTCAAGAAGTACTAGAGCTGTGGGTTCATCGCGTGCAAGAGAGAGATGAACCTCGTTTTTTATAGACAATAAAGCAGTTTCCGTGGAATGTCCTGGCTTATATGCTGACTGATGAGGTCCAGGGCCAGACATACCAATTCAGGGCACTCCCTTTTGGCCTGTCCACAGCGCCTTTGGAGTTCACTGTAATATTAAAGGAGGTGAAACTGATGGCCATACACAAGGGTATAAGAATCCACCAGTACCTAGACGACTGGTTGGTACGGGCCACCTCCCACCAAGATTGTCTCCAACATACTCGAACACTGGTCAAGATGTGCCAAGACCTAGGCTGGATGGTGAATGTAGAGAAATCAGAACTAGAACCCAAGTAAGTCTTCGACTTTGTAGGTTACCAGTTCAACCTCCGGTCCGGCCGGGTCCGACCCACCGGACCGTTGGCAAAGCCTTCAAGAGAAAATTCAAAGACTGCTAGTGCTACCGGTCTGTCCGGTCCGGCAGTTCATGTCCTTGATAGGTTTGTTAACAGCCACAGAAAAACAAGTGCACCTAGGACGACTGCACATGAGACCCATACAGTGGCACCTCAAAAACAACTGGAGGATACCGGAATCCTTAGAGAAGGTCATTCCAATACCCAAGTCTCTGCACCCACATTTACAATGGTGGCTGGAGGAGGGCAATGTGCTCCAAGGTCAACCATTACACCCAATAAAACATGCTCTGCAAATCTTCACAGACGGATCAAAAGAAGGGTGGGGCGCTTACTTAGACGAGCGCATTGCAAGAGGGGTATGGTCATTACCGGAAAGCAAGCTGCATATAAACTATCTGGAACTGAAAGCAGTATTCCTGGCTCTAAAAGAGTTCCAAGACCTTTGCTCGGGCAAGATAGTCCTGGTAGCAACAGAAAACACAACGGTAGTGGCTTATGTAAACAAGGAAGGAGGCATGAGGTCGGGCCCACTTTGTGCCCTATTGGGGAGAATCTTGACTTGGTGTACCAAGATACAAGTGACTCTCAAGGCCCGACACATCCCAGGTCGCCTAAATGTAGTAGCCGACAAACTAGCCAGACTGGGTCAGACCATCCAGACAGAGTGGTCTCTCCTTCCAGAAGTTTTCCAAATCTTATGCAGCAAGTGGCACTGGCCTCAAATAGACCTATTCGCCACGTGGTTCAACAACAAGTTGCCTCAATTTGTGTCACCAGTACCGGATCCCCTGGCAATAGCAGTAGATGCTCTCAGTCTGCCATGGGAGGATCTGGACGTGTACGCCTTCCCACCGACCGCCATATTGGGCAAAGTGGTGGAGAAGTTACAGCGCTCCCCATACAAGAGAATCATCCTGATTGCTCCGGGGTGGCCCACCATGCCCTGGTTTTGGGACCTAGTGACCATGTCCAGTCAGGTCCCCCTCAGTCTGCCCAACTTGCCCAACCTGTTGACACAGCCCTTCAATCAGATCCCTCACAGAAATCTGACGAATCTGAATCTCCATGCATGGCTCCTAGAGCCACATCAACCAAGGAGCAGGGCTTCTATCAAGCCGTGGCAGCAAGAATTGAGGCTCCTCAATGAGGTTCAACCAGATCAGTCTATGAGGCAAAGTGGACCATTTTTACAAAGTGGTGCATCACTAATAAGGTGGACTTCAGGGCACCCCCTATAAACTCAGTTGCTGATTTCCTCATGTACCTCTTCGAGGACAGGAAATTACAGCCCAGCACCATTGATGGTTACAGGTCTGCCATTGCTGATAAGTTGGGAAATCCATCGCTTAACATCAGCAAGGATGATAATCTCCCTCGTCTCCTGGATAGTTTCCACAGAGACAGGCCCAAAGGTCGGAGGGGAATCCCCTCCTGGAATCTTTCCCTGGTTTTACAAAGGCTCCTTTTGAACCACTTAGAGATGTGTCAATGAAGCATCGGACCTTCAAAACCATTTTCCTCTTAGCCCTTGGCTCGGGTAAGAGAAGAAGTGAGATACATGCCTGGCAACAAAAGAACATCAGACACCAATCCGATTGGGCCAAGGTGCCCCTGTATCCATCACCCAGCTTTCTCTCTAAAAATCAGCTGGCTAAAGAGGGTCCAGACAGTGTGGCCCCAGTGGTTATACGAGCCCTGGCCCCAACCCTGGATAAATCCCTCAAGTCTGACAGGTCCCTGTGTCCGGTCAGAGCTTTGCGCTACTATTTGGACAGGACCTCAGGCAGAATAAGGAACTGGTCTTTATCTCCTTCAAGAAAGGTTTCGACAAAGACATCTCCCCTGCCACCATCTCCTCATGGATCAAGCTAGGTTAAAGCCCATGATGTCAGGGCCTTTGCTGCGTCTAAGGCCTTCCAGTCGGGAGTTTCCTTAGACCAAATTCTATCAGCCTGCCACTGGAAGTCACATGATACCTTCACACAATTCTACTTGAAGGATGTGGCCTAGGCCAACTCCGAGCTCTACCAATTGGGTCCTGAGTTGCTGCACAACAGATCCACAAATAACCCAGGACCTAGAGGAGATCTGTAAATATGTAAATAGTTGTACATATATTTAAGAACCAAGCAAAAAAAAACAAAAAAAACATTGTGTTGTGCTTCCTTCGGGAGGTTTATTCCTACTTCTTATGGGACTGAACTCACTCCTCTCTTCCCCTACCTCAGAACAGGTCTGTTAAAAAAGGGGGGGGGGGTCAGTCGGTTTGGACCAATGGGCCAGTCCCTATTAACCGACTATAGCCTTAAGGGTTTCTGACCACAAGGTCAACCCGGGCCTGAAAGAAAGTCAGTTGTTATTTTGTTTATGAGTTCACCTAAGTCCCTAGTAACTTACCCGCCGACCAAGCGGTAGTTATTCAGCTATTGTCCATTGGATAGGATGTATTAACGCAATAAAATTGCAAATTTAATAAGTAAATTAAATTTTTATAGGTTAATACCCTATCCAATGGACACACAAGACCCTCCCACCGACCCCGCTATCAGCTTACTAGGGGTCTAATAGGTTTAGACAACGAAAAAGATGCCATGACGTTACACTGTCTAGACAGGAAGGAAGTACGACACGCCACCTGGCGAATGCACAGTACTGGACCGGCCTAGCCGGTGGAAACACAGGACGTCTTTTTCTGATGTTTGGCGGGCCGGTCCGCGCCGACCGGATAAGCTATTGTCCATTGGATAGGGTATTAACTTATAAAAATTTAATTTACTTATTAAATTTGCAAATTTAATATGATTATATGAGCTTCAGCATATATAATGCCTGTAATACTCATCTGAAGTTACTGGAAACTTTATCATTTGACATACAGTAGAACCTCTGTTAAATGTCTTTCTATTATTCAAATATTTAAGTTATAAACACTCTTTTACTCTCCTAAATTTGTTAATTCCTGTTTTATACTAAATTTCTCTTATCATGTTATGTTCAATGATCTAACCTACATCTTTCTATTTGGACAATAGAGGTTACAGTACTGTATTGTGCAAAGCTTTATGCTATATGTATGTGTTATGCTAGATTCATCTGTGTTTTATGTTGTTGTTTTAACCAAATTACCTTTTACACCTTTTCTTCAATTCAATATCTGCTTTTTTCTGTCCAAACAATTTTTGTGTGTTTTCTTCCTCTGCATATTCTGTCCAACTTCATGATAGTGAAGTGGGGGGGGGGGGGGGGGGGGGGGGGGGGGGGGGGGGGAGAAAAAAGTCTGATTGCAGTAAAGGAACTCACATCAGTTTGTAATTATTTTCACTCTTTTCAACACAGTTTAGAGCCGGCCTGAATTGTTGTTAAAGAAGTGGTTTTATATTTGAAATTCGCGATCTGCACCAATTTTCAAATACCTTTGTGGTGAATCTAATCTAATCAGAACCAGTTTCATACTGCTTAAGCTATGTAGTTTCAGAGCACATAAAACTGAACTCTATTGTTTCAGAAGGACACAGCCCTGATCAACACAATGAACTACCGGTATCTATTTATCAAGTACTGCTTTCAGTTTTGTGCTCATAAGTCACAGATGCTAAGTACTTTGACTGAACTATTGTAATGGCTGTACACAACTGTGAACCCTCCATTTTTAATTCCTTTTTTAGTAAATTTGATTTATATACCGTTTTAGTGCAAATGGGGAGAACCCTCTAAATTGAGCAAATTGTGGTAATAAAAACAGAAACATTTAATTACATATTTAGATCAGTTGTCCTTCAATAAATATTTCAAAGTTAGGGTTTTACATCTCGTTCAACAGCCAGGGTCATACTGGAGCAGGTCCTCACCATAGTCACTTGCATGGGTCTAACCAACACAGAGGTGACTGCCTGTGACTTGCTAACCACTAGGCCACTTAGAGATTTCAGATACACTTTTAAAACCTGGGTACGACTTGGAACATGTCTAACGTCTTGATAATTTATGCCTCACGAATTGGATGGTGTGCCTTAGAATCCGTAGATACGGAGATTAAGCACTTGGACAACTGATTGATTGATTGATTGATTGATTGATTGATTAAAACAAAATGATTAAAACAATTCATCTGTCTTCTTGAAACACACCATCTGGTAATATGAGGGCTTCTGAGTTTGAATACATTAATAAAATATATGTAAGCACCTTTTTTTCCTCCTACAATATAGACACTTGTAAACCGATATCTAAAGTTTGGCATAATTTCCCCTCAAAATAAGGAAACACTTGCCATACCTACAAAATTAAACCAATTTCATTGGTCAAAGCCAGGTCTTGAGAGACTTTTTATCTGTTGACACTTCCCACACTATTACCTGTATATGTAGCCCACAATAAATATCTAATCCAGAGGTAAAAAGCATAAAATTAAATATATCTGAAATATGTGTTTTATGACAGTAGTCTTATAGTATTATTACAACATTTGAAAACAACTATATTTACAAATTTTCAAGACATGACAATAAGTAGGCCTAACGAATTTTCAATAACAAAACCAAAACATTCTGATTTTTATAGGCAAAATCTAGTTATACTGACAAAGAAATATATACTCTTTTCTCACAACAGAAAATCATTTATAATTTTTTATAGTTCATTTTTGCTTTCTCATCAGTTTAATGTCAAACATTGCAGCCAACATTTATTGTCAATATGTTGCTTTGTTATAAATATATAGAAACTCAAAGAGCAGGAGATACTGTTCTGAAAGAACCGTAACTAGTCATAATTAGTAGATTTATTTATGTAGTGTTTAACATCATTTCCTTATCAGTTATATTGTGATGGGTAGGTGGAAGGGCAGAGGAAACCAGTACATATAGTTGGTCTAGGTTCTGTACTGTAATGAGGTCAGACCAGTTTTTAAACTGCAATCTCAGAGGTGGTGGGAGAGTTTGTTACCATTGCAGTACTGTGACCCCATAATTAGTAACTTGAAAAGGAGTAACTTAAAAGGAGTCCCGATATCTCAGGTAAAGTGGAGCGCCTTGTTGCTAGAACTCTGTTGAACAGAAGTCCATGTTATTTTGAGGTGAATGGCTAATCAATTTACACTGTTATTTACTGGCAAATTGTTGCCTAGAATTTCTGTTTAAGTGGAAGTATATGAGTTAGGTCTGACTAACAGAATTCAACTGCTTGATTGGTGTAAGCATTAGTAGAAGTAAGCCATTAATAGAAGGAAACTTACACAAACTCTGTTTTAATTTTTAGTGTCAAAATCTCATTGTAAAGAAATAAAGCCCCTCACAGTTTACTTGTATCAGTATCAAAAGTGGCAAATTATAACATTTTATAAAATATATATATACAAAGTTCATGTCAGTATTATTGAAAAGAAAATGGATCTTTTTATCACAGTGAGTTACTCTTCTTGGTCAATTATTCACCTTGAAGAGAATCTCAATGTAACAATAGCAATGGCATCGCAAATCTGAAGTATGTTTCATCTGTCAAGCAAGGACATCTCTTCATACCCATAAGCCATTATATGTACAGATATATATAGAGCATGGGTTTTCTGTGACTACATGGCCACACATTTTTGTGTGTATGTGACAATAACCAGCTTGTGTAATAATAACACAGTGGCCAAGGCAAAGTGAAGACAAGAACAGTTCTGCACAAAAATACCAAGGCTACCTTCACCACTTGCATGATGCATTGACCTTCTATCAGGCCACACCTTAAGTATACATGGCAAGGGCATTATCATTGACAATGGGAACAAATAATAATTTTCTTTTTAATTAACACTACAGTAAAAATAACATGCACAGAAGGACAGGGGAAATCACATGTTTCTGAGTTAGATGTATATGTGTCTAAGTAATTGACTCTTTTTGCCAAAATTGTCAGTTACTGTTGATACTGAAATGGATCTTCTGTTTTATTACCACACTGTTACCCAAATAAAATTTTATTCTCCCAGATAATGGAGGGTCTATATCACATGTGTTACTTGTGTTTGTTATCAAAACTATTATGAGTGTTGCATTAGTTATACAGTAAAAAATGATATTTCCCCGCACAAAGGTGCAGGTAGAATTTTTTCTACATCTGCATTAACATCTAATCCATTTGTTGATATTTCCCCAAAGTACACTTCAGTGGTTAGTTACTTGCAAAATACTGCCAAGAAACAAACAGACAAAGATGTGAAAACATAACCCAACATTTTACAAAGATAAATATGAGTGTTTAAAGTAGTTCACTTGTACTGGCATTCCAATAGTTCAATGTGACATCTATATTGCCTAACACCTTATCTTACTGTTTATTGTGTCACACTCTCATTTGTAAGTCCACCCTTAAATAACGAAATGGTGTTAATTTAGTTTAGATAAGTGGTATATTATAATCAGGGATTCAGGTCATATTTGCCACCTCACCCAAAAGGGTGCAACTCTGAGATGGGACAGTTTTTGATGCAGTGAGTTGTATGTTTCATCAATGGTACATTTTACTCTTTTAACTACATGCACATAGTGATTCGTTGTGTCATGTGTGAACTATGTATGACTGATTTAGCTATATTTTCATTGTAATAACCTCAAAACTAAATACGGGCACATTCACTCATGTCCAGCCACTTTCCTGTCCCTTATTGTGTGCCTGGTTGACCTGGAGATATTTGATGAATGCATCTGTTCATTTAGAAATATGTGAAAGCACAATAACTGCTACGACTGTCCAAGTTGGCTGATGGACAAAATCTGGCAAATACTTGTGGTTTACAGTAAAATACATCATCGTGATAATGTATCACATCTCCAAATATAAGTCTTTTTCTCTCCCCGGTCTTCAGGCAAGCCTTTGTCAAACAAGATTTCCCTCTTAACCACAAAAGATTTTTTGCCCAGTTGATTCATTACTCAATACGTATGAAAAGAATGGAATAATAAAATCTCATGCCAACTGGGGACACTATTTATGACCAGTATCCATAACAATTCCTCATTCTAAAAGTTTGAAGAAGAGAAAAAAAACTGCAGTAAATCACAGCATCTTGACTGAAAATGCTTGTGTCATTTTGAACTTACTGGACCAGTTTATTGATTCTGTTTCCTTGATAATGATTTCAGATAATGATTTCATAACAATGTCAGTGGCATGATTCTTTCACTTAAGTTGATAGTTTATTGTATTTCACTGACCTTTTTTACCTTGACACTTATTGGACCCACCTCTCACTCCAAGCATGACAAATATCTGTAAGAAGTTACAAAGCTTTGATGGATGTTGCCAGGAACTGTAATATTCGGAATGGTAAAACTGATGTGTAAGTGAGCTTCTAACTTTAATTAAAACTCTTTATTGTGTGACTTATTGTACAAAATTTTCGTTATTTTACTTACTACAAACACAAAACTATACCTCTCCTGTTTCAGAAACCTAAAGAAACCTCACTCTACCAGTATGTTAAAATAATATTTACTTTTGGGGACCCTTTTGGTGCTGTGGTACATTAGTCTATTGGTAACTTTGTATATTAAATTAAAAATTAATCAACCACCAAAACATCTGGCATCTAAATTAATATGTATTCCTCTCATTACATATGGACTCATTTTACTGTGGTCCTATTATGAAAGTATGTTATTCAATAAAGTTTGAATAAGAGTTTCTAACATTATTTAAAATGCTTTACAAATATATGTATAGAGTAAGAAATCTAAAATTCGCCACATATCTGAAATTCGCCACATGTGGAAATACTAATAAAATAAATGAATTGTGGTGAGATTTGTTGACTGTATTGTAAATTAAGGCTTTTTGAACTGAAAAATACCAATTTTTGGACAAAAACATCATTTTCTTCATAAAATTAACTAAGGTTTTAGAGGTGGCGAATTTTAGATTCCTGGCGAATTTTAGATTTCTTACTCTAGTTGAGATCTAAAATGTTAAAACCCTGGACAAGTACACAAACCTTTGTAACATTAGTTTGAGGCAGGTAATGTATTATTTGACTTTATATGTAATTAGAATAGTTTGAGTTAATTAAATTTAGAGAATTTACTGAGAGCCTAAGACACACTTTTGTTTGATGACTGTCAGATGATTTATAAATAGAAAACACTTTTTATGTCAGCTGACTTGTCAGTCAGCTGACATTATGTCATCACTCTGCGGCGTGGGCGTACGCATACGCGTCCGCGTCCGCGTGAACAACTTCTTCTCCAAAACTACAAGGCCTAGAGACATGCTGTTTTTTTTAAAAGATACCTTATCTATCGAGGATGAAAAATTGTTCAAGGCATGCAAATCTGTCTGTTCGTCTGTTTGCTAGAGACATTACAAGGGGAGTTAACCCCCACCAAAAGTGTGAAAATTTCAACTTTTTATCACAATTTTCTCAGTGACTGTTGCAGGGATTTCTCTCATATCTTGCATATATGTACTAGGCCAGAGGTAAATTCTCTTGTGTGAGTATGAGACCTGGATCTGTCTTACTTTTTTTTTAATAAATTTTTTTAATAATTTTTAATGCATTAAAATTCATGAAATCATGCACTAAATCACTTATAACTTCAAAAGTGTTGCATTTACAGCATTTTGTGAAAATATGTTGTTCAGCTACTTTTTTCATAGCTACAATATGGGGAGTAAGTTGGGTGTCTGTCTCAATAGCTAAGTGAGTAATAGCTACTTTTGGGCTTTTCAGTAACTTCCATTATGAGTAAAATCACTTGTAACTTAAAAACTATTGCATTTAGAGAATTTCGTATAAATATGTTATTCAGCTACTTTTGGGCCAGCTATAACATAGTGAAATTTCAGACCTGTAGCTCATGGCATAGCTGAGTAATAGCTACTTTTAGGTTATCACTGTTGAGTAAATCGCTTATAACTTGAAAACTATTGCATTTAGAGAATTTTGTATAAATATGTTATTCAGCTACTTTTGGGTCAGCTATAACATAGTAAAATTTCAGACCTGTAGCTCATGGCATAGCTGAGTAATAGCTACTTTTAGGTTATCACTGTTGAGTAAATCACTTATAACTTGAAAACTAGATTGGGCCAACTCGGCGCCAACATATCCCCAGACAGGTCATCACTCACGCCACAGGTTTTGATCGGAAATTTTTTAAAACATAATTACCCATTATTATAGGAACTTCAGCACATCAATCTACTCTGTTTATATCTCCCCAAGGAAGATGGTGTATCCCCAGACGCCGAATACATAACTGAAATTATATTTTCAATCTTCCTGCAATGATAACTCTAAACCTATTTTCAAAGTATTTAAATGATTGATGATTGAATGTCCATTCTAAAATAATAATCCCAAAAGAGCATATCTGTTTCTATATTTGTTGACAAATAAAATATTATTTTTAACTCAACTCATCATATTTTTCAATCTTCCTTCAAAGTATTTAAATGATTGATGATTCAATGTCCATTCTAAAATTCATAATCCCAAAAGCGCATATCTGTTTCTATATTTGTTCACAAATAAAATATTATTTAAAAAAAAATTATTTATATTATTATTTTATTATATTATTTTTAGAATTTGCAAATTGTTTTCAGTTATTCATTTCCTCTATACCTATATATGTGGTCCATATATATGCAACCTAAATATGTGACACAATCTCAGTTCTGACTCCCCTTTGTGTTATATGTAATGAAGCCCACCACCTCCCACCCCCACCCCTCTCCCCTTCTCCACACCTCTCTCACTATTACACAAGATCTGCAACCCCATTGAGTTCTTTGTTTCTCATCCGATATCATTAAATACCTTTGTTTATTTAGTGTCACTCAATATAGCTGGAGGTCCCAGAGGTGGGTGGGGGGAATCCGGGTGGGGGATGTGGGTTGAGCATAAATGGTAAACAAACAATCTATATAAAAGGGGTACTCAAATACAAAAAGAATTGAGAATTTTAAGTATGTGATTATCAACTGAAATGAGTTCATAACTGTAGGAGCTGTGCCAAAATTAACTGAGGCAAGTTGAATAAAACTGGGCTAGTTGAGGGTTAAAAATCCCCTAGTTTTACTACATAAGGATATAATTTCATTAATATTGGGACTTAAAGCTCACTTAAAGTGTCCATTTTGTCTACTTGAATATGTTTAACCAGTTTCATTTTAAAAAGTGAAAAACTCAGCAAGCAGAGGTATAACACACAAAAATAAGTTCTTAAAAGACTAAGATAGCCATAACATTATTAATATTCAAAATTTAAATAGACAGGCATTTCCTTTTAAAAATTCAAAGATTTCAGCTCTATAACCCACATCGTTTGACAGTTACTGGGCTTTAAAGTGGCATAATATCCATAAATTGGGTTTCTGTGGGCATTTTACAATTGTTAAAGAGACCTTAGCAATTAAACTACAGATCTGAAACTTTTTGGGGGACATACATAACAAACAAAAATTATATATAATACAGTTTAAGACTTGTCACACTAAGCATTTCCAAATAACAGGGCAAAATACGGAAAAAATGTCCAAAAAGGCACTTGGGCGAGTGTCTATGGCCCTCATACACAGGTTAAATGTCTACTAAAAACCTTGATTTTCGGCATATGTAAAAAAGGACATAATAATGCATTCCCAGATGGGATTTCAGCTCCATCAATCACATAGTTTAACAGTTACAGGGCTTAAAGGTGGTAAAAAGTCCAAATATTGGGTCATTGTGGGCCTTTTAGAGATCTCGATGTGGCTTTCAAATTAAAGCTTCAGACTTAAAATTTGTTACATACTAAGATTACACATAGAATATGTATCTAATAAAGTTTGAAACTTCTCAGACTTACCATTTCCAAGTTACAGAGAAAAATATGTGAAAAATGTCTTAAAAGGGTCACTCAGGTGGGTGTTTAAGGTCCTCATACACAGGTTAAATGTCTACTTGAAGCCTTGATTTTTGGCACATGTAAAAAGAACATAATAATGTATTCCCAGATGAGATTTCAGCTCTATCAGTCACATAGTTTAACAGTCACAGGCCTTAAAATTGGCAAAAAGTCCAAATACTGGGTCTTTATGGGGCCTTCTAGAGACCTAAATGTAGCCTTCAAATTAAAGCTTCAGACTTAAAATTTGTCACATACTAAGATTACACATAGAATATGCATCTAATACAGTTTGAAACTTCTTAGACTTACCATTTCCAAGTTACAGGGAAAAATATGTGAAAAATGTCTAAAAATGGTCACTCGGGTGGGGATTTATGGTCCTCATACACAGGTTAAATGTCTTCTTAAAGCCTTAATTTTTGGCACATATAAAAATAACATACTAATATCTTCTCAGATAGGATTTGAGCTCTATCAGTCACATAGTTTGACAGTCACAGGGCTTAAAAGTAGCAAAAAGTCCAAATATTGGGTCTTTGGGAGCCTTTTAGAGACCTCAATTTGACCTTCAAAATTAAAGCTTCAGACTTAAAATCTGTTACATACTAAGATTACACACAGAATATAAATCTAATACAGTTTGAAACTTCTCAGACTTACCATTTCCAAGTTACAGGGAAAAAGATGTGAAAAATGTCTTATAAGGGTCACTCGCGTGGGTGTTTATGGTCCTGATACACAGGTTAACTGTCTATTAAAGGCCTAAATGTTGGGGCACATATAAGAAAACACATAGATATATTCCCAGATGATATTTAACTTAGATGAGAGACATAGTTTGAAAGCTACAGTGCTTGAAAGTGGCAAAAAGTGCATAAATTGGGTCTCTGTGGGCACTTTTGAGACCTTAAGTCGACCCCTTTGGGTAAACCTACAGCCCTAAAATTTTCTACAGACAAGGATTACATATCAAAGTTATACCTAGCGCAGTTTGAGACTCATCAGAATTATCACTTCCAAATTATAGGGCAAAATATGTGTAAAGTATAGCAAAAAATCCCTAAGTGGGGGTATTTATGGGCCTCAAACACAATTTTCTCCTCAAATTAAAGTCATGATTTTCGGCACATGTACTAAGAACATATTAAAGTGTTGTCAGGTAAAATTTCAGCCAGCTGAGCATCATAGTTTGTGACCTACAGGGCTCTAAGTGGCCAAAAGTGCAATTTCTGACCTTAAGGTGGCCATAAGTTCTTTTTTACTGGGAGTTTAAGGTCACCTTAAAATAGGGATCTTCCTTTGGGCACCCTTAACATGTGTACCAAGTTTGAAAAAAAAATATTAATTTGTTTTTGAGTTATCGCGTCCACAAGGAAATTTCTACGGCGGCGGCGGCGGCGGCGGCGCGACGGACCTGAATCCAATATATCCCCGACTTTCGTCTGGGGATATAACTATTGCATTTAGAGTATTTGGTTTCAGCTATAACATAGTGAAGTTTCAGACCTGTGGCTCATTTCATAGCTGAGTAATAGCTACTTTGAAGTTCTCACTGTTGAGTAAATCAGTTATAATTGGAAAACTATTGCATTTACAGAAATTTGTGCAAATATGTTATTCAGCTACTTTTGGGTCAGCTATAACATAGTGAAATTATAGACCTATAGCTCATGGCACAACTGAGCAATAGCTATTCTCAGGTACTGACTGTTGAGTAAATCAGCTATAACTTGAAAAATATTGCATTTAGAGTATTTTGTTTCAATATGTTATTCACCTATTTTGGGGTCAGCTATAACATAGTGAAGTTTCAGACCTGTGGCTCATTTCATAGCTGAGTAATAGCTACTTTGAAGTTCTCACTGTTGAGTAAATCAGTTATAATTGGAAAACTATTGCATTTACAGAAATTTGTGCAAATATGTTATTCAGCTACTTTTGGGTCAGCTATAACATAGTGAAATTATAGACCTATAGCTCATGGCACAACTGAGCAATAGCTATTCTCAGGTACTGACTGTTGAGTAAATCAGCTATAACTTGAAAAATATTGCATTTGGAGTATTTTGTTAAAATATATTGTTCACCTACTTTTGGGTCAGCTATAACATAGTGAAACTACAGACCTATAGCTCATGGCATAGCGGAGCAATAGCTATTTTCAGGTTCTCACTATTGAGTAAATCAGTTGTAGCTTGAAAACTATTGCATTTACAGTAGTTTGCGTAAATATGTTGTTCACCTACTTTTGGGTTAGCTATAACATAGTAAAATTTCAGACATGTAGCTCATTGCATAGCTGAGTAATAGTTCCTTTGAGGTTCTCACTGTTGAGTAAATCAGTTGTAACTTGAAAACTATTACATTTAGAGTAATTTGTTAAATATGTTATTCACAGAATTTTTGGTCAGCTATAACATAGTGAAATTGCAGACCTCTATGTCATGGCATAGCTGAGCAATAGCTACTTTCAGGTTCTCACTGTTGAGTAAATCATTGTATCCACTGGATAGCCGCAGTGTGTAGAGAGAGATTTCACCATTACTGCTCTGATGAAAAAAAATATTATAGCTAGCTTTCTTAAGTTTGCAGTATATATTAATAACCATAAAATGTTGTCTGGGAATATTTTTGGCCTCATTTTGAGAAACAAGATGGCCGCCACAGGTGTTTTTTGTCAGTCATGAAAAGTGCTTATATCTCCCTTATTATTGATCCTAGAGGTTTGGGATGATAAACCAACCTGTAGGAAATCATGGGGTGGGAATCTTTTGGTGTGGTCAGATTTGACCTTCAATGACCCCTCCTTCAAGGTCAAACAAGGATAGCCAAACTTAAAAGTGCTTATAACTCGCTTATTATTGGTCCCAGAGGTTTGGGATGGTAAACAGACAGGAAATCATGGGGTGGGAATCTTTTGGTGTGGTCAGATTTGACCTTCAATGACCCCTCCTTCAAGGTCAAACAAGGATAGCCAAACTTAAAAGTGCTTATAACTCGCTTATTATTGGTCCCAGAGGTTTGGGATGGTAAACAGACAGGAAATCATGGGCAGTGAATCTGTTGATATGGTCCGATTTGACCTTGGAACCCTCCTTCAAGGTCAAATGAGGATAGCGAAAATTGAAAGTGCCTACAACTCGCTTATTATTGGTGACAGAGATTTGGGATGGTAAACCATCCCATAGGAAATCATTGGCTCGGAATCTTTTGGTATGGTCAGATTTGACCTTTGGACCCTCCTTCAAGGTCAAATGAGGACAGCCAAGCTTAAAAGTGCTTATAACTCATTTATAATTGGTCCTAGAGGTTTGGAATGGTAAACCATAGGAAATCATGGGCTGGGAATGTATTTGTGTGGTTAGATTTGACCTTGGACCCCTTCTTCAAGGTCGAACGAGGATATTGCATTTGTAGTATTTCTTTAAATATGTTTTAACCTATTTTTTACACTTAAACAATTACCTTGTTATTTTCCTTCATAATACCATTTACAGGGCACAACTTTTTTATCCTTTTCTTCTGTCAGCTTCGGAATTTCTTTCGAACTTGCTGTTCAGTTACCATTTACTGTATTTCTGTACAGCCCTTTTCCTGATAATTATTCTGTCCTCTAATCACCTTCACAAATCAAAAACACTCAGTCAGCTGACACAGTGCCCGTTCACGGGCACTCTCCTCTTGTTTAAAACAATAATAATAATAAATAGATTAAGCGCTATAAAAGTACAGAATAGAATAGAATAGAATATCCTCGTTCGACCTTGAAGGAGGGGTCCAAGGTCAAATCTAACCACACAAATACATTCCCAGCCCATGATTTCCTATGGTTTACCATTCCAAACCTCTAGGACCAATTATAAATGAGTTATAAGCACTTTTAAGCTTGGCTGTCCTCATTTGACCTTGAAGGAGGGGTCCAAAGGTCAAATCTGACCATACCAAAAGATTCCGAGCCAATGATTTCCTATGGGCTCTGTCACCAATAATAAGCGAGTTGTAGGCACTTTCAATTTTCGCTATCCTCATTTGACCTTGAAGGAGGGTTCCAAAGTCAAATCGGACCATATCAACAGATTCACAGCCCATGATTTCCTGTCTGTTTACCATCCCAAACCTCTGGGACCAATAATAAGCGAGTTATAAGCACTTTTAAGTTTGGCTATCCTTGCTTGACCTTGAAGGAGGGGTCATTGAAGGTCAAATCTGACCACACCAAACGATTCCCACCCCATGATTTCCTACAGGTTGGTTTATCATCCCAAACCTCTAGGATCAATAATAAGGGAGATATAAGCACTTTTCATGACTGACAAAAAACACCTGTGGCGGCCATCCTGTTTCTCAAAATGAGGCCAAAAATATTCCCAGACAACATTTTATGGTTATTAATATATACTGCAAACTTAAGAAAGCTAGCTATAATATTTTTTTTCATCAGAGCAGTAATGGTGAAATCTCTCTCTACACACTGCGGCTATCCAGTGGATACAATGATTTACTCAACAGTGAGAGCCTGAAAGTAGCTATTGCTCAGCTATGCCATGACATAGAGGTCTGCAATTTCACTATGTTATAGCTGACCAAAAATTCTGTGAATAACATATTTAACAAATTACTCTAAATGTAATAGTTTTCAAGTTACAACTGATTTACTCAACAGTGAGAACCTCAAAAGAACTATTACTCAGCTATGCAATGAGCTACATGTCTGAAATTTTACTATGTTATAGCTAACCCAAAAGTAGGTGAACAACATATTTAAGCAAACTACTGTAAATGCAATAGTTTTCAAGCTACAACTGATTTACTCAATAGTGAGAACCTGAAAATAGCTATTGCTCCGCTATGCCATGAGCTATAGGTCTGTAATTTCACTATGTTATAGCTGACCCAAAAGTAGGTGAACAATATATTTTAACAAAATACTCCAAATGCAATATTTTTCAAGTTATAGCTGATTTACTCAACAGTCAGTACCTGAGAATAGCTATTGCTCAGTTGTGCCATGAGCTATAGGTCTATAATTTCACTATGTTATAGCTGACCCAAAAGTAGCTGAATAACATATTTGCACAAATTTCTGTAAATGCAATAGTTTTCCAATTATAACTGATTTACTCAACAGTGAGAACTTCAAAGTAGCTATTACTCAGCTATGAAATGAGCCACAGGTCTGAAACTTCACTATGTTATAGCTGACCCCAAAATAGGTGAATAACATATTGAAACAAAATACTCTAAATGCAATATTTTTCAAGTTATAGCTGATTTACTCAACAGTCAGTACCTGAGAATAGCTATTGCTCAGTTGTGCCATGAGCTATAGGTCTATAATTTCACTATGTTATAGCTGACCCAAAAGTAGCTGAATAACATATTTGCACAAATTTCTGTAAATGCAATAGTTTTCCAATTATAACTGATTTACTCAACAGTGAGAACTTCAAAGTAGCTATTACTCAGCTATGAAATGAGCCACAGGTCTGAAACTTCACTATGTTATAGCTGACCCCAAAATAGGTGAATAAATATTGAAACAAAATACTCTAAATGCAATAGTTTTCAAGTTATAAGTGATTTACTCAACAGTGATAACCTAAAAGTAGCTATTACTCAGCTATGCCATGAGCTACAGGTCTGAAATTTTACTATGTTATAGCTGCCCCAAAAGTAGCTGAATAACATATTTATACGAAATTCTCTAAATGCAATAGTTTTTAAGTTAGAAGTGATTTTACTCATGATGGAAGTTACTGAAAAGCCCAAAAGTAGCTATTACTCACTTAGCTATTGAGACAGACACCCAACTTACTCACCATATTGTAGCTATGAAAAAAGTAGCTGAATAACATATTTTAACAAAATGCTCTAAATGCAACACTTTTCAAGTTATAAGTGATTTACTCAACAGTGATAACCTAAAAGTAGCTATTACTCAGCTATGCCATGAGCTACAGGTCTGAAATTTTACTATGTTATAGCTGACCCAAAAGTAGCTGAATAACATATTTATACGAAATTCTCTAAATGCAATAGTTTTCAAGTTATAAGCGATTTACTCAACAGTGATAACCTAAAAGTAGCTATTACTCAGCTATGCCATGAGCTACAGGTCTGAAATTTCACTATGTTATAGCTGGCTCAAAAGTAGCTGAATAACATATTTATACGAAATTCTCTAAATGCAATAGTTTTTAAGTTACAAGTGATTTTACTCATAATGGAAGTTACTGAAAAGCCAAAAAGTAGCTATTACTCACTTAGCTATTGAGACAGACACCCAACTTACTCACCATATTGTAGCTATGAAAAAAGTAGCTGAACAACATATTTTCACAAAATGCTGTAAATGCAACACTTTTGAAGTTATAAGTGATTTAGTGCATGATTTCATGAATTTTAATGCATTAAAAATTATTAAAAAAATTTATTTAAAAAAAAGTAAGACAGATCCAGGTCTCATACTCACACAAGAGAATCTACCTCTGGCCTAGTACATATATGCAAGATATGAGAGAAATCCCTGCAATAGTCACTGAGAAAATTGTGATAAAAAGATGAAATTTTCACACTTTTGGTGGGGGTTAACTCCCCTTGTAATGTCTCTAGCAAACAGACGAACAGACAGATTTGCATGCCTTGAACAATTTTTCATCCTCGATAGATAAGGTATCTTTTAAAAAAAACAGCATGTCTCTATTCCTTGTAGTTTTGGAGAAGAAGTTGTTCACGCGGACGCGGATGCGTACGCCCACGCCGCAGAGTGATGACATAATGTCAGCTGACATAAAAAGTGTTCAAGAAATTTCTTCCACTGCCTCAGTTAGAATCGAGAGATTATTAACAGGTAGGATGTATTAATCTTTTGACCAAACATTTAATAGTTTGAAAGAGACTGACTTACAGAGATTAAGCACAATAAAAGTACAGAATAGAATAGAATAGAAGTTAAATATAGAACAGTAAATTATAGTTACAATCAAGTAAAAAGTCTCCCTTGTGTTTCTAATGTTTCTTTTACAATAGTTCTATATCATTTGTATTCATTGTACAGTTACTTAAATTGTTATCTGAAAGTATTGCTGTATCTTTATTGATCAATGTATTGTTTACAGACAAAATAAAAAAATTATAGTTTATACCAAATCTTAATCTAGGAATGTGCTATACCTTAACCCACTGACCAGTCCCCTCTACATTTTGTGTTGCAATCTCGGTCTGTAAGAGCCCAAAGTTGAGAGAGTGGAGGAAAACAGAGAAACTGCAGACCATCAACAAGCAATTATCAGCTTTCCCACCAGCAGCTGAGTTCTTTACTTGAACATATGATCGCATAAGTAGGAGGTGAGTGTGTTCCACTACATGTAGTGTTATCAAGAGGGGGCGGACAATTAAATCAATTCATCATTCCAGGTTAGTAGTGTAAATGGAACTTACATCTATAATAGTTTCCATGGCATGAAACTTGGAAAAGAGGTCATTCTAATATAGAAATAATCCATGAGTGATCATGGTTTGTATACGGCATTTAACCATGGCACTTCCGGTAATAATTTTACGAAGCCGAAGGATGCTCTTCCATCCATTGTACCTTACAACCGCATATTTATAATGTTATGATGCAGGATTATTTTATATAAATATAATATACAATATTTAATATTCAATAAATATTTCATATTTAATGAAATATAAATAAAAACAACATAACAACATTACTTCTAAAACCCAACCACAAAATATGTAGGGCGGATGGAGGGGCAGTGCGATTGTTGCGAGATAATTGTGTGCGCATAGAACTCAAAACTCGTTTCTGCGCAGGTCATCATGTTAGAATGCTGGTTTAATCCCCCACAGCAGCTGACTTATGCGCTGTGTTGAAACTGAAATACAAATGTACTTAAGAACTGAAAAATGTGTGTGGCACTCCATACAAATCTTACCTGTCATTGCTATATACATTGTCACATCCACCCCCATATTAAGAATGACATCAAGATATAACTCTCAAAACATATCAAAATTTCTGACAGCTGTTTTTGTTTCCACCACAATCATTCTTTTCTGAGCAAAAACAATTATGTAGCAAAACTAAACTGGAAAATTTTGGCTCAGGTCCCACACTTCAGAGGGTTCTACAGTGATCTAAGTGAATGCATAGAAGAAAGAGGCGATTTCAAATTCACCAGAATTCACTGAAAAAAAGGCGGGAAAGTATGGTCACGTGATAAAAAGATGTTCCTACTTCTACGATGTTCTACAATGTTTGTCAACTATTCTAAGATAAAACCTCGAAAAAGCAAAGTTATTCTGAGAATACCCTGTGAAATGGTGAAGATATCTGGCGATTTCCCTACACTTATCCCCACGAATTAGCTATGAAAAAGCGAGAATCAATGAAATCTATGAAGACTCTTCTACCACAAGGAAAGAATGAATTAGGAACAAGGAAGAATATCCAGTGAATTTACTGAGAAAAAGAAACTGGTATGGCCTGTTGGCGACTGCCCTATGGCAGAGCTATAGCATAGGAGAATATGCTACATATAGTGTCTAATCATTATTTCAAAAATAAAAATCGGAGAAAACCGGCGACACTTTTACACATCAATGCATTGATGCTGTGAGGCGGCCAAAAATGAAGAGGACTAAAGACAGGGGGAATCATGAGGAATTCTTTTTGAAGAGTTTGATATTCGCAGATATTTGCCATTAATATTTCCCACTGTTGGATCTGGGCATTCCATTCCATCACTTTTCAGAGCCACTTGACTAGTCTAATACACCTGCTTTTACTATCTCACAATATATTCCGCCTCATTAAGATTGAATTGTCACCTCACAACTATAAATATTCTTCACAACATATCAACAGATATTTAAAAACCCTCTAATAAAATGGACCTCTATTTATTTATATATATTAAAACAAATATGACAACATTTTGGGTGTAAATTTACACTGTTGGATTTAAAAGTAAAAGATATATAAAGCATTACACCACTTTAAAATGGGC
Organism: Sabellastarte sp. h YS-2021; assembly: GCA_964017235.1. Classification (NCBI taxonomy): domain Eukaryota; kingdom Metazoa; phylum Annelida; class Polychaeta; order Sabellida; family Sabellidae; genus Sabellastarte; species Sabellastarte sp. h YS-2021. The sequence goes on along the minus strand of OZ024929.1, from coordinate 154,542,283 downwards.
TTTGGTGGATTATTTATATGTCACACAGGTCATCTTTTATTGCACCATTAAGTGATGACTTAATCATAATTAATGCTTTGTGGTTCATAGTATTTACTTTCTTGACAGCAGCCTTTTCAGTGACAAGTTACAGTACCTTAGATTAGGATTTCCAAAACCAAAGATCTCACTTTCGGCCACATTAGACTTTGACTCCAGTTCTATGTGTTTATGTAAATGTATATTGACCATATAAATTCCACATTGTAGAGAGTTGTTATTGACAGTAGATGGATTGTGTGAATGAGACATTGTATCTAGTAGAAGTTACACCAGAATCTCTGCAGTTTAATTGCGAGGAACCAGAAATATATTTTCATGTTCACTTAAGAGCCTAAAGACTTCTGATAGCATGGTGAAATTCAATAGGAAAATCCTTTTAAGAAATACATAGGCCTATTTATTCACCAAATATTTCCAATTCAAAGGAAATCATAAAACCTGTGCTCAATGTGGTTCCATTGTACATATCTATGAAGATGGAAATATTGTTGCTGATATTTACACCATTTCTTTGTCATAGTTGATGAAGCTACTAATGTGATTTTTCAAAGTAAGCTGTAATTTATGAGGTGGTTTAACGGAACAAATGAGTAAAACCAAAAATTCAGTATTTCTAGAAAAAAAGCCTGAAACTTCTCCAGTCAGAGGTGATTGTATTGTCAAGAAGTAAGTGGGTTGTAGCCTTATTAAAGGCACAAGTTACTTTGAAATTAAGAAAAAACTTTCAGTTCAGACATTTAAGTGTCAGTTCATATAATGTATACTTACATATGCTGGCCTTTACATATTAGCATACTGCTAGGACTTTTTGATGAGCTTATATCCCCTAACATGTATGAGTGTGTTATGAATACTAAATATCTGTGTACATGTTTGATGGAGATATGATACAAATCTGAGCTTAAAGCAAGGCTAGCAGGGTTGACATAGTAACTGGCACGATGCTCCACTTGTCGAAAGAGACTGTGAATAACATTATCAAGAGATGAACAAATAAAATGAGACTGATAATGTAACACTTTTTTACCAGCAGAACATTAATTATATAGAGTGAAATTCTTAAAAAGAATGTTATTTTCTGCCCATTTGTAATCTTTCTAGGAGTGCTCAAGGGCTTTAGTCCATAACGACTAACCTGAAATATTGAAGCTTTACGTTCAACAAGCATTTCTGACCTTGTTACTTGTTATGACACTTGTTAGTTCTGTAATTACAATTTTAACTGTGCCATATAAATATTTCATTAAGCAAGCTGTGTTGAAGGAATTTGTCTTCATTCAATTAAACCAAATTGATCTTCTGGCATTCATGAATCTCACATGTAGCTTATTATGGACTTGTATTCTTGTGTATATAGTTTGCTTCATATGATACACTAATGTTTTGTATCTATATTACATGTATTGGGACCATTTATTGGACCTATTTATTTGTTACCTATTTTCGAGATAAATGGCATTTTCAAGATAAATGACATTTTTTATTTCCACCAAAATTCAAGAAGGTAGCCAAAATTCTGAAAACTTTCAATTTTTCAGAAGCCATAAGTCTTGAGTACTCAGTGGGTCCAAAATTTGCCCAAAATTGATCTATCTCTTACAGTTTTTGAGATAAACGACGTTTTCTATTTCTACCAAATTTCTAGATGGTGGCTGAAATTCGGAAAGTTATAAATTTTTCAGAGGTCATAAAGAAGTTGGTCCAAAATTTGCTTGGAATTGCTCTATATGTTACGGTTTTCGAGATAAAGATATAAGCCACTTAATGGTAAACAATAAAAAGTAGGAAAAAGTAGCTATAATTAGTCAATTAGCTATTGTGGTACTCACTTATACATTGGAGAGCCAGTCTGAACTTTCATTATGAACATGTTAAAAGAAAAAGTGCAACTGTACTTCTTTTTTAAGACAGAAACCATTTACTCATTATCTTAACTGCTGAAAAGTGAGTAAATAGCTATAACTCACTCAGAAATTGCAACTGGCGTCAGAAAAGTTATCCATGCTGCACTTAAAGATAAAGTTTCAGAAAAACATCTGAAAATGCTAAAAATGCATTTATTTTCAAGATGTATGCAGTTTACTCAATGTTGAGATTATAAAAATAACCATTACTCACTTGTAAAAGTAGCTTCTTACTCAGCTATGGAGCCAGAGGTCTGAAAATTTGCCATAACAGAAAACATCAAAAAGTAGGTGAACATCATCTTTCACAAAAACCTACAAATTCAGTAGCATTGAAGTTACAAGTGATTTACTCGTTGGCAAATTGTCAAAGTAGCTATTTCTCAGTTAGCTATGGAGCTACAGCTCTGGAAATTTGCCATGACAAAGGTTATCAAACAGTAGGTGATCAACATATTTCACAGAAAAATCTAAATGCAATAGCATTGTAGTTACAAGTGATTTACTCATTGGCAAATTGTGAAAGTAGCTATTTCTCAGTTAGCTGTGGAGCTACAGCTCTAAAAATTTGCCATGACACAGATCATCAAAAAAAGTAGGTGAACAGTATATTTCACAAAAAACCCTCCAACTTCAATAGCATTGAAGTTAGAAGTGATTTACTCATTGACCAAATGTCAAAGTAAAAATAACTCCGTTAGGTATGGAGCTATAACTCTGAAAATTTGCCATGACACAGATCATCAAAAAAGTAGGTGATCAACATATTTCACCAAAATCTAAATGCAATAGTATTGGAGTTACAAGTGGTGTACTCATTGGCAAAATGTCAAAGTAGCTATTACTCAGCTATGGAGCTACAGCTCTAAAAATTTGCCATTATACAGGATCATCAAAAAGTAAGTGAACAACATGTTTCACAGAAAGTATTGAAGTTACAGTGATTTACTCGTTGACAAAATTTCAAAGTAGCTATTACTCTGTTAGCTATGGAGCTACAGCTCTGAAAATTTGCCATGACACAAATCATCAAAAAGTAGGTTATCAACATTTATTTCTAATTCAAGGGAAATCATACTTATAAAAGCTGTGCTCAATGTGGTTTTGTTGTACATATCTATGAAGATGGAAATATTGTTGCTGATATTTACACCATTTCTTTGTCACAGTTGATGAAGCTACTAATGTGATTTTAAAGTCAGTAAGCTATAATTCATGAGGTGGTTTAATGAAACAAATGAGTAAAACCCAAAATTCAGTATTTCTAGAAAAAAAGCCTGAAACTTCTCCAGTCAGATGAGATTATATTTTCAAGAATTAAGTGGTTTGTAGCCTTATTAAAGGCACAAGTTACCTTGAAATAAAGAAAAACTTTCAGTTCAGATACTTAAGTGTCAGTTCATATTACTCCGTTAGCTATGGAGCTACAGCTCTGAAAATTTGCCATGACACAAATCATCAAAAAGTAGGTTATCAACATTTATTTCACACAAAAAAAATTCTAAAATTCCATAGTATTGAAGTTACAAGTGATTTACTCATTGGCAAAATGTCAAAGATGCTATTACTCAGTTACTTATGGAGCTACAGCTCTGAAACTTTTCCATGACACAGATCATCAAAAAGTAGGTGAACACCATATTTCACAAAAAAACCCTGTAAATTCAGTACTATTGAAGTTACAAGTAATTTCCTCAATGGCAAAATGTCAAAGTAGCTATTTCTCAGTTAAGTATGCAGCTACAGCTCTGAAAATATGCTATCACACAGAACATAAAATAGTAGGTGGCCAAAACACTGTAATAGTTACAAAGAAAAATGTCATTCATTTCTGTTACTCACTGTTAAATACATAAAATAGCTATTACTTAATCAGCTATTGAGGTAGACCTTTGAAACAGGTACTATCTTGAAGGTACAGAGAAAGTGGCTGAAAAACATAAGTTGGCAGTCATTTTAGAGTTATATGTAATTTACTCAAAGTAGCTACAGCCCCATTGCTCACTTAACTATGACCTATATCTACAAAAGCAATGAAAATGTGGAGGATACAAGAAAATAAGCCAGAATAATTTATGCAAAAGATCGCACAATCAAAAAGCTCTAACTTTAACAGTGTTGAAGTAACAAGTGATTTACTCATCAGCAAAATGTTAAAGTAGCTATTACTCAGCTATTGAGCCAGTGGGGGATAAAAAACCTCAAACAAAAAATCTCCAGGGTACATGCCTCATTGACACTGTTTATCACTGCAAAATAATGGAACTTTATTTCAACATCCTTAATTTTACCTTAATTTGTATTTCAAAATCAGTATAATTTACAATGCCATTTATGGTTCCATTATAGTTAATTCAGAAGTGTCACATTATGCAAGTTTCTTAATTGACATAAATATGAATAAATATCATCTTGTAAAGACAGTTTTAAATGTCTTTGTCATGTATATAATAGACTGGTTTTGGGCATCAGATTTCAAACTCTGTGTCAGAGCCAGGAATTTCACTTGTAATGAAAGACAAAGGTTCACAGCAAGTTATTTTCCCAAACAGAAGTCTGAATGGTTAGTAAATTTGAAATTAAACTTACTTACTTTTGACACTGAGGTCTTTGGTTTGAATTTGGCCCATAGCAACTTGTGGGATAAACTAAAGGTCTGTCATGACCTTAACTGCCGAGAAAGATATTACCCACCTCACTTTGAACCTTGACCCAGATAGAAGTCAGAACTTTTTTTAGATTATGAATGTATACTGTTGCCATCTTTTTTGTTACCCTTCAAGGTCAGAACTACTTCATTTCTGCAGTTAAAAGTTTACAAGAATGTAACTGCTGTTTGATGAACTTGTTAAATACATATAGGGTTCAATTAATCTCACAGCTTCAAATGTAACAAGTATACAGAGCTCAATAAAAGCTGTAAAGTGTAAGAACTTTCATGTAGTTAAAATATGGGGTGAAAACTTACAGATTTCATTCATTCTGGACATGAATAATTGTGTTTGGATTTTGCCTGCGGAGCGCTTACAAAATGCAAGACCCCAAAAACTAAGTGTTCGCATGGTCACCAGATACTCCCCAAAACCTTAACCAACTCTAGATCCTCTTTGGTTAAACATTTTCAAACATCCATGCATGGGTTTAGGATGTGGAACACCACAATGTTTAAGACAGAAAAATATTGAAAGTGTTGCCAAGGCAACAGCTGTAAGTTGGATACTCAATCACCTAATCAATTCTATGTCCTCTTGGGTTTAACTTACTTGAATATTTAATGAAAATCCATACCTGGGTTCAGGTTGTGGAACACCCACGATCTTTATGCCCACCACCAGCCTGAAGGCGAACAAGACAACCAGAATCCCAGCCTTTATGGGCAGGGGTTAACAACCCAATTTGTTAAGACATCTTAATTCAATAAAATTCTTAAAGCAGTCAGTCTCAGCAGGCAAGAACCCCAGCCCTCAGGTACAGCTAAATGGGCAACAATATTGAGATTTGGGAAAATCTAAGGAACAAGTTTAGTTGTAAGATGTATACAGAAGCCACAAGATGTTGTCAGATATAAGAACGTTCGTGTAGTTGAAGAAGGCAGAAAACTTGCATCTTTTATTTGTTCATGATGCGAGTTCCAAGCCAAAAGACCAATATATCAGATATATGACCGTTTTAGTATGATGACCCCACTGGACCTTAAAGTAGGGGTCAGGGTTTCTGAAGTGACACTTTCATCCCATGAGTCTGAAAAATCATTGGCCGACAAGTTTGCCTCCTTTTTTCAGAGATCCTTTTGTTCCTTTTGGCACTGAAAATGATGCTCATCCTCCTTTAAATCCTCCAACAATTACTGCCTCTACGCAAGTTCCTGAAGATACTGTTGATAAAATAATAAGAAACCCACCTATAAAATCCTGCCTGTTGGATCCTTGGCCAACACTTCTCTTCAGGAATGTAGTGATATACTACTACCATCACTTATAATGTTGGTCAGCTGCTCACTCATGGAGAGATGTGTCCCTGATGGTATCAAAACTGCTATGGTTACTCCTTTTATCAAAGTGTCTAATCTTCCAGTTGATGACCTGAAGAACTATTGCCCTGTATCTGGCCTTAGTTTCATATCAAAACTGGTTGAACATGTGGTTGACAAGCAATTGTTAGAATACATCTATGTACATAACTTAGACAACCTGCATCAGTCTGCATATAAAGCAGGTCATTTAAGTGAGACAGCTCTTCTGTCCATAAAAAATGAAGTTCAGTTATCAAGAACCAAACCTACTGCCTTGATATTGCTTGACCTGCCTGCCACCTTTGATGCCATTGATCATTCCACTCTTCCTACTCAACTGAGTGTTATCAGTCAATAAAAATTGGTTCTACTTCGTCTGATCTTTGTAAACTCTTATTTGGCGTTTCCCAAGGTTCTGTCCTGGGCCCTTTGTTGTTCTCATTGTACACTACTCCCCTTGTTTGGTTATTGATAAACACAAAGGAATAAAGTTTCATGTTTATGAAGATGACACCCAAGTTTATGTGCATTTATCCCAGAAGAATTCATCTGTAACTCCTGTGCATAAGAAATTGCATTGGCTTCCTGTTGAACATTGCACAGTTTTTAAAACAACCACACTTGTTTACAAGTTTCTTCACACTGGTCTTGCTAAGTATTTTGCTCCATATCTTTCTTCGCACTGCATTTCTTAAGGTACCAGGCACACAGTGGTGGTAATTTCCTTTTTATTCTAAAGTTTCACCCTCTATTCATAAATCTGTCAAACAGTGTGGTTACAGTTTTCTTTTGAGGCCCCCACTGTTTAAAATGTTCTTCCTGATAAGATTTGTGCATCTCCTTCCCTAGCCTCTTTCAGAAAGCAGCTTAAAACCTACCTGTACACCAAGGCATACCTAGCTTAGTCTTATTCATCCCGGCATCCTCTGTGGTGCTTGACCTCTTTTCTGTCCCTGGATACTGAAATTGGTTACTGTTTTTGGTTCTGTTGCGCCTTAGAGTCGTCTTTGTAAAGTCGAGATTAAGCGCTTTTAAAGTCCAATTAGAATTAGAAATTCACAATTGCAAAAGATTCACAGGCCACAATTTCTTACAAGTTGTTTTCACATTTTGAACCCCTAGGACCAATTATAAGGGAGATAAAGGTCTTTTTGGCATTATGACCCAAACTGACCTTGAAGCAGGGGTCAAAGGTCAAATTTAATATGTGTAAAAGATTTGCAGGGGCACAATTTCCTGTAAGATTTTTTCACATTTGGAAGCCCTAGAACCAATAACAAGGGAGATCTAAGAGCTTTTTAGTATGATGATCCAAATTGATTTTGAAGCAGGGGTCAAATGGAAAATTCAGCACTTGCTTTAAAAATTTGAAGGCCATGTAACAACTTATTTTGTTACAACGACTTATTTGTATTACTTGACTTACTTTGTATCAATTTTTAACTTATTTCGTATTACCAACTTATTTTGTAGTAAAAGTGCCTATTTTGTATTACTTGGTCGACTTATTCTGTACCAACAGTTGACTTAATAGGTTACAAAATGGTGTGCAGAATTTTGACAAGATTTCAGGATGATACAAAATAAGTCAATAATACAAAATAAGCTGCTCTATAGACAACTTGTTTTGTATCACTGACTTATTTTGTAGTAATTTCAATTCACCTTTTATAGTGCCTTGTCTCCATCAAAGGATGGAATTTAATCCTTACTGTATTCAATCTTGTAGTCCATTTACTAATTGCCCGATAGTATTTCTTATTTTTAGCACTGACATTTCACAGAGATATAATTTATTAGACTAATCAGTAGTATATTGAAAATTATATCTGCATCCGTAAATGAATTTGAGTTTGGTGTTAAATCTTGGACTGGAATATATTTGTGGAATTATGAATGCCCTTGTTGAATCAGATAAAGTTTACATATAGACAGCTCAGATTTGATTTATTGGTAGAAACACTAGCGTACAACGGTTAAAATGCTGCAATTGGTAGCAACAAACATGTTGTGTTTCCAGAAAAAACATAGCATCAGAGATTCCCAAATCCCACAACCTTGGGAAAAAATGAACTCCACTCAATTAGATGTTTGAGATTAGATGTTAAAATGTACACTTCGTACACTCAAGAAACATCTGCCTAAATATTATAATCATGTTCAATATTACAGAGTAAAAGTTATAGGGAACACTGATGTAAGACTATGAAGTTGAACAATACACCTGTCCCCCAGCCAATACTCATGTGAAGTATCAACTTTCTAAAGACTATAAAGGTCAGCATTGCTATGACAAGATCAAAGGTCAACATGTTACACTGCACATTGCTAACCTACAGTTCCTAACCAATATCCTACCAAGTATCAACATCCTACACCTTACAGTTTGAAAGATATGGGCCGGATAAGATTTTAAAAATCCAAGTCACTACAGCAATGTGAAAGGTCAAATAAAAGTCATACTATGATGTTGCACACCTACACCCCTAACCAATGTCTCTCAATGTCTCTATCATGGCTCAATGTCTTATGGTTTATGAGATACAGCAGGGACAAGTTATTACTGAAGCCAACCCGCCTGCTTGGCTGAGAGACCGCCCAACTGCTTAGCCTGACACCATAGGCGACCACAATACCTGCACAGCATAAAAGCTACATATATTCCAAATTCTATTCTGTAAAATTGCAAATTTAATAAGTAAATTAAATTTTTATAAGTTAATACCCTATCCAATGGACAATAGCTTATCCGGTCGGCGCGGACCGGCCCGCCAAACGTCAGAAAAAGACGTCCTGTGTCTCCACCGGCCAGGCCGGCCCAGTACTGTGCACTCGCCAGATGGCGTGTCGTACTTCCTTCCTGTCTAGACAGAGTGACGTCATAGCATCTTTTTCGTTGTCTAAAACTCTTAGACCCCTAGTAAGCTGATAGCGGGGTCGGTGGGAGGGTCTTGTGTGTCCATTGGATAGGGTATTAACTTATAAAAATTTAATTTACTTATTAAATTTGCAATTTTATTGCGTTAATACATCCTATCCAATGGACAATAGCTGAATAACTACCGCTTGGTAGGCGGGTAAGTTACTAGGGACTAAAGAACTTGAACTCATTTTGGAATAGTGACAATGCCTTCTAAAGCCCGGGTAGACCTTGAAGTCTAGGCCCTTAGGGCTATGGTCTAATATCATCATCCGGTTAACCGGAATGGAACCGTCAGAGTAGACCTTGCCCCCCCCCCCCCTTTTTTTAACAGACCTGCTCGGAGGTAGGGGTAGAGAGGGATGAGTTCAGTCCCATAAATTAAGCCTCCCAGAGGAAGTACGTGAGAGAGATTTTTTTTTTTTTTATATTCCTTAATTATATGTGCAATATATACAAATATGTACAAGTATTTACAAATGTACATTTCTCCTCTAGGTGCCAGTCTGTTGGTGGATCTGCTGAGCAGCCACAACTGGTCCGAGATGGTAGAGCTCTGAGTCAGCCCAAGCCACATCCTTCAGATAAAATTGGGTGAAGGTATTATGAGATTTCCAGTGGCAGGCTGCTAAGATCTGTTCTAAGGAGACTCCAGACTGGAAAGCCTTAGAAGCCGCAAAGGCCCTGACATCATGAGCTTTAACTTGATGTAGGGTGTGGGCCTGCTGATCAGAGAGCTCATAGCATAGGATCACAGTTTGTTTGATCCATGAGGAGATGGTGGCAGGGGAGATGTCTTTGTCAAAACCTTTCTTGAAGGAGACAAAGACTAACTCCTTGCTCTGTCTGAGGTCTGACGTCCTGTCCAAATAGTAGCGCAAAGCTCTGACTGGACACAAGGATCTGTCAGACTTGAGGGATTTATCTAGAGTAGGAGCCAGGGCTGGTATGACCACTGGGGCTACACTCTCTGGACCCTCTTTGGCCAGCTGATTCTTGGAAAGAAAGCTGGGAGATGGAAACAGGGACACCTTAGACCAATCGGATTGGTGTCTGATGTTCTTGTGCTGCCAAGCATGGATCTCACTCCTTCTATTGCCAGAGCCTAGGGCTAAAAGGAAGACAGTTTTGAAGGTGAGGTGCTTCAGAGATGCCTCCCTAAGAGGTTCAAAAGGAGCCTTTGTCAGCTGGTGTAGCACCAGGGAAAGGTTCCAGGAGGGAATCCCCCTCCGCCCTTTGGGTCTGTCTCTGTGGAAACTTTCCAAGAGACGAGTGAGATTATCATCTTTGCTGATATTGACTGTTGTAGGACCCAGTTTATCAGCAATGGCAGATCTGTATCCATCAATGGTGCTGGGCTGTAACTTTTTGTCCTCAAAGAGGTACATTAGGAAGTCAGCCACCGACTTTACAGGTGGTGCCCTGAAGTCCACCTGATTAGTGACGCACCACTTTGTAAAAATGGTCCACTTTGCCTCATAGACTGATCTGGTAGATCTTCTTTGAGGAGCCTCAATTCTTGCTGCCACTGCCTCAGAGAAGCCCTGTTCTTTGATAGTTGTGGCTCTAGGAGCCAGGCATGGAGATTTAGATGGGTCAGATTTCTGTGAGGGATCTGATTGAAGGGCTGCGTTAGTAGACTGGGCAGGTTGGGAAGGTTGAGAGGGACCTGACTGGACATGGTCACTAGGTCCCAGAACCAAGGGATGTTGGGCCACCCCGGGGCAATCAGAATGAGTCTCTTGCACGGGGAGTCCAATAGCTTCTCCACCACTTTGCCCAATATGGCGGTCGGTGGGAAGGCGTATGCATCCAGATCGTCCCATGGCAGGGTAAGTGCATCCACTGCTACAGCCAGGGAGTCCGGTACTGGAGAGACAAACTGAGGTAACTTGTGGTTGAATCTCGTGGCAAATAGATCTATTTGAGGCCAGTGCCACCGGTTGCATATTTGTTGGAAAAACCTCCGGAAGGAGGGACCACTCTGTTTGGATGGTCTGACCCAGCCTGGATAGTTTGTCTGCTATCACATTTAGATGGCCTGGGATGTGCCGAGCTTTTAGAGTCACTTGTCGCTGGGAACACCAGGTCAAGATTCTCCACAGTAGGGCACACAGTGGGCCCGACCTCATGCCTCCTTCCTTGTTTATGTAAGCTACCACTGTAGTATTGTCGGTTGCCACTAGAACTATTTTGTCTACACAAAGGTCTTGGAACTCTTTGAGGGCTAGTAACACTGCTTTGAGTTCCAGATAGTTTATGTGCAGCTTGCTTTCCGGCACTGACCAGGACCCTCTTGCAGTGAACTCGTTTAAGTGAGCGCCCCACCCTTCTTTTGATGCGTCTGTAAATATCTGCAGAGCATGTCTTACTGGGTGTAGTGGTTGACCTTGAAGCACATTGTCTTCGTCTAGCCACCATTGTAAGTGAGGGTGCAGGGTTCTCGGGAGGGGGATAATCTTCTCTAGAGATTCTGGTACCCTCCAATTGTTTTTGAGATGCCACTGTAGGGGTCTCATGTGCAGTCGGCCGAGGTGAACTTGTTTCTCTGTGGCTGTTAGGAGGCCTATCAGGGACATGAACTGTCGGACCGGACAGGCCGGTAATAACAGAAGTACTTGTATCTTGTCCTGAAGGCTTTGCCACCGGTCCGGGGTCGGTCTGACCCGACCGGACCTGAGATCGAACTGGTAACCTACAAAGTCGAAGACCTGCTTGGATTCCAGCTCTGATTTTTCTAAATTCACCAACCAACCGAGGTCCTGGCACATCTTGACCAGGATTTGGGTGTGATGGAGACAAGTTTCTTGGGATCTGGCTCTCACCAACCAGTCGTCTAGGTACTGGTGGATTCTTATACCCTTGTTTATGGCCATCAGTTTCACCTCCTTTGCCAAAACAGTGAACTCCATGGGCGCTGTGGACAGACCAAAGGGCAACGCCTTGAATTGGTAAGTCCGGCCTTGGACATGAAATCTTAGGTATTTCCTGGATTGTTCCTGTATTGGAATGTGGAAGTAGGCATCCTTGAAGTCTACTGAGGTGACCCACTCCCCTTGTTGGAGAGATGTTCTGATGGTTTCCGGTGTCTCCATTTTGAATTTCTCCACATTGAGGAAAAGGTTTAGTTTGCTCAGATCCAGTATTGGCCTCCATTTGTTGTTGGGTTTTGGGGCTAGAAAGAGTCGATTGAAAAACCCCAGAGATGTTTGATTGTGGACCAATTCTACTGCATTTTTGTCCATAAGCTGATGTAATGCCTCCAACAGGTAGCTGTTCCTGTGGGGATTGACATAACGGCTTACGAGAGTGGGAGACCTTGTAAGCTTTGGCCGGATCCGAAAGGGAAGGGTGTAACCTTCTCTCAGGATTTGAACTATTTTCGGACCGGCCCCTAGATCCAGCCAAGTTTGCCAAAAGTTTTGAAGTCTGGCCCCTACAGGCAGATTTGAGGCAACATTTTTGACACTTGTTACAGGTTGAACATAAGACAATGGAATGACACAAGAAGCACTTTTCACAGATTTTAATGTACATTCTTTCTGATAACAGACTGCTGACCCGGGACTTATTTCTTTCCTTTGTGAAAGCCCGGGCGCAGTATGAACATTTGCAACAACAAGAGGTTTTACACTTAAAGAATTGTCTATTGTCTGTGAGGAGCTTCCGGCCAGCAGCCTTGCCTGTACAAGTGTTATACAATGACTGTCATTCATAAGACTGCTGGCCCTTGGCTGGTCGGGTGGAGTACTGGTACTTGCCTTTCCCTCTACGGTGTTGGCCATGAGAAGAGATATTCTTCCAAGCCGGCCTATCCTGTCTTGAACTATCCGGCTTCTTGTCATGTTTCTCATAAGGATGGTATCGCCCTTTCTTGTAAACTGAGCCGGAACGATTTCTGTCTAGGGCTGCTATGTCCTCTTCCGCCTGTTTGACAATCTTATCAGGGAAGAGGGTGTCCAGATCCAGAGGGGCTGCCCTGAGTGCATTTAAAGTGTCAGGTATGACAGGTAGGAGTCTCTTCTCATTAAAGTCGTGTTTGCTACATTGACAAAAACAAAGTCGGTCAAGTGTTCCATTGCCCGAGCCATAGCATGGCACACACTAGCGTTGAAATCTAGCAAACTGCAGCTCGTCAGTGGCTGTTGAAACTTTACTGGCCGACTTGCCCTTTGACTCTGTCCGGATGGTCTTCAGATGGGATTACATGCTTTGCTGAACCTTGAGAAGGCAGCGATTAAATCCGGCAGCCTGATTACATATTACAGAGGACTCTCTGGCCGACCTTTCCCATTTCCTGAGGTTCTCTTGAGATATGGGCCTAGACAAGGGTGGGTTAGAGGCGATGCCGGCTTGTCGGGCTATTCTCAGGTAGGTACTGTTCAGCCTGGAGGAACCCGTATTCCAGGACTTGAGAGAGTCAGAACTGTCTGTTTTAACTTCTGAATGTAAGCTGTACCATTTTGACTGCGACTTGTCCGTCCGGACAAACTGGTCCCTTTGTAGAGTGCCTGCCTCAGTGGTACGTGAGGGATAACCTTGTGTTAAGGTGAGATTAAGCTTGCTCAGTTTGCTACACAACCACTCGTCGGTGGGTAAGGCGACGGAAACTTTCCCTGGTGTCTGCATTTTTGGCCCAGCAAAGGGGTTGTCGTCTGATGACTTAGTGCCAGAGTCCATGTCAGGGATGTGGTTCCATCCTATATAGGACCGGATGCCCCTCATGGTCTCCCTGTAGGACTGTTCCTCTGAGAGGGATTGATCCGGGTCAGTGAGGGAAACATCTTGTTCATCAGAGAGCTCGCCCTCTTCTGGGAAAAGATCTACTGGAGGACGGTCGGAGGTGATGCTATCCACATCCGAGTCACTTGAAGAAGTGTCCTTCCTGGTAACATCCAAAGTACCGGACACATGCTTCTTAACAGTAGGTCGGTCGGACACACTAGAAATTCCTGGTGGTTGAAAAGGCGGGGATACATCTGATCCGGCCTGTGAAGCAGTAGCTGAGCTAGCAGGGTCGGTAGCCGGTAGGGTAGAGGTGGGAGGTCGGTGAACAGGCTGGTCGGTTGGTTTCAGAAAAGGTTCAGTGGTGACACTAGCAGGGGGAGCACGAGTAGGTGCCACCTTGACCGTAGTAAACACAGGTTCTTGAGGTCGGTCTAAAGATTTGGAGAGGAGGAGAGCCTCCAACCGGTTAAACCGGTCCGACCACTTCTGCTCCATCACTTCTAACTTCTGGTCGGTACTAGAGGTAGATGAGGTTCGGTGAGATGAAGATTTGACCGACTTGTCAGCTTTAACCGACTTTTCATTGGAAGCCTTCTTGTCCTCCTTCTTCTTTTTCTTTTCCACCGGCTGATCACTCAAACCAGGCGACCTAGAGGTGCTCTGGCCATCCACAACCCCCATTACCGTCACTAAGGACGGGTCCACAAGGGTGGGACTGAGAGTGGAGTCTGTAGACGATTTCTTAGCTGGGGTAGAAGACTTGGATTCCCTCTTCTCCTTCTTAATTTGATAAGACGGGGTAGATAAATGAACTAACTGTTCTGCTTAAGGGCATTACAATGAAGGCAATCCGCCCCTTCCTTCTCTACACAAGGGTCCTTCCCCTTCTTCTTGTCATGACAGCGTGCACAAAAAGTATGAGTGTCATAACCAGCCATCATGTGGCCACAACTACCCCGTCGCTGACTGGGAGAAGACATAGTGAGCTATAAGTCTTCTAGAAATCGTTAGTACACAAATAAAAGCAATTAACGTAATAGTTCTCACATAAAACTTGAAAATATATAATCTCAGAAAAAACCGTGTAACAAGTACATGCGCCAAACGAAAAAGATGCTATGACGTCACTCTGTCTAGACAGGAAGGAAGTACGACACGCCATCTGGCGAGTGCACAGTACTGGGCCGGCCTGGCCGGTGGAGACACAGGACGTCTTTTTCTGACGTTTGGCGGGCCGGTCCGCGCCGACCGGATAAGCTATTGTCCATTGGATAGGATGTATTAACGCAATAAAATGTCCAATTTTATAGACAACAGGCAAATGGTAATCACACCAGCTCAGCATTATTCAACAGAATATAGACAAGGTGGCAAATGTGTTTATTCATTGGTAGCATTAAGCATTTTTTTATGTATCAGAAAGAAAACAAGAACTAGACCTACACATCGGAGAACCGATGCAAATTTGTATCCGCCCAAAAGACAACTCACCAATGCCAGTGAACCATCGTTTGACCTTGAAGAAGGGGCCCCAAGGTCAAATCTGAAAACATCAGAAGATTCCCAGTCCATGACCTCCTATAAGTTGATTTCATATTGCAAACCTGTAGGACCAATAATAAGCAAGTTATCAGCACTTTTAAATTAGCTATTGTTGTTTGACCTTGAAGGAGGGGCCCAAGGTCACATCTGACCACATCAAAAGATTCCTAGCCCATGATATCCTATAGGTTGGTTTCACATTACAAACCTCTACGATCAAGAATATGCAAGCTATAAGCACTTCTAAGTTTGGGTATCCTCGTTTGACCTTGAAGGAGGGGTCCAAGGACAAATCTGAGCTCTAGAGGGCCACCAAAAGTCCTTGATGAAAGTTGAAAAAATGCCTGTGGCGGCCATCTTGTTTTTCAAAATAAGGCCAAAAATATTCCAAGGCAAGATTTTATGGTGAATATATCCTGCAAATTTGAGAAGGCTAGCTGTAATATTTTTTCGTTAGAGCGGCAACGGTGAAATCTCTCTACACACTGCGGTGGCGGCGTAACAAAGCGAAATCCATAGTATCCACCGGATGCTATCTGGTGGATACAATGACTGTGCATCATTGTAATAACCAAAATCTTTGCAAGTACTAAAATTTCAGGGATAAGTACAATTTTTGCATGGTCTTTCATGGAATGGCCAATAAGAGGCAAATATTTGAAAATTATAACAATTTGGATGTATTTTCTAACTTATGAGCTATGTTTTAGTTAAATCTATGCAAAAGCCTTAATGTAACATAAAAATAATGAATAAACAATGAGTTTCACAGTTTTAAAAAAAAATTCCTTAAACAGTTTGGTGTTTTACAACCTGATAATACAAAATAAGTCAGTGATACAAAACAAGTTGTCTATAGAGCAGCTTATTTTGTATTGTCGACTTATTTTGTATCACCCTGAAATCTTGTCAAAATTCTGCGCACCATTTTGGAACATATTAAGCCAACTGTTGGTACGAAATAAGTCTGCCAAGTAATACAAAATAAGTCAGGTAATACAAAATAAGTTGTTGATACAAAATAAGTAGTTACAGGCCATGACTTCATATTGGTTAGTTTCACTTTTTCAAGCTGTAGAACCAATAATAAGGGAGATACAAGACCTTTTCTGTTTGATGACCACATTTGGTGTTGAAGCAGGGGTCAAAGGTCAAATTTGACACTTGTAAAAGATTCGCAGGCCATAATTTCCTTTCTTTCTCATTCCAAATCCATAGGACCAATGGTAAGGGAGATATTAGGCCTTTTTGATATGATGACCCCTATTTGACATTAAAAATGTGACATGGTGGTCATTTTGTTTTCACAATAAGGCCAGAATTACTCTCGGGGAAGCTTTCCTAGCCATGTACATTTTGTGCAAATCTGGTGAAGCTAGCTTCAATATTTTAAGTTTTAGAACATAATAATTATTTTTAACACTCGGCTATGGTCACCATGTCATTTCTAAAATGACAAAATTTTTTCCGCCGCGTTTTCATAACCATAAACATTCTCTATAAATTTGGTGAAGATATCTTCATAAATGAATGAGATATAAAGGTTTATCTAAAAATGTGACAAACACATACATGCATGGACAGTATTTCATAATCTCCCAACCCCAGTCTTTGGCCAGCTGGAGGTAAAAAAGCAACTGTAGAAACATCAGTTAAATGGTGTCCTTTTTTTAAATTACAAATTTAAGACTGAAAAATATTTAGAGCATTGCTATGGCAACAGTTGTTGCCAGATACCCCCCAAAACCTGAAAATCTGGTGAAAATCCAAAAATGGGTTTAGGCTGTGGAACACACAAAAACCTAAAGACCCCAAAATCTTAAAAGGTGTTGCCAGGGCAACAGTTGTTGCCAGATACATGTACTTCCCAAACCTAATCAACTCTAGATCCTCTTGGGGTAAAGATATCCTGAAAATTTAATGAAGATCCATGCATGGGATTAGGCTGCAGAAAACCTACAACCTTTATGCTTACCTCCACTGATGCCGCCCAGATGACGCAGGCGACTATAACCCCAGACTTTATGGCCTTGGGTTAAAACTGTGACGGTTGATCATATATGGATACCATAACAGTGGCATAACCTCGATACCCCTGGTCCATTGTTGGGAGTTTGCCTCCCAATTACCCCAATAATATTGTGCCATGCATTATCCTAATTTTTCATCAAGGTTGGGAGCATAATCATGGTAATCCTAGCTGCTCATCAAAAATATTAAACTTGTTTAAAATCATTTGTGATGGTGTATTTCTCTCCTGGTTACTCTCAACACCACCTTATTTTTACAACTAATCTTTCAGGGGGCCACCAGTTATCCTTTGGGTGTTACAACCAATCTTTTAGGTACTACACTCTATCCTATACACTCTTCTGCAGTAAAAATGTATCCAAGTTATCATTTCCCAAGAGGCAATAAGCACCCCTAAGACAGTTGCCATCTTGTATAGTTCCTAAGAAAAAGTGGTTACACGGTGGGTGTACATCTGGCATTGGGGTAGATAAGTGTACTGTACAAGGGGTTTTAGGTCATACCAGGATAAAACCTAAGTAAATCCATGTTCTGTATTCAAACTCATGACCTCAGAGTTGACAGGCAAGAGATTAAGTGCCAATCTTGATGACCAGCAGGCCTCCATGAAGGTAACCATCAACATTTAAGCAACACTGGAACACTGTAAGAATTTCTGAGGATTAACACTTCAGGAAAACAATCCGGAAGGTTTAAATACTTTATCTCTTTCAGCTGTTTCTGCTTAAAACTACTGGTTGACAACAGACATAAATAAAACATTGTTTAGAAACTTTCATACAGACAAGCTAAAATAATCCGTTAAACTTCCAGTACACAAATTATTGGAAAATGCTAAATATACATACATATATATGTATATATTTTATATAATACACATAGTACAATGAAACAGTAGATTTTGATTTAACAACATATTAATGTTCTAGTATTGAACAGTGAACTAGATTTATAAAATTAAAGGTTTTTATTTTAAAACATAAACACTGTAATATATACAAGGCAAGTTCGATGAAATAGATCTATATTTTTTTAGTGGATGTACTACATGCCATGAAGAAACACTCAACAAAACTATCTCAACAATTGATACAAAACTAGAACTTTAATACAATCAAACCTTACAAAACATTCAAAATCACCGACTGTTTTTGTGAAATACATTAAAAGTTAATTAGCAAACAGCAAAAATCCATTGAGCTGAGACTGCTGAAACAGAGGTTTACAATCTCGGTGCAACAACTTGGCATGTAAGCAACTAGAAAGCATTATGAAGCACTAACATACACACAGCACTAACTCTGTACACCACAGTCAACACATCAATAGCTATACATCACAGAACCAATAGCAGAACAGAGGGGAGGACTGCTTCAAGAAACTCTCCCCACCAAAATATATAAATATATAATCATGTCAGGAATTCTACTGATGTACACTTGAAAACTTCCATCATATATCAAATTATGTCTCTACATCTGTACATCTACTGACAACAAAGATTGTATAAGTACCAACAAGTTTCTAATTATGTCATTCTAGTCATTGTTAAATTCCAAAAATATTCATTGCATACATTTATGACTAGTATATTCAAGGAACTACTCCGGTTTCCAACTGTAAATCTTACCAAAACTTGTTTCTACTTGTACAAAGTGTATGGTTAATCTGAATAAGAATACATTGTATACAGTGCTATTATCTTACACTTGGCAATAATCAGGTGTAAAACCAGAACCCCCATCACCATTTTATTGCAATGAGGACATCGATTCAACTTCACTCTAAGTAACTCCATCCATAACACTTGGAGGTGAATATGTAACAAAAGAAAACTATAGAATGCTCAAATGCATAAAATCTAAGCAGAAACACATTAACATTTCTTGAAAGTCCTTTTTGTAAACTTTTTCAATAATGAGACAAAATTTACAAATAAAAGTAACCAGTTAAGCAAACAGAATACTAATAATAACATCAATGCCTTTTGAACACCAGAGAACACCTTTCAAGTCATGTTCATAACTGTTGAAAATAGGCAATGAGAGCCAGTGACAGCATGACATATACACAAACATCCCACCTTGATCAACAATTTCAGAGAGACCTCTACAGCCTCAGTTTTTTAAAGAAATATTTGTGCATTGCTGTAACAATTGGCACAATTAATATCAGATAAGACAGTTCTACACACATTTAGATTTTTATTAGTCTGTTTTACAGTGGGATCTCTATTATACAAATATCTATAATACAAATATTAAATAATGTACTTATTTCTACCCTCTACAACCGACAGTTTGAGCTGTTCTGTACTAAATTCTTCCATCATATTACGCCCCTGTAACCTGAACCAAACAGGTTTAGATAGAAGAGGTTCCATTTTATCTGAAATTACAGGCTCTGGCAAAAAATAATAACTAGACCAAGGACTTTTGCCAGATGCAAGATGTGTCCACCGGAAAAGGACAACGAACATGGTTTTGAAGAAAAACACCATTTTTCAAAATGACAACCGAAATTAAGAAAATTCTAAATTATTCACAGGAATTAAAGGAGTAGTCCTTATCAAGTGGGGCCAACGTTTACCCCAAATTGACCTTTGTGTTACAGTTTTCGAGATGACATTTTCCATTTTGCCAAAATTCAAGATGGCACCCAAAATTTGGAAAAGTCTCAATTTTTCAGAGGTCCTAGATGAGCAGTCCTTAGATCCCTGAGGGTCCAAAATTTGCCTGAAATCACTCTATCTCTTACAGGTTTCCATATAAATGACATTTTCCATTTCTGCCAAAATTCAAGATGGCGGCCATTATTCAGTAAAGTATAGGTTGGCAATAAAAAGCACGTTATAAAGCACTTAAATTTGGTTATCCCCATCTGACCTTGATGGAGGGGCCAAAGGTCAAAACTGAACATATCAGTAGATTCCTAGCCAATGATTTCCTATAGGTTGGTTTCACATTGAAAACCTCTAGGACCAAGAACAAGCAAGTTATAAGCACTTTTAAGTTTGGCTATCCTGATCTGACCTTGATGGAGGGGCCCAAGGTCAAATACGAACACAGAAGATTCTTAGCCCATGATTTCCTATAGGTTGGTTTCACATTGCAAACCTCTAGGACCAATAATAAGTGAGTTGTAAGTACTTTTAAATTTGGCTATTCTTGTTTCACCTTGACAGAGGGGCCAAGGTCACATCTGAACACATCAGAAGATTCCATGCCCATGGTTTCCTATGGGTTGGCTTCACAATATCAAAAATCCCTCTTCGCACGATAGCGGGCATAGCGAATGCTAAACCAAAGTATCCACCGGATGCTTCCAGTGGATACAATAATAATCAGGGTTTTACCAGAACATCAACAGATCCCTTCTGAAACACATGTGCATATACTACATTTTTTTTTTTTTTCAAATTTAACAAAGTACCCAGAAAGAGTAGAGTAATCTATAAATGATACAACAGTATAAATGAACTGATACAGTAATTTTTGTCTTCATATCAAATATTATGAAGACAAACATAATAACGAAATATTATAAGAAAACCTATGTTTCTTTTATTTGCAGTAATTGTAGCAATTCATTGTTCTGAACTTAACTCAAATAATGTATAAGAGAAGACAGTTTTTACAACAACTTAAGATCTTCCAGACCTCAATAAGAATCTTGCTCCTATACAGTTTAATGGTTTATACAGTTTACATAAACTGCATTCTGGTTTTCTTTCTACTTGAACTAAATGCCATTATCCATACACAATATTTGGCAAAACATACTTGAAAGACTTGAATGAAAGTTCAACTAGTGCAATGTAGTATTTGATACTGCTACATTTCATACATATCAAAAAACCCAAATGGGTGACACACTGGCACCCCTAGATAACCAGGACCCCTCTGTCTACTATAAAACAATGTTTACTACACTTTTAAACAATAGGCACCCACTTACACCATAGCATCTGCTGAAAGTGTACCAGTAAATCTGAA
The DNA here is from genome assembly GCA_964017235.1 of Sabellastarte sp. h YS-2021. Classification (NCBI taxonomy): domain Eukaryota; kingdom Metazoa; phylum Annelida; class Polychaeta; order Sabellida; family Sabellidae; genus Sabellastarte; species Sabellastarte sp. h YS-2021. Next base: position 154,521,109 of record OZ024929.1, on the reverse strand, counting down.
ACCTTTATTACATTTTAATTGAGCACATTTTTCACATTTGAAACAAATCAATGTATAGTTTCCATTGTTTCACAGAAACGCGTTTACTGAAGTTAAACTAAAATTGTACATGTAAATAGATTTCTTTCTCTGCTGAGTAACTACGAATTCTGTGGCTGACTTTTGAAAGAATTTGGTTTGTTCAAAAATCAACAAACCTTACCACAACATGAACAAGTGCCTGGATGTGTAGATCTGTGATGATAAAGTTACAGCTGATGCCTTCACGCAGCTGTCACAAATTACCAGTAAAGTATCTACTCACTAGTAGTGAGTCGCTACACATCCCAATACCATCAAGGATACCATCATAACACAACTCTTTACTTGTTGTCTGCACTTTTCATAAACATGACTCCCAAGAATTACAATTTACTGCTAATGTAATTCAAAAGCCAACTGTTCAGTAAATGGTATATAAACAAACTAAATTTGGAAATAATTACAAATTCTAAAACAAGCAATCAGTGCCCATGGATGAGCTCTGTATCAGCTGATTTTGTGTTGTGAGTTTCAGAGTACAAGTAAAAGTAGAAAACAACGTATCTCAAAATAGCTATTGCTTAAGTCAGAAAGTAGTTATTACTTAGCTACATGGATAGTCTCCCAAGTTACTCACCCTTTTGTAGCTATTGAAAAAGTAGCTGAACAACATATTTTAACAAAATCCTTTAAATGTAATACTTTTCAAGTTCAAGGAGAATTACTCCATGAAGTCATGAATTTTAAAACAATAAAAATTATTTCAAAAATTCATAAAGAATAATTATGAAACATCCAGGGGCGATACTCACACAAGGTAATCTACTTGTGGCCTAGTAAATCTATGCAAGATAAGAGAAAAATCCCTGCAATAGTCAATGAGAAAATTGTGATAAAGTGTTGAAATTTTCACACTTTGGGTGGGGGTACCTCACTTCTAATGGCTCTGGAGAAGAGACGAACGAACAGATCTGCATGCCTTGAACAATTTATCATCCTCAATAGATAAGGTATATTTTAAAAGTAACGGCATGTCTCTGAACCTTGTACTTTGGGAGAAGAAGTTATTCACGCAGACATGGACATCAGAGTGAAGCCATAATGTCAGCTGGATCCAGAATTTTTTGAAGGATCTTTTATCACTGCATGATCAGATCATTTTTAGAAAATTTCAGGATAAAATAGAGGTGAAAACATGCTGTTTGGTGGAGTTTTGCACTGTCCAAGCACTTTTTGCTGTTATTTATATTTTAAAACAAGACATATCCTATTCTACATATTTCTTTTTTTGCAACTGACCTACTTTATTGTACATTACTGAACATCTCTCTAAAAAACTCCCAAAAATATGACAAAAAAATATATAAATACATTGAGCATACAGAAAAGTAAGGCAGAAAAAAAATCTGAATGTGCATCACTTAAACGCATAAGGACCCTTTTGAATGTTAACTGTCAATCTGATCAGACTACATCTCTACAACTCTCTTCTAAACTTTGATCCAGTTCTAAATTGCTTTATGTTGTCATGAAACCAGGTATATACCTGGGAAATAGATGTTAAGACTGATATACAATGACAGTTTTATACTCCAAGCAGTTTTCCCAAGTTAAACATGGATATGGTCCTGTGTGGTACTTCATCAATTAATAGTAGCAATGATTGTTTGAATCCATATCTTATTTTGTTATGGCAGATGCTTGCAAACAATTCTAATTCACGGACAATAGATTAATTTTTAAATGCATATCAGAACAGAGAAACACCGCCAAATCCACTATTCACCTCATACTAAAATTAATTAGGCCATTCAGCAAAGACAGATGCATTGAAATCATCCATTTACTATCAATTAATTCCACTTCAAAAACCATTATGATGAACAAAGTATATTGAGAGAACACCTAGAAAACACAAACAGATTACAAAGTGGACCTAAATGCAGTTAGAAATAAACAAGGTGAAAATAGAAAAACACTACATTTAAAAGTAATCTGGAAATAGTCCAAAGCACATAAGTTGCGATTTCTCTTGTTAACTTACTTATAATTTAAGGACCAAATGACAAAGACTGCAACTTTTACTTTAAAAAAAAATAACCTTCATAACACATGGAGAAAATTGTAAACCTATTGAATAATAGTGATGAGAGAATGTAGGATATCACAACTGTACATTAGTCTCCTTCTGTATCACTTAAGTAATTCTTTAGCTACAAAAAAATCAATACCACACCACACAATGGTATTTAGTGTGAATCAATAGACCTACAGAAAGTTGTGTGTAGAGATAACTGCCTCAACTTACAGCAATAACTCTTCTTATTGAAGCTGTGTCTACTCCAAAATCTCAACGTTTACAAGAACGCAATTTCCAGAACATCCCAACTGGCTGAACTCTCGGCTCTTGTTGTCTAGTTATTGCAAGTCTATACTCCCTTGTTGAAATTACATGCTTAGAAAAAGAAAACGTATGTTCATACACTGAAGTACCCAAGAGTTTTCTTATTTTTCCAATGACCATGGCTTGAAAAATGGGACATTACATGACATCAGACAACCTATCAAATACAATTCATTATCGTTATAATTAAGTACTATCTGAATCAATGACACTTTCGATTACCTTTAAGTAGAATGGAAACTGAATAAGATCTGTAAAAACAGTTTCTGTGTTCTCTTTAAATATGACCAAAGGGATGATTAATCCTAACACCAGATAGCCTATTACAGTAAAACAGTGGTCAATTTTTCCACTAAAAGTGTAGTAGGCTAGTAGCCTGATGTTTGTTTGAACAAATCATTACGGAGTCTAGTCCAGACCATATACTGAAAGCTTATGGTACTTTCATATCCTGAAAGTGCAGTGCAATGCAAATTAATGCCTAATTTTTGCCATATTTCAACAGTTTGTGGCAAAAAAAAAAGAGCTGACAAACGAGTATGTTGATAATCTAACACTGAGTTCACACAGATATGCCGGGAAAATTTTTCTTGATGGATGCAAAACTTGCAGGATTACAAGACTACCTCCAAAAAAGCATTGCTACAGTTTACCTGGAGAGGTTTGACTACAAAAAGTAGGCAACTGATGATTATTGCTGAAAGATTGGTTCCTCTATATACAAAATACTACAAAAAGTGAAAAAGAATAAATACAAGGGTACACCTGGAAATATTATAAAATAAAGCTCCATGGGGTTTATTTCAGTCCTGCTTCCATCAACAGTAATCAGCAAAACCAGTTTACTTCATATACACACACTCTGGCAGTAAAAACAAGCGGTCTGACCCACTTAGAGCATTCTGTGTTATTGTATCGCTAGTACTGGGAGAACGAGTACAAACATCTGAAAGCACTGTACATACTGTCTATTAATTCTCTAAAGTACACAATACATTGTCGCCTGCAATATAATGCATTATGATCTTTGTTTTCATTGTAAAAAGTTGTCAGCCATACCCCATCCATATTAATCTTGCTCGTCACATATTAATCTGCAGACATACCGCTGTTTACATTTATAAATAAATCTGCAATATAAATAGTCATAACTAAGGCTGAAACAATTACTATAATATGCTCGCTGGGTAACTGCTTGCATTAGCCATCAATAAATTAGTTACTAACGGTTTCAAATGAATAGTATCCTTGAGGAAGTACCTGAAGTCTCCCTGATATAAACACCAATAGAGACGATTGTGAGGTACTAAAACAGCAGAAAAATTATACAAATTGTTGGGTAATGGGTAATTTAGAAATAAAAGTCATATTTCATATTTTTCACACAAAACAGAGATAAAATGCTACAAAAATTGATACCGTTGTTGTTTTGAACTCAAAATACTGACGGTTCAACAATCACAAGGAGTATTCTCAAATATGAAAACAGTTGACTGATATATTAATATTGGTATCGGCTAAAGCTTTAATGACCTTATATTCGTTATTGTGGTTGATCATTTCAGCCTTTGCAATGATTCTAACTTTCAAACCTTCAGAAAAAAATAAATTAACAGACATCAACAACCCTATCAATATGCTCTTTACCTAAATATACAGACATCTTTTCTAACAAAAGCCACAACTTTCACAGAACAAGGAATGACAAATCCACCACATTAAATTTATGTTAATTATGTCCCTGATGAATGCTCTTTATTCACTTTAAAATTGAATGAGAACAATTAGCCACTCAGATGGGATTTGGGAACTTATCAGATGGATCAGAAAACATTCTTAACAATTTTGTTATTATGCCAAGTACATCTTTAATCCAATAACAACCATTGTTGATATGGAAAATGCACATGCAGCCTTTAAGAGTAATAATATACCCACCTTGACTGAATACCATATCTCTATGTTTTATATCCTATGGAATAAATATATAATCCATTTATAGAGGTATCTGGTCCATACAAATTTTCTTTTTTTTCTTTCACAAAATTTGCACATAGACATTAAATGTACACCACTGTCGTTAAATATTACGATTGCAATATCATAACACAGATAGATTATCAATTGATCATATTATTTATATATATAGCAACTTATTCCAAGTGATTCTGTTCTGATTTCTCACACTACAAACCCATGACTATGCTACATCCGATCAAGTTCCTTTTATATATGAAAAACACACAGAAACAAATATCACATTGATGCTTTCTAGTAGTAGCAGTAGCTTGACCCAGGGAGCAATTACCTGCCCAACCCGGCAACAAGAACAAAAGACTATTCCAGTTTAAGAACCACCAAAACTATAACCTGCTGGAGGCTACAGCTTAGCAAGTATGGTGGATTTTGTGAAGCATTTCACTCAAGAAAGAGCTCTGTTCAGAAATTGAACACAACATTGAATTCTGTGCATCAGACATAGGCTGGGGGACCTTTGAAATTGTTCCTATTCATGTAGAGGGAGTCCTTGCTCTTATCATACTCGTCTATCTCCCACTCCATGTTTTGCATGATAAACTTGAGAAACAGTTGATACACGGTATGTTTTGCCTTGATCTGCACTGACATGGCCACAAAAAAGGACACAAAGAAGAGGACACCACATGACAGTGTTATGATCTCCTCTGTGGTCAAGTCCACCCGGTTCCTTGGGAACTTAGTGATCTGGCCCTTATCCGAGAGGAAGCACATCACCGTGGCAACAGCACAGGTAATCATCAGCACTAACATCAGCAGAAAGATGATGTGCAATACACGATCCTGTGGAGAGACCTTTGGGAAACGGAAATGATTGAACTGAAAATATTCAAAAGCAATATGTAATATTTAGATGTAGTATTATTTGATGGGTAAAGGGTTTTACCTGTTAAACAACAATACTGATGGAATGCTTTTTACATGAAAACACCAATTGTCATTGTATGTTATGGAGTCAAAACTTTGGATAATATATAGAGGGTACATTGTTTGGCTCTGTGGACATTGTAATTGAATGTAAAAATAGCATCAGAGATGCCCGTACCCCAAAGCCTGGGGAAATAGTTTTCAACACCATGAGATATAGAAGTAGTGAAAAAGTACACAGATTGGGATCCTTTCAGAGCTGTGTCAGTGTCCAAATAATGTTTAAGTAGAGAAAATAACATCTAAGAGAAAGAAACTGCATGTTAAGATTAAGCATTAAAACAGGACAATTTAGTTAACTAAAAATTATGAAGCTTTAAGACTTCTCCCATTTTGATATTCATTTGTATGGTCGAATTATGGTTTGCAAGTTTTGAATATTACCCATACATACAGATGTGGCAACACATGCCTTTGTTTGGAGTTCAGGCAAAACCTGTGGCTCACTTGATGCAATACCATCTGTTACAATGGGAAGTTGCAAAAGTAAAACAGTTAATGAATTCTAATATGACTTTAACAGTGCTTAATCTACATCAAAAAACACCCAAAGGTGCAACAACCAAGATTCAAGTAAAAGATATAAGAGAGATGTAAGACAGATAAAATAGTATTAGACATCTCTGTAGGGAGATAAAATAGCATCAGATATGCAAGATCAAAGGTGAAATCCAGGTCACACCATGACGTTGCACACATATAACAATAACACCCGACCAATGTCCCTACCAAGTATCAACTTCCTACACCTTACGGTTTTCCAAGATATACCCCAAACAGGATTTTATAGGTCAAGGTCACTACGGCATGGTCAAAGGTCAAATCAAGGTCAGACCATGACGTTGCACAACTACACCCCCTAACCAATGTCCCTACCAAGTATCAACTTCCTACACCTTACGGTTTTCCAAGATATAGCCCAGACAAGATTTTCAAACTCAAGGTCACTGCGGCAAGGTCAAAGATCAAATCAAGGTCACACCATGACGTTGCACACCTACACCCCCTAACCAATGTCCCTACCAAGTATCAACTTCCTACATCTAACGGTTTCCGAGATATAGGCCGGACAAGATTTTATAGGTCAAGGTCACTATGGCAAGGTCAAATCAAGGTCAGACCATGACGTTGCACACCTACACCCCCTAACCAATGTCCCTACCAAGTATCAACTTCCTATACCTCATGGTTTCTGAGATACAGGCCGAACAAACTTCTTCCCGAGTGAAGTTTATCAAAACAAAACATGGCAGTTCTGATCAAAACACATTAAAAGCTACAAAAAAGGGAGATAAATGTTCACATTTTTTCAGAATTAGGGTTTACTTCAAATATTTAAGTGTAAGTTTGTAGTTATACATAAAATGCTGATACTGAAATATACCGTTTCATGTCGCCATCAACAACCTATCCCAAAACAATAAATACTAATGAAATTGATAAACAAAGGACCCACTGATAATATATTTTCCAACAGTAAAACACATCTCCTGAATTTGTCATTGATCATATTATTTATGATTAATGTTATGTTTCTTTGCAGTCTGCTGGTTAAATTTATTGCTTCAAGTAATACCAGTATAAAAACACTAAGTAAAAAATACTTCTAAGATATCTCAACACTTCAGGTTCAGGGTCCAGTCTGTAATATTTACCTTGAATTTTTTGTGTCTGTGGTACTGAAAATGGCACAATTCACACTTTGGCGGCTTTCTTGACTTTTTACCCATAATTTCCAACCATTTCTGAAGAGAAGGAAAAATATACTTCACAAGATAAAGTTTAATGAAACGTGATTAAAATTTCTGGATTGAAGAAAAATTTGATGAAATCAAGAACCTTGTGCATGTGATTGACTTCACATTTTCGGATATGTAAAAAAATGTGTTGAAACAAACAACTTTGTAATTGATAATTATTGTACACAAGGGTGGAATTGAAATTATCAATCTAACTACAGTAGTCATGGATGTTTTATTCCAAGGAAACACTGATGGTTATCGGCCCAAACCCTACCCTTTTAGGGCGAGCTATAAGTCTTTCTTTTTTCCCCCCAAGTATTGTCATTAAAACATATCACTGATCCATGGTGGCTTACATGTAACTGATATAGCCAGTTATCAGTAAGTATCTATAAGACTATAACCATACTTTCTGCAGTTTTTGGGAAGTAACACTCTCGTCAATAACCCAAAAAGACCGACCTTCGTTTGTGAATACATCAAACAAGACAAACATAAATGCAGTACTTAAGACTTGTTCTTTCTGTGTGTTACACAGAATAGATTACTTGACATTTTGTAAAGATAAGCTGTTTGACTGGATCATAAACAATTTGTCAATTTTTAATTCAAAAAAAAAAAAAAAAAAAAGAAAAAAAAAATTGCAATATTTAAATTTTACTTTATATTTACTTTTCAACAAGGAATTATAGCAAAAGGTTTTATGAATCACCAGGGTTTTACACTGCTACATTCTTTCATATTAAACAGTTTATACTTGTAGTCACACCACAAGAAAGATATATCTTGTTATCCAACTGTATTAACTATTAATACAATTTAAAACATTGTTTTTAAATTTCATAAAAATAGCATCAGCAATGCCCATACCCCACAGCCTGGGGAAATAGTTTTCAACACCATGAGATATAGGAGTAGTGAAACAGTACAAAGATCAGGATACTTTCAGAGCAGTGTCAGTTATATTAAGGTCGAAATGATGTTTAAGTAGAGAAAATAACATCTAAGAGAAGGAACATGTATGTAAAGATAAAGTATTAAAACAAGACAATTCAACAGCAAGATGACAGCATTAATCAGTAAACTAAAAATTATGATGCACACCTACAACCCCTAACCAATGCCCCTACCAACTTCCTACACTTTACAGTTTCAGAGATATTGTCTGGACAAAATTTTGAAGGCCAAGGTCACTACGGCAAGGTCAAATCAAGGTCACACCATGACGGTGCACACCTACACCCCCTAACCAATATCCCTACCAAATATCAACTTCCTACACCTTACAGTTTCCGAGATATAGCCCGGACAAGATTTTATAGGTCACTACAGCAAGGTCAAAGGTCAAATCAAGGTCACACCATGACGTTACACACCTACACCTCCTAACCAATGTCCTTACCAAGTATCAACTTCCTACACCTTACAGTTTCCGAGATATAGCCAGGACAAGATTTTAAAGGTCAAGGTCGCTACGACAAGGTCAAATCAAGGTCACACCATGACATTGCACACCTATACACCCTAACCAATGTCCCTACCAAGTATCAACTTCCTACACCTTACGGTTTCCGAGATATAGCCCAGACAAGATTTTCAAACTCAAGGTCACTGCGGCAAGGTCAAAGATCAAATCAAGGTCACACCATGATGTTGCACACCTACACCCCCCTCACCAATGTCCCTACCAAGTATCAACTTCCTACACCTTACGGTTTCCGAGATATAGCCCGGACAAACTTTTTTCCGCCACCCGCCCAGACTCCCACCCACCCGCCCATCCGGACACCATGGGTGAAAACAATACCCCGACAGCCCTTAAGGGCTGTGGGGTAAAAATTAGTAAGTTTTTAACACTCACCATAAGACAATTCTGGTGAATAAACTGAAGAGTTCCTGCACAGCGGCAAGGATTTATTAAAATTTCTGACTCATCTCCTGGCATATGACAAATCCTACAGATAGGTATAATGGCTGATGTAGATTCTGACATATTTGATTTCATATCAAAACTTGGCAGCACCAAGGAACATGAATCGCCTGAGTTTGCCACTGGAGAAGGCACATGAACATATTGCGATTTATCCTGAAGTTTATCAAGGTATTCCTCAGCCATAGAGCTTGAACTGGATGAATATGGCAGCATTGGTCGATAAATAACTGGTGAACTAGATGGTGAGGAAAAGCAGCTCCCATTCCCCACTGGACATAACATGGGGCTTTCCTGAACAGGCAGTTTCTGAAAGGACTTACTTTTAGTATTTTTTATGTCTCCAAACAATTTGAGAGACTTGGGAGATTCAGTGTGAACCCCTGGCAATTCTTCCAAGGGGTTTTCATGACTATTTGGACTTGAAGACGTCTGTCCTCCTTCACCCATGGTGGCTACAGCATCTGTAATTAATTAAATAAAATTTTTAACTTGACCAATAGTTTAGCTACACTAGCAGAGTATGAAACATGAACTGTTGCAAGTTTTAAGCTTTCATATCACATACAAAAAGTGTTTGAAACTTAATGAGTTAACATTTACACTGAGCAGTGTTCAAGATAACGAGGCCGAAAGGGGTTTCGGTCTACTAGTGCGAGCCCCAAAGCTGTCAAAGACACAAGTAGAGCACCAAAGCAGTCACCCATCCCAGTACTGATGTAGCCCATAGCCACTTTACTTCAGTGAACAGATACTCATCATGTTGCACCACAATTGATGAAAGTCCAGAGACAAAAACAAATTAAAACGAAGGAAAAAAGTGATTCTTAGAAGCACTTAAAAATGCAAGACGACATAGTCCAAAATATCTTGAGTAACCTACATCATCCTCTTTAACTCTTGAAATGATAGTATTTATTGGTGTAATATCTCAAAAATGCACTCTGATTTCTGCATATATGTATCACAAGTATTACAGGCAGTTTTTGTGTAAGAAAAATAAAATGAAAATGAACTTTAACAAAATTCTGGTGTCCATGTAACTAGCTCAAAACTATTTTATGACAAAATATCATCTGAAGTACAAAGAAATTCACCTAACCTTTTTAAATATCCATCTCTGTGTCTGCTATTGTCCATATGTTTGTAAAAAAAATTGTAGATGCCTGTGTCCATGAAGAACAGTTTTATTTCATCATAGACACGGATAATTACACTATTTTACACCAGAAGATCTAGGATATCACGAATACGGATATTAGTGGACATGGAAATTGATGAATATACAAGGATAGATGAAGTTCTTGCTTTTCAAGTTACTGGATAAAACACTCCCCAAAAATTGTTTTATACATTAGTTTAAGAATGAAGATAATTATATTTTAAACCAAGAGGGCACCAAGTGAATTGGCTGAATTAAAACTACAACTTAGGCCAAAAATCTAACTTTTGTTCTGGTACGCACTATAATGTACTAATACAGATTAATCACCTGAAATCTGGTTATATAAGGGCTGAATTTTTAGCTTTGTTTACCACCTCTTTTTTACTGGGACATTTAAAATTCGAATTCGTGATTAAAACGTACATGTTAGTGCACATCCTCTAAAAACTAGTTCTAAGTAGTACACAACTGCATATTTTGGTGCAACTACATTGCAACAGTGAGTAGAAATAGGTGTTCCGTTTGCAAAACTCTGCATTACACAATTTAAAACGCTCAAAATGGCTGACCGGAACGAACATAACTTTACTGTAGTGAAAACAGCTGCACTTTGTTTTGCAACAAAATACCATTAAGACATATTTTTAACATTATCCACGATCATGTCACATTTTATATTAAATCTTATACTGTTAGCTGAAGTGATTAAAATATGACGTTACATTCTGACTTGCCTGAATATATTACTGGTTTAAAGGAACACAAAGAGCAATCAGCTGATGACCCAATTTTGCTTTCACCAAGAAAGCAATTTTTAAATTATCTTTTAACTTCCTTCCACCCTTGCATCTATTATAATAGCCAGATAGCTTCATTCTACTACTCCTAAATGTTGTAACGACAATATTGCAATATCTTTACAAACGCTACAACTGTCACATAACAAGTTTTTTTTTTTCAGGTGGCTGCTTCTCCAAAGTTGTCAATGTCAATTTAGATTCTATTGGTCACGTGATCAACGATGGCACCACCCCCAAGTTCGCTTAGCACATATATAATATTCAAAATACAGCCACCTAGCGAAGAGGCGTGAAGTAAGCAGATGGGGTACCAGTCTGTATTGCAGATAAAAACTTCACGGAGCCTGACATTTAAACGTGGGGTTACAGTCACTAACATTCTTATTCTCTTTGTTTATTAAAATTATTCATGAAGTTTAGAGTAACATAATATATAACCTAATATACAGATGCAGAAATTTAATATAACTCTTTGAATCAACAAAATTGTCGTCAATGTTGTAGTCATTTCACATCTTGATTATGCTATTGAAACCTTGACGGGGTTACCCTGATACTTAATTGACAGGGTTCAGAATATTCAAAATATTGCTTCCAAGTCAATGCTGAATAAGAACAAGTTTGAAATTTCCACAGAATGTATAAAGGAGTTACACTGGCTACTCATCAGAGCCAGAGTAAAATTCTAAGTTTTGAAGCTCTATAATCTACAAATGCCTGCAAAATGAGGCACCTTTGTACCAAAGAAACCTCATAAAGAAAAGGGAGTGCAGAGGACAGGGTCCCCAGCAGGCACAGGTCCAATTCTTGACATCATGTTTTGGTCATGTTAGTATATGACATCAAGTAACTATCACTCGGACATGATATTAGGTGGTCACGTCATCTGACACAAATCTGACATCCAGTTTATGTGACATGACATGACTTTATGTCAATGACATACCTATAATATCAACTAGATGTCAAAATGATTACCAGACCTAACATGATCGTATTATCCTATTCAATGACATAAAATTGACACCATCCCAACATGACTCTGTGTAGTCATGTCAAATGATGAAAATATGATGTTCGAATAATATGGTGTGACATGATATTATACTCGGGCTTTGTTCTTGACATATTAGTGATATTACTATGATGTCACTTTGTTAAGACATTTAAAGTAGAGTATCATCATATCATTTGAGATCAGATTGACATTGGTATTCTATAAAATTATGATTTCATTTTTTATGAATATTACCAATACATCGTATGGATGTCTAAATCATGCCTAAGTCGGAATAATTTATCTAGTCTGTGTTAAGTCAAAGTTGAGTTTCACATCCTGTAAAACAGCCAGGGTCATATTAGGACAGGCCCTCAGCTTTTTACCATGAGTAGGGGCAAACCCAGGCAGAGGTGACAACCTGTGATTAGATGCTGAACCTGCTAACCAACTTGTCCTATAGTCTGTGTGATGTTGCTTTGAAAGAAATAATTAATTTTTGGTATAGACAAAACAATTATGTTTAAAACTGTAACTAAAATGCTGTGTAACAGCAAAAACCTTCAAGAAATATGTTGACTTGTAAACAAATGTATTCTTTAGTGTTTGCAACCAAGCCAAAGATTGAACAAATAAAGAAAAAAAGTTTTGAAAAAGTGCTTCTAATATTCAAACGTTTGTACCCATAATTTGTATCTTTACAAGTGGTATAAATTTTCCCAACTTGTTGCCAGTTAACATTCATTATTTTCTCCCATGGAATAATCTGTATAGTACATGGAAATGACTTAAGGCTGTGTCAGGTAAGTGTGCATAAATGGCAGTTGTATATTGTTAGTTTAAACAATGTAACACAGTATTAACTTTGAAACCAAAAATATTTTTAACTGAATTTGTATTACTAAAAAGCACTTGCAAAATGATGTCAATCAGATTTTTAAATCAGTACATCAAATTGATGTCAGTTTCTGATGTCACATAGATATGAAGTCAGTCCAAATTGGGTCATCATATTGATGTCTTATGCTGATATCAAATTTATAATGGGCTACTAGATGTCATTTTTCTGGCTTTTGGAGATGTCAAATAGACTAGGCTACTAAAGATCTATTTGACATTTAACATATGATGTCATTTCGAATTTCAAATAAGCATGAGTTTTGGATGTCATACCCAGTGTCTTTTTGATTTCTTTTTGACATCCTATTGCCTGTGGATCTGAGATCAAGTAAAGATGATTTGATGCGTGTAAGTCCTGTTATTTTCAAGAATACATGCCAGTAGATCATTCAGTGTTTGTGAACCAGTGCTATGGAACAGACTGCCATACAACACTAGGAGTCAAAACACACTTCAAAAGTGAAACTCATCGGTTAAAACTCATCTGTTTACAACAGATTATAATGCATGAAGCTACATGCAACTGTTCTCTGAATATTTGGTAATTTCTTGTCACAAACTGAGAAGTACTGTAATGAGCATCCACTATGCTTTTTGTGCTTGATTTGTGCCATGGAAATGTATAATTCTAATTCTGATTTACATTGGCATTGGGCTTAATTTACAAACCACAAACTAATCAAAATGTAATTAAAACATAAACATTAATGTACATCTTTTGTTAGAGTGATGTAATATTATGTTACTGTTCACAATAATATTGAAACATCGGAGGTTTGAAAAGTGTACACTGATTATTATCCATGTTGCCATTTCAGATAATAAAAGGTAAAATTTGGATATGTATCTGAAAAGAAATCTTTTATAAAAATCTGAAGAAACTGACAGCATATATGGCTTTAATAGCTTTCTTCTAGTTAATAGATCTAAGTGTATGAAATGAATTTTACTAGAAGTTTATGATATTATATATTGTAAGCTTTAATTTAAATTGTTTTAAACTGGTTTATCCTTTTCAAGTCAAATTGCTTTGCTAAATAATTGTGTTGTTCTAAAATATGCTTTTCAGCAGTTGACCATATGTAATGAGTCAGACCTTTTCCCATACATTTATGATATTTGACATTTAGATCCCAACTACAAATTTGCATTGGATCCTAATGAATAAGTAAACATCTACTGCACTCGATAAACATGTATCCATGCAATCTGCATCATTTAAATGCACAGGTTAAAATTATATTTAAGTTCACTTTATTTCAATAGCAGGTAAATTTAAAGCATTTAGTGTGCATGGCTCTATATCTCCCTTGCTTTGCTGTCATACATGCTACGTTATTTGATTTAGTCAATATTACATGGAGAATGGTGAGAGGTCCATGGTGGTGGTTAAGGTTAGTGAATTTGGCGTCTGATCACAGGCTGTCATAAAGTTTAACTCCCAAAAGTGTCAATGTCACTGAGAGATTTCCCAAATGACCATGGCTGTTGAAGGTTACATAAAACCCCAACATGGATCTATAGAGAATATAGTTATAGTGGCAACATAACCTATCTGTTATAGATCACACAGACTTTGTAATTGTCTGCTGGTGGTTGTTGGTTTGTCATGCAAGATCTGAACTTATTAACCAGAATACACTACTGCTTAGAATACTACTACTTACTATCTCTGCACTATCTGCTGTGATATGGCATAAACAATATGTTATAAGCAGGTTTAAACCTACAAAATAAATTTTATTCCCGAATAATGACATATATCTGATGTTGATATAGAATTTCTTAAAACTGGTACATTGCCTTTTCTCATTGACCGGGTCAGGTTTTAATGATAAAGTATTTTGCAAATTAGGTTTGAAAAGTGATTTTGTGATTATTTGTTCATCAGTACAAATGGCATATTGCCCTCCCTTAAAAGTTTAATATATTCAATGCCCTAAATCCAAGAAATAACCTGCAGTTGATATCCATGTGTTCAAAATAATATATATTAATGCTCTAAAAGTTTACAAAATACTTAGATGTGCTTGAGGCAGCCACATAAAAGATGTAACCCCATATGTAAATATATAAATATATGTAATTTGGCTCATTTACATTTTGAAGATTATATATAGCAGTAGTATGTGATTGAGACAGTTGATTTACATTAAATCAAATTTCTAAAAAAGAAATATTTAAAACCATCGACAATAAATATTTGTTAATGATACAAGATAGAATGCCTTTTTGATCAGTAATTTATTTATATTTATTGTTGGAATTTATATAGTGCATTATATACTTATTCAGAGAAGAAACCCAAGTTTTATAAAGATAAATTACAAATCTTGCATTTCGTTTTTGGCCAAGTATATATAGGTCTTGTAATGTCATGAATAAAATTTTTAGAAAAAGCATCACATGTATTTCTAATGAGGCAACCATAGTGGTATGATCAACCGCCAGATATTAAACACTAAATGATATACAAATATGAAGCTATAGCTGTGAAAATATGCCAGGACACAGAACATCAACTAGACCAAGGATGCGTCTGTACCAGATACAAGATGTATTTTTCTCTATTTTTAGAGGTCATTAAACAAGTAGTCCTTTGTACTAAGAATGTGACTTCCTTAGAAAAACAACACTGGGAATTCATCTGGAAAAAACTGATCAGAAAAATCAGAAAATTTTAAATTTTTGAAGAACCTTAAAGGAATAGTCCTTATTACCCACGGGGTCTGAAACTTATCCGAAATTGCTCTATCTCTTGTGGTTTTCAGGATAAAATATTTTCAATTTCCGTCAAAATTCAAGATAGTGGCCAAGAAAATTAGAAAATTTAGATTTTGGATGGACCTTACAGGACTATTCCTTAATAGGGGGATCCAAAATTGGCCTGAAATCACTCTATCTCTTATGCTTTTCAAGATAAATGACAGTTTCTGACAAAATTCAAGATGGCGGCCGAAATTCAGAAAATTCTTAAACAGAAGCCAGAAAGGAATAGTCCGTAGTACCCATTGGTTTGAAAATTTCCTAAAATTGCTCTATCTCTTATGGTTTTTGAGATAAACAACATTTTCCATTTCAGACAAAATTCAAGATGGTGGCAGAAAATTTGGAAAATTCTCATTTTCAGAGGCCAGAAAGGAGTAGTCCTTAGTAGCCATCGTGTCCAAAATTTTCCCAAAATTGCCCCATCTCTTAAGGTTTTTGAGATAAATTACATTTTCCATTTCAGCCAATATTCAAGATGGTGGTCCACATTTAGAAAATTTTAAATTTTTGACAGATTTAAATGAGTAGTCCTTAGTACCCAGGAGGTCCAAAATTTGCTAGAAACTACAGTTTACTCAAGTGTGAGAATATAAAGGTAACCATTACTCATTTATAAAAGTAGCTGTTTTTCAGCTATGGAGCAATAGCTCTGAAAATTTGCCATGACCATGAACGTCTCAAAGCAGGTTAACATCATCTTTCACAGAAAACCTTTAAATTCAATAGGATTGAAACTTCAATTACTTTACTCATTGGCAAAATGTCAAAGTAGTTGTTACTCATTTCACTATAAAGCTACAGCTCAGAAAATTTGCCATGACACAAAAACACAAAAAGTAGGTGAACAACATATTTCACAAAAAATTTCAATAGAAATTCAATAGAATTGAAGTTACAAGTAATTTACTCATTGGAAAAATATTCAAGTGGCTATTGCTCAGTTAGCTATGGAGGTACAGCTCTGAAAATCTGCCATGACACAGAACATCAAAAAGTAGGTAAACAGCATATTTTACTAAACCCCTTAATTCAAAAGTATTGAAGTTACAAGTGATTCACTTGTTGAGAAAATGTCAAAGTAGCTATGGCTCAGTTAGCTATGAAGTTACAGCTCCAAAAATTTGCTATGACACATATCAAAAAGTAGCTGAACAACATATTTCACAAAAATGTTAATTCAATAGTATTACTATATATTGATTTACTCATCTATATATTGATTTACTCATCTGCAAAATTTAAAGTAGCTTTTAACTCAGCTATGGAGCTAGACCTCTCTAAATATGCCAAGACACTGAACATGAAAAAGAAAGTGAACCACACATTTAACAAAATCACTGTAACTATAACAGTTACAAAAAAACATCCATTTATGTTATTCAACATTAAATACATAAAATAGTTATAACTCACTTAGCTACTGAGGTGGACCTAAAACAGGTACCATTTTGCAGGTACAGAGAAAATAGCTGAACAACATATTTGGCAAAATGCGGTAAATGCAGTCAACTTAGAGGTATATGCAATTTACTCAAGTAGCTACTAGCCCCATTACTTAGCTACTGACCTAGATCTGCTAAAGCAGAAAAAATATGGAGGACACAAGAAAATAAGCCAAAATAATTTACCCCAGTCAAAAAAATCTAAATTTCATTGTGTTGCAGTTACAAGTGATTTACTCATTAGCAAAATGTTAAAGTAGCTATAACTCAGTTAGCTATGGAGCTACAGGTCTGAAAATGTGCCATTACATAGAACATCTGAAAGTGGCCAAGTAACATCTTTGACCAAAGAACTGCAGTGAACAGTTACAAATTAAACGGCTATTTACTCATTTGTGTCACCGTGAAAGCAGAAAATAGCTATTGCTCTTGAGGTAAACCTCTAAAACAGGGACCATCTTGTAGGTACAGAGAAATTAGCTGAACAACATATTCTAATGCTCTGCTCTAAATGCAGTGGTTTTAGAGTTATATGCAATTTACCCAAAGTAGCTACTAGCCCAGTGTTCACTTAGTTATTGACCTAGATGTGCAAAAGCAGCAAAATAATGAAAAGCACTAAGAAACTGAACTAATATTATTTAAGCATAAGACCCCACAGCCCTTCACTTCAGAAAAAAACTTCATGACAAACGCACGCTTGCACTCACACACAAGAGGCTTTTTATAATCTCCTGCCTGGTGGGCTGGCGGGAGATAATAAACTTTTTATGGCTTCATTCTAGTAACATAATGTGCTTCAAACCAATTGACAGCCAGTACAGATTATTAAATAGAATTTTTGGTGCAAGAAAATATTTAGTAAAGCTAAGGATATTGAATTCTGCAACTTGTGTCTTCTGTGAAAATTAAACAGAAACTACTGTCCATTTGTCCTTTTCAGTATGAGAATCCTGTTTTGACCTTGAGCCGGGGATCAACGTTCAAATCTGATGAAACAAAAATATTCACAACCTATGAATTTTCCAATAATTTTATCATTCCAAAGTTGTTACCTTCCATCAGTATCACAAAATGGATATTGATAAATTCAGAAGTGATCTCCTTGCTATCCAATTTGTAATTTCACCATCTGATGACATTGATTTATTGCATGAACAGTACATGTCTGATTTGTCTGGCCTTCAAGATATTCATGCACCAGTCAAGACTAAACAGCCCATTAAACCAGCTCCAAGCTGGATAACTGATGAGTACAGAACTGCAAAGTGCATGGGAAGGCGGTATGAATATGTATCGAGAAGAGACGAATCACCTGAAAACTGTACCCGTCTTCAACAGCAAACTAATAGATGCAACCATATTCTTAACAAAAACAAGGGGGGTTTCTACCATGAGCTAGTCAGTAAAAATTGTGGTGATGGTAAAAAGTTATGGAAGGCACTAAATAGAATATTAAAAATGCCACTGTCCTCCCATCCTTTGATGATGAAAAACATTAGCCAATTTTCAGTTCCTTTCAAGGTGTTACTGAGAGTGAAGTCCTCAAGTTCATTAAGGAAGCCCCTTCAAAAACTTGCTCTCTTGATCCATGCCCCACATATCTCATGAAAAAATGTATTGATATCCTCCTTTCTTCATTGACAAAACTGGTTAATTTGTCCCTCCATATTGGCATTTTCCCTGATCCTTTTAAACAGGCTATTGTCAAACCTCTCATTACAAAGTCTACCCTTCAAAGAGGATTTGAAGAGCTATCGACCAGTGTCTGGTCTCAGTTTTCTGTCTCAGTTGATTGAGCGTATAGTGGCTGCCCAAATTAGATCCCATATGGATTCTCATGATCTTGGAAACACTTTTCAGACAGCCTATAAGGTGGGGCACTCAACAGAAACTGCCTTGTTGTGTATCAAAAATGAGATTCATTTATCTTTGTCCAAGGGAATGCCTACAGCATTGGTGCTGCTCAACTTGCCCGCTGCCTTTGCCTTTTGATGATTGACCATGACACACTCCTTTCCTGTTTGTCAGTAAGGTTTGGCTTTGCTGGTTCTGTTCTAAGATGGTTTGGATCCTACATCCATGATCGTTTTCAGTCAGTCAAGATTGGCTCTGCAGTTTCTGATTTGTTCAAATTGAAGTTCGGAGTTACCCAAGGTTCTGTCTTAGGTCCTCTTCTGTTTTCCCTCTACACAACAAGTCAAGTCAAGTCATCAGAAAACATACTGGAGTTAAATACTACTTTATGCAGATGATATGCAACTATTCATTCACCTATCCCCTGAAGATAGTCTCAAGTCTCTTGACCGCTTAAAGTCCTGTTTGAATGATATACATGCCTGGATGTCTGAAAATAAACTAAAGCTAAACCATGATAAAACAGAATTCATAGTTTTTGGTGCCAAAGACAGATACAAATGGCTCAGTGAGTTATTTCCTGTCAATATCCTGGGTAATTGTCTCCCCCATGGATGTTGCTTGCAATCTGGGTGTTCTGTTTAATGCAAAGTTTTGTTTTACTAATCACGTAAACTCTGTCATGAAATCTTGTTTTATTAGCCTGAGGGACCTTCATCGTATCAGGTTTCTTTCTGTAGATACATCAGTGGTGATTGGTCAGCTCTGGTCAGCAGTCATTTGGATTATTCTATTTCATAGTCCGTCATCCCATAATACTACCAAGCTCTATTAAGTCCAAATACTCTCTTGCACGGTTTGTCACCAGTGTTTCTAAGTTCAATCACATCATATCCAGCTTGAAGTCACTTCATTGGCTACCTATCAGACAACGAATTATCTTTAAAACCCTAGTTCTTGTGTACAAATACCTCACTACTGGCCAGCCTAAGTATTTTCTACCATATCTCTCCTTGTATAAATCTGCCGTGAATATTAGACGCTCAAATCCAAAAAAAGTATGTTTCTGCAGGTTCCTCATTATTGTTCTTCTATCCGTAAATCAAAGCTCCACTTCAACAAGAGTTTCTCATATGATGCCCCAAAGTTATGGAATGATCTTCCACATGATATAGGCAGTGCTCCAAATCTCTCAAGTTTCAAAAGTCGACTAAAAACCTACTTATTTCAGAAATTGTTTCCACCTTAGTTTCTAACTACCGAACAATGGATTGCCTCCCTGGGTGCGACTTGGAATATGTCTAACGTCTTGATGATTTATGCCTAACGAATTGGATGTTGTGCCTTAGAATCTTAAGATACAGAGATTAAGCTCCTGGACAACTAATTGATACCATATCCCAAGATCAACAAAAAGATAGATTAGAAAATTCAATGAGTAAATTGAATTTTTATAAGTTAATATCTTATGTAATAGACTATTGCCATAGGCTCAGTGAAAGTCAGTCCTACCAAATGTCAGAAAAAGACGTCCTGAGTGTGCACTCTAGAGGGCATTATAATATTGTAAAGAAAACTTGCTATTGCACTTGCAAAAGTGATGACTATATCAATATAAGTAAAATCAGAAGTCTCATGCCTATAAGGGATGATAAAATGATAAAAGAAATTATGCCTGTGCATTGCGGTCTCTAAGCTGAGGATGTAAATTTCATGCTTAAATACTTTTGTGTGTCATAGTTTCAAAATAATCACATTTCGCCTTTATCTGTATATACCCTTTGTATGCATCTCCTTTAATTTTCTTTTATAACTGTATTATGTGCACGATTGTATGTTAAATAAATAAATAAAAAGTCTAACTTTGTGTGATTTTACCTGATGCACTTGCAATGATTTCTGGTGTGAAAGCTTGTAACACAGGAGTACTGATTGTTTGATTGAAAAAGGTTTTGTAGTAGGTGAAATGTCCCTGTCGAAATTATTCTTAAAAGAGACAAAAACAATTGTTTATAGTCCTTGATTCTGTCAGGTAATAGTGAAGTGCTCTAACTGGGCAGAGGGATCTATCTTCCTCAAGGGATTTATCAGAAGTTGGGCCAGTACTGGGAGTACCACTGGCACCATGCTATCAGGACCTTCACGAGTCAGTTGGTTCCTAGGAAAAAAACTGGGGGAAGGGTAAAGGGATACTTGAGACCAGTCCTCTCTGTGGTGAGTGTTCCTATTCACCAGGAGTTGGATTTCATTCATTTTCCTGATGCCAGAGCCAATAGGAATACAGTTTTAAAGATGAGATGCTTCAAGGAGGCCTTTCTGAGAAGCTTGAATGGGGCCTTGGTCAACTGATGTAAAAGAAGAGATAGGTTCCAAGAGAGGATACCCCTGGAACCTTTGGGCCTATCTCTGTGGAAACTGCCCAGTAGCTGAGTAAGGTTCTCATCCTTACTGATTTCAACTGAGGATATCACCAACCTTATCAGCTATGGCAGATCTGGAACCATCTATGGTGGAGGGTTGAGGTTTCCTTTCCTGGAACAGGATGACAGGCTTACTAGATCCCAAAACAACATGTTGGGCCAATCTGGAGCTATGACTATTATTCTAAAACAGTTGTGTCTGAGAATCTTGTTGATGACATTCGCTATCAGGGGAGTTGGTGGAAAGGCATAGCTGTCCAGGTCTTCCCATGATAGGCTGAACATCCACTGCCCAGGCTTCCTTGTCCAGGACTGGAGATACAAACTGGGGTAATTTCCTGTTGATGCTGGTGGCAAACAGATCTATTTGGATCTATTTGGCAGTTTGGTTGAAAATCCCCTGGTGGAGAGACCATTCTGTCTGAATATTTTGATTGTGACAAGAGGACTTGTCTGCAATCACATCCAATCTGCCTGGATTATGGTAGGCCTGTAGAACAATGGTCCTCAGGGTGCACCATAAGAAGAGTCTCCAAAGCAGGGCATAAAGAGAGTCTGATTTTATACCTCTCTCCTTGTTTAAGTAGGCAACAACCATGGTGTTGTCTGTGGTAATAAGACTGGAAGCATTTCAGGGCCAGAAGAATGCCTTCGATTCCAGAAAATTGATTTGAGATTGTTGTGTGGTATGGACCACAGACCATTGGATGTGAAGTCTCCTAAGGGAGCTTGTTGTAGAGAGTGTAGAGGTTGGCCTATCAGGATGTTTTCTTCTTGAAGCCACCACTGGAGGTGTTTGTAGAGAGACTTTGGAATGGGTATTGGTTTTTCCAGGGACACTGGGGCATGCCAATTTGCCTTTATGTTCCACTGAATGGGCCTCATATGTAGGTGACCCGAAGGGACCTGTTTTTTGGTGGCAGTGAGGAGGCCTAGAGACATGAACTGCCTCATCGTAAACTGTATTGTCTTAGAATTGTCCCTATCTTGGAGTTCATGGCTTCCCATCTGTCTGGGGTGGGCTTGACTAGACCCTGGTTTAGGCCGTACTTATAGCCCACAAAGTTGAAGACCTGCTGAGGCTCTAGGCCCAACTTTTGTAGCTTCACAATCCAGCCTCGCTTCTGACAAAGGGCAAGGAGGAACTGGGTATGCTGGTGACAGGTTTGTTTGCCTTTTTTTCCTGGATGCTCCAGTCATCTAGGTACTGATGCGACAAGCTTGAGCCACTTTACCACAATAGTGAACTCCATGGGAGATTTGGAGGGCTGTGAACTGGAAAGTCTGATTTTGACAGTGGAACCTCAGATACTTCTGAGAGTTTTGGCTTATAGGGATGTGAAAGTAAGCGTTGCTGAAATCTAGAGAGGAGACTCACTCTCCTGTTTGCAGTAATAGCCTTATTGATTCTGGTGTTTCCATTTAGAGGTTTGGATCTTTATGAACTTGTTCAGTTAACTGGTCACCACTTGTTTGGCTTGAGAACCAAGAAGAGGCAATTGTAGAAGGCTAGGGAGGATTGAACCTTGATCACTTCTCTGACCTGTTTGTCGAAAAGGGAATACAAAGTCTGTAGCTGTTCCTGAGGAGATTTGCATATACGCTTTTGACTTGTGGGATTCTTGTTAAGGGAGTTTTGACCTTGTAACTGTTTTACAGAATGGACACTACTCTTGGGATGACACCCTTGGAGGCCCATATATGCCAGAAGTCTTTTAGACATCCCCACAGGTAAATTTTGTACAACATTGTGGACGTTTTCTACAGGAGGAACAGAACACAATTGACTTACAAAAGAAGCATGATTTATAGGCTTTATTTTGATCTTGTTCACTGAGGGGCTTACACCTTTCTTTTGTACAAGCCCTCAAAAAACACAGTACATGAGTTACAACATACATGTCATTTACAGTGTTTGTCATGTTCCATCAAATCACCAGCCTTAACTGAATCTATTGTCTCAACAGTTTCAGAACCATAATCAACATCAACATTTTCAACTTTTTCAGAACTATCATCATCAACACTCTATGTAAAAAGTCAGTATATTCCAGATTTTGTGGAACTAAATAAGAGGGTGATTGTCATTTATTTTGATTGCCCCTTCTTCTGAAAGAGCCATATTTTGGGGCACCAAATCCCCTGCTCCTGTCCCTGGTGAAGTTGGATCTGTTGCTGGCTTTGGTCCTGGCTCTGCAGGGACTTACTCTTGTTTCCATCCTTGCAACTGTGCCAGTTAGTCTGGTAAGGGTTGGAAGTGCCCATCACTGTGACCACCCCTGCTGGAACCCGAACCGGGCTATCTTCCTTGGCTGTGACAATGACTGCATCCAGGAGAGAGAGCTGAATGGAGAAGAGGGCTGTTCCTAAGACCATACCATGTGTTTACCTTGACTCCGGGTTTCAGGTATTCATGTTGGAGGTTTGGACAAAATTGGTATCTGCCATGTGTTGCATGGACTTTCCTGGCACAAAGATAACATTCTGCTGAAGGGCTGACAGATCTCTAAGTTTGGTGAGCATTTTTTAATCTTTTGACAGGATTTGCATTTGCCTATCATGTCACTGACTGAAGTCTGGTGTGATCCTGCATTTCATCATGGACCTTGCTGATGCACCTGTTTAAGGTGATAGCTTGGCTAGACAATTGTAGCTTTCTTGATGGACCTTTCCCACTTTCACATGCTTTCCTGCAACAAGGCCTAGAAGTGGGAGATATACCTGCGAGAGGCTTTGCAATCCTGGTAAAGGAGCATCACCAGAACATCTGTTGACCGATTTACCTGAGTGGGACACAGCTGGGTCTGGGCTTGGATGCATAGCATACCATCTGATCTGGGACTTGTGAGGTTTACAGAACTGATCCATTTGCAGCCAGTTCCTGTCCCCTCATCAAGAAACGTGGCCTTGAAGAAGATGCATTTGTTTGAATTTAGAACAGAACCAATCATCCACTGGCATGGCAACAGAAACTTTCCCGGTAGGTTACAATTACCCACTGCTGGTCCATGGGTTATCCTGACCGGAAGGACAGACATATTCATGCGCTGGGATGAAAGACCACTTCATATAGGATCTGATGGCCCAAACAGTTTCTCTACAGCTCTGATCCGAGTCGACTGAGTCAGCTTCTGGGCCAGAAGGCGCTTCTAGATGGTCATCATAACAAATCAGTGCCTGGCCTAAATTGCATCTCTGTAAATTGTAGCCTCCTTGCATTGGCTGAAGTGATATTCACAGATTCCTACATTCTACTCATTTCTAGCTAGAGCTCTACAGGAAGTCACTTTCAATATCCATCTGGGCATCCCAAACACCGAATCGCCACTTCCCGTGGGGACACGCTAGTCGCCGTCACAATATTCCCCCGTTTTCTTTAAGCCTCCGAGCTACTCCTTGACCCGCACATGCTTCCCTTGTAGTTCCCATTAGTGACACATTTACTTCTTATTCAATAGCTCCTTTGCTGGATGCTGGAGGTGGTGACAATTCAATACTGCAGAACAATGTTAAAAATTTCCTTTGGTTCGCACTGGGCAACATAGATGCTGATTTGCTAAATATAGAACATAATATGGTTTGGATATGATGACATCCCCATAATCCACAATAGTCCCACTGCTAAATTATGGAAGATTATAGATCTCTTTGGCGTTCTCATTTACGATCTCAAGTAACCTTCGCAAAGACACTCCCCTCAGCTCGGCAACTTTTCGCGCCACTGGTAACAGTCCATAGGGGGTGTTAAAACTATGTTCGGTATGAGATGGCGGCTTGAAATATGGTGAATCTGTCTCCAGGAGGATTCGCCTGTCATCTAGGGTTTTAACTACATTTTCTAGCTCAGAGTGCTTCTTCTTTCCCAACAGGAGAGCGGTGAACCCAAATCTAATCCTGGGGAAAGTGCTCGTCCAATGCCTCATCTCGTTCAATCCATTGTTAAAACAGTGCAGATGTAAGGTTACTAAATCTTTGTTGAATGCAGGGACTTCTTCTGACAGGACCTTTCGGCACAGTATTGCTGCGTCACTTGATCCTGGTCTATCACGGCAGTGTAATACTATTGTCTTATTATACAATTTCTGGCCGGCATAAAATTTGACCATGTCTCTCAATAGTGTTTCCTGCTTACTCTTGTGGTTCTTAAAGTCACCAGAAAAATCAAAACCTATTTCGCCAATCCCGACACACCTTTCATCACTGCATATGGCGTTTTTTACTCTAACAATTTCCTCGCGAGACACCTCATGAGCTCTTTTTGGATGAATGCCATGGGTTCTAAAAATTCTTTCATCACCATTTCTTTTGACATCCTTTGCAGACACTCCGTGACAAAAATTAGCTACAACGGCCTCCACATGAACTTGAATGTCAGGCAGTGCGCCCTTCGTAAGCATTTTGGTGAGATCTTGGCAACCACTGTACGCTTTTAGTTTGTCAAGATGCATGTGAGAATCGATGTAACTCACTGTATCAGCACTAACTGCAATGGACGGACTCCCTAGCAACACAGATGACTCGATACTCCCAGGACTAACTTCGTCAGCTGATGCGAGTAGCAAAGACTCATCCAAGGGTGCAGGCACACTTTAGATTCATCTTGAACAATGGTATCTGTATCAATCTTTTCTTCCTCTCTCACTGGAGCTTCCTCCGGCTGTTCACTTGAGTCGTGCTCAGCATCTGGGAGTCTTGGCTGCTCATTTGAGTCATGCTCAGCAAGGTTGACTTTCTCCTCACCAATATAATTAATAATGGTCGATACAACTCTCCAGTGAGCTAATGCAGCCTCACAACTGGGCGGATCTATTGTAGGTTTACTCAACAAATCCTGACCTGTTGACCACTTATGGAAGTTCTTTATAAAATCAATATCTTCCTCAGATAACTGATATTTGGTGCCCTCTGGGAACCATTTCTCCCTCAAGACAAAAGACAATAGTTCTTCATGACTATCTAAATTGAGGAGACATTCTAGATGTTTCAATGACCAGTTGATTGAAGACATTCTTTTCTCTTCTGGCATAGGTAACCATGAGGCAAAACTTCTAGACAAATGTTTGCCAGCTATATGTCTCTTTACATGAGTCATGGTAAGTTTATAGTTCTTCATATAACATTTAGGGCGTCTTAGCCTACATTTCTTGATTGGGATGCCTGAGCTCACTCCAGTTTCAGATATCCTCTTCCTGATGCCTGAATCAATACTCTCTGCCTCCTTGACTATAGTTTCCCGTGGTTTCACTTCGCTTTTTGGTTGACCTTTGGAAATAGTTGAAGTGAACTTCGGAACAGATGTAGCACTGCTCGAGCAACCTGCAGCTTCTTCCAGCATTCGTCGAATCCTTCGGCTGCTAACTTCTAGAAGTAAACCCTGATTAAAAGGGTTGAGTGGTGCAGCACTGGCTGCAACTACATCCGATATGACCTGTCTGTCCACAAGAGTATAAAGTTGTTTCAACAAATGCACAACCTCTTCACAGGCCTTCTCATTAGATCTCGCACTACGAGAATCTGATCCTTTTTGGGGTGAAAAGGTGAAACTCTGGTTTCTGTTGATCTTTTCTTATCTGAAGAGGTTGAAACAACAACAGATTTCACCTTCTGTTTCTTCGTTTCGGACACTGGATCCCTGTGCTCAACATAACATGTTCTCTTGGATTCAACTCTAGCAGACCTGGATTGATCCGAAGCTTGTCGACCACTGTGTTTCACTATTGACACGCTAGTGGAATTATGTATAGTATTGGGCACAGTAACTTGAAGCTGATGTTTCTGAGTAGTTCCTTCTGGTATAGTTACTCGGCGTCCTTGCTCCTTTGGGTACTGGAGAGGTGTTGAAGTAACTTGATGGGAGACCCTTTTAGTGGCCTTAGTGGCAACATTTGTAGACGTATGTACAGTTCTTGAAGGATCCGGGTAGGAAGCATGTGCGGACTTTGACTCTGTGGTTCCTGACCTAGAGTGTGTATGTGTCACTGTAGTTGAGCTTGTGCCCTGGGCGTAACGTCTGCTGTAGGAGTGAGAAGCAGGTTGAGCATGTGAATGCTGACGTCTTGAATTTGACAGCTGAACAGTAGATGGTGAGACATATGTAAAGTATTCAAACGAATGAGGAGCTTGTGTAACTCATGTTGAAGGTGTATGTGGACGTTCAAATACATGGCGAGAGGGGTTAGTGTTGGTCTGCTCCCTACGTGGAGGATGTACACCTGGTTCAATGACATTGTGAGATTGACGGGGCTGGCGTGTCCTCGGGAACCTTTGAGGCCTCGGAGGGAGTGGGAATTCCTCTTCATAAGAGCCAGCAAGCTCATAACCCCTATTCCCTCTGTTCCTTGTGCCAGTCCTCAAAATGTTGGCATAGCTTCTTTGTGACATCTGAAGAGAAAAGAGATTAGATCTTTAGTGCCACGAAGTCGCTGATTCCATAACCAATAATCACAAAATTAGTTACTTGACTAATCCATGCCTGTGCCGAACCAAACAATCTTAACTATAGAAGAGTGCAGACATTATATTAAGAGACTTAACTACAGTAATCCTGTAAATAGTTTGGGCACCTCCTTTCCCTCCCATATCTGGTAGGCAGTAGATGTTACGAATCTGGTTGAATAAAGGACTCCTCGTCCCCAGGTGCAATTGTAGATTCAAAATCCAATTTTTCTTCTGTAACATATTGCTCAAGGTTATCTGGCTGCATTATAGGTGACTCTACATGTTCTTCAAAAAGTCTGTCCAGTTCAAGGTCTTCCCCCGGAAACAAGTGATCAACACCCTCTATCTCTGCACCATTTAGGATATTGTTCCTCTTTTGTCTCAACCAAAATGGAACATCCCTGTCTCCACAGGGTTTTAATCTATCGTGATGAAGGACGAAGGTTTTATTCCTGCCAGCTACAACAAATAAAATTGGGGAGATAACTCTGGAGATAACATATGGACCCTTCCACACTGGTTGCAATTTTGGACTCACTCCAACTTTCTTTGCCTAATCGATCACATAGACTAGATCCCCAGCTTCATAAGAAACAACTTTAAGCTTCATGTCATAATCTCGTTTCTGCCGCATTTGATTAGAAAGCAGATTTTCTCTAGCAAGAGTATGCACTTGCTTCAAAATGTGTTGTAATTTATTCACATATTCAGCCGGAAACATCCTATCCTGTGTTTCAGATTCCCCAATCATGAGATTCACGGGCAACAAAATTTCTCTCCCAAGCATCATCAGATTTGGAGTGAATCTTGTAGTTCGATTTATGGTAGACCGTATTGCACCAGCGAGCTGCTGTAAGTGCTCATCCCATGATTTCTGATTACTTCTAAGGAAGCACCTGATAAGTTGCAGCAAAGTACGGTTGTACCATTCAACCTGTCCGTTAGAGCAAGGTCTGTAGGGGGTAGTCCTGGACTTAGAAATCTGCAGCAATTCACACACTGATGCAAATAGATTGCCATCAAAGTTCCTTCCCTGGTCCGTATGAATTTCTATCGGACAGCCCAACCTGGAAATGAATCCATTCACCACACACTTTGCAGTTTCCTCTGCACTCTGACAAGGAAGTGGGCAGCACTCCAGCCACTTTGTGAACTGGTCCACTATCATCAGTACATACTGGTTTCCCTTATTACTTGGAGTAAACGGTCCCAAGATGTCTATATGCACATGTTCCATTGGAATTCCTGCATGATATTGTCCTAAACCTGCTTTTGCTTTAGTGTTCGTTTTCTTGTTCCTATTGCACATCCTTGGCCATTTGATACCAAACATAGTTCATACGGATACACAACAACGTTTTTGCTATACCCATGTGTCCCATTAATGGCAAATCATGACTCAAAGACATAATCTCTTGCTTCAAACTTTCTGGAACAATCAGTAACAAGCGATCCCTTGTACTGTCCTTCCATAAATAAAAGAGAAGTCCATTTTTGTAAACCAATTGCTCCCTATTCAGATAGAAATATTTCACTGCAGGACCACATAAGGCCAAATCCTTTTGTTTCGGCTCAATATCAGTAGAGCTCCAACTGATTAACTTCTGTGTAGTAGGGTCTTGCAGTTGCAATTCGGATAGCTGTTCCTTGGTATAACCAGGGATCCATGATTCTGTGGTGTCTTCCAGTTGGACGGAAACAGATCTAACAGCTAGGGGCACCACCTCATCCACGTCGTCTTCAAACCTGGACCATTGCTGATGAGCCCTTGTACAAAATGAACATCCTTTGCAAGGTAGAGATTCCAATTCCATTCCTGCTCTGTAGCAGTCACAAAAGATCTCATTATCTGGAATTCTGGACAAGCCATCAGCGTTCCCATGTTTGCTTCCTGATCGATGTAATATGGTCATGTCAAACTGGCTCAACTCCTCCAACCGTCTGGCTAGCTGTCCCTCTATATGCTTAAAACGCAGCAGCCAAGTTAAACTATTATGGTCCGTTCTGAGTAGAAACTTGGGTCCCAGAAGATAGTGTCGAAACTGTCTCGTGAAGCGGACAACAGCAAGTAGCTCCCTCCTGGTCACACAATATTTTCGTTGCTCTGGAGTCAGTACAAAGCTCCCATAACACACAACTCTCTCTTCTCCATCCTGGATTTGTGACAAAACCGCACCAATGGCAGTTCCTGAAGCATCAGTGTCCAATATGAAATCATTATCTGGACTAGGGTAAGTCAAAATCGGAGCATTAACTAGCTTTTCCTTAATGCTGTCGAATGACACCTGATGGACTTCATCCCAGACAAATGATGCGTTTTTTTCCTGTGAGCTTGTACAACACGGCTGTGATCTCAGCATAGTTTTTAATATGGTCACTATGGTAATTAGCGAAGCCAAGAAATCTCTCCATATCATTGACAGATCGCGGAATTGGCCATTTCTGTACTTTTTCTATATTTTTAGGATTCACAGCCACTCCTTTGGCACTCACTACTCGACCTAAAAAAGTGGTTTCAGTGTGGAACAAGTTGCACTTTTTCGGCTTCAATTTTAGGTTGTAGTTTCTGAACCTTCCAAATGTCAATCTGAGGTTGGAAAGATGATCTGCAAAGTCTTTTCCCAGGACAATGACATCGTCCAGGTAAGCCAAAATCTTACTCCATGTTAAACCACGCAACATAAATTGTATCACCCGCTGGAAAGTTGCTGGAGCATTGCACAGGCCAAAGGCCATTCACTTGTGCTCAAAGAGACCATATTTGGTGATGAAAGCAGTTTTGTGGCGATCTTTCTCATCTATCTCAATCTGCCAATAGCCACTGGCCATGTCAAGAGTTGAGAAATACATATTGCCAGAAAGTTGATCCAAACATGGAGAAATTGAAGGCAATGGGAATAAGTCTTTGACTGTTTTGGTATTGAGTGATCTGAAGTCAACACAATATCTCACGGTGCCATCTCTCTTTCTCATAAGAACAGGTGCTGAAGCCCAATCAGATGAGGATTCAGTGATAATCCCAATATCCAACATCAACTTAAGATTTTCTTCTTCTTCCCCTTCAAAGCCCAAAGGTGTTCGTCGCATCGGATGCTTCACAGGTTTCTCTTCACCGGTGTTGATGGAATGTTTTATTTCAGTGAAACATCCCAAATCATGGCTACCCTTTGAGAATATATCCTGGAAATCTAATAGTAACGAACGAACTTCTTGTGCTTTCTGTTCATTCAATGATTTAATTGAATGTTTCAGCAATCCCTCTAGATGGTCTGGAAAGGTTAATTTTTTGCTTTCTGTTGAGGTAAACGGTTCCTTTTGGTCGGACAGGACACCATCACACTCTACAGCATAGCCCAGAGTGTGACCACACTGCAGAACTATGGTGTCACCTGTATCATTAACCAACTGAATTGGAACTATTTCTTCTGATTTCACCAGCATATTAGGTAACAGCAGACCCTTGTTGTCCCCAGCTGAGGATATGACCACATCGCCAGGTAGGATATCTGTTAACATGGCAGTAGACCTAAGTACACAGTTAGATGGAATCTCTAACCTCTCCTTGGCAACCACTTGGCAGGACGAATACACTTTCCCATCATCGGTCTGAAACATTGACAACCTTAACAGTGAATTATCCAAAGTAAGGGAGCATTTGTCAAAGTCCATGACCACTTTGAAATGGCAAAGGAAATCTATCCCTATGATGAGAGGTTCCACAATGTCAGTACAAAAAAGTTCCATATGAAATTCTTCTTACCATTGAATGAGACTTTGACTCCTTCAAATGGCTTTGCTTCCAACTTGACATCTTGAATGATTCCCTCAAGTTTCAGTTTATCAGTCAATTTTGGCTGGTGATCAAGTTGCTGATACAATTTTGTGCTCATGAGTGAAATTTGAGCTCCTGTGTCTATTAGAGCTTTTGTTTTTTTGTCCCTGAATCACACAGTCAATTAAAACACTCAAATATTTTAGATTCTTCTTCTGAAGCTTTCTGCAACGGAAATCACAACGTCCATGCGAAACCCCTTGTTTTTTCAATTGGGAAAAGGCGAGGGGTTGAAAAGCCCCCTCCCCTCCTGGTTTAAAGACTTCTCAGAGTCTGCAAACTTCACATTTGACTTCTCTCCTTTTAGGTTAAATGAAGCTCCATTTTGGCTTTTAAAGTTCGAGGGAGATCTTGGTGGCGGTGGACTGCTGTATCTAGACTGTGGGCTGGGATCCCTCCAATCTGGGTTATCACTTCGCTGAGGCAACGGCCTGCAGTTTTTATTTGACCTAGGTTGAAGAAACCATCGGTAGTCTTCAGTTGGCCTAAATTGATAATAGCTTTGGCCCCTGCTTCTCGGACTACCATAAGCCTGATAGCTTCCGCGAGGAGAAACTGGTCTGTGAGGAGAGTTTGGTGGAGTGTAAGGGTCTCGTCTATAAGCATCAGGGTATGGATATGGATAGAAACCCCTACCATAATCACTTGGCCTATCCCTCCAATCCATTCTATCGCTTCTTGAAGGAGAATTCCTTCTGTCACCCGGATGACGCCTCCTCCTTGGACAATCCCTGAAAACATGGCCCGGTTCCCCACATTCATAACACTTGAGCCTACTTGGTGAAACCTGACCCTGCTCCTGTTCACCAACCCCGGCCAAGACCTTCCGTAAACAGGCAACCATCTGTTTGTTTGATACTTTGCCAGAATCCTTAGTCTTCTTTCTTTTGGTGCGTCTAATCCTGGTTTCTGAGAATGAAGATGCAGATGAATCGCTGTCCAAGAGTGAGCTGGAGTCGTTTGACTCAGCATGCGAAATTTTCTTCACACAGGCCCTCTTCCCCAGAATCACTCTTCTAAGTTGAACTGCATCAAGGACATGCTTGTAAGCTTCTTCCAAGGTAGAAGGGTGCTTATGTGCCGCACTCAACACAGCATCTTTATCCCGGCAACCTTTCATGAAGGCATCCACAAAGAATGGATTACATGCCTCTCTTTTCTGTTCATCAGGGAAAGATGCAACAATCATTTTCTGCAATCTAGCCAGGTACTTCTCTAGTGATTCGTCCACCCTTTGTTCTGTTTGAAGTAATTCCCAACATAGAGCTGATGGAGACTCAGATTTCCCAAAGTGTCCCTGAAACTTCTTCACTAACCAATCATAGTCAGTCTCTCTTCTATTGGACAAAATCCCATAGTACTCGGCAGCTTCCCTCTTCAAAGACATTACAAAGTTGCGTATCTTCTCAGATCCTGACCAATCACAATTCTTGGCTACTAACTCAAATTGTGCTATAAAGCCATTCCAATGTTCCCCCTCGAAAGACAGTTTTGGGATATGCATCTTCTTGCCTCTATCCCAGTTCTGTGTCCTAGAACTGTTTCCGAAATTTACACTCCTAGAACCACCAGTAGCCAAAACTTCACCATCCCCTTCCTCAGAAGAATTGTCAGAAGTGTCGTCAGACTTCTTTTGAGTCACAACGTTCACCCTTGGTCCACTACGACAGTACACTCCATCTGGACTTTTGTGTTAGATGGTCGCGGTCACCCGTTGAATACATTCATCCTTGGGTGTGGAACAGTGACTAGCTGAATTCTGCACACTCCTTGGAACCGGAATATAAGGTGATGTTTTTGGTAATCCAGCTGGTGGCTCTGCTATTGTCACATTTTTCTTTGAGATGGTAGCTACCCCGTCAGACAATTCATCAGATGCTTTCAGGTCCAATCCTGTCCACTGGAACCCGTGCAAATTCGAAGGCAACTCGTATTCAATGTTGAAAGTGTCCTTCATCACCCGCAATTGTTGACCAATTTTACTCAAAACAGGCTGTCTCTTTGCTTTGAACACCTGACCTTGGACGTTGAGTACATGCTGGTGAGCATCCTCAATGTCAGCAAAACAAGGCCCATATGATCCCCTATTCATTCCCTCCAATTGCTTTTCCTGTTCCCTTAGGGTCTGCTCATGCCTCTGAAGAACCACTTCATTCTCAACTAACAACTTGGAGAGTTCTTGAAATGAAGTGAAAAGGTCCCTCTCCATGGCTTGGTAAACTGGATCCGTATAAACAGCCACCTTGGGGTTCAAATCACCAGAATCTTTCTGCGTCACCACAGGTACCTTCTTCAAAATGTCAACCTCTTCCCTCACGGTACGCACTTGCATTTGCAAACCATCCAAGCTTACAGAAAGGTTGGTCACCTTATCCCTTTGCTGCTTCAGTTGCAGTTCAAGTGATGCCACTCGAGTTAAACACTGCTCCTGATCCCGCTCCATATTGAACCTACACTCCTCCAAGTGATCCCGACTCTCTGATACTACCTGCAGCTCTCTATGGTATTTCTCTTGCTGCTTATTCAAGTCAGATTGAAGTCCCACAATATCGTTTCTCACAGAGTCAGAAACACCCTCCTGTTGACCCAGTTTATTCTGAAGATCAGCCACCTTGGACTCAACAGCTTCTACACCATCTCTTCATTCTTAATAAGCTCCCTGGACCTCCTTACGCATATCACACTTGAACTGGTCATGTGATAGGAACAGCCCCTGTACTGAGGATTCAACAGCCTTTACTTCCTTACTCAAGTCATCACAACGGGTATGCAATCCCTCAACAGCGGTAACTCGCTCATCAAGTCCCTTTACCATGGCTGCAAGTTTCAAATTACTGTCATTGGCAGCGCTCACCGAGACCTTAAGATTACCTACAGCTTCAGACAGCATGGACACTTTCTCCCCAGTAGAATCCGGAGATTCACACAGAATCTGCAGTGTCTTATGTGTGCGCTTACTGGATCCCCTGATATCCCGCAAAATAGCAAACAGGTCCTTGGAATTCATTTCAGATCCGCTATCACCACTGGCAAAACTTCCATCAGAGTCCGATTCTGTCTTTATCAATCCAGCGGAATGTTCTTCGTCATAAGCTCCTTGGAACTGATGAGGATTCATCGATGTCAAGTAATCTGTGTTGGAGCATACTTGATTTGCAGTAGTCCCGACTGTGGCCAACTGTAACTCAGACTGGGCCAAGGGTCCATTATCAGAACAAAGCTGACCCATCTGCGAAAACTGCGCTCCGCCTGAATACACTGAGACCTCTCCACTGAAGCGAATCAAGTTATTTGCAAAAATGTATTGCATCACTGAACCACCTGTTAATCTTTCCTCTTGAAACTGACTCCTCGTCAGCTGACCCCCATTCCTATCTCGGGCAGCCAAGATGTTTTCAGCCTTCCTTTCACCCACATCCTTGATTCTCATCAAGTCAGCTTTGCTTGCCAATTCTATGTCAATTGTCTCCATCGCCACCCCTGAATCCCACTGATTGTTCATCTTCAAAAAATAATCTGAACAAAAGCAAAATACAGACAAAAACACACAAATGCAAAGTCAAATTATTGAAATATTGCAAATTCAAATTAAATAATTTTGAAAATTCAAAATTGAAAATTTTCACATCAGTATGTAAATCAAAAGCCACACCGATATGGATTAAAACAAAATTCACACCGTTACCAAAATTCAGATAAGTGTGAAAATTTCAAAAATTGCACAAAGTTCACACAAGTACAAAAATTGACAAAGTGTGAAATATTAAAAATTCAACAAGAGCAAATGCCAAATAGCAATTTAAAAAAAAACTGCCAAAATGCTGAAATGGAAATAAATTAGTAACACAATATCAACAATGTCAATAAAAGTAAAATACAAAAATACAATAAATACAATGAATACGATTCAGAAAATTGAATTAAATTGCAATTTCACAAAAATTTGGAAAAAAAATCAAACTCACTTTTACTAGAAAATGTTATATCTATTTCCAACAACTACAAAATTATTCCAAAGTTACTTCCAAAATCAAAATATTTTCAATTGCAAATCCCACGACAAATCACCTATCACACCAGCTTTGTAAATAAATAACACACTCTCACCTCAATTCGTCCGTTCCAACAAAAATACAAACAAATATATAAATATTAAATTTATAAATATGAACTAATATATAATGCAAAATGAATATACAGATCCGAACCAGCGCAACAAAAACCAGTTACTGTTCGTAATAAACAATTTGAGCAAAAATACCGGCTATTCTACGCAATAAAAACTAGTTACTTTTCGCACTAAACAATTCGCGCAAAAATACCGGTAGTTATTGTACGAAATAAGTTATTTATGCAAAAGAAAAAATCTACTACAACTACGATAGACCTTAACTACCATGCACAAGAAAATATTCACATGTACTTGAATATGTTAGTAAAATACGATAATCAAGTTACCAATTTAAATCACTCTTCCAAAATCAATGCAATAATTTACTGATAAATTACTCTCAAAAGCTAATGAAAAGTTAAATATTATTTCTCTGCAATTTACTATTCAAGATACAAGTTACCCTCACTAAATCAGTAACACTACCAGCAAATTAAAATTTACTATTTAAAATTTACTAATACCGAATTACAAAATTACATGTAAACTAGAGGATCGCTCGCCAAAAAAGATAATGTTTTTGCATAGCAAA
Source organism: Sabellastarte sp. h YS-2021 (assembly GCA_964017235.1). NCBI lineage: Eukaryota > Metazoa > Annelida > Polychaeta > Sabellida > Sabellidae > Sabellastarte > Sabellastarte sp. h YS-2021. The sequence continues at coordinate 154,484,725 of OZ024929.1, read as the reverse complement.
AACAAAGCGTCCCGAAAAGGATATAAAGGTGAGTGCTAAAGTATTAAGAAAATGCTTCGTTTCTAGCCTTATACTGTTGTGGTAACCAAAGTCAGCGCAGTCTGCTCTATCTAGCACGGTTTTCAAGATATAAGCATTTTTGTGTTTTGCAAAAATTCGAAAATTCAAAATGTCCACTATATTTGGCGAGACAAAAATATTTTGAAAATTGGCATGGCTACTCTGCACAGATACCCAGCAGGTCAAAAATTTTGTTGAGTTCGCTCCATCTAGCACGGTTTTCGAGATATAAGCATTTTTGTGTTTTGCAAAAACTTGGAAAATTCAAAATGGCCACCATTTTTGGGGAGACAAAAATTTTTGACAAGACCACTGCCGCGGTGTGTATCTCCCGCCGAGCATTAAAGGAGAAGAAATAGCTTTTCCGAGATATTCACAATTTTTCATTTTCATGTGTGAAAGCTCTTCCAAAAGTAGGTGAATGAGTTATTTGAGAAAAATTGGCTATCTGCAATACTATTAAGAGATAATTTGCATTTACTCCTTTTGAGTAGGTGAGTAATTACCTACGGGTCTGGAACTTCACCAAGTGAAAGTTCTCCCAAAAGTAGATGAATGAGTTATTCGATAAAAATTGGGTATCCGCAATACTTTTAGAGATAATTCGCATTTACTCATTTTGAGTAGGTGAATAATTAGCTATGGGTCTGAAACTTCACGGAGTGAAAGCTCTCCCAAAAGTAGGTGAATGAGTTATTTGAGAAAAATTGGCTATCTGCAATACTTTTACAGATAATTAGCATTTACTCATTTTGAGTAGGTGAATAATTAGCTATGGGTCTGAAACTTCACGGAGTGAAAGCTCTCCCAAAAGTAGGTGAATGAGTTATTTGAGAAAAATTGGCTATCTGCAATACTTTTAGAGATAATTCGCATTTACTCATTTTGAGTAGGTGAGTAATTAACTATGGGTCTGAAACTTCACCATGTGAAAGCTCTCCCCAAAAGTAGATGAATGAGTTATTTGAGAAAAATTGGGTATCCGCAATAGTTTTAGAGATAATTAGCATTTACTCATTTTGAGTCGGTGAATAATTAGCTACGGGTCTGAAACTTCACCGAGTGAAAGCTCTTTGGGATAGCTGCTCTGCAGAGGTACCCTGAAGATAAAAAATTTCATCGAAATCACTCTATCTAGCACGGTTTTCGAGATATAAGCATTTTTATGTTTTGTGAAAAATTCGAAAATTCAAAATGGCCGCCATTTCTGGCGAGACAAAATTTTTTGAAAATTGGCATGGCTACTCTGCAGGGAAACCATGCGGGTCAAAAATTTCGTCCAAATCGCTCTATCTAGCAGGGTTTTCGAGATATAAGCATTTTTATGTTTTGCAATTTTTTGCGAAAAATTCGAAAATTCAAAATGGCCGCCATTTTTGGCGAGAGAAATTTTTTTTGAAAATTGGGATAACTACTCTGCAGAGATACCCTGTGGGTCAAAAATTTCGTCGAAATCGCTCTATCTAGCACGGTTTTCGATATATAAGCATTTTTGTGTTTTCCTTATTTGGAAAATTCATAATGATTAATTAATCATTAATTACTCGGCCATTTCTTAACCAATCAATGCCAAAATCTAATGATTTCCAGATTTTAATAGAATGAATGTATTTGCCAAGTTTCAGGTGAATTGATAAAATTCCTTTCAAGTTATCATCCGGACAAGCTTCCCCATCGAAAAAAGACATTTTTGGTCATGTGACCTCTCTGATTGGTTGAAATCTCACTGCAGCATATTCAAAAAAATTCCCCAAGGCTGCTGCCTAAACCTGCCAAATTTGAAAAGAATCCGCCTAACAGTTACAGAGTTATAAGGAAAACAAAATGCGGAGCCGCAGGAGCCGGTGGAGCCTGAAGGTCTCCCATACACAAACAAGCGTCCCTTGCGGGATGCATAATTCTGCGCTACATCCACTACTTTTATAGATTTTACTACCAAAATAACATTAAATTTGTGAATACATCAGGCAGTAAATTTATTCACACAATAATTGACCGTATCGCCAATCACAAAGCGAATATTTTTAAATTATTGTGAATATTTATGTAACTGGACCTCGGCCGTACCGACAATCAATCAATCCCTTCCAGTTAATGAAGAGTAACCACAACTAGCAAATATTGTGGTTCAATAATTATTTAAATCAAAATAGAAACTACACAATAAATAGTCAATGCAAAATTAGGACAGCAATAACACCATCAAGGCCTGTGTCATCCACTTGCAGACTAAAAGTACTGTGTAATTTGATTAATAGAGTTGAAAACTGGTGTAAAACTATCTATTTACATCACAATTTACACCAAAATTACCGGAAATCACGCTAACTTTTACCGCAAATCACGCTAAGTTTTACCGGTAAAAAAGGGCATAAAACACACCAATTTGCACTGCTGATATGTATTCAAGTAACCAGATTAAAATAGCAGTGGTGGTTTATGCTGACAATAGAAAAAATGCTGACAAAAATGCAACAATAAAAGAAGGAAAACCAAACCCCCTTCAAAAGTACCAGAGAAGCAAAAATGCTAATACTAGCACCCCACTTCTGGTACCAATGAAGAAAGAACTCCTTCAGCCTCCTTGCATTGGCTGAAGTGATGTTCACAGATTCCTACATTCTACTCATTTCTAGCTAGAGCTCTACAGGAAGTCACTTTCAATATCCATCCGGGCATCCCAAACACCGAATCGCCACATCCCGCGGGGACACGGTAGTCGCCGTCACAATATTATAAAGCTTCTAGGTCTGAGTCCCGGTCTGGGTATAGGTCAATCAAAGGTGAAACATATCCTTGGTCACCTGAGGCCTGTATCCCATATGCTAGCCCTTGAGAGAGGAATTGCTGTAGTTGGACTGGTAGATAAGACCAGAGTGGGATGCTTAGGAGGTACAACCTGTGAAGCTTGTTGTGGAGGTTGTACAGTCTGGGTAGATGTGACAGAGCTGGGACCTGAGACTGAGTAGTGGCTGGCTCGAGCCCAAAGGTCTACTTGAAAGGCTGGGGATGGCTAACTGGCCGGTAGCACTTCCCACCTTTGCAAAGAAAACAGGGCTGGGATTCACAAAAGGTTTTAAGCGAAAAATTGTCATAACTTTAAGAGAAAAGTCTTAACTATGCAAGAATTTTCTCATAAAGACTTTTTTTTGCGTAGACAAAATGGGATTCTTGATTTTGTCATAACTTTAAGACCACTGCAGGGCAGACTTAAGTCATTTTTAAAATATTCCATTGCATGTATTTACATTTTACCCTTTGGTATGAAAACAACATATATGGTATGGGATCTATACTTCCTATAGAAGTAATTTCTGTGGATTGTAATAGAAATTTACATCATTTAATTACCTATAAATTTCCACATTTTACCTTTTTGTGGTAAAAATATTGTCATAAAAATGGCTGACTCACAATAAAACACAAATATTACTATTTTTACATAATTTTACAAAAAAAAGTAACAAATCTGTTTTATAATTTTGAAGAGCATGTTTGGTGCATTTATCAATAAAAATTAAATGTTTTTGTTTTACTAAAATTTGTTAATTTGAATTCAAAGTAGTTAAGACTTTTTGCACAAATTTTGTCTCAGCTAAGATTTTGCTAAGCACTTTTTGTGAATCCCAATTTAAGAGAAATCTTAGCTAAGACAAAAGTCATAACTTTAAGACTGGTCTAAGGAAAAAAAATTGCCTAAAACTGAAGACCTTTTGTGAATCCCGGCCCTGGTTCCTGGTGGAACTGGTTGTGGAATGACCTGTGGGATAGGTACAGGAGTGTGCTGTATAAGACTCGGAGCAAACATAAAACCTGCAGCACAAGTCCTGGGTCAACCAAACCAGTTTAACTAGTGAGTTGTGCAGGTAAGTTAGAAGTAGGCCCTGGGGTAAACGAAGCAGTGACGGGATGTGACACTCCGACCTTGACAGGGGGAAAAAGCTGAGTCTTGCTCTAGGCGTGGAGCACCCACGGAGGCTAATAAAAACGGTTCCAGCCTGGTGAATCGGGATCAAAACTGGGGCCGTATTCTTCAACAATACTTAGACTGGTCCTAACTTGGATTTTAAGTTTTTCTTAAGCTTTTACTAACTTAGAATAAAATGGTATTCATCAACGTTCCTAACTCTAAGGTCACCTTAGACCTCTACTTAGATTTCAAGTTATCTGCAGAGGTACCTTAGATGGTGGAATGTTTTTAAAATATGCAGTTATTGCAGGGAATCTTGTGATATTAAGCTGTGACACAATATTAAAAACAGCATTTTCCTTCAAGAAAATTAGTTTTTTCACCATTTTTAACAAAGCAGATGATTTAGTAAAAAAAAAGTAGACCTTACATAAGAATTACTGTGGAATAACACTCTTCCTAACTTAGATATACTGGGCCGGTATTCATAAAACTTGCTGAGACCAAATTTTGTCTCAAATCTTAAGTTTTGGTCTCAAGTCTGAGACCATTTTTGGTCTCAAACTTGTTCGCTATTCACAAAACAGTTGAGACCAAATTTAGTCTCAGATTTGGTCTCAAATTTAAGACTGGTACATAGTTGTCTTAAATATTTTGTTCAAAGTCTCAAGCATTATTTCATCTTAACTGAGATTCATATTTTTATTTTTATTGCTTAATATAAAGTAGAAATAATTTACAACATATATACTACTTGGCCTAAACTTTCGTAACAACTGATAGCACAAATTTTGGCTTCAAAAGTGCCTTACTTTGAGACAATTTTCAACAGAGTTTTCTGACTGCATAGCAACAAAGAAGTGGATCATGTGACATGTAAAATAAAAAACAATTGACACAATTTTTTATTTATTTTTTATTTTAATAGACAGTATAATTTTTGTTAAGAATTAAAACACACAACAACTATTGATCTTTAAAAACTGTTGTATATATTTGCAAGTTAATGATTTGTTTACATTGGGAAGACTTGAGACTGGTCTCAGCTTGGTCTCAGCTGAGAACCTATTTGTGAATACAAAGTTGAGACTTGGTCTCAGCTGAGACCAAATCTCAAAGCTGAGACTATTTTTTGTCTGACTTAAGATCTCTTTATGAATACGGCCCCTCGTTCCCATGTTAACAGTTACAGTACAAAGTAAAGGGAGTTTTCCTAACTTAGAATCTAAGTAATACTTAACAAAGTAGAGATTGATGAATACGATATCTAAGTATTACTTAGGTAAGTAGAAAACCATTCCTAACTAGGATCTAAGGTGACCTTAGCTGAGTATTGTCGAAGAATACGGCCCCTGGTCCTTGAATTCTGTGAACTCAATGCTTGAGGGGTGAGAAGTAGTAAGATTAACAGCTCTTGTAGGCAAAATGTCACTAGATTTCATCTTGTCACCAACTCTAGAACTAGAAGAAGTAATAAGTACAGAGACCTACGACGGGTCCACAGGTTTCTCTCCTTTATCCATTGTCAGATTTTTCTCTTCTACACTCAACTGTTGAATTTCGTCAGGAGTTAAAGCTGCGCCAAACGAAAAAGAGACGTCACAGGCCACTTGTCAAATCTGACCCCATGAAAAGATTTGCAGACCAAAACATGGCTGCCGGGGACTTTTGTACTCTAGAGTTGAGAATCACTTTAAATCTTGGAATGACCTTTTTAAATTTTATTTTGGTTATACAGTGGTATGCAACACAAAAAGAAAAATACAAAAATTTTTCTACTACAATTAAACATAACTGTGTTTGAAGTCATTATTTTTGAAGACGGCTAACTGTCTAAAAGAACACGGATCTCAAGAACACCACATAAAGGTTTGATTATAAAAGATAATATTAACTCGAAACTTAAAACTTGCATATTCATATTTATGTACATCAAATCCTAATGCATGAATTTTCAATCACATTGAATCATGTAAAATAGCAAACGTTTCCTCGAATACATTAATTTGCAACGTTTAAGGTAGACATTTTTCTCTACGCACAGTTTCCATTTCAGTGTGTACTTTTAGTCATTAAACAATATATTACTTTCATTCCTCCTGCATTTGGCAATAAAATATTTACACGTTAGTATAACATAATGGATCAGATAACAAATACTTTGGGCTGTAGTTAATAAGACCCAGAAGTACATCAATAACAGCAAAGCTGACCGATATATTGAATAATGTATTTAGCCAATCTGATACTTGGATCCAGAAAGTATTCACTTCTTTACAGTAATAAAAGTAATGTTCCAGATTATCTGTTTGGCCACATAAGATGTAGTCAGGAGATGGTTTTATGCCCCATGTATGAAGGTTGAGATTACATGTAAATACTCTGTGCATAATCTTGTAGAATTATCAAATAACTGTCAAACATGATTTTGTAACACAGTTGACAAATCTTTTTTCAATCAATATTCTCAAGAAATGGATAGAATTTCGACTGCTGGATGCAAGAGATCGGTTGTGATAGGTATTTACCTATGCGCTTGTTGATACCTACCAAGAATATTGCGGAGGAATTTTTTTATTTTGCGAGTAATCTTTTTATACTTTGTCCCCCAAGCTTATGTCAAAATCATTTTTTAACACCTTACCCTGTTTGTATCCTTTGTAGCCTTAAATATATCACGAACAATGGTGATGCCACCATTTGTCAAGTCTTTATATTGGATATCTATAAGTCTGCTATCTATTAAAATGTTTGGGTTTCCATACAGCTCTTCATTAACAAATTCCTTAATGTTTTTCACCAGGTTTTCAACATGTCTTGATAGAATGGAGTTTTGATGTTATTTTATAGTAATTGCAGCTGAAACCAAGTTTCTGTGGCATGACAAACTCAAAACTAGAAATAGGCCGCCCTGTTGATAGTAGATGCGAATAGAAACAGGATAGCATAGAAGAACACACATTATCATGTGTAATGTCCACCCATGAACCTTTTGCCCAAATTGTACAGTAGTCTTACAAGACCCTGTTTCATTTGTAAAATATATCAATGATGCTTAAATATTTGATAGTGTAGATGTAATTTATTTCAGCTTCATGCCTTTTTGCATTGGTTGGGTTGAAAATTTTGACGAAATCACTCTATCTTGCACGGTTAAGAAGATAGAAGCCAATTCCTGTTTTTCTATTTTTGGCAAAAATTTGAAAATTCAAAATGGCCGCCATTATTGGGAAAAGGAAATTTTTTTGAAAATTGCCAAGAGTACATTTCTTAGATACCCTATGGGTCGAAAATTTCAACAAAATAACTCTATTTTGCACGGTTAAGGCCAGTTTGTGTTTTTCCATTTTGGGCAAAAATTCGAAAATTCAAAATGGCTGCCATTTTTGGGGAGGGGAAAATTTTTTGAAAATTGCAAAGATTACATTCCTTAGATACCCTGTGGGTTGAAAATTTCGACGAAATCGCTCTATCTCGCATGGTTAAGGAGATAGAAGCAAATTTGTGTTTTGCCATTTTTGGCAAAAATTTGAAAATTCAAAATGGCCGCCATTTTAGGGGAGGGGAAAATTTTTTAGAAATTACCAAGAGTACAATGCTCAGATACCCTGTGGGTCGAAAATTTTGACGAAATCACTCTATCTGGCACGGTTAAGGAGATAGAAGCAAATTTGTGTTTTGCCATTTTTGGCAAAAATTCGAAAATTCAAAATGGCCGCCATTTTTGGGGAGGGGAAAATTTTTGGAAAATTGCAAAGATTGCATTCCTTAGATACCCTGTGGGTCGAAAATTTCGACGAAATCGCTCTATCTCGCACGGTTAAGGAGATAGAAGCAAATTTGTGTTTTGCCATTTTTGGCAAAAATTCGAAAATTCAAAATGGCCGCCATTTTTGGGGAGGGGAAAATTTTTTGAAAATTGCAAAGATTGCATTCCTTAGATACCCTGTGGGTCGAAAATTTCGATGAAATCGCTCTATCTCGCACGGTTAAGGAGATAGAAGCAAATTTGTGTTTTGCCATTTTTGGCAAAAATTTGAAAATTCAAAATGGCCGCCATTTTTGGGGAGGGGAAAATATTTTGAAAATTGCAAAGATTGCATTGCTTAGATACCCTGTGCGTCGAAAATTTTGCCGAAATCGCTCTATCTCGCACGGTTAAGGAGATAGAAGCAAATTAGTGTTTTGCCATTTTTGGCAAAAATTCGAAAATTCAAAATGGCCGCCATTTTTGGGGAGGGGAAAATTTTTGGAAAATTGCAAAGATTGCATTCCTTAGATCCCCTGTGGGTCGAAAATTTTGCCGAAATCGCTCTATCTCGCACGGTTAAGGAGATAGAAGCAAATTTGTGTTTTGCCATTTTTGGCAAAAATTCGAAAATTCAAAATGGCCGCCATTTTTGGGGAGGGGAAAATTTTTGGAAAATTGCAAAGATTGCATTCCTTAGATACCCTGTGGGTCGAAAATTTCGACGAAATCGCTCTATCTCGCACGGTTAAGGAGATAGAAGCAAATTTGTGTTTTGCCATTTTTGGCAAAAATTCGAAAATTCAAAATGGCCGCCATTTTTGGGGAGGGGAAAATTTTTTGAAAATTGCAAATATTACATTCCTTAGATACCCTGTGGGTCGAAAATTTCGACGAAATCGCTCTATCTCGCACGGTTAAGGAGATAGAAGCAAATTTGTGTTTTGCCATTTTTGGCAAAAATTCAAAATGGCCGCCATTTTTGGGGAGGGGAAAATATTTTGAAAATTGCAAAGATTGCATTGCTTAGATACCCTGTGTGTCGAAAATTTTGCCGAAATCGCTCTATCTCGCACGGTTAAGGAGATAGAAGCAAATTAGTGTTTTGCCATTTTTGGCAAAAATTCGAAAATTCAAAATGGCCGCCATTTTTGGGGAGGGGAAAATTTTTGGAAAATTGCAAAGATTGCATTCCTTAGATCCCCTGTGGGTCGAAAATTTTGCCGAAATCGCTCTATCTCGAACGGTTAAGGAGATAGAAGCAAATTTGTGTTTTGCCATTTTTGGCAAAAATTCGAAAATTCAAAATGGCCGCCATTTTTGGGGAGGGGAAATTTTTTTGAAAATTGCAAATATTACATTCCTTAGATACCCTGTGGGTCGAAAATTTCGACGAAATCGCTCTATCTCGCACGGTTAAGGAGATAGAAGCAAATTTGTGTTTTGCCATTTTTGGCAAAAATTCGAAAATTCAAAATGGCCGCCATTTTTGGGGAGGGGAAAATTTTTGGAAAATTGCAAATATTACATTCCTTAGATACCCTGTGGGTCGAAAATTTCGACGAAATCGCTCTATCTCGCACGGTTAAGGAGATAGAAGCAAATTTGTGTTTTGCCATTTTTGGCAAAAATTCGAAAATTCAAAATGGCCGCCATTTTTGGGGAGGGGAAAATTTTTTGAAAATTGCAAAGAGTACACTCCTCAGATACCCTGCGGGTCGAAAATTTTGCCGAAATCGCTCTATCTCGCACGGTTAAGGAGATAGAAGCAAATTACTCAAAAGTAGTACTGAAAATACACAATGAAGTACCTAAATGGCTATTACTCATGTACTGACAAAGCTATCAGTCCCAAATGCAATACCAAGCGAGCTATGGACATAACAATCTTGTATTCAAAATTGTAGTAAAATATCTTTAATTATTTTGGCTTAAATGCACGGAAACCAATGGGTACTGAAAATAGCTGTACTTAAGTATTACTCAGTAAGCAAAAGAGGTACAACAGCCAAAAGCAATCCCAAGCAAGCTACTGACCCAATAAGCCTGCATACCAAATTTGGTGACAATAGCTCTAATACTTTTCCTTTAAATGAGCGGAAACCATGCGTGACGCCGGACATCGGACGCCGGACATCGGACAACGGACATCGGACATCGGACGGCGAAAAAAGCAAAAATAATATATCCACCCCCCAGGGGGGTGGACATAACTACTATATCCTGGAGTTTAACTCTGGGATATAATATTAAGGTGGGTGTGCTTTGACTGGCAAATGCATTATGCGTGACAACTTAACATTTTGATGTTGCTTGAATAACTGTTCTGTTTTGTTCACAAAGGTAACAAAAAAGTACATGCCAGGAGGACATTTTAGGTTGCAAACATAGACAGAAAATGATATCATTTAATCATTTATTTCAATTTTAGTATTCCATGAAAATTCTGCAAAAGTATACATACACATTAATACTGAAAAAAATTAAACTGTAAAGAACAGACAGAAGGTATGCACTTCTTTTGTACAATAGTGATAAGAAGAAGAATTTGTTTACATATTAACTGTCACTATCTTCAAGAATAAGAATATATTATTCATGCAAAAAATATAAATTTTATACTCTCTAAAACTTATGCACTTTTCTTCATATACCTGAATAAAAGGCTGTCGACAAATATATCTCATTCTGGGGAATAAATCCAAGATAACAGTATAAACCACTACACAAGTGTTCTAAAAGCTCTACAACATATGACCTTGACCGTTTCCCTTAGATGCTTCCTTGTGTGAATGTTGACTGTTTTAACATACATTTCCAATACAAATTTAACTTCACCAATACATAAACATATGAAAATACAATAATGTCTCCCATAATGGGGTATAATGATAATTCATCAGACCTCATTATGGGAGACATTAATGTATTTGAAAATTCATTTTCACTTTTGCTGGAGCATGCACTCACATCAATGTATCTACTATTATTTTAAAATTACAAAATAGCATCAGAGATGCCCATACCCCACAGCCTGGGAAAATATTTTTCAACATCATGAGATATAGAAGCAGTGAAACAGTACACAGATTGGGATACTTTCACAGCACTGCATGCAAAGATTAAGTATTAAAACAATACAATTCAGTAAACTAAAAGTTATGAAGCTGTAAAATTTCTTAACTGGAGAATAGCTGTCAATGAAAATATCAAAATTATGTATGGTCGAATTATGGTTTGGATGTTTTGAATATTACCCATACATACAGATGTGGCAATACATGCTTATATGTGGAGTTGGGGCAAAACCTGTGACTCACTTGATGCAATACCATCTGTTACAATGGGAAGTTGCAAAAGTAAAACCCTTAATGAATTCTAATATGACTTTAACAGTGCTTAATCTACATCAAGAGACACCCAAAAGTACAACAACCAAGATTCAAGTAAAAAGATATGAAAGATATAAGAGAGATAAAATAGTATCACATATCCCTGTAGAGAGATAAAATAGCATCAGATATGCAAGATCAAAGGTCAAATCCAGGTCACACCATGACGTTCGTTACACACCTATAACCCCCGACCACTGTCCCCACCAAATATCAACTTCATGCACCCTTTGGCTTCCGAAACATTGCCCGGACAAGACATTAAAGGTCAAGGTCACTACAGCAAGGTCAAACCAAGGTAACACAATGACGCTTTACATCTACACACCCTAGCCAATGTCCCTACCAAGTATCAACTTCCTACACCTTACGGTTTCCGAGATATAGCCCGGACCAGATTTTATAGGTCAAGGTCACTATGGTAAGGTCAAAGGTTAAATCAAGATCACGCCATGACGTTGCACACCTACACCCCCTAACCAATGTCCATACCAAGTATCAACTTCCTACACCTTATGGTTGCCAAGATATAGCTCGGACAAGATTTTATAGGTCAAGGTCACTACGGCAAGGTCAAAGGTCAAATCAAGGTCACACCATGATGTTGCACACCTACAACCCCTAACCAATGTCCCTACTAAGTATCAACTTCCTACACCTTACAATTTCCGAGATACAGGCCGGACAAACTTTTTTCCACTGACCGCCCACCCACCCATCCGGACACCATGGGTGAAAACAATACCCCGACAGCCCAGGACTGTGGGGTAACAACAAAAAGTATTTTTATCATGAACTAATCCCACCACAGCACCTTACTTGAAACATCAAATTCTGCTGTATAATACAAAAGCTGAATAAAAATATTAAGAAAATGTGCCCCAATTCCACTAATTATTCATAAACATACATATTTTTGTTTGTATTTAAAAGGAAAAAAGCTTGTCACATGACTTTTCTCTTCAAACAGAAGGAAAAAATATACAACACAGGAAACTTAACTGAAACTACATCACAGATTCTGTTGTGGCTTTGGATATATAAAATAAAACAGGATTGAAAACTGAAGAGGTAAATTGCAAAAAATACAGTGCATGTAGTCTATTTTAATAAATGATTTCTTTTAAGTGAAGCTAAAGCAAGATTGGGACTTAAATGTCAGAATTTATTACATGGAATCTAACAAAAGCCGACAGGGGAAAACCGTGCATTTTAAAAACAAAATTGTATACATCTGTGGGATAAAATACTGTGACATAGTACCCTTGACAACTGAAAGTAATAAACTACAAAAATATTATCCGAGATGCCAGTACCACAACCTGGGGAAATAGTGAACACTTTAAAATTTAGGAGGTGAAAAACTTCAATGACCAGGAGTCTTTCAGAAGAGATAGTGTTATGTAAAGGTGCAGGGAAACTAACACTTGTATTGAAAATGTATGTATAGATAACATATTAACTTAATAGCAAGATTACAGCATTAACTTGTAAATTTATGTTTTAAAGTTATGGCCTTGTAAAACTGATTAATAGATCAATTTATTAACTGAAGTGTTACTGTCATAGGGATCTCATCATCATTTAAAAATAAACTAGAGATTGTGTCTTCACGCAGTGTATCTCTGGACAGGACATGGTACAATCTAAGATACAGAGAATTCAGGTACTCTGAAAACGACTGGTGATCAACCCAACAAAAGGCTCCAAGGCCTTACCCGTACATACATACATACATAATTTGAAAGGTCTAAGTAAAATACGTTTAAGTTATTGCCTTTAAATTATTGTCTTGACATTTAGAATGCTGAGATATAGCCCAGACTAGATTTTATAGTTCCACTTCACCACAGCAGTGTCAAAGGTTAAATCAAAGTCACACCATGTGCTGCACACCTACTTCCCCCACCCAATGTCTTTGCCCTAAATCAACTATGTATATCCTCCAGTTTTAGATATGTAGTCCAAAAAGATTTTGAAAGTCAAGGTCACTTTGGCAAGATCAAAGGCCAAATCTAGGTCACACTATGACGTTGCACACCTGCACCCTCAACTATCTAACCAATAACCGTGCCAAGTATCAACTACCCCCGAACTACCTAACTAGTAACCCTGACAAGCTACAGCTTGGACAGGATATTAAAGGTCAAGGTCTCTACATGGTCAAATCAAGGTCAAACCATGGTGTTAACACTATTCCTGGCCAACTAATATCCCTACAATTTATCTCCTTCCTACATCTTATGGTTTCAGAGATATACCCCAGACAAGATTTTAAGTTTCAGGATCACTTAAGCAAGGTTCAAGGTCAAACCAAGGTCATACCATGATATTGCCCAACTCCAAACCCATCTAATAAACCAGCTACGTATCAACTTTCTCCACCTTATGGTTTCGGATATAGCCCAGATAAGACTTTAAAGGCCAAGGCCAATACGGCAAGGTAATAGGTCAAACCAGGATCACACCATAGTGTTGCATACCTACATGCCATAACCAATGTCCTCATCAGGTATTAACTTTCTATAACTTACAGTTTCTTAGATACAGCCTGAAAAGGATTTTCCCACCATCCACCCACCCAGCCAGATGTCAGATGCCATATGAAAACAATACCAAACAGCCTTTCAAGGCTGTGGGGTAAAAACTATCTGTGAGAGAGAAGAGGCTAGTATTTCTGAAAATGCTTCGTAAATAATTTATCAAATTTTTGTAAACTTTGTCTCAATAGTGGTAAATATTAGACAACAAAATTTTACATTTACAAAGAATTACTTAAGAAACCAAACTGTGACTTAATGTGGTGACAGATGAACTCATTGTGAAGCAACAGAAAATGAGTCTAATACAGGTGGAACAAAAATAATACATTTTCATTCATATTGAATAACAGTTTATTACATCTTAATTTTACATAAAAATGATTATCCATTTTAACCCTGTTCAGTGTTGACTTAAGAAATTTTAAATTGTGATGACAGTTCCCCCCCCCCCTGTGCGGGATCAGTCAAAATGGGTAGCCTTTTCAATCCAACATGAAAGGTTTCCCGTGAAACAATATGCGCATGTCCATTTAGTAAACAAGAGGGATGATATCCTCTATCAAACCCATCAAGAATGCCAAAATCCAGAATATTAAAACTTGAAGGGCATTGTGTGCCATTAATTAGATTGAATGTTTATCCACAAAAACCTGCTTTGACTTGACTGAGAATTTCAGACAATGGGGTAAGTGTCAATCGACAAAGATCTTCGGAGGACCTTACATTTAACTTAAAAGGAAATTCTGCTTCACATGCCTCCACACAAAGGGATTCAACTCTTCCTGATTAACATTATTGAACAGAAATTAAAAAGTAAAAAAAAAACAGATGTTTTAAATCACCTGTGTATTTCATAGCTTGTATTTATAAACTGAAGAAATGCATGCTACATTATAAGATTACCTGAGAAGCTAGCATTTAACAGCAGTAACATTAAGAAAAATTTCTTACATGATTATGCATCAGCAGTGTATTGAAGCATAGTGCAAATGCAAATTATAGTTTATATACCTTAAAAAATGAAACACAAGCAGCGTATCTGAAAGCAGTGAGTGTAAAATAGTCACTGTTTTGTGTTAGGTACCACTAATTACAATACAGAAACTAACAAATTGAAGTCTTAATGTTTAGTTACACATCTGTTACAATACAAATACTGAAATCTTAATTAGAATTCCTAAAAAAAGTATATCCACTGTAAATGCACAAGAGTGTGCACAAACATTCTGATGTGCCAAATTTCTCCATTCAAGCCACATGTATTAATAATAAATTTCATACATTTTTCATTTTCAAATATTGCTTTTGATATATGAAAATAACTACAAAACTAGGGTATTGCTTTGCAAGAGAAAAAGAAATTGTTTTTGCACAGCAAAAACAAAGCGTCCCAATGAGTATTAATGATTTTGTAGAAATGACCATCTTCCTGTGTTTAATATGTTTTTCATTTATGCCAAAATGTAAGGTTTCGTAGATGAATGTGTACTTTTTTTTGTTCTTTTTCTTTTTTTTTGTGTTTTACACAGAAATTCACAATGGTCGCCGAAAATGGCAGGAAAACAATTTTTGATGAAAGTCGCCGGTAGACTATGCAGACACCCTGTGGGTCAAAAATTTCACCCAAATCGCTCTATCTCACACTGATTCAGCGATGAAGGTTTTTTTTTTGCATTTTACGCAGCAATCAAAAATGGTGGGAAAAAAGTTTTTTTTGGGGGGAAAAGCCGCAAGTAGAATTTGCCGATACCCTGTGGGTTAAAAATTTCATCGAAATCGCTCTATCTCGCCCCGTTTCTTCAATATTAAAGATTTTTCATTTTCAGTATTAAGAAAAATCGTTCCGTTTAGTTAATCGTTAATAAGTTGGCCATTTTTTATTGGATCACCTCCAAAAGTTAATGACTTATAGATATCTATATTTATAACAAACTTACTTGCCAAATTCATGTGAATAGGTGAAGCG
The DNA here is from genome assembly GCA_964017235.1 of Sabellastarte sp. h YS-2021. NCBI lineage: Eukaryota > Metazoa > Annelida > Polychaeta > Sabellida > Sabellidae > Sabellastarte > Sabellastarte sp. h YS-2021. The sequence continues at coordinate 154,469,106 of OZ024929.1, read as the reverse complement.
CTTTTTAAGTTATCATCCGGACAAGGTCACCCCTTTGAAAAACATACTTTTTTGGTCATGTGACTTCTCTGATTGGTTGAAAGGTCACGATACCATATTCCGAAAATTTTCCCAGGGCTACTGCATACATAGGCTAAATTTGAAGAGAATCCGCCAAGTGGTTGCTGAGAAAATGCGGGAGCCGGCAGAACTGGCGGACCCACTCTCTCTCCCTTCTCCCCTAAATACAAACAAGTGTCCCTTGTGGGACGCTTAACAATGCATGCAAAATGACCCACAATTAGCCAGCCATGATAAATTGAAAAGTATATTATAGTTTGCAATACTTTAAATTTCAAGTGTTTTTCCACAAATTTGAGCCTTAAAATGATTATTAACTCTAAAAAACCGTGGTTACAAAGTGATATTAACTCCACATAATCTGAGCCTTAAAGTATTATTAACTCCAGAACTATGAGTCTTCAAAGCATTGTAACTCTGAAAATGATCTTTCTTGTTACCACAATTCTTTCCATTTTAATGAACACACTGGATACTTTGAATGCTTTCCAGCAGTTTTACCTCACTTATTTGATTAACCCTCGGTTATCAGAATAAAATCTTCCTATGCCAACATGTTTGGGCAAGAGAGTAACATACTCCTCTGTGAATATGTCTAGGCAACACTTCTGACAATTTCAAGACATTTTACATATTCTACAACATATTCAGTGAGTGACATGGCATGTTTACATTCTTCAATAAATTATCAAGAGTACTTTTAAGATCTGTGGGACACAGACCTTCGCAAGACTTTCTGTGTATAAAGTTTCACTTAGTCTAGAATTAAACCTGTAATGTCACAGTTTAGAAGACTGGTACTCACATTTTTTACAATTTTACACATCATCCACCACCACAATTCCATAAAACTAACATAGTATAATATTTGTGCTGGGTACTTCTGACCTTTGATTTTGCAACATAAATTGAAATTCACATCGGCATAGTGCACATTTTAATAATTGAACAATAAAACATATCTAAAGCACAATGGTTTGTTTTCAATTACATTTTCAATCATTGTTTGGAATATAAAACCATTTTTGCAAAGCTCAGAATTATTCTTGAAACTTGACAGTCTTAACATAAACAAATGGCAAGGTTTTTCTGTATTTTGTAAATGTTCCATCTTGGGCGATACTTGTCAAGTCTATACATTGTCAGGTGTATTTGAAGCATTACCAAAATTGATTATCACAAAACATAAAATTATACAGCTAAAAACAATTCCACAGTGGAAATTTTACCATACTCCAAGCAAAGCTATAAAAGTGAAACTCTCAAAAAATTTACAGGAAAACACTATTTTCTTCCAACAAATAATGACATAAAAAGCTACAACAGCCAATTTCACAAAACAGAGTGCTTTTTGGATAACCTTACATTTGGCCAATGTTATAATGTGGAAATCTTAATTATAACACCAATACTATTTCTCTTGAAAACTTTTCCTGTTAATATAAATTTCCAGTTTTCTTCAAATCAACAGAAAGAGGGAGTGTAAACGGGTAGAAGTTGGCTGACTTTTTCACAGAGTGAAATATGCAAAATACTGACACTATCACATGCCAACCATGTAACAATACAACATGCTAGCCAACAAGTTAAATATGTCATAAATTCATTTTGCCTTCAATATATGAATCCATCCAACATACACAGGACTTTTTGCAATATAACAACTGACTAGGCTATATACTTCGCAAGTAAAAAAATGATCTATTATCGCTACATCTGTTTTTACAATGTTATACACCCCATAACCCCTAAAAGAAATAAACTTTGTACAAATCATGTGAATATATACAAATACTTTTACAAACCTATGCTTCCCAGGTACTGGATTTTGTACAAGCCTAGTAAAATACATAGACAAGAGCACACCCACATACACATACATATACAGGATCACAATAAACAAGGGATGGTGAACCAGGTGCACTGTATATCTGAAATTTGTCAAATGACCAAACTGACAAGAAATGAGGACCAAAATTGTCACAAAGTTGTTCAATCAGCAGCCAATTTGGCTAGTTTTTACTTTACCGGTACAAGATTTGGGCGATAATATAATTACATGTTTTTAGCGATTCCATCCTTCTATTTCAATTGTAATAAACAGGAATATTATTTAAGGGGGTTGGGGGCTTGCCCCCATTCACAACTCTATTAATTTAATTTCACATTTCCCTGACAATTTCCTGCAATTATCAAATATGGCGGATCCCGTACCGGTAAAGTAAAATTGCACCGCCAATTTAAGTATAAATACATTTGATAATTTTTTTGAGCAGAAAAAGACAAGCCCAGCTCATATCAATTTGTACAGACCTTAAGGCAGATTTCAGTTAGACAGCAATTTACAGAACACTATACACCTCAGTGCAAAATAAAAAAAAATTATATAAAAGCAACGTCTGTTTTATATCCACTCATAAGGGAGATAAAACATGAAGACCAAATGGGGCGACACTGCCTCACTAATACACGATTTTCACATGAAATAACCAAATTTTTTACTGTCAATACAATGAAGGTACACTGCGACATGTTGGAACACACGAATAGCAAAATATCATATGTATGAATAAAATCTAACTGCCCCTCAGACAAAACCAGGAACAAACTGAAAATCTGTATGGAGAATTTTGTGAAAATGTCATATCAAAACCAAATGTGTCAACTATTTTCTATGAACTCTGCTCTATAATTATATTGCATTTTGTTATCTTGTATTTTATCTTTTTTTAATAAAGCCACAAAATATACACACTGGGGTCAAAAAAATTTGTGAAATACATTTGAGTAAAGCTACTACTTAATTAGAAATTTGGGTTTAAAGTGCAATATTCCTGTAGAAATCAATCAGAAGTTAGCATATCAGGACAAGGCAGCAGTGACAGTAAGACACAATGAACAGTGGAACAAAGGAACCCGAGAAAGAGAAAGCACCACAAGAATAACATGATTTCATAAGCACAACAGAAAGGTTTTAAAAATAGATATTTTTATACAGAAATACAATTGCTAGAAATATAAATTTGGGATAGAGAAAAATAACTGTATTTATATACAAAGATAGACAAGGTTGGGGCCGAGTACAAGTTGACATATTTGAGCATGTGTACGAGTACACACAAAAAATCTGAGTACAAGTATAAAAACATAGTTCTCAAGTACAAAAACATATACTTTTACAAGGTTATAAATATTTGCATAACCAAACATGCACAGAAAAAGGTTAATGATTTTGTGGTGGGGCTTGTGTCCTCTTGTAGAAGGATAATATTATAATAAAAACAATATAAACATCTGAAACAATTGGTATGACATGATCCAGAACACATATAGTTAAAGAAGATAAAGTGGTGGAAACTTACCTTGTTGAATTTTACCAGTCTTTTAATTATTATGGAATATTTGGCTGGTGAACACTTGGGGTGGGGTTGGGAATCCCAGACCATGATTTATTAAATCCTCTCAAAACATTCTAAAGCTCTCATCATAAAGTAAAACTGATATTAAGCAACAACTGAAAAATCTTATCCATCAGGGGTCATAGAATTGATCTTGAAATGCAAGAAGGGTGCAAAAAGCTAAATCACTAAGTCAAAGTTTTAAGGATTCCTGGCAAATATTTACGTACACTGAGCCCAGTTCCACTATGGGGGACGATTGGGTGGGCTAAATATTTACATTTTAAAATTCTCTTCTGCCTGTATACAGCACATTAAAGACACATAATTTGCCTGATTTTAAGGTAACCTTAATTTGAAGATATGACTACTGAACTTATAAACACAACTTATACTTCAATATCATATTAAACTTATATAAGATAATTACACGTAATGCGAGTAGATATAACAAAATGTGCCCAGTAGGATCAATTTCAGCATATTTTTTTTCTCTGCTAAATGGCCCAATTAATCTAAAATTCAACTCATACTCAGATTTTGATGTTAGTGAAGCGCTTGCCAAATCTGGTTAATTTTTTTTTATCTTTCTAAGAAAAGCTAGTTAAAAGGAAGTCAAAGAAAATTTTTTTTTTCTTTGTTCATGTGACCTTGATAAAAGCCATATTCAAACCTGTCAAAAAATATTCCCTATTTACGTATATAGATGATAACTGCCAAACATCACTCTGCTAGACCTTACATCAAGGGAGACACTCAACTTAAAAAAAAAAAAAACTGCAGTAGAGGCATAGGATGTCTAGAAATAGAGAAGCAATAAGTGTACCCATTGCAAGGGAGGCTTAATTAGCAGGTGATTTTTCATATTATTTTTACTTCCGGAAAAACAGAACTATAGGGTTCTTCGATTCCTAATAAGAATTGATGATTTCTTGAGAGTTTAGTTTCTGTTCAGGAGTTCATGATTAAATGCTAATTACTAAGGGTTGAAAAATTTAGTATTTGTTATAAAGCAGGGAAAATTAACACTTTGAAAAGTAATTAAAGTTTTATTTTTCATTATTTTCTATTGCGGTAAAAAAATAGTGGTAAACTGCCAAACAGGATAGTTGGTTTCTATATGATTCATATAAGTGTAGACTAAATCGGCCAATAGACGTTCGAGAACTGGTTCCTAAAAAGCCACATATTTCACATAAAAAGAATAAAATATTGCACAGAAACATTTAAAGTGTCCTTGTACATTATGACAATATGCAGCAAATTAATATCCAAAACAATACATATAATCACAAATAAACCACATTTTAGTTGTGGTCATGTTTCATGTACACACGTAGCATATTTCATAGTTTGATACATACTCATTCAAATAAATTCGGTTTTCATTGATTTTCTGTTTTTGGGGCTGGTTTTCCAAAATTATTTTCTATCGTAACACTATATTACAATGTACTGTGACATACAAATTAAGGCAAAGTATTATTAAGGAAAAATATTGTCCACAAGGAATATTCTAAGAAGCTGCACTGAGAATGTGCTCATGAGTACAGTCAGTTTTGGAATATTCTTCAGTACAAGTATGGGCAGAAGTACATCACAAGTATAAAAGAAATTGTGATTCTAGTACACAAGCAAGCAGGTACAATATACTCTGGCCCCAACCCTGGATATAGATATATCTATTACACATTTTTATGTCAGAGGTTCTAATGTTAAAGAATATCTTGAACAGAAATGCAGGCTTTCTGGTTGATGTCAATCACTGTTTTTCATGGTATTTTTAATGAACTTGAACCACCAGTTTATCAAGTTAAACAAAATTTTTAATGGCTTTCTAATAGGGCTGTTCCATCTACAGGACAATGCTATGAGCTAGGTTTACGACTCTGTAAATAGTCCGTTCGGGAGGTTGTTCTCTTCAATCGGAATGATCTTAAAATCATCATAAACCCATCTTGCATTTGTAAGTCCATCATAAACGACAATATAAAACTGTTTGAAATTATCGTAACCTACTCCTGTTCCCTATAAGATCCTTATTGAATTCTGGGATCAGTAATCCATTTTAAACCCATCTTAAACTTATTTTATATCTTGTAAAGTCATCTTTTTGATCTTACAGCTGTCTTACATCTATCTTTTTCATCTTGAGTGGATCGTTAAAGTTCATAAACCAATCGGTTGGATCTTACACCTAGCTAACCACTCATAAAGTCATCTACTTGGTCTTATAGTGATCTTAAACCTATCTTTAACTAATTCCAGCATTTATCAGAAAGCCTTTCTTTTTGGAAATATCGGGAACCTGAACTACACCCATAGATCGTGAATGTTTTCATATTTCCAATCAGGAACTAGGTTTGGAATTGGATTGGACCGCCAATAATGGAATTGCCCCATAAGCAAAGATCTTATTTTACATCAATAATGATCTGTCCATTATTCCAAATTAACAGATATGTGACTTTCTGATTTACACTAATGTACATTTTACGTTTCTGGATCCACAAAATTTTCTCCATATATAGTAAAGAATTCCCTGATCAAAACGTTAGGGTCTGTTGACAGAAAGCTGCAGAACCTGTTTATTACATGGGACTTGTATAACTGGAACCAGTTTAACCAAGGCCAAGATATACATGTCACTAAGTCTTTGGTACCAAGATCAGAAAATGTTGTATATATTTGTATCAAAAGTAAGTAAAAACTAAAGTCACATGTTGCAGATATCAGAGCTACTGAAGTATTTCCTCACATCTGTTTCCCAGTCTCTTTCCCGGAAGAAAACTTGATGTCTAAAAACAGGTATAAAATTGACTGAAAAAATAACCAAACAAGAGACTCATTCTGCCACAACTAGAATGCAAACATTAACAGATTTTTTTTAAAATTTAAGACCACTGTAACCTTGTGCACAGTCAAATCACAGACTTATCTGCAGAGGAGTACTAATACATTTTCTACATTTTGAGCTTTCATATACTCTTAATATCACAACTATCACCAAGTTATCAAAAGCACACATCATATCTGTCTTTTTTTCACTAAAACAATGACATTCTCTCCCCCCCTGCCCCCAATCATCAATGTGAGATATGTAGTATATAGTACAACAAACATTCTTGTATTGCACAGAGCAATAAGATGAAAAGCTGATATTTCAAAAAAAAAGTTCATATTTGTCTGGTATCAGATCAATGACTTCTCCATCCATTTGCTGAATTTATAAGTGGACTATAAGTGAGTAAAGCATGCATTTTTACCACATGAATGCAATGTACACATAAACATCACAAAGATACAAGACTTGGTTCTTCAGTACCATGCATAGTGACTGACTTCTTTGGAGTATGATCATTCATAGAATATGGTCAGATTTGGAGGTGCTAAGATTCATAACACTACTTTTTTTCTGAAACAGAAAAGAACAAAATTTAAAAAATAGCATCAGAGATGCCTGTACCCCACAGCCTGGGGAAATAGTTTTCAACACCATAATATATAGAAATAGTGAAACAGTACAAAGATCGGGATACTTTCAAAGCAGTGTCAGTTGTATAAAGCTCCAAATAATGTTCAAATAGAGAAAATAACATCCAAGACAAAGAACATATATGTATAGATAATGTATTAAAACAAGACAATTCAATAGCAAAAATACAGCATTAATCACTAAACAAAAAATTATGAAGCTCTAAAATTTATTAATTGGAGAATAGCTGTCAATGGAAATAGCACAATTATGTAAAAGTGTATATAATATTCAGTTGCAGGAATCCATACATCCTTATCAAGAGAAACATGTCTCAAATATGGCAGGTAAACACACTTTGGCAGAGACAAAGTTAAAGATCACACCATGATGCACACCTACACCCCCTAACCAATGTCCCTACAAAGTGTCCACCTTCTACACCTTATGGAATCCAAGAAATAGCCCAGACAAGATTTTAAAACTCATGGTCACTATGACAAGGTCAAAGGTCAAATCAAGATCACACCATGACATTGCACATCTACAACCCCTAACCAATGTCCCTATAAAGTATCAACTTACTACACCTTACAAGATTTTATAGGTCAAGGTCACTTTAGTAAGGTCAAATGTCAACTCAAGGTCATACCATGACGTTGCAAACCTACAACCCCCAACCAATGCCCCTACCAATCAACTTCCTACACCTTACAGTTGCTGAGATATAGCCTGGACAAGATTTGAAGGTCAAGGTCAAAGGTCAAATCAAGGTCACACCATAACATTGTACACCTACACTCCCTAACCAATGCCCCTACCAAGTATATATATCAACTTCCTACACCTTATGGTTTCCGAGATATAGCCCAGACAAGATTTTCAAACACAAGGTCACTGCGGCAAGGTCAAAGGTCAAATCAAGGTGACACTATGACGTTGCACACCTATACCCCCTAACCAATGTCCCTACCAAGTGTCAACTTCCTACACCTTACGGTTTCTGAGATACAGCCCGGACAAACTTTTTCCCGTCACCCGCCCAAACGCCCGTTCGCCCATCTGGACACCAAGGGTGAAAACAATACCCCGACAGCCCTTAAGGGCTGTGAGGTAAAAATGGACTGTTCAAGATTTTTAGCGTTCATACTCAAACCAATACTTTTAAAAGTAGGTGATAGGTTCAAAATATATTTACTGGTTGAACCTCGGCACATTATTTTTTATTGTATTACCAACACGAATCATAAAAGTAAAAAAAGTGTAAAATTACTCTTCAAATTAAGACACTACTAGTGCGACACTACTTAGACTTGAGCAAAGTAAAAGGTTATTATTTTCAAACTATGTCATCAGAGATTAACAAATGAATTGTAAAATTACTCTCGAGTGTCAGGCACCACCCATATAAGAGCAAACTAGATTGGGCCAACTCGGCGCCAACATATCCCCAGACAGGTCATCACTCACGCCACAGGTTTTGATCGGGAATTTTGTAAAACATAATTACCCATTATTATATGAACTTCAGCACATCAATCTACTCTGTTTATATCTTCCCAAGGAAGATGGTGTATCCCCAGACGCCGAATACATAACTCAAATTATATTTTCAATCTTCCTGCAATGATAACTCTAAACCTATTTTCAAAGTATTTAAATGATTGATGATTGAATGTCCATTCTAAAATAATAATCCCAAAAGAGCATATCTGTTTCTATATTTGTTGACAAATAAAATATTATTTTTAACTCAACTCATCATACTTTTCAATCTTCCTTCAAAGTATTTAAATGATTGATGATTCAATGTCCATTCTAAAATTCATAATCCCAAAAGCGCATATCTGTTTCTATATTTGTTCACAACTAAAATATTATTTAAAAAAAAATTATTTATATTATTATTTTATTATATTATTTTTAGAATTTGCAAATTGTTTTCAGTTATTCATTTCCTCTATACCTATATATGTGGTCCATATATATGCAACCTAAATATGTGATACAATCTCAGTTCTGACTCCCCTTTGTGTTATATGTAATGAAGCCCACCACCTCCCACCCCCACCCCTCTCCCCTTCTCCACACCTCTCTCACTATTACACAAGATCTGCAACCCCATTGAGTTCTTTGTTTCTCATCTGATATCATTAAATACCTTTGTTTATTTAGTGTCACTCAATATAGCTGGAGGTCCCAGAGGTGGGTGGGGGGAATCCGGGTGGGGGATGTGGGTTGGGACTACAAAGAGATGGAGTGCTACAGCATAAATGGTAAACAAACAATCTATATAAAAGGGGTACTCAAATACAAAAAGAATTGAGAATTTTAAGTATGTGATTATCAACTGAAATGAGTTCATAACTGTAGGAGCTGTGTCAAAATTAACTGAGGCAAATTGAATAAAACTGGGCTAGTTGAGGGTTAAAAATCCCCTAGTTTTACTACATAAGGATATAATTTCATTAATATTGGGACTTAAAGCTCACTTAAAGTGTCCATTTTGTCTACTTGAATATGTTTAACCAGTTTCATTTTAAAAAGTTAAAAACTCAGCAAGCAGAGGTATAACACACAAAAATAAGTTCTTAAAAGACTAAGACAGCCATAACATTATTAATATTCAAAATTTAAATAGACAGGCATTTCCTTTTAAAAATTCAAAGATTTCAGCTCTATAAGCCACATAGTTTGACAGTTACTGGGCTTTAAAGTGGCATAATGTCCACAAATTGGGTTTCTGTGGGCATTTTACAATTGTTAAAGAGACCTTAGCAATTAAACTACAGATCTGAAACTTTTTGGGGGACATACATAACAAACAAAAATTATATATAATACAGTTTAAGACTTGTCACACTAAGCATTTCCAAATAACAGGGCAAAATATGGAAAAAATGTCAAAAAAGGCACTTGGGCGAGTGTGTATGGCACTCATACACAGGTTAAATGTCTACTAAAAACCTTGATTTTCGGCATATGTAAAAAGGACATAATAATGCATTCCCAGATGGGATTTCAGCTCCATCAATCACATAGTTTAACAGTCATAGGGCTTAAAGGTGGTAAAAAGTCCAAATATTGGGTCTCTGTGGGCCTTTTAGAGATCTCGATGTGGCTTTCAAATTAAAGCTTCAGACTTAAAATTTGTTACATACTAAGATTACACATAGAATATGTATCTAATAAAGTTTGAAACTTCTCAGACTTACCATTTCCAAGTTACAGAGCAAAATATGTGAAAAATGTCTTAAAAGGGTCACTCAGGTGGGTGTTTAAGGTCCTCATACACAGGTTAAATGTCTAATTGAAGCCTTGATTTTTGGCACATGTAAAAAGAACATAATAATGTATTCCCAGATGAGATTTCAGCTCTATCAGTCACATAGTTTAACAGTCACAGGCCTTAAAATTGGCAAAAAGTCCAAATACTGGGTCTTTATGGGGCCTTCTAGAGACCTAAATGTGGCCTTCAAATTAAAGCTTCAGACTTAAAATTTGTCACATACTAAGATTACACATAGAATATGCATCTAATACAGTTTGAAACTTCTTAGACTTACCATTTCCAAGTTACAGGGAAAAATATGTGAAAAATGTCTAAAAATGGTCACTCGGGTGGGGATTTATGGTCCTCATACACAGGTTAAATGTCTTCTTAAAGCCTTAATTCTTGGCACATATAAAAATAACATACTAATATCTTCCCAGATAGGATTTGAGCTCTATCAGTCACATAGTTTGACAGTCACAGGGCTTAAAAGTAGCAAAAAGTCCAAATATTGGGTCTTTGGGAGCCTTTTAGAGACCTCAATTTGACCTTCAAAATTAAAGCTTCAGACTTAAAATCTGTTACATACTAAGATTACACACAGAATATATATCTAATACAGTTGGAAACTTCTCAGACTTACCATTTCCAAGTTACAGGGAAAAAGATGTGAAAAATGTCTTATAAGGGTCACTCGGGTGGGTGTTTATGGTCCTGATACACAGGTTAACTGTCTATTAAAGGCCTAAATGTTGGGGCACATATAAGAAAACACATAGATATATTCCCAGATGATATTTAACTTAGATGAGAGATATAGTTTGAAAGCTACAGTGCTTGAAAGTGGCAAAAAGTGCATAAATTGGGTCTCTGTGGGCACTTTTGAGACCTTAAGTCGACCCCTTTGGGTAAACCTACAGCCCTAAAATTTTCTACAGACAAGGATTACATATCAAAGTTATACCTAGCGCAGTTTGAGACTCATCAGAATTGCCACTTCCAAATTATAGGGCAAAATATATGAAAAGTATAGCAAAAAATCCCTAAGTGGGGGTATTTATGGGCCTCAAACACAATTTTCTCCTCAACTTAAAGTCGTGATTTTCGGCACATGTACTAAGAACATATTAATGTGTTGTCAGGTAAAATTTCAGCCAGCTGAGCATCATAGTTTGTGACCTACAGGGCTCTAAGTGGCCAAAAGTCCAATTTCTGACCTTAAGGTGGCCATAAGTTCTTTTTTACTGAGAGTTTAAGGTCACCTTAAAATAGGGATCTTCCTTTGGGCACCCTTAACATGTGTACCAAGTTTGAAAAAAAAATATTAATTTGTTTTTGAGTTATCGCGTCCACAAGGAAATTTCTACGGCGGCGGCGCGACGGACCTGAATCCAATATATCCCCGACTTTCGTCTGGGGATATAATTACTCTCAAGTGTCAGGCACCACCCATATAAGAGCAAAATATAACAAGTCTACACACTAGACACCTCACAGAACAGTACTCACATTTATACACAGTATGCAAATCACAAGACAGCATCAAGACTGCACAATGTCGATAACGTTTAGTTGGATGTTGACAGGGGACACATGGTCATACCCTCCTTTAGACTGCATTTGCCTCTGTACATTGTTTACCTGAATTCACAAAGAACTGAAAATGCTTTATTAAAACTAGACATGTTATCATGATATAAAAGTAGCTTCATGACATCACTAAATTTATAAGATGCACCACGATACTGCCATATTTAAAAATAGCATCAGAAATGCCTGTACCCCACAGCCTAGGGAAATATTTTTCAACACCATGAGATAGAGAAGTAGTGAAACAGTACAAAGATTGGTATACTTTCAAAGCAGTGTCAGTTATATACAGGTCCAAATAATGTTTAAGTAGAGAAAACAATGTCTAAGAGAAAGAAAATGTATGTTAAGATGGAGTATTGAAATAAGACAATTCAATAGCAAGATGATAACATTAATCAGTAAACTAAAAATTTTGATGCTGTAAAATTTATTAACTGGAGAATAGATGTCAATGGAAATAGAACAATTATGTAAAAGTACATATAATAATCAGTTGCAGCAATCCATATATCTTTGTCTTAAGAGAAACATGTCTCAAATATGGCAGGTGAACACACTTTGGCAGAGCCAAAGCTAAAGGTTACACCATGACACACACCTACAACACCTAACCAATGTCCATACCAAGAGTCAACCTTCTACACCTTACAGAAGAGCCCAGACAAGATTTTATAGTCAAGGTCATTACAGCAAGGTCAAAGGTCAAACCATGATCTTGCACATCTACAACTCCCAACAAATGTCCTTACCAAGTATCAACTTCCTACACCTTACGGTCTCTAAAATATAGCCTGGACAAGTTTTATAGGTCAAGGTCACTACAGCAAGTTCAAAGGTCAAATCAAGGTCACACCATGATGTTACACACCTACAACCCCCAACCAATGTCCCTATAAAGTATCAACATCCTACACCTTACCGTTTCCGAGATATAGTCCAGACAAGATTTTACAGGTCAAGGTCACAATGGCAAGGGCAAAGGTCAAATCAAGGTCACACCATGACGTTGCACACCTACAACCCCCAGCCAATGTATCTACCAAATATCAACTTCCTACACCTCATCGTTTCTGAGATACTGCCTGGATAAACTTTTTCCCGCCACCCGCCCGCCCATCCGGACACCATGGGTGAAAACAATACCCCTAAATTCCTTAAGGGCTGTGGGGTAAAAATGAAAGCAATGAATTTCTTTTATAACATGATGTATTAATGACTACATAATTTTATTTACCGCCATCTTGACATGACAACAGTATTAACAGTATTTTCTGTTTTTGTCTGATGAGGGATGTTTTACTTTTATTATCCACCATTTTGTATGATTTATGGCTTGAATAAAATGAATATTTAATGAGAGAATGTGAAAAAGGCTGTCAAAAAAGCAGTGGCAACAGTGAATATAAGAAAAAACTTCAATCTTTAACTTGCAATATCTCAGTCATTTCTGCATGGATATTTATGCAACAAACATGAGCAGAAGCTCTATGAGAATATCTTTCTAATGATATATTATACATATTTGTAAGTTACATACTTTTCGAGATACTGTTGAAAAAAATGAACGTTATTCACTCATTAGTGGATAATAAATAATTTTATTTACTGCCATCTTGATAACAGTATTAACCAGAGTACAAAAATTGACAAAATATGCTCACAAATTTCAATAAGATTTTGGACATATCACTTATTAAGTTATTAAACTCTTAATGAGTACAATGTGATGTTTTGAACACTATGGATCAACAATAAGGAATATACCAGGCTTTTACGCTGATTCCACTATGACCTGGACACAGGGGTAAATGTTACATGTGACTGTAATACAACATTCACAGCCCAAGGTTTTCTGTAAAATCAGACACAGTTGATCCTGAAGAATGAGTCAAAGGTCAAGATAAAGATGTTCAAGGTACTGGATATCAATATTTTATGGTTTTCTCAAAATTCACTACAAGATAGAATAGTTTTGATTGTTTATTTAAATAACTATAAGGTTGTACACGGTAAACAAATACCCATTTTTTTCACTCTTCTGAAACTATATGCAAGTGTTTTAACTATTATGACATAAAATTTTGCCCCTAAATTTTTGTGAAAAAATCATAAACATTAACCAACTAGAATTTATCACTTCAGTCTATCACTGTAATTTGAATCCAGGAATTAAAACATCACTTTTTTTTCGGTAACAGAATGTTGTTTTGAGAACAGTCTCAAAATAAATGTTCCAAATAAACAATTTAAATGTAAACATTAAATAAGGCAGATGAGATCGTTACGTGCTACCACTTCACATGGATAAAAGCTAAACCCGAGACCATTGTGTGAGCAAATAAATTACATGAAATAAAAAGCAAAGTATGCAGGCCAAACACAACAGGGTTATGAGTCATACGCAAAAAACAAAATAAACTGTAAATATATTTGGGGGATACACATTTCCATTGCAGTAAATTATCCTTCAAACTTAAAACACAGAAAAAGTAAAATTTGCAGATATTCTACAACATGTAAAACACAATTTAAAATTGTAAAGCTAAATTCAAATAACTTGAAATGTGCTTTCTAAGTGAAAGCAAATTTGACATTTCTTTCTATGACACTTGTCAACAAAACCACTGCTGTGGCATTTATCTCCTGCCAGGTATTAAGCAGAAATGCAGGTAGTCTGACCACACAAAAGGGTTGAAAGCCCAAGGAGCAACAATACGATGATCCTACTGAACCTTGAAGGAAGGTGAAAGATCAAATTAGACGCTTGCAAAGATTCGCAGGACATGGTTTGCTGCAGGCTGTTTTCACATTTGAAGTACTAGCACCAGCTACAATTGCATCAATTTGACCCAGTGCATCCCCTGATAGGACATGGAATAATGCAACATACAGACAAGTCAGCCATTCTGGAATGAGACATTTTTGTTCTCCGCAAAATTCAATATTCAGAAAATTAAAAAATTTTCATAGGTATATTATCTAGACGCTCTAGTACCCAAAGGGTCCAAAATGTGCTCGAAATCACTATCTCTCTAACAATTTTGAGATAATCGACATTTTCCAGTTTGGGCAAAATTCAAAATGGTGGCAGGAATTCAGAAAATGAATAATTTTTCATAGGCATTACATCCAGGGTCTGTAATATATAAAGAGCCCAAACTTTGCTGGAAATCACTCTATCTTCAACAGCTTTTGAGATAATCAACATTTTCAATTTCAAGATGGCGGCCAGAATTCAGGAAAATAAAAAAAATTCATAGGCGTTTTATACAGGATCTATGGTACCCAAAGGATGCAAAATTTGCTCAAAATCACAGTTTTCCAGATAATAGACATTTTCCATTTCCGGCAAAATTCAAGATGGCAGCCGGAATTCAGAAATAAAAATTTTTCAGGCATTACATTCAGCTCTACATCCTTTTGGGTTAAACATATCCTGAAAATTTGGTGAATATCTGTGCATGGGTTTAGGGTGTGGAACATCCACATACTTTATGATCCAATGTTGCCATGGCAACACTTTTAAGATATTTTGGTCTTACCCCCCAAAACCTAATCAGCTTTACATCCTCTTTGGGTAAACATATCCTAAAACATTGGTGAAAATCCGTGCATGGGTTTAGGCTGTGCCCGCCACTGCCGCCCGGACTGCGCAGGACAACTATAGCCCCAGTCTTTATGGGCTGTGGTTAAAAAACACCTAATTTCCCATTTTTGTACAGATATTTAACATTTTATTTTCATAACATTTGTTTATATCATCTGCCATGTTTTTTTCACTGGTACTTCCTGTTGGTTAAAACTAAAACTTGAACTTTCTTTTCAGTTTTAGAAGACCTTTGAACAATAAAGTAAGTTCAACCAAAGTTAAATTTAGCTTCCACTACCGCTTACACAACATGCCTACTCCCTGTAAATGGGGATAACCACCTTGGTCATCAATCAAGTGAGGTTGAACCAAAGTGGTTGAAATAATGTTTATTTCATGTTTGGTAGGTTGCTTAATGTTCTGAAGTTACATTCAAACACCATAAATTATTTTATGTGATGAAAAGTATTGATGAAAATAAATATAAATTTTTAACCGTTAAGGTTACCTTAATAGATTATTACATTATTGCTCATAAACATACTTTCTGAGTCTTTCAATCTACTTGTTTCTTAACATCCTCATTTTCTACCCTAAAGTCAAACCAAATAACGTGCGATTTTTGGGAAAAAAAATAAAAAATTTTCTTTTTTTCACATGAAACCATAAGAAAAATCAATTATAATCGATCGCTAAGAATGATTCGATTAATCTATTCTGATTTTTCAAACCAATTCCTAACACTACCCTCGAGGCCACCTGACAACAGGCAAACACAGAAGAATTGTAAGGGCTATTTAACCTTGACAAACTGTTGAACAGTCTTTTGACCCCTGTCAACCAACTTCCTATTAGCAAAGGCTCTCAGATCTAATGTGACTAAACTTGAATTGGGTCACATCTAACATAGCTAAAAGAAGTTATTCTAGTATTCCAAGCCTTTAGGATTAATAGTATGTGAGATTCAAATGTTTTTAAAGTTTCTGTTACAGCAACATGAATTTTACATTTGAGCAAACATCACTCGTCAAATCTTTCATGCATAAAATATTTACAGCCCATGATTTTCCATAACTTTTGAAATTCAAAAAGTTTTGTTTTGCTGAATTTTTGATGTTCTTAATTACTCAAAAGATACTAGTACCTCTTGTGAGCTGGATTCTACTTCATCCCTCCCTACATGGCCAGTATGTTTGAAATCAGTGGGGTAGCCAATCATACTCCTGTCTATTGTCCGCTTCTTTGTCTACAAGGAAAAAATGGCATCAGATATGTCCGTAACTCCCAGCCTGGGGAAATAGTTTTCAATACCATGAGATATACAAGTGTTAAACAGTACACAGTTTGGGATACTTACAAAGCAGCTGTCGGGTCCAAATAATGTTTAAGTAAAGAAAATAATGTCTAGAAGAAAGAAAATGTATGTAAAGATGAAGTATTAAAACAAGATGACAGCTGCATTAATCAGTAAACTAAAAATTATAATGCTGTAAAATTTATTACTACTGTATTACTATTAGGAAAATAGATGTCAATGAAAATAGCACAATTGTGTAAAAGTATTTTTGATAATAAGTTGAAGCAATCCATATATCTTTGTCATAGGAAAAAGCCGTAACCAATGTTCCTACCAAGTATCAACTTTCTGGACCTTACGGTTTCCAAGATATAGCCTGGACAAGATTTCATAGGTCAAGGTCATTAAGGCAAGGTCAAATCAAGGTCACACCATGACTTTGCACACCTTATACACCCAACCAATATCCCTACCAAGTATCAACTTCCTACACCTGTTTCCGAGATATAGCTCAGACAAGATTTTATAGGTCAAGGTCACTAAGGCAAGGTCAAAGGTCAAATAAAGGTCACAGCATGACGTTGTACACCTACCACCCCCAACCAATGTCCCTACCAAGTATCAACTTCCTATACCTTTTGTTTTCCAAGATATAGCCCGGACAAGATTTTATAGGTCAAGGTTACTACGGCAAAGTCAAAGGTCACAAAACCAATGTCCCTACCAAGTATGAACTTCCTAAACCTTATGGTTTCCGAGATACTGCTCGGACAAACTTTTTCCCGCTGCCCGCCTGCTCATCCGGACACCATCGTAGAAAACAATACCCTGACAGCCCTTAAGGTCTGTGGGGTAAAAATGGTACTCGAGGAAGCTAAATGAAAGTTTTATAAACAGAGCATTAATACATATACTTTTTATTAGAGATATAATAAAAGATTACTGAACATTTCTACAATTTCTAATGACTGTTTAATTGTACCTTATAGCTATTTAGTGTTAGATATGACTTTATGTGTAACTTTTATAAGCTTAATAAAATAAATTCACACACACACACAAAAAAGAAGTAATCTGACAAGTCAAATCTGACCACATCAGAAAATTCCCAGCCCATGATTCCTATAAATTGGTTTTAAATTGCAAGCCTCTAAGACCAATAATAAGCGAGTTATAAGCACTTTTAAATTTTACTATACTCATTTGACCTTGAAGAAAGGGCTCAAGGTCAAATCTGAATACATTAGTAGATTCCCATCTCATGATTTCCTATAAGTTGGTTTCACATTGCACACCTCTGGGACCAATAATAAGCAAGTTATAAGCATTTTAAAGTTTTACTACCCTCGTTTGACCTTGAAGGAGAGGCCAAAGATCAAATCTGACCAGTGATCACATCAAAAGATTCCCAGCCATGGCTTCCTATAAGTTGGTTTCACATTACAAACCTCAAGGACCAATAAGAAGTGAGTTATAAGCACTTTTAAGTTGGCTATCCTCGTTTCACCTTGAAGGAGAGGCCAAAGGTCAAAACTAACCACATCAAAAGATTCCCAGCACATAATTTCCTAAAAGTTGGTTTCACATTGCAAACCTCTAGGACCAATAATCTGCAAGTTATAAGCACTTTTAAGTTTGGCTATCATCATTTCACCTTGAAGGAGGGGTCCAAGGTCAAATCTGACCACATATCAGAAGATTCCCAGCCCATGATTTCCTATAGGATGGTTTCATATTGCAAACCGTAGGATAACAAGGGGATATAGGCAATTTAAAAGGCACTCCGTGGATGACTTTGAATTTAGAGCTTCAAGGTCAAATGTCTTCAAGGTTGTAGAGGACATGTATATAAGTTATACTTATCACCTATGAAGAGATTCAACTTCTACCTATGAGAACCAGCAAGTAGAAAAAGGAAGTTAATTTTTAAAGAAATGCCTGAAGCGGCCATCTTGTTTTTCAGAATGAGACTAATTTCAATCCCAGAGAAGCTTACCTCCCAATGAACATATCCTGCAAATTTGGGGAATCTAGCTGATGTAGTTTTCCTTTGAGAGCATTAACGCCAAAAATCTGTATATGCGCGGCGGCGGTGTAGCGAATGCTAAACCAAAGTATTCACCGGAAGCATCCGGTGGATACAATAAGAGTCTACCCAAATTCCAAAATAGTATTGTCTGTTTTTTATGCCTTTAAAATGTTACTGGAAAGATGAAACATATGTAATAAAATCCTGTGATTAGATCTCAACAGATCCAGTTATACTGGTTAGAATTCAGAATTTTCTTTGCTTCTGTTCTGACAAAATTGAAGAATCGCAATACTACATACTACATCGAAATACTCCTAAAATCATGACACACCACAAGATACTGCGATACATTCATCCTTCCATGTTTCCCATATTCCACAGCACATAAGTCTTGCTCTCCATCCTACTTTTTAAAACTTTTTCTCATGTTATAGAGGATCAAGTTGCCAATATTATTACAAATTCTCCAATAAATCATGGTCTCTCCTTATATTCCTTGTCTTGGATTTTCTGGACATCCTTATTGTTACTACCACTTCAACAATAAATGCACTGCTTGAAGAAGGTAAGTACCCGAAAAAAATGTCGCTTCACTCCAACAAGCAATCAGCGCCCATGAATGGGCACTGTGTCAGCTGACTGTGTTTTGAGTTTCTGAGTAGAAGTGAAACAAGAAAGTAAACTTTGTTAAAATCCTTTACTTAACACTAAACCACTGAACATTGATTCGTGTGAGTTTTGATGTGCATAATTCAAGACGTGAGCCCCAATCACCAAAGTGGTATTTACTGAGTTTTAAGTTCATTGGATAGTACGACATGTCAACACCATGGAGAATTCTAGCATATGCAAGATTCTAAGGTTAAGAGAAAACTGCAGTTACAATTCAAAAGTAAACTACCAATTTAACTGTTAAGGTGTAAAAAGTATGTGGAAAACATATTTCAACAAAATACTGTAAATGCCATAGTTTTTGAGTTGAGTCACAACAGATTTACTCAACAGTTAGAATCTCAAAGTAGCTTTTGCTCAGCTATGCCATATACTACAGGTTTGCAATTTTACTATGTTATAGCTGACCATAAAGTAGGGGAATAACATATTTACACAAAATACTTTAAATGCAATAGTTTTCAAGTTACAACTGATTTACTCAACAGTGAGAACCTTGGAGTGGCTATTGCTCAGCTATGCAGTGAGCTACAGGTCTGAAATTTACTATGATATAGCTAATCCAAAAAGTAAGTGAATAACATATTTATAGAAAATACTGTAAATGCGATAGTTTTCAAGTTAGAACTGATTCACTCAATAGTGATAACCTCAAAGTAACTATAACTCGGCTATGTAATAAGCTACAGGTGTACAACTTTACGATGTGACAGCTGACCCATCAGTACGTTAACATCATATTTAAACAAAATTATGTAAATGCAATAGTTTTCAAGTTACAACTGATTTACTCAACTGTGATAACCTCAAAGTAGCTATTGCTCAGTTATGCAATGAGCTACAGGTCTGCAATTTCACTATGTTATAGCTGACCCAAAAGTAACTTTACTAACATAAAAATACTGTAAATGCAATAGTTTTCAAGTTAAAACTGATTTACTCAACAGTGAGAACCTCAAAATAGCTGTAGCTGAGCTATGAAATAAGCTACAGGTCTGCAATTTTTCTATATTATAGCTGACCCAAAAGTAGATGAATAACATATTTAAAGAAAATATTCTAAATACAATAGTTTTCAAGTAATAACTGATTTACTCAACAGGGATAACATCAAAGTAGCTATTACTCAGCTATGGAATGAGCTACAGGCCTACAATTTTACTGTGTTATAGCTGACCCAAAAGTATCTGAATAACATATTTATGCAAAATACTGTAAATGTTATAGTTTTCAAGTTACAACTGATTCACACAACAGTGAGAACCTCAAAATAGCTATTGCTCAGCTATGAAATGAGCTACAGGTCTGAAATTTTACTATGTTATAGCTGCTCCAAAAGTAGGTGAATAACATATTTAAACAAAATACTCTAACTGCAATAGTTTTTAAGTTACAACTAGAAATAGGACGCCCTGTTGACAGTAGCTGTGACATATGAATAGCAAGAGGATAGCATAGAAGAACACACATTATCATGTGTAATGTCCACCCCATGAACCTTTTGCCAAAATTGTACAGTAGTCTTAGAAGACCCTGTTTCATTTGTGAAATATATCAATGATGGTTAAATATTTATTAGTGTACATGTAAATTATTTCAGCTTCATGCCTTTTTGCATTGGTTGGGTCGAGAATTTTGACGAAATCACTATCTTGCACGGTTAAGAAGATAGAAGCAAATTTCTGTTTTCCTATTTTTGGCAAAAATTTGAAAACTCAAAATGGCCGCCATTTTTGGGAAGAGGAAAATTTTTTGAAAATTGCCAAGAGTACATTTCTTAGATACCCCATGGGTCGAAAATTTCACTGAAATAACTCTATTTTGCATGGTTAAGGCAAATTTGTGTTTTTCCATTTTGGGCAAAAATTCGAAAATTCAAAATGGGTGCCATATGTGGGAAGAGGAAATTTTTTTAAAATTGCCAAGAGTACATTGCTCAGATACCCTGTGGGTCGAAAATTTTGACGAAATCCTTCTATCTCACACGGTTAAGGAGATAGAAGCAATTTTGTGTTTTTCCATTTTGGGCAAAAATTCGAAAATTCAAAAAGGCCGCCATTTTTGGGGAGGGGAAAACTTTTTGAAAATTGCCAAGAGTACATTGGTGAGATACCCTGTTGCTTGATAATTTCGACGAAATCGCTCTATCTCGTACGGTTAAGGAGATAGAAGCAAATTCGTGTATTGTCATTTTTGGCAAAAATTCGAAAATTCAAAATGGCCGCCATTTTTGGGGAGGGGAAATTTTTTTGAAAATTGCAAAGAGTACATTCCTTAGATACCCTGCGGGTCGAAAATTTCGACGAAATCGCTCTATCTCGCACGGTTAAGGAGATAGAATCAAATTTGTGTTTTGCCATTTTTGGCAAAAATTCAAAATGGCCGCCATTTTTGGGGAGGGGAAATTTTTTTTTAAATTGCCAAGAGTACAATGCTCAGATACCCTGTTGGTTGAAAATTTTGACGAAATCGCTCTATCTCGCACGGTTAAGGAATAATAGAAGCAAATTTGTGTTTTGCCATTTTTGGCAAAAATTCGAAAATTCCAAATGGCCGCCAATTTTGAGAAGGGGAAAATTTTTTGAAAATTGCAGAGTCCATTCCTTAGATACCCTGTGGGTCGAAAATTTCGATGAAATCGCTCTATCTCGCACGGTTAAGGAGATAGAAGCAAATTTGTGTTTTGCCATTTTTCGGGAAATCGCTCTATCTCGCACGGTTAAGGAGATAGAAGCAAATTTGTGTTTTGCCATTTTTGGCAAATCTTCGAAAATTCAAAATGGCCGCCATTTTTGGGGAGGGGAAATTTTTTTGAAAACTGCAAAGATTACATTCCTTAGATACCCTGTGGGTCGAAAATTTCGACGAAATCGCTCTATCTCGCACGGTTAAGGAGATAGAAGCAAATTTGTGTTTTGCCATTTTTGGCAAAAATTCGAAAATTCAAAATGGCCGCCATTTTTGGGGAGGGGAAAATTTTTTTTGAAAATTGCAAAGACTACATTCCTTAGATACCCTGTGGGTCGAAAATTTCGCACGGTTTAGGAGATATGAGCACATTTGCCTTTTTCAGTATTCAAAATAGCTAATTACTCATTTATTTAATTAATTACTCACTCATCTATGAAGCAATTACCCCCAAAAGCAATCCCATACAAGCTATTAACCCAATGAACCTCCATACCAAATTTCAGAAAGCTAGGCTTAATAGCATTCCTTAAAATGTCTGGAAACCAAAGAGATACTCAAAAGTAGCAAAGTAGCTATTACTAAATCTCGTTTTAGTACGCACCGCGGAGACGCTTTTTGGAATTCTCTGTATAATAATGGTCGTTTTTATGTACATGTAGCACATTTTTAGACGGATTCACTATCTTATATATTAATTTCATCTTACTTTCTTATTCTTTGCCTGTTTTATGTATATATTCCTCCAATTCACTGCTGTATCAAATTCTATATAAAAGCGGGTATTATCGCCCATTTGCCGGGAATTACCGTAGTAATTTGATCTATAATTCCCCTATTTCAAGTACTGGGTATTATTTATAATCTAATTTGTGTCTTGTAAGTTCACTTTAAGTTTATTTCCAATCAGTATATAGACATTTTCCTGTTGGTGTCTGGTGGTGTTGTCTTTTAGCTTAAGGTGAGGCTGTAGTGTGGGGTGTTAGGGTGCCTGTGAGTCGCCCAGAGGACGAAGAGTTGTGACTTTTAGGTGTAGGGTTATATTATTGAGGCTCCCCACTGTTGAGCTTAGACTAGGGGCTCTTACTGATGTACAACCCCACCAGTCATGTTCAGCCCTCGGTTACTCCTCTTCATGGCACTGTTTGCAGTGGCACTGGCCCACAGACATGATTTGTTCAGCACCAGAGCATCTTACACATCATGTCCTCCTTTGACACGGGCTGCGAAAAATTTATCATATTTGTGTTCCTGCCGAAAATTTCCGACCATGGTTAATGGAAGAGGGCTCATGTTGTTACTGTTACTGGGTGGAGATGTATCCCTCAACCCTGGTCCGTTTACACTCGGTGTTTTGAATGCCAGATCCGTAAGGAACAAGGGTCCTCTCCTTGCCGACATGGTGGCTTCATACGACCTTGATCTTCTATGCCTCACGGAAACACACATACGTCCATTTGACTCTGACAGCTTCTTACGGTCTATAACTCCTCCCGATTTTAACTTTCCTCACAAGCCTCATCCCTCAGGTATTGGTGGTGGTGTGGGTTTTTTCATCAGATCCTCCTACAGACCCCATATAATTGAAACTCCTTGTTATCAGTCATTTGAAAATATAGTGGTGTCAATCAGGCTTCATGGCCATTCAGTGTTGCTTGCCTGCATCTATCGCCCTCCAGGATCATGTACCTGTAATTTTCTGGAAGAATTCATGTCATTTGTTGGTTACCTTTCATCCATTAATTCTTCATATTACATTTGTGGCGACTTCAACATTCATGTTGATGTTCCAGTTGGTGACGGTCAGAAATTCACTACCTTTCTTCATTCATGTGACCTCAAACAGTTAGTCAATAAACCTACTCATCTACATGGTCACATATTGGACCTGATTTTATCTCCCTGTGATCAGGACACCATTGCTGATGTTAAAATTTGTGACTTTGTTTCCGATCACGCATTAGTCAAATGTTCAGTTGCCTTCCCTTGTCAAGTGTCTCATACTCCAAATGTAGTTCAATATAGAAGGTTCCACCGTATCAATATGTCTGACTTCCGCTCAGATCTCAAAAATACGTCCTTCGTCAAGTCTCCAGCTGATGCTGTTGTCGATCTGTATGATCAATATGTACATGATTTGAGTGATGTTCTGGATAGGCATGCACCTCTTATATCTAAATTGACAAAAAAGGAGTCCGCCGATTGGATGTCTGATGATTATCGACGTGCAAAGTCCCTTAGGCGCCAATTTGAGAGAACCTGGCGTAGGGCTAAAAGTACACTTAACAGGAGTAGGCTTCGTCGCCAGATTGCTCGGTGCAATGCACTTGTAAATAAAGATAAATCAGACTACTATAGCAAACTGATCTCAGACAATAGTCATGACTCTCGAAAACTTTGGCGTGAGCTGCATAAGACCCTGAACAGGGTTTCTGATGCCACACTTCCATCTCATGAGTCCGAAAAGTCATTGGCTGACCAGTTTGCCTCCTTCTTCACCAACAAAATCAAGAAGATTAGAGATAATTTTGCTTCTTCTGGCACTGAATATGATGTTAACCCTCCTTCAGATCCTCCCCAAATTACTGTCTTTAGGCAAGTTTCTGAAGATGCTGTTGATAAAATAATTAAAGCATCACCAACAAAATCATGCCTGTTGGACCCTCTGCCGACATTCCTGATTAAGGAATGCATTGATATATTGCTACCATCCCTTACAAAGCTGGTCAACTGCTCACTCATGGAGGGATGCGTTCCTGATGCCTTCAAATCTGCTGTGGTCACTCCACTTATTAAAAAGCCAAATCTTCCCTCAAATGACCTTAAGAATTATCGCCCTGTATCAGGTCTCAGTTTTATATCTAAATTGGTAGAACGTGTGGTTGCTAAGCAGCTGTTAGAACATATTAATGCCAATAACTTAGACAACCCGTACCAGTCGGTATATAAGGCGGGCCATTCAACTGAGACTGCTCTTCTCTACATAAAAAATGAGGTTCACTTATCATTGTCAAGAGGTGAATCCACGGCCTTGGTATTGCTTGACTTGTCTGCTGCCTTCGACACCATTGATCACTCTACTCTTCTAGGTTGCCTCCAAAACTGGTTTGGGGTCAGTGGCTCCGTTCTGAAATGGTTCACATCCTACCTAATGGACCGTTACCAATCAGTAAAAATTGGTTCTACTTTGTCAGATGTTTGTAAACTC
This sequence comes from Sabellastarte sp. h YS-2021, assembly GCA_964017235.1. Taxonomy (NCBI): domain Eukaryota; kingdom Metazoa; phylum Annelida; class Polychaeta; order Sabellida; family Sabellidae; genus Sabellastarte; species Sabellastarte sp. h YS-2021. Next base: position 154,443,820 of record OZ024929.1, on the reverse strand, counting down.
CTATTTGGTGTTCCCCAAGGTTCTGTCCTGGGTCCTTTGTTGTTCTCATTGTACACTACCCCCCTCAGTTCCATTATCAGTAAACATAATGGAATAAAGTTTCATTTCTATGCAGATGATAGCCAACTTTATATACATTTATCCCAGAAGAATGCATCTGCTGCCTTTGAAAAGCTAAATAAGTGCCTAAATGATGTTAAAGAGTGGATGACAACTAGTAAGCTCAAACTGAATCCTGATAAGACTGAGTTTATCATCTTTGGTTCGAAGAGACAAAGGGATAAGTTGAAAGCATGTTTTCCAATTGATATCCTGGGCAACTCACTCTGCCCTGCAGATTCAGTAAAAAATCTGGGTGTGTGGCTTGATTCAGATTTCTCTTTGTCCAAGCATGTTCAGAATGTCTGCAAAAGTTGTTTTGTTAAACTCCGTGACTTCAGACATGTCAGGCGGTTTCTTACTCATGATGTTTCTGTGCTTGTAGCCAACGCTCTTGTTAGTAGTCGGTTGGATTACTGCAACTCACTTTTCAGGAGCCTGTCCAAGTTCAATCTACGCAAATTACAGTGCATCCAAAATAGTGCAGCTAGAATTGTATCAAACACCAGTCGATACACCAGCATAACTCCTGTGCTAAAGAAACTGCATTGGCTTCCTGTTGAACAGCGCATTGTGTTCAAGACAGTCACACTTGTTTATAAGTATCTTCACACAGGTTTTCCCAGGTATTTTTCACCACATCTTTCTTCCTACAGCAGTTCTTATAGTACCAGGCGCAGTGAAAGTGGTGGTAATTTCCTAGTTATTCCAAAGTTCTGCCCCTCTGTTCATAAATCTGTCAAACAGTTTGGTAATAGTTTTGCGTTTGATGCTCCTACTGTGTGGAATACTCTCCCTGATGTGATTCGTGCCTCTCCATCCCTGGCCTCCTTCAGAAAACAGCTTAAAACCTACCTGTACACCAAAGCATATCCACCCTAGCCTGAATCATCCTCCTGGCGTTCTCCGTGGTGTTCGACCCCTGTTATGTCCCTGGACACAGAATTTTGTTGACTGCTTTTTGTTTTGTTGCGCCTTAGAGTCCTCTTGTTTGGGGAGATTAAGCGCTATAAAAGTCCAATTAGAATTAGAATTACTCAGTTAGCTATAGAGCTATCACCACCAAAAGCAATCCCATACAAGCTATTAACTAGTGTTCTCAATAAACCCCTTTTAGTAGGACCGGGTATGCATTGGTTTCAGCGGGCCGATGGGCGATAATAGCTGAAACTACAAATATCTCCATATTTACAGACTTAAAACCTACAGAAATAATGGGATGCAACCATTTGCTTTATTTCTTGTTGGCCACGGTTTTGCATTCAAAACAATATTGCACGGAAGAAATGTTAAATAAAAAAGACTTCTATACATTCAAAACATGGTTGTTTATATAAAAATGGAGTCACATGACCTATCACAAAAGAATTAACTACTGCTCGAATGTAGTTTCGGAATTGAAACTTCATTTTTATATCAGGTTGATAATTGAATTTTATTAACGTAAAATTGTTAACTACTGTGTGAAAATATTGTACTCTTTATTTATTTAAGGAGGGCATGTCACTATATAGCCAGTATACAGCATTTTATGGACTCGGAATTAAGTAACTGTGTTAACATGCTGACGATTTCCAAAGGGTTCCGGTATTTGACAATGTATAAACAACTAAAATAAAAGACAAATAAAATACTATAAATGGTGTACAAGGGTGAGAAAATAATATTATTATGTATTTTAATTGAATAGTTTCATTTTAAAGTGAATTAATGAAGTCCAGATACGTCTGTACTTGGTCAGCCAATGTGGGCTATATTGACAGAAATAAGCTTAGATTCGGGTACTCGGGTATGAGATTTCAGATTCAGGTAAGTATTCAGGGTTCGGGTACCCGGATATCCAGGTACCCGTTGAGATCACTACTATTAACCCAATAAACCTGCATGCCAAATTTGGTAAAGATAGGATAAGAACTGTTGCCTAAAATGTCTGGAAACCAAGTGGGACGGCGGACGGCGAAAAAAGCAAAAATAATATGTCCACCTCCCAGTGGGTGGACATAATTAATTTACTCAACAGTGATAACATCCAAGTAGTTATTACGCAGCTATTCAATGAGCTACAGGTATGCAACTTTACTATGTTATAGCCGAACTAAAAGTAGCTGAATAACATATTTATACAAATTTCTGTAAGTGGAATAGTTTTCAAGTTATAACTAATTTATTCAACAGTGATAACCTCAAATAGCTATTGCTCATCTATAGAACTAGAAAAATGTTCTTGCTAACAAAAACAAAGCATCCCCAAAGGCTAGATGCAATATAGCATAAAGTAGACAAGAGAGTCAAAGATGCCCCAAAAGGCGGGTTGTGCAGTCAGCAATAAGGTTAGCGACTGCTGTAATTAAATTTAGAAACAAGGAAAGAAATGTTAGGTCACCCAGTTAAGGTGAATGTGTTAGGCGTGCTAAGAAATGTAAAATTTGTAATCTAGGTTACATAATTGTATCTATGCTATAAACGGACAAATGAAACCAGAGAATTACACCAATTTCAAAAGCAACTTAGCTATGATGGTGCTCTATCTCCCTGTCATGTTTGAATTCAATTGGACAAAGTGTTTTAGAGTTAGAGTCCAGAAACGGAGATGTTGACGGACAGACAAACGGACAAACCAAAGGACGTAATTACACCAATTTCGAAAGGAACCTAGTAAATTAGTAATGATGGTGATCTATCTCCCTGTCAAGTTTGAATTTGATTGGACAAAGCATTTTCAAGTTAGAGTCCGGAAACAGAAATGTTGATAGACAAACAAACAGACAAAAAACGGACAGAATTACACCAATTTTGAAAGGAACATAGCTATGATGGTGATCTATCTCCCTGTCAAGTTTGAATTCAATTGGACAAAGCATTTTCAAGTTAGAGTCCGGAAACGGAAATGTTGACAGACAGACAAACGGACAAAAAAACAAACAGACGGAATTACACCTATTTCGAAAGGAACCTAGCTATGATGGTGATCTATCTCCCTGTCGAGTTTGAATTCGATTAGACAAAGCGTTTTTGAGTTAGAGTCCGGAAAAACGAAAATATGGACGGACAGACAGACGGACGTCGGACACATCAATCTAATAGGCGGGTTGGTTACACACAACCCACCTAAAAATACATAAAAAAATAATTAAGAAAGATCCTGGTCTGATACTCACACAAGGGAATCTACTTGTGACCTAGTATATGTGAGAGAAATCCCCGCAATAGTTAATAAGAAAATTTTGATTAAGCGTTGAATTTTCATACTTAGGGTGGGGGTACCTTACTTATGATGACTCTAGCAAACAGACGGACAAACAGATCTGCATGCCCTGAACAGTTTTTAATATCTTTTAAAACAAAAAGCATGTCTCTGGGCCTTGTAGTTTTGGAGGAGAAGTTGTTCACACAGACACGCACACGCCCACACCACAGAGTGATGACATAATGTCAGCTGACATAAAAACTCCAATTGCTCCTATTAATACACAGGATACAAATTTGACCCGATTATATACAAAATTCTACATCATGGCCACCCATCATGTACCACAGTGAAAAACTCCAATTGTATTCTTCGTTTAGAAGCACCAAATGTAGACTTCTAAAGTTGAGGTACCTTTAAGTCCCTGTTTTTACCAGAAAAGCCACAAATTCCACAAACATGTTCTTTAAGTTTCTTTCAGTCATAGGAACTCACTGCCTTTTCAAAAACCAGTCTTTCAGTAATATCCTTTAGGAAAACAACTTAAATCCAATCTCTTCCACAAAAGCCTCCCGACTTAGTATTTTCCTTTTGTTAACACCCATAACCCTGGATTACCAATTTAGAATGAACCTTTCATATCACTTTTGTCCAATCTCTTGTTACTTTAGCAGTTTTAGCATGCAGATTTCCCCTGTGTAGGGAACATATTGTGCCTGCAAACCTGTAGATAAGATTAGAAACCATAGACCAATAGGCTACACAGAACTGGGAATTTGTGTGGCAGTCACAAATTCGTGGTAAAAGATATAATGCAAACGATGTTATATGATTATTAACTATAATTACAATTATAAATAATGTTAATGTTTTTTTTTTTTAAATTTAGATTCGCTCATAGGATATAATGTAAAAAAATTGGAAATGAACTAATGTTGCTCATTAGTTAAAGCTCTATGCCAAATGCTACTATCTGGTATATAAAATTTTATCTTATAATATTTACTGGTCAAGATAAATGATCAAGATAAAAAACTGAAAATAAAAAGACTGGCAATCAACTAATTGATGTTGCTGTCTAGTAAAAGCTATGTTTTTCAGATGAGGCTAGTATATTTGTGTTATTAGAATATTAAATCAACAATGTCAATTTTGGTGATCACTGAACTTATTTTCTGAATACAAGGCATTGTTTTCTATAACCCTTGCAACATATTTAATTATATTAGTGATAAACCAATGAAAAAAAAATTTGACAAATTTATCCATGATTTAGAAGGTATGTATTGTTAATATTACTTAAAGTATAGACTTCTAATATTATACTTGGTTTGGAAGAAATGAGGGTGGCGGCACAGACGTGAACGATACAAACGGAAAAATGTTGAAAATTGGTTTCTGTTTTGAGGTTTAGTCTTTGGTCACATAAAAATTTTTTTCGATTTTTAATTAATATTACAAGGCAGAATGCATCACATTTAAACCGTTGCACTATGATAACACCAAAAGTGCCAGACCACACCTGGCAAAATGCCATGAATGTGGGAAATGAACTTGTTGGGGACGGGGTTGCTGACTGTACAGTTTTGAGTATAGCTGACTTTTTTCATGCCATAATGTGTGATGCAGGTACAAATTTGTTGGTTTTTACTTATTACTGTTTTTTGATTTGTTTACCACACAGAGACAGGCTATTGTTGCTGATTGACGTATCAAACCTTTTGCACGACCTTTTGTTTCACTATGCTATATTTTCCAAAAATGGGAGTAAACATTGGGATACACATAATGCAGATGTAAATCTAATGTTTAAAAAGCCTTGTAAAAATGGCTGATACACTTAAAGTATTAAGCATGAATGTCAGGGGTTTGTCTAATAGACAAAAAAGACAGGATGTCTTTCACTGGCTACAGTCAAAGAAAATGTCAATCTACTGTCTAGTAGATGTACATGCAGATGAGGAGCACCATCAAAATTTTAAACATGACTGGGGCTCTGAATGCATTTTCAGTTCTTACTCTTCAGTAAGCCGAGGGGTTGCTATTCTATTCAGTGAGAGTGTTGAGTACAGTATTTTAGAAGTTGAAAAAGACACCATAGGAAATTTATTGTTAGTAAAGCTAAATATTTCTGGAGCATTTACCTTCTTGTTGGGGGTCCTATATGGACCTAACAGAGATGAACCAGAATTTTATAATGACCTTATTGTCAAACTGTCAGAAAAAGAAAACCTGCCATTAATAATCTGTGGAGATTTTAATTTAGTTCAGGACTTTAGTTTAGACACCTATGGCTACATCAGGGAAAATAATATTAAAGCAAAGGCGAAGGTAATGGAAATGCAGTCAGTACTAGATTTAGAAGATGTTTGGCGTGTGAATAATGAAAATAAAAGAATTTACACATGGTCTAGTAGTAAGGCTCCACGGCAAATGGCAAGATTAGACTACTTTTTGACAACCTCTGACATCCACTCAAAGCTCATATCAACTGCAATCACTCCCGGATATAGAACTGATCATTCAGCTTTAACTTTGGAAATACAGTTACATGATATAAAACGTGGTAAAGGCTTCTGGAAATTTAATACATCCCTTCTCCGTGATGTAGAGTATGTAAGTTTGGTTAAAAATACAATTGAAAATACTGTGAGAACATACTCTAATGACACTGGATCTAAGGACCGATTTGGTTACAATCTTTCAACTGGTTACCAAACTCTATTCGAGATGATAAAACTAAATATAAGAGGTCAAACAATTGCTTTCAGCTCTAAAAAAGCCAGAGAAAGGAACAAAATTGATGCAAATCTTGAGGAAAAAATAGCAATTTTGGAAAAATCTTTACTAGAACTCTGTAATGTTGGGGACACAGCAAAAACATCCCAGTTACAAAATGAATTAGAGCAGGCAAAATTGCAATTAATAAAAGTACGTGAACCATTAGTAAAAGCTGCCATTTTAAGATCAAAGTGTCAGTATTATGAAGAAGGGGAGAAATCAACAAAGTTCTTTTGCAATTTGGAAAAACGCAACATTAGTAAGACAATTTATAAGCTTAATGTCAATGGGGAAATAATCACCTCTCCAATAGATATACTAACAGAACAGAAAAAATTTTACAAGCATATTTATAGCTCAAGAGTTCCCCATTCTGAAACCAATAACCAAAGGTTTTTGGAAAATGATGGTAGTGTTATACCTTTGACTGATGATGAAAAATTAAAGTGTGAAGGTCCTGTCACCGAACAAGAGGCAAAAAGTGTAATAAAAGATATGAAAAACAACAAAAGCCCTGGGACAGATGGGTTTCCTGTAGAATTTTATAAATTTTTTTGGTTAGACATTGGAAAGCTATTAATAAACAGTTTGAATGAATCGTTTGATAAGGGTCACCTTTCTCTTACTCAGAGACAAAGTATTATCACCTGTATACCAAAGGGCAACAAACCCAGAGAATTTATGAACAACAAAAGGCCAATTTCACTTTTGAACATCGATTATAAGATTTTATCTGGTATTCTTGCTTACAGATTAAAAAATGTACTTCCAAAAGTTATTGGGGACACACAGAAAGGTTTTTTGAAAAATCGATACATTGGAGAAAATATACGCCTGGTGTATGACATCATGTCAGAACTAAATGTACAAAATAGAAAGGGTCTTCTCCTCCTGTTAGACTTTGAAAAGGCATTTGATTCTTTAGAATGGCACTATATAAAAAATGTACTACAAAAGTACAATTTTGGTAAAAGCTTTATCACTTGGTTTAATACACTCTACTCAGGAGCATGTAGTTGTGTAATAAACAATGGTATCTTTTCTGAATTTTTTGAACTAGAAAGAGGATGTCGTCAGGGTGATCCACTGAGTCCTTATATCTTCATCCTGGCTATAGAACCTTTAGCCAGGGCAATTTTAATGGAAAATGACATTACAGGAATTATGTTATGGGATAAAATGTTTAAAGTTGGACAATATGCTGATGACACCTTTTTATTACTTGATGGGACAGAAAAATCTTTGAATTCTAGTTTAGACTTATTCAATAGCTTTTATAAATGTTCTGGCCTAAAGTTAAATTTTGACAAGACCTCAGCAGTTTGGCTCGGGACAATGAAAGGGTCAAAAGAAATTCTTTGCCCTGAACTCAATCTTTCATGGACAGATACATTTATGTTATTGGGAATCTCTTTTCACACCGACCTTGAGACAATGACCGAGTTGAATTACAATGCAAAGGTCACTGCAATTGAAAAAATTCTTCAAAGTTATGGAAAACGTAGGCTGTCACTTATTGGAAAAATCACAGTCATTAAAACACTTGCTATTCCAAAATTAGTTTATGCAATGAAAGTTCTCCCATCACCAAGTAAGGGAATTATTGATAGACTCAATAAACTCTTTAAATCATTTATCTGGAAGGAAGGTAAACCTAGAATAATACTGTCACAATTAGAGCAAGATATTTCCAATGGAGGACTAAGGTTGACAAATATAAGCTTTTTGAATAATGCCCTCAAAATATCTTGGATTCCGGATGTAATTAAAGGAAACAAGAGTTTGGGATATATATTCCAGAATATTGTTAATTATGACAAACATTCCATATGGTTTTTAGATACATGTTCCCTGCAAAAATTTCTGTCAAGAGTTAATAATTCTTTTTGGAGTGATGTGTTGAAGGCATGGAGAGTATATAAGATTATTTTTGAAAAGGATATTAATGTAAGAACATATCCATTATGGGACACATACTTTTTGACAAATACAAACATAACTACCAGGAAACTAGAATTCCAAAGTAGAAACATTAATATATTAAACGATTTGTTGCATGAATCTGGTAGAGTGATGGGTTTTGAGGATTTTAAATCAACTTTTGACTTAAACATAAACTTTGTGGACTTTTACTCTCTTACACACTGTCTTCCAAGATCATGGAGAGAGGATATTGTCCGAAATCCAGTTAAACTAAGAGGTAATGAAATTAGTCAACCTGTTGTAACAGATTTGCTCCAAATGAAGAAATGTTGCAAAGGGACATATTGGAAATTTATTGACACAGTCAGTGTGAAACGGAACCATAGGTCTAAATGGTCAGAAAGTCTACAAACCCCTATTTCTGAAGAGGTTATGTCAGAATATTATTCATTAAATTTCCAATGTACTGTGGAGACCAGATTAAGGAGCTTTCAGTACAAAATATTACAACGTATTTTGACAACTAATAAGTTTTTAAATATTTGTAAAATAAATGACAATCTTTGTTATTTTTGTAATAATGAAATTGAAACTCTTGAGCATTTATTCTGGCTGTGTCCTGTGACAAATAATTTCTGGAAGGAAGTTACTGTTGTTTTGAAACCATACATTGATCTCAATGGATTACTTTGCACAACTACAGTACTCCTAGGTATCAGATCAAAAGAAAATTCTAGAATTTTGAATCACTTACTCAATTTGATAAAGAATTATATATACTTAATAAAATGTGTTGGTCAAAATTTGTCAATTTCAGGTGTAATTGAGAAGATAAGGAGCACATACAAAATAGAAAAAAACATTGTTATACAATTTCAAAAGAATAAGGAAATCATGGACAGTAAATGGAACCTTTTGATGCCATTATTAGAATAACAATAAAGCTAATAACCAACAATTTCATAATGCAACACTAGCCTGTAGATGTTTTTGGTACAATGTCTTGCCTTTTAATGAAAGTTTTGTACACTCAGTGCCCCCCCCCCCCCCCTCCAACTAGTTCAATTTTTTTTTATGTATATATATGTGTGTATGAAAAATGCAGTTTTTCAATGGAATGTAATTAGTTACTATACACAGCTAACAGTATTGAAAATATTAATGTAACATCAAAAAATTTAGAAAATAATTTTATGTGTAAAGCGTAGTAAATTCAAGTAATCATTTATGTATGTAACCCTGTTTGAATTTAAAACCAGTGTACCTGTGTATAATAATCATACTGCGTTATGATTGAAATTGTTAAATCATACCCCTGATGGGGGGTTTTGCCACCCTCGCCCCCCCAGGGAACCTTTGATGTCAACATGTAAAAAAAGGGTGAATAAAATGCATTGAAACTGCAAAAAAAGAAAAAAAAAAAAAAAAAAAAAAAAAAAAAGATTAGAAACCATAGTAAGCATCTACAATGTTAATATCTCAATATTTCATCACAAACTCTATGAAAATATAGTATAACTGTAGAGTTACAAAAATAGACCTTACTTAAATAATGTGTGACTTCATTCTTATTTGTTACCAAGTTTAAGGGCAGTGCTGTTCAAATAATGTACCTCTCTACTGAAATAATATGAGATATGTAGGTTAAAGTAATTTTTAAAATATTTACAAAAAAAATCTATTTAAGGCAGTGGAACATATTTGTACAAAAATAGCGTCAGATATGCCTGTACCCCACAGCCTGAGGATATAGTTTTCAACACCATGAGATACAGAAGTAGTGAAACAGTACACAGAATGTGATACTTTCAGAGCAGTGTCAGTGTCCAAACTAGATATTGCGTCTCGACGCAGTGTATCCCCGGACGGGACATGGTTGAAGTGTGACATACAGAGTATTATGTTATCAAGGACCACATTTGACCTTAAAGGAGGGGTCAAAGGTCAAATCTGAACCAACCCAAAAATTTGGGGCACATGATTTCCTATAAGTCGTCTTCACATCCAAACCTCTACGACCAATTATAAGGGAGATATACACTATTATAGGTATCAAGGACCACATTCGATCTTCAAGAAGGGCTCCAAGGTCAAATCTGACATCACCAAAAGATTCAGGGCACATGATTTCCTCTAAGTTGTCTTCACATCCAAAACCTACACAAGTAATAGTAAGGGAGATATAGGCCATTTTAGGTATCAAGGACCACAATAGACCTTGAAGGAGGGGCAAAAGGTAAAATGGAACCCCACCATAAGATTCAGGGCACATGATTTCCCATTAGTCGTTTTTACCACCAAAACCTATACGACCAATAATTAGCGAGATATAGGCCATTATAAGTATCAAGGCCCACATTCAACCTTGAAGGAGGGATCTAAGGTCAAATCTGACATCACCAAAAGATTCGGGGCACATGATTTCCTCTAAGTTGTCTTCACATCCAAAACCTACATGAGTAATAGTAAGGGAGATATAGGCCATTTTAGGTATCAAGGACCACAATAGACCTTGAAGGAGGGGCAAAAGGTAAAATGGAACCCCACCATAAGATTCAGGGCACATGATTTCCCATTAGTCGTCTTTACCGCCAAAACCTCTACGACCAATAATTAGCGAGATATAGGCCATTATAAGTATCAAGGCCCACATTCAACCTTGAAGGAGGGATCTAAGGTCAAATCTGACCCCACCAAAAGATTTGGGGCACATGATTTCCTATAAGTCGTCTCGCATCCAAACCTCTACGACCAATTATAAGGGAGATATACACCATTATAGGTATCAAGGACCACATTTGACCTTCAAGAAGGGCTCCAAGGTCAAATCTGACATCACCAAAAGATTCGGGGCACATGATTTCCTCTAAGTTGTCTTCACATCCAAAACTTACACGGGTAATAGTGAGGGAGATATAGGCCATTTTAGGTATCAAGGACCACAATAGACCTTGAAGGAGGGGCAAAAGGTCAAATGGAACCCCACCATAAGATGCAGGGCACATGATTTCCCATTAGTCGTCTTTACCGCCAAAACCTCTACGAAAAATAATTAGCGAGACATAGGCCATTATAAGTATCAAGGCCCACATTCAACCTTGATGGAGGGATCTACGGTCAAATCTGACCCCACCAAAAGATTTGGGGCACATGATTTCCTATAAGTTGTCTTCACATCCAAAACCTCTACAACCACCAATAATAGGGGAGATATAGTCTATCATAGGTATCAAGTACCACATTCAACCTTGAAGGAGGGATCCAAGGTCAAATCTGACCACATCAAAAGATTCCCAGCCCATGATTTTCTATAAGTTGGTTTACCATCCCAAACCTCTAGGACTAATAATAAGCGACTTATAAGCACTTTTAAGTTTTGCTTTCCTCGTTTGACCTTCAAGGAGGGATCCAAGGTCAAATCTGACCACACCTGGAGATTCCCAGCCCATGATTTCCTATAAGTTGATTTACCATCCCAAACCTGCATGACCAATAATACGCGAGTTATAAGCCCTTTTAAGTTTGGCTATCCTTGTTTGACCTTGAAGGAGGGGTCAAAGGTTAAATCTGACCACATCAAAAGATTCCCAGCCCTTGATTTCCTATAAGTTGGTTTACCATCCCAAACCTCTAGGACCAATAATAAGTGAGTTATAAGCACTTTTATCTGTGGATATCCTTGTTTGACCTTGAAGGAGGGGTCCAAGGTCAAATCTGACCACACCAAAAGATTCCCAGCCCATGATTTCCTATACGTTGGTTTACCATCCCAAACCTCTAGGACCAATAATAAGTGAGTTATAAACACTTCTAGGTTTGGATATCCTCGTTTGAACTTAAAGGAGAGGTCCAAGGTCAAATCTGACCACACCAAAAGATTCCCAGCCCATGATTTCCTATAGTTTGGTTTACAATCCCAAACCTCTAGGACCAATAATAAGCGAGTTATAAGCACTTTCAGGTTTGGCTACCCTCATTTGACCTTGAAGGAGGGGTCCAAGGTCAAATCTGACCACACCAAAAGATTCCCAGCCCATGATTTCCTATAGGTTGGTTTACCACCCAAACCCCTAGGACCAATAATAAGGGAGATATAAGCACTTTTCATGACAAAGAAACGCCTGTTGCGACCATCTTGTTTTTCAAAATGAGGTCAAAAATATTCCCAGTCAAGATTTTGTAATGAGGAACATATCCTGCGAATTTGAGATCTCTAACTATAATACCCTTTGCTCTAGAGGGGCAAACAAAAGTCCTTAATTAAAGTCGAATAAACGTCCCTGGCAGCCATCTTGTTGTTTAAAATGAGGCCAAAAATATTTCCAGGCAAGATTTTATTGTTATGAATGTATCCTGCAAATTTGAGAAGGCTAGCTATAATCCTATTTTGTTATAGCGGGAACAGTGAAATCTCTCTACACACTGTGGCAGCGTAACAAACCGAAACCTATAGTATCCACCGGATAGCAAACAACATGAGCCAGTAAGTTATAGAGCCAGTAATAAAGGAGGTATATGGCCTCACAGTCTTATATAGGTATATATACGCAGTAAAAGGTACCATTTTGGTCAACAAACTGGATGCTGGTACTCCATCATGTACTAAACCTGCAAAGCCATTGTCAATAGTTTCCATGCAATATAGTCAGAATTAAGTGTGAAAATATCTCCAAAAATAGCATCAGAGATGCCCATACCCCACAGCCTGGGGAAATATTTTTCAACACCATGAGATAGTGAGTAGTGAAACAGTACACAGATTGGGATACTTTCACAGCACTGCATGTAAAGATTTAGTATTAAAACAAATTAAAACAAGACAATTCAGTAAACTAAAAGTTGTGAAGCTGTAACATTCCTTAACTGGAGAATAGCTGTCAATGAAAATATCACAATTATATAGGGTTGAATTATGGTTTGAATGTTTTGAATATTACCCATACTTACAGATGCGGCAATACATGCTTATATGTGGAGTTGGGGCAAAACCTGTGACTCACTTGATGAAATACCATCTGTTACAATGGGAAGTTGGAAAAGTAAAACCCTTAATGAATTCTAATATGACTTTAACAGTGCTTAATCTACATCAAAAGACACCCAAAGGTACAACAACTAAGATTCAAGTAAAAAGATATGAGAGATATAAGAGAGATAAATTTTTAGTATCACATATCCCTGTAGAGAGATACAACAGCATCAGATATGCAAGATCAAAGGTCAAATCCAGGTCACACCATGATGCTGCACACCTATAACCCCAGACCAATGTCCCTACCAAATATCAACTTCCTACACCTTATGGTTTCCGAAATATAGACCGGACAGGGCATTATCGGTCAAGGTCACTACGGCAATGTCAAAGGTCAAATCAAGGTCACACAATGACATTTTACATCTACACACCCTAGCCAATGTCCCTACCCAGTATCAACTTCCTACACCTTACGGTTTCCGAGTTATAGCCCAAACAAGATTTTATAGGTCAAGGTCACTACGCCAAGGTCAAAGGTCAAATCAAGGTCACGCCATGACGTTGCACACCTACAGCCCCTAACCAATGTTCCTACCAAGTATCAACTTCCTACACCTTACGGTTTCCAAGATATAGCCTGGACAAGATTTTCAAACTCAAGGTCATTACGACAAGGTCAAAGGTTAAATCAAGGTCACACCATGACGTTGCACACCCACACCCCCTAACCAATGCCCCTACTAAGTATCAACTTCCTACACCTTACAGTTTCTGAGATACAGGCCGGACAAACTTTCCCCGCAGCCCGCCCAACCACCTATCCGGACACCATGGCTGAAAACAATATCCCGACAGCCCTTAAGGGCTGTGGGGTAAAAATCATCGATTTAATGAAGAAATAATGTAAAAGCCGGATATAGGGTTTTAAAACTCAAACTATTTTTTAAAAGTTTGAAAACGATACTAAATAACCCCTCAAACCTGATGAAAATATGCCATCTAGGACTGAATGTAAGGTAACAGTATATAGATTTGGTGTGGATCATTTTTTCACATAGCAAACATATTTGACGAATTTAAGCATCTCAAAGTGTCAGTGAACAGAAACTCAGAACTAGATTGGGCCAACTCGGCGCCATCATATCCCCAGACAGGTCATCACTCACGCCACAGGTTTTGATCGGGAATTTTTTAAAACATAATTACCCATTATTATATGAACTTCAGCACATCAATCTACTCTGTTTATATCTTCCCAAGGAAGATGGTGTATCCCCAGACGCCGAATACATAACTCAAATTATATTTTCAATCTTCCTGCAATGATAACTCTAAACCTATTTTCAAAGTATTTAAATGATTGATGATTGAATGTCCATTCTAAAATAATAATCCCAAAAGAGCATATCTGTTTCTATATTTGTTGACAAATAAAATATTATTTTTAACTCAACTCATCATACTTTTCAATTTTCCTTCAAAGTATTTAAATGATTGATGATTCAATGTCCATTCTAAAATTCATAATCCCAAAAGCGCATATCTGTTTCTATATTTGTTCACAAATAAAATATTATTTAAAAAAAATTATTTATATTATTATTTTATTATATTATTTTTAGAATTTGCAAATTGTTTTCAGTTATTCATTTCCTCTATACCTATATATGTGGTCCATATATGTGCAACCTAAATATGTGACACAATCTCAGTTCTGACTCCCCTTTGTGTTATATGTAATGAAGCCCACCACCTCCCACCCCCACCCCTTCTCCACACCTCTCTCACTATTACACAAGATCTGCAACCCCATTGAGTTCTTTGTTTCTCATCTGATATCATTAAATACCTTTGTTTATTTAGTGTCACGCAATATAGCTGGAGGTCCCAGAGGTGGGTGGGGGGAATCCGGGTGGGGGATGTGGGTTGGGACTACAAAGAGATGGAGTGCTACAGCGTAAATGGTAAACAAACAATCTATATAAAAGGGGTACTCAAATACAAAAAGAATTGAGAATTTTAAGTATGTGATTATCAACTGAAATGAGTTCATAACTGTAGGAGCTGTGTCAAAATTAACTGAGGCAAGTTGAATAAAACTGGGCTAGTTGAGGGTTAAAAATCCCCTAGTTTTATTACATAAGGATATAATTTCATTAATATTGGGACTTAAAGCTCACTTAAAGTGTCCATTTTGTCTACTTGAATATGTTTAACCAGTTTCATTTTAAAAAGTTAAAAACTCAGCAAGCAGAGGTATAACACACAAAAATAAGTTCTTAAAAGACTAAGATAGCCATAACATTATTAATATTCAAAATTTAAATAGACAGGCATTTCCTTTTAAAAATTCAAAGATTTCAGCTCTATAACCCACATAGTTTGACAGTTACTGGGCTTTAAAGTGGCATAATGTCCATAAATTGGGTTTCTGTGGGCATTTTACAATTGTTAAAGAGACCTTAGCAATTAAACTACAGATCTGAAACTTTTTGGGGGACATACATAACAAACAAAAATTATATATAATACAGTTTAAGACTTGTCACACTAAGCATTTCCAAATAACAGGGCAAAATACGGAAAAAATGTCAAAAAAGGCACTTGGGCGAGTGTCTATGGCCCTCATACACAGGTTAAATGTCTACTAAAAACCTTGATTTTCGGCATATGTAAAAAGGACATAATAATGCATTCCCAGATGGGATTTCAGCTCCATCAATCACATAGTTTAACAGTCACAGGGCTTAAAGGTGGTAAAAAGTCCAAATATTGGGTCTCTGTGGGCCTTTTAGAGATCTCGATGTGGCTTTCAAATTAAAGCTTCAGACTTAAAATTTGTTACATACTAAGATTACACATAGAATATGTATCTAATAAAGTTTGAAACTTCTCAGACTTACCATTTCCAAGTTACAGAGCAAAATATGTGAAAAATGTCTTAAAAGGGTCACTCAGGTGGGTGTTTAAGGTCCTCATACACAGGTTAAATGTCTACTTGAAGCCTTGATTTTTGGCACATGTAAAAAGAACATAATAATGTATTCCCAGATGAGATTTCAGCTCTATCAGTCACATAGTTTAACAGTCACAGGCCTTAAAATTGGCAAAAAGTCCAAATACTGGGTCTTTATGGGGCCTTCTAGAGACCTAAATGTGGCTTTCAAATTAAAGCTTCAGACTTAAAATTTGTCACATACTAAGATTACACATAGAATATACATCTAATACAGTTTGAAACTTCTTAGACTTACCATTTCCAAGTTACAGGGAAAAATATGTGAAAAATGTCTAAAAATGGTCACTCGGGTGGGGATTTATGGTCCTCATACACAGGTTAAATGTCTTCTTAAAGCCTTAATTCTTGGCACATATAAAAATAACATACTAATATCTTCCCAGATAGGATTTGTGCTCTATCAGTCACATAGTTTGACAGTCACAGGGCTTAAAAGTAGCAAAAAGTCCAAATATTGGGTCTTTGAGAGCCTTTTAGAGACCTCAATTTGACCTTCAAAATTAAAGCTTCAGACTTAAAATCTGTTAAATACTAAGATTACACACAGAATATATATCTAATACAGTTTGAAACTTCTCAGACTTAGCATTTCCAAGTTACAGGGAACTAGACCAAGGATGCATCTGTGGCCAGATGCAAAATGTATCCACCGGCAAAGGCAAAAGTAGCTATTACTCAGCTATGGCACGAGCTAGAGGTCTGAAATTTTAGTATGTTATAGCTGCCTCAAAATAGGTGAATAACATACTGAAACTAAATAATGTAAATGCAAAAGTTTTCAAGTTATAAGTGATTTACCCAACAGTGATAACCTAAAAGTAGTTATTATTCAGCTATGCCATGAGCTACAGGTCTGAAATTTTACTATGTTATAGCTGACCCAAAAGTAGCTGCATAACATATCTGCACAAAGTGCTCTAAATGCAGTACTTTTCAAGTTATAATTGATTTAGTGCATGATTTAATTAATTTTAATGTATTAAAATTTATTTTAAAAATTCATAAAAAAACTTAAGCATGTGAAACTTCTCCAAAATGTAGGTGAATGAGTTATTTGAGAAATACTGGCTATCTGCAATACTTTTAGTGATAATAGGCATTTACTTATTTTGAGTAGGTGAGTAATTAGCTACAGGTCTGAAACTTCACCAAGTGAAAGCTGTCCCAAAAGTAGGTGAATGACTTATTCGAGAAAAATTGGCTATCTGCAATACTTTTAGAGATAATTAGCATTTACTCATTTTGAGTAAGTGAGTAATTACCTATGGGTCTGGAACTTCACCATGTGAAGGCTATCCGCAATACTTCTAGGGATAATTAGCATTTACTCATTTTGAGTAGGTGAATAATTAGCTACGGGTCTGAAACTTCACCAAGTGATGGCTCTCCCAATAGTAGATGAATGAGTTATTTGAGAAAAATTGGCTATCTGCAATACTTTTAGAGATAATTAGCATTTACTCATTTTGAGCAGGTGAGTAATTAGCTATGGGGCTGAAACTTCACCATGTGAAAGCTCTCCCAAAAGTAGGTGAATGAGTTATTTGAGAAAAATTGGCTATCTGCAATACTTTTAGAGATAATTAACATTTACTCATTTTGAGCAGGTGAGTAATTAGCTATGGGTCTGAAACTTCACCAAGTGAAAGCTCTCCTAAAAGTAGGTGAATGAGTTATTTGACAAAAAATGTCTATCTGCAATCCTTTTAGAGATAATTAGCATTTACTCATTTTGAGTAGGTGAGTAATTAGCTACAGGTCTGAAGCTTCACCAAGTGAAAGCTCGCCCAAAAGTAGGTGAATGAGTTATACGAGAAAAATTGGCTATCCGCAATACTTTTAGAGATAATTAGCATTTACTCATTTTGAGTAGGTGAACAATTAGCTACGGGTCTGAAACTTCACCAAGTGAAAGCTCTCCCAATAGTAGGTGAATGAGTTATTTGAGAAAAATTGGCTATCTGCAATACTTTTAGAGATAATTAGCATTTACTCATTTTGAGTAGGTGAGTAATTAGCTATGGGTCTGAAATTTCACCATGTGAAAGCTCTCCCAAAAGTAGGTGAATGAGTTATCTGAGAAAATTGGCTATCTGCAATACTTTTAGAGATAATTCGTATTTACTCATTTTGAGTAGGTGAGTAATTAGCTACGGATCTGAAACTTGACCATGTGAAAGCTCTTCCAAAAGTATGTGAAGGAGTTATTTGAGAAAAATTGGCTACCTGCAATACTTTTAGAGATAATTAGCATTTACTCATTTTCAGCAGGTGAATAATTAGCTACGGGTCTGAAACTTTACCAAGTGAAAGCTCTCCCAAAAGTAGATGAACGAGTTATTTGAGAAAAATTGTCTATCTGCAATAATTTTAGAGATAATTAGCATTTACTCATTTTGAGTAGGTGAGTAATTAGCTACGGATCTGAAACTTCACCATGTGAAAGCTCTTCCAAAAGTACCTGAAGGAGTTATTTGAGAAAAATTGGCTACCTGCAATACTTTTAGAGATAATTAGCATTTACTCATTTTCAGCAGGTGAATAATTAGCTACGGGTCTGAAACTTCACCAAGTGAAAGCTCTTTCAAAAGTAGGTGAATGAGTTATTTGAGAAAAATTGGCTATCTGCAATACTTTTAGAGATAATTAGCATTTACTCATTTTGAGTAGGTGAATAATTAGCTACAGGTCTGAAACTTCACCAAGTGAAAGCTCTCTCAAAAGTAGGTGAATGAGTTATTTGAGAAAAATTGGCTATCTGCAATACTTTTAGAGATGATTCACATTTACTCATTTTGAGCAGGTGAGTAATTAGCTACGGGTGTGAAACTTCACCAAGTGAAAGCTCTTCCAAAAGTAGGTGAATGAGTTATTTGAGAAAAATTGGCTATCTGCAATACTTTTAGAGATAATTTGCATTTACTCATTTTGAGTAGGTGAATAATTAGCTACAGGTCTGAAACTTCACCATGTGAAAGCTCTTCCAAAAGTAGGTGAATGAGTTATTTGAGAAAAATTGGCTACCTGCAATACTTTTAGAGATAATTAGCATTTACTCATTTTCAGCAGGTGAATAATTAGCTACGGGTCTGAAACTTCACCAAGTGAAAGCTCTTTCAAAAGTAGGTGAATGAGTTATTTGAGAAAAATTGGCTATCTGCAATACGTTTAGAGATAATTAGCATTTACTCATTTTGAGTAGGTGAATAACTAGCTACAGGTCTGAAACTTCACCAAGTGAAAGCTCTCTCAAAAGTAGGTGAATGAGTTATTTGAGAAAAATTGGCTATCTGCAATACTTTTAGAGATAATTCGCATTTACTCATTTTGAGTAGGTGAGTAATTAGCTACGGGTCTGAAACTTGACCAAGTAAAAGCTCTCCCAAAAGTAGGTGAATGAGTTATTTGAGAAAAATTGGCTATCTGCAATACTTTTAGAGATAATTAGCATTTACTCATTTTGAGTAATTAGCTACGGGTCTGAAACTTGACCATGTGAAAGCTCTTCCAAAAGTAGGTGAATGAGTTGAGAAAAATTGGCTATCTGCAATACTTTTAGAGATAATTCGCATTTACTCATTTTGAGTAGGTGAGTAATTAGCTAAGGGTCTGAAACTTCACCAAGTGAAAGCTCTCAATTAGCTACAAATGAGAAAATAGCTATTACTCACTTATGGCATGCAATAGAACCCCAAACTATGTACCATCTTATAGCTAAGGACAAAGTAGCTGAACAACATATTTTAGGAAACACTCTAACTGCAATAGTTTTGGAGTTACAATGGCTTTACTCAACAGTCAGAATTTCAAAGTAGCTATAACTCAGCTATCCAAGGTGCAACAGGTCTGAAACTTTACTATGTTATAGCTTAACAAAAAGTAGATGGACAACATATTTGAAAAGAATTCCCTAACTTCAACACTTTTGAAGATATTTGACATTTACTTCTTCTGTTATTTAGCTACAAATGAGGAAATAGCTATTACTCACTTATGGCAAGCAATAGAACCCCAAACTATGTACCATCTTATAGCTAAGAACAAAATAGCTGAACAACATATTTTAGGAAAACACTCTAACTGCAATACTTTTTTAGTTACAATAGCTTTACTCAACAGTCAGAATTTCAAAGTAGCTATTACTCAGCTATCCAAGGTGCAACAGGTCTGAAACTTTACTATGTCATAGCTTACCAAAAAGTAGATGGACAACATATTTGAAAAGATTTCCCTAACTTTAATACTTTTGAAGATATTTGACATTTACTTCTTTTGTTATTTAGCTACAAATGAGAAAATAGCTATTACTCACTTATGGCATGCAATAGAACCCCAAACTATGTACCATCTTATAGCTAAGGACAAAGTAGCTGAACAACATATTTTAGGAAAACACTCTAACTGCAATAGTTTTGGAGATACAATGGCTTTACTCAACAGTCGGAATTTGAAAGTAGCTATGACTCAGCTATCAAAGGTTCAACAGGTCTGAAACTTTACTATGTAATAGCTTACCAAAAAGTAGATGGACAACATATTTGAAAAGATTTCCCTAACTTTAATACTTTTGAAGATATTTGACATTTACTTCTTTTGTTATTTAGCTACAAATGAGAAAATAGCTATTACTCACTTATGGCATGCAATAGAACCCCAAACTATGTACCATCTTATAGCTAAGGACAAAGTAGCTGAACAACATATTTTAGGAAAACACTGTAACTGCAATAGTTTTGGAGATACAATGGCTTTACTCAACAGTCGGAATTTGAAAGTAGCTATTACTCAGCTATCCATGGTGCAACAGGTCTGAAACTTAACTATGTGATAGCTTACCCAAAAGTAGATGAATAACATATTTGAAAAGATTTCTGTAACTCTAATACTTTTGACGATATTTGGCATTTACTTCTTTTGTTATTTAGCTACAAATGAGAAAATAGCTATTACTCACTTATGGCATGCAATACAACCCCAAACTATGTACCATCTTATAGCTAAGGACAAAGTAGCTGAACAACATATTTTAGGAAAACACTCTAACTGCAATAGTTTTGGAGATACAATGGCTTTACTCAACAGTCGGAATTTGAAAGTAGCTATTACTCAGCTATCCACGGTGCAACAGGTCTGAAACTTTATTATGTGATAGCTTACCCAAAAGTAGATGAATAACATATTTGAAAAGATTTCTGTAACTGTAATACTTTTGAAGATACTTGGCATTTACTTCTTTTGTTATTTAGCTACAAATGAGAAAATAGCTATTACTCACTTATGGCATGCAATAGAACCCCAAACTATGTACCATCTTATAGCTAAGGACAAAGTAGCTGAACAACATATTTTAGGAAAACACTCTAACTGCAATAGTTTTGGAGTTACAATGGCTTTACTCAACAGTCAGAATTTCAAAGTAGCTATTACTCAGCTATCCAAGGTGCAACAGGTCTGAAACTTTACTATGTGATAGCTTACCAAAAAGTAGATGAACAACATATTTGAAAAGATTTCTGTAACTCTAATACTTTTGAAGATATTTGACATTTACTCATTTTGTTATTTAGCTACAAATGAGAAAATAGCTATTACTCACTTATGGCATGCAATGGGACCCCAAACTATGTACCATCTTATAGCTAAGGACAAAGTAGCTGAACAACATATTTGAAGAAAAAGTTGTAACTGCAATAGTTTTTGAGTTATGAGCCCTTTACTCCAAGTAGCTAAGATAGCTATTACTCAGTTATCTTTAGGCCTAAGTCCATAAAACCAAAAAAAATTTCGAGGGCGTGAAAATTCATTGGGACAATTAATTTACAAAAAATCTGTAGCTGTAGTAGTTTTGGAGGAATCTGCGTGACTAACTAACGCACGCACACACGCATGCACGCACGCATGCACACACAGGCATCATTTCATAATCTCCCTCCCGGGCTAAAGCCCGGCGGGAGATAAAAAGATGTGAAAAATGTCTTATAAGGGTCACTCGGGTGGGTGTTTATGGTCCTGATACACAGGTTAACTGTCTATTAAGGGCCTAAATGTTGGGGCACATATAAGAAAACACATAGATATATTCCCAGATGATATTTAACTTAGATGAGAGACATAGTTTGAAAGCTACAGTGCTTGAAAGTGGCAAAAAGTGCATAAATTGGGTCTCTGTGGGCACTTTTGAGACCTTAAGTCGACCCCTTTGGGTAAACCTACAGCCCTAAAATTTTCTACAGACAAGGATTACATATCAAAGTTATACCTAGCGCAGTTTGAGACTCATCAGAATTACCACTTCCAAATTATAGGGCAAAATATGTGAAAAGTATAGCAAAAAATCCCTAAGTGGGTTTATTTATGGGCCTCAAACACAATTTTCTCCTCAACTTAAAGTCGTGATTTTCGGCACATGTACTAAGAACATATTAATGTGTTGTCAGGTAAAATTTCAGCCAGCTGAGCATCATAGTTTGTGACCTACAGGGCTCTAAGTGGCCAAAAGTCCAATTTCTGACCTTAAGGTGGCCATAAGTTCTTTTTTACTGGGAGTTTAAGGTCACCTTAAAATAGGGATCTTCCTTTGGGCACCCTTAACATGTGTACCAAGTTTGAAAAAAAAATATTAATTTGTTTTTGAGTTATCGCGTCCACAAGGAAATTTCTACGGCGGCGGCGCGACGGATCTGAATCCAATATATCCCCGACTTTCGTCTGGGGATATAATAATTTGCTGGGACCTTGACAAAATTTATGGGGTGTGAACACAAGTTCAATAGCAATGATGATCACTTTCAATACTTGCCCACAAAGTTAATTAGGCATTTGTGATCTTGCACTCTGTAGCCACCTATCAACTCTATGTACTTAACTGGAATAGCTCTACCTTGCTTTTCAAATTTCTCTTTTCTGCAGATGCTACACCTTACAGTTTCTGAGTTATAGCTCGGACAAGATTTTATAGGTCAAATCAAGGTCACACCATGACGTTGCACACCCACACCCCCTAACCAATGTCCCTACAAAGTATCAACTTCCTACACCTTACGGTTTCTGAGATACATGCCGGGCAAACTTTTCAAATCTTGTGTCATTTAATTATATTTTAATATCTGTAAAGAGTATTTAAGAATATTTCTTTTGTTCCCACTTCTTTGAGTGTATTTATTTTTGTTCCCATTGCTGTAAGTATATTCATCTTTGTCAGAATTCAAAACATAAGAAACAAGACCACTGCCACGGTGTGTATCTCCTGCCGAGCCTTAAAGGGGAAGAAATACCTTTTCCGAGATATTCTCAATTTTTCATTTTCCACTAAAATCCAAGATGGCGGCCAAAAGTGGCGAAAACTGAAATTTTTCCCCTAGACACAGAATACTGTTGTACTACCCTTCAGGTCAAAAATTCGCTCGAAATCGCTCTATCTCTTACCATTTCGAAGATATTTTCAGTGTTTTATTTTCCGCTAAAATCCAAGATGGCCACCAAAACTGGCAAAAACTGAAATTTTTCCCCTTTGCATAGGACACTTTTGTACTAACCTGTGGGTCAAAAAGTTCGTTCCAAATCACTCTATCTCGTACGGTTTTCGATATTCACACTTTTTCATTTTCTGCTAAAATCCAAGATGGCTGCCAATAGTGGCAAAAATTGAAATTTTTCCCCTTTGCATAGGATACTCTTGTACTAAGCTGCTGGTCAAAAATTCGCTCAAAATCGCTCTATCTCTTACAGTTTTCGAGATATTCACACTTTTTCATTTTCCGCAAAAATCCAAGATGGCCGCCAAAAGTGGCGAAAATTGAAATTTTCCCCTTTGTATAGGACACTTTTGTACTAACCTGTGGGTCAAAAAGTTCGTTCCAAATCACTCTATCTCGTACGGTTTTCGATATTCACACTTTTTCATTTTCTGCTAAAATCCAAGATGGCCGCCAATAGTGGCAAAAATTGAAATTTTTCCCCTTTGCATAGGATACTCTTGTACTAAGGTGCTGGTCAAAAATTCGCTCAAAATCGCTCTATCTCTTACAGTTTTCGAGATATTCACACTTTTTTCATTTTACGCAAAAATCCAAGATGGCCGCCAAAAGTGGTGAAAACTGAAATTTTTCCCCTTTGCACAGGACACTCTTGTTCTACCTTGAGGGTCAAAAATTCGCTCGAAATCGCTCTATCTCTTACGGTTTTCGAGATATTCCCACTTTTTCATTTTCCGCAAAAATCCAAGATGGCCGCCAAAAGTGGCGAAAATTGAAATTTTCCTCTTTGCATAAGATACTCTTGTACTACCCTGCGGGTCAAAAATTCGCTTGAAATCGCGCTATCTCGTACGGTTTTTGAGATATTCACACTTTTTCATTTTCCGCAAAAATCCAAGATGGCCGTCAAAATTGGTGAAAATTGAAATTTTTACCCTTTGCATAGGACACTCTTGTTCTACCATGTGGGTAAAAAATTCGCTCGAAATCGCTCTATCTCTTACGGTTTTCGAGATATTCACACTTCTTTATTTTCCGCTAAAATCCAAGATGGCTGCCAAAAAAAAATTGAAATTTTTCCTCTTGGCATAGGATACTCTTGTACTACCCTGTGGGTCAAAAATTCGCTCGAAATTGCTCTATCTTTTACGGTTTGCGAGATATTTGTGATTTTTCACATTTTCACTAAAAGTAGCAATAAAGTAGCCATTACTCACTTGTACATTGAGCAACAGTTGTGAAACTTAAATATGTTACAGTTCACAAAAAAGTTTATGAACAACATATTTGAGAGAAATTGTGTAGCTGCAATACTTTTCAAGATATAAGCCATTTACTCATTATGGTTATCATTAACAATTGACAATTAACATATATATCAGTAGATTCTTTTTCAGATATTGCTCTCACAATTAATAGTGAAAGTTTTTTAGAAGCAATGCTATCAAGAGTAAGAGGTGAATCTATCAAATATGCAAGTAATGCCAAAAGGAAGCAAAATAACTTAGAAAATATACTAAAAGCTGATATCGAGAAATTGGAGTCTGAAAGTGATAATAACCCATCCGATAATCTTGAAACTAAAAAGATGGAATTAGAAGAAATAAGAAGTGAAAGAATGAAGGGTCAGTGGGTTCGATCACGCTCTCAGTGGAACATCGAGGGTGAAAGACCATCAAAATATTTTTGCTCACTAGAAACCAAAAATTACTTGAGCAAAACTATTAAACGCCTTAAAAAGCCTAATGGCAATTATTCAACTTTACAGAATGAAATATTAGACTCAATATCTCAGTATTACAAGACACTTTTTAAAGCAAATGATCAAAACTTTCAAGGTTATCATCTCGCAGATATATTAGGACAGTACTCCATTAATAAACTAGAAATCGGCCGCCCTGTTGATAGTAGATGCGAATAGAAACAGGATAGCATAGAAGATCACACATTATCATGTGTAATGTCCACCCATGAACCTTTTGCCCAAATTGTACAGTAGTCTTACAAGACCCTGTTTCATTTGTAAAATATATCAATGATGCTTAAATATTTGTTAGTGTAGATGTAAATTATTTCAGCTTCATGCCTTTTTGCATTGGTTGGGTTGAAAATTTTGACGAAATCACTCTATCTGGCATGGTTAAGAAGATAGAAGCAAATTCCTGTTTTTCTATTTTTGGCAAAAATTTGAAAATTCAAAATGGCCGCCATTTTTGGGAAAAGGAAATTTTTTTGAAAATTGCCAAGAGTACATTTTCTAGATACCCTATGGGTCGAAAATTTCAACGAAATAACTCTATTTGGCACGGTTAAGGCCAGTTTGTGTTTTTCCATTTTGGGCAAAAATTCGAAAATTCAAAATGGCCGCCATTTTTGGGGAGGGGAAAATTTTTTGAAAATTGCAAAGATTGCATTCCTTAGATACCCTGTGGGTCGAAAATTTCGACGAAATCGCTCTATCTCGCACGGTTAAGGAGATAGAAGCAAATTTGTGTTTTGCCATTTTTGGCAAAAATTCGAAAATTCAAAATGGCCGCCATTTTTGGGGAGGGGAAAATTTTTTGAAAATTGCAAATATTACATTCCTTAGATACCCTGTGGGTCGAAAATTTCGACGAAATCGCTCTATCTCGCACGGTTAAGGAGATAGAAGCAAATTAGTGTTTTGCCATTTTTGGCAAAAATTCGAAAATTCAAAATGGCCGCCATTTTTGGGGAGGGGAAAATTTTTTAAAAATTACCAAGAGTACAATGCTCAGATACCCAGTGGGTCGAAAATTTTGACGAAATCGCTCTATCTGGCACGGTTAAGGAGATAGAAGCAAATTTGTGTTTTGCCATTTTTGGCGAAAATTCAAAATGGCCGCCATTTTTGGGGAGGGGAAAATTTTTGGAAAATTGCAAAGATTGCATTCCTTAGATACCCTGTGGGTCGAAAATTTCGACGAAATCACTCTATCTCGCACGGTTAAGGAGATAGAAGCAAATTAGTGTTTTGCCATTTTTGGCAAAAATTCGAAAATTCAAAATGGCCGCCATTTTTGGGGAGGGGAAAATTTTTGGAAAATTGTAGATTGCATTCCTTAAATACCCTGTGGGTCGAAAATTTCGACGAAATCGCTCTATCTCACACGGTTAAGGAGATAGAAGCAAATTTGTGTTTTGCCATTTTTGGCAAAAATTCGAAAATTCAAAATGGCCGCCATTTTTGGGGAGGGGAAAATTTTTTGAAAATTGCAAATATTACATTCCTTAGATACCCTGTGGGTCGAAAATTTCGACGAAATCGCTCTATCTCTTACGGTTTCTGAGATATTAGCAAATTACTCAAAAGTAGTACTGAAAATACACAATGAAGTACCTAAATGGCTATTACTCATGTACTGACAAAGCTATCAGTCCCAAATGCAATACCAAGCGAGCTATGGACATAACAATCTTGTATTCAAAATTGTAGTAAAATATCTTTAATTATTTTGGCTTAAATGCACGGAAACCAATGGGTACTGAAAATAGCTGTACTTAAGTATTACTCAGTAAGCAAAAGAGGTACAACAGCCAAAAGCAATCCCAAGCAAGCTACTGACCCAATAAGCCTGCATACCAAATTTGGTGACAATAGCTCTAATACTTTTCCTTTAAATGAGCGGAAACCATGCGTGACGCCGGACATCGGACGCCGGACATCGGACGGCGAAAAAAGCAAAAATAATATATCCACCCCCCAGGGGGGTGGACATAATTAAATACAACCGAAGCTAATGCACTAGAGGGTGCCCTAACGGAAAATGAATTAGGGAATGCCCTAAAGCACATGAAACATAATAAAACTCCAGGTATTGATGGTTTTCCATCAGAATTTTATAAAATATTTTGGAGGTATTTAAAATCTTGTGTTTTAAGAGCATTAAATGATAGCATGGACAGAGGAAAACTACCATTGTCACTGCGCCAATGTGTAATAACATGCTTACCAAAAAAGGGAAAAAAACGTGAAATGATTAAGAATTGGCGCCCTCTCTCAATGCTGTCAGTGCTTTATAAACTAGCATCTGCTGCAATAGCAAATAGACTTAAGCCATATCTTGACAATCTTATTAATAAAACCCAAAATGGATTTGTTCCAGGAAGGTATATTGGTGAGTGCACTCGACTGGTATTTGACATTATGAATTATACTGAAAAACATAACCTTCCTGGAATGTTGGTCCTTATTGATTTCGAAAAGGCTTTTGATTCTATTTCATGGACTTTTATTTATAAAACTTTAGAATTTTTTGGATTTGGAAAATCATTTATCAATTGGATAAAATTATTTAATACAGACATCAAAGCTACCATTATTCAGTGTGGATTTTTATCAAAGTTTATTAATATCGAACGTGGCTGTCATCAGGGTGACCCTATTTCCCCATATTTGTTCATTATTGCTGCCCAAGTCTTGACAATACTTATATTAAATAATAAAAAAATAAAGGGTATTTTCTGCGGAAGTACAGAAATCAAGCTCAGTCAGTTCGCTGATGACACAACATTAATATTAGATGGAACATCTCAGTCCTTGCAGGCTGCTTTAAATGTTTTAGAAGTTTTTGGATCATTATCAGGTCTACGGGTGAACACTGAAAAAACTCAAGTGGTATGGATAGGAAAGAAAAAGTACTGTAAAGAAAAACTGTTACGGCTGAATCTCCAGTGGGATACTATTTGTTTCAATATGTTGGGATTGTCACTTTCAGTTGATCTGACAGAATGCACTGAAATCAATTTTTCAAAACAAATAACAGAAATTTGTAAGATTATTAATAACTGGAACAAAAGGTATTTAACTCCTATTGGTAAAATCACTATTGTAAAGACTTTCTTGTTATCTAAGTTAAACCATTTGTTTTTATCACTCCCTAATCCTAAACCCTCTATACTTCAAAAGATTAACAGCATATTTTACAGATTTATATGGTCAAACAAACCAGATAAGATTAATCGGGATGTGATGAGACTGGCATATTTGGCAGGGGGTTTAAAAATGATAGATATCGAAGTATTTATGAAATCGTTGAAAATTACTTGGATAAGGAGACTGTTTAGATACAACAATGCCCCTTGGATTAAGCTTCTACAAGCTGAAACTTCAATTTGTTTAACCAAAATCTCTCACTTTGGACCACAATATTTGTCAGAAATGATAAGAACTTTTAACCCCTTTTGGCAAGATGTCTTTGAGGGGTGGATTGCCATGTCAGCTAACTTAAGAATTTACAACAGTATTGACTTATTGACAATTCCATTATGGTATAACCCATTCATCTCAGACCAACCATTATATCTTCCTGACTGGTACCAGAAAGGAGTTATAACAGTTGCAGATGTTGTATCTTATAACAAGGTGATCAGTTACGAAGAACTTTGTCAAAAGTTTTCTGCCCGCTTTAACTATCTGAATTACCTTTCACTGAAATGTAAAATAAATATACTTTTGACAAAATTTGGGTATGCATTGGAAAATATTATATTGGAGAGGCCATTTGTTCCTGTCAATCTTAAGTATATTTTAAAAAGCAAAAAAGGGGTTGGAACAATTTATAGAATTTTTCATACCAATTTTTAAAATGATCACAAAATGAAATCCAGATGGAACCAAGAGTTTGAAATTTGCATTGACCACGATACCTGGAGAATGTTGTTTTGCATATGTTTTAAAACAGTGACTAATAACAATCTAATATGGTTTCAGCTAAAATTGATTTATAGGATCTTAGGAACCAATAGTTATCTGCATAAACTAGGCATAAGAAATAGTCCCAACTGTCATTTCTGTCAACAGCCAGAATCCCTACTGCATATTTTTTATGAATGTCCAAATTCAAGCGAACTATGGAATGACATTGAAAAACTATTGAAAGAGAGGATAAGTTTAGAAATAAAATTTTCTTGTTTTACAATCATTTTTGGATATATTAATAAAGACCAGAATCATATTCCAATCAATAGCTTGATTCTCGTTACTAAGAAGTATATATTTGATACATCTAGAGACGGCAAGAGACTAATTCTAAAGTCACTAAAACATAGATTGAATAGCCTGTTAAGAGACGAGGAATATTGTGCCAAATTAAATGAAAAAGAAACAGAGTTTTCTCACGTTTGGGATAGATGGGCATCTGTGTTTAGGAATGTGCATTAGAATTACAAAAAAAATTGATCAAAATGAAGATGTATAGGGTATTGCTTTAATTACTATAATAAATTGTGGTGTGTGAAAAGTTACTCTTGATCCCTATCAGGGATAATTCTTTATGCTTCATTTGTTTTGTGTATTTTTTTTTCTTTGCCTAAAAGTGACAAGTATGTGTTTAATTTTTTATATGTAAATGTTTTTTTTGCACCTGTTATAAAAAAGAAAATAAAAATATAAAAAAAACAATTGACAAAGTGGCTATTACTCACTTAGCTATGGAGATACACTTTCAAACTACTGACCATGTTGTAGCTGAGCAACATATTGGAACAAAATACTCTAAATGCAATAGTTTGAGAGTTATAAGTCATATAATTATATTAGGTAAAAGTGCTATTACTCACTCAAAAGTAGCCGCCAAAGAAAATTAGGATACTCTTGTACTACCCTGTGGGTCAAAAATTCGCTCGAAATTGCTCTATCTCTTACGGTTTGCGAGATATTTGTGATTTTTCACATTTTCACTAAAAGTAGCAATAAAGTAGCCATTACTCACTTGTACATTGAGCAACAGTTGTGAAACTTAAATATGTTACAGTTCACAAAAAAGTAGATGAACAACATATTTGAGAGAAATTTTGTAGCTGCAATACTTTTCAAGATATAAGCCATTTACTCATTATGGTTATCATTAACAATTGACAAAGTAGCTATTACTCACTTAGCTATGGAGATACACTTCCAAACTACTGACCATGTTGTAGCTGTGGAGAAAGTAGCTGGAACATATTGGAACAAAATACTCTAAATGCAATAGTTTGAGAGTTATAAGCCATATAATTACATTAGGTAAAAGTGCTATTACGCACTCAAAAGTAGCCAAAGTTCACCAAACCCAAAAAATATTGAAGAGCATAAAAATTCATTAGGACAAGTAATTTACCAAAAATGTGTAACTGTAGTAGTTTCAGAGAAAACTGCATGACCCATGCACGCACGCACGCATGTACGTACACACATGGTGCAAATTATAATCTCCTGCCGGCGAGCCGGGCGGGAGATAATAATATACCAGTACAAATTAGGGGTGTGACGAGTACAAATAATTCGGGTCGATTACTCGCGGACAAAAAATCGGCTCGACATCGAGCACTCGCGAAGTTTAGTATCCACCATTACAGGAACCAACATCCAATATGGCGGCTCCCGTAAACAACAAAAATATAAAGATAAAAGCTTTGAATCACTTGAATTAGCTGATGTCATCATATAATATACTTAATATTATGTTAAAAATGGTGGATTATGTGATTTAATGCCAGCATGGTATGTTATTTATTTTTTATTTCCTTAAAAACGTAACCGCTTCAATAGGTTGTTATATGCACACGAGTAGTCGACTCTTAAAATTGGGATCGAATTTTCGTAAAATTTCCCTCGCTCGGCGAGTGTCGACTGCTCGGTCGCACCCCTAGTACAAATGTATATATATTTTTTTCTTTGTTATAACAGGGGAGGTCAACTTCAGGCACTTACCGGAGGTTGCTGAGTCAAGCAGCAATTAAAACAAAACATCACTTGGGTCATTCCACAGGGGTTCCAGGGTAACTAAGTAACAGAACAAAAGTGTCCCAAAATGGACACGCAGTCAGCTGTCTCGGAGCTAAAAAGCAAAAAAGAAAAAAAAGTTAAAATAAGGAGTTAATGAAAACATTTTCAACAAGACTTAGGCAGATAAACAGACATCAAACAAAATATTTCTCTCATCTGTTCACCTTTCTACATCTTGTTTATAACATTAAGATGCCCTTTGACTGATGCTGTACATGTACATTGATATATCGAAATATAGTAGGATAAAATATTTTGTAAGAGGACATTATGAATGAGGAGGCTCACTTGTGCTGTGTATTTCAGCAATTAAACCATCTTCAAGGTATTTATCCAGGAATTAACTTTGGTACCTTGGTGGCGAAGGAGTAAATTTGTGTACTGTCTGTTTTCAAATGCATTGTATTTATGTGCTGCAATTTAACTGAATTTTAACTTTGCAAAGTGGAACCAACATGTCTCTATTAGAAAATGATAACAATGATAACAAGATTATCAAAATCCATCAATAAATAAAGTCTTTATGTCAACTTGAATTTCTGATTGAAGGAGGCAAAGTTTGCACTGATGAGTCAGAGTTGACCAGTTTCCTTGTTGAATATATGGGTGTAGTACGTAATGTTCTACTGCAGCTGATGTACATGTTTTCGATATATTCACGTTTTTGATCACTTATATTAGTGGTGGTGGACCAATTCACGCCCGGATACCAATTCTGGCCCACCTCCAATTTTCTTGAAGATTTATAATTTTTCATAGAGAAGATGTTTACCACATCATAATCATCAAATTGATCATAAACATTTGTAATATATTGTTTAACTGCAATGTTTTGGATAAATTTAGGGGTGTTCGTGAATTGGTCCACCACCACTATAAGTTCAGAGTCCCTCTCTTTTTTGGATGATGTTTTTATTATATTTTAGAATAAATATGCAATCACACTGAAGGAAAGACTTTGGAGATTTAACTTTGTTGCACTCTGTCTGATAATTTTGTTTGTGTTTGTTTTCAAATTCATCATTGTCTGTTTATGTTGTCATATCGAAAACCCGTCCATCGAGGATACTGATACGTATTTATTTATTTGGTGTTTTACGTCACTTGCAACACTGAACAGGTCATATCACGATGGGTAGTTGGAAGGGCTGAGGAAACCAGCACATACAGTTCGTCAGGGTTCTGTACTGTAAACTGCCAACCAATGTCATGCAGTACAGATCAATATCGGGGCCACAGTCACATGATCCTCCACAAATTCAGATACCAGAAAAATTCTGAGTTGCCAAACTTGTAGTTCTATTATAGTATATGCATAAAATTTATGTCACACCAGTTTTTTAACAATGAAAAACGTACCTTGGTGACTGTGGCCCCGATACTGATCTGTACTGAGTAACCTTACTGTCAGGATTACCAGACGTTTCGACCCTCTTTTTTCCCAGACGTCTTGACCTACTTTTGCCAGCCGATTCAACCCAATTTGGAAGCATAAGCCAAATCACGGTTTCATCTGTGCATGCTCCAGCATACGTCCTTGAAGGGTCAAGTGGGTAAAAACAAACGTAGGAAACAAAACCAGGAAGTGATTTTTAAATGCTGAAAAATGACAATAATATATGTTTCCTTGCATAACACACATTAAAGTAAATTTTTATTACAAATATACATATGGATCTACGAAATGGTGTTTTACCACCAGGAAAAGATATTTTAAAATATTGTTTTAGGCCATCTAAGTTAGGCGAAAATAGGGGTCAACAGAATTACAAATCCAATAAACAAGTGCTAGTTATTGGTTTAATATCTTGGAAACTCTGTAAGCTATAGATATGTTATATGCATCACTAGAAAAGTAGTTAAACAGAACGTCTGCTTGTTTTTTCTTGCATTTAAATCCATCCAAATATGGCAAGTAAAAAAAAATCATAAAAAGTTTTTAAAAATTTTAAAAAGTAAGTTAAAAAGCAAGTAAAAAAAAATATATATTTAAATACCGGTATTTCTTGGTGCCCCTATATAATTCAATCTTATGTATCTTAATATGGACTTCACTAATAGTGAATCACTATCATTAAATACAAAAAAAAATTGAGGTAAATCCCTCAAGTGTGTTTACTGGAAAAAAATAATATTGCATTTGTGTTATGATAAAAGACACAAAACCTTGATTTTGAAGGTACTTTTACTCCATTAGTATATCAGTATGGTCACCTTATGTGGCAGGAAAAAAATTATTTTATAATCACCAGGAATCATTTATATGAGGAAGAAATCTGGAAGATTGTGAATACTTATTTCTTGTTTACCTGGATACTTCAAAATAATGTCTTCTGTAGCTTTGCATACCAGTACAATAAGTAAAAAAATAACTACTGTATATTGCTGAAGGCAAAGTGCATCAATAATATATCATACAAGAATTTTTTTCATATTAAAAAATATTGTGACAGGATCATCGGACTCCCTATGTATCAGTCCATACCTGCCCATATCGGACTCACAATGTATTGGCCCATACCTGGCCCAGAACTCAGTCGCAATTAGGTAGGAGTATTGCAACCTTAGACCAATATTGGCCCAACAGAGGTCAAATGTAGAGATATGCAGCCTAAACAGTGGTTAGAAAGCCACAGAAGACCCAATATGTTGGCCTAAGTGTGCCAATAACTGACCATGTAAGAGTACTCAGAGTGCACATACCTCCACCAAGGCCCAACATCTCCAATATTACTTCAATTTACTTGTGAGAAACATTAGAAGAAATCTTTCAAAAAGTAATAACTTTAATGGCATCATTATAATTAAAATTGAAAGAATACAGTTAAAACCATAAGCAAACTAAAACCTTTTCCTGGGAATTAAACCCTGCTGACATAT
Organism: Sabellastarte sp. h YS-2021; assembly: GCA_964017235.1. NCBI lineage: Eukaryota > Metazoa > Annelida > Polychaeta > Sabellida > Sabellidae > Sabellastarte > Sabellastarte sp. h YS-2021. The sequence continues at coordinate 154,409,692 of OZ024929.1, read as the reverse complement.
ACCTGTATGTTAGTGAACCAATAAAAATTGCTATTATTTTAAATATATAGAAAATAGTAAATAAATATCCAACATTTATATACTCATCAAATCATATATATAAAAATATTTAATATTATATCTCAAACATATTCTGATTCAAATATAAGATATGTATTATTATAGATGGAGAGGTTGTTATTATTTAATATTGTTCATCTTTTGACTGGACATTAAGTGCTATAAAAGATTATTTTGGCATAAGGCATGTTTTGCTTTTCTTTTCCACCATTATGTTTGAATAATAAGTAAAATATTTCAGTTTAGAAAAATAACACCAAAAAATAAATCATATGGGGGTACAAATGAATGTAAACAGAGGAGTATTCTTAAGTTATGGTTTTTCATCCATATCTCCATGGATTTTAATGCAAAACAAACAAGAAAGAATCCCTGTAATAATGCCTTTCTGAAAAAAATGCATACAACATATTATAGATGTAACAGCTTCAGAACTACCAACGAAAAATCAACCCTTATTGGCGAATTTTTAAAGCTAATTTAACATTACAACTGGGCGAAAATAAGTGATTCTTATAAAAACTGCTTCAAATATTTAAGATAAATTCCATTTTGTAAATAGAACTACACGGGTGGTCACAAAGATAAACGGTCACAGAGATACACAGTCTTTAAACCTTTCAGATCCAAGTAGTTTAAATAATAGAATAACACAAACTAAATAGCAAATTATACTTAAACATGCATATCGTGACATTTGGTTTGTGTTATATTATAGTTAAACCCTTTAACCGATTTTGGTCTGATAATTTCTGAGGACCGTTTATCTCTATGACCGTTTATCTCAGTGACCACCCGTGTAATATATATAACACAGTGGCTATTCTGCCGACAGTCGTCGGTAAAATAGAGTATGGCTTATTTTACCGACGGTCAACAAAATTAGGTTTTGAATTAAGTAAAAATTCTGAAATTAAGTTCACTTATAAATGATTGAAATGCATTGAAATGCAAAAACATATAAGAATGCCACCACTGCTCATAATATATTGCCAATTCATAACTAATGACCAAACCTAGACCGATTAATCTGTCTCTCAGCCAATTTTTAAAAGATGGATGTATTGGCGAGAGACAGATGGCATTAGTATGCAAAAAACATAAACGTCCTGAAGGGCAACAAGTGGCACACATTCTGACATTAAACCTGTACTAGGCTACCACCTTGAGTGTCAAGGATGTGCCCCGCATTAAAAGAAATAAACTTTTTGCATAGTTAATGGATATATTTACCAAAATTTATTTCACTTGCCAAATTTTATCATTGTTTATACAAACAGGAAGTGCAGAAAAAGTATCTATATTACTGCAAACACAGAAAATTGTGTTCCTGCATCTAAATGCTTTATACTGTTAATACATATAAGTGCATATTTTAAAGTTTAAAGGGACAGTAATTTTTAGATATTGAAGTTTTTTGTGTAGCAAGGAACTCTGTCCCAAAATGCCATCCATCAGTTTTAAAAAGGCATATTTTGGGACAGAAAACTCGGTCTAGACCAAACCTAGCCTCCCTTTTGATTTCCTAATTGAGTAATTGTAACACCACTGAGCTTTAGATTTTGGTACTAAAGCTTGATATGGAGCGAGTTGTCTTTTTCTTAAATGGGGCGAGTTGGACATTGGGGCGAATAAGCCTAATCAGCATTTCGAGTACGCATGCGTGAAGTCATTGTCCCGGCTTCCGTTTCGGGATAAACAAATCTACGTATATCTGAACCAGGAAGTGATTTTTACATGAATATAAGAGTAAATAATACATAATTTGCTGCATAAAACTCACAAAACTTATTTTTTATAAAAAATATACCTAACGACCTATAAAGTAAAGATTTGTCACCAGGAAAAGATATTTTAAAATATAGTTTTTAGTCTTCTAAGATGGGCGAAAATAGGGTTACTTACATGTACAGATATTTCTGAAGATGATTCTTCATTGATTATTTACTTAAATTTATATGTTAAAATTATTGTTGTTTCAGATATTTTATAATTTGAAATAAACGTTAAAATATTAGCTAATAAATTTGGAAATTGGTTGAGAACACCAGCAATTGGTACGGGTACGTTTATATTAATTAGTTAAAAATACTTGTGTATTTGGTAAAAAAAAATCAGCAAAAATTTAAAGAAAATTTTAGATAAAATAATATGCACACTACATGTGTTGAGCTTAATTTTTTTATAAATATGGAGCTACAGAAGAATATTTTTTGCCAAGAAAAGATACTTTAAAATATTGTTTTTATTCTTCTATTTATTTATTTATTTATTTGTGGTTTTACGTCGCTTTCAACACTGTACAGGTCATATCACGACGGGTAGTTGGAAGGGCAGAGGAAACCAGTACATATAGTTCGCTAGGGTTCTGTACTGTAAACTGCCGACCAACGGCAAGCAACTACCAGCTTTCCCACTTAAGGCCATGACGGGGATCGAACCCTGACCTCAGAGGTGGGAGGCGAGAGTTTTACCACTCTGCCACCGTGGCCCCTTTTTATTGAACAAAAAATTAAAAATAGGGACTACACTTCCTTAAAAGTGAAATAATTACTATTACTTCGATATTTTTTTATCAGTGCAGCTTGTCATAAATGATCATGTTCTTAATCATAAAATTAAAAAAAAAACAAGGAAATAAAGGTCACATAATACACTTAAGATTAATGTATAATAAAGCTAATACATGATGCTGAAAAAAGAATAATAGGAAAATACTACAAAATATTCAAAAATATTAGGAAATAAATAAATAAATACATGAAACAATGAGTGCTTTATTTATTATCCACCAGTTTGTTTAAATAATAAGTAAAATAAGTCCATCAATGAAAAAAAAATGGAAAAAAATTTAGAATGAAAATACAAAAAAAAAATTTTTTTTTTTTAAATTAACTTATGATTCCTTCTCCAGTTCTTCATAGATTTTAATGTAATGAAACGAGCAGAAGCTGTTTAAATTCCTTTTGAATGATGTGTATCACATATTTTTAAGTTACATAATTTTTTTTTGGAAATATCAAAGAAAAAAAAACGAATTGGTAACACCAGTTAGATCTTGGTTGCAACTGGGCGAAAATAGAGGATTTATGTTAAAACTGCCACAAATATCTCACAACAAATCCACATTCTTCACAGAACTAATTTACATAATTTATTACACTATTTCCATTATATTTTTTATAAGATAAATGCGTATATATAAAGAAATCAAATAAAATAAATATTCGCTACTTCCTGGTTCTTTGTCACAGACGTTTTTTGTTTATCCCGATACCTTCCCGTGATGCTTTGCGAGAATCGAAATGCTGATTAGGCTTATTGTCTCGATACCTTGATACCTCTGTCAGTACTGTAGCACTAATTTCTAAAGATTGCGAATATTGTATTTTTTCAATAAATACTATCATAACAAATATTCTACGGAACAATAGCCAAGAAAGATGTAAACACAAACTTTAACTAGCTTTATTCCAACACTTTTGGCTCAACCAGGAAAATGTTTTTAAAAGTGTAAATTACTTCCGTTTCCCCACTAGTGTGAGACTATAAATACGCTAGCCTACTACAAACGATTTAAAAACTAATCGCACAAACTAACAAGTTGTTTCAGTGAAACCACCCTAGATTTGTTAAAATTAGCTTGGTTTCGGATGGATAAGTGGCACTGTTTCACAAACAAATTAACATAATAGCTATGGCACACATAAAACTAATATTTACCGTTGAAAAGTTATTTTTATATTTTTCTTATGTTTTTTTCTTATATTTGCTTTTATTGCATTTTAATCCATTCAGAACCGAGGAAAAAACAGTTAAAATTTTGAGAAGTACTTTAATCACTGTCACAGGACAAGGTTTCCAAGGGGCAACAATGCATCACTCCACAGGCCCAATTGTCAACATGCTAACAACAAGCTAAACATATAAGCTCTTGTGTAATCTCATAACTAGCGAGCAGAGTTAGAGCTAGTTGGTATTAGAATAAAAGAGAAAAATACTTCAAAACAATGCGACAACAAAGACTGTGACCAGAATTAGATTGAAGATCTTTTTGCTAATTTCCAAGAATAAAATAAATTTATATAAACTTTTTATTATTGGAATATAGAAGTTAGGAGAATACAAAAAAGGAACTTCAAACTAAAGCCATCATTAATTATTTGAGAAATGACTTATTGGACTAAAATGTAAAAGAACTACTATTTTCTTTCGGAGGCATTTAAGTCTGTAAATCAATACAGAAGGTATGTTTCATAAGAATTAATTTTCACTATGAAACAAAAATATTGTTATGAAAACCACAAAGTGATAAAATCACAATACACATTTCCAAGTATCAGTCATACATCTACATACACACTAAATCCCAAGGGTTTATCACATAAAATAAAACATACTGGCTCACAGCAATGTAACTGAGGAATGCAATATAATGTATGCGTTAGGATAAAAACTTCTATAAAAAACTTCTATATAAAAACTTTTATATTATTAACCTTTTTCAGCTGCATGATTGATGTTGCCTTTGTAGTTCTTATTTATATTTATGTGGTACTACTTATTCTGGCTAAGTATAAAAGGTCATTCCATAGTAGGTTTCAAACATCCTATTGCTTTTAAGCCCAAATTACTGTGATGTTAACATTCATACCTAAGCACAATATAAATATATTAAGATTTTTATTAATCTATCAAAAGTTAGTGGTTCTGTGTATAAGCCCTGATTAAAATGACTGAAATTATGGATGTTTACTGTAATGGAACTACCTAAAGCCACCTAAAGCACTTGCTGAATGACAAGGGCCACATAACCATCGCTGAGGGAAACATGCAAAGCTGGAGATTATTGGTACAGACTACAAAGAAAAATGGTGTATATATGTGTAAAGTGACTGTGCACTGTTTTTCCCCTCATGTCCCCCATCTTTTCTTTGCTTTACAACTGTTTTAGACCTCTGGTTAAATGTCATGATGTATGTTTTACTTATAAAAATATGTGCTTCCAGTGTCAGTATTTATAAACGTATGTTTTTTTTTTCCAAATTGACACTTTTGTAACTGTGCATCATTATGCACATGCAAATATATAAATGTCCTAACAGTATATGTATTTTTGGTGACCTTACTTGTAATTTCACATTTTTTAGTCATTCGCAAATATAGTGAAAATGTATTCCTTGTGAGGAACAAAAAACACATACAGTACCTCATATACCTCATTTCATTATGAGGTAATCCAACCTAAAAACTGAATAATAAAGAATAGGCAATTGCACTGATGACTAACTAGATTACTGCCGACAAGACAGACTACCTCTGCATTATAAACAACAGGGCTCCACTAACAATTAAGGTTGCATGTTTATTGTATCCACTAAATAGCATCCGGTGGATACTATGGTTTAAGCATGGGTATGCTGCCAATATAATGTTCAGAGAATTTCCTGTTAACCCTCTAGAGCATAAGGTATTATAGGTTGAGTCCTCCAATTTGCAGAATATATTCACCATTACAAAATCTTGCCTGGGAATATTTTTGTCTCATTTTAAAAAACAAGATGGCTGCCACAGACATTTTTCATGGTCATCAAGAATTGTATAGAGATTTTTCCGGTTACCCCTCTAAAGCAAAATGTGTCACAAGTAGAGTTCTCAATTTGCAAGATATGTTTATTATTACAAAAGCTTGTCAAGGAATATTTTGGCCTGATTTTGAAAAAAAAAACATGATGGCTGCCATGGGCGTGTCTTTGATGGTCATCAAGGAGTTTACACATTCTGAGGCTTTTTCTTATCTTTGAAAAGTTGAATCACTTTATCTATTTTTTTTTGCATTGAGTAAATCACTTGTAACTTCAACACTTGAATTTAGATTTCTTTTTTTGTTGTTGGGGGGGGGGGGGCTGTGGGGTTTTCCTTAAATAATTTTATCTTAGTTTCTTATGTCCTCAATATTTTTGATATTTTTTGCAGATCTAGGTCCATAGCTAAGTGAGTTACAGCTATTTTCTCAGTACCAATAAAGATGGCACCTTTTTGAGATTTACCTCAATAACTAAATGGGTAAAGGCCGTTTATTGTATTTAAAAGTGAGGAAAATGAGCAAATTACTTTCTCTTTTTAACCATAATAGTTACAATACAATGTTTTGGTTAAATATGCTCTTAACCTACTTTCTCATGTTCTGTGTTATGGCAAATTTTCAGAGCTGTAACTCCCCAGCTGACTGAGTAATAACTAATTTGCCATTTTGTTAATGAGTATATCACTTGTAACTTCAAAACTATTGAGTTTAAAAGATTTTATCAAATATGTTGTTCATCTACTTTTTGATGATCTGGGTCATGCCAAAATTTCAGAGCCACAGCTCCACAGCTAGTTGGGTAATAGCTGCTTTGCCATTTTTCCAATGAATAAATCACTTGTAACTTTAAAAGCTGTAGTTCTACAGCTACTGAGTAATAGCCTCTTTGATAGTTCATGTTTGAGTAAATTACTACAAAACTACTGAATTTAGAGTAATTTTGCAAAACATATTGTTCAATAACTTTTTAATGTTCTGTGTCATGGCAAATTTTTAGAGCTGTAGCTATAATGCTACCTGAGAAATAGCTACTTTGACATTTTACCAATGAGTAAGTCATGTGTACGTACTCTATTTAGAGGTGTTTTTATCAAATATGTTCTTCAGCTACTTTTTAATGTTCTGTTTCATGGCAAATTTTCAGATATATAGCTATAATGCTAACTGAGTAATAGCTACTTTTACATCAGAGGCAGATCTAGATGCATAGACGTATTTGGAATGGGTAGGATATCAATTTTTATCTTCTTTATGCTATATGTTTCAACTGTTAGTTTAATTTAGTGTTACTTTTGTAGTTGACCATGTATGTATTTTAGTTGTCACAAATTAGTCGCGAAATAGAGCAAAGTTTGTCAATTGACTAACTTCCTGTGTCATTGTCATTCTACAGTCAAATCAATGTTCGTCAGAGATTTGTCATACTGTTAAAGGTTTGTCAGGTGACAAATTTCATTAAAATTATTGCCTTGGAAACATATAGCTGAGCAGTACTCTGTATTGTAGTTCCATTTGTGGAAAACGTATGTGGATAAACAAATCTATTGTGTCACAACTTAGTCACGGAAAAGACCAAAGTTTGTCAACTGACTATACCTTCCCCTGCCATTGTCAATCTGCATCAAATTAATCTTTGTCAGATATTCATTAGACTAGGTAAGGTTTGTCAATTGACAATGAAGTTATTGCGTCAAATTAATGTTTGTCAGATGTTCGTTATACTAGGCAAGGTTTGTCGATAAGCCTTACTGCTCAGCCAGTGAATTTCGTCACCCCAGTGAAGTTTGTCACCTGCATTTCATGACAATATTAAAGCCTTTTTACTAGATCTAAACTAGGAAGTGATTTAAACATGATAAAAATACAAAAATGTACATATTTTCATGCATGACACACATCATACTTAGTTTTTATAAAAAATATACATATGGATGTACAAAATCGTGATTTTTCAATGTGAAAATATATTCTAAACTATTAATTGTTTTCACTTTTCATTCGTCTAAGGTGGGTGAAAATAGGGATTTTTGGAACTGCTTGAATCTATTTTTGACTTGACTTTTTATTTATTTAAAAAAAATTATGTACACTTTTTTAAAAGGAAATAATTTTAATTTGTGGTGCTTTTTATTAAAATAAAGCCATAAGGTGTTGGCAAATATTTCTTAGAGTGTTGAAACACAAGAAATTAAATTTGAGAAATTTATTGAGGAAATAACATTCATTAAACATTCATAATTACTGAAGTAAAAATATGGTATGTGTACCATTTTAATGACATTTTATTGTAGTTTTAGATTTTCCCTTAGTTTACTGAAATTAGTTGTGGATATGATAAATAAAAAAGTATGTACCAGTAACAGACTCATGACAATAATTAACTATCAGCCACACCATAATACAGGTGGAAACCACCAATGCTGGACAAAAAACTATATTTTATAAAATATGATATTTTTATCATTATAAAGGCAAATTATTATTTCTAATCTTAATTTAAGCAGTTTTATTGTATATTTGTCAATTTTTGGATTAAATGGTGAAGAAAATTTTTGCCAGGTATGTTATTAAGACAACCAGAAGTTAAGGACGTTAACTGTTCACTGCAGTGTCTAGCCATTTAGAAGACAATTATTACTGGGGACTATCCGCCCCCACACTTTTCAAGCCATGTCTGATTTTCAAACTGATCTTTAGAAAGAAATAACCTTTTAAGGTGTGGGGGAGGATAGCCCCCAGTGAAAACAATAACTGTGATCCATTGGGTGTTTGTAAATAAAAGTTACAATGCCATATCAGCTTAATAAAATATGTTCATAATTTTCTTGTTAAATAGGTTATCTTACTTGAGCATTATTATATTCAGTGCCATTAATTTTATTTTAAGGTAAATTTTAGATAAAAGTCGTTCAACACTATTCTTTTTGTACTAAATTGTGAATTCATCTACATTCTTAAAGAATGCCAATGAGAGGCAACCCTTTGTCACATGTACCCATTTTTAACCAATTATGTCTCCATGTTTCCTATTTTCTGTGACTTTGTCAATGAATTAAAATGGAAATATTATGAATATTTGCTTTTATTCATCTGCCTTTTTTATTAAAAACTGATGGTGAAAATGTGACTAAAACGATTTTACATGGGAAATAATATTGTCAACATGTTGCAGATCATAAAAATATTGGTATAGTTCTGTAAAAGTAGGGGGAGTGTATTTTTTGGTTTTCCCTTGACTTCTGTTACCTTTGCACATCTGCTGACCTTTCAAAATTTATATTTATATGTCTAGAATTATGATTTATAAATGTAGACTTAACTTGGCTGAACTTGTAAAACCAAAGTTAAGCCTAAGACCTATTAGTTAAAAACTACACATTGCGTCTCGACGCAGTGTATCCCTGGACGGTACATTGTTGAAGCGTGATAAACATAGTATTTCCAGCCATATAAGCGAGTTATAAGCACTTTAAAGTTTGGCTATCCTTGTTTGACCTTGAAGGAGGGGCCCAAGGTCAAATCCATCCACACCAAAAGATTCCCAGCCCATGATTTCCTATAGGTTGGTTTACCATCCCAAACCTCTAGGACCAATAATAAGAGAGTTATAAGCACTTTTAAGTTTGACTATCCTCATTTGACCTTGAAGGAGGGGTCCAAGGTCAAATCTAACCACACCAAAAGATTCCCACCCCAAGATTTCCTATAGGTTGGTTTATCATCCCAAACTTCTACAACCAATAATAAGTGAGTTATAGTCACTTTTAAGTTTGTCTATCCTCATTTGACCTTGAAGGAGGAGCCCAAGGTCAAATCCATCTACATCAGAAGATTCGAAGCCCATGATTTCCTATATATTGGTTTACCATCCCAAACCTCTAGAACCAATAATAAGCGAGTTATAAGCACTTATAACATTGGCTCTCCTCATTGGACCCTGAAGGAGGGGCCCACGGTCAAATCTGACCACACCAAAAGATTCCGAGCCCATGATTTTCTATAGGTTGGTTTGCCATCCCAAACCTCTAGGACCAAAAATAAGCAAGTTATAAGCACTTTTATGTTTCGCTACATTCATTTGACCTTGAAGGAGGGGCCCAAGGTCAAATCTGAACACACCAGAAGATTCCCAGCCCATGATTTCCTATATGTTGGTTTACCATCCCAAACCTCTAGGACCAATTATAAGCGAGTTATAAGCACTTTTTAGGTTGGCTATCCTCGTTTGACCTTGAAGGAGGGGTCCAAGGTCAAATCTGACCACATCAGAAGATTCGCAGCACATGATTTCCTCTAGGTTGGTTTCACATTGCAAACCTCTGCAACCAATAATATGGGAGATATAGACATTTTTAAAGTCCACTATGTGGGGTACTTTCGCACTCCGTGGATGACCTTGAATTTAGAACTCCAAGGTCAAATGTCTGCAAGGTTGTAGAGGACATATATATCTCTTAAAAATATCACTAATGAAGAGATTCAACCTTCTACCTATGAGAACCAGCCAGTAGAAAAATGTAGATAATTTTCAAAGTAATGCCTGCGGCGGCCATCTTGTTTTTCAGAATGAGGCTAATTTCAGTCCCAGAGAAGTTTACCCCCAATGAAGATATCGTGCAAATTTGGTGAACCTAGCTGGTGTAGATTTTCTCTGAGAGCGTTAACGCTGAAAATCTCTACGCGCTACTGCGGCAGCGTAGCGAATGCTAACCAAAGTATCAACCGGATGCCTCCTATTGTATCCATTATTTGAGACATATTACTCAAAGACAAATTTTTTTTTAAAATCATGTCTGAATATTTTTTTGCCATTCTTGTAACAAAAAATTGGACTGGGAGGCCTGGGTTTGATTCCCAGTGTTGTGGAACGAGACATCATAGCTCAGTGACAGAGCAGTCAGTCTGTTATTAAGCGTCCCTGAAAGGGCGCTTATTTGTTTTCGCCTCAGTTTCCTCGCCGCCGCCGCCGCATTATGGTCTCCCTTGAATATCTCCCTTATTATATCCCCAGACGAAAGTCGGGGATATATTGACTTCAGGTCCGTCGTGCCGCCACCGCCGCCGCCGTAGAAATTTCCTTGTGGACGTGATAACTCAAAAACAAATTAATATTTTTTTTTTCAAACTTGGTACACATGTTAAGGGTGCCCAAAGGAAGATCCCTATTTTAAGGTGACCTTAAACTCCCAGTAAAAAAAGAACTTATGGCCACCTTAAGGTCAGAAATTGGACTTTTGGCCACTTAGAGCCCTGTAGGTCACAAACTATGATGCTCAGCTGGCTGAAATTTTACCTGACAACACATTAATATGTGTTTAGTACATGTGCCGAAAATCACGACTTTAAGTTGAGGAGAAAATTGTGTTTGAGGCCCATAAATACCCCCACTTAGGGATTTTTTGCTATACTTTTCACATATTTTGCCCTATAATTTGAAAGTGGTAATTCTGATGAGTCTCAAACTGCGCTAGGTATAACTTTGATATGTAATCCTTGTCTGTAGAAAATTTTAGGGCTGTAGGTTTACCCAAAGGGGTCGACTTAAGGTCTCAAAAGTGCCCACAGAGACCCAATTTATGCACTTTTTGCCACTTTCAAGCACTGTAGCTTTCAAACTATGTCTCTCATCTAAGTTAAATATCATCTGGGAATATATCTATGTGTTTTCTTATATGTGCCCCAACATTTAGGCCTTTAATAGACAGTTAACCTGTGTATCAGGACCATAAACACCCACCCGAGTGACCCTTATAAGACATTTTTCACATCTTTTTCCCTGTAACTTGGAAATGGTAAGTCTGAGAAGTTTCAAACTGTATTAGATATATATTCTGTGTGTAATCTTAGTATTTAACAGATTTTAAGTCTGAAGCTTTAATTTTGAAGGTCAAATTGAGGTCTCTAAAAGGCTCCCAAAGACCCAATATTTGGACTTTTTGCTACTTTTAAGCCCTGTGACCGTCAAACTATGTGACTGATAGAGCTCAAATCCTATCTGGGAAGATATTAGTATGTTATTTTTATATGTGCCAAGAATTAAGGCTTTAAGAAGACATTTAACCTGTGTATGAGGACCATAAATCCCCACCCGAGTGACCATTTTTACACATATTTTTCCCTGTAACTTGGAAATGGTAAGTCTAAGAAGTTTCAAACTGTATTAGATGTATATTCTATGTGTAATCTTAGTATGTGACAAATTTTAAGTCTGAAGCTTTAATTTGAAGGCCACATTTAGGTCTCTAGAAGGCCCCATAAAGACCCAGTATTTGGACTTTTTGCCAATTTTAAGGCCTGTGACTGTTAAACTATGTGACTGATAGAGCTGAAATCTCATCTGGGAATACATTATTATGTTCTTTTTACATGTGCCGAAAATCAAGGTTTTTAGTAGACATTTAACCTGTGTATGAGGGCCATAGACACTCGCCCAAGTGCCTTTTTTGACATTTTTTCCGTATTTTGCCCTGTTATTTGGAAATGCTTAGTGTGACAAGTCTTAAACTGTATTATATATAATTTTTGTTTGTTATGTATGTCCCCCAAAAAGTTTCAGATCTGTAGTTTAATTGCTAAGGTCTCTTTAACAATTGTAAAATGCCCACAGAAACCCAATTTATGGACATTATGCCACTTTAAAGCCGAGTAACTGTCAAACTATGTGGGTTATAGAGCTGAAATCTTTGAATTTTTAAAAGGAAAAGCCTGTCTGTTTAAATTTTGAATATTAATAATGTTATGGCTATCTTAGTCTTTTAAGAACTTAATTTTGTGTGTTATACCTCTGCTTGCTGAGTTTTTAACTTTTTAAAATGAAACTGGTTAAACATATTCAAGTAGACAAAATGGACACTTTAAGTGAGCTTTAAGTCCCAATATTAATGAAATTATATCCTTATGTAGTAAAACTAGGGGATTTTCAACCCTCAACTAGCCCAGTTTTATTCAACTTGCCTCAGTTAATTTTGACACAGCTCCTACAGTTATGAACTCATTTCAGTTGATAATCACATACTTAAAATTCTCAATTCTTTTTGTATTTGAGTACCCCTTTTATATAGATTGTTTGTTTACCATTTATGCTGTAGCACTCTATCTCTTTGTAGTCCCAACCCACATCCCCCACCCGGATTCCCCCCACCCACCTCTGGGACCTCCAGCTATATTGAGTGACACTAAATAAACAAAGGTATTTAATGATATCTGATGAGAAACAAAGAACTCAATGGGGTTGCAGACCTTGTGTAATAGTGAGAGAGGTGTGGAGAAGGGGAGAGGGGTGGGGGTGGGAGGTGGTGGGCTTCATTACATATAACACAAAGGGGAGTCAGAACTGAGATTGTGTCACATATTTAGGTTGCATATATATGGACCACATATATAGGTATAGAGGAAATGAATAACTGAAAACAATTTGCAAATTCTAAAAATAATATAATAAAATAATAATATAAATAATTTTTTTTTAAATAATATTTTATTTGTGAACAAATATAGAAACAGATATGCGCTTTTGGGATTATGAATTTTAGAATGGACATTGAATAATCAATCATTTAAATACTTTGAAGGAAGATTGAAAAGTATGATGAGTTGAGTTAAAAATAATATTTTATTTGTCAACAAATATAGAAACAGATATGCTCTTTTGGGATTATTATTTTAGAATGGACATTCAATCATCAATCATTTAAATACTTTGAAAATAGGTTTAGAGTTATCATTGCAGGAAGATTGAAAATATAATTTGAGTTATGTATTCGGCGTCTGGGGATACACCATCTTCCTTGGGAAGATATAAACAGAGTAGATTGATGTGCTGAAGTTCATATAATAATGGGTAATTGTGTTTTAAAAAATTCCCAATCAAAACCTGTGGTGTGAGTGATGACCTGTCTGGAGATATGTTGACGCCGAGTTGGCCCAATCTAGTTATTACAAGGTTTCAAACCATATTTGGCAGTTATATACCTGGGATCGGAAAATTTTTCTGCATGCTTAAATTTGACCTTTGACCTTTATGAAGGTCACATGATCAAAAACAATTTTTTGAAGTACACCCCCCCCCTCGTCATCGCAGTTCAGGAAAAACTACTTTTTACACAGCCTTATAATTTGACACACCTGTTCATACTATCAAAAACGCGAGCTGATTAGATTTTGGGAGCAATCCCTTGAAAAATGTCCCATTTATGAGGGATTTTCTGACACCTTCCAATCTGAAAGCCTTAAATTTAGGCCAACCCCCCTATTATCTTCTTAAGTATTGCATTTAGAGCTATAAAATGTACTGGGAGGTAACAGGAAAGAGTCTAAATGTGGAGAGTCTAAATAGCCGGTCAGTTTTACCCCCCCCCCCCCTTATGAGTCGAACTGGGGTCATAAAATAGCTGATTTTGAGTTTTTACCTTATATCTCCTTTATCGTTGCTTTTATAGCTTCAGAATGTATTAAGAGGTATTGGGAAAGAATACGGTGCAGCTTTGTGCATTCTTAGCTTTACAGCATGCTTATTAAAACCACAAAGCATTTTAAACTTTAAGGGACGCTTAGCTTTTATTAGCAAAAGCATTCCTCTAGTTTTGTTGTTGCAATACTACAACATAAAAAATTATACATATTTTAAGGAAAGTTTGCTTCAATTGTTTAATATGCTGGGTGTTAAATTGTTTGTTACATATCTCTTACTGAGGATCAAATATGAGTTTAAAATACCCCTTTTTAACCCCAGCTAACCGTATTACATTATCTCCCGCCCGGCTCGCCAGCGGGAGATTATAATTTACACCATGTGTGTGTGTCCTGTTGTACTGGGTTTGGTGACCTTTGGCCTACATTTGAGTGAGTAATAGCACTTTACCTAATATAATTATATGGCTTATAACTTCCAGACTATTACATTTAGAGTATTTTGTTCCGATATGTTGTGCAGCTACTTTCTCCACAGCTACAACATGGTCAGTAGTTTGTCAGTGTATCTCCATAGCTAAGTGAGTAAGAGCTACTTTGTCAATTTTTTATGATAACCGTAATGAGTAAATGGCTTATATCTTCAAAAGTATTGCAGCTACACAATTTCTCTCAAATATGTTGTTCATCTATGTTTTACCCGACAGCCCATGGTGTCCGGATGGATGGGCAGGTGGCGGGAAAAAGTTTGTCCAGACTGTATCTCACAAACCGTAAGGTGTAGGGAGTTGGTATTTGGTAAATATTTTACTTACGTAAATAGAAATGAGCATTATTCATAAGATGTAAATAGGCTTATGGGAACATTAACCATTTATTTACTCATGTTTACCCCACAGCCCTTAAGGGCTGTTGGGGTATTGTTTTCACCCATGGTGTCCGGATGGGCGGGCGGCGGGAAAAAGTTTGTCCGGGCTGTATCTCAGAAACCGTAAGGTGTAGGAAGTTCATACTTGGTAGGTTTATTTGTTTATTTGGGGTTTAACGTCGCTTTCAACACTGTACAGGTCATATCACGACGGGTAGTTGGAAGGGCAGAGGAAACCAGTACATAGAGTTCGCTAGGGTTGTGTACTGTAAACTGCCGACCAACGGCAAGCAACTACCAGCTTTCCTACTTACGGCCATGACGGGGATCGATCCCCGGCCGCAGAGGTGGGAGGCGAGAGTGTTACCACTCTGCCACCGTGGCCCCTTCATACTTGGTAGGGACATTCGTTAGGATCTGTAGGTGTGCAACGTCATGGTCTGACCCTGATTTGACCTTTGACCTTGCCGCAGTGACCTTGAGTTTTAAGATCTTGTCCAAGCTATATCTCGGAAACCGTAAGGTGTAGGAAGTTAATACTTGGTAGGAACATTGGTTATGGGGTGTAGGTGTGCAACATCATGGTCAGACCTTGATTTCACCCTTGATCTGGCCGTAGTGACCTTGACCTATAAAATCTTGTCTGGGCTATTTAATGCTTGGCGGGAGATACACACCAAAGCAGTGGTCTTGTTTTGAGTGTACTTAGCTTGTTACCTGGACTATAATCAGGGTTTCCAACAATTATTAAGCAGGTTTTGGGAGCGCTTATTTGTTTTCATGTTGGTTTGATTGATCGCTACCCCTGGATTATGTAGTAAGGACATTGGTTTGGGGTGTAGGTATGCAACATCATGGTCTGACCTTGATTTGACCTTTGAAGTTGCTGTAGTGACCTTGAGTTTGAAAATCTTGTCCGGGCTATATCTCAGAAACTGTAAGGTGTAGGAAGTTGATACTTGGAAGGGATATTGGTTATGGGGTGTAGGGGTGCAACATCATGGTGTAAGCTTGATTTGACCTTGCCATAGTGACCTATAAAATCTTGTCGGGACTATATCTCAGAAACCGTTCAGTGTAGTAGTTGGTACTTAAGACATTGGTTAGGGGGTGTAAGTGTGGCCTTGATTTGACCTTTGACCTTGCTGGAGTGACCTTGAGTTTGAAAATCTTGTCCTGGCTATATCTTAAGCAACCATAAGTTTTCGGAAGTTGATACATGGTAGGGCCATTGATTAGGCGGTGTAGGTGTGCAACGTCATGGCGTAACCTTAATTTGACCTTTGACCTTGCCATAGTGACCTTGACCTATAAAATCTTGTCCGGGGTATATTTCGGAAACCGTAAGGTGCAGGAAGTTGATACTGGATATCAACATTGGCTATGGTGTGTAGATGTAAAATATCATGGTGTGACCTTAATTTGACCTTTGACCTTGCCATAGTGACCTTGACCTATAAAATCTTGTTCGGGCCATATCTCGGAAACTGTATGGTGTAGGAAGTTGATACTTGGTAGGGACATTGATCGGGGGTTATATGTGTGCAACGTCATGGTGTGACCTGGATTTGACCTTTGATCTTGCATATCTGATGCTATTTATCTATCTATGGGGATATGTGATACTATTTTATCTCTCTTGTATCTCTCTTATATCTTTTTACTTGAATCTTGGTTTTTGCAACTTGGGGGTCTCTTGATTAAGCACTGTTAAAGTCATATTAGAATTCATTAACCGTTTTACTTTTGCAACTTCCCACTGTAACGGATGGTATTGTATCACGTGAGCCACAGGCTTTGCCCCAACTCTACATAAAAGCATGTATTGCCACATCTGTATGTATGGGTAATATTCAAAACATACAAACCATAATTCGACCATACAAATGAATATCATAATGGCAGAAGTCTTAAAGCTTCATACTTTTTAGTTTACTTCAATTGTCTTGTTTTAATACTTAATCTTTACATGCAGTTTCTTTCTGCTAGATGTTATTTTTTCTACTTAAACATTATTTGGACGCTGACACTGATCTGAAAGTATCCCAATCTGTGTACTGTTTCACTACTTCTATATCTCATGGTGTTGAAAACTATTTCCCCAGGCTTTGGGGTACAGGCATCTCTGATGCTATTGTCAATCTTATTACTTTCACCATTATATATATGCTACCTAAACTATCTCAGGTTTTAGATGTGGTATATAAAATGTAACATATTATTATATCTACCGGAGGCATCCGGTGGATACTTTGGTTTTGCGTTCACTACACGCTGTGCATAGAGATATTTTTGTATTAACCCTCTCAGAAGAAAACTACACTAAATTTGCAGGAAATCTTCATTGGGGGTAAGATTCTCTGGGACTGAAATGGCCGCCGGGGGCATTTCTTTGAAAATTATCTACCTTTTTCTACTGGCTGGTTGTCATAGGTAGAAGGCTGAATCTCTTCATAGGTGATATGTATAACAGATATACATGCCTTCTACAACCTTACAGACATTTGACCTTGAAGCTCTTAATTCAAGGTCATCCACGGAGTGCCAAAGTAACCCACATAGCGGAGTTTAAAAGTGTCTATATCTCGCTTATTATTGGTCCTAGAGTTTTGCAATGTGAAACCAACCTACAGGAAATCATGTGCTGCGAATTTTCTGATGTTGTCCGATTTGACCTTGGACCCCTCCTTCCAGGTCAAACAAGGATAGCCAAACTTAAAAATGCTTATAACTCACTTATATTGGTTCTTGAGGTTTGGGATGGTAAACCAACCAATAGGAAATCATGGGCTTGGAATGTTATGATGTGGTCAGATTTGACCTTGGGCCCCTCTTTCAAGGTCAAAAGTGAATAGCCAAACTTAAAAAGTGCGTACAACTCACTGATTATTGGTCCTTCAGGTTTGGGATGGTAAACCAACATATAGGAAATCATGGGCTGGGAATCTTCTGGTGTGGAAAGATTTGACCTTGGGTCCCTCCTTCAAGGTCAAATGAGGATAGCCAAACTTAAAAGTGCTTACAACTTGCATATTATTGGTTGTACAGGTTTGGGATGGTAAACCAACCTACAGGATATTGTAATAAATAATGATGGCCGAATTCACGGACCCTAATTTCTTATATTATCGCCCATTGAACTCGTTATTTAACGCTAAATACTTGCAATACTTACAAAATTTGGGGGTTAAAGTGATTGGGTATCAGTTATCCATGTTTGGGCATAGTTAGTTTTCCGTATTACCACGTTATTTTAACATGATTGATCCTTATTTTATTTTGACAGAAGTTTAAGTGTGGTGGGAACTCATCACTACTGTTGTTGTATTATCATGTAAGATATAGTTCCCAAGGATTTTTATTAATTTTATTGGGATATTTGAATATTTTAGCTGGAAATAATATTGATAATTCAGGACATTTTATTTTAGGCCAGAAATTTAATTATTGAGTTTACTAATGTGAGTTTTGTAAATGTTTTATATTTGGGCTCATTGAGCATGTCAGGAAGTGGAGCAGGTGTAGGGATTTATGAATATGTAATTTTTAGAGGTCAGAGCACCTGCAAATAAGTTCTTTGTAAATGGTGTTTTAATCATGTATTTTAGGGTTATTTTTTATTTAAAAAGTACTGATTTAGGAATATATTGCTGATTTAAAGTAATTTATTTGTTTAGTGACTTATTTATGTATGTTTTAGAAATAATTTATAGGTATGCTCCACTGAGCATGTCAGCCTTTTCATGGCGTAGTGATTTATGAATAAGTGTATAAATAAACCTTGTCCTCAATTGAAGGGGGGTTCCCTTGCTAAAAGTGAACCTGTTAGGAAGGAACTCAGAGAAAATACTTGTTATTGCTCAACCAAGGAAATTATTCTCCAGGAGGATATATATACTGAAAAGTATGATTATTTATAATACATAGGTAACTGGAATAGAAATTTTAGCCATGGTGACCTGATAAGACTTTAACTTATTTTTAATTCCCCTTGTCCCCCTTCTTTTGTCCCCCTTGTTTTGGTTCTCCCCCTTAATTGTTCCCCCTGGTACCTGTTCTCCATGTCCCCCTTGCTGTGGAAAGTTTAGAGAAATATCTGACTAATTTTTGAATTGAAGCTAAAGTTATTGTGCAGTAGAAGGATAAATTGTATAAAGGTATTTAATTGATTATTTTTAAATAGGGATTTCAATTTTATTATAAAACCCCTAGGCTATAAATATAATTTTAATGTTTTTGTTTTGACATGCTCCTTTGTTGGTAAACACCCAGGTCAAAAGTCAAGGATAGTGTAAATTTATTCAACAGAGTAGGAGTGTCAGTTTCATATCCAGTAGTATAATCTTATTTATGGGTGTAGCTTCTTTGCATGAATACCCTTTTATTTATTGTCTTTAGATGTCAGCATGTAGTTTTCCTTGCACTGTAGTTGGCTATATTTCTTTAATTTATTGCTGCTTTTAGTTGTTTTGTATAGCCTGACTCTTATATGTCAATTAATTCACTACTGTGTAGTTGTATAGAGTTAGTTGTTGGTTTCTTACTCCTTTTATGCACTTTTAACATTTTTAATAAATTTCCTGTTACTAATTACACTAATCTTTCCCTTTCATATCAGCTGCATGCTGCCTGTCCTGCTGTAATTTTCTTTCTAGTTGTCATCTCTAACTTTTAGGATTGAACCAAGAGAAATTTTCCAGGCTTGATACTTTTGAGGCATATTTTAAGTTATAAGTTATTTTTGCTAAAGTTAGGCATACATTTGGCTTGCTTGGTATTGCATTTGGCACTGTTAGCTCTGTGGGTAAGCGAGTAAGAGCTATTAAGGTACGATCACAAATTTTTGACCCAGAAGGTACTAGAGAAGTATTCTATTCAAAAGTGATTTTCGCCACTTTTGGAGGCCATCTTGTAGTTTAGTGGAAAAGAAAAAATTGAACCATTGCTTAGAAACTGTAAGAGATAGAAATCCATAGGGTAGTGGAAAAGTATCCTATACATAAGGGTAAAATTTCAATTTTCATAAATTTTGGCGGCCATCGTGGATTTTAGCTGAAAATAAAAATTTAAAATATCTTGGAAACCGTATATAAGAGAGTAATTTCGAGGGAATTTTTGACCTGGAGGGTAGTAGTGAAGTAGCCTACACAAAAGGATAAAATTTTAATTTTTGCAAATTTTGGTGACCATCTTGGATTTTAGTGGAAAAGAAAAAATTGAACCATTGCTTAGAAACTGTAAGAGATAGAAATCCATAGGGTAGTGGAAAAGTATCCTATACATAAGGGTAAAATTTCAATTTTCATAAATTTTGGCGGCCATCGTGGATTTTAGCTGAAAATAAAAATTTAAAATATCTTGGAAACCGTATATAAGAGAGTAATTTCGAGGGAATTTTTGACCTGGAGGGTAGTAGTGAAGTAGCCTACACAAAAGGATAAAATTTTAATTTTTGCAAATTTTGGTGACCATCTTGGATTTTAGCTGAAAATAAAAAAATTGGAAATATCTCCGTAACAGTAAAAAGATGGAGCAATTTCGAGTGAATTAGTGAGAAATTTACATACTTTGTCGTCAAATACTCACCTGACAAAATAACTTTATATTTAGCAATTTTATGACAAGCTTTTACTGTGCCTATGGACTACTTTTCAGATACTGACCCCTGACTGACCAATATATTTGACTTTTATGACAACTTTTCACTCTGTCTTAAATGACTACCTTTCCTATATATTGATATTTAGTCATAAACTAGTCACTTTTGGCTAACTAAAGGCAAATATATTTGACAATTTTATGACAAACTTGTTACCGTGCCTGAAAAGACTATACCTTTTACTTATTAACAAATGAGTGTGATATATTAATCATAAAAGAGTCACCTCTGAAAAAAACTAACAAGTGTACATCAGTCAGATGTGACTACTTTGTGACTAATGTATGACAAACATTCATTTGTGAATAAGTAAAAGGTAGTTGTTTCAGGCACGGTACAAAGTTTGCCATAAAATTGTCAAATATATTTGTCTTCAGTTTTCCAGAGGTGACTAGTTTGTGACTAATATTTGACAAACATACAGTTGTCAATGTGGAAAAGGTAGTCATTTCAGGCACAGTAAAAAATTTGTCATAAAATAGTCAAATATACTGATCATTAGTTAGTCAGAGATGACTATTTTGTGACTATGTGGTGACTGATATATGACATACTATTGACTAATATGTTTGACTATCTTTGGACAAACTTTTTACTGTGCCTGAAATGACTACCTTTGGCACAGTGACAAGTGTATGTTTGTCATATATTAGTCAGAAAATAGGCATCTCTGACTAACAACTAGCAAGTGTATGCTAGTCATTAATTCGTCAATAACTTGTCATTAGTTAATCAGAGGCGACTTTTCTGACTAATATATGACAAACTAATGACTAATAAAAGTTGTTTACTGACAAGTTTATGACTAGATATACTTGACGAGTTTTAAACAAATAAACACTAGTCATTAGGGTAGTCATCTCAGGCACAGTAATGCTAACTTTTTTTTGTCACTTATTTGTCATTTCGGTTTTCAGTGTACTATGTTAGGTCTCATCTTGAAACAAACTGGGATTACATTTTTTGTGGATAACTTTGTTTATAACCCCATTTTGTTTACTAGTGAATGTTTAAACATGAGATATTCAATTTCCAAAACTGAAATCACTCACAACAATTAATAATTTATCACTGCACTTCTGTGATAAGATTAAATTGAAAAAAAAGTTAAATAATTCTTAAAATAATTCCTCAAATATAACCGTTGACTTAAGTGTTTTTAAAGGAAAATGATTAAAGAATCTGTTATTCTAAAATAAAAAAGTTGAAAACAAGAAACATTGTGGCATATAAATTTAGATTGAAGTATGTTTCTCTCCAAAATTTTTTATTTTAGGTTTCATGTTGTTTTGTTCATAATAATAAACTGCTGTATGTGTCTAACAATTGAGATTAGAAAAAAACCCTAGCAGAAAAAACTGCACAAAAAGTCACAGTAGAATACTAGTGTGTCAACAAATAATCCTAGAAGAAACCCTGGTTGTCTTGGAAAAATATTCAAACCTATGTGACTTGGCAGTGCTTGTGTGAATGTGTTATGTACCTTTAGTTTGGGGGCTTTTATACCGAGAGGCTTTTTTCTACTAGAAGCTTTTTCAGTTTATTTGACCATTAGTATGACATATTAAGTGTTTTGATAAGATCATGATTTTCTTATCCCTCTCGTATAAAATGGTCAGCATTTTGTCCTCCTTTGAAATTTTGACTGATGTTTTGTCCACTGGCATTTTATCCGCACACTACATGATATGTCCAGCTATGAAATGTCCAAGTATGAAATATCCATACCCGCAACAACCCATGCCCCCCTTTCGGAAAATCCTGTATCTGCCTCTGTACATATTCCAGTGAGTAAATTACTTGTAACTTGGAAAGTATTCAATTTAGAGTTTTTTATCCAGTGAATTGTGAGTTGGTAACTTTATTGTTATTGTTGGTGATAATAGAACATCTTTCACTGCAAAATTTAATTCTTGTGAAACAAGCCTTCTGAGTTGATTCACGAACTTAAATACCCACAAAAATAACCACTTACACAGTATGTTGTTCACCTACTTATTATGATTTGTGTTGTTACAGATGTGTTCCTAGTCTAGCAGTTATTTACAAGGATCAAGTTACCAAAATCATTATGAACTCTCCAAGTAAATTATGTTCCCTTGACCCTTGGCCCACTTTCTTGTCCTTGATTATCTGGATATTCTCATGACCCCATCATTATTCAATAATTAACGCCTCTCTTGAACAAGGTAAGTGTCCTAATTTTTTCAAGCAGGCCCATGTTACCCAAATCCTCAAAAATCATCCTTAGACAAAGAAGTTTTCAAAAACTATAGGCCTGTTTCTAATCTAAACTTTATTTCAAAGATACTTGAAAGGGTAGTAGCAGTCCAGCTTCAAACTCACCTTGATGAAGCCAGCTTTATGATTGCCTTCCAATTGGCTTATATAAAACACCATTCTATACTGAAAGTGCTCTCCTTAATATTCAGAACGATATTCTTCTCAATATGAACCAAAGGGTCTGTCACAACCCTTACCCTTCTGGATCTCTCCACCGCATTCAATACCATTGACCACACCATTCTCCTGGACAGACTTAATGTTTACTATGGAATCAGTGAACTAGCACTCAGCTGGTTCATATCTGTCGGGAAGGACACACTCGGTCAAGGTAGGTAGCACACTATCACATCCTGCTGCTCTCCAGTATGGAGTCCCCCAGGGCTCCATCCTTGATCCAATTCTTTTCTCTCTCTACACGAACCCAATCAACTCATTCATTTACTCTCACAGTAGTAATGACTACCACTTCTACACCAATGATACCCAGTTATACATAGCACTCTCACCAGCAAATTTTTCTTACTCTTTTCAAAAACTAAAGAACTGCCTACACAACATTCAAAATTTCATGTTCACAAATAAATCAAAACTGAACCCTGGCAAAACGAAGATTATTCTGATAGGTTCTAAAAACAACCGTAAACAACTCCTTCCTCACTATCCCATCAATATTCTTGGGTAATCAGGTCTCACCAGAACAAAGTGTCAAGAACCTTGGAGTGGTGTTTAATTCCAATTTCACTTTCTCAGACCATATGTCATAAAATCCACCAGAGTTCAAGCAAGTTCACCTCTACAGAATTCATCCCCTTTTTGACCTTAAAACATCAGTTCTTTTACCAAATGCTTTGGTGAGCAGTAGATTGGACTATTGCAATTCCCTGTTCTTATCACTCACTGATTTTGAGTTAAGGAGATTGCAGTTAGTCCAAAACTCACCCTGCAGGGTTTTCACCCGCTCCTCTCAATTCTCTCACATTACCCCTCAACTGAAAAAACTCCATTGGCTCCCAGTCAGGTACAGAGCACAATTTAAAATAGGCCTCATTACAAAATTCTCAACCAAGGTCAACCAGTTTATCTAAGAGAATTAATTCACCCCTACACCTCTCCCAGAAATACAAGGCAAAGCACCCCCAAACTCAAGTTCCTTCATACCCCCACTTTCAACCGTAGAGTTCATAAATCAATCAAACACTTTTCTAATTCTTTCAGTTACTACGCCCCAGTTCTTTGGAACTCTTTCCCCTTCCAAATAGGAAATAGCCCCTCTGTCGCATCTTTCAGGAAACACCTTAAAACTCACCTCTTCAATTCCAGTTTTCCAACATAGTCTCTAGCACACTGAGTTCCCCTTTGTGGTGAAGATATTGCGCCTGCAAAGCAGTAGATTAGATTACATGAAGGTATAAAAAGAGTGTACATTTGAGTGTACAGACAAAGGCAGCCACAACAGACACACCTAAAGAAATATCTGTAGTATTTCATTGGTTATTAGTCATTAGTTTCTTGTACATAGTTTTACACATATGTGGTATATATAACTTTGACAAAGTTCGTTTGAACTATGTTTCAATGCTATTGTTTAAATATTCTTGAGAAAATAAAAATGCGTTTTTAACAGCTTTGTATATATGCGTAGTGTGGAATGGACAGCTTAAATTATGGAACATTCTTTGCATCTTCACATTATATTTCCTGCGATTTTTATTATGTTCAATTCCTTTACAACAAAGTGAACTTACCAATGTGTTTTGTATATTATTGTTGATTATGTCCTTTTTTCAATTAGGTAACTTCTAACCCTGTGTGTTTCTTGTCATTAGAAAATATGGTAGAATCTACATTTTTTTTGTCACACACAATAACATTATATCTATCAATCCATCCCTCACTCCCTCCCTTATAAAGTATACGTAATCCATCCACAATAATAAGCCTTGATAAATATCCCTTTTAGAATTTATATAGTAAACTAACTGGTGATTATAATCCAAATTCAATTAGCCACTTTTATATGTCTCTATATTGCCACAAACATTTTAAAACTGCTCCTTTCTTTGTAAGTATTTATAATCCCTTTCAATGAACCTTGGTACTTTACATTTTCCTATTCAATAAATATATATTTTTCATATTTTATATAAAGCAAAAACAGGTGTTTTAAATAAAGTGAAAACAGGATGGCCATTTTATTGAAACATAGAGGGAATATAGAGACAAACATCAAAGAAAAGTAGTCAAAAAAGTAAAAGAGGCTGTGTCACAAATTACATGTACTTGTATTGTATATATGTGTGGCATTCTTGACTACTCAGGAGTGGTTTTCGGTTTTAATGTTGAAGTTTATGATTTATAAATATGGAATCTATTTCAGTGATGAGAATTTTCTAATTTATTATGTTGTGGACGAAAGTGCAGTATTCTAGATAGTTTCTTTGTTTCTAGAATAACCAGGACGGTGTAATAAGTATTTATTTAAATGTTTTTGGAATGATTAGAACAGTGTAAATATTATATATTCATATCTCTGGTTCTTTCTCTATAATGTTCAAGACAGAAAAATTTGCATATATAAGGGATTGGGTAATCCATAAGTTCAGTTGTGATTTAGAAGTTGTCAGATATGCTCCAGTGTTATAGAAGCTGTGAAGTTGATGAGCCACTTGTGCTTTTAAACTGAATTTTTTCTTAGGAAGTTACTTGTAAGAGAAATAGTGCAAGTTGTGGAATCATATTGTATCACATCGTATTCGTATCATGACAGCTGTGGATTTCAGATGTTGGCAGTTGTTGAAAAGCCTGTTCATACTGCAAGAGACTGTCAGGTCAAGAAAACATCTTCAAATGAGGTAAAGTATGTGGCAGTGGATATTGATGCTGACAAAAATGGCAAGCTAATAGACCGTTCCATAGGCCACGCCCACTTCCTGGTTTACAATATTTTAGTTGTCTCCATGTCAGGCCTTGTCTGACAAACAAATTTGTGAAAATGGCGGGAAATGAAAGGTAAACATTGAATATTTTAAGATATAGGAGAAAAAACATGTATTATAAATGAATGGATGGAGTACATAATAAGAGATTATATAATAAAGTATATTTGTTTTATTGTAACAAAAATTAGAAAATAAATAAATAAACAATTTATTGATCAAAACAAATCCTCGTGCATTGCAGTAAAATGTAAACAATGGCAGCATGGGGACATATATATACATTCAGACATTTTAAAGTAGGTAGGATTGATGATATAATTTTATTATCAAATTACACTTTGGTTTCATTTTGTTCCATTATCAGAAAGCAATATATTTACAAATATGTCCCTAAAAATGGCCATGTTTTTGTAATTCAAAATGGCGCTGATGAAAATCGGAGGAAATGATTGGTTGTTGCTATTGTAGTATTTATTTTATTTTATTTTTTTATTTGGGATTTTACATCGCTTTTAACACTGTACAGGTCATATCGCGACGGGTAGTTGGAATGGCAGAGGAAACCAGTACATACAGTTCGTTAGGGTTCTGTACTGTAAACTGCCGACCAACGGCAAGCAACTACCAGCTTTCCCACTTGAGGCCGTGACGGGAACTGAACCCCGGTCTCAGAGGTGGGAGGCGAGAGTGTTACCACTCTGCCACTGTGGCCCCTGCTATTGTAGTAAACAGGATATTTGCCGACTTGCAGTATTTTGATTGACACCATGGAATGGTCTATATTCAAGGGGGAGAATCTATGGATATTGAGTCTGCTTCATGTTTGCAGTTTGATTTTAGCTTGAATCTTCCTGTTGCCAGGGAATATAACCAAGATAAAAGAGTAATGGTTCTTCAAGATATTGGTTGTACAAGTATACTAGTAAATAAACCAAACATTAGCAAATATGATTATGTTTTTTGGTGTTAATAATGTTTGTTGAAATATGTTTGTGTAATTGAAACAAAATATGTTAGAATTCTGTAGATTAAAGCGTAGTTGAAAACTACTGATTGTAATCAGTGGTGTGTCACATAATCCCTAGTCATTTACCACCTGTCACTTTTGGTGATAAAAGAGGGGGCTGACTGTTCTTGTATGTTTAGTGTTAATTAGTCCCTTTGTTTAATGAGGGGTGGGTGAATGCATTGTAGATGCATACTAGTTCTGTCTTTGAGTACTGTACTCACACATACAGTGGTCTCCACCCTGCTGAGTTGTGTGTCAGTTAGTGATTGTAATTATAGATAATAATCTATTGTCTTACAATCCTAGGTAAACATTATATTTACTTCAGCTGAGCAAATGATCATCTTATGATATCTAACTGTATTAAATATGAGGGTAATAACCTAACAAGTCATTAATTATCTTGGTATTGTGGAGCTGAATTCATCATGGAGGTTTTGTATACTTTCTTGTTGATATGTATAATTACTGTGAAGTGTGAGACATGCGTTTGGGGAAATGTCCAGTGTGAATGTTCAGATAATATTAAAATGGTGATGTGTAAGGATAGTTGCTTGAAAGAGATAAATGACATTGAAATACCACAGAGGACTGCCTCAAAAGTTATAGTACTAGATTTACAGTACAACTGCTTAACTGATATTTCATTTGTCAAACTGGCTAAGTTTTCAAGTTTGAAAACATTCAACATAAAGAACCAGCATGCATTTTTGTGTTTAGATCTTAAATACATTGAAGCTGTATGTGTGATATCTGACTGTAATCAAATCAAGATCAAATCATCATTTCTAACACAGATATTAACAGCTGCCTCCAGAAATATACAATCAAAATTCAGACATTTTTCGAATAACCTCATTTAGTTTAGCAATTGTTGTTTACATGCATTGTTCAAGTGTTCAAACTGTGTACTTTTTTTTCTTTTTGCTGTTTTATATTTTTAATCTATTTGTGTTTGTAAATGAGTAGATATCGAAACAAGGGTCTTATGTTTGAAATATATGTGTGCATCATTTTTGTAAATGTTTTCTTTTTAAATATTCTGATATATAAAGATTGGGTTATGAATATTTTACTTTATATATATATTCAAGAACATAATTTACAGATTTTGTTTATAAATAAAAAGATGTTCAAGTCATTTTCTCTTCCTATTTATCTTATGATCTGTGTATCTCATTTCATCCTTTTATCTGTACTTCATCTTGTGATTTGGAATCTGAACATTTCTGCAAATCTTAACTCTGAGTGAATGTTTGAGATTTATCACTGAGACAAAACTTGGTCCTTGTAAATTGTCTTAACAATTGAGTTTCTGAATTCAAGTGTGGTTGAAAACAAAATCCATTTTAGCAGTCTAACTTACAGACTTGGTCTTTTGTTTTCTCAATACTGCTACTTAAAATTGGGAAGAGCTCCCACACAACTGATATTACTCTCCTCTTCTTCCTGCTCTTCCCTCTTCATTCGTATGTAGGCAATGTCTATTCTAGATAGGTCTGCCAAATTGAATACTCTCCTTCTACTTCTAGGGGTTGAGTAGGCCAATGGCTCAAATCTATAATAAAAAATGTCATCATATATCCTGGATACAGCTTGCGGTCGCTTCTTCTTCAGCACTGGTTCAAAATCAGAATTATTGATGGGTGTTATATGAAGTAGCGGCCTGTGAGGTTCCCACAACTCCCGCTTGGCTGTTGATGTTTTCTTACTAAACCTTAATCTGACTGGTCCAGTTGTTTCTCTTTTAGAATCTTTATCCTGCAACCTGGAAAACACAAGAGAAAATGTTATAGTTTATAAACTATTATGACTTGCCAGTCAGTCTACACACATAAATATAGTCCTGATTAAAAAAAAGCTCCAGAAACAGTCACAATGTCACAGTGAAAACTTATCCAATTTAGTCATAAAATAAACTTCTCTATAGATCTTACACTTTCAGAATATGCTTAAGTTGGTACATATAATTCTTATATATATTTATAAGTCTTAAATAATTACAAATGTACTTCAGTGTACTATGGGATATAAGATGCAGATTTTAGTTATAAACTAGATATGAAAAATACTGATAAAATGTAAAAAAATACTTACACTGCTTCCTTAAAGTTCTCAAAGTCCATAAAATTGACTTGGACGTTCTTATCACACATTTTTAATTATTTTTTTCTGAATAAACGATGTACTCAAGTTGATGAGAAAATCAGAATTATTGTTAGAATCATAAACTTGCAGCCTTTTATACATAGACATTCACTTTCAAATTACATTTAAATTTTGAATTAAACAAAACAAGCAAAAGTAAAAAAATAACCCTAAAAATCAAACTTATCTGACAAATTTGTGTTGTACTCAAGCAGTCTGACTAGACAGGTGAATTATTAGATGATAGGATTTGACCTATCCATCTCCATAGCTTGTTTTAGCAAGGGATTAGACTGTTTCATAAAAAAAGCAAGCACATCATTTACAGTCTGTTATAGTGCTTTTCTTGTAAACTGATTATTGACAGTTATAACTAACTAATAGTGCATTATACTGTTCACTGGCATCTATAATAATCTACAGTTGAGTATTTCATAAAACATTTCTTGTATTAAAGTGGTTTCTCACATTTGCTATAATGGCTAGTAAAAATACAAGGAGTGAGAAAGAAAAAAGTGACCTAATGGCTGCATTAACACAGTTATTGAATGAGAAACTAGATCCCATAAACACTAAGCTACAAAAGCTTGATTTGATAGAAAATTCTGTCGGCTATGCTGTAGAAGAGCTGAAAAAACTAACAGATCTTGAAATCACTGTGGAGCAATTTAGCTTGGATTTAAGCAGATAGAGCAGGAACTGAATGTAGTGAAAAATGAAAATAAAATGTTGAAAGATAGATTAATTAGACAGAAATTATATTCCAGAAGAAATAATCTCAGAATCTGGGGAGTATTAGTTGATAAAAGAGATGATGTAGAATCAAAGCTATTAAATGTCTTTCAAAGCTGTGGAATTGAGATACATTCGACTGATATTGAAAGGGCTCACTTTGTTGGCCCATCAGTAAGAAACAAGCCCAGAGCTATCCTAGTGAAATTCATCAATTCCAAAGTTAAAACGGCGGTGGTCCACAAGTGTGATACATTCAAAGCCAAAAACATAACTCTTGCTGATCACTATCCTGATGAGATTCTTGAACACAGGCGGCTAATTCTACCTACATACTTTAAAGCACTAGAAACTTGTCCACAGATGAACCCAAAATTGAGGATTGATAGCTTGATACTAGGGAGTAAAGAGTACACTTCAGACAATATTGACACTATACCAGTGAAGGAATTGCAGCCAGATAGAATCTTTACCCCAACTCATAATGGTGTGACCAATTTCTACACCAAATTTTCGCCCCTAAGCAACCACTATCCTGCCAACATACAAGCAGATGGTCATACATTCTACAGCAGTGAACAATACTTTATGTATTTAAAGGCAAAGCACTTCAAAGATGTAGGATCTGTTGATAAGATTCGACATGCTAAATCCCCAGCTGAAGCAAAAGGCTTGGGAAAAAAAATGGAAAATTTGGATAAAAAGTCCTGGAATGCAGTTGCTGAGGATATGATGTATAAGGCCATGTATGAGAAATTTAATCTAAACAACATTTTGAAAGACTTCTTTATGAAAACAAGAGGTACAGACCTTGCTGAGGCAAATCCATCTGATTTGTATTGGGGGACAGGGATATCTCTTCGTAGTCGTGATATTTTCAACCCTAACAAGTGGGTAGGAAAGAACATGGCTGGTAAAGTGCTGTCCAGGGTTAGAGGCTCTTTATTTTAAGAAAATGACTATACTTTATGAAAATATTAGTATGTATATACACTCGATAAAACATGACTTTATCAAAGAAAATATAATGGTTTTTTTGTGAATTAAATAGTTAACAATAGACGATTCAGTGTACTTGTGTCTGAAAATTTCATAAAGCTATGTCTACAATAATATTCGTTACAGATAACTAAACTATATAAAAGGTAGCATACTGCTCTTGTTTTAATGTAATTGAATTAAATCCCTATGTAACAAGTCATTACTTTGTAAAGTAATTGAATTAAATCTCTATGTAACAAGTCATTACTTTGTGATTGCTAATTTTTTCAATATGACATGGTTGAAGTTAAATATCTATGTATGTGTGTGGTGCATATAAGTACATAAATATTTAGCAAGCCACTACGTTATGAGTGCTAACTATTTCATTATGCAGTTGAAAAAAATACCTGTGTTTGGGTGTGTGGTGTTTATACGTACATATATACAGTGGGACCTCTATTGTCCGACCCTCTTGAGAGGGTTACAATTAGGTAGGATAATAGAAAGGTAGGATAATAGAAAGCCGAAAATAAGAGGTTTAAATGGAGTTGGGTGAGTGAATTGGCTAATTGAAAATTCGGATAATAGTGGGTCGGATAATGGTTTCTACTGTATTTATATGGACATAATATATTTTTATACATATTTATCTATATGGACAATATCCAGGTGCACCTATTAAGCTATTAAAAATCTAGTTATCATTTTTCCTTTCTGGCCTGGAGACAGTGTTTTTCTTCATATATGGTTAAATGTTTTGGCAGATTGAATACTCCAGTGGAGTTGTATTACCTTTGAGATGCCCCTTGAAGGGGCCTTTTCAAAGGACATACTTGTAAAAGGACCAAAATTAATGAATGTCAACACCATGTATGGTTTTTTGTTCAGCCTTTATGTCAATACCCAAAAAGTGAATATGAATGGTCATAGTGCAATAATATTAAAATTAGGGAACACTGGTTTGGCTTGGGACTGCACCTTTTCACCAAGCTCTACATGTATATTGAAAAACTCAGGTTAGCTAATTCTCTAAGGTGTTAAATCCTCTGCTTGAGGTATATCAGAGGGCAGGTTATTTTCCCTGGAAAGGCATAAATATAATTGTAGATTCAAACACGTACTGGTGTATTTTAAATGCTTTTCACTTGTTATGTACCCAAGCAGTTTGAGGTCTTTATGGGTTAAAAAATGAACTTTAAAAGTAATTTACTTATCTTCCCAATTAATTGGAGGTGTTTATGCGATAAAAATGTAAAATAAATGTATCTAACCGTACTCTATGTATTCACATGGTGTATATTTTTGTTTCTCTCTACAATCATCTGTGGAATGAAGAGAAAAATATTAATTCCATGTCCCTATGTTTGATAAAAGCATAATTCTGAGTAATTAATTCCGCCACATAGCACATCACTACACATAATCAAAATTACCATGTTTATTAATTTTTTTTTGTTTAAACTTTAGTCCTAAGTGTGTTCATTTTTTTCCCTTTTTTTGCCTCCGTTTATCTCTTTGGCCCTGATTCTTTTGTTATTCCTAATTCAGTAATGGGTATCACAATTATTTCTTTTCTTATTCTTTTTATTTTTTTTCTTCTGTGTTACAAGAGTAATGAATTCTTTATTTTACAGCTACTTGGTAAAAAAGTTACAGACATGTTCTGTTATTTGGGTGTACATGGACTTACATTTATCACCCATCTTGCATATTATGTTATTTGATACTATAATTATGGTAGATACAATCAATATTTTTAGTTTTAATGCTAGAGGTCTAGGCAATAAGATTAAGAAAATTGCTATTTTTGAGTGGTTAAATTCTAAAAGGGGTGATATTTTTTTCATTCAAGAAAGCCATTCTTCCCCAGAATCAGAGATTGTCTGGCAAGAGCAGTGGGGGGGCAAAATATTTTTCTCCCATGGAGAATCAAATAGTTGTGGGGTTGCAGTTTTAATCGCACCAGATACTGACATAAAAATACACTCGATCTCACATGATCAATATGGCAGGTATCTCCTTTTAGACTGCACATTAAATGAAAGAAAATATGTTTTGATAAATGTCTATGCACCAACAATTGATAAGGCAACTGAGCAAGCTAACTTTGGCCATCTTCTATGTAATACTATGGAAAAATACTTTTCCCACAGTATTATCATTGGAGGTGATCTAAATTTTAATTTGGAAAATCTTGAATCAGTCCAAACCAATCAAAGTCATTCTTACAGCAGTTATCTGATACAGTTAATTGAAACCTATGACCTTGTAGATATTTGGAACCTTAAAAATCCTGGTGTTAAAAAATTCACTCATCGTGAAGACACCCGCTACAGACTTGTTCATTCAAGAATAGACTATTTTCTAGTTACTAGTCATTTGGAGTATGTAATTGAAACAGCAGATATTCTGCCTGGCCTGAAATCAGACCATAGTCTTCTGAAGTTAACTATTTTATTAGAAAATCAGCGAAAACGTGGCAGGGGTCTCTGGAAGTTAAATGTAAGTTTGCTTCAAGATGATAACTATATTAAACTTATTAAATCTACAATACAAGAAGGGAGATTAGATATACCAAATCTTGGTGCTAAACATATGGCCTGGGATTATATCAAATGCCGAATAAGGACAGAATCTATATCCTTCTCCATAAAAAAAATAAAAAACAATGTGATTATATGAACACATTGTCAGAGAGGTAGGTACATCTTGAAGAAAGAATAACTACTTCCCCTTCCCCACTTGAACTTGAGGAGTATGATAATGTAAAATCTGAAATAGAAGAATATTATGACCAAAAGGCAAAAGGTACCTTAATTTGCTCGAGATGCAAGTTTATTAATGAGTATGAAAAACCTTCCAAATATTTCCTCAATTTGGAAAAAGTAAGACAAAAAAAGTTGCAGATTAGTGCTCTAAACATAGATGGTCAACGTATATGTAACCTGGCACAAATTTTAGAAACCCAGAAAGTTTTTTATAGTAAACTTTTTTCATGTTCTGCAATGGATTTTAATATGACAGAGGGTGAATGGAACAATTACTTGGACAATGTAAATATTTCAAAATTGTCAAATAGCACAAAGGAGGTCTGTGATGGAGTCATCACAATGACTGAACTAGAAAAAGCTGTCCAAGAATTACATAATTACAAAGCACCGGGTCCTGATGGTTTACCAGGAGAATTCTATAAAATATTTTGGAATGACATTTCTGATCTTCTTCTGAACAGCTTTCATGATGCATTTAACAATGGCTTCTTAACAAAATCTCAGAAACAACGTGTGTTATGTCTTATACCGAAAAAGGAAAAGACCTGACTAAGCTAGAATCTTGGCGACCCCTTTCAGTCTTGAATACAGACTATAAGATCTTAGCCAAAGTTTTGGCAAAAAGGCTTAAGTTAGGATTGAGAGAGATTATAAATCGAGGCCAAATTGGATACATGGAAAGTCGCTTTTATGGTGAGAATATTCAACTTATTGCCGATATGATTGACTTCTGTAAGCTAAGTAAAAACCCATGTATTATATTACTGGCTGACTTTGAAAAGGCCTTTGATAAAATAAACTGGAATTTTCTACATGCCTGTTTAAAGAGATTTGGGTTTGGTGAAATTTTTCAAAAATGGATATCTACCCTTTATTGTGATATTGAGAGCTGTGTCACCAATAATGGTCACCAATCAGAATACTTTAAAATATCCAGAGGGATCAGACAGGGCTGTCTCCTTAGTGCACTTCTATTTCTGCTACCAGCCGAAATTGTTGCTATAATTTTGCGTAGCTTGGTCAACATTAAAGGAATTGTAGTGAACCATATATGTATATAGTAAGCTATGTCAACTTGCTGATGACATGACATTATTTTTGAGAGACAATTCCTCTGTATATGAAGCAATTCAGGTTTTTGAAGAATTCTATAGATATGTGAGATTAAAGCTTAACAAATCAAAAACAATAGGTATTATTGTACAAAATGATGGTTACCTATATGAAGATGAACAACTTGGTATTTGCTGGACCCAGAATACCTTCAAAACTTTGGGAGCCCACTTCTCGCTTGACTCTGAGGAAACCAAACGTTTAAATATTAAGGAAAAAATGAAAACAATTAAAGGTATATTAAATACTTGGCAGGCTAGAACATTAACTTTAAAGGGAAAAATAACTAGCCTTAAATCTTTGGTTATGTCACATATTAATACGTTAGCTTCAACTTTGCATATTGATAAAAATGTGGTTGACGATATTGATAAACTAATGCTTGATTTTCTTCGGAATAAAAGACATCCATCAATAGCTAAAGATACTTTGATTCAACCAATGAATCTGGGTGGTTTGAAAATGGTATCAGTGTTTGATGTTTTTAAAACGACAAAGATTATGTGGATAAAAAGGCTGACAAACAGCATAAATGCAAAATGGAAAACCTTATCATACTACTTGATGGGTATAAAAAAGGAACTGTTATTTAATAAATTGTATTTTTCTACCGTAGAATCTTACCCCAAAAGTAATTTTTACAAAGGTTTATTGCAGGTTTGGTTTGAATTTATCTCAGTCAGACCGGTGAGCCTCAAAGAAATACTTCAGGAACGATTATTTAATAGTGACACTTTTCAAATTGGAGAGTCACATATATGTAATGAATATCTTGATTGGAAACAAGCAGGTATAGAGTTAATTAATGACATTATGAACAGTGATGGAATTTTTTTTTTCCAGAACTGAAATTGAAAATAAATTCAGGATAAGAATTCCATATTTAAAATACTACCAAATTGTTAGTTCCATAAAATCAGTCTTAACAAAAACTTCAAAAATTATATCGGGGTTAACAGAAAAAGACAATAAAATTCAAAACTTATGTTTAAGGAATGTACAAAAAGTAACAAGTCAACAAGTGTATTGCCAGCTTGTTAAAAAATTATATCGAATTCCAACCAGCCAGAATAAATGGATTGAGTATTACCCCTTTTTGGAACAGCTTAACTGGAAAAATATTTATTTGCTTCCAACCAAAATTGTCAAGAATACAAATTTAATAAGTTTACAATACAAAATACTGCATAGGGTTTTCAACTGCAATTATAAATTATTCTTGTGGGGTGTTAAAGATTCTTCAGCATGTTTAGAGTGTAATATGACAGATAATGTGGAACATTATTTCTACTACTGTGATACAGTTAAAAAATTCTGGGACAAAATTGAAATCTGGGCGAATAACATGTTTCCAATTGCAGTTAACTTTGCAACTTTGGATATTCTTTTAGGCTGCCAAAACCTAGACAAAATGTATTTCTATGCAATAAATTTGACATTACTGTTTGGAAAATATTTTATACTTACATGTAAACTAAATAATAAAAGTCTTTCATGGGATTATTTTCGTTGAAAAGTTTTTTATCTATTGACAAGTTTTCTTATATCAGTCAAGGCCAGGACAAGGTTTTTAATGATAAATTTGGTATTCTAGTAGAAAAATTGTAAATTTACTTGTTCTTGATAAATTGATGCGGTGGTAAATGTTCAGTCGGTGCAGTGAGTCAGATTAAAACTATTTTTTAAGTCTCTTGCTGAGATGATGTAGTTGTATTTGTACTAAAATAATTTGTTGCCATCTTATTTTGTCATTGATAATTCAAAATCTTCCTTGTAACACATCTGTACAAAAAATGAATGTATCTGTCTTGCTGTAAAGATGTAGTAGTATTAGTACTGAAGTATTTTGTTGTTATATTATTTTGTAATAGAGAAATCAATATCTTCATTGTAACACACCCATACAAAAAATGAATAAAAAAAAAAGCAAGCACACTAATCTGTTCATACATGAAAGACTGTGTTGTGATCCAAATGTCTGATTAGACAGGTGAATTATCAGACATTAGGATTAAACCTATGAACCAACATAGCTTGTTTTAACAGTGGATCATACAGTTCATGAAGCCTTTGATGATTCAGTGGAGATGTCCTGTTGCAGGCTGCTGAACAGGTACAAGATGGTGTGATCAATCCAGGTGAGTATACTATGATGTGTTTTTTACATTGCTTAAATTGTAATTCTGCACTTATCTTTATGATTTATTTTCCTTTGCTGGTGCTAGAGTGTTTATAATGGAGATACTTTACATTTCATCAGGTGTTGAGGAAAATGATCAACCAGACCCCTTTAATGATTCTGATCATGAGGTATTGGTTCAAGCAGTTAATGAAATGGAAGAACAGGCCCAGCCTGATACCGGTAAATTTTATATTATTTATTCTTTTTTGTTAAACACTTAAACTCCAATTATTCCAATTTTGCCAATTTTTCAATCTATAGATTTTTTTTTGATAATTTTATTTATATTCAAATCAGATGACAATGAAGAACATGATGTCATGTTTGATAGCATAACTGAAAATGTGCCTGACCTGGATGAACAACAGTTCTTCCTTGAGAACTGGGACAGTCAAGTCTTTAACAATTGTGAGTGTTCCCTTTTCAATCTGTGTTTAGTATGACGAAAAATGCTTCAATTTATTTAATGAATGTATTGTAATTAAAATTTAACATCTATATTGTTGTTTATTTAGCTGCAACAGATGCCATTCTAGTGGATGCTATCAATGAAAAGACTAGAAACCAGGCAGGTATGGATCGTCCCCCTATATCAGTAATTGGAGAAGCTGGTCCTTCCGGACTCCAGACAGGGCAATTTCAACTACTAACTAAAAAGACGCATCTAGGATGCTTATGAAGTGGAAGATGATGATCAAAAGTTACGAGACCTCCTGTAGAGAGAGTAAAAGGTTTGAAGGTAATTCTTTATGTAACATTGAAAAAGTCACTTGTGTTTGACTTAAACTGGAACATAAAACAAAACGGGATAAAGGATTTTTAGTAATTAGTAATTCTTAGTAATTAGTAATTCTTTGTAATTCTTACATATAGAAAATAAATGATGTAAATTTATAGCAAATAACGAGTATCCTGCTGTATTAGCACATTGTTATAAGCTTCAAGACGATTGTACAGTTGAGGTATTTTTGTCAATGCAGTTTTACTTTTCAAAAAGGGCCATTGTAGCCATCAAAAATGAGGATAGCCTATGCCTTGCAAGAACTCTTGCAGTAGGCATTGCAAAAAATAATGTTGAAAATGTCATTGCTAAAGAAAAAATTAATGCAGAAAAAGTGTATCAGAGTATTAGGAAAGGGGATCAACAAAGGTTAAGTTCTGCCCAGAAGAGAAAAGCTCTAGAGTATCATGAACCAGCCGGGATCCCAACCAATTGCCAGTGTAGCCTGCTTGACATCCCAACTTTTGCAGATGTTCTACATTTAGATATTGTTGTATTTGTTGCACATTTGAACAATAAAGTGTTGTACTGATCAGCCCAAAACAAGAACCAACAGAGTGTATTTGTACTACAGAAGAAGTAATGAAGTTGGACACTTTGACTGTATTGTTAACATTAAAGGAATGCTCATTAGAGGGTATTTCTGCCACCACTGCTTCAAATGATTCAACAATCCTCAATGATACACCTGTGACCTTACCTGTCAGACCTTACTTACCCATATCCTGTAAGAATACAAACCCTCTCACCTGTAGAAAGTGTCAGACTGTCTGCCGCTCACTTGTATGCTTTGAAAGAAATCGTCAACCTAGAAGAGCTGGAAAGTTTGAACATCAACCATCATGCAACACAAACTGGACCTGCCATATCTGTAGAAAAGTAGTTGATGTGACTAAACAAGACAAAACCTTCATGTTTGCGGTGAGTGGAAGTGTCATGTATGTAAAGAACATTTCTTATCTGACCATTTGTACTACCTCAGATCTGTAAAACCAAAGGCTGCAGTCAACAAATTTGTGTTCTTTGACTTTGAGTGCACCCAAGGTGATGAGTTCACAAGCCAAATTTTGTAGTTGCACAAACTGTTTGTCATGATTGTGAAGATGAAAATGTTGATGAGGAGTCGAAATGCCATACTTGTGGAAATAGATGCTTGGATTGTGACTAATGGGATTTGAAGAAAAAGCAATATGTAAAGAGGCCTTGCAGTGATTGTGGGAGAAGACAGATTGTATTCAAAGGCGAAAATACCAGAGATCTGTTTCAAGAAACAGAGAACAGATGACACAGCAATTGCCCACAATGCTAGAGGCTATGATTCTTACTTTTTATTATCATACCTCACTGATATTCAGTGGAAGCAAGATAATGCACATGCATGTGGAAAGGGGATAATTGATTCCCTGAACATTTTTCCTATGCAGCTGGCAGCTCTTCCAAAGGCTTTTGGGTTGAAAGAAATAAAAAAGGGATACTTTCCCCATTTTATGAACACAGCTGCAAACCAAAAATATGTAGGACCTTACCCACCACCATCAATGTATTGATGCAATGAGTACAAAGGACAGGGAAGACTTTTTCCATTGGTGCACAACAATGACCAGCGAATTCCATTTTAGGAAGGAAATGCAGACTTATTGTGTCTCTGATGTAGACATATTAAGAAGGGCTTCCTTAAAGTTTAGA
The DNA here is from genome assembly GCA_964017235.1 of Sabellastarte sp. h YS-2021. Classification (NCBI taxonomy): domain Eukaryota; kingdom Metazoa; phylum Annelida; class Polychaeta; order Sabellida; family Sabellidae; genus Sabellastarte; species Sabellastarte sp. h YS-2021. The sequence goes on along the minus strand of OZ024929.1, from coordinate 154,370,478 downwards.
CATTTGCTACTTTCCGCCACAGGGGAAGAAATACTAGAAAAGGATCACTTTGAAAATGGAGTCTTTTCAACTATTGCATCAGTCTGTATGGGTGTTTTTAGATATCTCCATCTGGAAGAAACCTATGAAGTCAAATTGACACCTTATGCAAACAATGGTACAAATCTTGATGGGGACTGGTTAGAAGCTAGTAAAAGAGGAAAGGATGAATTCTTGGTCAAGAAATCTACTGGGTGGTGTAAGGTTGACAGCAGTGCCATAGCTGAAAAGAAAGTTATTAAATTTCCAATGGGAGTCATACCTTCTAGTGGCTATGGGGGTGTGGATAATTATAGCAAAATTTCCATTGAATGGTTGGAATGGGAGGCAAAGAGAAGGGGGATCAAAATTCAGCATGCTCTCAATGGAGGTGAGGAAAGGATTCAAAAACCTGATGGGTTTCATTACAAAGTGGATAGTTTCTATACTGACCCACATACAGACCAGAAAACTGTTTTTGAATTCAATGGTTGTTGGAATGCTACCCAGAAGATCTAACTCATCCCCATTTTGGTCACTCTTTAAAGCTGAGGCATGCCTTGACCATGCAGAAGAATACAGATTTGATTTCTCTGGGCTATAAATGTGTTGGCATATGGGAGCATCAGTATCACAATATGATGAAGAGAAATTTCCATATGAAGAAATATGTCAACAGTCTGGACATTACATCAAGGTTGGACCCAAGGGAATCATTCTTTGGGGGCAGATGCAAAGCGGTAAAACTATATGCCACAACAACTGAAAATGAGAAAATCAAATATGTTGATTTTACATCACTCTATCCAGCAGTCAATAAATATGATAAATACCCTGTTGGACATCCCACTGTCATTTGCTCAGATTTCAAAGACATAAACCAGTATTTTGGCCTGGCAAAGGTGAAAGTCACACATCTCCCATAAAACTATACCATCCAGTGCTTCCATGTAAACTAAATGGCAGGCTGGTGTTTCCACTCTTCCAGACATCTGCTACAATGGAAAGCAGTGAGCCTTGTTCATACAGTGATGAAGACAGGAGATTGGTTGCTGGACTACCTTGGAATTGCAGGTCGTAGAACTCGGTTATGTCATTGAAAAAATTTATGAAGTATAATTTATGAAAATACACAGTATATCCCAAAAACAAAAAAGGAGGCCTATTCTCAGAGTATGTCAACCGATTTTTTTGGCTCAAACAGATGGCACCAGGATGGCCTGAAAAGTGTGAGAGTGAAAATGCTAAACAGTCCTACATTGACAACTACAAAGGAAGAGAAGGCATACAGCTCGATAAACACAGTATTGAAAAGAATCCTGGGCTAAGATCTCTTGCTAAGCTATGTCTCAACAGGTAAAGGTTGTAGAATAGAAATATCTTCCCAGTAACAGTAATATTGTGATCACAAAATCTTTGCTAGCTATTTCAAGATGTAAACCATTAATTGATTTACCTCAGTATATCTTAAGTCAATGGCCAATAGTTTGCATAGTACTTGTGGATTACCAGAAAAGGTTTTACACCTCAAATATAATTCTTGTTTTTTATTTTTGTATTTTACAGCTTCTGGGGAAAGTTTGCCCAAAGAAATAATTTGAAGAAGTGTGCTATTATATTGTATAAAGCTGAATTTTTTAGAAAAGTTACCAACTCAAAGAATTGTGGACTGGCACATTCTCAATGAAGAAATGGTTCAAATAGAATATGAATACAAAGATGAATTCACCCCGGAAAATATGCAATCAAATGTCATATTAGCCACATTTACCACAGCACATGCCAGACTTAGACTTTTTGATGTTTTACACAAGTTGGGCGAGTCTGTGTTGTACTTTGACACAGACTCTATTGTCTACAAATCATCTACAGGGAAAGATCTAGTGATCATGACCACCAATGTTTATTTGGGAGATCTGACTGATGAGCTGGATGGTCACCATATTGTAGAATTTGTTTCTGCAGGTCCCAAGAATTATGGGTACAAATTAGAAAATGGTCAATGCTTTTGTAAAGTCAAGGGTTTCACTCTGAACCATAAAGTGTAACAAATACTTAACTAAAAATGAAAGAAGGGATTCAAATGTGGTATAACCATCAAGGATTAACAAATACTGTAGTATCTTATACCAACAGAATTTGAAGAGACCCTCTGAAACAACAAATTTTTAATAAAGACGAAACCAAAAGATACCGTGTCGTCTATACCAATGAGTGGAGGCAGGCCCCTCCATGATACCCTCATCTTTTGAACAGATAATATGAGAATACACTTTGTAAAATAGTTTAATTTCAAATGCAATCTTCAACAATTTCACAAAGTTTGGGAATTTATTTAATTAATGAACTTTTGCAAAAATTGTAAAACATTTCTAATTATTTTTCAACATAAAAGTTTTTTTACAGAAATTGTAAAACATTTTTTCAATGTAAAAGTTTTTACAGAAATTTTAAAACATTCTTTTTCTTTTAATATAAAAATTTTACAAAGTTTTGAAAACTTTTTTTTTCAAACATAAAAGTTTTAAAAGTTTGTAAAACATTTTTTAATGTAAGAATGTTTTACAAACAATTTTTGTAAAAAAGTTGAACAAAAAAAGAAATTACATTTAATTAAATAAATTCCCAAACTTTGTGTAACTGTCGAGGATTATGCATTTGGATTTGAACTGTCTTGCAATTGTGGTATTTCCAGGGGACTGGGAAGCCTGTTCTAGTCAAATATGGCTGGAAAGGTGAAGTTCTTCCTCCAATTTTTTTCTGAGGCTTCTCACAAGCAGGTTCAGTTGCTTCTACAGCTGTCATCCAAAAGTCACATGCTAGGTCTAAGATTGTTTATTTGGGGTTTTACGTCGCTTTCAACACTGTACAGGTCATATCACGACGAGTAGTTGGAAGGGCAGAGGAAACCAATACATATAGTTCGCTAGGGTTCTGTACTGTAAACTGCCGACCAACGGCAAGCAACTACCAGCTTTCCCACTTACGGCCATGACGGGTATCGAACCCCGGCCGCAGAGGTTGGAGGTGAGAGTGTTACCACTCTGCCACCGTGGCCCCCACTAGGTCTAAGAGAAGTTGCTGCTAATTTATTGCAAGACAATATTCCGGTTGACGATCATCAGAAAGCTAAGTTAAAAAGATCCAGAGTATTTTACAGAGAGATAGCTTCTATAGGTGTGACACATTGTAAACTGGTAGAAAATAGTAGAACCATTGCTTTCTTGCTTGCCATTGCCAGACCAGTACTTCTACAACTATGATTTCGGTAAAAAAGATGGTTCTTGTTCCATACAAAGAACAAGGGAATGTGATAAATGATGGTGATTTAAGTAATGACATTATTATTCATTCCATACCAAAATCCTTTCAAAATAACCCTAGAGAAATATTAGATTATATAAAAGGACTAGTATCATGGAATGATAAAGGTGAGGTGATGTTTAATGGTCAAACATCCTGGAATACATATTGCTGATTTAGTTCGTTATAGTATAAGAGAATATGGAAAGTCACCACCTAATGACTACCAGGAGTTCCAAAGAATCCTACAAGAACTGAATATTCCAAAGGGTTTGATTCAGCAATAAAGGACATTCTTACCTCAAAGGAAGGTTACACCTCAGGAAGTACAGAAAGGTTGGGTAAAGTTATAATATGACTGACTGGAAGGACTATCTTAGTTTGATTTGCAGGACCTTCCAAACTCTATCATGAACTGAAAAAGGATGGGAGGTTTAATGTTAGATTAAGCAAAACAAAACAGTGGGTACAAAATCAAGACATGTACAGTCTTCACAGACCATTAAGAATAAAATTTGTGTGAAATAGAGTTGTTGTATCAGGTATAGATGAGCAATGGGATGTAGACCTGATGGACATGACCAGTCTTTCTAAGCAAAACAATGGTGTTAAATACATATTGTTAGCAATTGATATATTTTCAAGGTATGTTTTTATGTAACCCTTGCAAAGTAAAACAATTCTGAGGTCATAAAAGCTTTCAAAAATATTCTGAAAGAGGGCAGAAAACCTAAATTAATCCGCTCAGACAAAGGTTCAGAATTTACAGGGTCTACAGTTGAAAAGTTCTTTAAACAAAGTGGTATCCATCATTTTGTAACCCAGAATGAGGCAAACGCTAATTATGATGAGATAGCTATAAAAACAGTGAAAAACTCTATCTACAGGTACATAACTCATTCTCAAAAACACATGTACACAGATAAGTTACAAGATTTTGTGTACAGTTACAATCATAGTTGTATGTATCCAAGTGAAGTGAATGAAACCAATGAAATAGGTTTATGGTGGTACATGTATTGGCCAGAAAGGAGGGTGAAAAAACCTCAAAAGTGGCGCACCATCTTCAAGAACAAAGTTCAAGTTTAAAGTTGATGATATAGTTCAAATAAGTGGTCTCAAAGGACCTTTTACCAGAGAGGTCCATTAAAATGGTCTTTTGACATTTTTAAGATTCATCACCGCTTCAGAAGAGATGGTAATCCCAGTTATAAATTGATTGATTTTTGGCTGAAGAGATAAAAGGATCTTTCTACCAAAAGGGCAAAAGGTCCCTATAAGTGATGACAAAATACTAAAGACCAAAAAGGTTAAGAGAAAGGAAACAGCATATTTTGTTCGCAGGTTAAATTGGCCTAAAAAAAGTTTGATTCTTGGGTGAAAGCTAGTGACATAGAAAGTATATGAAATATGAATTTCCTGTATGTACATTGGCATGATTCAAAGCATGTGTATAAACTTAACAGACAAAGTAGCTTTACATTTGATTTACCCTCAGTTCTCACATGGTAGACAGTGGGAAGTGGCTGTGTTTGATTATACCTTTAAAAGCACCATTAAGAAGCCATTGTACTTACTAACTGATATTTGTGAAGATAGTTATATTCATGGAACAGGGACCACGGTGGCAGAGTGGTAACACTCTCACCTCCCACCTCTGTGGCCGGGGTTCAGTTTCCGGCATGGCCTCAAGTGGGAAAGCTGGTAGTTGCTTGCCGTTGGTCAGCAGTTTACAGTGCAGAACCCTGATGAACTATATGTACTGGTTTCCTCTGCCCTTCCAACTACCTGTCGTGATATGACCTGTACAGTGTTGAAAGCAACATAAAACCCCAAATAAATAAATTCATGGAACACTACTACCAGTGTTAAGACATTTGGATACTAAAACAGGTAGCTTTGTCTCTCCGCAGTTTATAAAAGTCAGTAAGCAAGAGGCTCAAAGTGTTAAAATACAGGTAAATGATCGTTTCATGCAAGAAGTTGATTTGCAGGATTTTGTTTGCAGAGGTATTACACCCTAAAACAGATAGCCCCCACCCAACAGGCAGTTGAAAAGCATGTAAGTGAGATAACCCTGTCATCTTGTAGTTTACAAAAGTGCTTCAGTATTGCTGCGGATAGACGAGTCCATGATATTTTTTATTATAGATTCTACAGAGTTGTGAAAGGTCTCATTTTATAGCATTTTATGTGTAGATCGTTTTAAATCTTACACTTAAGCTTGTCACCTAAGATATTCACAGTATTTTATTTTATTTTTGTTGAATATTGCTGGGATCTGTGTCATCCATCTTTGTGTGATGATCACTCTTCGAGTTCAACAACAATATATATTTCTATTTGCTGTAAGCGATCCAGTGATGAACTGCCACCGATGCGGAGTTCGGTGTATGCAAATAAGCTACGAATCCTCATAAGCGGTGTTGAACTGCCACCGATATGGAGTTCAGTGTATGCAAATTAGCTACGAATCCCCATAAGCGGTGCTGAACTGCCACCGATGCGGTGTTCGGTGTATCCAACTTAGTTACGAATCCTCTATATAAGGTGCAGAAAATGGATTGCTCTTGGGGTATATTGAGCCGCTCTAATGGAAGGTACACCCAGTGCTTCTAACTTTTACTGACATTTATTCGATTTTATCTGGTTTGCTTGATTTATTTTCGGATCCGGTTACATAGAATAAATGCTTTTATATTATTACAAGTTGACAGAAACTCTCAGTAAATTTGTTTGGATATTTTATTAATTTTCTGTCATTTTGACAGATGGGGGGAGGGTTCCCTCCAATTTGTTTGTAAACAAATGCTCATGGTTTTGACAGTTCTTACAACTGAGAGTATTTCTTAACTTGTACTTGTTATGTAATAATGTCGGTGTAAATATTATTTCGACTGCAGTTTATGTATTATATTTTAGGGTTCTGATAAGTTACATTTTGACTGAACTGCAGCTACATATTTGACTGAATACTACAGTGTGGTTATTTTGACTTAGTCAGATGCTGCAGTAATAATACCGTTATGGTTCATTAAATCTTGTATTATTTATACCATTTTTGGTCACATTTCTGTACATTTTTTTTGTTTCACCATATATATAAATCCATGATTATTTAAAATAAATATACATTTAAGAATATATTATTGCTTGTTATTTACAACTTTTAACTGATAAATTATCATCAGCTGAGTATATTGGCACAGGCGCCAATAATTACAACTCCGTTGGTAATTTTCCAATCCGAACCTGATGTCTGGCGACCTGCCACCTTTGAACACAACGCAAGAACTATATTGAAAAATACACTTTGGGCTTAAGGGTCATTACATAAGACTGCTACATTTAATCAAACACGTGGTGGAAAAGTGAAAAAGTTGGTAAAGCAAGGCAGACTAAGTCTAAAAAGTCCAAAACCAGTACAGTTAGAGGCATGAAAAAGAAATCTCTAGTTCTCAAGAAGGGAGTAAAGCCAGATTTCTTTTCATAATGGAGGTACATTCATCAAATCTTGCCCTGTTTGAACCACCAGCAGTTGAGTCTGCTGTTGAGAATATTGAATGGGTTTATTTTGCACCATTGGTTATTCCCAAAACTTGTTCTGCATTGGAATTTCTAGCAATGCTACAACTTATACAGACCTCAGCAAAACCCTGTTACAGGTTAAAGTAAAAATTATGTGGGCAGATGGTAGTGATATAGGACCTGACGATGATGTAGCTCTTGTGAACCTAGCTCTTAGCTCATTATTTGGACAGTGTGATGTCAGTTTAAATCAACGTACCATAAATACCAGTGTTGGATCAAATTACCCCTACAAAGCTTATTTTGATGTTATTGTGGATAGTTTCCATTATGAGGCTGAGACCGTCAGAATGAATTATTCTACAAAGATACTGCTTGAGCCATGGATGGAACTGGCTTAGCTTGTAATAATTTGGGGCATTATGACATGCAAGTTCATACTAAGAGTGGTAAAACAGCTGTTTTGGAGGGGCCAATAAGAATGGATATTTGTCAACAGGAACGAATGGTGGTGAATGGTGTAAAGGTGAAACTTAAATTCAGTCCTTACAAAGTCGATATTGTTGACTCTGTGTTAAAGATTTGTCAGATTAAACTGAAACCTCAGGTCCATGTTGCTCAGAATGAGATACTGAGCAGTACACCTGCTCTCTATCCCATTTGGTCTTTAAATCTGAAAAGTTACAACATTCAACATGGGAACTATGAATGGGGAATTGAGGATGTCTGTCGAAATTCCCTGCCAAATAATATCGTTCTAGCTCTCTGTTCCAGTGAAGCTTACAGTGGGAGCTATACCAAAAATCCTTTTAACTTCCATCACTATAATTTAAATTGTCTAGAAGTAACAGTTAATGGAGCGTCTACCGTTTGAACCACTTAAAGTAAGAAAAGACAAAAGGGCTTATTGAATTAAAGAGTATCCAAATGGATACTGCATTTTTAAATTTGCTTTGCAAAGTCAGGCTGGAGGTGATTTACATTCATCACAAAAAAGGGTAATTTGAGAATCATATTAAGATTTGCAGAACTATTAAAAGAAAATATAACAGCTCTTTTGTATGCAAAATTTCCAGAGGTAGTGGCTATACATGGCAGTTGAAATGTAGATTTAGTTTATAAAAGCTAAACATATAGTTTATCAGCTAGTAAAAATGCTGTTTCTCATATTTTTGATTGATGTAGTGTATGGGGAATTTTGTGGTGAACCACCTCTGTGCAACTGTGATCATGATCTGGGAATATCAACCTGCTATGGTGGAAATATAACCCAGATTCCACAGTTCTCAGCAGAAGTGAAATATAACACAATATTTTTTTGATGTGATAAATACAAATATCACAGAATTTCCTTCTCTTGAAAGTTGGCCAAATTTAATGTGGGTTACTCTTAGGGGAATTTAAACCTGCCTTGTACACCAGATGTAATGAAAATTGACTATGTGGATAGTGATTGTACAACTGGTCCAGTCGTTTATAGTGATGCAGATAATTAGTTCTCTCCAGAACAATCTGAACTTTCTCAAATGTTGTACGCATTGATTATTATGCCATTTGGGTTTACTCTTGCTTCAGGGTATATTTATATTTATGTCAAAAGAAAAAAAATGTCAGTCTTCAGTGAAGCAGAAAAAATATGTTCAGAGTTTAAATTTAAATTATGTAAATATATGTGTATTTGTAGCAGCATTCGATCACTTCAGAGTCATTTAAGTAAAGATCATCATGGCATGCATAACTCACAGTTTTATCCTGTGAATTAGGATGTTCAATTAACTTGATGAAAGTGGTCTTATGCAGTAGAAATGTTGTGTATAAAAAAGTACAATTCGATGTCCTTGTTTGGCATCACAAAAAAATTAGATCTACTTCTTGTATAGAACTGGTAAAATGATTTGTCATAGTAACAAGTCTCAGCTGAAGAAATATGCTAGAATACTGCAGAAACTGGGATATTCCATTTGTCTCCACAAAGTACAGATTATTACACAATCTACTATGTATCAGCTGAAAAATGTTGTGAACTATTCAGAGTTTTCAAAATTATCAGGGGCAGTTTATGAGCCAGAGATATATCATGCCGTTGGTATCAGAAGAAATGGTGTTTATTTCATAGTTTATAAAACTGGGAAGGCGGTGATCACTGGTATTAAAAACTCAAAGATGCTAAGTGAAGAGGTGAACCCTACACTTTTGGAATTAGAAGTGCTATAAAAGTAGTCAAACAGTTGGAGAGTGACCAGAGATGGATAAGGAATCAAAATTCACGTATATCATAGAGTTTGTTAAACATTTACCAAGTAAACGTAGCTACTCAAATTTTGAAGAGTGTGCTAATGCAAGTTTATCTTTTGGACAAGTCAAGTTTGGAAATAACTTAATGAATGTCAAAATTTTAAAAGATGGGGTAATTGTGTCATCCTGGCAACAATGAGTGAAGGTTAGACTCCCTTCATGCCCCCACCTGCGAGTGGATAGTAGGATTCAAAATGAATCTGGGGACCAGGAAAGTCTAAATCACAGACATAATTATTTAAATATAAATTTATTTATTTTTATTATTTACAGAATATTCATAATACATACATAATCCTTCCAATTTATATACACACAACACTGATTATACATACGTGTAATGGCTACTTTAATGTCCATATCAATTTTAAATATAGAATTACAGTTCTTGAAATAAGCTAACAAATTCCTCTTGATAGTAGTTTTTCTTCAATATGTTCTTCATATCTTCATCCTTCAGTCAGTTCATGAAAGTGGTATGTCAACCCAAGAAGATTCTGAAGTTTGTTGAGATCATCCAAGATGTTGCTCAATTTCACTGCATTCTCATTCTCTCATAGTACTCTTCAACAATATCATTGCATAGTTCTAAGCCGGGATGTTCAGTTTGACTAAGTCTATCGTACTAACAAAGATAGCAATCTTCGGTTACACATTTCAGTATTTCAGCTTTGGTCTTGTAAGCTAAAAACTATAGTACCAAAGCATTTCTGTCCGGAGCTGGTACATTCATAGATACAATGGTAAAGTCCCACCCCTCCAGTTCACCAAATTTCTCTGCAGCTTCCCTGGGGTAGAACAACTTAGGATTATCATCCATGGTGTTCCGACAACATCCATACATGTTCACTGTCTTGCTCACTGAAGTTGTACACTGTCTTTTACATTTTGATCCTCCATGAGCTTCTGTACCTTGAGGAATAACTGTCATCAGCTGAAACCATTCTTGTGAAATATTTATTCTTTTTTACAAATTCTACACACATCCAGATATCAATGGTGGTAGATAGTGCCCTCAACTTTTAGACTTTAAGTAATGGATTTAGCCCACAGTTCTGTCATGGGAGGTCACCTTGGAGTCAAACAAATGGAATAAACACAGCTTTCAAACTTTTTCTGGCCAGGACTCCATCAAGTGGATTTTTGTAGATCTTGTGATTTTTCTTAAGGGACTTTAAAGGGGCCTGTACCAAAGATTTCTCTGGAGAAGATGCCACTGATAGATATGCTATCCAAGCATGTTGCAGTTGATTTGGTTGCATGTTGGTTGCATGTAGCAGTCTTTCCATCCTCCTTCAGTGGAAGGATGTAGGTACATACTAACTCTGGTTGACTATGCTACCAGGTACCTGGAATCAATGATCCCTGAAGCATCAGACTATGTGTAGGATATGACACCTACAATTGCATTGGAATCCCTGAAGAGATACCGAGTGATTTGGGGACACAGTTCACATTAGAATGATTGAAGGAAGAATCAAGACTTCTGAGTTTGAAGCAATTTATCACCACTCCATTCTACCCAATATACAATGGTCTCTTTGAAAGATTAAATGTCAAGACAGAAGCACAGATACACACTATTGTTTGGATGAGATCATGGGATCCCACAGGATTCTACTGGTTTTGCACCATTCAAGTTGTTGCATAGCAGTTTGAAGTATGAAAGTTACCAGCATGTTATTGAGTTAAGGGAGAAGTTGCATGGTCTCTTCCCTAAAGCTAGTGGAGCAAATGCTTGAGAAGGCACAAGCGATGTACAAGAACCATTATGACATAAAAGCAAAAATAGGAAGTTCAAAGTCAAGGATAAGGTGTTGATACTTTTACTAACAGATCACAATCATCTCTTAAAGCAGTGAAAGTGGCCATGTGAAATTTGACAGTGTTGTCAATAAACACTGAAAACGTCTGACAAATATGAATTTGTCAATAATTTGTCAAAATGGTGCCTAAAACAACAAACTTTCCAATTGACAAATTTAAACTTGTCATTTTCTTGTTGGACAAATTAACTGACAAACTTATGACAAGAAAATAACCATGATAGTCCAATTAAATTGTCGTTTTAGGTATCTGTTTTTTTGGCCACATTCTTATGAAATTAATCTTAAGTGCACTAATTTGCTTATCATAAGTTTTCAGTTAATTTGACAAATAAGTTATGAACATTTGACCAGCATCAACAAGAAAATGGCATTTGAATTTATCATTTCGAAAACTTTTTGTTTTAGGCACCATATTGATAAATTAATAACTTTCAGTGAAAATGACTATAGAGTGAAGATAGGTTAAAAGGGGCCAGGTTAAAAGCTATCACACCATCTTGCTGAAAGTTTATGTGAAGTGAAAGACATCTGTCAGAGAGACTAGATAATGATCTGAATATTCAACAAATAGAATTGACAGCTGCTGTTGAACATGAGGGTGATGCAGATTGTTGTTGTAGTAGTGATCATACTACGGTGCAACCATGGGACCAGACTTATCTTTGGCTAAGACCAGACAACTGTAGTATTTATTGGAATATCAGGGGATATTTAGTGATGTGTTTAGTTCTATTTTGATCAAACACAAGATTCAACTGACAGATGATACTACAAAAAGAAAGAAGGCCTACTAAATTCCAAATGCCTTGAGACAGACATCAAAGAAGGCTATAGCTTGTACGATGGGTATGGGTGTGACAAGAGAATCTGAGTCTTCATAGATATCACCAGTAGTTCTTGTGAAGAAACCGGACGGATCAAATGAAGTCTGTGTAGACTAAGTTCAACCAAGTATGTTTCATCAAAAACCCATGGATGATCCAGATTTCTGCTTCAGCAAATGGTAGGAGATACAGTAGAACCTTGATTATCCAAATGCAATGGGAGACATACAATGGGGTCAGATAATCGAGGAGTTCAGATAAATGAAGGAACCCAAAATTAGAATTAGAATTAGAATTATACATTTCTATAGCGCAAATCAAACACAATAAGCATATCGAATGCGCTTTACAATACTTCCAAGCCTATGACAACAAAGTACCATAAATCCAATCTGAGCACAGTTATTATTATTTAGGCATTATATTCTCTTGTAAACAGATGAGTTTTTAAGTCACTCTTGAACTTTTGAAGTGTATTTTGACTCCTAATGTTGTATGGCAATCTGTTCCATAGCTCTGGACCATAAACACTGAATGATCGACTGGCATAGATTTTCTTGAGAGTATGTGGAATTTCCAGCATCAAATCATCTTCACTTGATCTCAGACCCTCTCTTCTGCACTCCTTTTTCTTTATGAGGTTTCTCAGGTACAAAGGTGCTTTGTTTTGCAGGCATTTGTAGACTAGCATCAATACTTTGAATTCTATTCTGGCTCTGATGGGTAGCCAGTGTAACTCCTTCATGCATTCAGTCGAACTATCAAACTTGTTCTTATTCAGTATTAATTTGGCAGCAGTATTTTGGACTTTTTGAACCCTGCCAATTAAATATGATGGTAGTCCAGCCAAGGTTGCATTAGCATAATCAAGGTGTGAGATGACTAAACCTTGTACAAGTGTTTGGCATGTTTCAACAGAAAGTGATGGTCTGATAAATTTAATTCTCTGAATGTTTAACATTGCAACTCTACATTTATTTGCAATGTGGGACTTCATGGAAAGAGACTCATCCAGTTGGACTCCAAGATATTTAATTTTTGATGTTTTCTGAACTATTTCTCCTGCAACATTGATGGATTTTGTTTCACACTTTTGAAGTTGTTTTTTATTTCCAAATAAAATAAACTCAGTTTTTGTACTATTCATCTTTAATCGATTACAATCCATCCATTCTTTCACATTTTCCATTGTATTTTCAATATCATCGATGCACTCTAGTTCAGCACATAAGTCACCAGATTTAAAACAGTTCATTAGAGCATGGTCATCTGCATATCCATATAATGATATTGAGGTGGGAACTATTTCTCTCATAGTACTTGCATATACCAGATACAAGACTGGTCCAGCACAGGAACCTTGAGGGACAGAAAAGTACAGTTCTTTTGGTGATGAATATTCACAGCCCACATTGACTTTACAGTATCTAGGTCTCAGGTAATTGTTGAACCAGTCTAAGGCAGTGCCAGAAATGCCAAATTTTACCTTCAAAACTTCCAGCAGTATATTGTGATCTACAGTATCGAAAGCTGCACTGAGATCAATTGCGGACAAGTCTGCTACATTTTGGTTCTCCATCGCCCAAAGTATGTCATTGACTAATCTAGTTATAGCTGTTTCACAACTGTAGTTAGTCCTATATGCTGATTGGTAGTCTGGCATTAATAAATTAGCTTCACAGTGAGCATTGAACTGTTGTAACATAGCTTTTTCAACCACCTTTGAAATGAAGCTAAGGTTGCTCACAGGCCTGTAGTTCTTTGGTACTAGATCCAGGTCAGGCTTCTTTAGAAGGGGTCTTACAGTGGCAGTTTTCCAAGCATTGGCAAATGATCCATTTTTCAAGGAAACATTCACTATCTTTGTTATTACTGGTAGTATGTCGTGTAAGCCATTCTTAATGAATTTGGTGGGGAGACTGTCAATTTCACATGATTTTGTGGCCATTGAGCAAATAATCTTTTTCACTTCGTCATCAGTTAATTCTTTAAAAGAATCCAAAGAGGGAACACTGCCATGACTAAGAGGACAGTATGTGGGTTGGTCTTTTAAACTATCACGTATCTTCAATATTTTCTCCATAAAAAAGTTAGCGAATTCATCAGCCAATTCTCGATCACTTTTATCTGCTGGAAGTTTGTTTTCAGATTTCTTTCCTGTTATTTCATCCACTAATTTATAGAGCCTTTTGGAATCACTGCCACACTCATTAACTAAGTTTTTGATTTTTTCATGTTTTGCTGTAATAAGCATCTTTTTGTATTTACGTCTTTCTTCTTGAAGGGCTAACCACGTTTCTTTTGATCTATATCTTTTCCAAATTCTTTCTCTGTTGCGGAACACTCTTTTTTGTTGCCGAATTTCTTCAGTATACCATGGATTTTTTTCCCTTATCGTGACTGTCTTTTCTTTTACTGGAACGAGCTTATTCATGGCTTTAGTTGCTTCAGCATCAAACTGATTTATTATATCATTGATGTCATTTTCCTGGAGAATTTTTTCTAGATTCATTTCTTTAATTATTTTTGTACCATTCATGTCTTTTAGCTTCCTAAATTTGACTTTCTGACGCTCAACATCACTCTTTTTCAATGATGTTATGCATGTAACAGCACAATGGTCTGATATATAGGGACCTTGGATACACCCAGTAATATTTACTTTGCTAAAACATTCTGTAAAAATAAGGTCAACTGTGTTTCCCTGATTGTGTGTTTGGAAATGAACATGTTGGTCTAATCCAAGAGAATGCATAGTGTCTGTAAACACATTGACATCATGGTCTTCTGAGTCATTAACTCTCATGTTGAAATCTCCAGTTATTACAAGGTTTGGAAGGTGCATAATATTTTCAGAAAGAAAAACTGAAAACTCATCTATGAACACAGAGTTTGGAGGGTTTTTTGTTGACGGTGGAGGATGGTATATGCCTACAAGGTTAACAGAGTCTGAATTATTTACCATTATATTCCACAGTGCATACTCAAATGATCTTTTAGTTCCGCAGTAGAGCTGCTTAACTTTGAATCTGTTGCGACAAACACAAGCCAGCCCCCCACCAGGACGACCCATCCTATGTGATGTAACCATAGAATATCCATCTCTATTCAGTTCACAAGCTTTTATCCAATAGTCATCATAATCTTGAAGCCATGTTTCACTTATTACACAGATGTCAATGCTACTGTCAGTTAAATAGTCTTTAATTAATACATCTTTGTTTCTCACAGATCTTGCATTGAGTACACCTAGCTTGACTTGGCTCTTATGTTTATTTGGCTCCTGTGTTAGTGGTATTTGGACGAGATTGTTTAAGTTGACATTGTTCTTGGTGTTGCACGCTGCCTGGAATTTAGGGTTCTTCTTTGCTCCTCCAGGACGACCTCTCTGCCTCCTCTTGTTCAGTCTATACTCTCTGATTTTGACAATGGTTTTTCCATCCAGTATACGATATCTCCTATCGTGTTCCACATTTTTATGAATTTGTAAAAGTTCTTCTCTGGTGTATGTGATTTTGCTGGGTATTAATCCATTTTTGGAATTTTTTTGCCAAAAATGCGCCTCTGCCTGGCTATTGTTTTCTCTTTTTACTTGATCACTTTTTGCAGATGTTACACTGAAGCTGTCATTATGTGTGGTACTTTCTGTTAGTGGGATAACCAGCAAGTTAGAAAAATGCATTTACATGTACCACTTGAGTTGTTTTGTATGTGTGAGTCATAACTATCACACAGTTTTCACAGTACATAAATAGACTATGTGCATGACAGGATTGTACTTACTGAACTTTTAGGAAACATGTGCTCTGTTGTATCCATTTTAGTGATATATATTCCTGTATGATCATTTAGAAACACAAATATTAATCCATAGTTTTTGATTGTTTTGATTGAACAAGTGCCTAGACAACTAAGCCAGTATGTGCTATAGACATTCACAATGAAGTTGACATTCAAGTATAGTTTTAACTCAGAAATGTAACTACATTATTTTGCATAATATCACCACCTTGTGTGAAAGTCGCCTTCACTCAAGCGCCAGTCACATCTAAAAAAAATTCACTGTCTATGAGTAACCAAGTGGGGGATAATTGAGGAATGACCGTTTTTATGCACTAAATATAATGCATGGGTGGTCACTAATGAAGTAGTTTAATATATTTGTCAGTACTATAATATAACTGACCCTCTAATGGTGTCTTATTTGTAAAACCCCAAGGGAACACGTCTTCAGTGATTGGATATGTTTGGTTGGTACTGCATTGTTGACATCATTCTTTCAGTACACATTAGCCGTGTTCCGTTGGTTTTTAGGCCATTTCTTTAGGCCACGCCCACCTGCGCAGTAGCTACAATAATCTTTGCAATAGGCGTATTTCACAACCATAATCCGTCGAATCTAGATTCAGATTTGGATTCTTTGGATTAGCTAGATTTGTGAAATATAATTTTCTGTAGATCTGAATCCAAATTTAAAACATAACATAAACAAACATAAATATCATATATTATTATAAATTATGATGCAGTAATATAATATTATAATATCACAGTATAAGAAAAATTTGCCAAATGTTAAAATTTCCTGCCACATGTTGCCGCCATTATTTTTCAAAGAATTATGGGTAATCCAAGCAATCTGAATCTGTTGATCTACCTCGAGAGGTAGATCAATGAATTCATAATCCGGATTCAGATTCAAGTCACAACACAAGTGAATCTGTTGATCTGACGAATCTAGATTTGACAGATTATGGTTGTGAAATACGCCTAGTAAGTACCACTGGAATGAAATAAGTAAGTATTGAGTATATAAAATGGCAGCAAATGAGCCTATTGGTAGTTCTGTTCTTCCGGTGTAAACAAACCTCGGACAGCATATAAACAAATGCACATGGTTGGCGAAGATAGGTGAATTTTTGTCTCCATCTTCATAAATAAAATGACTATCTCTGAAAATACTTTTGGATTTTTACTAAATAAAAAGCACTGGAAAATGCAATAAATTTCCTTTGAAGTGGTAGAAATATTGTTTATTTTTGTAAATTTTCATTTGCGCTCAATTTTGTGGTGTTTGTAATAAAGTATTGTAAATACTTCTTATACAAATTTGGCGAGATATACAAATTAGTTCAATACCTATTTTACTCATGGCAAGGTACCACCAGAACACAAAAAAATAAGTACTGCATGGTTTTGATAAGATTAATAAGTATTTTATCGACCACCGGAATGGGCCTACTGTAAGAATGTGAATTGATTTACTCTGGGACATTATAAATTGCAAAACCCAATTAAACATGTTTTCAGTGATTGGTTAAGAAGTTGTGTAGTGGGTCATGTAAATGAATCAATCCCTCCCCTATTGAAACAATGGTGATAAAGTTTAAAGAAGTTAGGCTTTTTGTGGATGGTATGTTTTATAAAGCACTAGAATTAATGATTTAAAATCCTGTATTATCGCTTATGGTGCACCATGCATTATATACTTTATGTATGCAGGGAGACAAGGTTTCAGTTCAGTTAATCTGGAGATTTGGATTATAGAGGGCCGGTGTAATACCACATTTTGTATGCCTGCCATATTCTGTATCCCCTCTTTGATCTTTTAGGGGATACAGAATGTGGCTGCCGTATTTTGTATCCAACAATAGGGGATTACGGGATACAAAATATGGCAGCCACATTCTGTATCCCCATCATATTCTGTATCCCCTCAATTAGGAAGTGTAATTGAGGGAAGTATAAATAGCAAACACAGCTGGAGAGGATTAAGTTGCTATTGTTTGGGATGATTGTTGTCAGTCAAACAAATCAGTTGTCACATTCTGACCAACTTTTGACTTGATTCACTCAAGAGTGCATAGGATTGGACGTAAATCAAAGTTACGAAGATATATAGTTATGTACAATATGGTATACAGGATCATGCCTTATGCACAGAAAGTCACAAAAATTCATACTAACTGTGGTACTGAAAATCATTTTAAAATTCCAATTTATCCCATTCATTCAGTGTTTACAGAATATGAAGTTAGTGACTTGCACCAGCTAATCATTCCTTAACAATAAGTCATGGCCAATCTTACAATGGGCTGGAAAAGGCTAGCCTATCTTAAGATTGAAAACTTTTTGGGGGAAATTTTGCAGTATGTATTAAGTTTTGAAGAAATAAGTGTATTAGAAAGTCCATAGCGAATATTTTATTTATATTTTTCTTTGTATGTGTATTGAATATTATTTATGTTACATTTTATGTGTCATCTCCCTATTCACAAGGTTTTTACCAGATATAGCAACTAGGTAAGATGTTTGAATTAAATTTATTAAGTTCTAAAACTGAAACATAAAGTAAATCTTCAAATGATTATATATTCATCAATGGGTTTTATATTGAAATGAAATTCTAGGGGATACAAAATATGGCAAAGGGGATATAGAATATGACAGGGGATACAAAATGTGGCAGCCCCTTGCCATATCTGTATCCCCATACACTTTGTGGCAGCCCCTCTTGCCATATTTTGTATCCCCACACACTTTACGGGAATACATTATCTGGCGGTACACCAGCTAATCGAGGTTTTACTGTACATATTTTTCATTGACCTCTGCAAGGGCTACAAGCAGATACCAGATGCATTGGATGATATTCATTATACTGCTTTTGTGACACCTAACCTGACCTGGACAGTATGAATTTGTGAGAATGCATTCTGGAATGACAAAATCTGGTGTCACACTCATAAGATCTTTACGAAATGTTTTAGGTCTTCAACACAAAGACAAATTTTTGGATGGCGTAGTACATATCAAGAAATGGGATGAGCATATAAGTGAACTTAAAGAACTATTCATATGATTGAAGGAGGGTAATTTCACAACCAGACTGAACATGTGTGATAGAAGGCAAACTATTTCCTGTGAGTTATGTAAGCAAGACATTGTTACAGAAGGAAAAATACAATTCTATTTTGGAAGAGAGTGTCTTGCTATAGTGTGGGCCATAAAAAAGTTGAATTTGTGAACTGGAATCTTTTTAAGAGGTCCTCAGTGGCTTACTGGCTTAGTAGGTTTGGTATCTAATCATAAGTTGTCACCTCCGAGTGTGTTCAACTCACACAGTTGACAAAATTGAAGATCAGTCCCAACATGAAACTAGCTGTGGAACAGGATATAAAACCCAAAATTTGATCAATTAAAGATTTTTTTGTACCTTGAATCTTATTTCAGGATGGGGCCCTGCGGTGGCGCAGTGGTAACCCTCTGGCCTCCGACGTCTGAGGTCAGTGGTTCAAACCTCCAGACCTTATGTGGGAAAGTTGGTATTTGCTTACCGATTGTCGGCAGTTTACAGTACAGAACCTTGACCAACTGTATGTACTGGTCGTGATATTTTTATTTACTTATTTATTGCAGACACTTAGTTCATATACATAAATATGCATACAATGATAATAGTTACATAACAATAAAATATAAGAGTAATAAAAATAAATAGTGTTGGTTCATCTAACATAACATATCACACTTTTTGTAAAATGTTGACTTCCACAAAGCCCTTGACATGTACACATTTTGCATAAGTAAATTATCAGAAGACTTAATCTTACCATAAAACTATGCATAGATTTTCTACGTGAAATACTAAAATGGTGTACATTGTTGCGTAAAAATATTTGACTTGCACTACAAGTTAACTTATAACCCCTCTATCTCCTAAAACAATTATCATATGCAACAACAAACTTTTTGTAGGCTTCTGAGTAATAGTTCCAACATAACTGTGAATAGTAGACATCAGAACAGTATCCTTGAAACAACTTGGATTTTACATCATCTGTACTTCTGTTAAACTTGACATTAAGCATATTTGCTCGTGCATAGACACTTCTCGTTTACTCTTTTATTGCCACTAAGTCACAAAATTTCTTAGTTAAGTTATAACAAAGATACTTGTAGCTGCTGACATTCTGAAGGCAGTCATTTTTGAGAATAAGTGAAGATATATGCATAAGTTTATGACCTTTGGCTTCTATACACATAAGCACGGACTTCTTAGAATTAAAAACCATTTCATGTGTGTTATCATAGGTTTCACAGGTATCTAGTAGCCTCTGTTTACTTTTAGCAGATGGAGCAAGAAGAGTTAGGCCATCAGCATACATCAGGTGATTCACAGTTTTATCCACAAATTTACAACCAAAATTAGAAGCTGACAGGTTGAAACTTAAGCAAACATGTGAAACAATATTGGGGATAAGATCCCACCTTGTCTAAGTCTATTACTTACCATGAATATATCTGATGTCGCATTTCCCCATTTAACACAAAAGCTTTGTTAGGTAAACCAGAACTTCAGAATAGAGATAACAACCGGTGGTACATGAGGTACAAACAACTCATTCAGAAGAACCCAATGGTTTACTCTGTCAAATGCTTTATGGACATCTAGAAAGCACACATAAACTGAACTAGACAGATTTCTGTAGTACTCCACAACCTGTTTAAACATGAATATACACATATCTGTAGATAATTTCCTTTGAAGACCAAACTGATTATCTGAAGTTGAAAAGAGATTACTATACCAATTGAGTAATATTATTTCAAAGATTTTAGACAGTACAGAATTTATAGCAATAGGTCTATAGTAGTCTTGTGATGTAAGATCAACTGACTTATTTTTACCAGAGTTACTATGCTGCTTAACATGAAGTTCTTTGGAATATACCAATGTACCAATATAGATGTGAAGAGAAGTGACAACATAATTGGTATGTGATTACTGCCAAAATTTAAGTGTTCAGAATTTATACCATGATTTTTACCATACCTCATCTACAGTAACAATGACATACTTACTAGGCGGAATATTACTACAAATGTTTGTGATATGCTTCCTACAAGACGTATCATCAGACACATTCAAAAGACCCTGGAAGTGTTTACTCCACATTGATGCTATATTTTGCACATCACAAACACCATCTATAGTGTTGGGTAAAAAACATTTCATTTGATCACATTTTCTGACAGTATTCCAGAACTTGTCATAATCATGAGCTGCCATTTCCTTAGCCGATTTATTGGATATAGTTTGTGACTACAGTGTGTAATTTTTGAAAACGCACCATATACTTAAAATATAAAACAGGATCTCTTATAGGCCATAAAGATAGGGCCTTCTCCTGGCTTGCCATGGTCCTTCCACAGTGCAAAGGCAGCCCTTTTCTGCTGATAGGAATCTTTACAGTAAATATTCCATCCAGGTTTTCGTTGATTAAAAAATAACTTATTTTTTACCAAACACTCACTCACTGCTCCTAGGGAGTGCACAATATAAGCTTGGTTTACTTAGCTATCTAAATATAAGCTATCTATACTTCTCTGATGAGTACTTAAGTTACAGTTTGTATTATTATAGTCCAGCAGATTAGCGTCAGGTAAGTAACCCTCAAAGTAAGTACCTGTTTTAGTATAATATTGTCAAATATCAAATTCACTTAATCTGGACATGCACTTTATGCACGGCCCACTGGCAGAGATATCCAAAATTACATTATTTTAACAGTGTCAGTACTCTTTATGCACAACATGAGTGGCACATGATCAGACCTAACACAATTGTACAACACATCCAATTCAACAATATTATTATGACCTAAGCTGTTACTAACACAATGTTCTAGCCAGGAAGTTGAATGATTTGCTTTACTTACAAAAGTAAAGGTTTGCTCTTTCTTCCTGCCATCGCCTAGAAATGATAAACCTAACAACACCAGGCCTTCATCTTCACATAATGATAACCACTCACCTCCAAAATTTTCTACAGCCAACCATTTATATGTGCATTAAAATGACCTAGTGCATATATAAAATTATCATCAGAGTTATTAATTATTTATGTTATTTTGCCTAAATAATGCATGTAAATATCATAATTATAAGAACATTTGTAAGGCAAGTATACATATAGAAATAAGTACTTCATACCTCTGCATCCTATTATGTGCTTATCACATGACTTGTACAGTATTGAAAACAATATAAAACCCCAAATAAATAAGTATTTCAAGGTTTCTTTTTGGACATATCATTATAATTCTTTGCATGATTTTCTTTTGTAGAATGACTGGAACTAAGTCATATCTGCAGAAAATAGGATTATCAGAAAGACCAGTTCATCCGAGATGTAATGATACATCCAAAATATTATACATTTATTTACTTACTTTATTTGATCAAAGAACTTTAGAATTTTATCAGAAAATATTGTCAATGAGTTTGATTTATTTGTTGTTGTACATCGCATTCAATAGCCACGGTCATATTGCGATGGGTAGTTTACAGGTGGAGGCACCAGTGCATACTACTTGGTCAAGATTCTGCACTGTAAACCACCGGGCATTAGCAAGTAACTACCAACTTTCCAACATAAAGCACCTGGGCCGAGATTCAACCTCGCGACCTCACAGGTTGAAGGCAAGCACTCTAACCCCTACACCACCGAGCCCCCTTGACATTGAAAAGATGCAATGTAGAATTAAACTGAATGTTTTCAACATAATACATCACTCTATTTTGACATCAAAATAATAATCCCCTGAAAAAATTAATGGTAACGGTAAATAATTATGTATTTTAGCTTGCCAAATAAAAACTCAACTATATATTGTTATGGTGAATGGAGCAAGAGTGGTAATAGTTATTTTTACTTAACAAATTTATTTAACAGTTAAGATAATAAATACAGTCAACTAAGATACTCTTATTTGTTCATACAATAATACAATATTGAAACCAGTCTAACCTGACCACACTCCTATCCATATAATTAACAGTTAAGTTTGTCCACTGTATCCAGCAATCTGTACTGTGATCCATTCGGCATTCAGTAACATAAAATATATATATCCGGATGTTCAGTGTGTCTGCATAACTATGCTGTCCACCCCAAGATGTAAACAACATCGAAAATGCAGCATATTCACTCTCTGATAGATCCACACACTGTATCCAGTTCACTCCAACCAGATTTCACCACAAAATGTACATTACAAGCAGTTTATTATCCACTTAACATACAAATAAATTAGTCCATAGTATAGCAGCTTCAAAGACCTCTGTCCATATAGCATACCAACAAAAACTGACTGTGGGATCAGGTCTTTCCATTTTATATACAGCTGGAAATTATAGAAACAACTCATGTTCTGAAAGAAAAAAAACCTATCAATACATTCCCAAGAAAAGAGCTTTTCAAGGTTCTACAAACTCAGGTGTTTTTTTTACCCAAATCTGTAAGTAGATGACTCTAGCAGAGTGTAAGAAACATTAGTACAAACTAGACCAGTTGGGGGAGCTCAGTGGTGTAGCAGTTAGAGTACTTGCCTTCAACCTCTGAGGTGAGGGACCATGATGGCAGAGTGGTAACACTCTCGCCTCCCACCTCTGAGGCTGGGGGTTCAGTTCCTGGCATGGCCTCAAGTGGGAAAGCTGGTAGTTGCTTGCTGTTGGTCGTCACTTTACGGTACAGAACCCTGATGAACTGTATGTACTGGTTTCCTCTGCCATTCCAACTACCCATCGTGATAAGACCTGTACAGTGTTGAAAGCGACGTAAAACCCCAAATAAATAAATCAACCTCTGAGGTTGCCGCTTCAAATTGCGGCCCTGATGCTTCATGTTGGAAAGTTGGTAGTTACTTGCTTTCTGGTGGTTTACAGTGCAGAATCTTGACCAACTAGTATGCACTGGTTCCTCCACCTGTAAACAACTCATCACAATACGACCCTGGCTGTTGAATTCAACGTAAAACAAAAAAATAAATCTAAATCTAAACTAGACCAGTTCTGTACTGACATACAAAAATGTCCTCTTTAAATGGCACTCTGGCATGAGTGCCATTACATGTAATGATATTATAGTTGTAAAATATAATTTCTGAAACAAGATGCATAATAAACAAGAGAAAAAATTATTTTGGAGTATTTTGCAATAATTGCTTAATTCCTGTCTTTGAAATGTAATTCCCTGCCTTCATGCAGTGTCACTATTAACCTTTTCATAACATGTAAAAGTGATGATTGAGTTATTTACAAATGCGTTATAAGTGTTTACAAATCCTATGTGATGTTGAATTTACATTTTAGGATTGAAGTGTCTCAACGTTTTTATGTCTGTAAATACATTGCTCTCCTCTATAACTTGGTACAACTTTACAGCAAAAGCCTTATTTGTACTGTTTTATGTGTGATAGTGTTTATTTCTATTGAATCAAATATGCTTTGACACAGGTGCAAGCCATAAATAAACTTTAAACACACAGAAAATAGCATAATTAAAAGTTGACTGTACCTTTCTTGTGGCAAGAATACAATTTCTACTTGCACTCAGTGTCCCAGCTTAGCACAATTTGTTTTTGAAAATTCTTGCACAAATAAGCTGTGGCACCAAGCTGCATGATCCTGAATCCCTGGATTCTTTTTAAAAATTATCAGCCTTTTATGTATACTGCTATGGGAAACACAAAGGGGATTCTAAAGGTTTTCTTAATTATAGATATAATTTATAGCTACAGGACTGGCAAACAATTAACTGCCTTTTTGGTTATTTACTTCTAAATTTTGTAGCATCACTAGGCATATGTGGCTGGAGTAATCTGAAGTTCACAAGGTATTAGCGGTAAATTTTTTATTTCAATGACTTTTTAGTGTAAAGTTGATCATTTACAAAGTGATGCTACAACATTGTATGATAAGTTTTTGTAATGATCAACGTTACTGCTCTCAATTCAGATCACAAATTTTTATTCCATCTGCATGCACCTAATGTGATTAATGTTCATTTTTTAACATAAAAAATATTCTTTTTCCAAGATCTTTTAACTGGTGCTTAATAACATGCGACTGCAGAGATCTTTTCTCCTCTAGTGATCCAGGCCATATCTTTTGTGCTTTATGATCGCCGTTCACTCCATCCGAATACACCTATGGTTTAGTATTCACCAAATGGTTGTCATGTAAATAAATATGGCGGTTGTGATCCAGTTTTCCTGAGTTGTTTTATATATTTTAAAAGATTATGTTTGTTTCGGTTTGGATTTTAGGAAAATAAACACTTTGCAACGCGAATTAAATTTACAAATTTTAATATTGTAAAACTGCAAAAGTATGGCAGAAAAGAAATATAACGGTGCTCCCTTTGGGACACAAACAGCCAGGTACAGTACTGATGATCGTAATGTCGATATGCTCATTAAGTCGATCGGTTGGCCTCGACAGCTTTACAACACATGGCAAACTTAGGCATCATAATAGATGATAAATTGAGTTGGAAAAATCATGTATCTTATTTATGTAAAAAGTTGCAGAAGAGTATGGGTATTTTAAGGAAAGTAAAATATCTTTTAAAAAGTTCAACTCTGTTAACTTTATATAATAGCTTATTCTTACCATATATGATGTATTGTTGTGAAGTATGGGGAAAAGCAGTAAACGTTTGTATAAACAAAATTGTTGTGTTACAGAAAAAGGTAATCCGAATTGTTAATAAGTGCAAGTGGGATGAGCATACCAGTCCAATCTTTAAAAGATTAAAGTTATTGAAATTTAAAGATATTGTTAATTTAAGTATCAGTGTTATACTATATAAAGCTAAACATAATATGTTACCCAGGAACTTATACGATGAATTCATAATAAAAAACAATAGTTGTAAAACTAGACAGTGTGGAAAATTTTATGTAAAATATAGAAGAACAAATTTAAAAGCAAATACACCATCTATTTATGGGGTCAGTTTATTTAATAGTTTACCAATAGATATAATAAACTCTGCATCATTATCACAGTTTAAAAAGTTAGTTAAAAATTACTTCCTAGAAAAATATGAATACTGAATGTGCACGTTGTCATATAATAATAGTATACAGAAAGGTCAGAAATTATAATTAAAACATTGTGTTTTATTAATTTAATCGTTAGTGGAAGTTGGGAGTGACTTTAAATAAGCTATTTGCTTCTGTCATTTCCTTTTCATTTTCTTAAAATTCTCTCATTTATGAACTCGATGTTATTACTTGTGCTTTGATGTATATGTATATTTAAGAAGAAATAAACTTTATATTATTATTATTATAATTTGAAATTGCAAATAAACAAACATCTCTTACTTTAATATATTCCACAACAGTGTGCCTGTAATCTATTCCAAACAGTTATATTTTTATACTTTCTAAAATAAACACCTGAATATTACCTAAATACAAAAATAAGCCATCTAGTTCATTATAACAAAACAAATATAATATCCGTGTACAAAACTTTGTTCAAAAGATGTAATTGATCACCTTTTAACAAATCTTTCATCTTGCTGATCCCAATGAAAGTTGTGGTACTAGGTGATCGACTTAATGACCAATCTTACAAATGACAGTCTTTTTTCTGCATTTTCAAACCCAAGTTTGAACTTACTGTTGAAAAAACAATCTTAGAAGTCTTGCAGCAGTTTGTTAGTTTATTTGCTTTATGAAGTCGTATTTTTCAATATACCTTAATATTTTGAAGTTGATTTTAATTTTTTTAAAAGTAAAAACAATATTGCGCTTTATAAGTCTCCCTTAAGTGATCGACTTTATGATCATCCACTATAGGTCACTTTTGTTTGTCAGTTTCTACTGCTTCTATAAGTCATGTCTTAGAGTCCTTAAAGCAATTACTAAATCTTTTCACAATCAAATTTATGATGGTAATGTGAAGCTGTGTACTTATCACAGTATGTGAATTAATCGCAAATTTCGATCCCTGTTTTTTTCTTGTCGTTCTTATATTACACGGGTGGACACAAAGATATACGGACACGAAGATAAACGGTCTTCAGAGTTTGGCTTATCTTAGTGGATTAAATAATCAAATTTCACAAAATAGATAATAAATGTCTTTATAAGCTTAATTTCAGCATATTCTGTTACTTAATTCATGCAATTTTGTTGCTTAGAATACTTTTATTTGAAAAATTCTGAGGACCATTTATCTTCGTGTCCGTTTATCTTTGTGTCCACCCATGTTGTGACCATGATAACTTAACGGTGGTACTAAAAGACGTACGGGGAGTATGGAGGCGTATGGGAGTGAATGGAAGCGTACGGGAGCATATGGAACATATGGGATTGTAAGAAAAGCATATGGGATGGGTGTTAAAGGTATATGTGACTGTAAATACCCTTTAACCATTCTATTTTCACAATTTCTGTTGTGTTGTTTAAATGCATTTTTGGATTCGAAGTGGCTGTAGTACGGTTGGTCACAATTATGTCCAGGTCATATAATTGTGTCCTTTAATTTTTTACTTAACGTGAATGTACTCCGTTTGGGTGTTTGGTTCAATTTTTAAAATTTTCATTAAATAACATCGATCTCAAAGGGAATAATCTGAATTTTTTTTTCAAAATTCTGGTTGCAACATTTTAAAAATAAACTCCAATAAAAATCAGACATTTTTATGAACCGGACACAATTGTGACCACCCTTGTACAGCATATTTTCTACAGAACGGGTTTACCTTACCGCAGTGGCACCATTTTGGGTTAATCAATCAGTTTGTATTATCAGTAGTATATGCAATATATTACATGGTTTAATTTAGTGGAATGAATCTGCCAAGCAGCTAAGTTCAAGAGAAATAGAAAGATAGTTACAAAAACTTACAATTTACAATACTGACAGTACAATTTATCCCTATTAGTGTCTTTCTACCAAATCATGGACAACTCGGACCTTTGCCAACTCGACATCGGCCAACTTGGCCCCATTTTGATGCAGACTCGGCCTCTTACTAAAACTCATCCCCACCAAGTTGACCCTTTTTTCATATTTTTTTTTGTTTAAGTATGCTTCATATTATGCATCTTAAGAGACAAAGTTGCAAGGAAATGGTTTTAGAAGGTAGTCTTTTACAAATGATGGCTACATTTTTTTAAAGGTATTACCAATGTATTTGATATAAAACACTCTTGTGCATATTACTCCAACTATGTAAGCCTGATTCAAGGTCATGTCACATCATTATATCCATGATTAGAAACTGTGAAAAATAATACCTAAATTATTAAAATCCATCCACAAATAAAGATTTTATGTCAACTTGAATTTCTAAAATAATGGGGCCGAGTTTGCATAGATGGGTCCGAGTTTGCAGGGGCCGAGTTGGCAAAGGGCCGAGTTGACCAGTGTCCCTTTCTACCAGTAAATGCTCACTGTTTAATATACATAATATTATTTAAGCTGGTTTAGCTTATATTCTTCTTTAACTAAATTATCAAAATTTACCAGTTAATGTTATCTATCTAACCATGAAGTTTTTCATTTTCAAAATCTCAAGGTCAGCTGGTATTTTGTCTGTTAGGAATTTCTGCGAATATTTAAATAAAATATATCTTGAGCAGGAATATGTTGATAAATTGGAATTCAAACATGGCAAATTAACAAATGCTTTGAGTAACTTTATTGCATTGTTCTCTTGTTGAAAGTTAATGTAACTTTTCAAAATTGAAATATATATGTAGTTAAGTGCATTGGTAGTAATCTCTGTGTGGAAGGAGCCTTGGGGAAAGTTAAAGAAACTTTTAAAATAGAGCAGAATATAGTTAGGCAACAAAATGGAGAAAATAATAGAATAGGAACAAAGTGGGCCCCACTATTGCAAATACTAGAAGCATAAAATGAATCTGTCAAGCTGGTTTGGTAGACAGTGCCCAACATCATCAGTATGGACTAACAGTTGTCCTGTGATTTGTGATAGGTTTTACGAAGGTTTTTGTTGTCCTGTCAAGTTTTTTCATGTTCCGTGTGTATGTGATATGCCCTTGTGTTTTTGTCATTTTTGCTTGTGTGATTAAGTTTATTGTGTTTTCAAAATAATACATAAAAAGCAGCAATGACTGTTTAAATTAATTAGTTTACAGTTAATTAATATAAAAATTAAAAAATATAATAACATAACAAAAACAACAGACATTCATGTATGTAGTACCCAATTTTGTTTCATGCTTTTCTTTTAATTCATACTTTGTATGAATGTAGTTGTTAGGCCCTGATGGGGGGTTGGCCACCCTCGCCTCCCCAGGGCATCAGAGGTCATTGTAAAAAAAGGGTGAATAAAAGCTACAAAAAAAAAAAAAATTGAAATATTTTTAGTGATACCGACTGTGATGCTGTACTAGGGAACTCGCTAACTCGCTACCACATCTTGCAACCAATTAATAGTTTAATACATATCCTTGCACTGGCAGTTTCAGCGACTTTATATATTTTAATCTATTTTATTTTATAATATTTCTAGAAAACCCCCACAGAATTCCATGACGTACCTCACATTTTCAGACTTGCATATTTTATTGTATTATATTTCTAGGAAACCCCACAGAATTCCGTGACCTCACGTTTTCAAATTTGCATAATTTATTTTATAGTAGTCTAGGAAACCTAACGAAATGTTTTAAAGTGTTGACAGAAAATAACTTAAAATTCAATGGGATTGCCTAGCAATCTTCCAGTAATAAAACAAATGTTTTCTATATATTCTTTATATATTCTTTATTTTCCCACATTCACCACATTCATGCAGATGGCCATAATTAACTATTTTATTGGTAGTGAGATGTGGTAGTGAGTTACTGGTAGTGAGATGCCGTGGTTGCGGGTTAAACGTAAATCTGTACATCTATAGCAGCCAGATTACACTATCAATTAATGAATTCACTCTATAGTGAAGTCACCTACCCTGGGGCCCTTTCTATTTTGTCAGCTGCTGCAAACCTCTATTGAAGAGAATTATCTAACTGAATTAAATGACTGGTTTATGTAAGAGTACATACAACTTAATTTATTTTGAATAAACTGGTATCCATTTGTTAACAGCATTTGGTATTGACTGAGTCCATATTTGTTAGTGACTTGGAACTTGGAAGTGTTATTGCTAAGTTGAGTGCTAACTCTTACCCTCATCTTATGCACAAATAGCATTGAATACAGTTTAACCAGTTAAATTAAGCACAATCTCTTTATAATGAAATTACACACATTAAACATTTATATCTAATAGATAGATAGATTTTATTGCAGACTTGAAGTCCATATATGTTACATCAAATTTAAGAATGTAATAATAAATGTGAGAAAAACAAACAAGCACACATAAAAATGCATAAAAAATCAGTTTCAATTGAAACCTATCAAAAAGCAGAAAGGACTTTTAGCAAGATACCAAACAATTCATATAGAAAAAAACAAACAAATGAACTGCAATGATACTTGTAGTAATATGTAGTAATGCAGCTATGTGAAAACTGAAATAGTATGTAGTAAAGGTTTTTATGAGGTATTTGATTTATGAAAAGTTATATACAGTGTCTATGTACCTTTTCATATAAGGACTTTCATAGAAGAGAAAGCAGTCTGATAGACATTTAGTTATACTGTTATCACATGTTAAAAGATGTGTATCAAATCCATGAAGGGATTTTCTGATTAGGACATCAAGGGAATCTACATTGTTTGCTACAAACATTACACTAGCACTATACGGAAAACTATCTAATTTATACAATATGAGTCTGCAAAGGCCTTTATTACAAGCAGTACGCATTTTGGCAACTGCTTGTTTGAGTTGTACCATAACTGTGCACAGTATAAGTTACAGCAAAATAACTGGAAGAGTTTGATTTTAATATCTGTTGAACAGGCCATGAAATTTTGAATAAGCATATTATTCCTAGAGTACATTCCTGAGAGCTATAGCCTAATAAAAATTAGGCTACAAATAAGATATTTATACCATTTTAAAGGCAAATTATTGTAGTTTGTGTTTTTATTTGAGTAAGTAAAGTAAAGATATTGTTTGAAAAATTGAACATATATATTTTGTTCATACCTCAGATTTGATGTTGCTGGTGTTCATCCTAAAGCCAAAATGCCGGGTACATACACCCAGATTCCATATTGCAAGAAAGCCACATCTGCAACAGTATGTTTTTCATTGATTTATTAACAATGTATATGCGTTGTAACCCTTGTGTTTTACATAATAATGAATAATTATCAATGTGGAGTATGATAATGTTTATCTTTTCTATTTGCATCTATATGCCTCTCAATAGAATAGTCCTTTGAATGTGTTTGCCTTTTTTGGTTCCCACTTACTGCATATGAAAGGTATGTGTATTTTTCATTCAAGAAGAATATCTCTTAAATCTTTGCTTGTGAGATACAGAGTCAACCATGCAAGCAAAATTTACTTTAGTGAATAGTTTCATTAGTATAAATATATTTCTTGTTATTTAAGTATTTTTAAAAAGTATTTCTGTAATTCCATTTAATTTGACTTCATACAGTTTAATCAGATACATAACTGTGTAGATTACTGTATGTTTCATGACAGAACCGAGAACTTGGTCCTGGAAAGTATGGAGTGGAGGTTGGCAGTTTCAGTGCGTCAGCAGTTGAAGAGAGGGCTGCTGGACCAGGCTGGGCTCGTGCTTATGAAGTGGCCAGGATGGCATCCTTACCTCACCTACTGCACAAAGAACAATGGGAGCTTAAAAAACTGCTGGTAAGAATTATGTGTCATGTTTTAAGACTTTTGATGTTTGCTATGAGGGTTGTTTAAATGCCAGGGTCATCTTAAAAATATCACTGCATGCTTTTTCAGCACAAACATATTTATTGCTAAAATGTCCTCAATTTTTATTCTGGTTTCAACTTCACTATCAGGACCGGTTCGCTTCAGGATGAAAACAAAACAAATTTTGGCAATCAAACCTTGATTCAAGGAGTGGCCAATGTGTTCTTTTTATTTCACACTAAGCTATTATATTCTTCTTTTTTTCAGCAAAGGAAATTGGGTCCTGGGAGTTATGAGATCAAGGATTTCCTGCAGATGTCAGACCTCAAACCCAGAAGTACATGCGGTATTGTGCAGACCAAGGATGTTAGGTTCAAGGAGGATAACCAGGTAATAACAGAGTGTTCAGCTTTCTGTAGTAGACCTCTCTTACAATTTAAAAATCATGTATATTTAGTTGAAGTACAGCAGGTTGTTTAAACATTCAGTGAAAAAAGTATTCAGTATTTTTTAACCCACCTGATCTGAAGATGAAAAGCCGATACTAAGTCGTACAAAAACTCTACTTTTCAAAAGCATAAATTACATATTTTGAAAACTAATAAACTGTTGTTGAGGTTTGAACAGATGCCTCTGCAAATAAACTATCAAGGTATAATGTAAGTTCCACCGGCATTTGAAAGATGCATCATCAGCCAAGTGTTTACCTGCTTGGTCAAATCTCCCTTTAAGTCACGCCTGTGTTTGTGTGTTATATTCCAGGTCATGGCAACATTGGAAAGGTTTTAGGCTTGTCCTGATATAATCATAGTTATTAAAATGACCTCTAGGTCCACAAATAGAACTCTATCCAGTGACATTTATTTACGTCTGGCCATATATTGCAATAAAATTCTGTATAAACATTTGGACCCTCACCCTGTTAAGTAAAATCTCAAAGGACCACATTTACATTTCTGTTTAAAGTGGAATACCAGAAAAAAAAAACAAGATAAGTTTTAGTGGAAAAAATATTTCTATAGATCTTGCCCAATGTTTACTGACCTTCTTATTCTTGGAAGTGTTCTTTGAATGAGAAAAATTTCTGAGAATAAGAATTTTTAAATTCATGGAAATTTTTATATTTTTAACAGTAATAATGTCAGTTTAGGTGCAATAGGTGTTTAGATAAATCTGAACAACATTGGCCAACATCAAAGTATGATTTGTAAAAAAAAATGTGTTATAAATAAACTTTTTATGATTTTTTTTTAAATTTTTGCTCTTAGATTTTTTTCACAAACAGAAAATGTATGTACCTATATTCTTAGAAAAAAAATCACATTACAAGGATTAGAATGACAGTGGATATGGACCCAGATTTTAAAGTCTACTTAAACAGAAATTCTACTGAAGAGAATCCTAAATAAAGGGGTTCTGGATGTTTGCCATTCTGTTTGTAGGATTTACCCCTCCCTAGTCGAGTGACTTCCGTACGAGCCTTGTGATTGAAGCATCCATATTTTGAAAAGAAAAAAAACATATAAATTGCTGTTATTTATAGTATAAAATAACCACAGATAATAAGTTATTAATCGGGTCATACTTGAAAAAGTGCTATGCATGTACTTTGTTTTTAATTTACAGAAGGAAGTGACTCCAGGTCCAGGGACCTACGGGAAAGGTGGGGTGCCTCATTCTATGATGGAAGAAAAAGACATGAAATCCACAAGTACAGTGGGAATGTTAGACTCAGGGGCCTCCAATGTCAGATCCCTACCCCAAGTGGTGAGAATTAGAATTAATATCCAGTGCTGAAATAATACTACAAGAATCTGCAAGTTATACACTTGCATCAGTTATCGGACTGTCGTTATTGTATAGCAAGTATTCACAAATGTGTGACAAATATCCAGTATTAAAGTAGGAAAGGCCACAGTTAAAAGGGGTAAGTATAATAATAATTAGCCAGTGCTTAATTAATCATTTAATGTAGACAGTAATGACAAATATATTTCTGTTATGTTTATACTAATTAAACATTGACTACCTTTTCATTATTTACTATTTTTCACGGACCCACGACAGGAGAAATTATAAAATACCTCGTGTTTGTGACTGTAAATGTGCATATGTTATGCAGTTTCCTCTGAAGTGAAGAGCTGTTGACCCTTTCGCTTACATAATTACCTCTTTACCTTAATTACCTTATTTTCATGACTGTTTGTCTATTTCTCCATGTGTTTGTTTGGGTCATTGTGAAAAAAATATCAGATGGGTCTTAGTCCAACTTAGATCCCACTGAATTTTGAGAGTCATCCGAGTTGACATATGGTTACCAAAAAAAAAAAAATCTAAATTTTCCCATTTACTTTATACATGCCGTGGTGGAAGTATGTGCACCCTGAGTGCTCCATTTTTATGTCAGCTGACTTGTCAGTCAGCTGACATTATGTCGTCACTCTGCGGCGTGGGCGTCCGCGTCCGCGTGAACAACTTCTCCTCCAAAACTACAAGGCCTAGAGACGTGCTGTTTTTTTTAAAAGATACCTTATCTATCGAGGATGAAAAATTGTTCAAGGCATGCAAATCTGTCTGTTCGTCTGTTTGCTAGAGACATTACAAGGGGGGTACCCCCACCAAAAGTGTGAAAATTTCAACACTTTATCACAATTTTCTCAGTGACTATTGCAGGGATTTCTCTCATATCTTGCATATATGTACTAGGCCAGAGGTAGATTCTCTTGTGTGAGTATGAGACCTGGATCTGTCTTACTTTTTTTTAATAAATTTTTTTAATAATTTTTAATGCATTAAAATTCATGAAATCATGCACAAAATCATTTATTACTTGAAAACTGTTGCATCTAGAGCATTTTGTTAAAATATGTTATTCAGCTACTTTTTTCATAGCTACAATATGGTGAGTAAGTTGGGTGCCTGTCTCAATAGCTAAGTGAGTAATAGCTACTTTTGGGCTTTTCAGTAACTTCCATCATGAGTAGAATCACTTGTAACTTAAAAACTATTGCATTTAGAGAATTTCGTATAAATATGTTATTCAGCTACTTTTGGGTCAGCTATAACATAGTAAAATTTTAGACCTGTAGCTCATGGCATAGCTGAGTAATAGCTACTTTTAGGTTATCACTGTTGAGTAAATCGCTTATAACTTCAAAACTATTGCATTTAGAGAATTTCGTATAAATATGTTATTCAGCTACTTTTGGGTCAGCTATAGCATAGTAAAATTTCAGACCTGTAGCTCATGGCATAGCTGAGTAATAGCTACTTTTAGGTTATCACTGTTGAGTAAATCGCTTATAACTTGGAAACTATTGCATTTAGAGTATTTTGTTTCAATATGTTATTCACCTATTTTGGGATCAGCTATAACATAGTCAAGTTTCAGATCTGTGGCTCATGGCATAGCTGAGTAATAGCTACTTTGAAGTTCTCACTATTGAGTAAATCGGTTGTAATTGGAAAACTATTGCATTTAGAGAATTTCGTATAAATATGTTATTCAGCTACTTTTGGGTCAGCTATAACATAGTAAAATTTCAGACCTGTAGCTCATGGCATAGCTGAGTAATAGCTACTTTTAGGTTATCACTGTTGAGTAAATCGCTTATAACTTGGAAACTATTGCATTTAGAGTATTTTGTTTCAATATGTTATTCACCTATTTTGAGATCAGCTATAACATAGTGAAGTTTCAGATCTGTGGCTCATGGCATAGCTGAGTAATAGCTACTTTGAAGTTCTCACTATTGAGTAAATCGGTTGTAATTGGAAAACTATTGCATTTAGAGAATTTCGTATAAATATGTTATTCAGCTACTTTTGGGTCAGCTATAACATAGTAAAATTTCAGACCTGTAGCTCATGGCATAGCTGAGTAATAGCTACTTTTAGGTCATCACTATTGAGTAAATCAGTTGTAACTTGAAAACTATTGCATTTACAGTATTTTGCTTAAATATGTTGTTCACCTACTTTTGGGTCAGCTATAACATAGTAAAATTTCAGACCTGTAGCTCATGGCATAGCTGAGTAATAGCTACTTTGAGGTTCTCACTATTGAGTAAATCAGTTGTAATTGCAAAACTATTGCATTTAGAGAATTTAGTATAAATATGTTATTCAGCTACTTTTGGGTCAGCTATAACATAGTCAAATTTCAGACCTGTAGCTCATGGCATAGCTGAGTAATAGCTACTTTTAGGTCATCACTATTGAGTAAATCAGTTGTAACTTGAAAACTATTGCATTTACAGTATTTTGCTTAAATATGTTGTTCACCTACTTTTGGGTCAGCTATAACATAGTAAAATTTCAGACCTGTAGCTCATGGCATAGCTGAGTAATAGCTACTTTTAGGTTATCACTGTTGAGTAAATCACTTATAACTTGAAAACTATTGCATTTAGAGTATTTTGTTGCAATATGTTATTCACCTATTTTGGGGTCAGCTATAACATAGTGAAGTTCCAGACCTGTGGCTCATTGCATAGCTGAGTAATAGCTACTTTGAAGTTCTCACTGTTGAGTAAATCAGTTATAATTGGAAAACTATTGCCTTTACAGAAATTTGTGCAAATATGTTATTCAGCTACTTTTGGGTCAGCTATAACATAGTGAAATTACAGACCTGTAGCTCATGGCACAACTGAGCAATAGCTATTCTCAGGCACTGACTGTTGAGTAAATCAGCTATAACTTGAAAAATATTGCATTTGGAGTATTTTGTTAAAATACATTGTTCACCTACTTTGGGGTTAGCTATAACATAGTGAAATTACAGACCTATAGCTCATGGCATAGTGGAGCAATAGCTATTTTCAGGTTCTCACTATTGAGTAAATCAGTTGTAACTTGAAAACTATTGCATTTACAGTATTTTGCTTAAATATGTTGTTCACCTACTTTTAGGTCAGCTATAACAGTGCAAAAATTCAGACATGTAGCTCATTGCATAGCTGAGTAGTAGTTACTTTGAGGTTCTCACTCTTGAGTAAATCAGTTGTAACTTGAAAATTATTACATTTAGAGTATTTTGTTTAAATATGTTATTCACATAATTTTTGGTCAGCTATAACATAGTGAAATTGCAGACCTCTATGTCATGGCATAGCTGAGCAATAGCTTCTTTCAGGTTCTCACTGTTGAGTAAATCATTGTATCCAACCTGTAGGAAATCATGGGCTGGGAATCTATTAATATGGTCCGATTTGACCTTGGAACCCTCCTTCAAGGTCAAATGAGGATAGCCAAACATAAAAGTGCTTATAACTCGCTTATTATTGGTCCTAGAGGTTGGAATGAAAACCAACCTATAGAAAATCATGAGCTGGGAATTTTTTGGTGTGGTCGGATTTCACCTTGGACCCCACCTTCAAGGTCAAATGAGGATTGCCAAACTTAAAAGTGCTTATAACTCACTTATTATTGGTCCTAGAGGTTTCGAATGGAAAACCAACCTATAGAAAATCATGGGCTGGGAATCTTTTGGTGTGGTCGGATTTGACCTTAGACCCCTCCTTCCAGGTCAAACGAAGATAGCCAAACTTAAAGTGCTTATAACTCACGTATTATTGGTCTTGGAGGTTTGGGATGGTAAACCAACATATAGGAAATCATGGGCTGGGATTCTTTTGGTGTGGTCAGATTTGACCTGGGACCCCTCCTTCAAGGTCAATTGAGGATAGCCAAACTTACAATTGCTTAGAACTCGCTTATTATTGGTCCTACAAGTTTGGGATGGTAAACAAGCTACAGGAAATCATGGGCTGGGAATTTTTTTGTGTGGTCAGATTTGACCTTGGACCCCCTCCTTCAAGGTCAAACAAGGATAGCCAAACTTAAAAAGTGCCTATGACTCACTTATTATTGGTCCGAGAGGTTTGGGATGGTAAACCATCCTAAATTCTTTGGCTGGGAATCTTTTGGTATGGTCAGATTTGACCTTTGGACCCCTTCTTCATGGTCGAACGAGGATATTGCATTTATAGTATTTCTTTAAATATTTTTAACCTACTTTTTACTCTTAAACAATTACCTTGTTACTTTATTTCATAATACCATTTGCAGGGCACAACTTTTTTGTCCTTTTCTTCTGTCAGCTTCGGAATATCTTTCGAACATGCTGTTCAGTTACCATTTACTGTATTTCTGTACAGCCCTTTCCCTGATAATTATGCTTTCCTGTCATTATCACCATCACAAATCAAAAACATTCAGTCAGCTGACACAGTGCCCGTTCACGGGCACTCTCCTCTTGTTAGATTGATGTGTCCGACGTCCGTCTGTTTGTCCGTCCACATTTTCGTTTCCGGACTCTAACTCAAAAACGGTTTGTCCAATCAAATTCAAACTTGACAGGGAGATAGATCACCATCATAGCTAGGTTCCTTTCGAAATTGGTGTAAATCCATCTCTTCGTTTGTCCATTTGTTCATCAACATTTCGGTTTCCGGACTCTAACTTGAAAACGCTTTGTCCAATCAAATTCAAACTTGACAGGGAGATACATCACCATCATAGCTAAGTTGCTTTCGAAATTGGTGTAATTCCGTCCTTTCGTTTGTCTGTTAATAGCATAGATACAATTATGTAACCTAGATTACAAGTTTTACATTTCTTAGCACGCCTAACACATTCACCTTAACTGGGTGACCTAACATTTCTTTCCTTGTTTCTAAATGTAATTACAGCAGTCGCTAACCTTATTGCTGCCTACACAGCCCGCCTTTTGGGGCATCTTTGACCCTCTTGTTGGATTAATTTCTTATGTTCATATCTTTTAGCTGCTTTTGCAGATGTAGGTCCATAGCTTAGTGTGTAATAGCGTTAATAGCTGCTTTGAGTAAATTGTTTATGTCTCCAAAATGAGTGTAACATTTCGTAAAAAATATATTGCTCAGCTGCTTTCTATGTGCGTACCTTCATTTATTTTATATGTGGGTGTATTTAGGCTCCAGGAAGAGGTTCTTTTTATGATAATCTTAAAAGTCCCAGTGATAGCATAATTATCAACTTTAATATAACTAAACATGGCTAAAGTTACCAAAGATTTCCGGATTACACGTCTTGCTTGTATGTGTGACTGTGTTCAAATGACTTAAACTTTGACATTAATCCAGGTAGCCTAGGTGAAAATCTCTTGAAATTTAAGTTTTTTTTAATAGGTAAGCAGTCATTGCTAAGGTGACTAATGACACTGACGTGTGATGTTTGTGACATCACAAGTCAATAGTTGTGGCCTTACTATTGTTTTGATAGCCACAAAACTTAGAATTATGGGTTAATGGTGTTTATACAGCACGGTTTCGCCAGAGAGGCTCATCAGATGCTCTGAACAGGATTTTACTATGGGAAAGGTCACAAAGATGGCACCTGTTAGTGGAAGGGTATTTATGTGATTTTCCTTACAGCAGTGTGATATTATCTAACTGTTGTTGAGAGCCCTAAAATGGTGCTCTATCCACTATGATCTCTCAGTGAGTATCCCCTATTTATCTATTGTGGGTGTAAATAGGGTATGTATATTGGGTGATGTGTGGGATAGTGAACCTAATTAGTGATTAGGTATAATGCTAAAATGGAACACACAAACACAAAAAAAAAAAACAAAAAAACACAAAAATGGTAAATAAAAAAAATAATTATCAACTTTAAGGTTACCACTCTAGGTACTAATATATTAAAGTAATTCATGCTGGCTTACCTTTCATTTATATTTCCTGGTTTCACACCGAAAGAGTATCTCTGTGGAAGATCATTGCCACCACTGGTGGTCTTGTTAATCTTCTGTTTCAGGGTTCTCATCTTGGACCTGGCAATTACAACTTTGAGAGCTTTACTGATGAGATGTCCAAGAAGGTGACCAGTTTGAGAGGACCATATGACCTTTTTTCAGGAGACCGAAACAAGGCCATGAAGACGGGACACTATGTTTCTCCTGTAAGTGTGTGAAATAGGGAATTATAAGCCCCTTGTATATGTGAAAACAAGACAGAAGTGTGAAAGGTGTAATGTCTCACCAACAAGCCAACAAGTATACGTAAGACAAGGCACTCATGTGGACATAGAGACTCTTTGTATCTTGAAATGGTTAAAAGCAGGCCATTATTACAGTAAAAGAGCAACCCTGTGAAGACATGGCACTTCAAAATAGTGCAAAAATGTTCCTACAGTATTTGTGTGCTCGGTCAAAATTCATTAGACATTGACAACAATATTATAACATACAAATCAGTTTGATTATCCTCATTCAATGTCTTGTATAATTTTGTGCTTAGTATAGACTGGATATATGTCGCTCTTTCAGAGTAACCCTAATCTTGGACCCGGCAAGTATGAAATCCGTTCTTTCACAGATGACCTTGAAACTGAACACACAAAGAGAAAAGGTCACTTTGGTAAAGTGGAACAACACCCAGCCAACCCTACAGAAAGAATCTACTGCACTTCACTACCTCAGTGTCCCAGAAGCACTGTAAGTATGTGAAATATTGTGAAAGGTCAGATCTAATTACTCATGTGGTAATATCAAAAACTGTATTCCAGGGCCTAGTATATGGCTCTGTTTTGTAATTAATATTGTGGTGCATTTATCAGCTATAATTTAAAATTAAAAATGGCCCCAAACATATTTAAATTTGAGAAATACAATTTATAGTATTAAAGTAATATTGTGAGATGATTTAAATAAAAGATATTAGCATTATAAAAGGGTAACAATAAATACAAAGTGGTTTTCACTACTTTTCCCTAATATCAAACAAACATCGGAATACTAGTATTCCATTGACAACATTAATGAATATTTAGTATTTTGCCATAATTACACAGATTTACAATTTGTATGGTTAATTTCTACAGTAAAAATATGTATATTATGTTTCAATATTTTTGAAGTCCTAATTGTCTCATATTTTCTAGATTGTTCCAGAATTGTTTGGCATAAATGAAATAATTTGACATTTTAAAAATCATACCCACCTTAAAATTACAAAATTTATCAAAATACTTCATGTGATTTTAAAACAAATTTACAATTGTATCCTTTCCTTGAATTAATTAGTGTGTGGTATGAAAATACAAATATATTACTGGAAAAATATGTCATCAGAAAAGGTGACTCAGTTATGCAAAGCATTTGTCGTGTGCAAAGATTTATTTTAAAAAGCTAGGGAGGATGAAATACAACAAGTCAAATTTTTGAGCAAATGTTTGTGTCTTTAGACGGAGCCAGGACCTGGTCAGTATGATCCCAAAAGCACAAACATCAAACCTCCGTCACAGGCAAAGAAATCTCCAGGATTCCTCTCCTCTGCTCAGAGGAACGACAAGATGGCCACCAAGTTCTTCACAGGAAACTTCGTAAGAATATTTAAGATAGCTCAAATATTGAGAGTATTTTGTTTAACTAATGGGTATAAATAGCATGCGAAGCTTCAGAAGATTTGTAAACATAGATCTAAGGTTGACATTACTTGAGGAACGAAAGCAAAGATGAATGCATGATTATTATTAAGTCCTTGTGTTTGGAAATATTTTCCTGTATGCATGAATGCTTATGGCCAATTGCCACTGCAATTGTCTGCATCAGTACATTTAAATGTATTTTACTGTTAACCTTGTACATAAATAAAAGTTAAATTACTTCTGATTTGATACCTTTGTAGTAAATACCTGGCTCCACAGTAAGTCTGACCTGTATATATAGTAGATGACTTTACAGTAAATCTGGTTATTACGTTGATGCTGACTTCACAGTCGGATTGTTTTGTAGTCAGTCACTTTACAGTCTGTCTCATCATTATGTGTATGTGTAGTGACTTTGCAGAAAAGCATGATGAGTATGAGGAGTATGACTTTATCATTCATTCAAAGTTCTCTTTGTTGTAGAATCCTGTTGGACCTGGGAGATATGATGTGCAGAAGTTTGAGGAAGCTAAACATCGTAATGGACACTCCAGTATCTTCAAATCTCGAACCAACAGACCAGACCACACCAAGCAAAAATTCTGGCAGTAAGTGAAGCAGAAATATTGTACAGTTTGATGTCAAATGGGGGGGAGGGGGGTCATATCAGAAAAGGCCTAATATCTCCCTTATCATTGGTCCTAGGGCATTGGAATAAGAAAACAACTGGTGGTCTGCAAATCTTTTGCAAGTGTCAGATTTGACCATTTACCCTGCTTCAAGGTCATGTGGGATCATCATAATATGAAAACAACTTGTAAGAAATCATGGACTGTGGGTCTTACATCTGATAACATCTCATGGGTTCTGCATACTTCTTAAAACTGAAATTCTTCCTAAGATTTTCTCAAGTCTCAATGTTGTTGCCCATTTAGTTGTACCTGTGGGCTTTGGTTATTACCTGCTGATGCTGGTTATTTTCTTATACTGGGCCCTCAAAGCTGGTTGTACTGACGCTGGTTCTATTTAGAGTCCACTGTATTTGGCTATTAAGCATAAGAGGTTGAAGCATATTGTGTTAGCACAGTTTTTACCCCACAATTTTTAAAAGCTGTGTGGGTATTGTTTTCATCCATGGCATCCGACTGGGTGGGCAGGAAGGCGGGCAGCAGGAAATATCTTGTTTGGGCTGAATCACAGAAACTGTAAGGTGTAGGCTGTCCATACTTGGAACATTGGTTGGGAGATGTAGGTGTGTATCGTCATGGTGTGACCTTGCTTGAGCAACCTTGACCTGTAAAATTGTGTCCACGCTATGACTAGGAAACCATAAGGTGTAGGTGGTTGATTTGTGGTAGGGACATTGGTTGGGGTTTAAGTTTGCACTTTGCTAGCATGACCTTCATTTGGCCTTTGACCTTGCAGTGGTGACCTTGATCTTTAAAATCTTGTCCAGGCTATTTCTCAGAAACTGTAAGGTGTAGAATGTTGGTACTTGGTACCTAGGGATATTAGTTAGGGGTTGTACATATGATGGTGTTACCTTAATTTGACCTTGCCATTTTTCACACCTAATGGCAAACATTATGCCACAAAGGAAAACAAGTAATAGGACAAAATAAAATTAAATCTGCCAAATATACAA
The DNA here is from genome assembly GCA_964017235.1 of Sabellastarte sp. h YS-2021. Classification (NCBI taxonomy): domain Eukaryota; kingdom Metazoa; phylum Annelida; class Polychaeta; order Sabellida; family Sabellidae; genus Sabellastarte; species Sabellastarte sp. h YS-2021. The sequence goes on along the minus strand of OZ024929.1, from coordinate 154,328,001 downwards.
CACCCTAAATGTATATGTATGGAAAAAAATAGCATCTCTTAGAATGCAACCACATCAAAGCTAAAACACATGGTAATGTTTTGTATGTGGTATTTTATTTGAAACTGTGTGACACAAATAAACAGTAGTATCCTTACAAAATACTGTTCTTTTGACCAATCTTTATGATTATGTACCGCATTTTACCAGAGATTACATAAAGTATCATTTGCCATGTTTTTTTTATAAAATATCAATTTTCACTCTGTGTAGTCTGCCCTTCCATAAATTCTAAAATGTATGGTCCCCATATAGGTACTAACATAAACACTACAGTAATAAAAGTGAACACATCCCTTGTGTTTTCTGTCACATTTCATACAAGTACTTAAAATTAATTCCATTTAAGTATTTGACCATGGCCACTCCAGCCATGCAGGGAATATACTCGACAAACTTTGTGTTGTATTTCCTTATGAAAAATAAGAATTAACCACTTGTATTTCCTTATGAAAAATAAGAATTAACCACAAGAGATTTTTAACTCACTTGGAAATTCTTTAAAAAGCTTATTTTTACTAAGCCTCTGATGAGTCTGTCCAACGAAACTGTGCACCTTACATTTTGCTTATGTTATACATCCATTATATTGTGTTTACTTAAAACCATTATTAAATACACACATGTACAGCAAACTGTGATGTCACAAACACTGTTGTGACATCACAAATGTTATGACATCACAGTGACCTTAATCACTATGTTGTCTAGTGACAAGCAAAATGTTACTGCCTACAAACAAGTGACATTCAAATCACTTGAGCACAGTCAGGGGAGTAAGATTTGAGACCTTGCCATGTTTTAATACAATATATTGATTTGACCTTGCCTTAGTGACCTTGACCTTTGAAATGCTATCTGGGCTATATCTCAGAAACCATGAATTGTAGGAAGTTGATATTATAAGTTCATAGGTGTGCAACATAATGGTATAACATTTATTAGACCTTTAACCTTGCCGTAGTTATCCATTAAAATATTGTCCATTCTGTACATCAGAAACTGTAAAGTTTAGGAAAACAATACTTGGAAGGACAATGGTTTTGGTTGAAGGTTGTAGATTTACAAGATCATTATGTGACCTTGGTCTGACCTTTGACCTTGACTGTCTTCCAAAAAGTTTTCTACTGCCAAATTGGATGCATATTTCTTTTATCACAAAAATATATGGATTGCTGCAACTGATTATGTACTTATACCTTGCTGTGTTATCTCCACTGGAGGGTATACTTCAATTAATAAACTTTACTGCTGCATAACTTTTAGTTTAGTGATGAATGCTCTGATCTTGCTATTGAATTGTTTTGGTTTGATACTTTTTCTTTGGATTCATTTTGTCTCGTGTAAGAATTATTTCTCCTACACCTTTGTATAACCGACACTGTAGGCTCTTTATCTAATGGTAAAATGGTATTTCCCCAGGTAGTGGGGTTCGGGCATCTGTGCTATTTTTGTAGTGATATAAAAGATTATCCAGTTAAAATGTTCTATAAATTATAAATGAGAAGTTAGGTGATTTGAACTGTTAACCTTTCTACATTCTTGTGTTGCCAGTTGTGTAGATTATCACAATGCGTTGATTACAATATATACCTTGTTTTTCAGTGAACGTATTCGAGGGAAGGACCAGAGACCAGAAGACCGGGTGTTTTTGGTCCAACCTGAGATGCCCAATGATCACATGCAACGTAGTAAAACCTACATGGACAAAAACTTTGTCCATCCTGAAATGGCACCACATAAGTCAATTACTGTTGTGTACTGACCTGGTTTTTCACTGATGTTAATGTACTCTTTTTAAGTAGAGGAGGAACTGCTACAGCAGTTTCAAGATCTCACAATGTTTCTATGGATGTAAAAATTATGTGTTATGTCTGGTTTTAGGTTTTGTGTGAAATATTACAAACAAAAACTCAAATAAAAATAGAAATACAATGTAATATAAAAATGTTGTGTGTTAAAAATGGGATAAAACAGAAAAGGATGCATGAAGATTGTGTTGTAAACTCCCATTTATTGCAGAATATTAAGTGAAATGTGTAAAAACAGAGGATTTAAGGATTATACATCCTGATCTGTACATAAACTTAATATACTATGGGAAAAAAAGTAAATTGTTGTGTAGCAAACATTTTGTTAACTCATTATTTTCCATTGATATTGTGTCTGATTTATTTTATTTGAACTGATTCTTGTTTGTTTCTCTTTAACTTTTGCTCCCATTTTTAATATGCACGTATTTCTTATGAATATGCACAGATTCCAAATTTGCCCTGTCAGCATTTACAGGTTTCTTAATCTATTTCAACCAAAAAAAAATCCTCACAAACACTAGGTGCCTTAAATACATCACCGTTATTGTGCAATGTAACATGAATTATTCTGTTCTATTGATTATCTTGTAACTTGTTTTTAAAGTTACAACTAGATGACATAACTGGATGATCAAGAAACCAGCTTTAGAATGTTGTACACAGTGATATACAAACAAGAGAATTTGGCGGGGAGAGCCGAGTGCAGACTTTGCAAAATTTTTGCGCACAGCATTAAATGAATGATCGCATTTATTCTCTATGGTAATGTTACTATAAAATGCTCCAGAATCCAGAGTATTGACGTGATCTTGCCCAAATTACAATCAGTTCTTGTAACAGTTCTGATGCTCCCTGAAAACAACGATCTGTGCAGTAGTTTTTGAATTATGCTGTAAACAAACAAACAAAACTTATAAACTTACAAACATGCAAGTAAACAGAACGAGTAATATACTTTGCAAAAGATTTGCAAAGTAACTAGTGTTTGTCTGTTGTATACATGCTCCTATGTCCATGATTTTTAGGAAACTTGTGTAACTTATCATGCTCACCATTTTCAAAACATTGTCATTCTAATGTTAGCATGTTTTGGGGGTAATTTGAGGGTCTATTAATTTTTTTAATTATCATAACTGAATAAATTTGTTTTCAACTGTATCAAAAAAATATCTGTGATAGAGTGTTGTCATTTTTTCCACGTTATGTATTTCTATAATCTGTGTTGATTCAAATCTGGCCTGTTCTGTGCATTGTGGGAGCTGTTCACATGATTTCAAACCTTGTCTTACCCTGTGACTAGTGTCAAGCTTTTGATATTATTGTCTGAAACTGTCTATCCTGCTCCACTCAATGCGACATTGTGTATCTGTCCAATCTTTTCCTGGTGTTCATTGTTGTCAGTATTACAAAGAGGTCGTGTTACACAGTCACTAGATAGTCATTCAGCAAGTTAAATACTGCTCTATTCCAGAATTGCTGGGTGAAATCAGGTAAATGTCAAGGATTGAGAAATTGCTACAGTTATAAAAACTTATACCCGAGTGGTACTGGACTAGTGATTATTTCTGTGATATATTGTTACATCTTGTTGAAACTAAAAATCTAATTGTTGTAATTTATGTATTTTATATAGTTTACATGTAGATACTTGGTAGGAAAAGTTGAAATTAAATAAAATATTAAATCAGTGTTGAGTTTTCCAGTAACATCAACCTCATGATTTTCTGTTTTATTGATAATTACATATGCAAAAACTTTACCTTTGGTACTCAGTAGTACTTTCAACAGACTTTGTCAATTTCTAACTTTTTCAGTTCAAATCAAGCCCTAGATAGGAATCTATGATGGGAGACAAGTCATTAGTGTATCTAATCCAATTAAATGTGAACAAATACAGGAGTTAAATGTTAACAAATATGTGTTCTCTGTATTAACCCCTCAATGTTGCCTCAAATAGAGAAGACATACCTTTCATAGGCTTTAGTGATTGACCACACATCTGGAAAAATGTAGAGGCTGCAAAAATGTACACAGACGTCATTAATCTTGGTTAAATGCAGGTAATGCCCAGGTCACGCAGTGGCAAATTTTAATAGTGAATAGTACATTCTTCAATGTTCCTGGTGGATTCCTCAATATTCTTCGTTTGTCTACAGTCCTCTATTATTTACCACTTTGTGGCGACAACAATCTGATGTTTAAAATTGTCACCAGTATTCGCTGATTTTCAGCAATTTTCAAGTTCACCATGACAATCGCCACTATAGGTAGCATATTCTTCTATGTTGTAGCTCTGCCGTAGGGCATTTGGTGACAAGTCTTAACTACTTTCTTGTTCTCAGAAAATTTGCTGGATATTCTTCCTTGTTCTTTCTTTGTGGTAGAAGAGACTTCACAGATCGCATTCATTCTCCCCTATCTGTAGCTTATTCATGGGTTATTGTAGTAAAATGGCCATATATCTTCACCAGTTTGTAGGGTACTCCCAGTATATGTTTGCTTTGTTAAGGTTTAATATCAGGACACTCCAAGAGCATCGAAGGATAGAAGTATAAATGTCTTTTTATCACGTGACCACACTTTCCCCCCTTTTATTGGCAAATTTGAAGTCACTTCTATATTTGCCGAGATGATCGTAGCACACTCACCAGTGTGTGACCTGGGCATAAATGGTAAAAAGTGGATTTTGAATTATCTGGGATTTGTGTCAATTTCAAGACAGGGATTATATTATCCTTGGGTGGAAGAATGAAGTACCTTTCAGATTTTGATTTTTGCATTCAGTTAAATCAAGAAAGCCAAGGTCAAAGTTGAGGTTTCATGTCCCGTTCAGTGGTCAGGGTCATATTAGGCCAGGTCCACAGCATTGTCAACTTGTGGGGTTCCAACCCACACAGAGGTGACTGCCTGTGATTAGATGCCAAACTTGCTAACCACTAGGCCACCGAGGACCTCAGTAAAATCAAGAAAGCATCAGCAACTACCAACAATCCAACCCTATATCAAGTCAGACATGTTAGTCCACAACCTCACAGGTACGAGTACAGTGGGTTATGGCTAAGTAACCATGCCAAAGAGGAAGGATCATCTGCCGAAAAAGAAACTGTAAAGTGACAAGTTGCATCACTTTTAAGGGCATTTGAAAAAGTCCTATATTATTCTTACATATTTGTCATGAGCTAATGCTTTCATGTTGGCGGAAGCAAACGAATGACCAAACAAGAATATTATTTAAATAAATATTCTTGTTCGTATCATAATGCACATATGAGTGTGCATGCATCTGCACCGGAAGAACCCTGTTTAGCCTCACTTCAATTTTGGTTGTCAGGGAGCAAACATCGTTTGTTTACACTGTTGAATTTGTTTTTGTACGACAAAGTTTTAATATGGCTGAAGGGCAAATTAAGTACAAGCGACAGAAAATTGCTCCAGGTTGTCGCCATTTTACTCCAGAATGGGATTCACATTATTATTGCTGGTCTTGTAGTGACAAGAAAAAAAGATGATATTTGTGTCACCTCGAAAGAGGAGTATTGTTACATATGCATTCAATTTTCTTCTGAACAGAATAAAAAAATTGAAAGCAAAGAAGGCATATCAGCTTAAGAAGTCAAAAGATATCGCCAAAGATTTGGAAGACTCGTTACGGAGTCCTGATGAATCACCTTCCACTACATCAGCTACCACATCTACAGCTTCTGCTTCTACAGAGAAGACATCTTCACCTTCAGATCCTTTGCTGCTGATCCTTGAGAGACTGAAAAACATGCAAGGTCGCTTGTCAGCTCTTGAGAAGGTTAGTACTTCTGTCTCCTCTCATGAGGTGAATATGGCAGAAGCAACCCCTGTAACAGAGGAAACTAGTAGGCACAGAAGTTCATCTCGCAATGTGTTTGCTGTCACGGAAGAGGAAGACAACACAGTATTTTGGAGAGGCTAGAACTGGTAAAAGAACGTGTTCTTTGTCTCCTCTCCAATCTGACAAGCATTCTAGTGGAACGGATGATGAATTGGACAATGACTCTTCTTATAGACAGGTTTGGCCTCTGTGAGGAAATTATTGGACTTTCCAACACCAGAGTATTCTGAAGGTCCTTCCAAAATATTTGGGTCCAAAGATAGCACACAGAGGACACCAATCCTTCCTATGTCACTTCTTCCAGTGGAAGAAATTAACAACAGATGGACAGAATTAGAGAAAAAGGTTGCTGGTAACCCTTCAGAGAATGGGGAGAGACTGCTGTCGGCTCCTTTTAATACAGACACTTTTGTTCCATATACAAGACCTCTGATAAAGTTTTATCGCTCTACCTCATCAGAATTTACAATATCAGCTCCTAACTGCCAGAATTTCTTTAGGAGTATTTGTTCCAAGTCCTTCACCTCTCCTACGATTTCAGTACCCACCACAGTTCACTACCATGGAGGAAGTAAACAGGGAAAATGTGCAAATGCTGGGATGTGTCAGCATGTTCATCAGAACCATAGAGAAGTGTGCTACCAATATGGAGGACTTGATGCAAACTTGCCTTGGTTCAGTGGATGAGGCATTCAGTAAAGATTTAGAAGAGTTGTTGAGTTACATTCATATTCAACTGGCCACCATTTCTTCAACAGTAAGGGCATTGGAAACAATACCTGAGGCTTCAATGACCATGGCCTGTAACTTAGAATTGGCTAGAACAGATTCAATTCTTAAGCTTCCTGCACCTCGACTACATGAGCATGACGGGAATCATCTTCGTAGGTCAGGGTTCACATCTATGGATCTGTTTTCTCCTTCAGTGCTTAATAGTGTTAAAAACAAATATGAAAGAGAAAGTCACCAAAGAGACAAAAACTGGATAATAGATCTGGCTATTCATCCAGGAAGAGTTCATCTTCTGGTCATGGCTCTTCATAGGGTGCTAATAGGAGTTCTTTTCGTGGCCAAATAGAGTATAAGAACCAACAGAAACCATCACAACCCACCGGAGGGGGTCGTGGTGGCAGAAGAAAGTGACTATATAAAGCCAGAGCTCTCACCTCCTAGAGGCCGTTTGCAGTTATTTGTCAAGGTATGGGAATGAATGCCACCCCAGAGTTGCACTCATTCTGAAGCACGGTTACAAGATTATGTTGAAACATTCAATCAAATTGTCTCTTACACCCACAATTCACAGCGGTTATGCAAATCAACAAAAACAAACGTTTCTGTTGTAATGTGTTCAGGAAATGCTTCAGAAAAACGCCATAATGATTATTCCATTAAGAATGGGTGGAACTCTGGGATTTTACAGCAGACTGTTTCTAGTACCCAAACCAGGAAGAAAATGGAGACCAGTAATACATCTGAGTGTATTAAACATGCGTCTATCGGTCCCAACGTTCAAAATGGAGATGGCAGAGGTCATCAGAAACTCCATTTGTATATGGGAGTGGGTAGTCCCGGTAGATCTGACGGACATGCGTACTTTGCTTGGAGCAGTCAAGACAACTAGTGCCGTTTGTTCAGGAACTCAGTTGGGTGATAAACTACAAAAAGTCAGAGTTAACACCAACCCAAAATTTCGATTTTCTCGGATACAAGTTCGACTTAAACAAGGGCGAGGTCTCACCCACAAAAAAGAAATGGCAGATTTTGTCAAAAGCCATAGAAGGGTTAAACAGCTTGACAACTACTCCCAGAATTCTGTCATTCATAGAGATTCTAGCATCTCTGGAAAAGACAGTCCCAATGGGCAGATTACACATGAGGTCATTTCAGTGGTATTTGAAAACCCATTGGAAATAGCCCCAATCACTGAACATTCAAATCCCCTGTTCAGAGATTTTGTAAAAGTATCTGATCTGGTGGAAAGACCCAAAAAGTGTGTTGATAGGTTGTCCTCTTCATGCAGAGGAACACAATCTCCTGTTATTAACCGATGCGTCTGTCAAGGGTTGGGGAGCACATTTGAGAGACCTGACAGTCAGTGGCATGTGGTTGGACACAAGTCCCAACGTTCAAAATGGAGATGGCAGAGGTCATCAGAAACTCCATTTGTATATGGGAATGGGTAGTCCCGGTAGATCTGACGGACATGCGTACTTTGCTTGGAGCAGTCAAGACAACTAATGCCATTTGTTCAGGAACTCAGTTGGGTGATAAACTACAAAAAGTCAGAGTTAACACCAACCCAAAATTTCGATTTTCTCGGATACAAGTTCGACTTAAACAAGGGTGAGGTCTCACCCACAAAAAAGAAATGGCAGATTTTGTCAAAAGCCATAGAAGGGTTAAACAGCTTGACAACTACTCCCAGAATTCTGTCATTCATAGAGATTCTAGCATCTCTGGAAAAGACAGTCCCAATGGGCAGATTACACATGAGGTCATTTCAGTGGTATTTGAAAACCCATTGGAAATAGCCCCAATCACTGAACATTCAAATCCCCTGTTCAGAGATTTTGTAAAAGTATCTGATCTGGTGGAAAGACCCAAAAAGTGTGTTGATAGGTTGTCCTCTTCATGCAGAGGAACACAATCTCCTGTTATTAACCGATGCGTCTGTCAAGGGTTGGGGAGCACATTTGAGAGACCTGACAGTCAGTGGCATGTGGTTGGACACAAGTCCCAACGTTCAAAATGGAGATGGCAGAGGTCATCAGAAACTCCATTTGTATATGGGAATGGGTAGTCCCGGTAGATCTGACGGACATGCATACTTTGCTTGGAGCAGTTAAGACAACTAGTGCCGTTTGTTCAGGAACTCAGTTGGGTGATAAACTACAAAAAGTCAGAGTTAACACCAACCCAAAATTTCGATTTTCTCAGATACAAGTTCGACTTAACTAAGGGCGAGGTCTCACCCACAAAAAAGAAATGGCAGATTTTGTCAAAGTTCCTGTGTATGTTGGGAGACAAGCCTGGTGGGATTTGGCTCTCACCAACCAGTCGTCTAGGTACTGGTGGCTTCTTAAATCCTTGTGTATGGCCATCAGTTTCATCTCCTTTGGGATCATGGTGAACTCCAAGGGTGCTGTGGACAAACCGAAAGGCAGGGCCTTGAACTGGTATGCCCGACCTTGGATGATAAATCTCAGGCCTTTCCTGGATTGTTCTTGTATAGGTATATGGAAGTAGGTGTCCTTGAAAACTATTGAGGGAACCCATCGATGGTCTCCGAAAGGTTTGGATTGCTCAGAACTAGAATAGGTCTCCAACAGCTGTCTGGTTTTAGAACCAAAAAAGGTCGGTTGAAGAAACCCAGAGATTTGAACTGGCTCGACTGCATCTTGTCCGTAAGCTAATGTAATGCCTCTCAACCAAAATAGGTTCCTGTGAGAATGTACATAGCAGTTGATGATTTTTGGTGACTTTGTTAAGCTTGGGCTTGACTAGAAGGGAGAGTGTAGTCCTCCTTCAACATTTGTACTACCTAGGGTCCAGCCCCCAAGGCATCCTAAGATCCCAAACAGGTTTAGTCTGGACCCTACAGGCAGTTGTGTGCCACATTTGGGACACTTGATAGTCATTTCTGTCCCCCCCCGGCCTCTGGCCCGGACTGGTGACAATGATCCAAGTAAACAGTCTCTCTGTTCTTGCTGTGGTCCGGTCCGGTGGGGCTGACACAACTTTGCACATTTAAAAGACTCTTGCCCCATCCTGCAAGGTGCAGCATTTACACAGTAACTGTCATTTGTGAGACGGCTGACCCTTGGCCGGACATGATGAAGAGCTTGTCTTACTATCGACCATTTTTTTTTGATAAGGTAAGGTTGCCTGGCAGTAGCTTGGGAGTAGCCTGTCATATCACCAAGACCACTGACCGGTCTAAGAATTCTCTGCAACCAAATTTACATAAGGCAACTCTGTCCGGTACCAAGACCCCATAACCGGTAACTTGCTGTAAACAGTAAGTCTCTGTAACCGGCACAAAAAACTGGCAGGCTGGGGTCACCAAAGAATTTAGACGGCTACTGGGCTACATTTAGCCAGCTTTTTCCGTGTAACCAATTGGGGTGAAGCACTGTACAGTAAGGACTGTGTAGCCAGCACCCTGTTAGTAAACTTTGTAACCGGTAGGTTGAAGCAAGTGTACAAGACTGTGTAGCCAGTACCAGCCGGTACACTCTGTAACCAGTTGTTGAAGCAGTGTTACAACTATCTTGTGTGTTGAATTCAGCTTGCTGTGGGTTTCCTCCATTAATTAAAGTATTTCTTTAATCGCACGTCTTATTTGTAGATTTGACAGTTGCTGGGAAAGCCCTTGTGAACTATTTTTAGAAACAGTTGGTGTTCGGTGTCACGTGACCAGCTTACTGGTCGGAAGACACGCGATTGGCTGATTGGAACTCGTCAGTTGTGGCGTTCTTTTGTGATACTTGCTCATCCACAAACCCCACTACTGACAACGAAGCCGGGTCTGCATGGCAGGGACTGGAATCACAGAAGACGTGAGTTCTGAAGAATGCACTTCCGACCTTCCTGGTCGGTGAAAAACACGAGACCTGCTTCATGATTGTTCGGAAGGACACTCGATTGGCTGACTGGAGATGACGTCAGTATTTGCGTTCTTTGTGTGATGCTTTACCGGCAACTTTACAGTCCACAAAACCCCACTACCAACAACCAGGCCGGGTCTGCAAAGCAGGGACTGTAGTCACAGTAGACGTGAGTTCTGGAGAACGTACTTCCGACCTTCCTGGTCGGTGAAAACACATGACCTGCTTCGTGATTGGTCGGAAGGACACGCGATTGGCTGACTGGATATGACGTCAGAGGTCGCGTTCTTTTGAGCTGGCCGGTCGGCTGATGCTTTAAAAGCAGAGAAGCCTGGACCAGTGCGCTCTGAAGATGAAAGTCCTGGTCGATGCCGGTCTGAAGTCGGTTGCTCAGCCGGCTGTGCACTCAAACCAGTGTCCTGGCCATCCACTGCCCTTATTACCGACACAAGAGTCGGGTCCACAAGGGAGGGACTGAGAGTCATTAAAGATGAAGTTCTTTCTATGTAAATACTAGGTGAGGTCGGCTGAACATGAGCTTGCCGGTCGACTAATGCTTTACAGCAAAGATGTCTGGACCAGTGCACTCTGAAGAAATCTGAAGAATTCATCTCTTGCTTCTGATGAGAAAACACTAATACTCGAGCTAGGCTGGTGTGACTGATGCTTTACAGCAGAGAAGTCAGTACCAGTGCGCTCTGAAGAATGCACCTCTTGGAGAATTCCTTCCATTTGCAGTGTTCAAAACTACGTAGATTGAAGTTGTCCGTGATTTCTATTCGTAGTACTAGAAAGACGTTTCTATGGTGATTGAACTGGAAAGTTACAGAAGGTACATTCAACAAAAGACACGGATAAAAATACTTGTAAGTAGTATATCCATTATTTCCTTAATATTGTCGATCTGCCCCTAACAACACCATGGTTGAATGGGAGGAAACTAGAAAATGGCTGCCTTCATATTTCTCGTCGATTACTGCCCTATCATCAACACTAAATTGAGTCAGCTAGGGAGCGTTTCCAGCAGATTTCTTAAGGTATATCCGTGCTTGATATGAAGATAACATTTCTACACTAAAATATTCCCAAATAAGGTTGAAAATCCGTCATAATGCACACTTTTTCCTTTAAAAACTCTGGAGATGTTGAAAACACGTTTGCACAGTACACGCGCCAAACGAAAAAGATGCTATGACGTCATGGAAGTAAATACCATGCGCCACCTGGCGAATGCACAGTACTGGGACCGGCCAGCCGGTGGAAACACAGGACGTCTTTTTCTGGCGTTTGGCGGGCCGGTCTGCGCCGACCGGATTAGCAATTGTCCATTGGATAGGATGTATTAACGCAATAAAATGACTATTGCTCAGCTATGCCACAAGCTACAGGCCTGCAATTCCGCTAGGTTATAGCTGATTCAAAAGTACATGAATAACATAAACAAAACTAGAGTATTGCTTCACAAGAGAAAAATAAATTTTTCAATAGAAAATTGTTTTACGCAGAAATTCAAGATGGCCACCAAAAATGGCAGGAAAATGAATTTTGGTAAAAATTTTGGTCGAAATCACTCTATCTCGCACAGTTATCGAGATAAATGTGTTTTTGTGTTTTATGCTGGAATCCAAGATTGCGGCCAAAAATGGTGGGAAAACGATTTTTGGTTAAAGTTGCCAGTAGACTGCAGATACCCTGTGGGCCAAAAATTTTGTCGAAATTGCTCTATCTCACACCATTATCGAAATAAATGGGTCTTAGGCAGAAATTCAAGATGGCCGACAAAAATGGCAGGAAAAAATGCAACAGTTTTCAAGTTACAAGTGATTTTACTCATTATGGAAGTTACTGAAAAGTCAAAAAGTAGCTATTACTCACTTAGCTATTGGGATAAACTCCTAAGTTACCATGTTATAGCTACGGAAAAAGTAGCTGAATAACATATTTTAACAAAATGCTCTAAATGCAATACTTTTCAAGTTATAATTGATTTAGTGCAGGATTTCAGGATTACCACATGGTAAGCTTGTAGCTTATAAAAGCTACATGTAAGTAATTAAACTGAGCCATTGGAGGGTAAGCATAGCTGTGAGACCCGACCAGTTTATGTTTAGAGCATCTATGTCCCAAGCATTCTGATCTGGGACTGGAGACACGTACAGTGGCAGTTTGTGGTTCAGACGAGTGGCAAATAGATCTACATGAGGGGTGAACCACTTGTGACCGATCTGTTTGAACACCTGTGGATGCAGTGACCATTCTGTTGACTGGACTTGGTTTGACCTGGACAGTAGGTTGGCCATCACATTCAGACACCCTGGAATGTGTCTGGCTTATAATGTTATCTTGTAATGATGGCACCAGGTCATGATTTTCCACAGGAGAGCACACATCTCCGCCGAGTGGGTTCCTCCTTGCTTGTTTATGTAGGCTACTACTGTTGAGTTGTCCATGTTTTGGTCCTTAGACCTTTGAAGGGCCAGAGAAACTGCATTCAGCTCCAGAACGTTTATGTGTAGCCATTTTTCCCTGTCTGACCACATACCTTTGTGGAGGTAGGTGTCTGTACAGAGTTGGATACTGTGTCCTTTGGGATGAAGATCTGAGCCTTTCATTATGTTTGTGGGATTTTGCCACCAGTCTAGGTGTGCTGAAATGGTTTCTGTCCAAGGAAGGAGGTTGTCCAACGACTGAGGATATCTCCAGTGCTCCTTGACGTGAAACTGAAAGGGCCTCATGAGAAGGCGTTCTTCTGGGACCATTTTCTCTGTTGAGGCGAGCAACCCAATTAGCAACATCAAACATCTTGCAGTCAAAACATGTTTTGACTTGAGACGTAGGATCAAATCCTGAAGTTTAACCATCTTTCTTGAGTGGGTTTTACAAGGGCTGAATCTAGATGATATTTGTAGCCCACGAAAGAATGGGAGCTGTGGTGTGCTTCTGTAATCCAGTTACATGGAAGGCTGAGTTGAAGTGTTGTGGGTGAGATACAGATTTTAGAAAAATCTGCGTTGAATTCTTGCATTTTATCTTCAAAGCAAGGCTGTCCCACCTTGTACCATTTTGCAGTGGAGGGAGGGGGTTTAATATACTTTGCCTCAGGTATATTACAGGCCAGGAAATCTTGCTCAAATTTATCAAAAGCATCTTTAATATGAGAGCTGAGAGGGAGCATAGCTGAAGGGCCTCTTGGCCTAAGCTCCTGTTGGCCTTTTCGTTCATCTAGACCCAGAACCGAAGTCGAAGACCTAGGCATAGTTTCCCTGGGGTCAGGGAGATCTAATATATGCCTGAAGGTCTCCACTTCTTCAGCCATGGCTACTTCTCTATAAAAAAGGGGATCTGGGTCACCTTGAGGTTGGTCAAGTTCAGAAGGGGCCCTAGGGGTCTGAGAAGACTTTTTCTTGTGAGCAGAGGACCGATCCTGCTCCGAGGATGACTGAGAAATATATTTGGCCCGAACCTTGTGCTTGCTTTTCTCTGAATGTTTTTTGGCTCTGGACAAACACACCTGTTCGGGTTGTTTGGATATATCTGAGTGGTGATCCAAACCGTGGTTCGGATCTGAGCCATGTTTGGACTGAGCATCTCCGAACCGGGGAGGCAGAGGACCACACACGTCCAACTCCATGGCTTTATCAGTACGTTTGGAATGAGTGTTCGGAGCAGGGTTCGGGGGCAAATTATCAGACTGTTTACTGGGGCCAGGCTTTGTTTACTGGGGCCAGGCTTTGAAGCAGAGCTCTGATCCAACTCCACTTTCTTTAGCAGACTTTTTAATGGACTGCATTCCGTCTCTGATAGACTTCATTGCCTCAAGCATAGAAGCCTGGAAAGCCCCCCCATTTGTTGATGAAGTTGGATGTTAAATTGAGAACCCAGGGGTTTTTCAAGTTTAGACAAAAGTGCGAAAATTCAAAATGGCCGTTATTTTTAAGGGGATGAAAATTTTTTGTAATTTTTCAAGTTTAGACAAAAGTGCGAAAATTCAAAATGGCCGTCATTTTTAAGGGGATGAAATTTTTTTGAAAATTACAAAGTAGTTTGCCGAGATACCCTGTGGGTCGAAAATTTCGACAAAATCGCTCTATCTCGCACGGTTAAGGAGATAGAAGCAAATTTGTGTTTTTGCATGTTTGGCGAAAATTCAAAATGGCCGTCATTTTTAAGGGGATGAAAATTTTGGAAAATTACACATTAAGGTTGCTGAGATACCCTGTGGGGTCAAAAATTTTGACGAAATTGCTCTATCTCGCATGCTTAAGGATAGAACCAAATTTGTGTTTTTCCATTTTTGGCAAAAATTCGAAAACTCAAAATGGCCGCCATTTTTGGGGAGAGGAAAATTTTTTTGAAAATTGCCAAGAGTATATTGATTAGCTACCCTCTTGGTCGAAAATTTTGCACGGTTAAAATCTTGCACGGTTAAGGAGATAGAACCAAATTTGTGTTTTTTCCAATTTTGGCAAAAATTCAAAATGGCCACCATTTTTGGGGGAGAAGAAATTTTTTTTTGAAAATTGCCAATTTGAAAAATTTTGTTGTAATTTAAATTTTTATTAGATAAATACTTACAATTTCCTGACCATTGCTATATGTTGGTGCCATCCAACTCACTGGCCAACGTTGAGAAACGTTTTAAGGTACATTATTTTTGTTGCAGAACACTACCCTAGTACTGAAAATGCAGGAAGTTGGGGGGGGGGGGACTCTCCTTGTCAGGATATTGTAAGTACTTATCTAATACATTGAAAATTTTAATTACTTAAATGTAGCTTTTATAAGCTACAAGCTTACCATGTGGGACTTAATGCTGATCTCGGGTTGCCACACCCGGGGCCAACGTCTTAGAAAAAAAGACAGTTCTTGTTAGCCACCGGATATACTGCTAGTTGTCATCACGTGATAACCTCTGACCCCTCGCCCTACTTTCTCGTTGAAATTTTCTAAAACCTACCCCTCAGCTGTAAACAGTGGGGAGGCAGGGTGGGACTCTTCTAAGTCCCACATGGTAGGCTTGTAGCTTATAAAAGCTACATTTAAGTAATTAAAATTTTCAATTTTATTACGCTACAATAGCTTACCATGTGGGACTTAATGCTGAATTCAACCGCCCGGTGGCCGGATTACAGCCGAGACTGGAAGATATGTCATTTTTTCTAAGATTTTGAATTAATATGTATAGAATAGTGCCAGAAATACCAGTCTGAGTCCCATTTACAGTGCCCCGATCCCGAAGACCGGGCCTGTAACGAGCCAAAAACTTAAAATAAAATGAGAGACAGTGCTGAAACTGTCTAGATGTTTGATTGTAGGACGGAAGTGCAGCAGTGCTCACTTCAAGGTCTAAGGGTCCCTGAGGGCCCTTGACTAGTGACTGACCAACCCATGGTTGGACATCTCATAAATTTTTGCAACCTGAATATGAGATTAATGACAACTAAATAAGTCCTTAATAGAAATTACTTGATAACTGAAAAACAAGAATGACCTTACCTACCCGTAACATCTTGAAGGTAAAGGAATACCTAGATCCTGGGAGAGACTCCTGAAGACTTGGTTGTAGCGGATGTGCCCCCCCCCCCCCCCCCCCCCCCCCTTTTTTCTTTCCGAGGACAACTGGTCTGAGGGGAAGGATCTAGGACTTGTTGTGCCGCCACTACGGATCCCAAATACATATTGTTGTCGGTGTCCGACCAAGTAAGGTCTTTTAGGTAAAAATTTGTAAATGTGTTGTGAGCTTTCCAGTGACAGGCTTGCATGATTTGGTCCACTGATACCCCACCGTAAAAGGCCTTAGAGGCCCGCGAAGGCCCGGATGTCATGAGCTTTAACTTGGACCAAGTCCAAGGCTTGTTGGTCTGCTTGTTTGTAACAAAGTAGGATGGTTTGTTTCAACCAGGAAGAGAGAGTAGCGGGTCTGATGTCTGAGGTATGTCCTTTCTGGAAGGAGATAAAAAGGAGGGAACGAGACCCTCTCAGGTCTTTGGTTCGGTCCAGATAATACCTCAGGGCCCGTACCGGACACAGGGTCCTGTCTTCTTTAAATTGTCTAAGCAGGAATAGTCACCGGAGATACACTTTGAGAACCTTCTCTTGCTAGTTGGTTTTGGCTATGAAATCAGAAGAAGGGAACAAGGCAACGTTTTCCCATTGGCCTAGATTTGATACTTTGTTTGCGACCCAGGCATGGATTTCGCTGTGGCGCTTGCCGGAGGCCAAAGCTAGCAAGAAAGCAGTTTTTAGAGTAAGATGTTTGAGGTCTGTGTCTTTCATGGGCTCAAATGGTGCTTTCGTGAGCTCGTTGAGGACAACAGAAAGGTTCCACTTGGGTAAATTTCTGGAACTTTTGGGACGATCAGGTACATGAAAAAATCTGAGATTTGTTTCACAGATGGAGTGGAGAAATCCACCGAATTTTCTCTGCACCATTTTTCAAATAGGGCCCACTTTGACCTGTAGATGGTCCTTGTTGAAGACCGCTGAGGGGCAGCAATTCTCTCTGCCACCTCCACAGAGAAGCCTTGTTCTTGGAGTTGTCCGCTTCTAGACACCAGGCGTGGAGGTTCAGGTGCTGGGGGTTGTTGTGTAACACATACCTGTGGGACTGTTTGAGTAGGGTGGTTGACACTGGGAGTTGTAGTGGGATCTCTGTTGAGAGCTGCACTAGGTCTCAAAACCAGGGCATCCCTGGCCAGCCTGGGGCTATTACGATGATCAGGCAATGACATTGCCTGATCTTTTGGATCACCTTGTGAAGGAGCCGCAGGAGGGTACGCATAGGCCGTGAGATTGGTCCAGTTTATGTTTAGAGCATCTATGTCCCAGGCCCTTGGGTCTGGGATAGGAGACACGCACAGTGGGGGCTTGTGGTTCAGGTGAGTGGCAAATAAGTCTACATGAGGTGTGAACCACTTCTGGCAGATCTGTTTTAACACCTGTGGGTGCAGAGACCATTCTGTTGACTGCACATGGTTGGACCTGGACAGTAGGTCGGCCATCACATTAAGGCACCCTAGAACGTGCCTGGCTTTCAATGTTATGAGGTAGTGATGGCACCAGGTCATGATCTTCCACAGGAGAGCGCACATCTCTGCTGAGTGTTTTCCTCCCTGTTTGTTGATGTAGGCTACCACTGTTGAGTTGTCCGTCGCAACTAACACTGTTTGGTTCTGGCACTGGTCTTTGAAGTCTCGAAGGGCCAGGGAGACCGCCTTCAATTCTAGGACATTTATGTGTAGCCTTTTTTCCCGATCTGACCACAGACCCTTTGTGGAATTTTGGTCTAAGTGAGCGCCCCAACCTTCGTTTGAGGCGTCGGTAAAGAGTTGGATACTGTGGTCTTTGGGATGAAGGTCTGCATCTTTCATCACGTTTGAGGGATTTTGCCACCAATCTAGGTGGGCTGCAATGGCTTCTGTCCAAGGAAGGAGGTTGTCCAGCGACTGAGGATATCTCCAGTGCTCCTGGAGATGAAACTGAAAGGACCTCGTGTGAAGGCGTCCCTCCGGGACCATTTTCTCCGTTGAGGCTAGCAACCCAATTAGAGACATCAAACATCTTGCAGTCAAAACACGTTTTGACTTGAGTCGTAGGATCAAATCCTGAAGTTTGAGCCATCTCTCTTGAGTGGGTTTTACAAGGGCTGAATCTAGGTGGTATTCATAGCCCATGAACGAAAAACACCCGAGTAGGTTTCAGTTCTGATTTTTCCTGATTTATTATCCACCCCAAGGACTGAGTTAGGTCTACCACTGCCTGTGTGTTCGCTTGGGCTTCCTCCTGAGACTGGGACCTGATCAGCCAGTTGTCCAGGTATTGGTGAATTCTGAGTCCTCTTGAGAGGGCCATTAGTTTCACTTCCTTTACGATCATTGTAAAGACCTGGGGGGCTGTGGCTAGTCCGAATGGGAGGGGGGTGAATTGGAACACCTGTGACTTGTAGCAAAACCTTAGGTATTTCCTTGAGTTTGGATGGATGGGGATGTGTAGGTAAGTGTCCGACAGATCTATCGACGATACCCACTCCCCTGGAATCAGGGAGGTCCTGATGGACTCTGGAGTTTCCATTTTGAACTTTTCTACGTGTAGAAAAGTGTTGAGCCTGTTTAGGTCTATGACTGGCCTCCACCTTAGGCGAGGCTTGGTACTAGGAACAGGTGACTGTAAAACCCGAGAGATTTTACATTTTCCACCCTTTCTATTGCGTTCTTTGACAGAAGAGACCGGATACAGAGGCCAGGACTTTGAAGGTCTTTGAAGCGCCTTGTATTCTGACTGGGTCAGGAGTCTGACTGGACTTGGATTGAAAAGAATGACAGGATTTGTTTGCCAGTCTTATCTGAAAGAACGGAGGCGAACTCCTACTGGTGGACTGAGTGAGGCTGGAGGAGTCATTGGGGGGAAGGGTTTTTATGCCCTCGTCCCCTGGAGTGGGTCGAAAAGACCTTGGAGCCTCGGCTACTCGATTTCCCCCTACCTGGGGAAAACAATGGATACTGCTATGGATGGAATGACCCCCATTGGGGTGGTTCCTGTAGGAGCCTCTAGATGTGGGGAATTGGAAAGGGTTGATTAATAGGGCCTAAACCCTAAGTGTTATTACAGGTGCCTTGATGAGGGACTCCTGTCCCTCCTAAAGTAGTGTGAATGGAAACTTTAAGATCTAAAGATCCAGTATCTCACCTGAATTCACCATACCCCTTCTGACTACTTATATGCACCATGAAATTGAGTTTGACCTGTCTGGAGGTAGCCTTACTACTGTCTTAACATATATCCATAACCAGGTTGTATTGAGAAGAACCTAGTGGAGAGCCGCCTAAAGCTCAACTCTAGCTGACCAGAAGGGAGGAGGGGCTTACCCAAGGAGGCCCCTAGGGAGATACAGATTTGAAAACTTGTGTTCAAAACATGGTTGTTCCAGTTTAAGGGAAAATAACAGCCCAACTTCCTGTTGGCCTAGTAAATCATTCAGAGTCCAGACTGAGGGGAATCAAGGCATAAACTCCCTGGGGGCAGGGAGGTTCAAGAAACTGCCTAAGTGTCAATGTCCTCCAAAATGGATAGGGTGAAGTCAGGCAACCTACTTCCCTAAAATACAGAGTCAGGACTGAATGAAGGACCTTGTTTAGAAGCCCTCTTGGGCTTTTGGACTTGGACCTAAGCCTCCAATAAGTGATATTTACTGCCAGGCTGGTGAAATAATAGTCCAAGTGTGTGTTAGGATTGTTCAGAGTTCTGATCTGGAACCATCATCTGAACATCAGATTTAAGATCCGATCATCCGAGGATGAGATCTAGATACAATCATCTGAGCATCGGATGTAAGATTAGATCATCCGAGCATTGGCTTAGAGTAACCTCGGATCTGATATCGGAGCATCAGGTCTGGATGCAAGGAAAATCCGAGTATCAAATCATATTCGGATGGATAGAAGTTGGAAATAATGCATCCGATTCTCGGGTGCATTAAAAAACCTCGGATGAACTAAGATGTTATCTGGATTCAGATTTAAGCAGGGATCTGATCCACCCTGGAGAAAGAAGTTGGATATTATAATTTCTATGTAAGCTTTCCTTAAAGTAAGCTTCCATGTAAGCTTTGCCTTTCCTTCTTGAGGAACTACACAACTGGATATACGTAAGTAAATCAACAGTGACACAAGGTCACCTGCCCCACCCGCCTCACTGCAGGTAGGGCTAGTTGTGAGATAAGGAAAGCAGTAAATTACACAGAATTTGATTAAATAACATAGAATCTAAAAGGTAAGCACAATATTTTTAATATTATGAAACTGGATGACTTAAAATATGATTAAAATAATGGCAAACCAAGGTTACCTTAGTTTGAAGAAATACGTATAGTCTAGACGATTCTATTCCGGTTTATTTAAGTATTAACATTTTAAATGGACAATAATACAGGAAAGAAGGGATAAAATATTTTATTTTATTTATTTATTAATTTTATTTGATTTTATTGAGAAACGTACTGTAAGAAACACGCGTCTCTCAGCACATGCAGTCTAGACGTGACGTCATCACAGGGGTTTCCCCGATGATTCCCCCAAGTTAGTTTCGTGCTTTATATCACATTTTAACCCTTAAAATGGACCAATAGAAGAACGGGGATAAACCCTTGCAAAATTTATTTTATTTGATTTCAACAGGCATATATTCCTGTAAATAAACTACCTACACGAGACGTGCATTACAAGAAATTGCAGTCTTGACAATAAAAACGGAAGTTGTTTCCGATGAATTCACTCAACCAGGACTCGTTTGTGTTACATTTATATATATTTAAACCCTAAAAAGGTCCAATAATGAAGCAGATAGGGGTTAAATATTTTATTTTATTTTACTGACAGGCATATATATATATCCTGTATTAGAAACCACATAAACGAGTCGCTGTTGATTTACAACGAAAACCCGGAAGTGGATTTCAGTTGTAAAATATGGTAAAGATACTTATCTCAACTATGAAAAGACATCAAATTGTGAAAATAAAGAAACTGATGTAGTTTCCAGATCCAACGACAAGTATATCCTTGCAAAAATGAAATAATATTCCTTGTAAAATAAAGCATTGTTAATTCGCGTGGCCAACAAGAAAGTAGGGCGAGGGGTCACAGGTTATCACGTGACGACAACAAGACCACTACCGTGGTATGATCTCCCGCCGCACTACATCAAAAAGTAGGTGAACAACATATTTGACCTAGCATGGGGATAAACAACACACAAAGCACAGGGTACTACATACAGCGAAATGGTCGCAGATATGATGAAACCATCAAACTTGAAATGTGTTCCTCAAGGACTAATTTACACTATGCTAAGTAGAGCCAAAACCAGTAGGGGAATAAAAATCTGCAATTTTAACCCAAGCCATATAAAAGTAAACGCAGGTGCTCTTGAAGAAATGAAACGGATGGAAGCTGAATCTAAATTACAATGGATTTTTCCAATTGAAAAAATAGCAAGGGAAAATGCCTTTCTTTTGGGTTGCCTAAATATAAGATCTCTGAAAATGCATCTGCAAGATTTAAAGAGTGATCCATCAGTTAAACTGTTAGATGCTATATGTTTAACGGAAACACATATTTCTAAAATAGCGTCACATAAGAAATCTGAAATGGATAATTACATATTAACGTGTAGTAAGTCAGTTCATGGTACAGGTATTTATGTCAAACGGGACACCAAATGTTGTGAGAAGAAATTCCATGCAATTAACATAGAATGTACATGTGTAATAATCGAAGCAAATGAAGTAATCTTTGCTCTAGTGACTGTTTACAGATCTCCTAAAGACAGCATAAAAACTTTTTTGGAAGAAGTTGAAAAGCTTGTAGTGCAATTGAAAGAAGATATGTATGAGATAATCATTTGACTTTAACTTTGATTTATATAATCTTAATAAAGCTACATCAATTTTGCAGAGGTATTCTTTGAAGCAATACATAAGTGAACCAAGTCATATATGTGGTGGTATTCTTGACCTTGTGTTTGCAACTGAAAGTTTAAAATTAACAAGTCAAATGCCGCTTTACTACAGTGGCCACCAATTTCTTTTCTTCTCTGTATCTATATGTATGTATTTTCTTAATATTACACAGTAATCATTTAATATTGATAGAACGATTGATTTAATGTACAAGCAACATTTACAGTTTCGTTATAATTAGTTTGAAATGTAATGTCACAAATAAATAATTGTTGACACTATCAATGTTTTGCACGTTCTATACACGACACAATTAAATATCGTCAGTAAAAGCAAATTACAATAAAAGGCAATTAGCAATAGAGAATGAAACTTGTAAAAAGAATCTGTTGCGTACACATCAAAGATGTTTGTTATTGAAATTAGAAATATATTGTTCAGGACAATCATATTAACTTTAAGATGAAATCCAATAACATGAAAAGATTCCCTGCGTATGCTAAATAATGAAGAATAATAATAAATCTAATTATCATGGGCTTCAGCAATAGCTGTATTAAGTAATGTTGTGCATTTCATAAGTTTCTCTTTGTGGTTTAGTACTAATGAAATGGTTGAAAGATAAAAAGGAAATCAGTCAAAGTAATAATGGTTAATGACAGGAACATTTTTGAAATATCAAAACGATGTACTTGATCAATATGTTTGTGCTATTTACTAAAAATTTACATTTCATAGTTGTTTTTAATGTTTTAATATACTAATAAAATGTTTTTTTTTTGTACATTGTCTTTCTTTTGTCACAAAGTCATTTATACATTCCATTACTCACAGCATGGAATGTATACATTCAATAGTTCTGGCAACTGAATGTACACATTCAATGGCAAATCATAGCATATACCCATTCAATGATTTGGCCATTGAATGGCCACATTCCAGAGTTAGAGCCACTGAATGTACATATTCCGCAGTTATGTACATGTAAGATATGCACTAAAAAGGTTTGGATATCTTCATTCCACTTCAAAGAAGGGGCCCAAGGTCTTACCCTTACCCTGTGCTTTTCCACAGGTTGTTTTGAAGCTCTCCCAAAAGTAGGTGAATGAGTTATTTGAGAAAAATTGGCTATCTGCAATACTTTTAGAGATAATTCGACTTTACTCATTTTGAGTTGGTGAGTAATTAGCTATGGGTGTGAAACTTCACCATGTGAAAGCTCTTCCAAAAGTAGGTGAATGAGTTATTTGAGAAAAATTGGCTATCTGCAATACTTTTAGCGATAATTCGCATTTACTCATTTTCAGTAGGTGAGTAATTAGCTATGGGTCTGAAACTTCACCATGTGAAAGCTCTCCCAAAAGTAGGTGAATGAGTTATTTGAGAAAAATTGGCTATCTGCAATACTTTTAGCGATAATTCGCATTTACTCATTTTCAGTAGGTGAGTAATTAGCTATGGGTCTGAAACTTCACCATGTGAAAGCTCTCCCAAAAGTAGGTGAATGAGTTATTTGAGAAAAATTGGCTATCTGCAATACTTTTAGCGATAATTCGCATTTACTCATTTTCAGTAGGTGAGTAATTATCTATGGGTCTGAAACTTCACCATGTGAAAGCTCTCCCAAAAGTAGATGAAGGAGTTATTTGAGAAAAACTGGCTATCTGCAATACTTTTACAGATAATTCGCATTTACTCATTTTGAGTAGGTGAGTAATTAGCTATGGGTCTGAAACTTCATCAAGTGAAAGCTCTCCCAAAAGTAGGTGAATGAGTTATTTGAGAAAAATAGGCTATCTGCAATAGTTTTAGCGATACTTCGCATTTACTCATTTTGAGTAGGTGAGTAATTAGCTATGGGTCTGAAACTTCACCAAGTGAAAGCTCTCCCAAAAGTAGGTGAATGACTTATTTGAGAAAAATTGGCTATCTGCAATACTTTTAGAGATAATTCGCAGTTACTCATTTTGAGTAGGTGAGTAATTAACTATGGGTCTGAAACTTCAAGTGAAAGCTCTCCCAAAAGTAGGTGAATGAGTTATTTGAGAAAAATTGGCTATCTGCAATAGTTTTAGCGATACTTCGCATTTACTCATTTTCAGTAGGTGAGTAATTAGTTATGGGTCTGAAACTTCACCAAGTGAAAGCTCTCCCAAAAGTAGGTGAATGAGTTGAGAAAAATTGGCTATCTGCAATACTTTTAGCGATAATTCGCATTTACTCATTTTCAGTAGGTGAGTAATTAGCTATGGGTCTGAAACTTCACCACGTGAAAGCTCTCCCAAAAGTAGGTGAATGAGTTATTTGAGAAAAATTGGCTATCTGCAATACTTTTAGCGATAATTCGCATTTACTCATTTTCAGTAGGTGAGTAATTATCTATGGGTCTGAAACTTCACCATGTGAAAGCTCTCCCAAAAGTAGATGAAGGAGTTATTTGAGAAAAACTGGCTATCCGCAATACTTTTACAGATAATTCGCATTTACTCATTTTGAGTAGGTGAGTAATTAGCTATGGGTCTGAAACTTCATCAAGTGAAAGCTCTCCCAAAAGTAGGTGAATGAGTTATTTGAGAAAAATAGGCTATCTGCAATAGTTTTAGCGATACTTCGCATTTACTCATTTTGAGTAGGTGAGTAATTAGCTATGGGTCTGAAACTTCACCAAGTGAAAGCTCTCCCAAAAGTAGGTGAATGACTTATTTGAGAAAAATTGGCTATCTGCAATACTTTTAGAGATAATTCGCAGTTACTCATTTTGAGTAGGTGAGTAATTAACTATGGGTCTGAAACTTCAAGTGAAAGCTCTCCCAAAAGTAGGTGAATGAGTTATTTGAGAAAAATTGGCTATCTGCAATAGTTTTAGCGATACTTCGCATTTACTCATTTTGAGTAGGTGAGTAATTAGTTATGGGTCTGAAACTTCACCAAGTGAAAGCTCTCCCAAAAGTAGGTGAATGAGTTGAGAAAAATTGGCTATCTGCAATACTTTTAGCGATAATTCGCATTTACTCATTTTCAGTAGGTGAGTAATTAGCTATGGGTCTGAAACTTCACCACGTGAAAGCTCTCCCAAAAGTAGGTGAATGAGTTATTTGAGAAAAATTGGCTATCTGCAATACTTTTAGAGATAATTCGCATTTACTCATTTTCAGTAGGTGAGTAATTAGCTACCAGTCTGAAACTTCACCATGTGAAAGCATCATTAAAAATTGACAAAGTAGCTATTACTCACTTAGCTATGGAGATACACTTCCAAACTAGTGACCATGTTGTAGCTGTGGAGATTGTAGCTGAACAACATATTGCAACAAAATTGTGTAGCTGCAATACTTTTGAAGATATAAGCCATTTACTCATTATGGTTATCATCAAAGTAGCTATTACTCAGTTAGCTATAGAGTTACAGCTGTGAAAATGCACAATCCAGTATATCCAAAAGATAGGTGAACAACATATTCGACAAAAATCCTCTATATTCAATAGTTTTTGAGTTATAAGTGACTTGCTGAATGGTCAAATGTTAAATTTAGCATAGCTATTACTCAGTTAGCTATGGTGCTACACCGTGGACACCTCACCATGATATAGTACATGAAGGAGTTGTTGAACAACATATTTCAGGCCAATATTGTAAGTAACAGTTACAAAGACAAAATCAATTTACTCATTTTGCTCATTGTTAATAACAGAAAATAGCTATTACTCACTTAGATATGAAGATAGAACCCTAAAAATGGTACCATCTTGTAGGCATGGAGAAAGTAGCTGAACAACGTATTTTACAGAAACACTCTAAATGCAGTCGTTTTGGAGTTATGAGCACTTTACTCAAAGTAGCCACCATTGCTATTACTCACTTAGCTATGGTCCTAGGTGTGAAATAACAGCATCAAATGAAAGGACATAAGCAATAAGGTCATAAAAAACATTGAAAAGGCCAAGGAGAAACAACCAGTGTGATGTACAGCCCTTTATAAAAGCGTGACACACACTCAATAATAACACACGAACGGAATGAGTTTTATAATCTCCTGCCCGGCCGGCGTGAGACAACTAGCAGTATATCCGGTGGCTAACAAGAACTGTCTTTTTTTCTAAGACGTTGGCCCCGGGTGTGGCAACCCGAGATCAGCATTAAGTCCCACATGGTAAGCTATTGTAGCGTAATAAAAAATAAAAATTACAACAAAATTTTTCAATTTTATTGTGAAAAATAAACTTAACATTTCCTGACCATTGCTGAATGCAACCTTCATGGAGGGAGGGCAGTACTAGAATTTAAGGACCCAGTACACAGCCCTACACAGTTAACATGCACAAAACAATCCTACAGGCATTCAGACCCAAAACTCTCCTCCCAGATGAGGCAGTGGGACTGTTAAGTACTGCAAAACAACACAGCCTTGTTGTTGTTGTAGGAAGGAAGGTATTATTTCAGAGACCCACTACCTAGCCTACAACTAAAAAATTATGAGAAGTTTACACTGAAATTTACATGCATACAACAACATATAAACTTCCAACATTCACCACATACCATACATATCCCCTAAATGATAGTATGTAGTTGTAGTTCTCACAATGCTGACACTTATTGTGCCGCAGTTGAATGTTATACACAGACGAACATCCAACACCCACACAGGTGACCCAAAACTTGAAGGTGTCGTTAGCATATTTTGTAATTCATTCCAAGTCTGAATGAAGTCAACACCGCTGCCTAATATAAATACAGACAGTATGACAGACAAACATATGCAAATGCATACAAAAGTATCAATTGTAACAAATTTTATTGTAATTTAACTTTTTACAAGTTAAATACTTACCTTATCCTCACAAGTGCTTGTTTGGTTTTGTGGAGCAAAAACGTATCGACCGACAAGAATTTTTTAAGGAATATTCTTGTCACAAGAGGTGACCCCTTTGTCTGCGCATGTCCGCGCTTGCGCAGTAGTCGTTGTTGACAGACGATTGTCGAGAGCTCTTCATTGTATTTTTGGTCCCCAGAAAACAAATTATGCGGGGAGGTAGGGTGGGTTTATCCTGGTGAGGATAAGGTAAGTATTTAACTTGTAAAAAGTTAAATTACAATAAAATTTGTTACATTTTATTGCGTAAAATAGCCTTACCTTATCCTCACAAGTGCTTGAATACAACCATAACAGGTGGAGGGTATTTGTTTTGGCCACACTGTTAGATGATTGTCAGACAAGGGGTCACCAAAT
This sequence comes from Sabellastarte sp. h YS-2021, assembly GCA_964017235.1. Classification (NCBI taxonomy): domain Eukaryota; kingdom Metazoa; phylum Annelida; class Polychaeta; order Sabellida; family Sabellidae; genus Sabellastarte; species Sabellastarte sp. h YS-2021. The sequence continues at coordinate 154,300,993 of OZ024929.1, read as the reverse complement.
AAAGCACTGATAAGATAAGCTTCCATAATCCACATCTTAGGTTATATATTACTTCTTCAACACAGATAAGTAATTTGCTAACCTCAACAAGAGATCCATGATGTGGTCGTCATTGTTGCTGCTGTTGCTGTTGTAGATAATTTTACAACAAATCATATAGCAGTATTAACCATCACCCAGTATTGGCCAGAGATGTCTGCATGCCTCCCCAAACAAGATGTCATCATCTGGCAATGAGAATATCTCCAAGTAGGCAAACTGAACTGCAAAAACTGCAGATATGGGGCTGTATGTAAATTAAGGCATATGTCAGTGACACAACACTTGTATAACTGGAGAGAACATAAATATGCGAGTCATATGAATAAGATGTATAAATACACAAAAAATTGACTACATGCTGAGGTGAATCCACAAGACCCAATTTGTTCATGGACTGGTCATGGGATTGCCAAGCTACATCTTCGAGTAGAATGTAGTAAAGACTTGTGGGTCTTTCAATAACAAGAGTTTGATATCTGCTGAGGTAAGACCCCACTCTTGGAAACTAAAGAGGCAGCCATGGATGTAATATGTGTCTCAATGTATAGATTCTGAGAATCAGAATCAAAGGACTGGCAATCTAATCATGCATCCAGATTGATCCAGGAAGAGATAGCAGAACTCAAGATATCTCCATCAAGCCTTCCTTAAAAGATATGAGCAAGAGATTCTTCCCCTTCTTGAAGTACTTGTACTGTCTTGATAGTAACTAAGTACTGTAAGAGGGCAGAGTGTCACAACATCAGTCCAACGTCAGCTCAAGAAAGGTTTGTGAGCTGGAATGACCACTGGTTTGAGCCATCTGGGGCATTGTAAGCCAACTGATTCTTGCTAAAAGGCAGGAGAAGGAGACTTTCCCTTTTCTCCAAGCAGTAGTCCTGTCCAAGAAGGATGTAAGTGCTGTAGGAGGACAACGAATCATGTGTCCAGGCAATTTGAGTTCAGGAATGATCTAGAGCTGAAGTGACCACTGGAGCCAATCTAGACCAATGGAGGCTAATAGGTCCTTGCTGAAAAGGTAGGTAGGAGGGAGAAACTGTAACCTCCTTCCTATGAGACTTGTGTCTGAAGGAGCCAAAGTCCCAGAATACACTTCCAATGCCATTGCAACAGTCTTGCAAGTCAAACTTTTTTTTTTTAACTGACTGACCTCCTTTAAAGGTTAATAAGGAGCCTTTTGTGAAAACCAACAGAAGCAAAGGCAAATCCCTTGATGCTACACCTCTGTTAGCAGTGGGCTTCTCTCTATAAACACTTGCAATAGGCCTATAAAGATCCAGGCTTTTGCTCAACTCCTGCACAAAAAATGTAAATGATCAGCTATGGCTGCTGCAAAGCCAACAATAGTGACAGGTTTCAGATTTTTGCAAGTAAATGGATCAACAAATCTGGTATATTTGAGACAGTAGGCTCTGAGATGGCCACCTTATTCTGTGGGTACCAGAGCTCAAAAAGACCCCTCATGACTCATACATTCCAAGATGAGGGTCCTTGAGATGCCCTAAATCTCTCTACCCCTTGCTCAGAGAATGATATAAGAGATTCTGAGTGGTGTTAAGGTGCCATACATGAAGGTGCCAATGCAACAGATTCAGATGGTATTTCTGACTGAATGGCTGTTTCTGAGACCAGTGAAGTAGGTGTAAAGGAGGTTTGGTTGAATGACTCACCAGACCCCAAAGCCAATGCATCATGGGCCACCAAGGGGCCACTACAATCATTTTGCACCTAGAGTTCACTTGTTCAATGACTTTTTGGAATAAGTGGTATAGGACAAAAGGCCTAGCAGTCCAGGACCTCCAACAAGATGTTTAATTCATCTATGTTCAGAGCATTTGCATCCGGGACTGGCAACATAGAATGGAAGTTTGTGACTCATATTGGTGGCAAACATCTCTACCACTGGTATTTGACAAACTATGTAAATCAAATAGAATATTAAAGATGAAGACTCTCCTGGATATAAGCAACCTTGGGGTTGATTGTGATGAGATCTCCATGTCTTGAATAGATTTGCAGGTATTTAATTATTTTGAGGTAGACAGAATTTTCCTGGTACCAAAATGTAGTGGTAACCTAGGAAATCGATATCATGAAGCCCAGCTGATGAATAACTGGATGAGTGCTTTGGTTTGAACCCAATACTGGTGTATTTTACGTACACTAAACAACCAGTGATCTAGGTATATGGTGAAAGAAATTTCCTGGTACCAAAAAGCAATGGTAACCTAGGAAATCGATATCACGAAGCCCAGTTGATGAATAATTGGATGAGTTCTTCGGTTTGAACCCAATACTGGTGTCTTTTATGTACACTAAACAACCAGTGGTCTAGGTATATGGTGAACTCCTATTCTGTGAGACTGAAGAAAGAGTTTTGCCGCTTTTACTAATGGTGTGAATACAAGAGGGGCGGTCGCTAATCCGAAGTTCAGTGCTTTAAACTGATAGGTTTGACCGTGTACATTAAACTGAAGTCGATGTTGAAAATCCTGGTGAGTCGGTACATAGAAGAACGCATCTTTTGTAACCGAATTTCTAACAATTTCTGCTGTCTCCAGCTTAAATGAAGGGACAAGCAGGTATTTATTGTTATAGTAAACGAACTTCACTCCTGGGCCGTGACCATTGAAGACGTAGTTAGATCAATTCAGGACACTGAGATGTATCAGAGGTCGTCATTAGCAGAGTTTCTATAGAAGAAATAAACTGCCATAGAAACCTGGAGTTCTGCAATTCTTGAGTGGATAACTTGCTTTCTTTTGAAGCATTTCCAGCAATATTTCAGCGGTATTTACTGTAGCCATGTTTTCCTGTCTGACGTCATCGCTTTGAATTGTGGGTAGTACAGGTATTGGGGAATTCGATTGGAGAGTAATTCAACAATCCCAACTGAAGACTGCACAAACTCTGGGATGGCAATGAACAAATATCCCATCCCTGCCAGTAACACTGCAAGAAGAGCCTCCATGGTGACTTTGATTAATGTAGCCACGTTCTTCTGTATCCCTCTGTCCTGTTAAACTAGGCAGAGTGGTACGACGATCTTTTGTGGTTAGTAGGACTTCAACACCATATCTCATCTAGCCAGTTTGATCTTCGTTGAGTTTGCAGAAGAATTAACTCAAAAGTCACAGTATTCTTTCCATTGAAGACATGGCCATAGGAAGGTTTTATTATCTAGTAGATAGTTATTGCAATTCTTCAACAGGGCTGAACAGACAAGCAGTGCACATACTGCCCCAAAGATGTCTGTTGGATCTTCATCCAAATTTACAGCAAAGGAAGGTAATCTGTCCATATTTTCATGTCTGAGAAGCAGGAAGTTCACTGTACCTGCTGGGAAGCAAAATAATAACTGCAAGGATCAGTGGATATGCTTCTGTAGTCGTTCTTTTGGAGGGAGACCTGTTACTGTACCAGAGTGGCGCTCCACCCACAGTAAAGAATCTACGACCTCCGCTGCCAAGACAACTGCATTCTTTCTTTTTGGTTTTCCACTGAAAACTTCTCTGTATCCCTTTCATCGACAAGGAGGTAGTTCCAGTCGAATAATGGGCGAGTACGGCGGAAGATATACACGTCTTCCACTGAAGACTTTACAGCAACATCTTCTTGCACATCTTATTCTGACCCTTTTCAGGACAAGGGAGGCAGAATTAGTGGTAGTACCAGTCGAATAGTGGATAACTACAGGTAGGTGCACGCTTGCACGCTTCAAAACTTCATAGATTTTCATCCGTGAATGGACGATAATAAGGAAAAATATGTGTTGCTCCCATATCGACCAAAAATATGATGAAGAGCTCTCGACAATCGTCTGTCAACAACGACTACTGTGCAAGTGCGGACATGCGCAGACAAAGGGGTCACCTCTTGTGACAAGAATATTCCTTAAAAAATTCTTGTCGGTCGATACGTTTTTGCTCCACAAAACCAAACAAGCACTTGTGAGGATAAGATAAGGCTATTTTACGCAATAAAAATAAGTATCACACACTTATAAAGTAACAAACTGTAGGAACCAATTTCAAAGTCTGACTATAAGCGGATGACTTGAGACAGAAAATTGGTAAAAATGTTATGGTTTCCAGTAATATGCGTCTAAAAATTCATGTACAAAAACACTACCTTAAAAAGCTAAATATGCACTCATCTTTGCTTTGATCCACTACTGTTGAGAGTCAGAATTTGACTTCTCATCAGCCAAAAGGATAGTCTGCCTTAAGCAAGATGAGATAGTTGCCCTGAAGATATCTCCTGTAAAGCCTTCCTAAATAGCTACAGACAAGAAATAGTTATTCCTCATTGAATCATTTGTCCTATATAAAAGTATGTCAAACCCTCACCAGACAAAGAGATCTATCTTGAATAAAACTGCCGTCTCAATGATTGAGAGCTGGCATGACCACTGACTTATTTCCTATACCCAACGGTTTCCAAGATATAGCCCAGAAAAGATTTTACAGGTCAAGGTCGCTACAGCAGGGTGAAAGGTCAAATCAAGGTCATACCATGATGTTGCACACCTACAACCCCTCAACCAATGTCCCAACCAAGTATCAACTTTCTACACCTTCCGGTTTTCGAGATGTAGCCCGGACAAGATTTTCAAACTCAAGTCACTATGACATGGTCAAAGGTCAAACCAAACCAAGGTCACACCATGTTGACCCCCCCCACCCCCTTCCAAACAATGTCCCTACCAAGTACCAACTTGGTACTGATGGTTTCTGAGATACAGCCAGGACAAACTTTTTGCTGACACCATGAGTGAAAACAATAGCCACACAGCCCTTAAAGGCTGTGGGCTGACCATAGCCACACAGCCTTGATAGGCTGTGGGGTAAAAACCATGACCACAACTTTTATTCACGACATAAAAAGCTGAAAAAACTGCAATTATAATGTGAAATATCAAGAAAAAGGTGTTGGTAAAAAGATTACAGTTTATTGAAAATCATACAAACAATAATATACCTTTTGGACATCAAGTTACACAAGGACCCACAAAAGCATTCAACATCACGACTCAAATGTGCAGAGCAAATATTTAATTTGTGCCAACTTGGAGAACTTCAAAAACACTATTATATTTCTTAAAATAATGACTAAATTCTGAGATTAACTTTAGGGATGTGAACACATCTGAATATATTGCAAACTATTTCATCAATTTTGTTGAAGCTCCCCAGAGGATGGAAACATGGAAAGGCTTAGAAGAAAAGGTCATCCTTAACTGTTAAACATATACAGCACCTATATGACTCAAAGAGATTCGGATGTTACATTTATTCCCTCCATTATTTTATATTTTAAACAAAAAAAATCCTGAAATACAGAAAGTAACTCATAAGAAAATAGGAAACAGATTGAGTCATATACAGGTTATTTTTTTTCTGAAATAACCTTTTGTTACACAGACTGACACAGTATGTGCAGATATATACACAAGTTGCATACAAAAGAAACAGAACATTAACATGTGGACATTCTCTTTTTATAAACATAATCACAGCAATATATAGCTTCTTGTGTTGACACAATAATACTGACCCACTCTTACAGATAGCAATTTTAATCTCACAATTGTGAAGGTTTACAAAAATATATATACAGACTAGTCAGGTCAATAACATTGCATTTTAAACAAGTGAGTTCACTGTGCCCAAAGACCAAAGATATCACAGATTTGCAATGAACACGAGATGTGTTAGGAGACTGAACACAGGTGTGGCAGACAGTGGAATGCGAGGTAGTGAACCACTTCCAAAGTAAAACTGGCATAGTACACTATTTACATACATTTACAGGCAACAGAGTCCTCATCAAACAACACTTGGCCTCCGTTTCAAGTGCACTACCAAGCTCTTATAAATGCTTCACAGAATTTTACTCCCTATTTCAATACCAGGGCTTTCACCACGTAACTTGCTGCAAATCTATTTTGTTACACACTTTCCAACCCTCACAACACCTGCCAGAGTAGAAGATTAAAAATATTCAAGTGTACTATGATAACAAATTTATGTCAAGTGATATCCAACTGACCCCCCTTCATAGAGTACTAGAAACAGTGACTATACATCGACAGTTCTAATTGTCAGTTCTCAATCCTTTAGATTGGTGTATCTCTGTTTGCAAAGACTCCCCAAGCATTAAAAGAAGCTTAGACAATTCCCTGAGAGCTATTTACAACATAAATGCAGAAAAATATTCAGATTGGACTTTCCCAGTTTTAAAAGTTTCTCAGAATATTCCCTCCTGATGAAAAGGTTAAATCAAGTTTCTGACTAGTAGTACTCCTGTATAACAATGAAATTTCTCCGATTGAGAGCTTCACAAAACACTGGTCTCTACCGGCTCACCTCTCCATTCCATGTTTATCTTCGCACCAAGAATCAGAGACCCACTCATCTTCTACATTGCAATTCTGTTTACCTGTTGGCACACAGACTTAACTTGTCCACAAAGGAAGAAATCGAGTCACACTTTGACAAAACTACACCACACACTGGCAACTGTTTGCCACAAATTGTTTTACTGAGTATCACACAAGCCTATCAATGTCTGTGATCATGTGAACATTTTGTTTCGAGAACAGTGGAAGTAACTGGTACAATAATGATGTGGTTTTATATTACTAAACATATCACCTTCAGACACTCGCTGTGCAGCCAGACATAGATACTTCAGCCTTGTGTTGTGCACAAAACTACTCAAATAATGGGATCAATGCTAAACTGACTCTTGCTGATGGCCGTACAGACACCAGATTCTCAACAAGTTGGTTAGTATTGCATTGTGTTTAGTCATCACTCATTTCTATTTTGAAAAATATAGTAACATCCTTCCCAATAACTGAATACATAGCACATCACGTTCAGTTTATTATGCATGTTTGAACCATGGCTATATCTCTTCTGGAAAATTATCTCGGCTTAAAAACAGAATGTTCCATGGTTCACAACTTTTAATTGTTAAAAGTAGACCCCAATTTTATTGGCTTTGGCCAGAAATTCTAGAATTAGGTAATTGTATTCAGAGGATTGGGAATCACACAATAATTACTGTCTGCTAGTGGTACATGTTGCCATAATTTATCAGCATTTTATACCACCATACTTGAGAGGTCACTCTGGAGAAAATTGTGAGGGAAAGACAAAGTGCTGACCACATACAGTGAGATACTCAGTAATAAAGCAGGACAATCACATTAGTAAACAGTTAACATAACAAGCAAAGCTTAACTAGCAAAACAAATAGTTTTCAAAACTATGAACACTAACAATTACTGGAATATAACAAACTTAAAGAATTTAAAACAAATAAATTCAGGTTGCAATTCTTGTTCAGATCTCCAACCTGAGGCCTGCCAGACCTTAGGAAGGAGTCTGCGAGCAACCATATTTAGTGTTTTAACATCATCAATGTGTCTATGTTCAGGCCATGTGTAAACTGGTAGAAGCATTGGTACTGAAAGTTTGGAGACTGAACACCAGTTATGTGCATAACTGATGTAAACAGAGCACAGCTCTATGCTAAAAATACATGTCAGGATTTTTAATAGCATGATACAACTTAAGTAAAAATATATGGTATGGCCCCACTTTTGAACAAGAAAACTGGCATATAACTGAAATGATGAAACACTGGGCTTGTATTTCAAAAAAAACACTGGTGTGCACTAAGCCTATGTTCGAGTAGCAAAATGAATTGATAAAACTAAATCTTTTTATTCAATGGTTTTGTGTCCACCTGTACAAGTGCCACATACTACCACATAGTTTTAACAATTGCCTTTTACGATCTCAATGAGATCTTCTCAAACAAGAATGTTGTGAAGGTGACGGAAGCGCAGAAGATATCACAGTTACATGAACTCAGTCAGTTACCAGGTCATCCTTAGTCTGTTAGACTGTACTCTAGAGCACTACATCATGTCCTGGGAGTAGGGTACTTTGGGATAATTTATGTTGAGAAACATTTTTTGCTTCATTGGACGATATAGTGCATGATATACTTATCACGTTACTTATATAAATTGTGTTCTACTTTATTGGCAATAAAAATAGTTGACCCATAAAAAGAGATAAGTATTATATTACATTATACAGTCAAGGGAAGATATGGATATTTGATATATACTACATAGCAGCATAAACGCCATTGAATTGGCCTGTATTATGGCCAATTCTGGAAACTCTGTAAATCAACCCAATTTATCCTTCTCCATGCTGATGCTGTTTGCCATTCATCTTAATAAAATAGGTATCGTTCTTAATGGTGCCCTAGAATTAACCTCCAAACTTTCAACAACATTGCATTCAGTCAGTAATTAGGCCTGCATTGTAGTTTTTTACGTCCAGTTAGTCTGTGTTCATGTATATTTAATCCCAGGACTCGTCATCTGCGGTTACAGCACCACCTCCACCACCAAAACTGCTGCCACCTCCTCCAAAACCACTGCTGCTTCCCCCGCTGTCTCCCCAGTCATTTCCACGGTTACCGCCTCCCCCACCAAACTGAAAAAATAGAACTCAGAATGTAATTACAACTTACAACAGTCCTACAAACAAAAACACTGAAAACAACAAAGAATTGGTGCCCAACAGTAACATAAACGGAGATACACTAGCAGTGAACAAGAAAACCACCAAAACTGAAAACACTGAAACTTAGGCTCCATATTCACTGAAGCAATTAGCAAATAATTCACGAAAGTATACAGCTATATATAGTAAACTTGAGCTAATTTTTCATTGAACTCTTTTGTGAACATGACCCCTGGGATATAAAAACTGGACATCTTACAGTAATACTAATTAATGACACATCTCGAGACAACCTTCACAGCCATACAGTAGATAGAAACTGACAACAGTCAATGCTAGGACAGAGAAACTCACAAAAACTGACTCACAAACAAACCTACAACAGCAATACCATTTTTATTTGATTTTTTTTCTTGTTCACGCACCAATTCACTTGTGTTCTTTATCTGGATGACTATCATCTAGTCAAAGGATTTGATAAAATTTGACCATATAACCCCATTTTTACTTTTTAACTGCTTACATTGCCTCTCCTGGTGTCAGTGCCACCATACTTTCCACCAATTCCGGAGAATCCTGTCCCCAGCTGGTGCTCTGCATCTTCCTCTAACCAGGTAGGGACATCCTGCTGTGCCTGAAGAATAAATTCACATAACGTACAAGAGGACTAAAGAGAGAGAAAAGTGAACAAACATGGAGCAGAAGAAGCAAGCCACATTATCATGAAGTAAAATAAAAACATAGAAGTATACTACAGGACAGAACACAAGTGTATCAGCCTGGGACAGGCCCAAAGCACTGCCAATGGTGTGACCACACAGAGTAACAGCCTGTGATTAGAAGCCAAACTAGCTAATCACTAGGTTGCCCAGGAGCTCTTTACACAAATGAAGTCAACTACATCTTTAGGCCATGATGTAGAACACATGTACAAGGCAGAATTACATATTTTTCTGTGGCACTCACATCTTGTAAAATCTTCACTAGGGGCCTGGCAAGATCTTTGTTGTCATCTGGGTCATAGAAGCTGGTGGCTTTGCCCATATTTCCACAACGACCAGTTCTCCCAATACGGTGGACATAGTCCTCAATGCAGCTCGGCAAGTCATAGTTGACCACATGTTTTACATCAGAGATGTCAAGTCCCCTCGCTGCCACTGAGGTCGCCACCAGTATAGGTGCAATTGCACGCTTGAAGTCACGCAACGCCTCCTCTCTCTCCCTTTGAAGACGATCCCTGCAAAAAATTATATTTCTAATATAAAACTAGAGGATCGCTCGCAAAAAAAAAAGATAATGTTTTTGCATAGCAAAAACAAAGCGTCCCGAAAAGGATATAAAGGTGAGTGCTAAAGTATTAAGAAAATGCTTCGTTTCTAGCCTTATACTGTTGTGGCAACCAAAGTCAGCGCAGTCTGCTCTATCTAGCACGGTTTTCAAGATATAAGCATTTTTGTGTTTTGCAAAAAATAAAAAAATTTAAAATGTCCGCTATATTTGGCGAGACAAAAATATTTTGAAAATTGGCATGGCTACTCTGCAGAGATACCCAGCAGGTCCAAAATTTTGTTGAGTTCGCTCCATATAGAACGGTTTTCGAGATATAAGCATTTTTGTGTTTTGCAAAAACTTTGAAAATTCAAAATGGCCACCATTTTTGGGGAGACAAAAATTTTTGTCAAGACCACTGCCGCGGTGTGTATCTCCCGCCGTGCATTAAAGCAGAAGAAATAGCTTTTCCGAGATATTCACAATTTTTCATTTTCGCGTGTGAAAGCTCTTCCAAAAGTAGGTGAATGAGTTATTTGAGAAAAATTGGCTATCTGCAATACTATTAAGAGATAATTCACATTTACTCATTTTGAGTAGGTGAATAATTATCTATGGGTCTGAAACTTCACCAAGTGAAAGCTCTCCCAAAAGTAGGTGAACGAGTTATTTGAGAAAAATTGGCTATCTGCAATACTTTTAGAGATAATTTGCATTTACTCATTTTGAGTAGGTGAGTAATTAGCTATGGGTCTGAAACTTCACCATGTGAAAGCTCTCCCACAAGTATATGAATGAGTATTTGATAAAAATTGGGTATCCGCAATACTTTTACAGATAATTAGCATTTACTCATTTTGAGTAGGTGAATAAATAGCTATGGGTCTGAAACTTCACAGAGTGAAAGCTCTCCCAAAAGTAGGTGAATGAGTTATTTGAGAAAAATTGGCTATCTGCAATACTTTTAGAGATAATTCACATTTACTCATTTTGAGTAGGTGAATAATTAGCTATGGGTCTGAAACTTCACCAAGTGAAAGCTCTGCCAAAAGTAGGTGAATGAGTTATTTGAGAAAAATTGGCTATCTGCAATACTTTTAGAGATAATTCGCATTTACTCATTTTGAGTAGGTGAGTAATTAGCTATGGGTCTGAAACTTCACCAAGTGAAAGCTCTCCCAAAAGTAGGTGAATGAGTTATTTGAGAAAAATTGGCTATCTGCAATACTTTTAGAGATAATTCTCATTTACTCATTTTGAGTAGGTGAGTAATTAGCTATGGGTCTGAAACTTCAAATGAAAGCTCTCCCAAAAGTAGGTGAATGATTAATTTGAGAAAAATTGGCTATCTGCAATACTTTTAGAGATAATTCGCATTTACTCATTTTGAGTAGGTGAGTAATTAGCTATGGGTCTGAAACTTCACCAAGTGAAAGCTCTCCCAAAAGTAGGTGAATGATTAATTTGAGAAAAATTGGCTATCTGCAATACTTTTAGAGATAATTCGCATTTACTCATTTTGAGTAGGTGAGTAATTAGCTATGGGTCTGAAACTTCACCAAGTGAAAGCTCTCCCAAAAGTAGGTGAATGAGTTATTTGAGAAAAATTGGCTATCTGCAATACTTTTAGAGATAATTCGCATTTACTCATTTTGAGTAGGTGAGTAATTAGCTATCAGTGTTGATTCTAGGAATTTCAAAAAGTGGGGGCGATCCCCCATCACTACACAAAATGTGGGGGAGGGGCTAAAAATTCTGGGGGACGACTTTATGATGAAGTTTAAACTAATTAAAGATACATTTTCACTTTATTTAGACATTTTTAACTGTGGACTTCTATTAATTAGTGGTCATTTTTTATTGTCTTGCCCAATAAAAATAAACTTCAAGGCTGGTGATAGAATTTTTAAAAATACTGAAAATGGTTATTAACATCAAATTGGCTCCTGTCATGGCATCGTGGTTTTAAGTTTTCATCTAAAGTCATGGCATCACAAATTCAGTCATTACACCATCAATTCGAACAAATATATGTTGGAAAACCCCACAGAATACCATGACCTCATGAATATTAATGAGTAGTCTACAAATTCTTCAAGTAAAATATTGTTAAAAAATCCAATGGAATTGTCAAATATTTTTTATGCATATATAAATACTAGTATTCATGAGCTCTGTACAGTAGTCCATCTAGTATTTGATCTTAAAGCAGAAAATATTAAGAAAACACCATGAAAATCTGTGACCTCATTAATATTAATGAGTTGCCCGTGAATTTTGATCAAGTAAGATTTTTTTCTAGACATACATTGTATGGGTACATTGTACGTAGGGTCAGCACCGGCTTCACTGCCATGGCCTGTTGTGGTAACTATCCAGTCTACTGTAAATTTCGTTTTTCTTGCAGCCATTTTTTATTTAATCATTTACTTTCAGCTTATTTTTATGTTTTTGGGTATAATATGTCCAAATACTGTCTGTATCTCATAATATATTTGAGTTTGTATAACGATCACGACAATAGGCATTATTCGAAGAACATTTCGACGGAAAAATCAAAACCTCGACAAACTCTCGCTCCACGTATCGTTTCGATTTCCTTGATCTCTCGTCTTTTCGCTTCGTATATATATCCCGCATTGCCTTGTGGTGAATGCGTTCTCTTACAATCTTGTCCCCGCATACTTCGATGAAATCCGCGAACAAAAGCAAATTAATGCGAGATATCGCATAAAACGCATCCTAGAAGCAACTCTGGCTATGGGTCTGAAACTTCACCAAGTGAAAGCTCTCTCAAAAGTAGGTGAATGAGTTATTTGAGAAAAATTGGCTATCTGCAATACTTTTAGAGATAATTCACATTTACTCATTTTCAGTAGGTGAGTAATTAGCTATGGGTCTGAAACTTCACAAGTGAAAGCTCTGCCAAAAGTAGGTGAATGAGTTATTTGAGAAAAATTGGCTATCTGCAATACTTTTAGAGATAATTCGCATTTACTCATTTTGAGTAGGTGAGTAATTAGCTATGGGTCTGAAACTTCACCAAGTGAAAGCTCTCCCAAAAGTAGGTGAATGATTTATTTGAGAAAAATTGGCTATCCGCAATACTTTTAGAGATAATTCGCATTTACTCATTTTGAGTAGGTGAGTAATTAGCTATGGGTCTGAAACTTCACCATGTGAAAGCTCTCCCACAAGTAGATGAATGAGTTATTTGATAAAAATTGGGTATCCGCAATACTTTTAGAGATAATTAGCATTTACTCATTTTGAGTAGGTAAATAATTATCTATGGGTCTGAAACTTCACCATGTGAAAGCTCTTCCAAAAGTAGGTGAATGAGTTATTTGAGAAAAATTGGCTATCTGCAATACTTTTAGAGATAATTCGCATTTACTCATTTTGAGTAGGTGAGTAATTAGCTATGGGTCTGAAACTTCACCATGTGAAAGCTCTTCCAAAAGTAGGTGAATGAGTTATTTGAGAAAAATTGGCTATCTGCAATACTTTTAAGAGATAATTCGCATTTACTCATTTTGAGTAGGTGAGTAATCATCTACGGGTCTGAAACTTCACCATGTGAAAGCTCTCCCAAAAGTACATGAATGAGTTATTTGATAAAAATTGGGTATCCGCAATAGTTTTTGAGATAATTAGCATTTACTCATTTTGAGTAGGTGAGTAATTAGCTACGGGTCTGAAACTTCACCAAGTGAAAGCTCTGCCAAAAGTAGGTGAATGAGTTATTTGAGAAAAATTGGCCATCTGCAATACTTTTAGAGGTAATTCGCATTTACTCTTTTTGAGTAGGTGAGTAATTAGCTATGGGTCTGAAACTTCACCAAGTGAATGCTCTTTGGGATAGCTGCTCTGCAGAGATACCCTGAAGATAAAAAATTTCGTCGAAATCGCTCTATGTAGCACGGTTTTCGAAATATTAGCATTTTTGTGTTTTGCAATTTTTGCGCAAAAATTCAAAATGACCGCCATTTTTGGCAAGAGAAAATGTTTTTGAAAATTGGCATGGCTACTCTGCAGAGTTACCCTGTGGGTCAAAAATTTCGTCGAAATCGCTCTATCTAGCACGGTTTTCGAGATATAAGCATTTTTGTGTTTTGCAATTTTGCGAAAAATTCGAAAATTCAAAATGGCCGCCATTTTTTGCGAGAAATTTTTTGTTTTAAAATTGGCATGGCTACTCTACAGAGATACCCTGCGGGTCAAAAATTTCGTCGAAATCGCTCTATCTAGCAGGGTTTTCGAGATATAAGCATTTTTATGTTTTGCAATTTTTGCGAAAAATTCGAAAATTCAAAATGGCCGCCATTTTTGGCGAGACAAAAATTTTTTCAAAATTGGGATAACTACTCTCCAGAGATACCCTACGGGTCAAAAATTTCGTCGAAATCGCTCTATCTAGCACGGTTTTCGAGATATAAGCATTTTTTTGTGCTTTGCAATTTTTGCGAAAATTGCGAAAATTCAAAATGGCCGCCATTTTTGGCGACAAAATTTTTTTTTGAAAATTGGGAAAAGGACTGCTGCGGTTCAAAAATTTTGTCGAAATTGCTCTAGCACGGTTTTTGAGATATAAGCATTTTTGTGTTTTCCTTATTTGGAAAATTCGTAATGATTAATTAATCATTAATTACTCGGCCATTTCTTGACCAATCAATGCCAAAATCTAATGATTTCCAGATTTTAATAGAATGAATGTATTTGCCAAGTTTCAGGTGAATTGATAAAATTCCTTTCAAGTTATCATCCGGACAAGCTTCCCCATCGAAAAAAGACATTTTTGGTCATGTGACCTCTCTGATTGGTTGAAATGTCACTGCAGCATATTCAAAAAAAATTCCCCAAGGCTACTGCCTAAACCTGCCAAATTTGAAAAGAATCTGCCTAACAGTTACAGAGTTATAAGGAAAACAAAATGCGGAGCCGGCGGAGCCTGAAGCTCTCCCATACACAAACAAGCGTCCCTTGCGGGATGCTTAATAATCTAATTTGGTGTTTGCATGGTCTCTTAAACCGATTTAAATTTACATCATAACTAGTTTCTTATCAGTAATAATTTGACACTTTTCACAAAAAAAAAAGACCACCAAGTATTTGCATATCTGGACAAGACACAAGAGAGTCATCTGTCGATGCTTATACATATGGGTTCAACCCATCTGGACTTTCCAGTCTGTTCCACTCACCCATGGATACTTGTACAGGTGTAGCCCGATTGGGACAGGTATGAAGCAAGGAAATCTGCCTGTCTCTTCTGCTCTACAAAGATCAGCACTCTGTCCACACTTCCTGTAATATTATAGTGAATAACAAATAGCTTATTCCTGGAAATGATGCTATATTGAACAGGATAGTTAAATGCACTGATCCTGTGCTGATAAAAATACAGTAAAAGCACTAAGCCTGTGTGGAAGGGAAATAATATTTACTTTGATCTTGCATTGAATAAAAGAGACACCACAGTGCACAGACTCTCTCGAGTATTGAAAAGAAGAAATTATCATTTAGTTATCCCAAATGGAAGTATCTAATCTTTACCCTTACTGCACTGAATCACACAGCAGATCCTCTACCAAAGAGCTTTGTAATGCCACCAATGGAATTTACTATTAAAATTACCATCTATTGGGTATTGCGAGTTGGGCATTCGCACTGACCTGTCCTCAAACTTGTCCTTTTTTTAAAGGATGCAGCCAAATTACCATTTATACAGACCACCAAAGAGTTATTAATCTTTTATACTGAACATGTATCAAGTAGTTAAGTGCTTACACCCACCCTGCGTTGAGTGATTGGCCACAATTCATTATTAAGTAAACAGGTGTTAACACTAACCCTGGTCATTGAGTATACTGACGAGTTTGTCCCTCTTGTCGGTCCTGCCAACCCTGTATAGGCTCTGCTTGATGTCCATGTTGGCACCACCCACTCTGCCCACTGTTATGAAGATGTAGTTGTTGAGGAACTCGTGGGCCAGCCGCTGGATTTCTTCAGGGAAAGTCGCGCTAAACATCAGTGTCTGCCGCTCCATCTTAGATGGCATGCCAAGGTCAGAGACCAGCTTGCGGATACTAGGGCAGAAACCCATGTCCAGCATACGGTCAGCCTCATCCAGAACCAAGTACTTCACGCGTGACAGGCTCACCTATACAAAACATTAAGTGATTAAGGGCAAGACTCACTATTACAAATCATTCTCAGCAACTCCCAGTTTTCTATGTGGAGCACCTTCACCACCAGATAATGAAAATATGTAATACTAATAATAATTGTTCTTTTATAGTGCAATTCTAGTCACCAACTGACTATTCACTGTGCTATTCCAATGAAAAAGCATTCTTAAATAGAAAGTCTTGTCTTGAAATCATTTAAATCCAGTTTGATGCTGCAGGCATCATCAGATAGGCTATTCTAACAGCGGGGGCACTGCAACGCGGAAAGATTGGTATCCCTTGGTTTATAGTTTTCCCTTCAATGTTTTTAGTTTTTACATTTTGTCACCAGAATATAGTGGTTTTGGTGGTCGGCTTATCTATTTCTTAGAAATGTACGTATTAGCCAAAAAAATATTTCTTGAAAACTTAACCTGTGATTGACTTCTGAAGTTGATACTCTGAAAGTCTCACCTTTCCTTTCTCAATGAAGTCCAGCAGTCTGCCGGGGGTTCCTATCAGTATGTGTGTACCTTTGAAGACATCCCGGAGCTGAGATTGCACAGATGTGCCCCCGTACACTACCACTGGTCGCAGCATTGTGTTGTACGAGAACTTACGGGCTTGGTCACGAATCTGCAGTACAAGTTCTCTTGTGGGGCCCACAATCACGCAGCGAGGTGCCTGCACTTCAGAGAACTCCGACCCCTCAATACCCTCCTTTAACATGGAGGAAATAATGGGTACCAGAAAGGCTGCCTAGGGAATATAAGGAAAAGGTTTAAACTTGCAGTTATGATCCCACTACAGAAGAGAATGAGATTTTTACTGCCAATCTTTATCTTTCATTTCAAGAACATTTTCATTTACAAATTAAGTAAAGGATGGTTAATTTACCCAGTAACACAGCTTTTTAACAAGGTTAAAGTTTTTGTAGTATTTACTAGTGCTGTAACGAGTTGACCGAAACTCGAGTCGTAACTCGATGGGCGATATTTGGGGATAACATCGGTTTATGCAATTTAAACTCGAGTTTTTAAGAAATAAATAATGATATACTAATCTTGTTATAAACTAGCACTTTTGCAATTTATTTAACCATAAAGACCTAAAAATCAATGAGCAATGGTCGGTTTTTTATTTCCCTTATTTACGTGGCTGTTCCATAAAGTGCTCATACATATCTGTACAAATTTAATTGGCAACAAAATATATTTCCTTGCAATAAAATGGTACTAAACACAATTGCGTAATGGCGGATCCCTTAATGACAATATTTGGACATTGTTATTTTATTTATACTTATGCCATTTACTCGAGTTCAACTCGCATCTAACAGGCAATCCTCGATCTACAGAAATCACTAATGATTACAGCCCTAGTATTTACCCATTATTAGGTCTCTTGCCAATTTTACACAGAAAACTAGGGATGGGTCAGTATAAAAAATGTGGACATTGAGAGGTCTGCGTTTCAGTATACCCAAACCAAACATGGGCATTTGGAGGTCCTCAAATGCACAAAATATGAGAGAACCATGTATAATTTTTTCAGATTTCTGGCTTGTTCCTCCTTAAGGTAAACATACCCTGAAAATTTGGTGAACATTTGTGCAGGAGTTTAGTCTGTGGAACACCCACAAACTTTAAGACTTGATTTTAAAGGTGTTGCCATGGCAACAGTTGTTACTAGATACCCCTCAAAACCTAATCAGCTCCAGATCCTCTTGGGGTAAACATCCCCTGAAAATTTGGAACACCCACAAGCTTTATGCCCGCCGCCACCCGGACGGTGCAGGGGACGACTATAACCCCAGCCTTTATGGGCTGGGGTTAGAAAATGGCAATAAAAGTCCCCAAATGCACCAAATATGAGACAAACTCATAATTTCTTCAAATTTATAGTTTGTTTCCAAACTTTTTAGATTTCTTTCTATAGTATGTGTTAACAAGACAGATTGAGGTTATAAAGTGTCATAACCAAAAGGTGGCACTTCTGCTCAACGTAATCGCTGGTACTGTATAAAGTCTGCAAATGCAGGAATATTGGGGATAAAAGCTTTTAATTTCTTCAGATTCTGCGTATGTTTCTAATATCTTAATTCTTCCTTTGATTGTATGTGTTGACAAGTGCAATGGCAGTTGTACAATCACATTTCAGTAAAATGCTCTCGACACGGAGACACCGGGCCCACCAACCCATCCCTACAAAAATATCCCCAATTGGTGTCACAGTTCACACACATACAAAAATGCCACTATGTACTTAGACAGTTCTTACTGTTTTCCCAGATCCAGTCTGTGCACAAGCCATGATGTCTCGTTCCTTCAATGTGAATGGGATGGCAAACTTCTGGACTGGCGTGGGCTTATCATACTTGGCCTTCTGAATGTTGGTCTGCACACTCTCATGGATATCACACTCCAGGAAGCTTTTGTGAAAAAGAAGCAGTATTTTTAATCACACACTCTCCTGTCTATTATGTTGCTACCATTAATTTTTATTTTCAATTTGGATACTTTGCAAAACCTCCAGTTTGGTGAACTTGACCGAGTTCACAAAACAGACTCAATCTTTTTTTTTCTTTAACTAAAGAGAACAAAATTGAATAGATGAATAAATTGATAATTTGATCAAAAAGAAATGTACTACAGAATGCTCTGCCTTCTTTGGAAGGAGGGCCATTGTAGTTTTGAAATAGAACAAGACAGCATTTTTACTTTTGTATCTTTTACTTGGCAACAGTAGCAGTGAACATAGCGATATTTGTTCAGCAAAAGTACAGACTATAGTATGTATTTTTGATGAGGTTACAGGTAGGGGCGAAAGTCGTATCAGTATTGGAACACTATATCATGAGATGGATTTACCAGTTTGTGTGAATATGCACGATTGGTGGCCATTGAGGCCACCAGATTTTATTAGTAGCCCAGACAATAATTCAGTGGCCCCCATAGCAAAAGGTTTCAGAACCTGGGCCATATACTGCAGAAGTCTTATTTTGTGGTCCTCAAACTCGTAAAGAGAACATGGTACTATGCAAGATAAAATTTGGGCCTAATCTGGGTTGCAAAGTCCTACAACAAGGGTCTTTATGGAGGTTTTCTTGACCATCACATTTGTGACTCTCATTGCTGTACACTTAAAGGCCTGTGGGGGATATAAGAATTTAATGAAATATCCAGATTTATAAACTTTTTCCTTGATATTTCATCTTGGATATTTATAAAAATAGCATCAGAGATGCCCGTACCCCACAGCCTAGGAAATATTTTTAACACCATGAGATATAGAAGTACTGTATCAGTACCAAGTTCAGGATACTTTCAGAGCACTGTCCGTTATATAAAGGTCCAAACAATGTTTAAATAGAGAAAATAATGTCTAAGAGAAAAATAATGCATGTAAAGATGAAGTATTAAAACAAGATAATTCAATAACAAGATGATAGCATTAATCAGTAAACTAAACATTACAACACTTTTTATCTACATCTGCATGGTCGATTCATGGTTTAGATGTTTTGAATATTACCATGCATACAGAAGTGGTAATACATTCAATGAATGCTTATGTGTGGTGTTGGAGCAAAATCTGTGGCTCACTTGATGAAATTCCATCTGTTACAATGGGAAGTAATAAAAGTGAAATTCTTAATAAATTCTAATATGAATTAACAGTGCTTAATCTGCATCAAAAGACAGACCCAAAGGTGCAACATGATTTTAAAGGTCAAGGTCACTACTACAAGGTCAAAGGTCAAATCAAGGTCAGACCATGACGTTGCACACCTACACCCCCTAACCAATGTCCC
This sequence comes from Sabellastarte sp. h YS-2021, assembly GCA_964017235.1. Classification (NCBI taxonomy): domain Eukaryota; kingdom Metazoa; phylum Annelida; class Polychaeta; order Sabellida; family Sabellidae; genus Sabellastarte; species Sabellastarte sp. h YS-2021. Next base: position 154,281,143 of record OZ024929.1, on the reverse strand, counting down.
TATTAAGTATCAACTTCCTACACCTTACGGTTTCCAAGATATAGCCCGGACAAGATTTTCAAACTCAAGGTCACTACGGCAAGGTCAAAGGTCAAATCAAGGTCAGAGCACGATGTTGCACATCTACACATCCTAACCAATGTCCCTACCAAGTATCAACTTCCTACACCTTACAGTTTCTGAGATACAGCCCGGACAAACTTTTGCCTGCCCATCCGGACACCATGGGTGAAAACAAGACCCAAAGCTTTGAAAGCCACTAACTAAACTAACCCAATTTCTCTCCAACTCATTACCTTTTCCTTTCTCGTTATGTTTTACTCACCTTGAAATGCCCTTTTTTGTGGAGCCCTCCCCTGTACACTCCACCTGGATGTCGTCATACTTGTCAAAGTTAATACCCTTCACCACATCAGCTTGGAAAACATGTTCCTCATCTTCCGGGGGTGGCGGCGGTACATAGCGCTCTAGTGTCAACATATAAACCAAGACTCTGATCACTTACGACTTAAAAGGCTGTGGAGTAAGAAGGGATAGTTCTTTTATTTAATATCCCTTCAGTATTCACACTAAAAGTGTTTCAACAAGTGACCATGGCCAAGTTCAAACCCATAAATATTTGACAGACAAGCTACTAAGATTGATAATAAATTGCTATTTTGGCCTTTACACAATCGCTGCAGAAGCCAACCCGAAGATATAGCATACTAAATGTACATTTCAGAAGCTTAATATACTAAATTATCAATATACTTGTCACACAGGCTTAACATCTACAAATCCTGAAGTTTAACGAAAACCACAGTCCCTTTCTTGCTGAATCATGCATCTATAAAAATGCAAAACCAGCACTACCACTTATTTTCCAATCGTTTAGCCACTTATCTTTTATTTACATTCAGAATATACTTTGGCAACTTTGAGAACAGTTAACAACCCACAACATAGGAGCAGGGCAAAGAACAAGGATAAAAGTCCCAATTCTTAAACCAAGTACCTGTTTTCGGACCATCTCCTTGAGCAGCTGTGGGGCACTCTCGTGAGATGTGGCCCTCCTCCCCACACTTGAAACAGCCTTCAAAAATCAGACAAAATGCAGTACACTTCATAAAATGCATTTGGGAAAAAAATAATAACTTGCAGTTAGATATTTAATGTTTAATCATAGCAAACGTATGAGAAAAGATGGAATAACACTATACATTTTAAAAATTTGTTCTTACAATAAGGATTACCCAAACTGCAATTTTAATATTAAATGCAACTTGTGTGAGCTACAATCTTACCCTCTGGGACTTAACACTATTCTCTTAACACTGCATCCAACTACGAGCAGGTTGTAGGGAGCACTAGCACCAAGGCAACCTGGATGGGGACATACAAAATCCTCCATCGTGTTGCTAATTTACCATATGTGGCAGCTGTAATTTCAGCAGAGAGGAAGAGGGGGGGGGGATTTTTTGACTCTTTAGCTGATTATAAAAACTTCACATTGTCTCATCTGGGTCCTACAAGTATTTTTCACATACACAGGTTTTACCAGGTGTTGAAGCGGATCTAATGGCAGGGCTGTGTAGGGTGGTCAGTTATAGTTCAAGTAAGGTTGATTACTTGCAATATACTGGTTCTGTGCAACTAAATTGACGGCAAATGTTTTATGAAAAAAATTATGATTGTACTATTGTAATGATTCAGGGTCAAAGGTCATATGATTGCTAATATTCCAATTTTACCCAGCTTCTAGTAGCTTTTTAAAGGTACATTTATGGGTTTTGCAAGTCAACCCCCTATTCTGTAAATTTGACACTTTCTTTACAGCCCAGGCATGGATTTCACGGACATTTGCCTGAAGCTAGAGCTGGAAGGCAGTTTTCAAGGTCACATGTTTGATATCCACATCATTCATGGGTTCAAAAGGGTTTCGTTTTAAGTTCAAAAGCAAAACTCCACTTGGGTATATTTCTGGCACTTTTGGGTCTATCTCTATGGAAACTTGTTTATAGTCTATCCAATACCATTTTAAGATATGGCAACCAGTTGGTCCTAAAGTGTAAAGCACAATACTAAGACAGTGAGGGTTGTTCTGACATACTCGGTACCTGAAATGCTCGAGGAGTGTTGGAAATGCTGGTAATTGTAGTGCAGTTTCTGTTAAAGTTGCACAACGTTCCCAAATCAGGGCATTCCTGGGTAACCCAGAGCTGAGAGTATTGCTACACAAATGCACCATCTCTCTTTCAATCACTCTCAGCATGAGAGCAGTAAGTGGGTTGGCATAAGATATCAGACCTGATCAATTTTGTTGATACCATCTGTATCCAAAGCCTCCTGATTTGTAACTGGAATACATAAAATGAAATGTTGATTTTAAAATGGGTGGCCAATAGGGTCTGCTGTGGGGCAACCACTTTTGGCATAGTTTCTTGAACACTGGAGGGTTAAGTAACCACTCTGTTGACTGTAAGTTGATCTGGACAGAGAATCTGCAATTACAGTCTGACAATAGACATGTGAAATTCCATTGGTGACACCAGCACATTTTCCACAGGACAGTGCACATCTGCACTGAGAGACTTCCTCCCTGCTTATTGTGCGAATTCTGTTGAGTAGCACTGATTTCAGGATCTGATTCTTGGTTTACAGGAGTGATCCAGCCTACGTTGAGAAGGCTGTAAAGATTTGATTATTGTGTTCTTTTGGATCAGTACATTTTGTTGGTTCTTCCGTCAGCCCAAATCAACAACTATGGTGTCCGACCAGGGAAGGTGTCAGTCTAATGACCGAGGAAACTTTCAGTTCTCTTTCAGGTGCCACTGAATAGGTCTTATGAAGGCACTTCCCTGACACCATCTTTTCTGTTGATGCCAACAAGCCAATGAGAGACAAATCATTGCACTCAAACATATTATTCCGAGGATTAATGCCTGTGGTTCTAGGAACCTCTCGACTGGTTTTACAATGGCCATGAAGTAGGGGTGGGACGAGTACAAATAATTCGGGTCGATTACTCGCAGATAAAAACTCGACTCGACATCGAGCACTCGCGAGGTTTAGTATCCACCTCAACAGGAAACGACATCCAATATGGCGGCTCCCGTAAACAAAAAAAATATAAAGGTAAAAGCTTTGAATCGCTTGAATTAGTTATTGTCAGCACATAATATCAATGACATTATGTTCAAAATGGTGGATTATGCGATTTAATGTAAGTAAGGTGTGGTATTTATGTTTTATTAACTAAAAAATGTTACCGGTTCTGTAGGTTGTTATATATACACGAGTATTCGACCTTGAGAATTGGGATCGAATTTTCGTGAAATTGCCCTCGCTCGTCGAGTGTCGACTGCTCGGTCGCACCCCTACCATGAAGGGAAACACTGAGGTAGAGTCAGTTCTGACTTCTTTCAATTTATGAACCATCCCAGACTCTGCCTTAAATCCACCATCTGTGTGGTTGTAGAGAGCCTTATTTTGGGTTCATACTCATATTAACAAGTCATCAAAAGTACTAGTGAATTCAGATTACTTAGTAAAGGCCTGAAGTCTCTCGTCTTGGACTATCATTGACATGTGTAAACTTATGGGTCCATTCCAGCCGAAGCCAGTCCAAAGGGTATTGACATGAACTGAAAATCATTGACCTGTGTGCAAATCTCGGGTTCTTTCTTGATCTGGGATCAATGGGGACATCGCTGTAGACAACTGACAGGTCTATTAATCACACCCATCCCCCTTGGTTCAGGGATACCCTTACTAATTCTGTTATCTCCATTTGGAACTTATCCCTCTTAGGAATCTGTTTAGTATGCTTAGATCTATTACTTGGTTTCAATTTTTGATCAGACTTTGAGACTAGAAACAGGGACCTGTAACATCCAAATGACTTTGCATTTTCTACTTTTTCCACGGCTTGTTTTTCCAGAGGAGACCGGATGCAAGAAGCTAGCGCTGGAGCATTTTTCTTGATTTTGTCTCTCTGAAATGTTTTATGTGATCTCCCAAGCATAACGTCTGATGAGCATTGACAGTCATTGCTTGGGGTGGGTACCAAGCTCCCTGCTTTGGATGGAAAGGGTTTTGGTTTATTTTTGTTGCGTCAGAAAGCCTTGGAAATGTTAGCTGATGGAGGGATGATGGAGGATGTTGCTCTGCCAATGTATTAAAAGCTTCCACATTTTTAGTTGGAATGCTCCCATTTATGGTGGAAATTAATTTCCAAGTTACACTTTAATTTTCATGTGTAATCAGTGCCTGGTGGGCGGTGGCGAGGTCTGAAAGTTAACGGATTCATGCCTCTGCAGTATTTGTAGGGTGAAGTAGGGACTGAGATATATTCCTTGCCATGTTTTTTTTTCAGTTCTTGGGGAAATTTCAAAAAGATCTGCTCCTTGGCTTCAGGTTCACCAAGGCACTCTTGTGAGAGGTCCAAAACTGGGGCCTTTTCTTTATTGATGGTTGTTTTTTTAACATATTTTTAATTTGCTGATCTGTAAAAGTACCACATACACGGTAGACCCCTGACCAAATACAGAATAGTTATCATCCTTTTGTTTCAACATGTAGTACCGGTGTTTATCAAGGGTATACTGTAGAAATGGTTGCATTTCTGAGTCCAAACTTTCAGTATGTTAGACATTTTTATACAATAAAGATCTATACACACTAACACACTTACCACACAAAAAACTTTTCGTTTAACGCAAATGCATGTATCTAATATGGTCGCCAACAAGGAGAAGTACCCATGTATTGCACTATCAAAGTCCCCTCAGGATGCTAGTGTCCCCTGGTATCTGCTCAGACCATCAAACTCTTTTTTTCTAGAATTGGCAGAGCCAGTCATGGCATTCCAAGAATAGCATTGACGGGGTTCCCAGAGACTTTTGATAACTGGACTAAAGGTCTTTTCAAGGTCAACAGCAATTCTCAAGGAAACATTTTAAGCCACAGCCTCCTTTACCTCCCCTCCTAGCCATCAGTTCTTCCCACAAAATTCTTTTTTATCACATGATTTTAACATTTTATAAACTCATTACAACAATGCCAGTTAACACATCTACGATCATACTTACTTTGCTGAGTCTGCCATAGCCATAAAACTAGATGATGTAGATGAAGAAGTTCAATATTCCCACTATATCAGGGGACCACAGAATGGAATGTGATCGAGAGATTAAGGAAGATGAAATAGGTAAAGCAGTACAAGATCTGCCCAACAATAAAAGCCCAGGGCCAGATGGCATTCTGATTGAATTTTATAAAAAGTTTTGGTCCAGTATTTCAGACATCCTTTTTGACAGTTTCAGAAAATCTTTTGTGACTGGTCAATTATCTCCTAGTCAAAAAATGTGTAATTACTTTAATCCCCCAAGAAGATAAGGATCTCACAGACTTAAAATCATGGCGTCCCCTTTCTCTACTTAATACCGATTATAAAATCTTGGCAAAAATACTTGCAAACAGACTAAAGCCTGCACTTAGTGATATAATTAATCCAGACCAGATTGGCTATATGAAAAACAGATTTTGCGGTGAAAATACCAGGCTCATAGCTGATGTTATAGACTGTTGTAAATTAACTATGAAACCCTGTATTGTTCTACTTGCAGATTTTGAAAAGGCCTTTGTTTCAATTAACTGGCTCTTCCTAAACAAAACATTGCAACACTTTGGTTTTGGTAAAAATTTCTGCTCCTGGATAAATATTCTCTACAAAGACATCGAAAGTTGTGTAACAAACAATGGACATCAATCTACATTTTTCAAACTCTTTAGGGGCATTTGACAAGGCTGCCCTATAAGCGCTTTACTCTTTCTTATCCCTGCTGAACTCATAGCTATCATAATACGAAACTCCTCAGAGGTTCATGGTTTAACAGTCACTGAAAAATGTATTAAGCTTTGCCAACTTGCGGATGACATGACTTTTTTTCCGACAGACATGCCTTCAGTTAGAAAATCTTTACAGCTGTTTAAAGAATTTTACAGATATGCAGGACTTAAACTCAACAAAAACAAGACTGAGGCAATAATTATTTATAATGATGGCTCCCTGAGAAATGATGTATCACTTGGTATGAAATGGATTAATAGGATTAATAAACAGTTCAGAACCCTGGGTGCATGGTTCTCTTTGAACCATGTAGAAATGACTAAGCTTAACGTAACTGATAAAATTGAAAAAATTAAAAGTATTTTAAACCCTTGGTTTTCCAGGAGTCTTACACTAAAAGGTAAAATAACAGTGGTAAAATCATTGGTTCTTCCCCACTTTTTACAGCTTCTTTCAGTCTCAACTTTAAGTTCTAACCTTATGTCACATCTGGAGAAACTTATTTTTGACTTTGTCTGGAATAATAAACAACACCTAGTCTCAAAGACCACCTTAATAAAGCCTATTGAGCTTGGTGGTATGAAAATGATCTCAATCAGGGATTTTGCTAAGTCGGCTCAAATTATGTTCATTAAAAAACTTTGTAGTCCAGTAGATGCAAAATGGAAACATCTCTCGGAGTATCTAATGGATAGCTACAGAAACGAATTAAAGTGGAAACGACCGTTTAAAAATATAAAGGACTTACCAAAGATACAATTTTATAGGGACTTATTGTCAACCTGGTGTAATTTTACAGCTGCAAAACCAGAGTCATTTTCAGATTTTCTGAGTGAACCTCTATTTCACAATGATCTTATAACCATAAATGGAAGGTGTATTGCTTCAGACTATACTGATTGGATCAAATCAGGTATATCCATTGTTAATCATATTTCGAAAACATTACAAAAGCGTGATATTGAGGCCAAATATAACATCATCACTGACGATATGAAATACAACAAAATTGTTAGTGCTGTATCTTGCTTTAAATGGTTGCTAACAAAAATTTCATTGAACAAAACTATAAAAATACTCCAAAACAATGCAGGGAAAGTATTGAAAAAGTTAATAGTGCACAAACATATAATTACTTGATTACACACACAAAACACAAACATATAATTACTTGATTACACACACAAAACAAACTCCCACTAGTCAAAATAAATGGATTGAATATTATCCTTATTTAGAAATGGCCGACTGGCAAGCAATTTATACCTTAGTACCAAAACTGACTAAACACTCCCTTTCAGTCTCATTCCAATTTAAGATTCTGCATAGGATATTTAACTGTAACCATAAATTATATGTTTGGGGAATAAGGAGTTCTCCTGCTTGTTCCAGATGTGGACTAATAGACAACTTGGAGCATTTTTTCTACTATTGCCATGAAGTTCAACAATTTTGGTGTAAAATAAAAGATTGGATGGCATCTATATCAACTAGAACTAGAAATAGGCCGCCCTGTTGATAGTAGATGCGAATAGAAACAGGATAGCATAGAAGAACACACATTATCATGTGTAATGTCCACCCATGAACCTTTTGCCCAAATTGTACAGTAGTCTTACAAGACCCTGTTTCATTTGTAAAATATATCAATGATGCTTAAATATTTGTTAGTGTAGATGTAAATTATTTCAGCTTCATGCCTTTTTGCATTGGTTGGGTTGAAAATTTTGACGAAATCACTCTATCTTGCACGGTTAAGAAGATAGAAGCAAATTCCTGTTTTTCTATTTTTGGCAAAAATTTGAAAATTCAAAATGGCCGCCATTTTTGGGAAAAGGAAATTTTTTTGAAAATTGCCAAGAGTACATTTCTTAGATACCCTATGGGTCGAAAATTTCAACAAAATAACTCTATTTTGCACGGTTAAGGCCAGTTTGTGTTTTTCCATTTTGGGCAAAAATTCGAAAATTCAAAATGGCTGCCATTTTTGGGGAGGGGAAAATTTTTTGAAAATTGCAAAGATTACATTCCTTAGATACCCTGTGGGTTGAAAAATTTCGACGAAATCGCTCTATCTCGCATGGTTAAGGAGATAGAAGCAAATTTGTGTTTTGCCATTTTTGGCAAAAATTTGAAAATTCAAAATGGCCGCCATTTTAGGGGAGGGGAAATTTTTTTTTAAATTGCCAAGAATACAATGCTCAAATACCTGTGGGTCGAAAATTTTGACGAAATCGCTCTATCTCGCATGGTTAAGGAGATAGAAGGAAATTTGTGTTTTGCCATTTTTGGCAAAACTTCGAAAATTCAAAATGGCCACCATTTTTGGGGAGGGGAAAATTTTTTGAAAATTGCAAAGATTGCATTGCTTAGATACCCTGTGCGTCGAAAATTTTGACGAAATCGCTCTATCTCGCACGGTTAAGGAGATAGAAGCAAATTAGTGTTTTGCCATTTTAGGCAAAAATTCGAAAATTCAAAATGGCCGCCATTTTTGGGGAGGGGAAATTTTTTTTTAAATTACCAAGAGTACAATGCTCAGATACCCTGTGGGTCGAAAATTTTGACGAAATCGCTCTATCTCGCACGGTTAAGGAGATAGAAGCAAATTTGTGTTTTGCCATTTTTGGCAAAAATTCGAAAATTCAAAATGGCCGCCATTTTTGGGGGAGGGGAAAATTTTGGGAAAATTGCAAAGATTGCATTCCTTAGATACCCTGTGGGTCGAAAATTTCGACGAAATCGCTCTATCTCGCACGGTTAAGGAGATAGAAGCAAATTTGTGTTTTGCCATTTTTGGCAAAAATTCGAAAATTCAAAATGGCCGCCATTTTTGGGGAGGGGAAAATTTTTTGAAAATTGCAAATATTACATTCCTTAGATACCCTGTGGGTCGAAAATTTCGACGAAATCGCTCTATCTCGCACGGTTAAGGAGATAGAAGCAAATTTGTGTTTTGCCATTTTTGGCAAAAATTCGAAAATTCAAAATGGCCGCCATTTTTGGGGAGGGGAAAATTTTTTAAAAATTACCAAGAGTACAATGCTCAGATACCCTGTGGGTCGAAAATTTTGACGAAATCGCTCTATCTGGCACGGTTAAGGAGATAGAAGCAAATTTGTGTTTTGCCATTTTTGGCAAAAATTCGAAAATTCAAAATGGCCGCCAATTTTGGGGAGGGGAAAATTTTTTGAAAATTGTAAAGATTGCATTCCTTAGATACCCTGTGGGTCGAAAATTTCGACGAAATCACTCTATCTCGCACGGTTAAGGAGATAGAAGCAAATTAGTGTTTTGCCATTTTTGGCAAAAATTCGAAAATTCAAAATGGCCGCCATTTTTGGGGAGGGGAAAATTTTTTGAAAATTGCAAAGAGTGCACTCCTCAGATACCCTGCGGGTCGAAAATTTCGACGAAATCGCTCTATCTCGCACGGTTAAGGAGATAGAAGCAAATTTGTGTTTTGCCATTTTTGGCAAAAATTCGAAAATTCAAAATGGCCGCCATTTTTGGGGAGGGGAAAATTTTTTGAAAATTGCAAAGAGTACACTCCTTAGATACCCTGCGGGTCGAAAATTTCGACGAAATCGCTCTATCTCACACGGTTAAGGAGATAGAAGGAAATTTGTGTTTTGCCATTTTTGGCAAAAATTCGAAAATTCAAAATGGCCGCCATTTTTGGGGAGGGGAAAATTTTTTGAAAATTGCAAAGAGTACACTCCTTAGATACCCTGTGGGTCGAAAATTTCGACGAAATCGCTCTATCTCACACGGTTAAGGAGATAGAAGGAAATTTGTGTTTTGCCATTTTTGGCAAAAATTCGAAAATTCAAAATGGCCGCCATTTTTGGGGAGGGGAAAATTTTTTGAAAATTGCAAAGAGTACAATGCTCAGATACCCTGTGGGTCGAAAATTTTGACGAAATCGCTCTATCTCGCACGGTTAAGGAGATAGAAGCAAATTTGTGTTTTGCCATTTTTGGCAAAGATTCGAAAATTTAAAATGGCCGCCATTTTTGGGGAGGGGAAAATTTTTTGAAAATTGCAAATATTACATTCCTTAGATACCCTGTGGGTCGAAAATTTCGACGAAATCGCTCTATCTCGCACGGTTAAGGAGATAGAAGCAAATTAGTGTTTTGCCATTTTTGGCAAAAATTCGAAAATTCAAAATGGCCGCCATTTTTGGGGAGGGGAAAATTTTTTGAAAATTGCAAAGAGTACACTCCTTAGATACCCTGTGGGTTGAAAATTTCGACGAAATCGCTCTATCTCACACGGTTAAGGAGATAGAAGGAAATTTGTGTTTTGCCATTTTTGGCAAAAATTCGAAAATTCAAAATGGCCGCCATTTTTGGGGAGGGGAAAATTTTTTGAAAATTGCAAAGAGTACACTCATCAGATACCCTGCGGGTCGAAAATTTTGCCGAAATCGCTCTATCTCGCACGGTTAAGGAGATAGAAGCAAATTACTCAAAAGTAGTACTGAAAATACACAATGAAGTACCTAAATGGCTATTACTCATGTACTGACAAAGCTATCAGTCCCAAATGCAATACCAAGCGAGCTATGGACATAACAATCTTGTATTCAAAATTGTAGTAAAATATCTTTAATTATTTTGGCTTAAATGCACGGAAACCAATGGGTACTGAAAATAGCTGTACTTAAGTATTACTCAGTAAGCAAAAGAGGTACAACAGCCAAAAGCAATCCCAAGCAAGCTACTGACCCAATAAGCCTGCATACCAAATTTGGTGACAATAGCTCTAATACTTTTCCTTTAAATGAGCGGAAACCATGCGTGACGCCGGACATCGGACGCCGGACGCCGGACATCGGACGGCGAAAAAAGCAAAAATAATATATCCACCCCCCAGGGGGGTGGACATAAATAGGACGTCCTGTTGATAGTAGCTGCGACATATGAATAGAAACAGGATAGCATAGAAGAACACACATTATCATGTGTAATGTCCATCCCATGAACCTTTTGCCAAAATTGTACAGTAGTCTTACAAGACCCTGTTTCATTTGTGAAATATATCAATGATGGTTAAATATTTATTAGTGTACATGTAAATTATTTCAGCTTCATGCCTTTTTGCATTGGTTGGGTCGAAAATTTTGACGAAATCAATCTTGCACGGTTAAGAAGATAGAAGCAAATTTCTGTTTTTCTATTTTTTGCAAAAATTTGAAAATTCAAAATGGCCGCCATTTTTGGGAAGAGGAAAATTTTTTGAAAATTGCCAAGTGTACATTTCTTAGATACCCCATGGGTCGAAAATTTCACCGAAATAACTCTATTTTGTAAGGTTAAGGCAAATTTGTGTTTTTCCATTTTAGGCCAAAATTCGAAAATTCAAAATGGCCGCCATATGTAGGGAGGGGAAACTTTTTTGAAAATTGCAGAGTACATTTCTTAGATACCCTGTGGGTCGAAAAATTCGACGAAATCGCTCTATCTCGCATGGTTAAGGAGATAGAAGTTAATTTGTGTTTTGCCATTTTTGGGAAAAATTCGAAAATTCAAAATGGCCGCCATTTTTGGGGAGGGGAAAATTTTTTTGAAAATTGCCAAGAGTACATTCCTTAGATACCCTGTGGGTCGAAAATTTCGACAAAATCGCTCTATCTCGCATGGTTTAGGAGATATGAGCACATTTGCCTTTTTCAGTATTCAAAATAGCCAATTACTCATTTATTTAATTAATTACACACTCATCTATGAAGCAATTACCCCCAAAAGCAATCCCATACAAGCTATTAACCCAATGAACCTCCATACCAAATTTCAGAAAGCTAGGCTTAATAGCATTCCTTAAAATGTCTGGAAACCAAAGAGATACTCAAAAGTAGCAAAGTAGCTATTACTCAGTTAGCTATAGAGCTATCATCGCCAAAAGCAATCCCATACAAGCTATTAACCCAATAAACCTGCATGCCAAATTTGGTAAAGATAGGATAAGAACTGTTGCCTAAAATGTCTGGAAACCAAGTGGGATGCCGGACGCTGGAAAAAGCAAAAATAATATGTCCACCCCCCCCAGTGGGTGGACATAATTATTATCCCTTTTACTGTTGTAGAAGTTCTGCTAGATTATGTTCACTATGATGAATCCCTATTTCATTGTGTCAACTAGATTGGGCCAACTCGGCGCCAACATATCCCCAGACAGGTCATCACTCACGCCACAGGTTTTGATCGGGAATTTTTAAAAACATAATTACCCATTATTATATGAACTTCAGCACATCAATCTACTCTGTTTATATCTTCCAAGGAAGATGGTGTATCCCCAGACGCCGAATACATAACTCAAATTATATTTTCAATCTTCCTGCAATGATAACTCTAAACCTATTTTCAAAGTATTTAAATGATTGATGATTGAATGTCCATTCTAAAATAATAATCCCAAAAGAGCATATCTGTTTCTATATTTGTTGACAAATAAAATATTATTTTTAACTCAACTCATCATACTTTTCAATCTTCCTTCAAAGTATTTAAATGATTGATGATTCAATGTCCATTCTAAAATTCATAATCCCAAAAGCGCACATCTGTTTCTATATTAGTTCACAAATAAAATATTATTTAAAAAAAAATTATTTATATTATTATTTTATTATATTATTTTTAGAATTTGCAAATTGTTTTCAGTTATTCATTTCCTCTATACCTATATATGTGGTCCATATATATGCAACCTAAATATGTGACACAATCTCAGTTCTGACTCCCCTTTGTGTTATATGTAATGAAGCCCACCACCTCCCACCCCCACCCCTCTCCCCTTCTCCACACCTCTCTCACTATTACACAAGATCTGCAACCCCATTGAGGTCTTTGTTTCTCATCTGATATCATTAAATACCTTTGTTTATTTAGTGTCACTCAATATAGCTGGAGGTCCCAGAGGTGGTGGGGGGAATCCGGGTGGGGGATGTGGGTTGGGACTTAGTTTAGTTTATTAGTTTATTATAGTGACATGTATTATGTTGACAAGGATTATACAAAAACTATTGAAGTAATACCCAGCCCTATATGGGCTTATAAGTCACTTTAAATAGAGAGTTAATAACAAACAGAGCAAACATATTTTGAGGTAAGATACAGTAAATAAAGACAGCAATTCAATACATAAAAATTACCAATATAATTTACTTTTTCTTTCTTGCCACAAATCAAAAATAAAATTAATAACCATATTGACATTCATATGAGTTAATACCCTTGATAATTGATCTATTAATAATTCAGATTTATCTATATTTAAAATTTTGAAATATTTCATACGAATCAGCTCTAAAGCTGGACAAACACAAACAAAATGTATCTCATCTTCTACATCTTTTTTACACAGTTTACATGTTCTCTCAAAGAGATGGAGTGCTACAGCATAAATGGTAAACAAACAATCTATATAAAAGGGGTACTCAAATACAAAAAGAATTGAGAATTTTAAGTATGTGATTATCAACTGAAATGAGTTCATAACTGTAGGAGCTGTGTCAAAATTAACTGAGGCAAGTTGAATAAAACTGGGCTAGTTGAGGGTTAAAAATCCCCTAGTTTTACTACATACGGATATAATTTCATTAATATTGGGACTTAAAGCTCACTTAAAGTGTCCATTTTGTCTACTTGAATATGTTTAACCGGCGTTTAACCAGTTTCATTTTAAAAAGTTAAAAACTCAGCAAGCAGAGGTATAACACACAAAAATAAGTTCTTAAAAGACTAAGATAGCCATAACATTATTAATATTCAAAATTTAAATAGACAGGCATTTCCTTTTAAAAATTCAAAGATTTCAGCTCTATAACCCACATAGTTTGACAGTTACTGGGCTTTAAAGTGGCATAATGTCCATACATTGGGTTTCTGTGGGCATTTTACAATTGTTAAAGAGACCTTAGCAATTAAACTACAGATCTGAAACTTTTTGGGGGACATACATAACAAACAAAAATTTTATATAATACAGTTTAAGACTTGTCACACTAAGCATTTCCAAATAACAGGGCAAAATACGGAAAAAATATCCAAAAAGGCACTTGGGCGAGTGTCTATGGCCCTCATACACAGGTTAAATGTCTACTAAAAACCTTGATTTTCGCCATATGTAAAAAGGACATAATAATGCATTCCCAGATGGGATTTCAGCTCCATCAATCACATAGTTTAACAGTCACAGGGCTTAAAGGTGGCAAAAAGTCCAAATATTGGGTCTCTGTGGGCCTTTTAGAGATCTCGATGTGGCTTTCAAATTAAAGCTTCAGACTTAAAATTTGTTACATACTAAGATTACACATAGAATATGTATCTAATAAAGTTTGAAACTTCTCAGACTTACCATTTCCAAGTTACAGAGCAAAATATGTGAAAAATGTCTTAAAAGGGTCACTCAGGTGGGTGTTTAAGGTCCTCATACACAGGTTAAATGTCTATATCGAGCTGCTGTAAATCGCTACAATTTCCTACTGGAACAATCAAGACGCAGGCACTATTCCACTGTCATTGCTGAAAATAATGGTAACCCCAAGGCTCTGTGGAACACTTTCAAGAAAATCTTGCACAAAACCTCAACTATCATCCTACCCGATCATATTAGTCATACTGATTTAGCTAACACTTTCGGTTATTTTTTCAGTGACAAAATTGTGAAAATCAGAGTTGCTTTAGAGTCATCAGTGCCTGTTTCCCTCACAATACCGAAGAGTAATAGCAGTGCCCTGACCTCTTTTGAGCCTGTATCTGAGGATGACATCCTCAAAATCCTAAGGTCATCCAATACCAAATCATCTGACCTGGACCCAATCCCTACCGCACTAGTCAAAGAGTGTGCGGACATTTTGGTCACTCCAATCACCAATATTATAAACTATTCACTCAAAGAAGGGAGTTTCCCAAACTGTTTCAAAACAGCATATGTCACCCCTCTTCTCAAGAAACCAAACTTAGACAGAAATCTCCTAAAAAACTATAGACCGGTATCCAACCTTAGTTTCTTATCCAAACTGATCGAAAAAGTAGTTGCCAAACAGTTAAATAATTATATCGATAGCGAGGGGCTCTCCAATGTCAACCAATCTGCTTACAGGAGACTCCATTCCACAGAAACAGCGCTGTTGAAAATCCAGAATGACATTGCTGCTTCGTTGGACTCTGGTAAGGCTGTTGCACTCACACTGCTAGACCTCTCAGCGGCATTCGACACTATCGACCATGACATTCTTTTTAATTCCCTAAGAGATTGGTTTGGGGTTGATGGCACTGTGTTGAGGTGGATCAGATCCTATCTCTCAAACCGGAAACAGAAGGTTAAATTAGGAAATAGCTTTTCAGATGTGTTCTCACTTCCGTATGGTGTGCCTCAGGGTTCTGTCCTGGGCCCCCTCCTTTTTACCCTTTACACAACCCCTCTCAGTAATATCATTTCCAATTTCAATGTCACCCACCATCTATATGCTGATGACACCCAAGTATATCTAGCATTGGACAATAGGAATTTTGATTCCAATTTCGCTGAGCTTACAGAGTGTCTCACATGTATCCAAAACTGGATGGCTGGCATGAAATTGAAACTCAATCCCGAGAAAACTGAATTTATTATAATAGGTGATAGACAAGCCAGAGAGTCCCTCATTAATAAATTCCCTACTCAACTTCTCGGAAATTCTATTTCCCCTACTGATACAGTCAAGAACCTGGGTGTAATTTTTGACTCTGGAAACACCTTTTCCAACCACATAACTAATATGTGTCGAGCCTGCTACTACCACCTTAAGGACCTAAGACGTATTCGTAAATTCCTCAGTGTGGAAACTGCAGCCTTGCTTGCAAACTCAATGATCAGTAGTCGACTTGACTACTGCAATTCCCTACTTTATGGCATCAGTAAGTACAATGTTGCTAAACTCCAAAAGATACAAAATGCCCTTTGTAGAATTGTTTTTAGACTTGATAGAACTAGCCATGTCACTCCTTTTCTTCAAAAACTACACTGGCTTCCTATCACTTACCGTATATTGTTTAAGTACAATCTAATTACTTTCAAGGCTATAAATTTCTCTCAACCCATATACCTATCATCCTTGATCAAAACCAGTTGTCTAACACGTGGAAATCGTCTTTCTCTTTCCTCAGCCTCTCACAAAAAGGCCATCGGTAGGAGAGGTTTTGTAGTGGCTTCCCCCATAGAATGGAACAGACTCCCACAATCAGTACGATCACAACAAACAATAACAGGTTTCCGTAGCCAGCTAAAGACCTACTTGTTTAGATTAGCATATCCTCCACCATAGTACATCTCCCTGGCGGGCGCTAACCTTGGATCATGACCTCGAACGTCCCTCGACTTTCCCTTTTTGATTTCAAGCGCATTAGAGGATGTTGCATCAATTTTGCGCTATATAAATGTTTCTATTCTATTCTATTCTATTCTACTTGAAGCCTTGATTTTTGGCACATGTAAAAAGAACATAATAATGTATTCCCAGATGAGATTTCAGCTCTATCAGTCACATAGTTTAACAGTCACAGGCCTTAAAATTGGCAAAAAGTCCAAATACTGGGTCTTTATGGGGCCTTCTAGAGACCTAAATGTGGCCTTCAAATTAAAGCTTCAGACTTAAAATTTGTCACATACTAAGATTACACATAGAATATGCATCTAATACAGTTTGAAACTTCTTAGACTTACCATTTCCAAGTTACAGGGCAAAATATGTGAAAAATGTCTAAAAATGGTCACTCGGGTGGGGATTTATGGTCCTCATACACAGGTTAAATGTCTTCTTAAAGCCTTAATTTTTGGCACATATATAAATAACATACTAATATCTTCCCAGATAGGATTTGAGCTATATCAGTCACATAGTTTGACAGTCACAGGGCTTAAAAGTAGCCAAAAGTCCAAATATTGGGTCTTTGGGAGCCTTTTAGAGACCTCAATTTGACCTTCAAAATTAAAGCTTCAGACTTAAAATCTGTTACATACTAAGATTACACACAGAATATATATCTAATACAGTTTGAAACTTCTCAGACTTACCATTTCCGAGTTACAGGGAAAAAGATGTGAAAAATGTCTTATAAGGGTCACTCGGGTGGGTGTTTATGGTCCTGATACACAGGTTAACTGTCTATTAAAGGCCTAAATGTTGGGGCACATATAAGAAAACACATAGATATATTCCCAGATGATATTTAACTTAGATGAGAGACATAGTTTGAAAGCTACAGTGCTTGAAAGTGGCAAAAAGTGCATGAATTGGGTCTCTGTGGGCACTTTTGAGACCTTAAGTCGACCCCTTTGGGTAAACCTACAGCCCTAAAATTTTCTACAGACAAGGATTACATATCAAAGTTATACCTAGCACAGTTTGAGACTCATCAGAATTACCACTTCCAAATTATAGGGCAAAATATGTGAAAAGTATAGCAAAAAATCCCTAAGTGGGGGTATTTATGGGCCTCAAAGACAATTTTCTCCTCAACTTAAAGTCGTGATTTTCGGCACATGTACTAAGAACATATTAATGTGTTGTCAGGTAAAATTTCAGCCAGCTGAGCATCATAGTTTGTGACCTACAGGGCTCTAAGTGGCCAAAATTGCAAATTTTAATTAGTAAATTAAATTTTTATTAGTTAATACCTTACCTACCAGACGATAGCTATAGTCCGGCGCCAGCTATCCCCGGACAAGATTTTATAGGTCAAGGTCACTACGGCAAGGTCAAATCAAGGTCACACCATGACGTTGCACACCTACACCCCCTAACCAATGTCCCTACCAAGTATCAACTTCCTACACCTTACAGTTTCTGAGATATAGCCCGGACAAGATTTTATAGGTCAAGGTCACTACGGCAAGGTCAAAGGTCAAATCAAGGTCACTCCATGACGTTGCACACCTACACCCCCTAACCAATATCCCTACCAAGTATCAACTTCCTACACCTTACAGTTTCCGAGATATAGCCCGGACAAGATTTTATAGGTCAAGGTCACTCAGTGTTGATTCTAGAAATTTTGAAATGTGGGGGCAGTTCCCCCCCATGTCCGAAAAATGTGGGGGCTTGGTCAATAAAATGGGAACTTGTACCTCCGCCAAAGAGGGATTAATTTCAGAAGCATTTTTCTGTCCATATGTTTGTTAGCAGGATTACACAAATACTACTGTATGGATTTTCGTGAAAAAAATAGAAGATGGAAACTGATCCAACTTGGATCACATTAAATTATGGTACTTATCCGGATCAGTGCTTGGATAAAAAAAATCAAAGACCTGGGGCCATATTCTACAATACTTTTCTAGCAATATTTTTTTAAAATAGAAGCGCCTCGATGAAAGACCAAATGCTTTAAACTGGGGAACTCATGGCCATAGCACCCAAGTCATTAATATTCATGAGATGATATGAGGTCATAGATTTCCATTGGGGTTTTCTAGGGTAGATTATAAAACTCGAAACAGGATTCGGAACCGGACTATTCCCCGGATCACACCTCTTGTCACACTTCTGTATCGCACTTCTACTGGTCAGCCAGTGCATTTTGTCACCCCGTAAAAACGCTCAAGGACAGGCAATATTCACATTTAAACTAGACCTAGCGCATCGGAAAACCGATGCAAATTACATCCACCGTAAAGACAATGCACCAAAACCTCTAGGACCAATAATAAGCAAGTTATAAGCACCTTTAAGTTTGGCTGTCCTCATTTGACCTTCAAGGAGGGGCCCAAGGTCAAATCCGACCACGCCAGAAGATTCCCAGTCCATGATTTCCTATATGTTGGTTTACCATCCCAAACATCTAGGACCAATAATAAGCAGGTTATAAGCACTTTTAAGTTTGGCTGTCCTCATTTGACCTTCAAGGAGGGGCCCAAGGTCAAATCCGACCACACCAGAAGATTCCCAGCCCAAGATTTTCTATATGTTGGTTTACCATCCCAAACCTCTAGGACCAATAATAAGCTAGTCATAGGCACTTTTAAGTTTGGCTGTCCTCGTTTGACCTTGAAGGAGGGGCCCAAGGTAAATCCGACCACGCCAGAAGATTCCCCGCCCATGATTTCCTATATGTTGGTTTACTATCCCAAACCTCTAGAACCAATAATAAGCGAGTTATAAGCACTTTTAAGTTTGGCTGTCCTCATTTGACCTTGAAGGAGGAGCCCAAGGTCAAATCCGACCACACCAGAAGATTCCCAGCGCATGATTTCCTATATGTTGGTTTACCATCCTAAACCTCTAGGACCAATAATAAGTGAGTTATAAGCACTTTTAAGTTTGGCTGTCCTCACACTTGACCTTGAACAAGGGGCCCAAGGTCAAATCCGACCACACCAGAAGATTCCCAGCCCATGATTTTCTATATGCTGGTTTACCATCCCAAACATCTAGGACCAATAATAAGCGAGTTATAAGCACTTTTAAGTTTGGCTATCCGCGTTTGACCTTGAAGAAGAGGTCCAAGGTCAAATCGGACCACATCAACAGATTCCCAGCCCATGATGTCCTATATGTTGTTTTACCATCCCAAACCTCTAGGACCAATAATAAGTGAGTTATAGGCACTTTTACCTTTGGCTATGCTCGTTTGACCTTGAATGAGGGGCCCAAGGTCAAATCCGACCACACCAGAAGACTCCCAGCCCATGATTTCCTATATGCTGGTTTACCATCCCAAACCTCTAGGACCAATAATAAGCAAGTTATAAGCACTTTTACCTTTGGCTGTCCTCATTTGACCTTGAAGGAGGGGCCCAAGGTCAAATCTGACCACACCAGAAGATTCCCCGCCCATGATTTCTTATATGTTGGTTTACCATCCCAAACCTCTAGGATCGATAATAAGCGAGTTATAAGCACTTTTAAGTTTGGCTATCCTCGTTTGACCTTGAAGGAGGAGCCCAAGGTCAAATCCGACCACACCAGAAGATTCCCAGCGCATGATTTCCTATATGCTGGTTTACCATCCCAAACCTCTAGGACCAATAATAAGTGAGTTATAAGCACTTTTAAGTTTGGCTGTCCTCATTTGACCTTGAACGAGGGGCCCAAGGTCAAATCCGACCACACCAGAAGATTCCCAGCCCATGATTTTCTATATGCTGGTTTACCATCCCAAACATCTAGGACCAATAATAAGCGAGTTATATGCACTTTTAAGTTTGGCTATCCGCGTTTGACCTTGAAGAAGAGGTCCAAGGTCAAATCGGACCACATCAACAGATTCCCAGCCCATGATTTCCTATATCTTGTTTTACCATCCCAAACCTCTAGCACCAATAATAAGTGAGTTATAGGCACTTTTACCTTTGGCTATCCTCGTTTGACCTTGAATGAGGGGCCCAAGGTCAAATCCGACCACACCAGAAGACTCCCAGCCCATGATTTCCTATATGCTGGTTTACCATCCCAAACCTCTAGGACCAATAATAAGCGAGTTATAAGCACTTTTACCTTTGGCTGTCCTCATTTGACCTTGAAGGAGGGGCCCAAGGTCAAATCTGACCACACCAGAAGATTCCCCGCCCATGATTTCTTATATGTTGGTTTACCATCCCAAACCTCTAGGATCGATAATAAGCGAGTTATAAGCACTTTTAAGTTTGGCTATCCTCGTTTGACCTTGAAGGAGGAGCCCAAGGTCAAATCCGACCACACCAGAAGATTCCCAGCGCATGATTTCCTATATGTTGGTTTACCATCCCAAACCTCTAGGACCAATAATAAGTGAGTTATAAGCACTTTTAAGTTTGGCTGTCCTCATTTGACCTTGAACGAGGGGCCCAAGGTCAAATCCGACCACACCAGAAGATTCCCAGCCCATGATTTTCTATATGCTGGTTTACCATCCCAAACATCTAGGACCAATAATAAGCGAGTTATATGCACTTTTAAGTTTGGCTATCCGCGTTTGACCTTGAAGAAGAGGTCCAAGGTCAAATCGGACCACATCAACAGATTCCCAGCCCATGATTTCCTATATCTTGTTTTACCATCCCAAACCTCTAGCACCAATAATAAGTGAGTTATAGGCACTTTTACCTTTGGCTATCCTCGTTTGACCTTGAATGAGGGGCCCAAGGTCAAATCCGACCACACCAGAAGACTCCCAGCCCATGATTTCCTATATGCTGGTTTACCATCCCAAACCTCTAGGACCAATAATAAGCGAGTTATAAGCACTTTTAAGTTTGGCTGTCCTCATTTGACCTTGAAGGAGGGGCCCAAAGTCAAATCCGACCACGCCAGAAGATTCCCAGCCCATGATTTCCTATGTGTTGGTTTACCATCCCAAACCTCTAGGACCAATAATAAGCAAGTTATAAGCACTTTTACCTTTGGCTGTCCTCATTTGACCTTGAAGGAGGGGCCCAAGGTCAAATCTGACCACACCAGAAGATTCCCCACCCATGATTTCTTATATGTTGGTTTACCATCCCAAACATCTAGGATCGATAATAAGAGAGTTATAAGCACTTTTAAGTTTGGCTATCCTCGTTTGACCTTGAAGGAGGGGTCCAAGGTCAAATCTGACCACATCAGAAGATTCGCAGCACATGATTTCCTATAGGTTGGCTTCACATTGCAAACCTCTAGGACCAATAATAAGGGAGATATAGGCACTTTTAAAGTCCTCTATGTGGGTTACTTCGGCACTCCGTGGATGACCTTGAGTTAGGAGCTTCAAGGTCAAATGTGTGCAAGGTTGTAGAGGACATGTATATGTGTCATACATATCACCTATGAAGAGATTCAACCTTCTACCTATGAGGAACAGCCAGTAGAAAAATGTAGATTATTTTCAAAGAAATGCCCGTGGCGGCCATCTTGTTTTTCAGAATGAGGCTATTTTCCTTCCCAGAGAAGCTTACCCCCCAATGAAGATATCCTGCAAATTTGGTGAACCTAGCTGCTGTTGTTTTCCTCTTAGAGCGTTAACGCCGAAAATCTCTCTACGCGCGGCGGCGGCGGCGTAGCGAACGCTAAACCAAAGTATCCACCGGATGCTTCCGGTGGATACAATAAATGCAATAGCTTCTTTCAACGGCAAGGTACACATATATGCCGTAACTGGACAGCAAAAACTCTTTCATATTGTCATAAAATGCAGGTGACGAACTTCACTGGGGTGACGAACTTCACTGGCCGAGCAGTATGTGATTCAAGACCTTAAAAATGAAGCAATTTTTTTAAAGGACTTTCAAGGATGTGGGAACCCTGATTAAGTTCCAGATGGTAAGATATTGTAGCTCAATAAAACAAGATATCACACTAACCACTTAACATGAATACAAGATTGGTTTTCTTTTCCCAAAAGACATACTGCACATATATAACAAGCATTCTGACGCATGCATTTATCTCCCGCCGTATAAATTAGATGTCCTAAAGATAGTGGAATATAAACTTTCCTGCGAGATGGAGGCACATGTAGAAGTGACAAGTTTAATGTTTGATTGCAATACTTTTAAAGACAAAAGGCATTTACTCATTTTAGTAGCTATTACTTTGCCATCCAAAGAGCTACAGTTCTGCCACTTCATTATGCAGATCAACTCAAAGTAGGGAAGCACGTCTTTAGAAGAAATAGCCTATCTGTACTACTTTTAGAGATACAAGACATTTACTTATTTTAGTGGCAATTACTCTGCCATCTAAAGAGCTACAGTTCTGCAACTTCACTATGTGGTAGATCACCCAAAAGTAGGTGAATGACTTATTTAGAAGAAATTGCCCACCTGTAATACTTTTAGAGACTAGACCAAGGATGCATCTGTGGCCAGATGCAAAATGTATCCACCGGCAAAGGCAAAAGTAGCTATTACTCAGCTATGGCACGAGCTAGAGGTCTGAAATTTTAGTATGTTATAGCTGACCCAAAAGTAGCTGAATAACATATTTGCACAAAATTCTCTAAATGCAATAGTTTTCAAGTTACAAGTCATTTTACTCATGATGGAAGTTAGTGAAAAGCCCAAAAGTAGATATTACTCACTTAGCTATTCAGATAGACACCCAAGTTACTCACCATGTTGTTGCTATGGAAAAAGTAGGTGAATGACATATTTTAACAAAATGCTCTAAATGTAATACTTTTCAAGTTATAAATGATTTAGTGTTGAGTAAGAACTTCAAAGTAGCTATTACTCCGCTATGCAATGAGCCACAGGTCTGGAATTTTACTATGTTATAGCTGCCTCAAAATAGGTGAATAACATACTGAAACTAAATAATGTAAATGCAAAAGTTTTCAAGTTATAAGTGATTTACCCAACAGTGATAACCTAAAAGTAGTTATTATTCAGCTATGCCATGAGCTACAGGTCTGAAATTTTACTATGTTATAGCTGACCCAAAAGTAGCTGCATAACATATTTGCACAAAGTGCTCTAAATGCAGTACTTTTCAAGTTATAATTGATTTAGTGCATGATTTAATTAATTTTAATGTATTAAAATTTATTTTAAAACTTCATAAAAAAACTTAAGCATGTGAAACTTCTCCAAAATGTAGGTGAATGAGTTATTTGAGAAATACTGGCTATCTGCAATACTTTTAGTGATAATAGGCATTTACTTATTTTGAGTAGGTGAGTAATTAGCTACAGGTCTGAAACTTTACCAAGTGAAAGCTGTCCCAAAATTAGGTGAATGACTTATTTGAGAAAAATTGGCTATCTGCAATACTTTTAGAGATAATTCGTATTTACTCATTTTGAGTAGGTGAGTAATTACCTACGGGTCTGGAACTTCACCATGTGAAGGCTATCCGCAATACTTCTAGCGATAATTAGCATTTACTCATTTTGAGTAGGTGAATAATTAGCTACGGGTCTGAAACTTCACCAAGTGATGGCTCTCCCAATAGTAGATGAATGAGTTATATGAGAAAAATTGGCTATCTGCAATACTTTTAGAGATAATTAGCATTTACTCATTTTGAGCAGGTGAGTAATTAGCTATGGGGCTGAAACTTCACCATGTGAAAGCTCTCCCAAAAGTAGGTGAATGAGTTATTTGAGAAAAATTGGCTATCTGCAATACTTTTAGAGATAATTAGCATTTACTCATTTTGAGCAGGTGAGTAATTAGCTATGGGTCTGAAACTTCACCAAGTGAAAGCTCTCCTAAAAGTAGGTGAATGAGTTATTTGACAAAAAATGGCTATCTGCAATCCTTTTAGAGATAATTAGCATTTACTCATTTTGAGTAGGTGAGTAATTAGCTACAGGTCTGAAACTTCACCAAGTGAAAGCTCTCCCAAAAGTAGGTGAATGAGTTATATGAGAAAAATTGGCTATCCGCAATACTTTTAGAGATAATTAGCATTTACTCATTTTGAGTAGGTGAACAATTAGCTACAGGTCTGAAACTTCAAGTGAAAGCTCTCCCAATAGTAGGTGAATGAGTTATTTGAGAAAAATTGGCTATCTGCAATACTTTTAGAGATAATTAGCATTTAGTCATTTTGAGTTGGTGAGTAATTAGCTATGGGTCTGAAATTTCACCATGTGAAAGCTCTCCCAAAAGTAGGTGAATGAGTTATCTGAGAAAATTGGCTATCTGCAATACTTTTAGAGATAATTCGTATTTACTCATTTTGAGTAGGTGAGTAATTAGCTACGGATCTGAAACTTGACCATGTGAAAGCTCTTCCAAAAGTATGTGAAGGAGTTATTTGAGAAAAATTGGCTACCTGCAATACTTTTAGAGATAATTAGCATTTACTCATTTTCAGCAGGTGAATAATTAGCTACAGGTCTGAAACTTTACCAAGTGAAAGCTCTCCCAAAAGTAGATGAACGAGTTATTTGAGAAAAATTGGCTATCTGCAATACTTTTAGAGATAATTAGCATTTACTCATTTTGAGTAGGTGAGTAATTAGCTACGGATCTGAAACTTCACCATGTGAAAGCTCTTCCAAAAGTACCTGAAGGAGTTATTTGAGAAAAATTGGCTACCTGCAATACTTCTAGAGATAATTAGCATTTACTCATTTTCAGCAGGTGAATAATTAGCTACGGGTCTGAAACTTCACGAAGTGAAAGCTCTTTCAAAAGTAGGTGAATGAGTTATTTGAGAAAAATTGGCTATCTGCAATACTTTTAGAGATAATTAGCATTTACTCATTTTGAGTAGGTGAATAATTAGCTACAGGTCTGAAACTTCACCAAGTGAAAGCTCTCTCAAAAGTAGGTGAATGAGTTATTTGAGAAAAATTGGCTATCTGCAATACTTTTAGAGATGATTCGCATTTACTCATTTTGAGCAGGTGAGTAATTAGCTACGGGTCTGAAACTTCACCAAGTGAAAGCTCTTCCAAAAGTAGGTGAACGAGTTATTTGAGAAAAATTGGCTATCTGCAATACTTTTACAGATAATTTGCATTTACTCATTTTGAGTAGGTGAATAATTAGCTACAGGTCTGAAACTTCACCAAGTGAAAGCTCTCTCAAAAGTAGGTGAATGAGTTATTTGAGAAAAATTGGCTATCTGCAATACTTTTAGAGATAATTCGCATTTACTCATTTTGAGTAATTAGCTACGGGTCTGAAACTTGACCATGTGAAAGCTCTTCCAAAAGTAGGTGAATGAGTTGAGAAAAATTGGCTATCTGCAATACTTTTAGAGATAATTCGCATTTACTCATTTTGAGTAGGTGAGTAATTAGCTAAGGGTCTGAAACTTCACCAAGTGAAAGCTCTCAATTAGCTACAAATGAGAAAATAGCTATTACTCACTTATGGCATGCAATAGAACCCCAAACTATGTACCATCTTATAGCTAAGGACAAAGTAGCTGAACAACATATTTTAGGCAAACACTCTAACTGCAATAGTTTTGGAGTTACAATGGCTTTACTTAACAGTCAGAATTTCAAAGTAGCTATTACTCAGCTATCAAAGATTCAACAGGTCTGAAACTTTACTATGTGATAGCTTACCAAAAAGTAGATGGACAACATATTTGAAAAGATTTCCCTAACTTTAATACTTTTGAAGATATTTGACATTTACTTCTTTTGTTATTTAGCTACAAATGAGAAAATAGCTATTACTCACTTATGGCATGCAATAGAACCCCAAACTATGTACCATCTTATAGCTAAGGACAAAGTAGCTGAACAACATATTTTAGGCAAACACTCTAACTGCAATAGTTTTGGAGTTACAATGGCTTTACTCAACAGTCAGAATTTCAAAGTAGCTATTACTCAGCTATCAAAGATTCAACAGGTCTGAAACTTTACTATGTGATAGCTTACCAAAAAGTAGATGGACAACATATTTGAAAAGATTTCCCTAACTTTAATACTTTTGAAGATATTTGACATTTACTTCTTTTGTTATTTAGCTATAAATGAGAAAATAGCTATTACTCACTTATGGCACGCAATAGAACCCCAAACTATGTACCATCTTATAGCTAAGGACAAAGTAGCTGAACAACATATTTTAGGAAAACACTCTAACTGCAATAGTTTTGGAGATACAATGGCTTTACTCAACAGTCGGAATTTGAAAGTAGCTATGACTCAGCTATCAAAGGTTCAACAGGTCTGAAACTTTACTATGTAATAGCTTACCAAAAAGTAGATGGACAACATATTTGAAAAGATTTCCCTAACTTTAATACTTTTGAAGATATTTGACATTTACTTCTTTTGTTATTTAGCTACAAATGAGAAAATAGTTATTACTCACTTATGGCATGCAATAGAACCCCAAACTATGTACCATCTTATAGCTAAGGACAAAGTAGCTGAACAACATATTTTAGGAAAACACTCTAACTGCAATAGTTTTGGAGTTACAATGGCTTTACTCAACCGTCGGAATTTGAAAGTAGCTATTACTCAGCTATCAAAGGTTCAACAGGTCTGAAACTTTACTATGTGATAGCTTACCAAAAAGTAGATGGACAACATATTTGAAAAGATTTCACTAACTTTAATACTTTTGAAGATATTTGACATTTACTTCTTTTGTTATTTAGCTACAAATGAGAAAATAGCTATTACTCACTTATGGCATGCAATAGAACCCCAAACTATGTACCATCTTATAGCTAAGGACAAAGTAGCTGAACAACATATTTTAGGAAAACACTCTAACTGCAATAGTTTTGGAGTTACAATGGCTTTACTCAACAGTCAGAATTTCAAAGTAGCTATTACTCAGCTATCAAAGATTCAACAGGTCTGAAACTTTACTATGTGATAGCTTACCAAAAAGTAGATGGACAACATATTTGAAAAGATTTCCCTAACTTTAATACTTTTGAAGATATTTGACATTTACTTCTTTTGTTATTTAGCTACAAATGAGAAAATAGCTATTACTCACTTATGGCACGCAATAGAACCCCAAACTATGTACCATCTTATAGCTAAGGACAAAGTAGCTGAACAACATATTTTAGGAAAACACTCTAACTGCAATAGTTTTGGAGATACAATGGCTTTACTCAACAGTCGGAATTTGAAAGTAGCTATGACTCAGCTATCAAAGGTTCAACAGGTCTGAAACTTTACTATGTAATAGCTTACCAAAAAGTAGATGGACAACATATTTGAAAAGATTTCCCTAACTTTAATACTTTTGAAGATATTTGACATTTACTTCTTTTGTTATTTAGCTACAAATGAGAAAATAGTTATTACTCACTTATGGCATGCAATAGAACCCCAAACTATGTACCATCTTATAGCTAAGGACAAAGTAGCTGAACAACATATTTTAGGAAAACACTCTAACTGCAATAGTTTTGGAGTTACAATGGCTTTACTCAACCGTCGGAATTTGAAAGTAGCTATTACTCAGCTATCAAAGGTTCAACAGGTCTGAAACTTTACTATGTGATAGCTTACCAAAAAGTAGATGGACAACATATTTGAAAAGATTTCACTAACTTTAATACTTTTGAAGATATTTGACATTTACTTCTTTTGTTATTTAGCTACAAATGAGAAAATAGCTATTACTCACTTATGGCATGCAATAGAACCCCAAACTATGTACCATCTTATAGCTAAGGACAAAGTAGCTGAACAACATATTTTAGGCAAACACTCTAACTGCAATAGTTTTGGAGTTACAATGGCTTTACTCAACAGTCAGAATTTCAAAGTAGCTATTACTCAGCTATCAAAGATTCAACAGGTCTGAAACTTTACTATGTGATAGCTTACCAAAAAGTAGATGGACAACATATTTGAAAAGATTTCCCTAACTTTAATACTTTTGAAGATATTTGACATTTACTTCTTTTGTTATTTAGCTACAAATGAGAAAATAGCTATTACTCACTTATGGCACGCAATAGAACCCCAAACTATGTACCATCTTATAGCTAAGGACAAAGTAGCTGAACAACATATTTTAGGAAAACACTCTAACTGCAATAGTTTTGGAGATACAATGGCTTTACTCAACAGTCGGAATTTGAAAGTAGCTATGACTCAGCTATCAAAGGTTCAACAGGTCTGAAACTTTACTATGTAATAGCTTACCAAAAAGTAGATGGACAACATATTTGAAAAGATTTCCCTAACTTTAATACTTTTGAAGATATTTGACATTTACTTCTTTTGTTATTTAGCTACAAATGAGAAAATAGTTATTACTCACTTATGGCATGCAATAGAACCCCAAACTATGTACCATCTTATAGCTAAGGACAAAGTAGCTGAACAACATATTTTAGGAAAACACTCTAACTGCAATAGTTTTGGAGTTACAATGGCTTTACTCAACCGTCGGAATTTGAAAGTAGCTATTTCTCAGCTATCAAAGGTTCAACAGGTCTGAAACTTTACTATGTGATAGCTTACCAAAAAGTAGATGGACAACATATTTGAAAAGATTTCACTAACTTTAATACTTTTGAAGATATTTGACATTTACTTCTTTTGTTATTTAGCTACAAATGAGAAAATAGCTATTACTCACTTATGGCATGCAATAGAACCCCAAACTATGTACCATCTTATAGCTAAGGACAAAGTAGCTGAACAACATATTTTAGGAAAACACTGTAACTGCAATAGTTTTGGAGATACAATGGCTTTACTCAACAGTCGGAATTTGAAAGTAGCTATTACTCAGCTATCCATGGTGCAACAGGTCTGAAACTTAACTATGTGATAGCTTACCCAAAAGTAGATGAATAACATATTTGAAAAGATTTCTGTAACTCTAATACTTTTGAAGATATTTGGCATTTACTTCTTTTGTTATTTAGCTACAAATGAGAAAATAGCTATTACTCACTTATGGCATGCAATAGAATCCCAAACTATGTACCATCTTATAGCTAAGGACAAAGTAGCTGAACAACATATTTTAGGAAAACACTCTAACTGCAATAGTTTTGGAGATACAATGGCTTTACTCAACAGTCGGAATTTGAAAGTAGCTATTACTCAGCTATCCACGGTGCAACAGGTCTGAAACTTTATTATGTGATAGCTTACCCAAAAGTAGATGAATAACATATTTGAAAAGATTTCTGTAACTGTAATACTTTTGAAGATACTTGGCATTTACTTCTTTTGTTATTTAGCTACAAATGAGAAAATAGCTATTACTCACTTATGGCATGCAATAGAACCCCAAAGTATGTACCATCTTATAGCTAAGGACAAAGTAGCTGAACAACATATTTTAGGAAAACACTCTAACTGCAATAGTTTTGGAGTTACAATGGCTTTACTCAACAGTCAGAATTTCAAAGTAGCTATTACTCAGCTATCCAAGGTGCAACAGGTCTGAAACTTTACTATGTGATAGCTTACCAAAAAGTAGATGAACAACATATTTGAAAAGATTTCTGTAACTCTAATACTTTTGAAGATATTTGACATTTACTCCTTTTGTTATTTAGCTACAAATGAGAAAATAGCTATTACTCACTTATGGCATGCAATGGGACCCCAAACTATGTACCATCTTATAGCTAAGGACAAAGTAGCTGAACAACATATTTGAAGAAAAAGTTGTAACTGCAATAGTTTTTGAGTTATGAGCCCTTTACTCCAAGTAGCTAAGATAGCTATTACTCAGTTATCTTTAGGCCTAAGTCCATAAAACCAAAATAATTTTCGAGGGCGTGAAAATTCATTGGGACAATTAATTTACAAAAAATCTGTAGCTGTAGTAGTTTTGGAGGAATCTGCGTGACTAACTAACGCACGCACACACGCACGCACGCACACACAGGCATCATTTCATAATCTCCCTCCCGGGCTAAAGCCCGGCGGGAGATAACAATGAACTTTGCACTACCTTTTTTGTCACCACCATCAGAACTTCCAAATCCACCACCAGAGTTGCCAAACCCACCACCTGAGCTGCCAAATCCACCACCACCACCACCACTCTTGCCCCCAGTTGGACAATCTCTGGACATGTGGCCTTCTTCACCACACTTAAAGCAACCCTCTGTAAAAGTACAGCAGACACTAAACAAGGTCAACTAAGGAATAACACACGACTAGCGTGGTATTTTGCAGGGTTTTCCAATGAATAGCGATACTAGTAACACAAAGGCGAAGCCGGAGTGTTTCAAATGAGCTATGAGTTCTAAAACTATGCATAACCCCACGTTTGGAGTGTGTTATTCCGATTGTAACATGACATTTTATATTTGGTTACTGTTTTGGTGTAGATTTGTAGTGCATATTCTTCATAATTTTACTTTTAAAAAGTGAAGTGAGATTATCACCCACCGATGTAAAACTGGGCTTGAGATTATGCTCGGTTTTACCACGGCGATTGACCAATCAGAATCGCGGACACAAGCATGTCATGTGAGAATATGTGCTTGTTCATTGTTCATTCCTTCACTACTTTTAAAAGATAATTATAACACCAGAAGGTTAAGAATCTACCATTGTTTTCTTTAATATAGCATTCTGACATTTTTCTACCACCACTAATCCTGGCTTTAGTTTAAAGCAGAGGTCGATTCGAACAAAATTCTGACCAATATGGCAAAATATAGGTATTCTACATATACTTGAACCCCCCGCAATGTTTTGGAAAATTATTCTTTGCTTGTATGTAGAGGGTATGGCCAAGTAGTCAACACTTCATGAAAATTTGAACCCAATTTTAAGGATCGAATGCCCAGATATACACAAAATACTACTGAACTTCAGTAAACTCTAATGGTTGGACCATGTACTAAATTGAAAACATATCCCCAGCGGTTTGACGCAAACAAATTTTGATATTCTGTTGACACTGAGGTGGTGAAAAAATACCACACACTTTGTGGTTCAACTGTTTCCAACACTAACAAGTATGAACTTTTTCATAAACAAAGCATCTTAGTAACATACTCAATTTGATATATTTTTATGATTTTTCCTGTGAAACATGCAATTTTTAATCAAAATGGAATAAAGTAACTATTTTCCAAGATCATCCTACTTTTCTTATCTCCACCAAAGCCACCGCCTCCTGTCGCTGCATTAGGACATTCTCTAGACATGTGACCTTCCTCTCCACATTTAAAGCAGCCCTCTGTCAAAAAATACACAAAAAACAGTAACATAGTTTGGCAGAATTCTCTTTCAAGGAATACTCGGGACTAAATTGAAAACATATCCCCAGCGGTTTGACGCGAACAAATTTGCAAATTTTAATTAGTAAATTAAATTTTTATTAGTTAATACCTTACCTAACAGATGATAGCTATTGTCCGGCGCCAGCCAGTCCCACCAAACGCCAGAAAAAGACGTCCCGAGTTTCACCTCCGGCCGGACCGGTACACTCCAATCCACTCACCAGGTGGCCTAGTTCCTGCTTCATTCGGGAGAGGGACGTGACGTCACAGCATCTTTTTCATTCCAAATTAGATTAATAGAAGCTGAAAAGCGGGGAAGGCCGGGTGGGAATCTCCCGTCTGTTAGGTAAGGTATTAACCAATAAAAATTTAATTTACTAATTAAAATTTGCAATTTTATTGCGTTAATACACCTTACCTAACAGATGATAGCTAGAATAACTACCTAGTGGAAGGAGGGCAGCTTCCTCAGGACTAGAAGGAACTCTATAAATAGGCACGTAATCTCTGGCCTGGTTAACAAGGAAGCCAAAACTGCTCTGGTTCCAAGCAGTGCCCCCCCCCCCCCCCCCCCCCCTTTTGTTCCTTTCTGCTCTGAGAGGAGGAAGAGAGGAAGAGTTCAGTCCTAGAGATTCCAGTTACCCCTTGGAGTGGAATAAAGGTCTCATACTCTGCGCCTCAGGCACCCAAGTAAAAACCTTAAATGAAAAATTTTTAACTATTATGTAGACTATTTACAGAATAGGAGCCAAGAAGGTTTATTGGTGGATTTGCTGGGCAGCCACCACCGGACCTAAATGAAAAAGCTCCGAATCTGCCCAAGCAACATCTTAAAGGTAGAATTGAGTAAAGGTGTTGTGGGACTTCCAGTGGCATGCAGCTAAGATCTGGTCTAGCGAGATGCCACCCTGAAAGGCTTTGGAAGCCGCAAAGGCTCTAGCATCATGTGCTTTTACCTGGTGAAGGGTTAGAGCCTCCTGATCTGATAGTTCATAACAAAGGATAACTGTCTGCTTAATCCAAGACGAGATTGTAGCAGGAGAGATATCCTTCATGAAACCTTTTTTTGAAGGAGACAAAGACCAGTTCTTTGCCTTGTCTGAGATCTTGTGTTTTGTCCAGATCGTAGCGTAAAGCTCGAACTGGACAGAGTGACCTATCCTCCTTCAGGGATTTGTCCAGAGTAGGAGCCAGAGCCGGGATTACCACTGGAGCCACACACTCTGGACCCTCTTTTGCCAAGTGGTTCTTAGCCAAGAAACTTGGTGACAGGTAAAGGGACACTTTTGACCAGTCAGCTTGGTGTCTAATATTTTTGTTCAACCATGCATGTATTTCACTCCTACGCTTTCCAGAACCAAGAGCTAGGAGAAAAACCATTTTAAAGGTCAGATGTTTTAATGAGGCCTTTCTGAGAGGCTCAAATGGTGGTTTGGTGAGCTGATGCAATACCAAAGAGAGGTTCCACGAAGGAATTCCTTGTCGACCCTTAGGTCTATCTCTATGAAAACTGTCCAAAAGGCGAGTTAAGTTTTCATCTTTGCTGACATTCAAGGAGGAATTGCCTAATTTGTCCGCGATGGCTGATCTGTAACCATCAATGGTACTGGGCTGGAGATTCTTCTCCTGGAAAAGATGTAGGAGAAAATCTGCTATTTGTTTGACAGATGGAGACCTGAAGTCCACCTAACTTGTCTCACACCATCAGACAAAAACGGACCATTTTGCCTCATAGACTGTTCTGGTTGAACTTCTTTGAGGAGCCTCAATTCGTGACGTCACTGGACTAGAGAAACCCTCCTTGATTGCTCGGCTCTAGGAGCCAGGCGTGAAGGTTTAGGTTGGTCAGATTCCTGTGACGAGCCTTGTTGAATAGCTGTGTCACTAGGTCGGGATGAATGGGTAGGCAAAGAGGAATTTGGGACGACAGTTCCACCAGATCCCAGAACCATGGCATGTTGGGCCAACCCGGGGCTATTAGGATCACTCTCTTGTAAAGATGGTCCGATAGTTTGCTGACCACCTTCCCCAGTAACGACACTGGGGGAAAGGCATACATGTCCAGGTTCTCCCAAGAGACTGTTAGAGCGTCCACTGCCCACGCATTGGGGTCCAGCACTGGAGACACGTATTGGGCTAGTTTGCAATTGTACTTTGTTGCAAACATGTCCACTTGGGGACGGTGCCAGGTCTGAACCAGAAGGTTGAAAACCTCGTGATGAAGGGACCATTCTGTCTGAATGATTTGGCCTTGATGAGACAACTTGTCTGCAATCACATTTAGACGACCAGGAATGTGCCTGGCCTTTAGCACAACCTGTCTTAGATTGCACCAGCACAGGAGTCGCCATAGAAGGGCACAAAGTGAGCCTGACCTCATACCTTCCTCCTTGTTGATGTATGCCACAACTGTGGTGTTGTCTGTGGCAACTAGAACTACTTTTCCTTGCACTAAGTGCTGGAATCTTTTCAAGGCCAGCAAGACAGCTTTTAGTTCCAGGAAGTTTACATGAAGGTGACTTTCTGGAACTGACCAAGTACCGCTTGCTGTGAAGTCGCCTAAGTGAGCACCCCAGCCTTCTTTTGAGGCGTCTGTAAAGATTTGAACGGCATGATGCAAAGGGTGCAGAGGCTGGCCTAGAAGGACATTTTGTCTCCTTGGTCCACCATAGAAGGTGCGGATGAAGGGGCCTTGGAACTGGAATCTCTTTCTCTAGAGATTCTGGGAACCTCCAATGTCTTTTGAGGTGCCACTGGATGGGTCTCATGTGGAGTCTCCCCAGGGGCACCTGTTTTTCTGTTGCTGTAAGCAGGCCTATTAGAGACATGAAGGACCTGACTCGACAAGTTGGGTTGGCTAGGATGGACTCCACCTTCTGGAGAATCGAATCCCCAACGGATTTGGGTCGGTTTGATCAATCCTTGAGAGAGATCGTACCTGTAACCCACAAACTCGAACACCTGTTTGGGTTCCAACTCCAACTTTTGCAGGTTCACCACCCAACCCAACTCCTGACAAAGGGCGAGGAGGGATTGGGTGCCCAGGTGGCAGGATTCTCTGGTAGGGGCTCGAATCAACCAGTCGTCTAGGTACTGGTGGATCCTTATACCCCAGGACTGAGCCATTAACTTGACCTCTTTGACCACACAAGTGAACTCCATCGGAGCTGTTGAGAGGCCAAAGGGAAGGGCCCGGAACTGATAGGACTGATTTTGGAAGTGGAACCTGAGATATTTCCGGGACTTGATGTGAACTGGAATGTGGAAATAGGCGTCACTGAAATCCAGCGATGTCACCCATTCCCCTTGTTGCAAGGAAATCCGAATTGTCTCTGGGTTTTCCATTTTGAATGTTTTTACGCTCAAAAATTTGTTTAGAGCAAGATTGGTCGCCATTTTTGGTTTGGTTTGGGAACTATGAAAAGTCTGTTGAAGAAGGCTAGAGATGTTCGAACCCTCACCATCTCTACTGCCTCCTTTTGCAGTAGGGCTTGCAAAGCCTCCCTGAGGTAGAGGTTCCTGAGGGGGTTTGCATAACCACTGACTATCAAAGGATCTCTCACCAGAGGAGGTCTGATTTTGAACGGGAGAATGTAACCGTCCTTTAGGATGGACACTACTCTGGGATTTGCACCCAGGAGGGACCACTTCTGCCAAAAAAATTGGAGGCGCCCTCCTACCAGCTGAGCATTGACAACATTGTGGGCATTTGGAACAATGGGGGCAAAAACGCAATGATCTACAGAAAAAGCACTTTTCACAAAATTTATTTGTTTTCACTTTTAATGAGGGACTTCCGTCTTTCTTTTGTGACTGCCCTCTCACATTTAAGACAAAAGGTACAGGACTGACAACAGGACACAATACAGGTTGTTGAGCAGACACATGAAAACTTTGTCTTTGAACACTGAATACATGATCTACTGGCCGGGCCAACGGCACCGGGCTTATTAAACAGTAATTGTCATTTATACTGAGCTGGATCTTTTGCCGGGCGGGTGCCGCGTCCTGGTTGACCACCCCTACCCCGACCTCTAGCTCTGCCCCTGTTGCCAAATGATTTCCAGGATTTACCAGATTGTCCCCCGGACCGGGATGCATCCTGAGATTGTTTCCAGTTAGCAGGGTATGGTTGGAAACGTCCTTGTTGATGTTGTTGCTGTTTTTTGAAACCACTGGTGAACCCCCCATGGCCCGATCCGGGCTGGGAAGTACGTTTGGTGTTTTCAAACGGAGTGATCTCATCTTCAGCCTTTCTTATGATAGAGTCAGGGAATAAAGCATTGAGAGGGCAGTTGCGTAAAGCTGAGAAAGTGTCAGGTTTAACTCCTGCTTTGAGATTATCAAGATAAGCATCCCTTTCGTGCCAAAGTCAGGTTAGCCATCTGTACAAATATGAAGTCAGACAAATGTTGAAGCGACTTCCCCATGGCAAAACTAACGTTCTGATTAAATGAAGCCAAGTAATGAAGTTCGTCCAACACTGCTTGGGCTTTTCCAGAAGATTTGCCTTTTGATAACTCAAGACTGTAAAGCTTTAAGATTCTCTTGCACACTGTCCTAAATTTTGGTGATGCAACAGTTGAGGCCTGCTGACTGGTTGCACACGTAACTCGTTTCTTTGGCTGCTTTTTCCCATTTACACAAAGTATCTTGGGCAATTGGACGTCCTGGAGGGTGAGAGTTAGCCACAGAAGGTTTACAGATCCTGGGAAAAGCGCTGTTAAGTTTGGCCGCATCGTTGGGCCAGGTGTTGACAGATTTTCCAG
The DNA here is from genome assembly GCA_964017235.1 of Sabellastarte sp. h YS-2021. Classification (NCBI taxonomy): domain Eukaryota; kingdom Metazoa; phylum Annelida; class Polychaeta; order Sabellida; family Sabellidae; genus Sabellastarte; species Sabellastarte sp. h YS-2021. The sequence continues at coordinate 154,244,935 of OZ024929.1, read as the reverse complement.
GTCTTAGTGGATCTTTCGGCTCAGCAGGATGGATGCCATACCATCTGTTCTGCGATTTGGGTGGCCTCAGAAATTGGTCCACATGGAGTCCTCCGGGCTCACTAGACTTGGAGGGATAACCCTCAACAAGTACCAAGTTCAAAGTTTCTAACTTGTGACATAACCAATCCTCAGGTGGTAGTTCCACTGAAACTTTGCTCACTGGTTGAGTACGGTGTCCTACCCAGGGGTTGTCAGTTCTGGAAGCCGGGGAATACTCTAAGTCCGGGATGTGAGTCCATCCCATGAATGCTCTTACACCCCTGACAGTTTCCCAGTAATTCTGTTCTTCACTGATCACTCTATCAGAGTCTGGTTTCAACATCCGGTTGATCTTCTGGGTCTGACAGTTCTCCTCCCTCGACCGGATCCGGAGGCAAATAACTAGCACTGGATACTGGAAGAGAGTGGGAGAGTGAATCACCATAAGATACCCGACCGGGCTCTGAAAACACAGGTTCGGTTGAGTCAACATCTTGTTCTGGGTACAAATTCTCCAGTGGAGAGGTCATGCACACAGAAGTAACAGCAGTTAATGATAACTTAGTTCTATCTGGATCAGAGGCTGGACCGGCCTGGCCGGAAGGAACGGCAGACAATAAAAAGGGAGCCTGAGAAAGAGAACCGGCAGGCGGTCCATGAGAGACCGGTGCTTTGACCAGTGAGAAGGAAACATGAGGGGAACGCTGTCCCATGGTAATCAAAGCCTCGAGCCTAGCCATCCTTAATGACCACTTTTCATCTAAATCCTGTAATTCTTTCTTGAAGGAAGGCTGAGGGAGGGATAGATCTTCCGAAGTATTTAAGAAAGAGGAAGCCCCTACAGATTTGTCTTGATCCACAGATGATAAAAACAGTTACAGTACTGGGATCTACCAAAGATTCACGTTCTTGTTTCTTTTCCTTTCTGAGCTTGTATGTAGGTGTGGAGAGTTGTAAAACTTGCTCCGGGGATAACAAATCACAAGGCAACTTCTTTACGCATGCGTCGTCGCCATGTCCCTTGTCCCTACAACGGGCACATCTTGAGTGCTGGTCAAATAAAGCCATAATATGGCCGCACGCTCCCTTTCTTTGTCCAGGTGATGCCATGACAGTTAAAAAATCCGTAGACAAAACCAAGACACACAAAAAAGCAATGAACTTAAGAAATATCCAATTTCAAAATATGTGTGAGAAAACAACTTCCTAATTGCGCCAAATGAAAAAGATGCTATGACGTCACGTCCCTCTGGCGAATGAAGCAGGAACTAGGCCACCTGGCGAGTGGGTTGGAGTGTACCGGTCCGGCCGGAGGTGAAACTTTTTCTGGCGTTTGGCGGGACCAGCTGGCACCGGACAATAGCTATCATCTGTTAGGTAAGGTGTATTAACGCAATAAAATTTGATATTCTGTTGACACTGAGGTGGTGAAAAAATACCACACACTTTGTGGTTCAACCGTTTCCAACATTAACAAGTATGAACTTTTTCATAAACAAAGCATCTTAGTAACATACTCAATTTGATATATTTTTATGATTTTTCCTGTGAAACATGCAATTTTTAATCAAAATGGAATAAAGTAACTATTTTTCCAAGATCATCCTACTTTTCTTATCTCCACCAAAGCCACCGCCTCCAGTCGCTGCATTAGGACATTCTCTAGACATGTGACCTTCCTCTCCACATTTAAAGCAGCCCTCTGTCAAAAAACACACAAAAAACACTAACACAGTTTGGCAGAATTCTCTTTCAAGGAATACTCGGGTAAGGGTAGCAATTCTTCAGTGCTACTTTATCACTAAATCACATACTTTGTATTAGTTTAGAAATTAATTTAGAATGTTTTAGTGAGATTTACACTAAATTTAAATACTAAATCTATAAACAGCACAAGCGACAAACAGTACATACTTTTTTTATCACCACCAAATCCACCGCCACCACCTCCTCCTGAATTGGGACACTCTCTTGAAAAGTGGCCCTCTTCACCACACTTGAAGCAACCCGCTAAAAAGAAGTAGAATGGAGATCATTATCCAACCTTCAACTCCAAATTTATTTCCAACACATTTCAAATCTGGTTAATACCTCCGTTTACAAAGAATCATGTGATTGATATCAGCCAACAAAACTCAGTTTTAAGACATAATTTACAGCATAATAAAATATCTATTTTCTTGAAAATATCTTGCTCTACATAGGGATTTCCCTGTGGATGAAAGGACTACATCATGTAACAGCTGCACCATTCCTTGCACAAAAGGTACATTTGATTATGCAGATTATTTGCACTGTGAATAGATAAAGTCATTCTTTAGGCCAGTGCTCATTAATTTTTCTTTGTCATGGAGTGACTATTTCTACTCTCCTGAACAGAATTCCAGGCTGTTGCAGGTTCAGCTCCCCAAGTAGTGTTAAAACCCATTTGTACTTCTGGTTAAAGACTTCAAGGACATGTAAAGTCCGAAGGTTCAACCCCAATGACTCGGCCAAGGATCAAACCTTACATTTCTCTATGAAATCACAACACCCTATCCACAAGGCCATAACTACAATTTCCTCCACACAACAGACACCATATCATCCCCTAAACCTGCACTTACATCCAGATTTCTTGGCTCCGAAACCACCTCCTTCTGAATTTGGACATTCTCTGGCAAAGTGACCATCCTTTCCACATTTATAGCAGCCCCCGCCTCCACCTCCTTATGACACAAACAGAGGTTAATCAATTGAATGATTGTTTATGATTAACTTGAGCAACAATTAATATATTTAAAAAATCATTAGATAGAAAATATACATTATATATTAATTATCAATCGTCCGGTTCAGATAAATGAAAAGATTACGTGTATATAGGAACATGGTGTCCAATATATACTCTAATTTGATTACACATGGCTCGACAGAAAAGTATAGACAGAATTATATACATTCTATTCATGCAATACAATGTAATAAAGGAGAATACTGTTTCAGTATTGCAATGATTGAAAGTACAAGAGAAAAAGAAATTGTTTTTCTACAGCAAAAACAAAGCGTCACAATGGGCTTTAATGGTTTAACAAAATGACAATCTTCCTCTGTTTAATATGCTTTTCCATTTATGCAAAAATCCAATCTACCTGCAAAAATGGCTACCAAAAGTGGCGGCAAAACGATTTTTGGCAAAAAGTGGCAATGACCTGATTGTACCCTGGGGGTCAAAAATTTCATAGAAATTGCTCTATCTCTCAGCGCTTCCAAGATAAATGTGTTTTACGCATAATTTCAAGATGGTCCTGAAAAATAGCGGGAAAAAGTTGGCTGATGACTCTTGGGGACACCCTGCAGGTCAAACCAAGATAAATGCATTTTCCGTTTTGCACAGAAATTCAAGATGGCCGCCAAAATGGCAAGAAAATTTTTTTTTGGAAAAAGTTGGCAGATGACTATGGGGACACCCTCTGGGCCAAATATTTTATTGAAATCGCTCTATCAATTTTTGGCAAGTTTGAAGGTAGTGGATGGACCGGTTCTGAAGATAACCGATTTCCGGCACTTTGAAACCCAATGAAATCCAGGTTTTCGAAAGTTTGCGTTGATATGGTGAAAATTTTACGCGAGCGAACATGATCGATGTTGTCAAGAGGAAATATGCATTTGCAACATATTTTGAAGTTTATACACTTCATTTACCATGCATATAAAGTAAAAATGTAAGGCGTTTCCTCAAATTTATATGTTCTTTATTGTTTTGACGAATTTTTTACCAGTAGAAAGCCTAATATAATGACACTTTCAATAACCAGTACTTAAATATTCTTTGCGGATTTGATTTCTGTCTAAACGAAACAAAATGCAGTATGCCAGTTTATCTTTCACACCATTATTTGAAGATGACTCTGCACATACCATACTGGTAAAAAAAATTCAGAATTTCATTAAAATGCTCTCACCATTTGTGAGACAATGCATTTTCGTCTTTTCCGTAGAAATTCAAGATGGCTGCCAAAAAATGGCGGGGAAAACGATTGTTGGAAAAACTTCACAGATGACACGATGGGGTCAAACATTTCGTCGGAATCACTATCTCCAACTGTTTCCGAGAAAATGTGTTTTACATTTTACCTAGAAATTCAAGATGGCTGTCAAAAATGGTAGGAAAATGATTTTCGAACAAAAGCAGCCAGTGACTCTGCGGACACCCTGGGGGCCAAATATTTTATCGAAATCACCATCTAGCTCCATTTCCGAGACAAATGCATTTGAGTTTTACACAGAAATTCAAGATGGCCACCAAAAATGGCAGGAAAACGATTTTTGGAAAAATTTGCAGATGACACTGTGAATAACCTGCGCCCCCAAAATTCTGTCGAAATCACTCTATCCTGCACCAATTTCGAGATATTAAAGAATATTCATTTTCATCATTAAGAAAAATTGTGACATTTAGTTTATCGCTAATAAGTTGGCCATTTTTTATCATATCACTTTCAAAAGTTTTTTTTTTTTTTTTTTTTTTTTTTTTGTGTAGAAAAAATTTATTATAAAATCTAGACATTTAAATCTACAATTACTCTAAAAACAAGTTTAATCCCCATATAACAGAGCATATCTAAGCTTGTGTTGCTGCTGTACGACTATCAGTCTGAGGGTCTTTGGACAACCAAAATTTCCTTTACTGAGCAAATAAGTAAAACTGGCAACAAAAGCTATTCTTTACATACATTCATCACTTCTCTTCTAAACTCTCCATACTTCCAAAAGTTAATGATTTCCAGATATTTACATATAAACCTACTTGCCAAATTTCATGTGAATAGGTGAAACGCTTTTTAAGTTATCATCTAGACAAGCACAACCCTTTGCTTTCCGTCATGTGAATACTCCGATTGGTTGAAATGGCATGACACAACAGTCAGAAAATTTTCCCAGTGCTACTGCAAACATTTGCTAAATTTGAAGATAAGCTGCCCAGTGGTTGCTGAGCTATAAGAAATAGAAAATGAGAGAGCCAGGGGATCCACTCTCTCTGCCCTGAATTGCGGGACGCTTAATTCGGTAAAATTATTCTCTCTGATTTTTCCATTATGAGTGGCAAAGAGCCTGTAGCGTTAAATGAAAAACAAAAATCTCACCTTTACGGTCACTTGATCCAAATCCACTGAAACAAAAAATGGTATAACTGTATAGACATTCACAAAATGTAAAAATATCTGACACAAATAAAATTGTAAGAATTCTTAAACATAATTTTATTCACTTTAAGCATCATTTAAGCAACACCTTAACTGTTGGTATACTGTGATAATTTGGAAATCAGATTTTTACTGACAGGACATATACTCATATTTTACCACATCTAACTTTTTTTAAGTAAAAAAAAAAAAAAACACTTTTTTTTCAGAGTTTTACCTACCTGTCAGACTTTCCACTGCTTGATCCAAAGCCTCCACCACCTACGCATAAAAAAATCTCATCACAATCTTTTCAGTCTAATTCCCCCCCTCCCCCCCCCCCCCCCCCCCCCCCCCCCCAAAAAAAAACTACTTTGCACACCAAAAAATATATCACACATGGTACATAGCATAAATATGCAGTAACAACTGAGAAAATGCACTTCATTCTTCATTCACAAAAATTTGTTACACTTGTACAATTTACTACTTATTTTTACAGACTGAAATATTATCAACACTAAAGTCTTCACCGAGTTTTGCAGGTTTCAAGGTCATAATGGGAGAGGCAATGTGTCCAACATGTTGGTCATGGGCTGGACTTGAAGTCCAAGCTAAGTTAGCATATGCTAAGCATTATATTTTTCCATTTAGTGTTTTACACACACTTTGTACCTTTTCTGTTATATTAGTGAAGGGTAGCTGGAAGAGCAGAGGAAACCAGTACCTATAGTTGGTCAAGATTCTGTGAATTACCAACCAACAGCAAGCAACTACCAGCTTTCCCACATGAAGTCATGCAGGGGTTGGAACACTGATCTCAGAGGTGGGAGGCTTGTGTGTTACACTGCCTACTGTGGCCCCTGTTCAATTTTTAAAAACCAATAGGTGACTCAGATTCCTCCTTGATTTTGCAAAGAAACATCGTTGAGTCTCTTACCAAATCCACCACCACCACCTCCAAAGCCGCCGCCCCCACTGCTGCTACTGTTACCACTGAACCCACCGCCTCCGCTTCCAAATCCACCTCCATCTCCCCAGTCTTCGTCATTTTTTTTGGTGTTGCCAAATCCATTGCTCATTCCAAAGCTATTGGACCCAAATCCACCGCCACCACCCCTTCCACGACCAAAGCCTGGCTTCCTCTCGCTGTCTCCGTTCATGCTGCCAAAACCTCCATCTCCTGAAACAGGTATTAGTTACACTGAAGCATCATCACACCCTCTACTCTGGTTACATTTTTTTCTTTTAATACCCATATTTTCCACATTACTTGGCCATAGTGAATGTCCAACAGAGTCCCAAAATATTAACTGAAGTTAAAATACTTTTACATGTAAACATTTCAACTTAGTTTACAATCAGAAAATACAACTAAGTAGAATATCTTCATAAATGATGTGTGGATAGAGATTAAAAAATACACGATCATACATTTTCAATCCCCAAATAGGAGATCCTTGACAGCATTTACAGCCTTTTATGATTTACAAAGACAAAATATTGCAATAAGAAAAAATATACCATATTAACTTACCACAATTTCAAAATTCTAAGTAGGGAACAAGACACAGCTTTAATATTTGAAACTATTTTAATTACAAGCTGTACAGATCTGGCTATTTCAAGATAGATACATACGTTGAAAATCCCCGGGTTAAAATTCCCAGAATATTTGCAAACCCATAGAAAATCAAAGGATGTGACATTGAAAATCCCCGTGATAAAAATCCAAATGAAATTTGATGTTGGAAAGGGTAGGAGTTCACATATATTTTACTTGTTTTGGAGGATGAGTGATAATACACAAACAGGACGCTCCTGAAGATGATTTTGGTACTCAAGGATTTTAAATCTGGGGATTTTCATGTGCAACCATATATAAAACAGTGGACACATTTATTAGGGATATAGGTATGAACAGCAAAATATCCCCCATCATTCATGTCAAAATTCTGAAATTATTTATAATAAGCAATACATGCTGTAGACACTAATACACTTATGCAAGTACAAATCATATTCCTCGTTCAACAATTGTAATCTCGTGTGTTTGGATTTATGAGAATGTTCCTGTAAAAATGCACAGAACACTAATACAAAAAGAAATAAACTTACAATTTTATGACCCCAGTTTGACTCATAAGTCAGGGTTAGCAGGTAAAGAAATTATCTCCGCTTCAAATTTTGACAGCATTAACATGTATATAAAGTTACCACCCTACTGTTTATTTTCAATTTTAGTTATATTTGAATAAAATATTTGACTATCAAAAATCTACCTTTATGAAACAAGATTTTTTTAGTTTTTCCCTGAATGTTTTTGTAAACAATATCAAATAATTCTATACCTAAAAGAACTTAAGGCTTGTAGTACTAGTAGTATGAAGTATTTATAAAGCGCCAAATTGATGAAGACATACTCTAAGACACTAAGACATACTCAAAGAAGGAATAGTCCAATTATTCCAAAAAAATAGTCCATGTCCATGTAAGCATCCAACAGGGGAGAAGGACTATGGTGGTGGGTAGGCTACCCTAAAGAGGTAGGGCTTCAACTGTTGCTTCAACTAGGGCTGCGAACAGTTACCCAAGCCTCAATAGACGAGTCAGTCATTGCTGGGACTCGAGTCCATTGTAACTACTCATGTACTCACAGCGTATTGTATTATTGCCCGCGAAGTGAAATGTTTGTGTAAAATATGCTTGATTTTTGCATTTCCGCAATTATCAATTCAAGTTGTGGTTTTGCCTTAGAAATGTATAATTTATTCCATATTGTATAATACCTGGTTAATAAGAGGAGGTTATTCTTCAAAAGTTTCACTACCAATTTTTTGCAGAAGACTTCTAATGGTAGATACTAAATCTTGCGGTTACTCCAATTTGGGTCGGTTGTCAGAGTGCGGGTACTCGGTGTTGTTTTTTAGCATCCGTCCCAGCCCTAGCTTAAACCCATTTATACTACTGTGGTTTCCGGCAGCCTGGGGGGAGTCACTACACTGGACTACGACAGATAGGAGGGTTGGCTAAAATTTATTGCCTTGTAGGTAATCAGGTTGTATTTAAATAGCATACGGTACTGAATGGGAACTAGTGTAGTTTCTGTAAGAAAGGTGTCACATGGCTGAATTTACTAAGTTTGCACACAATGCGACATAGGGTGTTTTCAATTCTCTGGACTCTACTAATATTTGACTTTTCTGTGTGGTAGAGCCGACAGATGTAGTAGTCCAGATGGCTGCTGACCATGGCATTTGCCACCTTTACCGCCTTTTCGTGGGTTAGATACCTGCGAACCCTTTGAAGTTAACGGAGACAATAGCAGCATACACCACATAATCAGCCACGTCTTTGCATTGAGTTGTCAGTATCCAGGGTGACACCAAGGTTTTTTTACTGATTCAGTTGCTTCTGTGGTATTTCCAAGGAGACTTACATGAATGGTGACTTAATGGAAATTTATGTTCCATCATCACCGATTAAAATGAATTCAGTTTTGTTGGGATTTAATACGAGCTGTTTTTTTCCATCCACACCTGGATGGCCTCAAGGCAATTTGCCAATTCAGTGATACTTGAGTAAAATAAATAGCATCAGAGATGCCCGTACCCCACAGCCTGGGGAAATAGTTTTCAACACCAGGAGATACAGAAGAACTGAAACAGTGCAAAGATCAGGAGACTTTCAGTGTCAGCTTTGCAAAGGTCCAAAATATATTTAAGTAGAGAATATAATGTTTAAGAGAGACAAACGTGTAAATATTTCAAAGTATTAAAATAGCATCAGAGATGCCTGTACCCCACAGCCTAGGGAAATATTTTTAATACCATGAGATATAGAAGTACTGTATCAGTACAAAGGTCAGGATACTTTCAGAGCACTGTCAGTTATATAAAGGTCCAAACAATGTTTAAACAGAGAAAATATGTCTAAGAGAAAGATAATGCATGTACTCTTTACTTACATCTGGCATGACCGAATTATGGTTTAGATGTTTTGAATATTACCATGCATACAGAAGTGGTAATACATTCAATGAATGCTTATGTGTGGTGTTGGAGCAAAATTGATGAAATTCCATCTGTTACAATGGGAAGTTGTAAAAGTAAAATTCTTATTGAATTCTAATATGACAGACCCAAAGGTGCAACAAGATTTTAAAGGTCAAGGTCACTACGACAAGGTCAAAGGTTAAACCAAGGTCACACCATGATGCTGCACACCTACAACCCCTAACCAATGTCCCTACCAAGTATCAACTTCCTACACCTTACAATTTCTGAGATACAGCCCGGACAAACTTCTTCCGCCCGCCCACCCACCCATCAGGACACCATGGGTGAAAACAATACCCCGACAGTCCTTAAGGGCTGTGGGGTAAAAAGTGCCAAAATATTAGATAAAAGCTTATAATTTCTTCAAAATTCTTTCCAATATTTTCCTTCAATTATGTGAGCTGACAAGCCAGATTGAGGTTATAAATTGTCGTAACCAAAACATGGCCGTTCTGCTCAACGTAATTGTAAGTACTGTATAAAGTCTACAAATGCATGAAAATTGGGGATAAAACCTTATAATATCTCCAGATTTGGGTTATGTTTCCAATATTTTAACTCTTCCTTACATTATATATGCGGACAAGTGTAGTGGCGGTTGTAAAATCTCATCACGGTATTTCAGTAAAATGCTCTCAATACCGGACCTACCGACCCATCCCTAGTTTATATCTACTGCCATATTTACAGGAAGTGGTACTTTTGGTTGACTGTAAATGCCGGAACACCATTATTCTGACCAGATTGACCTATACTTCATCCTGGAAAGTGTTTCTTAATTCGTGATCAACAATGGAGTAAACTAATCGATTTGGGGTTATCGGTCGGAAAAATGGACGAATAATCGACCCTGAAAGTTGGAGGCAAGTCTCCGAGCACTAGCAATTATAGTACCCAAACTCCCAAAGGGTCCACAATTTATTCAAAATTTCTCTATCTAAAATTTGCTCAAAAATGTTGTATCTCCAAAAAAAAAAAAAAAAAACAGTTTTTGAGATAAGCAACATTTTCAATTTCCCCCAAAATTTAATATGATGAACGGAATTCGGAAAACTAAAAATTTTTCAGGGACATTATATCCAGGGTCTAAAATAATATATATCCATAGGGTCCAAAATTTGCTCAAATTTTTTTTTATCTCTAACAGTTTTCGAGATAATCAATATTTATGATTTCCCCCCAAAATTCAAAATGACTGGACAGAATTCGGAAAATTAGAAATTTTTCAGTAATATTATACCCAGGGTCTATAGTATCCAAAGGGTCCAAAGTCTATTCGAAATCACTACCTGGAACTCTTTTTGTTACAACTGACATTTTCAATTTGTGCCAAAAGGCTGCTATTGGTCTTCAAGGCCTTACCAATACATACACACATACCACATTTAAAGGTCTATGTAAAATATTCAAGTTATCGCATACAAAAGGCAAAAATATAAACAAGTACTAGTGAGTGGAATCGCCTCAATTTTCGTGATCGATTATTCGTCCATTTTTCCGACCGATGATCAACCCATAATCGACTTTTCTACTCCACTGTAAGGCAATATATCATGAAACACTTTCCGGGATGAAGTATTTGTCAATACGGTAAGAATAACGGTGTTCCGACATTTAGAAGCTACTAAAAGCACCCACTTGCGGTAAATATGGCGGTAGTAATAAACAAACACAAAATTCGTGAGAAATCTATTGATATATTAAGGTAAAGTTTAGAAAGCCGCTTAAAATATGAAAAAAATACATGGATATTGAGACACATAAAGAAGGGTAAGATTTAATCGATTTCTAGAAGTTGTCAGTGAACGAACGCGATTGTACCATGACACCGACGATTGAGCGAACATTGGTCTAATCATCCACCCACTAACAAGTACCTCCATTTCGAACTTTAGAAGGCCATCAAAGGTCTTCTAGTGGAAGGCTGAGTCCACAAAATAAGTGCATACATACAGGGAATACATGTATATCAGACATGGGATGAACTGTTCTGTATGCGAGCAATAGACCAAAATGTGAAGGAAAGCCCCGAATGGAACTTAAGATTGCTGCCATTGCTCTTCCAATTAAGGCAGAGTCCACAACACAATTGCATGCATATGGGGGACATACTGCATACAACAGCCATAGGATGTTGTCCTTCTGTATCCAAGTACTAGGTCAAAATATGTAGAAAAAATAAATACCCAGATTAGACCTTTAGAAGGCTGCCATTGGTCTAGTCTTACTGATCTCTACCCGCCGACCAAATTTGTATGACCTACAGAAAACATTTTTTTAAGTTATTGCAGTAAAAGGTCAAAATGGGAAGAAATGCCCCCAAATTTAAAATTTAGAAGGCTGTCATTGGTCCTTTAGTGGACGGTTGAGACTGAAAAACAATATGGTCTGAGCTCTTACCCTTATGTAAAAACATACCAAATTTGAGCAGTCGAACTAAATATTTGAGCTACTGCATATGAAAAGAAATCTCCACAGAAAAATGGACAAAAAGACCTATGTCTGAAGGCCAGCCTTGATCTTGACGAAAACGGTAAAGTCAAATTTCTGCATGCTTATAAGAGACATGTATATATGTTGCGTGTCAGTTATAGAACAATCTGACTTATATGGGAGTACGAGCCCCAAATGTGAAGAAATGCCTGATTTTGACCTTCAGAAGTCCAACATCGGTCTTCTAGTAGAGGCCAGGGCCACAAAACATAAGGTTTCAAGGTCTTACCTACAAATAAGCATATACCAAATTTGAAAGGTCTACCTAAAATATTTTTTCAGTTATCACCTATTTAAGAAATTCTGTGGCTGCATGACCCAATGTGCAAAACCCCAAGTATCCCAGGAAATAAAAATAGCCTCGGCGGGCAAGAACCCCAGCCCGCAGGTATAACTAAATGGTCAACAACATTGAGATTTGGGAAAATCTTAGGAACAACTTCAGCTATGAGAAGTATACAGAATCCATGAAATGTTGTCAGTCGTAAGATTCACAGGCCATGATTTCTTACTACTTGTTTTCATATTTTGATACCCTAGAACCAATTATAGGGCAGATATAAAGCCCCTTTAGTATGATGACACTACATGACCTTCAAGCAGGGATCAAAGGTCAATGTGACACTTGCAAAAGATTTGCCGACCATGACTTCCAAGAAGTTCTGTCATTCCAATATGGGAGATACGGCAACCATTTTGTTTTCAAAACAAGGCCAAAATTACTCTCAGACAAGCTTTCCTGGCCATTTACATTTTGTGCCAATCTGACACAGCAAGCTGCAATATTTTAAATTTGAGAACATATTGATTTTCGACTAAATCGACTATGGCAGCCATGTTGCTTTTTAAAATGAGTACCATAATTTTTTCTGCAAATTTAGTGAAGATATGCAACTGCGGTAACATTGATTTAATAGCGCCCCTTTCTAAATTAAGAATTTTAAGACTGAAAGTATTTAAAGCATGGCCATGGCAACAGGTATTGTCTGATACCCTCCCAAACCTACTCATCTGTAGATCCTGTTTAACATATCCCGAAAATTTGGTGAAAATCCATGCATCGGTTTAGGCTGTGGAACACCCACAAACATTAAAACCCTAAATTATTTAAAGTGTTGCCATGGCAACAGTTCCATGGCAACAGTTGTTGCTAGATACCCCCCAAAAACTAGACATTGCGTCTTAACACAGTGTATCCCCGGACGGGACATGGTTGAAGCGTGAATGTGTCAGGCTTGAGCTTTTTTCCTGGAGCACCAAGTCAGGATTCTCAATAGTAGGGCACCAAGAGGGCCCGACTAACTCCTCCCCCTTACCCCCCCCTCCTTAAATAGGCAACCACCATGATGTTGTCCGTAGCTATGGTAGCAAAAAGGTTCAAGCAGAGGTCTTGGAACTCCTTTAAGGCCAAAAGACCGCCTTGGTTCCAGATACTTTATGTGTAACTTGCTTCTGGAATGGACCAGGTTCCCCTTGCAATGTGTTCCCCTACGTAAGCACTCTCCCTTCTTGACGCATCTGTAAGGATTTGCAGAGCATATTCAATTAGGTGTAATGGTTGATCTTGAAGCACATTTGTCATCCTACAACCACCATTTAAGATGGGGTGGAGTGAACTGGGATCACCTTTTCTAGTTAGTCTGGTACCCTTCAGCTGTTCTTCAAGTGCCACTGTATCGGCCTCATGTGGAGGTGACCTAGGTGGACTTGCTTCTGTATGGGTGTCAGTAACCCACACAACCCCACTGTGTAAAACACTAATAGCCATTTATGAGAACTGTGACCCCTGGTCTGATTAACAGATAAATTTACCATTGCTTGAGTTGTGAAAACTGGCAAATGGGTTATAATCTTGAGGGGAAGACGCAGTTTGGAAACTCAGGCCCCTGGTGTCCGCTGACACTGCACACAGGCTGGGTAAAAGGCAAGCTGGGTGGCCAGCCTAGGGGGTGGACCACTGTATCTCACTGGAACCTGTAAGAAAAACTTGACGAACCTCCACAGTAACTGATATAGCAGACTTCTTGCTGGCAGTAGGCTGACCAATCCGGTTGAGTTCGGCATCTCACCGGGACCAGTAACTGGCTGGTGTGGGGTCTGATAAGTCGACAGGTAGATGGACAAATCTTGTTGGGAAAGTCTTCTTATCTATAGTCACTTTCGATCAGCTAGGAAGGTCCTGACAGTAGGCTGGCCAACTGGTCTGGTAGGTTCAGGCAAGTCATCTTACCAAGACCAATGACTGGTATAAGAATTTCTCTGTAACCAGTTTCCTCTGGCAGTAACTGGTTGATCTGAGACAGCCACTTGGACCCTTAAAAGGCTACTGCTGATCTGTTAGCCAGTCCTGTGGACCTGCCCAGTACCAGGGCCTTACCAGTTATAGGTGAAGCAATCCTCTGTAACCAGTTCCTGTTGGCTCCATAGTTCTGTTGAAACTCATTGGAGCTGGCAGAACTGGGCGAATTAGACTACATCTCAGCAGGGGTAGACTTATATGAAGCAACTGCCTTCTTCCTGTCCATAACAGTGGAATCAGCAGATTTTCTCAGTAAGTCTGGATACTGCTACTCCATCATGTACTCAACCTCCAAAGCCATTTTCAATAGTTTCCATGCAATACAGTCAGCAGTAAGTGTGAAAATATCTCCAAAAAGGCCAAAAATGGCCTCGGTCAGGTACTTTGGATAACCTGTGGATGACCTTCAATGATGAGCTTCAAGGTCAAATTTCTGCATGCTTATACAGGACATATATATTATATATACCAGCCATAGGATGATCTAATTTTATGTATACGAGTTATCACATCCAAAAGGAAATCTCTGCGGCGGTGGCGTGACCGTACTTTCGTCCGGGGATACAACTAATCAGCTCTAAATCCTCTTGGCGTAAACATATCCTGAAAATATGGTGTAAATCCATGCATCGGTTTAGGTTGTGGAACACCCACAAAGTTTAAGACCCAAAAATCTTTAAAGTGTTGCCATGGCAACATTTGTTACCAGATACCCCAGAAAAACTAAACAACTTTAGATCCTCTTGGGGTAAACATACCCTGAAATTTGGTGATAATCGGTGCATTGGTTTAGGCTGTGAAACACCCACAAAGTTTAAGACCAAAAAAAAATGTTAAAAGGGTTGCCATGGCAACAGTTGTTAACGGATACCCCCCAAAGCCTAATCAGTTCTAGATAATCTTGGGGTAAACATACCCTGAAAATTTGGTGAAAATCCATGCAGGGGTTTGGGCTGTGAAACACCCACAAAGTTTAAGACCAAAAAAATCTTACAAGGGTTGCCATGGCAACAGTTGTTACCAGATACCCCCAAAACCTACTCAGCTCCTACTCAAGGGTTTAGGCTGTGGAACACCCATAAGCTTTATGCCCGCTGCCACCGCCGCCGCCTGGGGTTAAAAATTTAAAGATGAACTAGATTGGGCCAACTCGGCGCCAACATATCCCCAGACAGGTCATCACTCACGCCACAGGTTTTGATCGGGAATTTTTTATTTAATCCATTTGTTGTATGCCATAAATATTGGGAAAAGTTATATGAACTTCAGCACATCAATCTACTAAGTTTATATCTTCCCAAGGAAGATGGTGTATCCCCAGACGTCGAATACATAACTCAACAGATCATATTTTCAATCTTCCTGCAATGATAACTCTGAACCTATTTTCAAAGTATTTAAATGATTGATGATTGAATGTCCATTCTAAATTAATAATCTCAAAAGAGCATATATGTTACTATATTTGTTGACAAATAAAATATTCTTTTTAACTCAACTCATCATACTTTTCAATCTTCCTGCAAAGGGTATCTCTGAACCTATTTTCAAAGTATTTAAATGATTGATGATTGAATGTCCATTCTAAATTCATAATTCCAAAAGCGTATCTCTGTTTCTATATTTGTTCACAAATAAAATATTATTTTAAAATCATATATTATTTATATTATTATTTTATTATATTATTTTTAGAATTTGCATTGTTTTTCAGTTATTCATTTCCTCAATTCCTATATATGTGGTCCATATATATGCAACCTAAATATGTGATACAATCTCAGTTCTGACTCCCTTTGTCTTAGATAATTAGATAATGAAGCAAACACCACCTCCCACCCCCACCCCACCTCTCTCCCCTTCTCCACACCTCTCTCACTGTTACAGAAGATCTGTATACCTTTGTTTATTTAGTGTCACTCAATAGCTCGAGGTCCCAGAGGTGGGTGGGGGATGGGGGTGGGACTACAAAGAGATGGAGTGCTGCAGCACAAATGGTAAACAAACACTTATAATATAAAAGGGGTAATCAAATACAAAAAGCTCAGTTAATCTTATCACTAAAATAAAATCAAATATATAAATAAGGAATGTCCAACAGGAAGATTATATACCTCCAGAATTAAATATAAACTAGATTGGGCCAACTCGGCGCCAACATATCCCCAGACAGGTCATCACTCACGCCACAGGTTTTGATGGGAATTTTTTAAAACATAATTACCCATTATTATATGAACTTCAGCACATCAATCTGCTCTGTTTATATCTCCCCAAGGAAGATGGTGTATCCCCAGACGCCGAATACATAACTCAAATTATATTTTCAATCTTCCTGCAATGATAACTCTAAACCTATTTTCAAAGTATTTAAATGATTGATGATTGAATGTCCATTCTAAAATAATAATCCCAAAAGAGCATATCTGTTTCTATATTTGTTGACAAATAAAATATTATTTTTAACTCAACTCATCATATTTTTCATTCTTCCTTCAAAGTATTTAAATGATTGATGATTCAATGTCCATTCTAAAATTCATAATCCCAAAAGCACATATCTGTTTCTATATTTGTTCACAAATAAAATATTATTTAAAAAAAAATGATTTATATTATTATTTTATTATATTATTTTTAGAATTTGCAAATTGTTTTCAGTTATTCATTTCCTCTATACCTATATATGTGGTCCATATATATGCAACCTAAATATGTGACACAATCTCAGTTCTGACTCCCCTTTGTGTTATATGTAATGAAGACCACCACCTCCCACCCCCACCCCTCTCCCCTTCTCCACACCTCTCTCACTATTACACAAGATCTGCAACCCCATTGAGTTCTTTGTTTCTCATCTGATATCATTAAATACCTTTGTTTATTTAGTGTCACTCAATATAGCTGGAGGTCCCAGAGGTGGGTGGGGGGAATCCGGGTGGGGGGATGTGGGTTGAGCATAAATGGTAAACAAACAATCTATATAAAAGGGGTACTCAAATACAAAAAGAATTGAGAATTTTAAGTATGTGATTATCAACTGAAATGAGTTCATAACTGTAGGAGCTGTGCCAAAATTAACTGAGGCAAGTTGAATAAAACTGGGCTAGTTGAGGGTTAAAAATCCCCTAGTTTTACTACATAAGGATATAATTTCATTAATATTGGGACTTAAAGCTCACTTAAAGTGTCCATTTTGTCTACTTCAATATGTTTCACCAGTTTCATTTTAAAAAGTGAAAAACTCAGCAAGCAGAGGTATAACACACAAAAATAAGTTCTTAAAAGACTAAGATAGCCATAACATTATTAATATTCAAAATTTAAATAGACAGGCATTTCCTTTTAAAAATTCAAAGATTTCAGCTCTATAACCCACATAGTTTGACAGTTACTGGGCTTTAAAGTGGCATAATATCCATAAATTGGGTTTCTGTGAGCATTTTACAATTGTTAAAGAGACCTTAGCAATTAAACTACAGATCTGAAACTTTTTGGGGGGACATACATAAAAAACAAAAATCATATATAATACAGTTTAAGACTTGTCACACTAAGCATTTCCAAATAACAGGGCAAAATACGGAAAAAATGTCAAAAAAGGCACTTGGGCGAGTGTCTATGGCCCTCATACACAGGTTAAATGTCTACTAAAAACCTTGATTTTCGGCATATGTAAAAAGGACATAATAATGCATTCCCAGATGGGATTTCAGCTCCATCAATCACATAGTTTAACAGTTACAGGGCTTAAAGGTGGTAAAAAGTCCAAATATTGGGTCATTGTGGGCCTTTTAGAGATCTCGATGTGGCTTTCAAATTAAAGCTTCAGACTTAAAATTTGTTACATAATAAGATTACACATAGAATATGTATCTAATAAAGTTTGAAACTTCTCAGACTTACCATTTCCAAGTTACAGAGCAAAATATGTGAAAAATGTCTTAAAAGGGTCACTCAGGTGGGTGTTAAAGGTCCTCATACACAGGTTAAATGTCTACTTGAAGCCTTGATTTTTGGCACATGTAAAAAGAACATAATAATGTATTCCCAGATGAGATTTCAGCTCTATCAGTCACATAGTTTAACAGTCACAGGCCTTAAAATTGGCAAAAAGTCCAAATACTGGGTCTTTATGGGGCCTTCTAGAGACCTAAATGTGGCCTTCAAATTAAAGCTTCAGACTTAAAATTTGTCACATACTAAGATTACACATAGAATATGCATCTAATACAGTTTGAAACTTCTTAGACTTACCATTTCCAAGTTACAGGGAAAAATATGTGAAAAATGTCTAAAAATGGTCACTCGGGTGGGGATTTATGGTCCTCATACACAGGTTAAATGTCTTCTTAAAGCCTTAATTTTTGGCACATATAAAAATAACATACTAATATCTTCTCAGATAGGATTTGAGCTCTATCAGTCACATAGTTTGACAGTCACAGGGCTTAAAAGTAGCAAAAAGTCCAAATATTGGGTCTTTGGGAGCCTTTTAGAGACCTCAATTTGACCTTCAAAATTAAAGCTTCAGACTTAAAATCTGTTACATACTAAGATTACACACAGAATATATATCTAATACAGTTTGAAACTTCTCAGACTTACCATTTCCAAGTTACAGGGAAAAAGATGTGAAAAATGTCTTATAAGGGTCACTCGGGTGGGTGTTTATGGTCCTGATACACAGGTTAACTGTCTATTAAAGGCCTAAATGTTGGGGCACATATAAGAAAACACATAGATATATTCCCAGATGATATTTAACTTAGATGAGAGACATAGTTTGAAAGCTACAGTGCTTGAAAGTGGCAAAAAGTGCATAAATTGGGTCTCTGTGGGCACTTTTGAGACCTTAAGTCGACCCCTTTGGGTAAACCTACAGCCCTAAAATTTTCTACAGACAAGGATTACATATCAAAGTTATACCTAGCGCAGTTTGAGACTCATCAGAATTATCACTTCCAAATTATAGGGCAAAATATGTGTAAAGTATAGCAAAAAATCCCTAAGTGGGGGTATTTATGGGCCTGAAACACAATTTTCTCCTCAACTTAAAGTCATGATTTTCGGCACATGTACTAAGAACATATTAATGTGTTGTCAGGTAAAATTTCAGCCAGCTGAGCATCATAGTTTGTGACCTACAGGGCTCTAAGTGGCCAAAAGTGCAATTTCTGACCTTAAGGTGGCCATAAGTTCTTTTTTACTGGGAGTTTAAGGTCACCTTAAAATAGGGATCTTCCTTTGGGCACCCTTAACATGTGTACCAAGTTTGAAAAAAAAATATTAATTTGTTTTTGAGTTATCGCGTCCACAAGGAAATTTCTACGGCGGCGGCGGCGGCGGCGCGACGGACCTGAATCCAATATATCCCCGACTTTCGTCTGGGGATATAATTATCAAACGACACGAACAGATTTATAATAATAATTCAGAATTGAGAATTTTAAGTATGTGATTATCAATTGAAAGAGTTCGTAACTGTAGGAGCTGTGTCAAAATTAAGGCAAGTTGAATAAAACTGGGCTAGTTGAGGGTTAAAAATCCCCTATTTTTACTACATAAGGCTATAAATTCATTAATATTTGGGACTTAAAGCTCACCAGAAAATAACGGTGTCCATTTTGCCTACTTGAATATGTTTAACCAGTTTCATATTAAAAAGTTAAAAACTCGGCAAGCAGAGAGATAACACACAAAAATAAGTTCTTAAAAGCCTAAGATAGCCATAACATTATTAATATTCAAAATTTAAATAGACAGGCACTTCCTTTGAAAAATTCAAAGATTTCAGCTCTATGAGCCACATAGTTTGACAGTTACAGGGCTTTAAAGTGGCATAATATCCATAAATTGGGTCTCTGTGGGCATTTTACAATTGTTAAAGAGACCTTAGCAATTAAACTACAGAACTGAAACTTTTTGGGGGGACATACACAACAAACAAAATTGCAAATTTAATAAGTAAATTAAATTTTTATAAGTTAATACCCTATCCAATGGACAATTGCTAATCCGGTCGGCGCAGACCGGCCCGCCAAACGCCAGAAAAAGACGTCCTGTGTTGCCACCGGCTGGCCGGTCCGTAGTACTGTGCACTCCCCAGATGGCGCCTCGTACTTCCTTCCTGTCTAGACAACCTGACGTCATAGCATCTTTTTCGTTGTCTAAACCTCTTAGACCCCTAGTAAGCTGATAGCGGGGTCGGTGGGAGGGTCTTGTGTGTCCATTGGATAGGGTATTAACTTATAAAAATTTAATTTACTTATTAAATTTGCAATTTTATTGCGTTAATACATCCTATCCAATGGACAATTGCTGAATAACTACCGCTTGGTCGGCGGGTAAGTTACTAGGGACTTATGTGAACTCACAAGAAGTAGCAAATTTTAACCTATGGTCTACGCTGACTTCATCAGGAGACCTATAGGTCCAGGCCTGGGTTGACTTTAAGGTCAGGAAACCCTGCAAGGCCATGGTCGGTTGCCAGCAGCCGGTTACCCGGGGCTATACCGCCGTCGCCCCCCCCCCCCTTTTTGCAGACCTGCTCTGAGGTAGGGGAAGAGAGGGATGAGTTCAGTCCCAGAATGCAAATAAACCTCCCAAAGGAAGCACGCCACACTTAATTCTTATGTACATGAAGAAACTGTTTATACATATATACAAATCTCCTCAATCTACGGGCCACTTGTGGATCTGCTGAGCAGCCACTACCGAGCCCAATTGGTAAAGCTCTGAATCAGCCCAAGCCCCGCCCTTCATATAGAACTGTGTGAAGGTATTGACTTCAGTGGCAGGCTGACAAGATTGGATCTAAGGGGACTCCCGACTGGAAGGCCTTAGAAGCAGCAAAGGCCCTGACATCATGGGCTTTAACCTGATGTTAAATGTGGGTCTCCTGGTCAGAGAGCTCATAACATAGGATCACAGTCTGCTTGATCCAAGAGGAGATAGTGGCAGGCGAGATGTCTTTGTTGAAACCTTTCTTAAAGGAAACAAAAACCACCTCCTTATTCTGCCCGATGTCTGAGGCCCTGTCCAAATAGTAGCATAATGCTCTGACCGGACAGAGGGACCTGTCAGACTTGAGGGATCTATCCAGAGTCGAGGCCAGGGCTGTTATAACCCCAGGGGCCACACTGGACACTCTATGGCCAGGTGATTCTAGGATAGAAAGCTGGGTGATGGATACAGGGACACCTTTGACCAATCGGATTGGTGTCCAATATATCAGTTTTGCCAGGCATGAATCTCACTTTTGCACTTGCCCGACCCAAGGGCCAAGAGGAATACCGTCTTGAAGGTCAAATGCTTCAAGGGGGCCTCCTTGATTGGATCAAAAGGACTCTTAGCTGGTGCACGGCCAGTGAGAAGTTCCAGGAAGGTATGCCACTCCTGCCTCTGGGTCTGTCTCTGAAGAAACTATCCAGGAGACGAGTGAGATTTTCGTCCTTACTGATCTTGAAGGGTGAATTTCCAGTTATCAACAATGGGTGACCTATAACCATCAATGGTGCTGGGCTGTTTGCCAAGCATATATCTCACTTCTACTCTTCCCCGACCCCAGGGCCAAGAGGAAACTGTCTTGAAGGTCAAATGCTTCAAGGAGGCCTCTTTAATTGGTTCAAAATGACCCTTGTCAGCTGGTGCAAAAAACCAGGGAGAGGTTCCAGGAGGGGATTCCCTTCCAGCCTTTGGGTCTGTCTCAGTGGAAACTATCCAGGAGACGAGTGAGATTTTCATCCTTACTGATATTGACGGGCGAATTTCCCAGTCTATCAGCAATGTCTGACCTGTAACCATCAATGGTGCTGGGCTGCAACTTCCTGTCCTGAACTAGGTACATAAGAAAGTCAGCAACTAACTTACAGGAGGGGCCCCGAAGTCCACCTGATGAATGATACATCACTTGTAAAAATGGCCCACTTGCCTCATAGACTGATCTGATTGACCCCCCTTTGAGGAGCCTCAATTCTTGCTGCCACTGCCTCAGACAAGTCCTGCTCCTCGATTGCTGAGGCTCTAGGAGCCCTGCATGGAGATTAAGATTTGTCAGATTTCTGTGAGGGATCGGATCGAATGGCTGTGAACAGGCTGGACAGATTGGGCAGGCTCAGCGGGATGTGGCTGGACGTAGCCGCTAGATCCCAAAACCAAGGCATGTTGGGCCACCCCGGAGCAATCAGAATGATTCTCTTACATGGGGAGTCTTGCAACTTCACCACTTTGCCCAATATGGCTGATGGTGAGGTGTATGCTTTTAGATCCTACCATGGCCGACTGAGTACATCCACTGCTGTGGCCAGGGGATCCGGTACCGGTGACACAAAACAGAGGCGACTTGTTGTTGAACCTCGTGGCAAATAAGTTTATTTGGGCCGGTGCCACCTACTGCATAGAGTGGAAGACCTCTGGAAGGAGAAACCACTGTTTGGATGGTCTGGCCTAGCCTGGACAGCCTGTCTGCTACCACATTAGGCCGGCTTGGAATGTGTCGTGCTTAGAGTCACTTGTTTCCTGGTACCCAGGTCAAGATTCTCCATAGTAGGGCACAAAGTGGGCCCGACCTCATTCCTCCTTCCTTTATGTATGACACTACTGTGGTGTTGTCAGTTGCTACAAGTACTATCTTGTTTAAGCAAAGGTCTTAGAACTCTTTAAAGTCAGAAAAACTGCTTAAAGTTCTAGATAGTTTATATATACAACTTGCTTCCCGGAGGGGACCAAGTTGCTCCTGCCAAGTGCTCATCTAAGTGAGCGCCCCACCCTTCTATTGATGCGTCTGTAAATATTTGCAGAGCATGTTTTATTGGGTGTAATGGTTGGCCTGTAAGTGCATTGTCTTCCTTCAGCCACCATTGTAAATGGGGGTGCAGGGACCTGGGGACTTGGATCACCTTTTCCAGTGATTCTGGTACCCTCCAGCTGTTTTTGAGATGCCCTGTATGGGTCTCATATGAAGTCTGCCTAGATTAACATGCTTTTCTGTAGATGTTAGTAACCTATCAAGGACATGAATTCCCGGACTGGGCAAGCCGGTAGGGATAGCAGTTTTAACAGTCTCTTGAAGGTTCTGTACCCAGTCCAGGGTCGGTCGGAACCGATCAGACCTGAAGTCAAAACTGGTAGCCTACAAAATCAAAGTCTTGATTGGGCTCCAGCTTTGATTTCTCTAAGTTCCTTCGCCAACCCAGTTGCTGACACATTATTTACTAGTTCCTGTGTATTTTGGAGACAAGCCTGGTGGGATCTAGCTCTCACCAACCAGCCGTCTAGGTACTGGTGGCCTCTTAAATCCTTGTGTATGGCCATCAATTTCACCTGCTTGGTATCACGGTGAACTCAAAAGGTGCTGTGGACAACCCGAATGGCCGGGCCTTGAGTTGGTATGCCCGACCTTGGATGTGAAATCTCAGGCATTTCCTGGATTGTTCTTGTATAGGTATATGGACGTAGGTATCCCTCCTTCAACAGTTGTACTACCTAAAGTCCAGTCCCCAAGGCTTCCTAAGTTCCCAAAAAGAGGGCTTAGTCTGGACCTTATAGGCAGATTGTGTGCCACATTTGGGACATTTGGTATTCTGACAATATTTCCTGTCCCTCCGGGCACTGGTCCGGTCTGGTGACCATGATCCAGGTTAACAGTCTCTCTGTTTTTATTGTGGTCTTATTTTCACATTAATAAACTCTTTGCCCCGGGCCAGCAGCCTGCAAGGTGCAGCATTTACAGAGCAATTGTAATATGTGAGATGTCAGTCCCCTGCCCGGACCTGATGACAAAATTGATTATTATCTCTGCAGTCAAGTCCAGCACCGATAACAGGTTGTTGAGAGGTGTGATAAGGGAAGGTTGCCTGGCAGTAGCTTGGGAAACTGTCCTATCATCAAGATCACTGACCAGTTTAAGAATTCTCTGTAACCCAATTAACCTTGGGCAACTCTGTCCGGTACCCAGACTCCATACCCGGTACTTTACTGTAACCAGTAATTCTTGTAACCGGCAAAAACTGGCAGGTTGGGGTCACCAACGAATTTCGACAGCTACTGGTCTATATTTAGCCAGCTTTTTTTTTTTTTTTTTTTTTAAACCAGTTGGGTTGAAGCACTACAGTAAGGACTGTGTAGCCAACACACTGTTAGTAGACTTGTAACCCATAGAATGAAGTAAGTGTACAAGGCTGTGTAGCCAGTACCAGTCGGTACACTCTGTAGCTAGTTGCTGAAGTGTACAAGGCTGTGTAGCCAGTACCAGCCGGTACACTCTGTAACCAGTTGTTGAAGCCAGTTGAGGCTACTGTATAAGGCTGTGAAGCCGGTAGCCGGTCGGTACATACTGTAACCAGTTATTGAAGTAACTGTACAAGGCTGTTTAGCCGGTAGTCAGTCGGTACACTCTGTAACCAGTTGTTGAAGTAAGTGTACAAGGCTGTGTAGCCAGTAGGTACACCCTGTAAACAGTTGGTGAATGAAGTTTAAAACTATCTTGTGTTGAATTCAGTTTCCTCCATTAATTCCTCTGTAACCGGTTGTTGAAGCAAGTGTACAAGGCTGTATAGCCGGTACTGGTCGATACACTCTGTAACCAGTTGTTGAAACAAAATTTTTCGACTATCTTTGAACGCACGTCTTATTTGTAGATTTTGACAGTTGCTGGGGAAGCCCTTGTGAGCTATATTTAGAAACAAATGTTGGTCGGTGTGTCACGTGACCAGCTTGCTGGTCGGAGGGACAACGTGATTGGCTGATTGGAGATGACGATCTGCTTCGTGAACTGGTCGGTGTATCACGTGACCAAGTTCGGGGATATGCCCTCACTAGACGCGTTCTTTCCTTATATTACAGTAAACGTAAGCTTACTGGTCGACTGATGTCTGTAGCAGAGAAGTCTGTACTAGTACGCTGGAGGGATTACAGGAACTAAACAAGAGGAGAGTGCCCGTGAACGGGCACTGTGTCAGCTGACTGAATGTTTTTGATTTGTGATGGTGATAATGAGAGGAAAGCATAATTATCAGGGAAAGGGCTGTACAGAAATACAGTAAATGGTAACTGAACAGCATGTTCGAAAGATATTCCGAAGCTGACAGAAAAAAAGGACAAAAAAGTTGTGCCCTGCAAATGGTATTATGAAATAAAGTAACAAGGTAATTGTTTAAGAGTAAAAAGTAGGTTAAAAATATTTAAAGAAATACTATAAATGCAATATCCTCGTTCGACCATGAAGAAGGGGTCCAAAGGTCAAATCTGACCATACCAAAAGATTCCCAGCCAAAGAATTTAGGATGGTTTACCATCCCAAACCTCTCGGACCAATAATAAGTGAGTCATAGGCACTTTTTAAGTTTGGCTATCCTTGTTTGACCTTGACGGAGGGGTCCAAGGTCAAATCCGACCACACAAAAAAATTCCCAGCCCATGATTTCCTGTAGCTTGTTTACTATCCCAAACCTGTAGGACCAATAATAAGCGAGTTCTAAGCAATTGTAAGTTTGGCTATCCTCAATTGACCTTGAAGGAGGGGTCCCAGGTCAAATCTGACCACACCAAAAGAATCTCAGCCCATGATTTCCTATATGTTGGTTTACCATCCCAAACCTCCAAGACCAATAATACGCGAGTTATAAGCACTTTAAGTTTGGCTATCTTCGTTTGACCTGGAAGGAGGGGTCTAAGGTGAAATCTGACCACACCAAAAGATTCCCAGCCCATGATTTTCTATAGGTTGGTTTTCCATTCCAAACCTCTAGGACCAATAATAAGCGAGTTATAAGCACTTTTAAGTTTGGCTATCCTCATTTGACCTTGAAGGAGGGGTCCAAGGTGAAATCCGACCACACCAAAAAATTCCCAGCTCATGATTTTCTATAGGTTGGTTTTCATTCCAAACCTCTAGGACCAATAATAAGCGAGTTATAAGCACTTTTAAGTTTGGCTATCCTCATTTGACCTTGAAGGAGGGTTCCAAGGTCAAATCGGACCATATTAACAGATTCCCAGCCCATGATTTCCTACAGGTTGGATACAATGATTTACTCAACAGTGAGAACCTGAAAGAAGCTATTGCTCAGCTATGCCATGACATAGAGGTCTGCAATTTCACTATGTTATAGCTGACCAAAACGTCTGTGAATAACATATTTAACAAAATACTCTAAATGTAATAGTTTTCAAGTTACTACTGATTTACTCAAGAGTGAGAACCTCAAAGTAACTATTACTCAGCTATGCAATGAGCTACATGTCTGAATTTTTGCTCTGTTATAGCTGACCTAAAAGTAGGTGAACAACATATTTAAGCAAAATACTGTAAATGCAATAGTTTTCAAGTTACAACTGATTTACTCAATAGTGAGAACCTGAAAATAGCTATTGCTCCGCTATGCCATGAGCTATAGGTATGTAATTTCACTATGTTATAGCTAACCCAAAAGTAGGTGAACAATATATTTTAACAAAATACTCCAAATGCAATATTTTTCAAGTTATAGCCGATTTACTCAACAGTCAGTGCCTGAGAATAGCTATTGCTCAGTTGTGCCATGAGCTACAGGTCTGTAATTTCACTATGTTATAGCTGACCCAAAAGTAGCTAAATAACATATTTGCACAAATTTCTGTAAAGGCAATAGTTTTCCAATTACAACTGATTTACTCAACTTCAAAGTAGCTATTACTCAGCTATGCAATGAGCCACAGGTCTGGAACTTCACTATGTTATAGCTGACCCCAAAATAGGTGAATAACATATTGCAACAAAATACTCTAAATGCAATAGTTTCCAAGTTATAAGTGATTTACTCAACAGTGATAACCTAAAAGTAGCTATTACTCAGCTATGCCATGAGCTACAGGTCTGAAATTTTACTATGTTATAGCTGACCCAAAAGTAGCTGAACAACATATTTATACTAAATTCTCTAAATGCAATAGTTTTCAAATTATAAGTGATTTGCTCAACATTGAGAACTTCAAAGTAGCTATTACTCAGCTATGCAATGAGTCACAGGTCTGGAACTTCACTATGTTATAGCTGACCCCAAAATAGGGGAATAACATATTGAAACAAAATACTCTAAATGCAATAATTTCCAAGTTATAAGCGATTTACTCAACAGTGATAACCTCAAAGTAGCTATTACTCAGCTATGCCATGAGCTACAGGTCTGAAATTTTACTGTGTTATAGCTGACCCAAAAGTAGGTGAATAACATATTTAAGCAAAATACTGTACATGCAATAGCTTTCAAGTTACAACTGATTTACTCAATAGTGATGACCTAAAAGTAGCTATTACTCAACTATGCCATGAGCTACAGGTCTGAAATTTTACTATGTTATAGCTGACCCAAAAGTAGGTGAATAACATATTTATACTAAATTCTCTAAATGCAATAGTTTTGCAATTACAACTGATTTACTCAATAGTGAGAACCTCAAAGTAGTTATTACTCAGCTATGCAATGAGCTACAGGTCTGAAATTTTACTATGTTATAGCTGACCCAAAAGTAGGTGAACAACATATTTAAGCAAAATACTGTAAATGCAATAGTTTTCAAGTTACAACTGATTTACTCAATAGTGATGACCTAAAAGTAGCTATTACTCAGCTATGCCATGAGCTACAGGTCTGAAATTTTACTATGTTATAGCTGACCCAAAAGTAGCTGAATAACATATTTATACGAAATTCTGTAAATGCAATAGTTTTCCAATTACAACTGATTTACTCAATAGTGAGAACTTCAAAGTAGCTATTACTCAGCTGTGCCATGACCTACAGATCTGAAATTTCACTATGTTATAGCTGGCCCAAAAGTAGCTGAATAACATATTTATACGAAATTCTCTAAATGCAATAGGTTTTAAGTTACAAGTGATTTACTCAATAGTGAGAACTTCAAAGTAGCTATTACTCAGCTATGCAATGAGCCACAGATCTGAAACTTCACTATGTTATAGCTGATCCCAAAATAGGTGAATAACATATTGAAACAAAATACTGTAAATGCAATAGTTTCCAAGTTATAAGCGATTTACTCAACAGTGATAACCTAAAAGTAGCTATTACTCAGCTATGCCATGAGCTACAGGTCTGAAATTTTACTATGTTATAGCTGACCCAAAAGTAGCTGAATAACATATTTATACGAAATTCTCTAAATGCAATAGTTTTGAAGTTATAAGCGATTTACTCAACAGTGATAACCTAAAAGTAGCTATTACTCAGCTATGCCATGAGCTACAGGTCTAAAATTTTACTATGTTATAGCTGACCCAAAAGTAGCTGAATAACATATTTATACGAAATTCTCTAAATGCAATAGTTTTTAAGTTACAAGTGATTTTACTCATGATGGAAGTTACTGAAAAGCCCAAAAGTAGCTATTACTCACTTAGCTATTGAGACAGGCACCCAACTTACTCACCATATTGTAGCTATGAAAAAAGTAGCTGAATAACATATTTTAACAAAATGCTCTAAATGCAACACTTTTCAAGTTATAAATGATTTTGTGCATGATTTCATGAATTTTAATGCATTAAAAATTATTAAAAAAATTTATAAAAAAAAAAGTAAGACAGATCCAGGTCTCATACTCACACAAGAGAATCTACCTGTGGCCTAGTACATATATGCAAGATATGAGAGAAATCCCTGCAATAGTCACTGAGAAAATTGTGATTAAGTGTTGAAATTTTCACACTTTTGGTGGGGGTACCCCCCTTGTAATGTCTCTAGCAAACAGACGAACAGACAGATTTGCATGCCTTGAACAATTTTTCATCCTCGATAGATAAGGTATCTTTTAAAAAAAACAGCACGTCTCTAGGCCTTGTAGTTTTGGAGAAGAAGTTGTTCACGCGGACGCGTACGCGGACGCGTACGCCCACGCCGCAGAGTGACGACATAATGTCAGCTGACTGACAAGTCAGCTGACATAAAAACTGGAATCACAGTAGACGTGAGCGCAAAGAATGTACTTCCGACCTTCTTGTTTGGTGAATCACGTGATAAACTTCGTGACTGGTCGGTGAAAACACGTGACCAACTTCGTGAAGACACGCGATTGGCTGACTGGATATGACGTCAGAGGTCGCGTTCTTTTTTGCTGGCCGGTCGGCTGATGCTTTACAAGCAGAGAAGTCTCGACCAGTGCACTCTGTAGATGAAATTCCTGGCCGGTCTGAAGTCGGTTCTTCTTCTCAGCCGGCTGTACACTCAAACCAGTTTCCTGGCCATCCACTGCCCTTACTACCGACACAATGGCCGGGTCCATAAGGGTGGGACTGAGAGTGACAAAGATTCCTTCTGTGTAGTAAATACTGGAGAGGTCGGTTGAAGAGATCTGAAGAATTCACCTCTTGCTTCTGATGAAAATATACTCGAGCTAGGCTGGTGTGACTGATGCTTTACAGCAGAGAAGTCGGAACCAGTGCGCTCTGAAGAAATCTGAAGAATTCATTGCTTCTGATTAAAAAACATCAAAAACTCGAGCTGGGCTGGTGTGACTGATGCTTTACAGCAGAGAAGTCTGTACCAGTGCGCTCTGATAAAGAATGCACCTTTCATGGGGAATCCCCTTTATTTACAGTGCTGAAAAATACGTAGACTGAGGTTTTCCGTGATTTCTAAGATGTTTCTATGGTGACTGTAGCTGGAAGGTTATAGATGGTACATTCAAAACAAAAGACACGGATAAAAATACCTGTAAGTAGTATATCCATAATTCCTCAATAAAGTCGATCTGCCCCTAACAACACAATGGTTGAATGGGAGGAAACTAGCAAAATGGCTGCCTTCATATTTCCCGCCGATTACTGCCCTATCATCAACAAAAAATTGAGTCAACTAGGGAGCGTTTCCAGCAGATTTCTAAAAGTATATCCGTGCTTGATCAGAAGGTAACACTTCTACACTGAAAATATCCACATATAAGGTTGAAAATCCGTCATAATGCACACTTTTGCTTAAAATATCTGGAGATGTTGAAAACACGTCTGCACAGTACATGCGCCAAACGAAAAAGATGCTAGGACGTCAGGTTGTCTAGACAGGAAGGAAGTACGAGGCGCCATCTGGGGAGTGCACAGTACTACGGACCGGCCAGCCGGTGGCAACACCGGACGTCTTTTTCTGGCGTTTGGCGGGCCGGTCTGCGCCGACCGGATTAGCAATTGTCCATTGGATAGGATGTATTAACGCAATAAAAATTATATATAATACAGTTTAAGACTTGTCACACTAAGCATTTCCAAATAACAGGGCAAAATACAGAAAAAAATGTCAAAAAAGGTCACTTGGGCAAGAGTCTATGGCCCTCATACACAGGTTAAATGTCTACTAAAAGCCTTGATTTTCGGCACATGTGAAAAGGACATAATAATGCATTCCCAGATGGGATTTCAGCTCAATCAATCACATAGTTTAACAGTCACAGGGCTTAAAGGTGGCAAAAAGTCCAAATATTGGGTCTCTGTGGGCCTTTTAGAGATCTCGATGTGGCCTTCAAATTAAAGCTTCAGACTTAAAATCTGCTACATACTAAGACTACACATAGAATATGTATCTAATAATAAAGTTTGAAACTTCTCAGACTCACCATTTCCAAGTTACAGAGCAAAATATGTGAAAAATGTCTTAAAACGGTCACTCGGGTGGGTGTTAATGGTCCTCATACACAGTTTAAATGTCTACTTGAAGCCTTGATTTTTGGCACATGTAAAAAGAACATAATAATGTATTCCCAGATGAGATTTCAGTTCTATCAGTCACATAGTTTAACAGTCATGGGCTTTAAAACTGGCAAAAAGTCCAAATAGTGGGTCTCTAGACCCATGGGGCCTTTTAGAGACCTCAATGTGGCCTTCAAATTAAAGCTTCAGACTTAAAATTTGTCACATACTAAGATTACACATAGAATATGTATCTAATACAGTTTGAAACTTCTCAGTCTTACCATTTCCAAGTTACAGGGCAAAATATGTGAAAAATGTCTAAAAAGGGTCACTCGGGTGGGGATTTATGGTCCTCAAACACAGGTTAAATGTCTACTTAAAGCCTTGATTTTCGGCACATGTAAAAAGGACATAATAATGCATTCCCAGATGGGATTTCAGCTCCATCAATAACATAGTTTAACAGTCACAGGGCTTAAAGGTGGCAAAAAGTCCATATATTGGGTCTTTGGGAGCCCGTCAGAGACCTCAATTTGACCTTCAAATTAAAGCTTCAGACTTAAAATCTGCTACATACTAACATTACACATAGAATATATACCTAATACAGTTTGAAACTTCTCAGACTTACCATTTCCAAGTTACAGAGCAAAATATGTGAAAAATGTCTTAAAAGGGTCACTCGGGTGGGTGTTTATGGTCCTCATACATGGGTTAAATGTCTATTAAAGGCCTAAATTTTGGAGTACATACAAGAAAAACATATTGATATATTCTCAGATGATATTTCACTTAGATGAGAGACATAGTTTGAAAGCTACAGTGCTTGAAGATGGCAAAAAGTCCATAAATTGGGTCTCTGTGGGCAATTTTGAGATCTTAAGTCGGCCTAACAGGTAAACCTACAGCCTTTAAATTTTTCACAGACAAGGATTACATATAAGAGTTACATCTAGTGCAGTTTGAGACTCATCAGAATTACCACTTCCAAATTATAGGGCAAAATAAGTTAAAAATATAGGAAAAAAGTCCTAAGTGGGGTCTTTATGGGCCTCAAAGACAATTTTCTCCTCAACTTAAAGTCTTGATTTTCGGCACATGTACTAGGAATATATTAATGTGTTCTCAGGTAAAATTTGAGGCAGATAAGCCTCATAGTTTGTGACCTAGAGGGCTCTAAGTGGCCAAAAGTGCAATTTCTGACCTTAAGGTGGCCATAAGTTCTTTATTATTGGGACTTTAAGGTCACCTTAAAATAGGGATCTTCCTTTGGGCATCCTTAACATGTGTACCAAGTTTGAAAAAAAAATATTAATCCGTTTTTGAGTTATCGCGTCCACAAGGAAATTTCTACGGCGGTGGCGGCGCAACGGACCTGAATCCAATATATCCCCGACTTTCGTCTGGGGATATAATTATCGGTTACTCATATACAAAGTAGGGCTGCAACGATTATTCGGTTACTCGGAAACGAAACGATTCAGTTAAATACTCGAGGCAAGAAAAGTGAACCAGGTCTTCGAAAAGAACTAAACATAGACCTAAAATCTACTACAAAATTCTATTGTTTCTTTAAATATATGAATATATTCATATATTTTACAAATATAAGGCGTTTCCGTTTCAATATTTTATATTTTAAGTATTTGCAAACTTTAATTCTTTGTATAACGTTTTATAAGATGGCATTTTATTATAACGTATTTCGAAGAAGCCTCAAACCTCGCAATATAAAGATGGTTAAAGTTTCTTATATTTTGCATTATAAATGCGTCTTTTTCCCAGAATTCAATAAACTATCAAAATTCTTTCCTATTGTGTGGTTTGTAACCATTTTATAAGGCGTGATATGGCAAAATATGAAGCAGTTTATTATACAAGCGATTAACCGAGTCTGAGTCGATTCTTCTAAAACGAGGAATCGAGGCGCATTTTCGGGCTCGCTTGCAGCCCTAATACAAAGAACATGCATTATTTGTGGGTTTAAATTATATGTTCTGTAACAATGAGGCATAAACATAAAATTTGCAAAACGTATTCCAATTGTAAAGTATTCATAGTGCTGTTCAAAAAAAATCTACATATAAATTTGTAAACAACAGAAATTTAAAAAAAGGTTTTCTAGCTTCCTAGAACCCATGCAATATTGCCAAAATAATGTTCATTCCATGATTTATGAGTTTTTTCCATACAATAGTATTTGGGTAGGCAGATTACAGGAAGGTGTGTTAGATAGCTAGCAACATGAAGAAAAGAGACACCACCACACTCTACAAAGAGGAGGCAGATTGTTGGTGTTTACACCTCACTGTACCTCTGTTTGATGACCCTCCAAACTTCTTAATTACGCGACCAGATGACTGATTAGAAAACCCACCTCCACGCCCTGCTCCGCCAAATCCTCGGCCAAATCCACCCTGGAACATACAAAAGAGGAACAGTATAAGAGATACCTGTACAGATGTAATCAACAGTCTGGCCGAGTATCTTGATACAAGTGATTGCCTGTCATTATGGCAATGTAAAATCAACAATGCCGCAAAAATACATATAACTAGAGATTGCAGGATTCCCTCTATTTTAAACCAGCAGTATAAGATTCAGGGTACAGGATTTCGTGTAAGATGTCTTGACATGTTAAAGCTGTAGTTACAATAATAAGGAGATCCCACCCATTGTAAGTGTAAAAGACCATATTCAACCCTGAAGGAGGGCCCCAAGGGCAAATTTGACCCCACTGAAAGATTTGGGGCTCATAATTTCTTATAAGTTGTTTTCACATCTCAAATGTCTAAGACCATAAATAAGGGAAACATAGGCCATTATAAGTATGAAGGACCACATTCAAGCTTGAATGAGGGGTTCACCATGATAATGACCCCACTAAAAGATTTGAAGCACACAATTTCCTATAAGTTGTCTTCACCACCAAACAAGCTACAACCTATTATAAGTGAGACACAAGCCACTATAGATATCAGGGACTAAATGTGACTTCCAAGTAGGGGTCAAAGCTCAAATCTGACCACACCACAAGAATTGGGGCACATGGTTTCTGGCAAGTTGTTTTGACATCCCAAACCTCTATGCCAAATTATAAGGTGCGACCAAAAATAAGGGAGATATAGGTCATTATAAGTATCAAGGACCATGTTCGACCTTAAAGGAGGGGTCAAAGATCAAATCTGAACCAACCCAAAAATAAGTCTACAAGTCGTCTTCACATCCAAACCTCTACGACCAACAATCAGGGAGATATACACCATTATAGGTATGAAGGACCACATTCGACCTTGAAGGAGGGCTCCAAGGTCAAATCTGACCACACCAGAAGATTCCCAGCCCATGATTTCCAATATGTTGGTTTACCATCCCAAACTTCTAGGACCAATAATAAGCGAGTTATAAGCACTTTTAGGTTTTGCTATCCTCATTTGACCTTGAAGGAGGAGCCCAAGGTCAAATCTGACCACACCAGAAGATTCCCAGCCCATGATTTCCTATAGATTGGTTTACCATCCCAAACTTGTACGACCAATAATGAGTGAGTTATAAGCACTTACAAGTTTGGCTATCCTCGTTTGACCTTGAAGTAGGGGTCCAAGGTCAAATCTGACCACAACAAAAGATTTCCAGCCCATGATTTCCATTAGGTTGGGTTACCATCCCAAAACTCTAGGATCAATAATAGGCGAGTTATGAGCACTTTTAAGTTTGGCTATCTTCGTTTGACCTTGAAGGAGGAGTCCAAGGTCAAATCTGACCACACCACAAGATTCCCAGCCCATAATTTCCTATAGCTTGGGATTACCATCCCAAACCTCTAGGACCAATAATAAGGGAGATATAAGCACTTTTCATGACCGACAAAGAAACAGCCGTGGCGGCCATCTTGTTTTTCAAAATGAGGCCAAAAATATTCCCAGTCAAGATTTTATGGTTATGAATATATCCTGCAAATTTGAGAAGGTTAGCTATAATATTTTTTTTTGTTACAGCGGTAACGGTGGAATCTCTCTACACACAGACCAAAAATGGCCTCGGTGAGGTACTTTGGCGGTCTGTGGATGACCTTCAAAGGTCAAATTTCTGCATGCTTACAGAGGACATACCCGGTATACATGTATTATATACACCAGCCATAGGATTATCTAACTTTCTGTATATGAGAACTGGGCCAAAATGTGAAGAAATGCCCAAAATCTGACCTTTAAGAGGCCACCAGTGACCTTGAAATTGAAGGTCAAGGTCACAAAGCAATAGCGTTCATGATATGGCCCATATATACCCACATACCAAATTTGAAAGGTCTAACAAATATATTTTTAACTTATCGCATCCGAAAGGAAATCTCTGCGGCAGCGTTACTGTACTGAATCCTAAGTAACTCCAACTTTCGTCCGGGGATACAATTAGTTGTAAAATCGAACTTGGGATTTTATGTTCAGTTCAACAGCCAAGTCATATTAAGACAGGTCCTCATCATTGTCACTTGTGGGAGTTTTCAACCCACACAGAGGTGATAGCCTGTGATTACATGCCAAACCTGCTTACTCACTAGGCCAATTAGGACCTCAATAATCAGTTGCAATAATCCATATATATTTTCGTAAGAGAAATATGTCTCAAATATGACAGCAAAAAACACTTTGGCAGAGCAAAGTCAAAGGCCACACCATGATGCTGCACACCTACATCCCCAACCAATGTCTCTTCCAAGTATCATCTTCCCGCTGCCATGGGTGAAAAACTATCTGCATTACTAAGTAAGCTATGGAACCATTAAAGGTTGTTGGATAACAAAAAAAAACTTGTGTGGTTGATTTGGTCAATGCCATGTCATAATTAAAGTCCGCACATAATACATAAATCGCATATAAATTTGAACCACAAAGTACTTTTGGGAGATTTTTTAAAACTGAATGGCTAATGTCTGGTTAGAATATAATGAAATACTGTGAAATATATTTTGTATATGAATTTTCAGTATATATATTGGAAAATTTAATAGTAAATTAAATTTTTATAAGGTAGTACCTTACCTAGTGGACAGATGCATTTGTCCGGCGCCTTGCCGGTCTCGCCAAAAAACCGTCCTGAGCTGGGCTCTGGCTGGGACCGGTAGTGTTCTGTTCATTTGTTGCCTACCTTAAAAGGTCCCCTTTTTTGGCTTAAAATAGCAGGGAAGGTAGGGTGGGAATCCCCCTGTCCACTAGGTAAGGTATTCACTTATAAAAATTTAATTTACTATTAAATTTTCCATTTTATTGCGTTAATACATTTTACCTGGTGGACAGATGCAGAATAACTACCCAATGGATGGAGGTAGCCAAATAAGGGGGATTCTTAAGAACTCTAGATACTAATAAAGGGTGGATCCGGTATGGGTTAAGCAGTCTATAGGGATACCAACACCCCCCCCCCCTCCACTTTGTTTTTCCCATATACATATATATATATGTCTTAGTACAGGCTCGAATGAGAGTACCGAGAGACCTAGAGGGGAATGAGAGTTCCGAAACCAATGAGGAAGAAGAACAGGAAATATTGAACTATCTAAGAAGCACCCGAGACCATTTTGGATCATGGCAAACCAGAAGTAACCAAGATAGCGGAAGTTTTTTTTTTTTTTTTTTTTTTAATATATATACAGCATGTACAATATATACAGTATGTACAATAAATACATTATGTAAACTGATGTTCACTGGTGGACAGTGCTATTTGTCCTCGTGGATCTGTTGGGCAGCCACTACAGGACCTAAATGATACAGTTCAGAATCTGCCCAAGCTAAGTCCTTGAGATAGAACTGGGTAAAGGTGTTGTGGGCTTTCCTATGACAGGCTAATAGAATCTGATCTAAGGAAACCCCTCCTTGAAAGGCTTTGGATGCCGCAAAGGCCCTAACATCATGAGCCCAGGGTTCGCGAAGTACCTCTAAAATATGGAGTCCAACGGACTACATGACATCCAAAAAATGGAGTTGCAATCATTTTTTTCTGAGTCCAGTGTTTGTGTTAGGGTTATGAAATGTTCAGTACATTGTACCTTATGGCACATCAAAAATGGGGTACCATTGTGTGAAAATGGGGTGCAAATAATATCTTTTCTCCCTTATTTCTGATTATATTTAAAAATATAGAACCACTGGTTAATTTTCTTTCTACTGATATATAATATGTATCTGTCGATGAATCAATTTAAAAAATATTTTAAAGAGCTGAACTCCAGTCATCAAACTTTATTTTAGTGCAATTTGAGTGAAATTTTTTTGTATTATTATTTTATTTAAGCTACAAATATGATATTTATACTGTTTGATAGAAAAATATTTATAGTTTCTGTTGCTTTTTGTTTGATAAAAATTCATTGGGTAGTTCCAGAGATATAGTTCTTTTGTTACATTCCCTGTCGAATATTTGTTACAGATTTTATTTTCCTGAGGGACTTTCCGGGATTAAATATCAAGAGTTTCCGAGATTTAATATAGTTCGTCTCCCATGAAAGATCACCGTCTTGACTTGTTGTTTCGATTGTTTCCGAGCAGATATCAGGCTTTCTTTCGATGTATAATGTTTTGAGTAGATTTGCTAGTGTACGACACCAGCACTGACTGGCTGTTTTGGAAGAATCTCATCGAGCATGAAATCTCGCTTAACAATGGTGGACGTAAACAACTTGCCAGGAAATCGCTCAAAACCAATTAATTTTAAAATATAAAGCTTTTTTTTCAGTATTATATATATTGCGTCCAAATCTGAAATACCGCGTGTTTAATATACTCGGACGGCATAATCGCGAACCTTGGGTACTGCGGTATAGGTTCAATTGGCTTAGATCCAAGATTGGTCTCCATTTTCTGTTTGGTTTGGGGACAAGGAAAAGCCGGTTGTAAAATGCCAGACGACTTGACAACAACCTTTTCTACTACCAACTTGTCCATGAGATTGGATACTTAGTTATAAGCACTTTTAAGTTTGGTTGTCCTCACTTGACCTTGAAGGAGGGGCCCAAGGTCAAATCCGACCATGCCAGAAGATTCCCCGCCCATGATTTCCTGTATGTTGGTTTACCATCCCAAACCACTGTGATCAATAATAAGCCAGTTATAAGCACTTTTAAGTTTGGCTATCCTCGTTTGACCTCGAAGGAGGGGCCCAAGGTCAAATCCGAGCACGCCAGAAGATTCCCAGCCCATGATTTCCTATAGGTTGGTTTACCATCCCAAACCTCTAAAACCAATAATAAGCGAGTTATAAGCACTTTTAAGTTTGGCTGTCCTCATTTGACCTTGAAGGAGGGGCCCAAGGTCAAATCCGACCACACCAGAAGATTCCCAGCGCATGATTTCCTATATGTTGATTTACCATCCCAAACCTCTAGGACCAATAATAAGTGAGTTATAAGCACTTTTAAGTTTGGCTGTCCTCATCTGACCTTGAACGAGGGGCCCAAGGTCAAATCCGACCACACCAGAAGATTCCCAGCCCATGATTTCCTATAGGTTGGTTTACCATCCCAAACCTCTAGGACCAATAATAAGCGAGTTATAAGCACTTTTACCTTTGGCTATCCTCATTTGACCTTCAATGAGGGGCCCAAGGTCAAATCCGACCACACCAGAAGATTCCCAGCCCATGATTTTCTATATGCTAGTTTACCATCCCAAACATCTAGGACCAATAATAAGCGAGTTATAAGCACTTTTAAGTTTGGCTGTCCTCGTTTGACCTTGAATGAGGGGCCCAAGGTCAAATCCGACCACACCAGAAGATTCCCAGCCCATGATTTTCTATATGTTGGTTTACCATCCCAAACCTCTAGGACCATTAATAAGTGAGTTATAGGCACTTTTACCTTTGGCTATCCTCGTTTGACCTTGAAGGAGGGGCCCCAAGGTCAAATTCGACCACACCAGAAGATTCCCAGCCCATGATTTCCTATATGCTGGTTTACCATCCTAAACCTCTAGGACCAATAATAAGTGAGTTATAAGCACTTTTAAGTTTGGCTGTCCTCGTTTGACCTTGAAGGAGGGGCCCAAGGTAAAATCCAACCACACAAAAACATTCCCAGCCCATGATTTCCTATATGTTGGTTTACCATCCCAAACCTCTAGGACCAATAATAAGCAAGTTATAAGCACTTTTAAGTTTGGCTGTCCTCATTTGACCTTGAAGGAGGGGCCCAAGGTCAAATCTGACCACACCAGAAGATTCCCAGCCCATGATTTCCTATATGTTGGTTTACCATCCCAAACCTCTAGGATCAATAATAAGCGAGTTATAAGCACTTTGAAGTTTGGCTATCCTCGTTTGACCTTGAAGGAGGGGTCCAAGGTCAAATCTGACCACATCAGAAGATTCGCAGCACATGATTTCCTATAGGTTGGCTTCACATTGCAAACCTCTAGGACCAATAATAAGGGAGATATAGGCACTTTTAAAGTCCGCTATGTGGGTTACTTCGGCACTCCGTGGATGACCTTGAGTTAGGAGCTTCAAGGTCAAATGTGTGCAAGGTTGTAGAGGACATGTATATGTGTCATACATATCACCTATGAAGAGATTCAACCTTCTACCTATGAGGAACAGCCAATAGAAAAATGTAGATTATTTTCAAAGAAATGCCCGTGGCGGCCATCTTGTTTTTCAGAATGAGGCTATTTTCCTTCCCAGAGAAGCTTACCCCCCAATGAAGATATCCTGCAAATTTGGTGAACCTAGCTGCTGTTGTTTTCCTCTTAGAGCGTTAACGCCGAAAATCTCTCTACGCGCGGCGGCGTAGCGAACGCTAAACCAAAGTATCCACCGGATCCTTCCAGTGCATACAATAATTATTTAGCTTAAAGTTTTCACAGTATGGTAGGTATTATGCTTGAAAAACAGTTTTTTCAAATAATAGCGAATTAAATCCATTTTCATAAATAATAGATAGTTTTGTATGAAATAATAACACCTCTCCGAGTGAACCTGCGTCCAGTTAAGTTATTTTTTTTCCAGGTTTGGATAATGCAGGGATGCAATATGTTTATTAAAACAAAAAATTTAAAAAAAAACTGTGATGATGTAGCAGAACGAAAAAAAAAAAAAAAAAAAAAACTGGCGAATTTACATCACTCACTCTATTACTGTGTCTGAAAGACTTTAAAGTAGGCGACAAACGATGGTTGTAAAATATTAGCAATATTATAATTTATTTAATTTGCATATTTCACGCTTTTTAGGTGATATTTTGTTGAATTTGAGTTGAAACTAACAGATTTGCGTTGGTACTATTTGTGATAGGCTGGCGTAGGGATACGCGGAAACAGCCCAGAAATCTATATAAGGAGCTGCTGTCAGTAGCTTTTGGCTTTCGTTTGACAAAGCCGCATTTGCCTGACACGAAAGCCCAAAATCAACAGATAACCGCAACAATGATTGTGTAATCACCGCAACCGTGTAGTAATTGCAGAACTCATATACACTTACTGTAATCACCACAATGGTATAGTAATTCTAGCCGCAACCGCAAAAAATTAGAAATCTCCAAATTTATCCTTTTAAGCTGGTTCCAGGTCTTTTATTAAATTATTTTACATTTTTGTAAGGTTTGATGTTACACTATGGCCAGAACTTAGCTGTAGTAGAGGGAAACAATGGTTAGACAGCAAATTACATAGATTTTCATAGAATAATCTATGCTGACTGAATAAAACCAGTTTCTTGAACTTTACAATTATGCAGTTACAGTTCTGAAGTAATCCTTGTAAGTAACATTTAAAAGTTACTCATACAAGTTATACTTTGTGGGTTAAGAATTCTTCTTAGTCTTACTTAACTGTACATGATATCACATGTAAATAAATTAAGTTCAGTTATATAAAATCTATTTGCCTTTCACTTTGCCAAGTTGATTATTACTT
The DNA here is from genome assembly GCA_964017235.1 of Sabellastarte sp. h YS-2021. NCBI lineage: Eukaryota > Metazoa > Annelida > Polychaeta > Sabellida > Sabellidae > Sabellastarte > Sabellastarte sp. h YS-2021. Next base: position 154,204,310 of record OZ024929.1, on the reverse strand, counting down.
CGATTTAGTGCATACTTTTAATCTTTGGATGACAGCTATTTTCAAGTTTAGATTTTTATAGCAAGATTGAATAACTTGCATATACTCACATACAGTTGAATATTACATGTTGTGCGACACAATAAGAGCATAAAGTAACATGATTAACCTTGCTGATTGAACCTTTGGACTTTGTGCAACTTTGTCATATCGAATTGCCCACTTGTTGACTGATATGTTTGGGAGTTTATTTTGATATTCATATGGAATCTGAGACTTGGACTGAAACATTTTGGACTGAAGGTACTTCAGGGTTTCTGCATGGTAATGCAAGGCAAATGAGCTACTTCAGGTAGAGAAGTAGTAGGGACATATAAATTATTTGGACTAATTTACAAACTGGTTTCGGGCTCTTCAGTAATTTTAGTCTTGGGCCACACGCTACCAACCTCTTTCACTGAGTGAAATACCGAGGCCCGCTACACTATCCTTTTTTCACATGATGATTAGTCCAACACAGCAGTTTCAACTAAAATAACACCAACCAATGAAATAGATTTTCACACTATTTTTCCTTAACTTTAGTACTCAATTACACTCACTGCTAAATAGTAAATATGAATATGGTAGTATGTCAACACAGACGATCACAAGATAGAAAGCAAACACTGAAAGTTTCCGCAATGGTTGGTAATTATTCAGTTTAATACTTACACCAAAACCAACGGAAGGACTTGGATCATCATCCCACGTATCCTCCATATCTTTGAATTATATTAGATTTTCTACAAAATATAAATAAAATATTTACAGCTCCACTGAGCATATAACTCCTCAGATTAATCAATTCCAATGCATTCAAATGATTACTGATGAATTTGATTGGCTTACTCGACAGGTATAGCTGACCATGTAACTGTTGATTCTAGAAATTTTGAAATGTGGGGGGCAGTTCCCTCCCCACACCAGAAAATGTAGGGGGCTTGGTCATTAAAATGGGAACTTGTACCTCCGCTAAAGAGGGATTAAATTCAGAACCATTTGTATGTTTGTTACGGATAACGCAAATGTTACTGTAAGGATGTTCTTGCTAAAAAAAAGATTGGATGGAACCTGATCCAACTTAGATCCAATTAACTTTTGTTACTTTTCTGAATCACCGCTTGGATTAAAAAAATATCTCAGACATGGGGCCATATTTTACAATACTTCTGCTACATGGCATACATGCTACATGTCCAAGACATGTACATCTGTTATACATATCACCTATGAAGAGATTCAACCACCCAGTAGAAAAAGGTACAGTAGATCCTCGAATATCCGAACCGAATGGGAGACATACAATCCGGTCGGATAATCAAGGGGTTTGGATAGATGAAGGAAGCAGAAATTCACCGTCTATGGGTTACCGAGTGGGTGATAATTGAAGAAACATCGTTTTTATGTACTAGACTTCGGTAGTCATTGATGAAATAGTTTGATATATTTGCGTAATATAAGTGACCCACTAATTGTCACCTACTTTGCCTAATCTTGCCTGGAGATAACTAGGGGTGTGACGAGTACAAATAATTCAGGTCGATTACTCGGGGACAAAAAATCGGCTCGACATCGAGCACTCGCGAAGTTTAGTATCCACCATTACAGGAACCAACATCCAATATGGCGGCTCCCGTAAACAACAAAAATATAAAGATAAAAGCTTTGAATCACTTGAATTAGCTGATGTCATCATATAATATACTTAATGTTATGTTAAAAATGGTGGATTATGCGATTTAATGCTAGCATGGTATGTTATTTATTTTTATTTCCTAAAAAACGTAACCGTTTCAATAGGTTGTTATATGCACACGAGTAGTCGACTCTTAAAATTGGGATCGAATTTTCGCAAAATTTCCCTCGCTCGGCGAGTGTCGACTGCTCGGTCGCACCCCTAGAGATAGAATTCGGTAAAGAAACACAAAATAATAATGCTTGGAAAGACCTTGACTGAAAAAAATCACTATAATCGTATTTTTAATGCTGTATGCTGTGTATTATTTTGTGAAACTGTATATAGCATTACAGATATTCATTATTATTATTTTTGGATATGGTACTTGACCCATAAAAATTGGTGAACAAGACTGAACAAGAACAACTCCTGCTCCACTCACTTCACATTCTGTGGTAAAATGATGATAGAATTTCTGAATACCGTAAAAGTGCAATAAATATTTCATTAGGAGGAATTTTGTATTGTATTTATTCTTCACAAAATACACCATGAAACTAAATTAATGTATTTCAGATAAAGTGTGACACACAATGGTATTATTTACTCACTTAACACAATCAAAATACCTATGGATTGTGATACACCCAACACACTGATTTCAATTATTTTCCTACCACACCCAACCCAAATAGCTGCTAGTGATATGACCTGTGTAGTGACTTCTAATGTTTTCCTCAAACTTACAACCCATAATACTTTCAAGTGACATAACTAGGGACGTCATCGTTGGGAAGTTTGCTGTCTCGATACCGTGAACAAAACAGTGGGCGATATCGCGGTATTTATCACTAAGTTTATATCTACATTTCAACTGCATATTTTTAATTCAAAACATTATAAACCCTGTAAATTCTCCGAAATAACAAAGATTTTTACTTTATTAAGGGTAAGATCCAAGAATCTTCATTTTAGAATAAGCTGAAAGCCATTTCCAGTTACGAGTTCTGGCTCATGTACACCCACGTATATACTTTTCATTAATGTAGTCACTAAACCCCGGAAATCGGGCTATGAAAACAAACCTCGATATCGTGTGCGGACTTGAAACATCGGCGATATGATGATATCACGGTACACGATGACGTCCCTAGACATAACCTATGCAATGTTGCCATTGTTTTCCTCTGATACTAACCCAACCTACCAATAATGATTCTAATTCTAATAGTACTTTTATAGCGCTCAATCTCTATCTATTGACAGACTCTTAAGACGCATAAAGCCAAAAATCAGAGATCGTAATCATTAAATCAGAGACATTGCAGGGGTCGGCACCACGGAGAAAGACGAAATGAAAACAGAGGAAAAAAAACTAGGGTGGGTAGGCTTTTTCAAAGAGGTAAGTTTTCAACTTCTTCCTGAATGAGGAGAGAGATTTAGCTGAGCGTACGTCATCAGGGAGATCATTCCAAATCATCGGAGCATCGTATGCAAAGCTAAGGCCAAATTGCTTTTTTGACTTATATATTGATGCAAAATGTGGGACCTCCAGCAAAACACCCCGAGATTGACTTCTACGCGTTCTGTACATACTGTGTCTAGGTTTAAGGAAAGGTTCGAAGTATGTTGGATGGCCACTATGTAGAAACTTGTACACCAGAAGAGCGACCTTGAAAATAGAGCGATGCATGATAGGCAACCAATGAAGACTCTTTCTTACAGGAGTGATATGTGAGTACTTGGTGGTATTTGCCACAATTCTAGCTAGACTGTTCTGAACACATTGGAGCCTACGAAGGTCAAGAGCAGAGAGACTTCTGAAAAGAGAATTACAGTAGTCAAGCCGACTTCCAACCAAGGCATTTGCAGCCAAGAGAGCAGCTTCACGTGTAAGATACCCTCTGAGTCGCTTTAAATCCCTGATATGAACAAAACAAGCCTTGCAGATATTCCTGACATGGCAAGAGAAGGAAAAATCTGAATCAAACCAGACACCAAGGTTCCTGATTGCCTCAGCAGTTGACAGGAGGGTACCAAGTATATTGACTGGGAAAAATTTGCCAAGTTTTGTACGGACATTTTTTGAACCGAACAGAATAAACTCTGTCTTATCAGGATTAAGTTTGAGCTTGTTTACTGAGAGCCACTTACTAACATCATCCAAGCAGTTTTTCAGCCTTTCAAAGGCCAGAGTGGCATGCTTGTGTGTGAGATGAACGTATAACTGTGTGTCATCCGCATAAAAGTGGAAATGTATGCCAGGGTGATTCTGAATAACCTTGCTTAGGGGTGTAGTGTATAATGAGAAAAGGATCGGACCCAAAACAGAGCCCTGGGGCACACCATACAATAGCCTTTTAGCATCGGATAAAACAGAGCCGATCTTGATGCACTGATAGCAGTCAGAAAGGTACGGCCTGAACCAGTCCAGAACCAAAACACCAAACCAGAAACTCAAACATTCAATGAGCGTACTATGATCAATCATCAATGGTGTCGAATGCTGCTGATTGGTCCAAGAGAACAACAGCAGTAGCTTCACCTCTGGCAAGAGTAAGGTGGACTTCGTTTTTAATAAAGTAGTGCGGTTTCAGTCGAATGACCTTGCTTATAGGCAGACTGACTAACATTTTCAAGACCATTGGAAGTGACATGGTCATTTAACTGGGAAACCACTATACGTTCAACAAGTTTGGAGATGAAGCTCAGGCCAGAGACAGGTCAGTAATTTTTTAATTCATCAGGTGGTAGTGAAGACTTTTTAATCAAAGGAGAGACTATGGCCTTTTTGAAACCAGCAGGGACAGCACCTTCAGTCAGAGAACAGTTGACAAGCTTGGTAATTGAGGGCAGGAGAATATCCAAGCATTCCTTCACTAGAAAAGTAGGCCATCGATTGAGCATGCAAGATTTAGTTGGTGAATTGGTAATTACTTTCCGTACTTCATCCTCAGAAACAGACTTACAAAGGTCAAATTTGGGTACATCAGAAGGAGCAGGAACAGTGAATGAGTCAGAGTTTGTGAAGGAGTCCCTGATTTTACTTATTTTATGATCTATACACAAGGTTTCCTACTGCTTTTAGGTATTTCTAGTATAAGCCATGGCAACTAGAGGATCGCTCGCAAAAAAAAAAGATAATGTTTTTGCATAGCAAAAACAAAGCGTCCCGAAAAGGATATAAAGGTGAGTGCTAAAGTATTAAGAAAATGCTTCGGTTCTAGCCTTATACTGTTGTGGCAACCAAAGTCAGCGCAGTCTGCTCTATCTAGCATGGTTTTCAAGATATAAGCATTTTTGTGTTTTGCAAAAAATTAAAAAATTCAAAATGTCCGCTATATTTGGCGAGACAAAAATATTTTGAAAATTGGCATGGCTACTCTGCAGAGATACCCAGCAGGTCAAAAATTTTGTTGAGTTCGCTCCATATAGCACGGTTTTGTCAAGACCACTGCCGCGGTGTGTATCTCCCGCCGAGCATTAAAGCAGAAGAAATAGCTTTTCCCAGATATTCACAATTTTTCATTTTCGTGTGTGAAAGCTCTTCCAAAAGTAGGTGAATGAGTTATTTGAGAAAAATTGGCTATCTGCAATACTATTAAGAGATAATTCGCATTTACTCATTTTGAGTAGGTGAGTAATTAGCTATGGGTCTGAAACTTCACAGAGTGAAAGCTCTCCCAAAAGTAGGTGAATGAGTTATTTGAGAAAAATTGGCTATCTGCAATACTTTTAGAGATAATTCACATTTACTCATTTTGAGTAGGTGAATAATTAGCTATGGGTCTGAAACTTCACCAAGTGAAAGCTCTGCCAAAAGTAGGTGAATGAGTTATTTGAGAAAAATTGGCTATCTGCAATACTTTTAGAGATAATTCTCATTTACTCATTTTGAGTAGGTGAGTAATTAGCTATGGGTCTGAAACTTCAAATGAAAGCTCTCCCAAAAGTAGGTGAATGATTAATTTGAGAAAAATTGGCTATCTGCAATACTTTTAGAGATAATTCGCATTTACTCATTTTGAGTAGGTGAGTAATTAGCTATGGGTCTGAAACTTCACCAAGTGAAAGCTCTCCCAAAAGTAGGTGAATGATTTGTTTGAGAAAAATTGGCTATCTGCAATACTTTTAGAGATAATTCGCATTTACTCATTTTGAGTAGGTAAATAATTAGCTATGGGTGTGAAACTTCACCATGTGAAAGCTCTCCCAAAAGTAGGTGAATGAGTTATTTGAGAAAAATTGGCTATCTGCAATACTTTTACAGATAATTCACATTTACTCATTTTGAGTAGGTGAGTAATCATCTACGGGTCTCAAACTTCACCATGTGAAAGCTCTCCCAAAAGTACATGAATGAGTTATTTGATAAAAATTGGGTATCCGCAATAGTTTTTGAGATAATTAGCATTTACTCATTTTGAGTAGGTGAGTAATTAGCTACGGGTCTGAAACTTCACCAAGTGAAAGCTCTTCCAAAAGTAGGTGAATGAGTTATTTGAGAAAAATTGTCTATCTGCAATACTTTTAGAGGTAATTCGCATTTACTCATTTTGAGTAGGTGAGCAATTAGGTATGGGTCTGAAACTTCACAAAGTGAAAGCTCTTTGGGATAGCTGCTCTGCAGAGATACCCTGAAGATCAAAAATTTTGTCGAAATCGCTCTATGTAGCACGGTTTTCGAAATATTAGCATTTTTGTGTTTTGCAATTTTTGCGCAAAAATTTGAAAATTCAAAATGGCCGCCATTTTTGGCAAGACAAAATTTTTTTGAAAATTGGCATGGCTACTTTGAAGAGATACCCTGTGGGTCAAAAATTTCGTCGAAATCGCTCTATCTAGCACGGTTTTCGAGATATAAGCATTTTTGTGTTTTACAATTTTGCGAAAAATTCGAAAATTCAAAATGGCCGCCATTTTTTGTGAGAAATTTTTTTTTTGAAAATTGGCATGGCTACTCTGCAGAGATACCCTGCGGATCAAAAATTTCGTCGAAATCGCTCTATCTAGCAGGCTTTTCGAGATATAAGCATTTTTATGTTTTGCAATTTTTGCGAAAAATTTGAAAATTCAAAATGGCCGCCATTTTTGGTGAGACAAAATTTTTTGAAAATTGGCATGGCTACTCTGCACATATACCCTGTGGGTCAAAAATTTCGTCGAAATCGCTCTATCTAGCAGGGTTTTCGAGATATAAACATTTTTATGTTTTGCAATTTTTGCGAAAAATTCGAAAATTCAAAATGGCCGCCATTTTTGGCGAGAGAAATTTTTTTTCAAAATTGGGATAACTACTCTGCAGAGATACCCTGTGGGTCAAAAATTTCGTCGAAATCGCAATTTCTAGCACAGTTTTCAAGATATAAGCATTTTTGTGTTTTGCAATTTTGTGAAAATTTCGAAAATTAAAAATGGCCGCCATTTTTGGCGAGACAAAATTTTTTTCAAAATTGGGAAAACTACTCCGCAGAGATACCCTGTGGGTCAAAAATTTCGTCGAAATCGCTCTATCTAGCACGGTTTTCGAGATATAAGCATTTTTGTGTTTTGCAATTTTTGCGAAAATTTCGAAAATTCAAAATGGCCGCCATTTTTGGCGAGACAAAATTTTTTTGAAAATTGGGAAAACTACTCCGCAGAGATATCCTGCGGGTCAAAAATTTCGTCGAAATTGCTCTATCTAGCACGGTTTTTGAGATATAAGCATTTTTGTGTTTTGCAATTTTTGCGAAAATTTCGAAAATTCAAAATGGCCGCCATTTTTGGCGAGACAAATTTTTTTTGAAAATTGGGAAAACTACTCTGCAGAGATACCCTGTGGATCCAAAACTTCGTCGAAATCGCTCTATCTAGCACGGTTTTCGAGATATAAGCATTTTTGTGTTTTCCTTATTTGGAAAATTCGTAATGATTAATTAATCATTAATTACTCGGCCATTTCTTGACCAATCAATGCCAAAATCTAATGATTTCCAGATTTTAATAGAATGAATGTATTTGCCAAGTTTCAGGTGAATTGATAAAATTCCTTTCAAGTTATCATCCGGACAAGCTTCCCCATCGAAAAAAGACATTTTTGGTCATGTGACCTCTCTGATTGGTTGAAATGTCACTGCAGCATATTCAAAAAAATTCCCCAAGGCTACTGCCTAAACCTGCCAAATTTGAAAAGAATCCGCCTAACGGTTACAGAGTTATAAGGAAAACAAAATGCGGAGCTGGCGGAGCCTGAAGGTCTCCCGTACACAAACAAGCGTCCCTTGCGGGACGCTTAATAATTCATCTAGATATCTGTAAGAACAGATCATAAATGAAGTACCAAGATATATCTTGTGGACATCTTTCTTTAAAACAAAAACTTTATGAAAGTCTTTATTTACAATGCATTTGCTCTTTTCTATGATTAAGAATGATTGTAGAACATAAAATAGCATCAGAGATGCCCGTACCCCACAGCCTGGGGAAATATTTTTCAGCACCACGAGATATAGAAGTAGTGAAACACTGATGGGGATACTTTCAGAGCAGTGTCAGTGTCCAAATAATGTTTAAGTAGACAAAATAACATCTAAGAGAAGGAAACTGCATGTAAAGATTAAGTATTAAAACAGAACAATTCAGTTAACTAAAAATTATAAAGCTTTCAGACTTCTCCCATATTCATTTGTATGGTCGAATTGTGATTTGCAAGTTTTGAATATTACCCATACATACAGATGTAGCAACACAAGCTTTTGTGTGGAGTTCAGGCAAAACTTGTGGCTCACTTGATGCAATACCATCTGTTACAATGGGAAGTTGCAAAAGTAAAACAGTTAATTAATTTTAATATAACTTTAACAGTGCTTAATCTACATCAAAAGATACCCAAAGGTGCAAAATCCAAGATTCAAGTAAAAGATATGAGAGATATGAGAGAGATAAAATAGTATTAGATATCCCTGTAGCGAGATAAAATAGCATCAGATATGCAAGATCAAAGGTCAAATCCAGGTCACACCATGACGTTGCACACATATAACCCCCGACCAATGTCCCTCAAATATCAACTACCAACCACCTTATGGTTTCCGAAATATAGCCCAGACAAGGCATTATAGGTCAAGGTCACTACAGCAAGGTCAAAGGTCAAATCAAGGTCACACCATGACATTTAACATCTACACACCCTAGCCAATGTCCCCACCAAGTATCAACTTCCTACACCTTACGGTTTCCAAGATATACCCCGACAAGATTTTATAGGTCAAGGTCACTACAGCAAGGTCAAATCAAGGTCAGACCATGACGTTGCACACCTACACAACCTAACCAATGTCCCTAACAAGTATCAACTTCCTACACCTTATGGTTGCCGAGATATAGCCCTGGCAAGATCTTTTAGGTCAAGGTCACTACAGCAAGGTCAAAGGTCAAATCAAGGTCATACCATGATGTTTAACATCTACACACCCTAGCCAATGTCCCCACCAAGTATCAACTTCCTACACCTTATGGTTTCCAAGATATACCCCGACAAGATTTTATAAGTCAAAGTCACTACAGCAAGGTCAAATCAAGGTCAGACCATGACGTTGCACACCTACACCGCCTAACCAATGTCCCTACCAAGTATCAACTTCCTACACCTTATGGTTGCCGAGATATAGCCCTGACAAGATCTTTTAGGTCAAGGTCACTACAGCAAGGTCAAAGGTCAAATCAAGGTCACGTCATGACTTTGCATACCTACAACTCCTAACCAGTGTCCCTACCAAGTACCAACTTCTTACACCTTATGGTTTCTGAGATACATGCTGGACAAACTTCTTCCCGCCGCCCGCCCACCCGCCCAGCATGGGTGAACAATACCCCGACAGGCCTTAAGGGCTGTGGGGTAAAAATGCACTACATAATACAAATAATATAAAATCGCAAGTCATTCCCACAAGATACTAAGTCGTTCCCACAAGTTTGCAAGTTGTTACCGCAAGATAGCAAGTCATTACCACAAGATATGAAGTCATTCCCACAAGTTTTACTAAGTCATGCTTTGATACCAATGTACAGGCCATTTTTTTTGCCTATGATAACTAACTTATGCAGGGGTCATCCATCTACTAGTATACCATTTAATATTACATATGCCTGTAGAGTTTTAGTGACCTTCAGAGGTCGCATGTTTCCTATTACTTTACATGTCTAACTTTTATACCATTATGGTTATCATTTTAGCAATTTTATTGGTTATTTCTCTTAGTTACCTACCTAGTGACCTTCAGAGGTCACATTATTATTACAGGTATAATGCATAACTGTCTTTTTGAGGTGCCTGTTTTATGACACTTTAAGACTTTCTAAGATATTTTAGTATGTTACATTAGATTGAGTGCTTTTTGGCACAGCATACCTTGCAGGATCTCCATTGGATTCTCATATAAGCTATACCTGGATGCAGCAAAACTCGTGTTTGCTGTGCTACAAATTGCACAGTCTTATCATTCATGATATTTTAACTTCACTACAATTATGAATGTAATTTCCTTGTAAAAAAATTTTTTTTATAAATTATTTGTCAACACCTATGATTATGTTTAAATAGAAAGCACAACGAGCGACAATAGCTTCTTTTTAAATGGGGTAAATAACTTTTAAAATAAATAAATATCTAGTCAAAATAGCTTGATGCAGCTCCAATAATCCCTCTTTTTGCCCACATTGGAATGCTTAAAACAATAGCTTTAAATACATTTTCCAATTGAAAAATCGAAATTTTGTACATCTATATGTATATTAAAAAAAACTAGATTGGGCCAACTCGGCGCCAACATATCCCCAGACAGGTCATCACTCACGCCACAGGTTTTGATCGGGAATTTTTAAAAACATAATTACCCATTATTATATGAACTTCAGCACATCAATCTACTCCGTTTATATCTTCCAAGGAAGATGGTGTATCCCCAGACGCCGAATACATAACTCAAATTATATTTTCAATCTTCCTGCAATGATAACTCTAAACCTATTTTCAAAGTATTTAAATGATTGATGATTGAATGTCCATTCTAAAATAATAATCCCAAAAGAGCATATCTGTTTCTATATTTGTTGACAAATAAAATATTATTTTTAACTCAACTCATCATACTTTTCAATCTTCCTTCAAAGTATTTAAATGATTGATGATTCAATGTCCATTCTAAAATTCATAATCCCAAAAGCGCACATCTGTTTCTATATTTGTTCACAAATAAAATATTATTTTAAAAAAAATTATTTATATTATTATTTTATTATATTATTTTTAGAATTTGCGAATTGTTTTCAGTTATTCATTTCCTCTATACCTATATATGTGGTCCATATATATGCAACCTAAATATGTGACACAATCTCAGTTCTGACTCCCCTTTGTGTTATATGTAATGAAGCCCACCACCTCCCACCCCCACCCCTCTCCCCTTCTCCACACCTCTCTCACTATTACACAAGATCTGCAACCCCATTGAGGTCTTTGTTTCTCATCTGATATCATTAAATACCTTTGTTTATTTAGTGTCACTCAATATAGCTGGAGGTCCCAGAGGTGGGTGGGGGGAATCCGGGTGGGGGATGTGGGTTGGGACTTAGTTTAGTTTATTAGTTTATTATAGTGACATGTATTATGTTGACAAGGATTATACAAAAACTATTGAAGTAATACCCAGCCCTATATGGGCTTATAAGTCACTTTAAATAGAGAGTTAATAACAAACAGAGCAAACATATTTTGAGGTAAGATACAGTAAATAAAGACAGCAATTCAATACATAAAAATTACCAATATAATTTACTTTTTCTTTCTTGCCACAAATCAAAAATAAAACTAGATTGGGCCAACTCGGCGCCAACATATCCCCAGACAGGTCATCACTCACGCCACAGGTTTTGATCGGGAATTTTTTAAAACATAATTACCCATTATTATATGAACTTCAGCACATCAATCTACTCTGTTTATATCTTCCAAGGAAGATGGTGTATCCCCAGACGCCGAATACATAACTCAAATTATATTTTCAATCTTCCTGCAATGATAACTCTAAACATATTTTCAAAGTATTTAAATGATTGATGATTGAATGTCCATTCTAAAATAATAATCCCAAAAGAGCATATCTGTTTCTATATTTGTTGACAAATAAAATATTATTTTTAACTCAACTCATCATACTTTTCAATCTTTCTTCAAAGTATTTAAATGATTGATGATTCAATGTCCATTCTAAAATTCATAATCCCAAAAGCGCATATCTGTTTCTATATTTGTTCACAAATAAAATATTATTTAAAAAAATTATATTATTTTTAGAATTTGCAAATTGTTTTCAGTGATTCATTTCCTCTATACCTATATATGTGGTCCATATATATGCAACCTAAATATGTGACACAATCTCAGTTCTGACTCCCCTTTGTGTTATATGTAATGAAGCCCACCACCTCCCACCCCCACCCCTCTCCCCTTCTCCACACCTCTCTCACTATTACACAAGATCTGCAACCCCATTGAGTTCTTTGTTTCTCATCTGATATCATTAAATACCTTTGTTTATTTAGTGTCACTCAATATAGCTGGAGGTCCCAGAGGTGGGTGGGGGGAATCCGGGTGGGGGATGCATAAATGGTAAACAAACAATCTATATAAAAGGGGTACTCAAATACAAAAAGAATTGAGAATTTTAAGTATGTGATTATCAACTGAAATGAGTTCATAACTGTAGGAGCTGTGTCAAAATTAACTGAGGCAAGTTGAATAAAACTGGGCTAGTTGAGGGTTAAAAATCCCCTACTTTTACTACATAAGGATATAATTTCATTAATATTGGGACTTAAAGCTCACTTAAAGTGTCCATTTTGTCTACTTGAATATGTTTAACCAGTTTCATTTTAAAAAGTTAAAAACTCAGCAAGCAGAGGTATAACACACAAAAATAAGTTCTTAAAAGACTAAGATAGCCATAACATTATTAATATTCAAAATTTAAATAGACAGGCATTTCCTTTTAAAAATTCAAAGATTTCAGCTCTATAACCCAAATAGTTTGACAGTTACTGGGCTTTAAAGTGGCATAATGTCCATAAATTGGGTTTCTGTGGGCATTTTACAATTGTTAAAGAGACCTTAGCAATTAAACAACAGATCTGAAACTTTTTGGGGGACATACATAACAAACAAAAATTATATATAATACAGTTTAAGACTTGTCACACTAAGCATTTCCAAATAACAGGGCAAAATACGGAAAAAATGTCCAAAAAGGCACTTGGGCGAGTGTCTATGGCCCTCATACACAGGTTAAATGTCTACTAAAAACCTTGATTTTCGGCATATGTAAAAAGGACATAATAATGCATTCCCAGATGGGATTTCAGCTCCATCAATCACATAGTTTAACAGTCACAGGGCTTAAAGGTGGTTAAAAAGTCCAAATATTGGGTCTCTGTGGGCCTTTTAGAGATCTCGATGTGGCTTTCAAATTAAAGCTTCAGACTTAAAATTTGTTACATACTAAGATTACACATAGAATATGTATCTAATAAAGTTTGAAACTTCTCAGACTTACCATTTCCAAGTTACAGAGCAAAATATGTGAAAAATGTCTTAAAAGGGTCACTCAGGTGGGTGTTTAAGGTCCTCATACACAGGTTAAATGTCTACTTGAAGCCTTGATTTTTGGCACATGTAAAAAGAACATAATAATGTATTCCCAGATGAGATTTCAGCTCTATCAGTCACATAGTTTAACAGTCACAGGCCTTAAAATTGGCAAAAAGTCCAAATACTGGGTCTTTATGGGGCCTTCTAGAGACCTAAATGTGGCCTTCAAATTAAAGCCTCAGACTTAAAATTTGTCACATACTAAGATTACACATAGAATATGCATCTAATACAGTTTGAAACTTCTTAGACTTACCATTTCCAAGTTACAGGGCAAAATATGTGAAAAATGTCTAAAAATGGTCACTCGGGTGGGGATTTATGGTCCTCATACACAGGTTAAATGTCTTCTTAAAGCCTTAATTTTTGGCACATATATAAATAACATACTAATATCTTCCCAGATAGGATTTGAGCTCTATCAGTCACATAGTTTGACAGTCACAGGGCTTAAAAGTAGCAAAAAGTCCAAATATTGGGTCTTTGGGACCCTTTTAGAGACCTCAATTTGACCTTCAAAATTAAAGCTTCAGACTTAAAATCTGTTACATACTAAGATTACACACAGAATATATATCTAATACAGTTTGAAACTTCTCAGACTTACCATTTCCAAGTTACAGGGAAAAAGATGTGAAAAATGTCTTATAAGGGTCACTCGGGTGGGTGTTTATGGTCCTGATACACAGGTTAACTGTCTATTAAAGGCCTAAATGTTGGGGCACATATAAGAAAACACATAGATATATTCCCAGATGATATTTAACTTAGATGAGAGACATAGTTTGAAAGCTACAGTGCTTGAAAGTGGCAAAAAGTGCATAAATTGGGTCTCTGTGGGCACTTTTGAGACCTTAAGTCGACCCCTTTGGGTAAACCTACAGCCCTAAAATTTTCTACAGACAAGGATTACATATCAAAGTTATACCTAGCGCAGTTTGAGACTCATCAGAATTACCACTTCCAAATTATAGGGCAAAATATGTGAAAAGTATAGCAAAAAATCCCCAAGTGGGGGTATTTATGGGCCTCAAACACAATTTTCTCCTCAACCTAAAGTCGTGATTTTCGGCACATGTACTAAGAACATATTAATGTGTTGTCAGGTAAAATTTCAGCCAGCTGAGCATCATAGTTTGTGACCTACAGGGCTCTAAGTGGCCAAAAGTCCAATTTCTGACCTTAAGGTGGCCATAAGTTCTTTTTTACTGGGAGTTTAAGGTCACCTTAAAATAGGGATCTTCCTTTGGGCACCCTTAACATGTGTACCAAGTTTGAAAAAAAAATATTAATTTGTTTTTGAGTTATCGCGTCCACAAGGAAATTTCTACGGCGGCGGCGGCGGCGGCGGCGGCGGCGCGACGGACCTGAATCCAATATATCCCCGACTTTCGTCTGGGGATATAATTAATAACCATATTGACATTCATATGAGTTAATACCCTTGATAATTGATCTATTAATAATTCAGATTTATCTATATTTAAAATTTTGAAATATTTCATACGAATCAGCTCTAAAGCTGGACAAACACAAACAAAATGTATCTCATCTTCTACATCTTTTTTACACAGTTTACATGTTCTCTCAAAGAGATGGAGTGCTACAGCATAAATGGTAAACAAACAATCTATATAAAAGGGGTACTCAAATACAAAAAGAATTGAGAATTTTAAGTATGTGATTATCAACTGAAATGAGTTCATAACTGTAGGAGCTGTGTCAAAATTAACTGAGGCAAGTTGAATAAAACTGGGCTAGTTGAGGGTTAAAAATCCCCTAGTTTTACTACATACGGATATAATTTCATTAATATTGGGACTTAAAGCTCACTTAAAGTGTCCATTTTGTCTACTTGAATATGTTTAACCGGCGTTTAACCAGTTTCATTTTAAAAAGTTAAAAACTCAGCAAGCAGAGGTATAACACACAAAAATAAGTTCTTAAAAGACTAAGATAGCCATAACATTATTAATATTCAAAATTTAAATAGACAGGCATTTCCTTTTAAAAATTCGAAGATTTCAGCTCTGTAACCCACATAGTTTGACAGTTACTGGGCTTTAAAGTGGCATAATGTCCATACATTGGGTTTCTGTGGGCATTTTACAATTGTTAAAGAGACCTTAGCAATTAAACTACAGATCTGAAACTTTTTGGGGGACATACATAACAAACAAAAATTATATATAATACAGTTTAAGACTTGTCACACTAAGCATTTCCAAATAACAGGGCAAAATACGGAAAAAATGTCAAAAAAGGCACTTGGGCGAGTGTCTATGGCCCTCATACACAGGTTAAATGTCTACTAAAACCTTGATTTTCGCCATATGTAAAAAGGACATAATAATGCATTCCCAGATGGGATTTCAGCTCCATCAATCACATAGTTTAACAGTCACAGGGCTTAAAGGTGGCAAAAAGTCCAAATATTGGGTCTCTGTGGGCCTTTTAGAGATCTCGATGTGGCTTTCAAATTAAAGCTTCAGACTTAAAATTTGTTACATACTAAGATTACACATAGAATATGTATCTAATAAAGTTTGAAACTTCTCAGACTTACCATTTCCAAGTTACAGAGCAAAATATGTGAAAAATGTCTTAAAAGGGTCACTCAGGTGGGTGTTCAAGGTCCTCATACACAGGTTAAATGTCTACTTGAAGCCTTGATTTTTGGCACATGTAAAAAGAACATAATAATGTATTCCCAGATGAGATTTCAGCTCTATCAGTCACATAGTTTAACAGTCACAGGCCTTAAAATTGGCAAAAAGTCCAAATACTGGGTCTTTATGGGGCCTTCTAGAGACCTAAATGTGGCCTTCAAATTAAAGCTTGAGACTTAAAATTTGTCACATACTAAGATTACACATAGAATATGCATCTAATACAGTTTGAAACTTCTTAGACTTACCATTTCCAAGTTACAGGGAAAAATATGTGAAAAATGTCTAAAAATGGTCACTCGGGTGGGGATTTATGGTCCTCATACACAGGTTAAATGTCTTCTTAAAGCCTTAATTTTTGGCACATATAAAAATAACATACTAATATCTTCTCAGATAGGATTTGAGCTCTATCAGTCACATAGTTTGACAGTCACAGGGCTTAAAAGTAGCAAAAAGTCCAAATATTGGGTCTTTGGGAGCCTTTTAGAGACCTCAATTTGACCTTCAAAATTATAGCTTCAGACTTAAAATCTGTTACATACTAAGATTACACACAGAATATATATATAATACAGTTTGAAACTTCTCAGACTTACCATTTCCAAGTTACAGGGAAAAAGATGTGAAAAATGTCTTATAAGGGTCACTCGGGTGGGTGTTTATGGTCCTGATACACAGGTTAACTGTCTATTAAAGGCCTAAATGTTGGGGCACATATAAGAAAACACATAGATATATTCCCAGATGATATTTAACTTAGATGAGAGACATAGTTTGAAAGCTACAGTGCTTGAAAGTGGCAAAAAGTGCATAAATTGGGTCTCTGTGGGCACTTTTGAGACCTTAAGTCGACCCCTTTGGGTAAACCTACAGCCCTAAAATTTTCTACAGACAAGGATTACATATCAAAGTTATACCTAGCACAGTTTGAGACTCATCAGAATTACCACTTCCAAATTATAGGGCAAAATATGTGAAAAGTATAGCAAAAAATCCCTAAGTGGGGGTATTTATGGGCCTCAAAGACAATTTTCTCCTCAACTTAAAGTCGTGATTTTCGGCACATGTACTAAGAACATATTAATGTGTTGTCAGGTAAAATTTCAGCCAGCTGAGCATCATAGTTTGTGACCTACAGGGCTCTAAGTGGCCAAAAGTCCAATTTCTGACCTTAAGGTGGCCATAAGTTCTTTTTTACTGGGAGTTTAAGGTCACCTTAAAATAGGGATCTTCCTTTGGGCACCCGTAACATGTGTACCAAGTTTGAAAAAAAAAAAATTAATTTGTTTTTGAGTTATCGCGTCCACAAGGAAATTTCTACGGCGGCGGCGGCGGCGCGACGGACCTGAATCCAATATATCCCCGACTTTCGTCTGGGGATATAATTAAGTATGACGGGTGTTATCCAATAAAAGAAATTGTATCAACAGGAACTGACACAATAAAGACAGAAGCAAGTGTAAAGGACCTTTTCAATTTATATTCCCGGCTGTTATTTATCGCCTATAATTTCGACAGTAGGAAGAACCTGTACTTTTTCCCTTAAGGTGGCGCGGATTGCAGTGTAAACAAAAGTAAAAGATTTCCACCAATACTTTTAATAGGGAGAGTCAGAACAGAAAGGGAGACAGTCCAAATATCAAAAAAAGCCCTCGTAGTGAAGAATTTCAGAACTAACGCAAGACCATGCATTATATTTAGGGAGACAAGATTTCGGTTCGGTTAATCCGCAGATTCGGATAATAGAAGGCCGGATAATCGAGGTTCTACTGTAGATTATTTTCACAGAAAAGCCAGGGGTGGCAAAATGAACGTCAAACCAAAGTATCCACGCGATATAATTGCGGGATGGATTAATTCATCTATTTTCAAACACAAAGAGAATTTTCAAGATCTTGTTTTTGTCCTCCCTTCCATTTTGACTGTCATTAGCCTTGCAATGCGACAGTAAGCAGTAGTGGTGGTGGACCAGTTCACGCCCGGGTACCAATTCACGCCCACCCCTAAATTTATCCAAAACAATCACAGTTAAACAATAGTTAAAAATTAGTGATATGTTTCCTGTGTGTTGGTTTCTTGTGTAACTGGCTGAATGCTGACAGGAGTCAGAACTGCGAAAAGATGGACCGGAGTATCCCTTCTATTTTTCGGCTTTTTGTCTTGATCCGTAAATATTGTTACACTAGCGATACAAAACAGGTTCCTCCACAACTGAAATTGAAAAAACCTACTACTACTCCTTTTGTTGTGTGGCGATGTTGCTTCAAACCCTGGCCCCACCAGTTTTGGATTTGTCAATTGTAGATCCATTCGCAATAAAGGCCCTCTCCTGCAGGACCTGATAAAACGCGGTGACCTAGACATCCTGGGTCTAGCTGAGACGCATATTAGACCAAATAATACTGATGGCCTCCTGAGTTCTCTTACACCGGCTGATTACAATTTCATCCAAAAACCAAGGTGCACTGGTTGGGGAGGTGGTGTTGGTTTTCTGTGTAGAAAAACCTTTTCTCCCAGTATTGTCTCTTCACCAGTTTTCAGGTCATTTGAAATTATCATACTTTTGTTTAAGTCTGATTATAATAGCTTTGTTGCGGCTTGTGTGTATCGTCCTCCTGGTTCTTGTACTACTCAGTTTCTGGAAGATTTTCTGGCTCTTTCTGGCTTTCTGTCTTCGACTGGTTCCAGTTTCATCATTTGTGGCAATATAAATGTCCATCTGGATATTGAGTGTGGTGATAGGTCCAGGTTTAACGACATCCTTCAGTGTTGTGGTTTGGTTCAAAGTGTCAGTGGCCCGACTCATTTACTGAGTCACACTCTGGATGTTTTGATATCTCCTTGTGACTCAGGTTTTGTCCGCAATGTTAGTGCTGGGGATTTCATTTCTGACCATGCTGCCATAAGATGCCAACTGGATTTCTCCCACCCATCAACCAGCATCGACAAATGGGTCTCTTATCGACGGTACCACAGGATTGATATCGACCAGTTCAGAAATGACCTTAATAATATACCGTTTGTACGGTCCCCTGAAGGTACTGCTGCAGAACTTTATGATCAGTACATAACTGGTGTTACACAGGTACTTGACAAGCATGCTCCTATCATTTCACGCAAGGCTAAACAGCAGTCTGATGAGTGGTTGTCTGATTCGTATCGCATGGCTCGATCTCTTAGACGGCAATTTGAACGAAGGTGGAGAAAACATAAGTCAGAGTTGAATAGGTCAAGACTCCGCAGGCAAATTGCCTGGTGTAATCGACTGGCCAATAAAGACAAGGGTTCATACTATACAAATCTCATAACTGCTAATAGTCGTGACCCCAAGAAGCTATGGCAGTCATTGAGGAAGGTGTTGCATCGCACCTCCGAGACTGTCCTGCCTGCTCATAGCTCAGACAAAAGCCTCGCGGACATGTTTGCTTCTTTTTTCTCCAATAAAATAAGCAAAATCAGGGACACCTTTGCTACTTCTGGCTCTTTCAATGATGCACCGGATTCGGTGCCTCCTGCTTTCAATGCCTTTATGCCTGTCACTGAAGACGAGGTCTATAAGTGTATTAGTGAATCCCCCACTAAATCTTGCTCACTAGACCCTATACCAACATTCCTCCTTAAGGATTGTCTTGATATCCTCCTCTCTTCCATTACCAAGTTGGTAAATTATTCTCTCATTGAAGGATCCTTCCCAAATTCTTTCAAAAAGGCGGTTGTCACCCCCCTCATAAAAAAGGCTTCCCTTCCTAGAGACGACCTTAAGAATTATCGCCCAGTGTCTGGTCTTTGTTTCCTGTCAAAGTTGGTTGAGCGAGTCATTGCCAGGCAGCTAACGTCACACATTAATAACAACAAACTGGACAATCCTCATCAGTCAGCATATAAGCCAGGACATTCCACGGAAACTGCTTTATTGTCTATAAAAAACGAGGTTCATCTCTCTCTGGCACGCGGTAAATCCACAGCTCTAGTACTTCTTGACTTATCAGCCGCATTTGACACTATAGACCATAATATTCTCCTTGGTTACCTTAAATCCTGGTTTGGTCTTGGTGGAACAGCTCCAAGGTGGTTTGCTTCCTACTTAAGAAATCGTTGCCAGGCCATTAAGATAGGCTCCACACTATCTGAATTAAGCAATCTCATCTATGGAGTCCCACAAGGTTCTGTTCTGGGTCCGTAACTGTTTTCACTCTATACAACACCACTCAGTAAAATTATTCGCCTCCACCCGCATATTAAATTCCATTTTTATGCGGATGACACTCAGTTATACATCCATCTCTCCCACAAGAATGCTTCTTCGGCTCTCGCCAAGCTAAATGCCTGCCTTCGTGATGTTCAAGAGTGGATGTCTCAGTAAATTGAAGCTCAACCCTGAAAAAACTGAGTTTATTGTCTTTGGTTCCAAGGCTCAACATCAGAAGATTTCCTCTCACTTTCCTGTTAGCATTCTTGGTAGCCTTCTTCATCCGGTTGATTCTGTTAGAAATCTAGGTGTGTGGTTTGATGCAGATTTTTCATTCTCTGAGCATATCAAGAGGACTTGCAAAGAGTGCTTCCTTCAGATGCGTGACCTCCGTAGAATTAGAAAGTATCTCACTTCTGAAGTGGCAGTCCTTGCTGCAAATGCCTTGGTTAGTAGTCGTCTGGACTATTGTAACTCTCTGTTCCGAGGTTTGTCCGGTTTCAATCAGCACAAATTGCAAAGTATTCAGAACACCCTTGCTTGTATTGTTACAAATCATAGAAAGTATGCTCATGTTACACCCATTCTACAGAAACTCCACTGGTTGCCTGTTAAGTATCGTTGTATTTTCAAAACCGCAACACTTGTGTATAAATTTTTGCATAGTGGTTCTCCTTACTTCAAACCGTTCTTGTCTTTTAGTAGTTGTCCCTATAGTACTAGGCAGTCACCCAGATCGTCAATACCTTACAGTTCCTCCTTTCCATTCATCAGTCTAAGTCGGCCAAACATTTTGGCCATAGTTTTGCCTTTGATGCTCCTAAGATCTGGAATGACCTCCCTCAAGATGTTCGCAGTGCAACATTGGTTGCCTCCTTCAGAAAGAAGCTTAAAACTTACCTGTTTGCAAAAGCCTACCCACCATAGCCTCAACCGTCACATCTGTGCCTCCTTGGTACGACCTGGCTATGTCCCCTGATTAACGATAACTGCCTTGCTTTATGTTTAGATGCGCCTTAGAGTCCATCAGTGATGGAGATTAAGCGCTATAAAAGTCCACATTAGATTAGATTAAACAATAAATTACAAATGTATATGATCAATTTGATGATTATCTATAATGTGGTAAACATCTTCTCTATGAAAAATCATAAATCTTCAAGAAAATTGAGGGTGGGCGTGAATTGGTACCCGGGCGTGAACTGGTCCAGCACCACTAGCTGAGCAGTACAATTTTGTGTTACTGACTTTTAAAATTTTAATGGTATATTTTTTTGACATTCAGTAAAACATGCAACTATACAGTACTGTAAACAACTGTGCCAATTAAGTACACCCCAGTCACCAATGTTAGACAAGTTGTCATTGATTTAGACGTGGTTACGTCGGCTCTAGTACTTGCATCACTGTACATGTATCACACAAAATGGGTTCACACAGTACATAGTACTGTACTGCTTCCCTGCATAAGTTGGCCGCGGGTCGTTAGTTGGCCACCATCATCATATTTTGAAATTTCTATAATTCTAAAGGCCTGTATCATTCTTGAATGGTTTATTTTAATAAGATTTATTATAACTACCACTTTTAAAACCTGTGCAACCACACATTTGTCTGTTTGATACATTTAAATGAGTGGTGGCCAACTTACGACCCGCGGCCAACTTATGCAGGGAAGCAGTAGAGTGGCTACCTATTTTTTATCGGAGTGGTTATTTACCAAACGGCTGTGTACGCTAGTTGTGATATTGGTCTAGCGTACCCAACGGCTGTGTATACAACATAACAGGCATGGGAACATAGGGAACATAGGGTTCAATGCCTGGGGTGCAGGGTAGTTGGGTATGCCAGTAGTGTGTGTACACAGCCGTTGGGCACACTAGCACTGATATAAATCTTGGGTACACAGCCGTTGGGTACGCTAGACTGATATCTCCGTTAGCGTACCCAACCGTTGGGTATGCTAGCAGTGATATAAATCTTGCGTACCCAACCGTTGGGTACGCTAGCAGTCAAATGGATCTTGCGTACCCAACCGTTGGGTACGCTAGCAGTCAAATAGATCTTGGGTACACAACCGTTGGGTACGCTAGCAGTGAAACTGATCTAGCGTACACAGCCATTGGGTAAATATCCTCTACCATTTTTTATCCCTGTCTAAAACATTAACACTGAAACATTAATGCAGATGTACAAGACAAGTTTTGCAAATCAACACACATTGACACTTCAAACCATATAATAAATGTTGCAACATGCGAACTTATTCTGTATAATGGAAATAAGCAATTTGTAAGCCTGTATATCCTTACAGTACAGCAACTTAATAAACAAAGAGGGAAAAACACTTGACTGATAAAATGCGGAAATTCATCAAAAGCGGAAAACCTTAAAAAAAGGGCAAAAGCGGAAAAAATAATAAATATACATAGAAAACAACCCAAACTTAACTGAAACAATAAATAGAACTATTTGGTTGTAACTGTATGTTTATTTGAAAATGTCACCCACAATTTACCTTGCAAAAAAAGAAAATTTACCACGAAATTTTTGACAAACTCAGCACACGTGCAGTGCAGACTACGCCATTCGGAACATATCCATCCGCAAACAAAACATATTTGGTTTTGTAGGAAGTGGTAAAGTGTGAATATAATAGATTTAAAAATAGTATAAATTACATATGCTAATGAAGGAGTTTTGAAGAGGTCTGGCCATGAAACCCTCATAACTTGGGTTACTATAATGTGTAGCGCACCAAAAGTACTTTAGCGGTGCTTCGGCACTATATCGACAAACTGATAAAATAAAATACGAGATATTTCAACTTTACCGGGCATATGGACAAAAATAAGACACGCAATACGATTAGGAAATTGGAAACAGATACATATCAAGGAAATACTGGGATGGGAGAAAACGGAATTAAAAATTCTAGGCCAAATTTTCTCATTACAAAACATGAAAAAGAAAAATTTTGAAGATTATATTAATTTCATGAAGAACAAAACTCAAACATGGAGCAAAAGAAGTCATACCATGGAAGGAAGAACCAACATATTAAATATATATATGTTTACCCAAAACTGTACCATAGGGCACAAAATATTATAATACCTAAAGATTATATAAAAAAATCGAATAAATATCATTTAATTTTATATGGGGAAATAGGCTAGAAACAATCAAATGTGAAAAACTATATAGAGAAAAGAAATTCGGAGGGTTATAAATCAAGGTACATACCGTTCACTAGTTTACCCATTTATATACATAGAAACAGAAAACGGTAAAGCACCCACTTCCGTTTTACTGTTTTGTGATTTTAAATACTGTATTCTTACCCTTTACCTAATGACTAATTGCAATTAGGAAAACTGTATAAGGGTCAGGATTTGAAAAAGAAAATGGCCTTTTCCCCTTTGACAGTTTATGGTATATTTTGGCCTTCAAAAATTCCACAGCTTATTTAGTGAAGGCCATGTCCCTGGCAACCACAGTAGGCTTGATTGTGACGTCACAATACAGAATTTAAATGTGTGAATGGGTTTAGAGTTTGTATTGCCAAATAAATTAAAATACTCCCAAACTGCTTCATAAATTTCATTAATATTTGGTATGAGGATGGCACAAAGTATGGAGATTATTCCCACTTTATGGTGACCTTAAACTTACAATCCGTTTATTATAGCAACTTTAAGGTTACCACTTACAGGGCCAATTATAAAAGAACTTGGCGAATTTCAGTTATACTTGATACATAGCTGTAATTGTTTTGGCCTTGAAAATTCTACACTGTAAGGCTTCCTTAAAATCTTAGCAATAGTGCCTTAGAAATGACTTTAAGGTTACCCATTCAAGGGTCAAGAGAGAGTGACTTGACAGATTCAATATATTTTCATATATGGCTGTGCATAGATCTGGGGACAGACACCAACCATAAATTTTTATAGTCATTCATTAAGATTCATAAATACTATTTTGAGTAGGGTTTATACACAACTAAATTTTTGAAAAAGGTACTTTCATAGAATAATTTATTCTGGTAATTTTTAAAGAAGAGTGTTCTGTGCATTTATCTATTTACTGTTTTATGTCACACATAATACATTATTGGTTATATTTTGAGGGGAATTGGAAGCACATGGTGCACGACCAGATAAGACCGAGATTCAAAGTCAGAACACCACTGTGTCACCATGGCCTTCAAGTTGTTTGGATTGGGGACTAAGAAATTTTATTTAGTATTAAGCTTAAAATTTACAAACTATAAGGAAACTAAACTTCATTAATGATGCAATATACAAAATTCTGAAAAAGTAGATATTTTTTAAAATGTTCGCTTTGCTTCCTGACTCCCCAAGACAGAATTGTCACCCCAACCTATCATAATACCAGTAAGGCAAATCACAGAGGTCAGGAGGCACTCCCGACAGATCCTTTCACCAATTTGAGGATACTGGGGCTAATAGGTCTATTCCGTTTCTGCAAGTTTGAGGGGCTACAGAGGTAACACACTTGCCTTACCTCTGAGTTCTGTGGCTCAAAGCTCAGACCATATGTGGGAAAGTTGGTATTTTCTTATGTGGGTGTTCCACCACACGAATAAGCTTCCCGATTAAGGGTTTTTGGGAGTTGGGTTCAAATATTTGCTTGGTCCCATGCATCCTGTAAGGGTCGGTTGTGGTCGGTTGTGGCAACATGTTTGATGTTTCTCATGACTCAAACCGATTCTTATTTCCCGCCGTCAACAAAATGGCCAGTCCCAGGCTTTCTCAGGTCTCCTCAGACCCAAATTTACACAGTCCTATGTTGTCCCAGGGGTCCTGCAACCCTTAGTCCCAGGACTCCATAGCTTAGTCCCAGGAGGCCTGTTTGGCAGTCCCGACTCATTACAGATCTTTAAAGCTTTATGCGTGTGAAAGGGAATCGGTTTCATTAGTCCCAGGAA
Source organism: Sabellastarte sp. h YS-2021 (assembly GCA_964017235.1). Taxonomy (NCBI): domain Eukaryota; kingdom Metazoa; phylum Annelida; class Polychaeta; order Sabellida; family Sabellidae; genus Sabellastarte; species Sabellastarte sp. h YS-2021. The sequence goes on along the minus strand of OZ024929.1, from coordinate 154,179,113 downwards.
GCCTCAGACCGTCCCAGGTGTCCTGCGACCCAAAAGTCAAGGTCTGGGACTAAGCCCTGACTAAGAGAAGCCGACCCTAACTGATCCAAGCTGATGCCCTCAGGCCACCTGGGACAAAACCAATTTAGTTTGCGACGGTCTGGGGATGCCCCAGGAGGCCTGGGACTAAGCCCCGATTAAGTACCGACTATTTTCCGCATGTCAGAAATTAAGCGAGGCAATGAGGGGGTCTGAGACTATATAAGTGACCATGCAAAGATTCTCGTTGTTACTAACTGGTTGGCTACTGAGAGACGTGTGTCACTGATTTGTAGGGGTTTTCAGTTTTTTTAAATATCATATAATACTTGAGCTTAAGGCAAATTTTACAGTTAGGAGACACATTTTAGTTTTTTTACTTTTTTTGCTATTGACTGGAATTATGAGGAAAGTGAAAGGAGGAAAGAGAGGAAAGAAGAAGATGGATGAGAGGCAAGAGGAGAGGGAGGAGGAAAGTGGAGAGGTGGAGGAAAGGATGGAGGAGGGTACACAAGAGACTGAAGAGCATTTGGAGTTTACTGATAAAGGTTGCGGGGAAGAAGAGAGGTGTGAGGAGGATTCAGAGAGTCACTCGGCAGCCAAGAGAGCCAGGGTCTGTGCAACTTTCACTGACAGCCAAGAAACTGCAATTGTGGAGTTTGTGAAGGAGCATCCAGAACTGTACGACAAGGAGCATGCACGTTTCCATGACAAACAGAAGAAGGAGGCTGTCTGGGCAGAAATCTCTGCAGAACTGAAGCTCCAGCCCTTTGATGTCAGAAGATGGTTCGAGGATCTCAAGGGCAGGATTTTTAGAGACATTGAAAGCATTTAGAGCAACCGTAGACGTGAGCCACTACCAAGAAGATAAGCCACTATTACCATGGAGTCCCAGAGGGTTGGGATACTGCCAACAACCACACAACAGGCGTCTACTTTCACCCAAGCCGCAGCAGGCAGCAGTTACGTCTACTACACACCCAGCCCACTTGGCTTTGGCAACCCTACATCAGTTCTAACAGTACAGGACGAGGGCAGTGGACAAAACATAAGTGGAATACTAAGCCAGCTACCAGATCTGACATCTACACAGATCATTGAGCAGCCTCAACAGCAGCAGCAGCCGCAACTCTTCACTATCACCACTACAGCACCGCCTCAACAGCAGCAGCAGCCTCCTCAGTAGCCATCCAGTCAGGGCGGGTCTTTGACCTGCCAGGCCCTTTTCAGGGCCACCCAAATATTCCAAAAACAATTTATTAAGCTACATGTTATAAAAATCCCCTCCCAAACCATAACAGTTCAGTACAAATACTTATCACAAGAAAAAAAATAAACAAACCCAATACCAATTATAACCACCAACCAAAAAACTGACAAACCCAATACCAAACAGAACTCAAACCAAAAAACTGACAAACTATTTTGCAAACATAATCCCCCATTATTGTAAAGAAAACCAGTTTGGTGGTTATATTTGTCAAGTGGAGTAAAAGAATTTAAAATAATTTAATTTTAAGATTTCCTGGAAAACATTTCTGTTTCAAATATATATTTACAATAATTATGTCTTGACAAAAGTACACTGAAAATTGATATATAATTACTGACATGCCTCACAGATACAAAATCTTCATGGAGTATGTAAAAGCCCACTGTGTTGTGACATCACTGACATGTGACATCATAGGCCTTTGTAGCATAACCACAGGTGTCACTTCTCACTAGCATGTGGCTGCCCTCCCTGTCCCCCTCCCCCAAAAAAACAAAATGGGGTAAAAATAGTAAAAGAGTAAAAAGGTATTACATTAAACAGTAAAAGGCCATATATTCATTGATGCTTTAATACAGAATATAAACTGTTAAAAGGTGTTTTACACATTTCTCATTGACTTGCCAGAAAATGGAATTAAGTATCTAACCCTTTAACTGTTTCAAAACAGTAAAACAGTAAAACGGAAGTGGGTGCTTTACCGTTTTCTGTTTCTATGTATATAAATGGGTAAACTAATGAACGGTATGTACCTTGATTGTTATATTTACATAAACCAGAGATGAGACAGAGAGCCCTGTTTAAAAGAAAGTTAGTTGAATTAATAAATGAACCGGATGAAGATCACAACATTTTACTACTTTCTAGCTCTGGCCCATATCCCCAATTATTAAACCTCCTAGACCTAATGTAGAAATAAAGTCCTCAGTTTTGTGATTTATAACCCTAGATAATTCACAAATTTCCGGCGAATAACGGACGAGCGCGTAGACAACAGAACCCTTGAGAAGCATTATGCAACGTCATATAAGTGAAATTAGATCTTATGAAAAAATTCCAACTGAAGGTTTATCCCAATTTGCACTATTATGTTACCAAAACGCTAGTTTCTCATACCACATAGGTGAAAACAAAGGAACAAACACAATGGACATTATCAGCTATTTTAAAAAAATCTTGCAAAAATACAGTTTGAATGAAGACCAAAGAGAAGTGTTGACCCAAATCAGGCGATATCCAGAGCGGAAGCCTATCTGGATAAACCAAAAAAATCTAAAAACCAAATAATAAAACAAATAAGTATCAAAAATACTACTAATCTCTAAATAACTTCCAAAAAGATGTCTTTTGACCTTATAATTTTGTAGATTAATCCAAAAAGATGCACCATTATCAGTGAAAGTCTGATAAAATATTTTGATGGATGGGAATCAGAAAAAGAAAATGAAAGGGGTATAGTAACAACACAACCATTTAGAGGTTGTACGAGTGTAAGACTGCTTCACAAAATTATGAACAAAAAGGTAAACATAGAAGACCCAGATAGCAAGACGCTAGTGGGCCACCGTTGGCTATGGGTGGCAAAATATAGCTTGTGGGCCACCACTGAGCCACTGGTGGCCCACTGACTGCATTTTTTTTCAAAATTTTAAAGCATTATAAACAACTTCAAAAGCAACCTCAAATACTGTTTTCTGACATATTATTTAACAATATTCAATGTTAAAAACATACTATTTCAAAATATAAATACATTGCGTGGCCCACAGTTGGCCCACCAACTACCAGAGTCAGTGGCTGTAGCTCAGGTACCAGCCTACACCCACTGGTGTAAAATCCTGGGAAAAATGAGATAAAATGTGGTTTTTTTCACTTAACATAAGTTAATGTCATTTTTTAACAAACTTATTCTATATTCCTTCATTTTGCTCAGTCAGTCTTTTCTCCACTTTATTACTTTATATATTACTTGCTTATATATTTGCCACAGGTGGTCCATCAATGGTCCACCCACTACATAAGTAGTACATGACCATGATGGGCAGCCAGTGGGCCACTGGTGGCACATATATATATATTTTTAGTGAAGGTTAAAGAAAGATACTTTCATTTTTTCCTTTTGATATTAATTTGTTTTTTGATGAAACCTAAAACTATCGCAGAATTTGTTTTTGTCTGACACATGCAACTATCATCTGTAAGAGCTATACTTAGTTGGTGGACCAATGGTGGTCCTCTGGTGGTTACACCTCAAGCTCTGCTGAACGGCATTTGTTTTGACAGATCTTGAAGAGAGGCTGTCTTGGCTTAAATTCATTTGTTTCAAGTGAATTACTTTCCAAAAGTAGCTGTTCTGAATTTTATTACATGAAAAAATTGTAAGATTTGCCACTGGTGGTCCATCAGTGGTCCACCTTCTGCCTGCATGGTACACATACTGTTGGCCCACCGGTGGCCCACAGACGGCAAAGTAATTGGATACTTTATGTATGTGTGTGTATATCACCGAGACACCAACATTTTTAAATAACAGATGTCACATCTCTGCCTTAATATATATTTCTTTTCTTCCCATTCTTGGGCCACAAATTTCTTCCAAGATTTACCACTGGCAGCCCACCAACTACATCAGTGGTATATAAGCTATGATCGATGGGCCACTGATGGGAATTTTCTAATTTCCACCCGGATTTTAGATCTAATCAATAAAATCATCTGATAATTACACAGAAAAGTTAACATAAGTGAAAGTTTCTCCTGTAAACAAACCATAAAACATGTACAGGAGAAAAATATGATATTCAATCAAAACCCTATTAATTGGGGTTTGAGGTGTAGCCACCACTGGACGACCCTTGGTCCACTGGCTGCAATATGTATGTGTCCGATAAAATATAAAGTTTCTTAAGTTGAAAGGAATAATTAACGCTCGACGATAGGAGAGGGTTATTGTAATCAGTTTGTTTCTGTCAGTCAGTCTGTCTGTCTGTCTGTCTGTGTACCGTTTTGCCCTTATAACTCAAAAACTATACCATCAATCGAGCTCAGATTTGGTGGGTAGATATTTCATGGGGTACAGACAGAATCTTCCAAATTTGGTGTAATTTGTTTGAAAATTAAAGTCAGGAGACAGGTTTTTAAATTTTTAATTGGGTATATACAGTGAAACCTACTTGTCTTCAAAAATCAATATCATGATAGGATTTCCTCCTCATAAATTCTTGCCTCATCAGATATCCTCTGTGGCTGTGAGTGTAATGTGTAGAACTTGTAATCTCATGGTTGGGGTTCAATACCAGTCAATTCTAAATTTTTTTTTAGTTTTTTTTTAGCAATTTTTTTAAAGGTCTTTTAAAAAGAAAAGAAAAAAACACAGCATCTAAAATTTTACTGTTCAAAAAAAAAAACTTTAACCAAGATAAAGAGTTCAACTTGATGGACAATAATAGATCAATTGGGCATATACAGAGAAATCTGATTTTCTTTATTGCATAAGTAAAAAAATCAATATTTTGCTGTCTGATGATGTCATTACTTAATGATGTCACAATGCAATTGTCATTGTGAGGTCACAAAACCTAGCTTGTGATACGTGTGATATACTTCTTCTCATTAAATTCATGTCTTGAAATTGACATAAATACAATTGAGAGGGAAGTGGTGTATTTGTCATGTTTATTTATTTCTGTTTTTTTTTTGTTTGTTTGTTTCAATTTCTTGACAGTCCATCACAAAAATTTACCCTGAGTAATTTTGACCAAGAAGTGGCTTTTAACCAATATTTTTACCTCTACCAGGAATTTATGTTTGTTGTGTGCTTTTTTGTCTATTTGTCTGCCTGTTTTTGGTGTTTAGATTACTCCAGAACTAATGAACAGATCTTTATAAAAAATTTGTGAGTAGGACCTGGTGAAAGGAAGAAATTACTAATTTTTGGGAAAGACGTGGATCATATTTTGGATACAAAAAAATCATGAATTTTCATAGGTCCCATTTCAATGTATTTTAATGATTTTAGCTTTCTACTTCATATTTCTTCAAAAGTAATTAATAAATTTTGATGTCAAATTTGAAGTAGGAAGGGACTAGCCATGGGAAGGAGTGATTATAGTTTAGGAAAGATCCAATTAATATATTGGATACCAAGAAGCCTCCAGAATTTCTGGAAATGCCACCATGATGGATGTGTGTTATACTTTATAACACTTGTGAGACTGGTCACATCGAGTCGAGCGTTTTGCTCTCTCTGAGTGCATCTTGTTACACTTGAAACATATTCCAATTAGTGGCTGAATTACCCTTGAAATATATTCCAATCAGTGGCCGAATTACCCATGCCAACGCTGGCCCAATGAAGGCTTGCCAACCAAAACTCAGGCTGCCAAGGTTGGGCCAACGGTGGGCCAATGGTGGCTTTTTATTCAAGATGGCGGCGAGCAATAATAGGGGATATTGAGACACTTAGTAAAAAATTATTTATTATGGTATGTCTAAAAATCATATTTCAGTGGGCCCACAACTAACTATTTAACAATTTTAGACATAAAAATAACATTCTCATTAGAAATTCACAGTAAGAAAAGTTGTTTCTGAACATTATAATTTTATTATTTGACTATGGAACATATCATCCTAAGATACTGTTCCACCATTGTTTATGTTTGGTCATGTGACTTATCAGGGATTCCCTTAACTAAAATCCACCCACAATCTGTCAATTATTTGCTTTTCTCGGCCACATAACTTCATGCTGCAATCTGATTGGCTGATGCTATATTATAGTGGTAGTAAAATTTTACCAGTGGCTTGCCAATGTCAGACCGACACATCCACCGGCCAAAAAGCCAGTGGGCCACTGATGGGCCACCAGTAAACCTTATTGTTGGCTGCCAACAGTGGGCCACTGTCTATCAGCTGGTCACGCCACCAGAGAACCACCATTGATGGCACCCAACAGTGGGCCACTGGTGGACCACCAGTCAACCTTGTCGGCTACTGAAGGTGGGCCACTGGTGGGCCAATAGAAAAGCTTATCATTGACTGCTGACAGTGGGCCACTGAAGGTCCATCAGAAAACCGTATTGTCGGCTACCAACGGTGGACCACTGCCTATCAGCCGGTCACGCCAACAGCTGGCCACTGCCTGCAGCCAACGTCGGACCAACAGCTATGCCGCCAGTGGGCCAGCGGTGGCCCTACAAAGTCTTGCTATCTGGGGAGAACATCATCATCCTCATCGGAGCCAATGATGTTGAGACCACTCCCAGATCCTTACTACAAAACACCATAGCATCTATCATAGAAAATCTAAAACAAAACCCAAAGGTTAAAAATGTCACGATACTAGGGATATTACCTCGCCCAAAGGACCACCAAATAAGCTGGGATAAAATCTCAAAAATTAATGAATGGCTAGCAAGGCGCGAAAATAAGGCACAAGGACAATACATGTTTTGGAAAGGACAAAAAACATTTCTTCACAAGAGGAAGTATCGCGAAATACCCAAAATAAAAAGCCTTGAGCTCACCTGGGTAAGTCACCTGGGTAAGTCAAGTATACATAAAGGAAAACAGAAAGAATATGAGTACTTATCAATGAAAGCCAACAAAGTCTTATGATCCACATCATCACGTTGCAAACCAGTAAACAAAAGATTATATCCGTGATACCCAGAGGCATCAGCCCACCTGGGTAAGCGGATTATAATGCTAAGGCTGAGCCAAAGGAACTCCAGGACGCAACCAAAACACCAAGAATCACTAACTGGGATCATCAATAAACGACGAACCAACAAGAGGAAGTAAAAGTAAACCTGTAAGTAAAGACATAAGCATATAGGCTGCACTACTAACAATGTACTAATGTCTTCAATACCTTTGGCAAACTAACCTCCCCTTAACACCTTATAATCCCCTAAAGGAGGATATGGGGACAGTGGGCCTAGTCATTGACATATATGACAATGGCCCAATGCTCCCCTAGAGCAAACAGGGACAAATCTCCTTCCCAAATTTTGAAAACTTATCTCTTGAAAAGCACAAGCGATAGGACATGAGTGAACTCTATGAGGAATTGCTTTTTGTCAGTTGTCTTATAAATCAACTGTTGTAAATGCCAGAAATGACCAAATGTAAAGTCATCTAAGACAAATAATTTTTAAAACACTCATTGTTAAGAGAATATAAATTTTAAAGATGGATGAACTGTATTTATACCAAAGAAAGTAATACTATTATATAACAAGTAATATAAAACAACAGTAAAATAAATATATTAGCCAATTTAGATCACATAAAAAGGATTGTGGAAGACTGCGCAGACATAGACCATGTATAAAGTAATGAACCAGATAAAGAATTGTGTAACCTTATGTGTTTAAAAATATGTAGAGTCAAATATATCTTCACTTATCTTATTTTGATATGTTTTAAAGATATGTATGTGTAAATATATCTTTAAAATTGTTGTTGATTTCTACTTTTGTATCGTTTGTATATTTTGTATCATAATTATACTTAATCCCTGAATAGTCCAGTCCTGGTATACCAATAGTGCCAGATGTCAAAGAAATGACATATGACCAGGGATACACCTGAAAAAAAAACGGGCATATTGACACAACACAACATGGATACATAGTACAGAAGTAGATCAGTAGAAAAAAACCCAGCTTTATTACTTTAAACAAATTATTTTACCTTGCACTATCATATATTTACTGAAAGTATTTAAAGAGTAGAAGTTAATCCTTCCCTAAAATATGCATGACCTAAGATTGAATAATAAATTTACTATCTCTTATACAAATATATGATAAATATAACATCCAAGAAAACACAGTGGTACCAGCATTTAAATTATATAATAAAATGTAGCTCATAGCAGGGTAATGCAATGAGTAAGAATAAAATTTATCACACCGCATTTCTGAACTTTAAAGTTATTATGTTTATTATTTACAGCTTCTGGAATTTCAGAGAATCTTTTTCTTAATTGACTAAAAATCTAGGCAAATTTTTGAGATTTTATTTGTTCCTCAAAACTTGATTTTGTAATAAGTTATGTTACGTGACTTCACATCTCATAAATCTATTTCATGTGAATCATGCTTAATGGTCATAGACAGCATTTTTTCCAAATATTGTAAATATAACTTAACTGCATATACAAACACTCTTGGAAATATAAAATAAGGTTCCTTTCATGAAATATATTTAGGTCCTCGGTGGCCTAGTGGTTAGCAAGTTTGGCATCTAATCATACACTGTCACCTCTGTAGGTTCGAGTCCCACAAGTGGCAATGCTGAGGACCTGTCCCAATATGACCCTGGCTGTTGAACAGGACGTTAAACCCCAACTTTGACTTTGACTTTCATGAAATATGCATATGGTATGAGAGGCAATAATCACATTAAAGAAATATGAAGAATTCTGCTGAGAAAGCCGACATTTCTGTTATTCTCACAATGGATTAGTGATAAAGTAAAGGGTTCATAATGAAACTTGTCCAAAAAATATCAAAGACTCCGTTCACAAAGGTTTAATGAAAACGTCCAATCCATATAAACCATGTAATCAAAATAAGAAAGAACTAAATTAGTATCACAAAATACTTGTTAAAATATCCCGTGAACTAAACCGTAAAAATGAAAGCATGAGGACACTTTTGACATAAATTGAGCCAATTTTAATTTGCATTGATGGAAATAAATTTAGGCTATTTTGTTTCACTTTGCAATGTGAGACCATGTCTACCTTCAAATGAAAAGAGGTCAGACTGAGATCAGTGACAATTAGTCTCCAATAACACTGTTGATATAGGAGTTTTTAGCTTCATGCAGACTTTAGCTTGTACAAGAACACTGTCCTACACACTAAAATAACAATACAAATATAAAAATTGAAATTTAAAGAAGGGGAGTAGTATATTTTAGGGAAAGTATGTGATACACATGCTCAATGCTGGGAAACTTTTGCACTGATGATGGATACACATTGCCCTTGGATATATATCCATGCATGCATGAGGCTTATGAGGTATATATGCATATTCTGTCAGTCAATTCTGTAGATTCTGTTGAAATGATCATCCATATCCAGGGACATATGGTGGCAGGACGTCTGCACGGCCACTTGTGAAAATCAAGTTCACAGACTCTGTGGCATAGAGTTGAGAGTTTGTGATTAGAAGCCACACATTATTACCACTAGGCCATTGAGGACCCGTTTTAATATCAATGATTATAAACTAAACAAAATAAAGTCACCCCCAATTTAATGTAACAAAATATGAAATAAAAAATTGGATAGTTCTTCATGAATCATTACTGCCCTTGGGTTTAACAGCCCTCGGGCTGCAATGATTCATGGGGGTGCCTGAAAACCTATAATGCAATACAAAAACAAATTATTTTAATACTGTTTGACATTCATGTCCATATTTTTCATGAGTATACAGTATTGGAATCAAATCTTAGGTATTTCAGCAATTTTAATTGTAGGGCTATCAAATTGCATGATTAGTTTGATATTTCGTGGGTTAAAAGTGAAAAAGCAAGAAAGACACTAAAAGTGTAAAAGTTGGAGAAAGACTATTTTTTATTTGCACTGGTATTGCATTCACACTACACATATTGATTTGATGCACACATCTGCATATAGTCACTTGAAACTACAGCACAAAGGGATATAGCCAAGGACACAGCCATAATGTAAATTTAACAAGTTACTGAAAAGTATATATAAACTACAAAGTTCTAAAAAGCTTCTGTCTCTGAATATAACCTTAGACATTAAAAGTTCATGACAAAAGTTTGCCCCAGTGGATTTTTTGTCTACATGGATAAACATTAGTTATGACTAAATATATTCCCATTTTGGTAAGGCTGTAAGTATGCTGTGGGATAACCCTCTGATAATGAAATTATATCTCATGGTGAGACTGAATTTTTAAAATAAGGAAAAACTATTGAACTATATTTATCTCAGCATGGGTATTTTTATAGGTTATGTTTTATTTGTTCATATCATGCTTGCCTCCGACCTCTCTGTACCCTATATTATTTGGAAAACAAATAATTTCTAATTCCAAACTCAAATGGTAATAAAACTGAATTCCTTTTGATTGACGCTGATTGAATGGAAATTCCCTGAAGTCATCGTCATCACTCCCAGTAAGTCTCCTTGGTAATATTGTGGAACCAGCCAATTTAGTCAAAACCTTTGGTGTCACCCTGAGTGATGACAACTCATTGCAAAGATATGTGGATAATGTTTGTCATGTATGCTACTACCATTTCAGGTATCTAACCCATCAAATAGCTTTGAAGATTGCAAAGAGCATGGTCAGCAGCTGCCTGGACTACTACAACTCCCACCTCTATTGCATAACAAAGGCTAAAGTGCTTCTACTGAATGGAACAAGGTCTCCCAAGCCTTCAGAACCTGGAATAGTATTATTGGATTTAAACAGTTGAAGACTTACCTATTTAGGTTAGCCTACCTTCCACCCATAGTCTTTCTCTCCTATCAGACACTAACATGGATACAGACTTCCTTCTGAAAACTGAACTATCCCTTCTTGGACATCAGTGGTTTTAAAGGTGCCTTCATCAACATGGCACTTTACAAGTATTTCATACTTGCTTATTTTTGCTGTCCAATTTAGCAAAAATATTTTTTGAGGATTCTCTCTATTTTTGTTGTAAAATTTATTTTTATATATACTTCTTTACATTGATATGCGACTTTAACATGTCACTACTGATATATCAATTAACTTTCTCAACTGGCATTTATCAATCCAGAAACTATATATGCCACAGAAAATTTAAACATTCTTTGAATATGTTTTAATCAAAATAAATATATTAATTAATTAAACCTGTTTTTAAAAATGGCAAAGTTTTTAAATTACTTTGTGTAGAAAAAGACTTTTTCTCAACCAAATTCACATATTAGATACTGATATAAAAGAAATATGTATTATTCTTAGCCTCAGTAAGAATAGTGTTGATTTAATAAAAGTTGTAAAATGCAATTTTTTTTTTGGGGGGGGGGAGTACACAGATTTTTTTCTGTTCTACTTTTGACCTATAAGTTAGTATATGTTTTATAGATCTATATACAACAGATTCTGAGCAGACACACTATGAAATCAGCTTGATTACAATGGTGAAATCTGGTTCAAATAAATGAAAAGTTGCAAGCTATTTTCAGTTGATCTAATCACTTAAGAAGGTTGAATCCAAAGGATGAAATAATATTTTTAGATTTTGCAACTTGTTTCAGTTGATCCAGTGTGTGAAATTACGTTCAATGCATGGGGACAAATTAGACAGAGCACCAGTCCACTTTAACAAAAAGTATGGCCAAGTGACCTTCACCTAGTCTGCTTGTCATACATATTCCCTTTCAATGTGACTGTCTGATTGTAAATCAGATCTTAAATTTGTATTTCTTCTAATTACCTGTACAACATGTAATCAAACTAATAACATGAAACATTGCTTATATAATATATAGCATTTGATAAAATAGCTTTTTAAAGAGGTAATGTAACACTTATACTGGTGTGTACTTTTTATAAAACTGAATTTCATCAAATTACCAGTCGTTAATATTTATTATGAAAATGAAACTTAATATTCAACTGTGTGCCATATTAGTGAAGAAAAACATCAAATTATAGGCTGTTTTCTCTACAGCTGAAAAGTATAACTATTTACATTAAGTTACTAAAATAGTGACCAATACAGGACTACCTCTTTTGCATAGAAAAGCAGTCGCAATCAGATAAGGGGTTAAATCAGGAAGAAATACAGAGATTTTACAAATTGTTTTTTTCTGGATCCAATGTTGAAATCTGTTACTCAAACATTTATGAAATATCTAAAAAAATCTGCTTCCTGCTATATGTCAAACTAGGTGGTAATAAAGTGGTATATGTCTGATATAATTAACTCTGGGTCAATTGTATTTCGACTGGCAACATATTTCTCAGTCTCATCAGAGGCTATGAGGTATCTAGGCCTTATTCTTGCCCCTGAAGTACTTTTTGGGATCCTGTGGTGCACCCCCGGTTCTACCCGGTTCAGAGCCGGTTCTGCACCTGTAAACCTGTTGATAGGGTGGTTCTGGAGGTTGAGTCCAGGTATGAAGGCCCATATTATTATGAACTTTGTGGCTTATGTGGTTTGCTATAAAAGTCTATTGTAACTACAATATTGTCTGCATATCAAAAGATGCAGAGTAAAAACTCTTTGCCTTGCCCTTAATTGGGCCTTTTTAAAGGTATATCATCAGATATGAGTGTAGTTGTTATTTATTATAATTTTATAATTATGTTTATTTGATGTATTTATAATTATTTATTTAATTATAAATCACCAATAAAAACATATCACTTTATATTGGGTGTATTCTTTTATTTATTATAATAAATTTATTAATTTTATTTTTTCATGTAAAAATAAATTTTCTATTTATGCACAATACACCAACTACCAATGTCTTAGTGACTTCTTTCTGATGTCACAATGTTACTAAGGTGACAATAGTTTATGACGTAATTTTGTATGTTACATCATTGGTGTAATTGTGATGTCATAATTTGTTTGATTTATGTAATGGATAAAAAAGTTTTTTTGGACTTTTTATTTGTTATTTGCTTTTTTGTAGATAGCTCAACCCCTGTTTGGTTATTTGGCTTTATTTTCGAGAATAAATTTTATTTACTATTTAACATAAATATTTTTTATGTTTAATGTAATTTTATTAAATTTTTTTAAAATATTTAATATAATTTATTCAACTTTATGTGTTATTTTTGAACTGGCGAATTCTGGTGACATTTATGGCCATACAAGACAGAAGAAAGAATAGGGGGTGGATTATTGAGTGCAGTATAATCCACAAATTGGTTGATGCCTATTGGGGCCAGATAATGTAATTTGAATATCCAGCACAACTCAGTGCGCATTCGTGTGGAAGTGCAGGTTGATTCAAATTTTGGTAAACATTACTCTATCAGAATGAACTGCGTGTTTGTGGTTGTGTCCATCATTTTTGAAATGACGTGAAACTGGTGTGATTTGTCCATCCTTTAGGACTGATGCTTTGTGTTCATACACCCTTTTCCTAAGTGCCTTGAGGGTTTCATGTGGCAATTAGTTTGTTAATAGGGATGGGTTCGTCACAACTACTTTGTGGTTCAGGGGTAACATTGTCTCTTAGAGACAACTACTTTGTGGTTCCTGAACCACAAAGTAGTTGTGACGAACCCATCCCTATTAACAAACTAATTGCCACATGAAACCCTCAAGGCACTTAGGAAAGGGGTGTATGAACACAAAGCATCAGTCCTAAAGGATGGACAAATCACACCAGTTTCACGTCATTTCAAAAATGATGGACACAAACACAAACACGCAGTTCATTCTGCTAGAGTAATGTTTACCAAATTTGAATCAACCTGCACTTCCACACGAATGCGCACTGAGTTGTGCTGGATATTCAAATTACATTATCTGGCCCCAATAGGCATCAACCAAATTGTGTGATTATTTATGGCTATTATTTGGATTATACTGCACTCAATAATCCACCCCCTATTCTTTCTTCCATTTATGAAATATGTTGATAAAATTATGACATATGTATATATAACGTTACTTCAAATTAAGTAGCCCAAACTTTTGGTTTTCCTGTGGTTAGTTGAATTCACATCATATATGTTAACTGATACATTTCCATTTATTTTTTTTTACATATGATGCTAGATTTATTAAGGATATATTGCTATGTTTATTTATTTATTTATTTGGGGTTTTACGTCGCTTTCAACACTGTACAGGTCATATCACGACGGGTAGTTGGAAGGGCAGAGGAAACCAGTACATAGAGTTCGCTAGGGTTGTGTACTGTAAACTGCAGACCAACGGCAAGCAACTACCAGCTTTCCCACTTAAGGCCATCACGGGGATGGAACCCCGGCCTCAGAGGTGGATATATTGTTATGGTGTATGTTCAAAGATGCATATATTTTTCAGATTCATCATTACAACAAAACTTGAAACACCATTGTGAAACTGTCTTCACATCTAAGTGTTACAAAATAGTATAAAACAACTTAATGCCTAATCACTTTCTTTGAAAGTAAGCAGTAAATCCATTTCTCAGTCTCTTTTGTCAAGAACTGTAAAACATTACAGGCAGAATTGAAGTGTAAGAATTGATACCATTGGAAATAGTATTGTTGACATCAACCAGCTCTTGATTAGTTTCTATAAGCTGTTTAATGCCAAGTTGAGGCGAAGAAGACAATTGTTGTATTGTGTCTCTTTATAACTGTAAATTAGTAACCTAAAATTAATGTTCAGGATATTTATATTCTGGTATTTTATATTCTCTAATTACTCATGTCTAGGTGATAAGATAATCCAATTTTCTCCAGCCAATGGTTTCTTGGAAAGGTGTATGTATATATATCTTTACAGATGGAACATTTTTAATTCACATTCTCTGTGACTATAATTATTTTATTTTTAATTTGAGCTTGTGAAATATGCAATTTGAATGAAGCATAACTAGTGTAATTTCGAAGAAAGTATAACTGTGTAGCAAACCATTAAGTAAAACCCCAAAATTTTGTGATGAATCTTTCAAAATATTCAACTTTTTATGTAATTCAGAGAAAAAGCAAAACTAGGCTAAGTGTATAAACTTCGCCATATATTGATGTCCCAGTGAAAGTAGTCTGCAGATCTTACCACAAAAGAGTGCACCTAGACAAGCCCACACCATGATACTGAGAAAGAATATTTTGTAATTGTGTAAGTAATTAGCTTTAGTCATGGACCTAGTGCAGCATTAAGGAGCACAGGCAAGTTGAATCAAGGAGCTTCATGATATCACTGCAGTATTGTGTTCTCAGAGTGATAAAATACTATAAATGAACAACTTAGGCTCATGTTATTTTAAACAAATTCATTTTCTTATTCTAAAATATATTTGTCTTGTACAATAAAATGGTTTTACCACATAAATTTTTCTAAATAATTATGTATCCATAAAATACTTACTATTGTAATGATTACCAGATTATATTAATTTTAAAATAGTTAAAACTGATTCCTTTAGCTAAAACATAAAAATTAATAAAAACAATGCAAGAAGGGTAAAATACTATTATCTTTTACTGCATTAGAATAAAATTTTGAAATACTCACCACTAAAAAGGGAATGTATATCATCCCTGGCATTCTCTGTGGTGCTTGGGCCTTTTTCTGTCCCTAAATACTGAAACTGATTGACTGTCTTGGTGCTTTTATGCTGTAGAGTCTCCTTTTGCAAAGGGGAGATAAAGCGCTATCAAAGTCCAATTAGAACTGGAATGACAGCATTCTTTATCAACATGTTTTACTTATATATTTTCTCATATTCCACATGCTTTATATTCTAAAATGTGTCTAGCTATAGATTTAGTGCTGCTTAATTGTCTGTAATATGACTATTTTTCAAGTCTTAAATCTACATTAGATTTGTTGAAAATGCATACATCGGTGACATGATTAATTTTGAAACTACTATGTTAGGATGCTCCTAATATCTGTTGAAATGCAGAGATTTAGCGCCATAAAAGCTTTATTTTCAAAACAAAATTAACTTGATTTACCTAGCTGTGTTTCTGCTAATATACATGTTTTTGCCTGAAATGTATAGAGTGAGGGAAATATTTTCATTATTTAGATAGTTTTTCTACTTATTTAAAAGTGTTGATGTTGTTTCAGTGCGTTTTGTTCACAGGAAACCAGTCTACTTTAACAATAAAGAGACTGCTATTGCCAATGATGGCCTTCTGGCCTTCAGCTAGTAGAGAGGTTGCTTTGGAGTCTTAAAGTCATATAATATCCATAAATACACATTTATTTTTACCTTAAATGTTTTATAAATGAAATAAAATATTGAAATAAATGGTTTTAGCTGTTTTTATTCAAACTACAATTTATATAAACAATAAATACTCATGACAAATACAAACTAAAAGTGGTCTAATTTTGATCACCTTAAATATAAGACATGACTTCTGTTCATGACCAAAAAAGCATATCAAAGAATAACAAACTTTGGTTTTCCGCACACCACTCAAAAGAAAAGTATCTCACAAAAAATTTGAATGATTTAGATTTTTATTTAAGCTCGGTATTTATTTGTAAAACTGAAAAATAAAATTACATTACTTTGCACATTCTCAATTTTTATAAACTTTCTCATATTCCTTATGTTTAAAAATCAGAGAAAATTCTTTTCAAAAAAATAAATCATACAAATTAATGTGCTTGGTTTTTCTGAGCAGTGTACATTTCATTATGGCCTCATTCTCAACATTTTATCATTGATTTTCTGTCACGAAAGTAAGCCATGTCTTTCCTTTTTTCCACTCACTTTAGAAAAGTTTTTCCCTGTTGCTATAGCGTAGTAATACAAAACAGCAGTTTTCATCATGTTATATCTTGACCAGTAAAACACTCTGTTTCTACAAGCAGGTTTTATTCTTGGTTATTCTTGGAACACACACTCATATATGTAATTCTTATAAAGCCTGTTTATATGTCTGTAACTATTGAGAAGTGGCAATGTTTTCTCTCCTATGTTCAAAGTCCACTCCAGGGTAATTAATCATAGTGGCAGTTAGCATCAACAGAGTTTCTGGTTTTCAAAAAGGAAATTTAATAAGAGTTCTTTATGATTTTAGAACTGCATTGTCTACAAGGTACCAATGTAGGTTTAACACTAACAAAATACTACATTCCCCTACACCTAGTTTAAAAACTCTAGACAATAAAGCTTTAATTTACAATTATTCGAGCTGAAGAAAAATGGGGTAGACTGCCCATTTCCTTTTTAATAGAGCTTGGGATTATTCTGCCCAAAATATGTGTAGTGCTCTATTTCGCCTAACTTAATATATAGTCTTTCAAATAAGCTGGACGTTTACGGTCTCTCCTTGGCCTGGTAGGTGTTTTTGCCCGTTCTGTGGTGATATCATCTTTGTCTTTTGTAGTCATATCACCTTCTCCATTTGTTGGTGAAACTGGTGAATCTGCTTTTTCCGATTCAGGTGTATTTGAAGATTTCTCGTGCCTGCGGTGAATATGATCTTGGTGGCGGCTAACACAGCCCTGTCCATCTTGTAGTTGAACTTCTGCTGACACAGGACCTGTCTCCTTAGTGACAACGCCTGGAAGCCATACTGGTTTCTTAGATGTAAAATCCTTCACAAGCACTTTGTCATTTTCATGGATTTCGCGATACTTGGCATGTCTATCATAAGCATCTTTTTGACAAGACTGTTTCTGTAATACTTTAGTTGCAAGATCTGGTCGCAACAAATCAAGATGATTTCTCAGCTTCCTATTTAGTAAAAGTTCTGCTGGTGATACTCCTGTGGTACTATGAGGTGTAGTTCTGTACTGGAACAGGAATCGCGAAACTTTCATTTGTACCGTTCCACCTGTTTGCTTTCTCATGCTTTGTTTGAAGGACTGGACTGCTCTTTCAGCAAGCCCATTTGAAGATGCATGATATGGAGCCGTAAATATGTGCTTGATGCCATTAGCAGTTGTGAAGTTCTTGAATTCTGTGCTGGTGAGACCCATTGTCAGTCACAATTTGATGTGGCAATCCTAGGTTAGCAAATGTTATTCGCAGTTTCTCTATGGTGATTTCTGATGTAGAACTATTGGTAGGATGCACATCTATCCATTTGGAGTGGGCATCAACTATAATCAAAAACATCTTCCCCATGAATGGTCCCGCATAATCAAGGTGTATACGAAACCAAGGCTGGCTTGGCCATTCCCATGGGTGTAGTGGTGATTTGGCAGGACTCTTCAGATTACTGCTGCATTCATTACAGTTGTGTGCCATCTGTTCCCCATCTGAGTCCATACTAGGCCACCAAATGTAGCTTCGTGCTAAAGACTTCATCCTGCAAATGCCAGGATGTGTCTGGTGCAACATCTGTAATGCATACCTTCTTGTCTGTGGTGGTAGTACAACACGCTGTCCCCACAGAATACATTCATCTTGGACACTTAGCTCAGCCTTCCTTTTGTAGAACGGCTTCACTGCATCAGTTGGACAAGTATTAGGCCAGCCTATCTGGACAAACCTCAGAACCATGGAAAGAGTCGGATCTTTCCTGGTCATCTGCTTCACAGTTTCTGCGTGAATAATTTTACTGTTCATAGTCTCTATGAGACAAACAGTTTCACCTGGTAGTGGTACTTGAAAGCGTTTTGTTTGGACTGGTAATCTGCTCAGTGCATCAGCAGCTTGATTTTCCTTTCCTGCTCTGTGTCTTATTGTGTACTCATACGCTGACAAGGTTAGTGCCCATCTTTGCATCCTAGGTGATGACATATGTGGAACAAGCTTGTGTTCATTCAGCAAACTAACCAAGGGCTTGTGATCTGTACAAAGTACAAAATGACGTCCATAGACATACTGGTGAAATTTCTTTACCCCAAAAATGACACTAAGAGCTTCTTTATCCAGTTGGGAATAGTTTTTCTCGGCTGGTGTCAAGGTGCGGGATGCGAATGCTATAGGTCTTTCCTTCCCGTCAGCCATTTGGTGTGACAACACTGCACCCACACCATATGGCGATGCATCACACGAAAGAATCAGTTCCTTGCTAGCATCATAATGAACCAACACAGCTGATGATTGCAACATTCCTTTGCTCTTTTGAAATGCTTCATCTTGTGGTTTACCCCAACTCCATTTTGTGCCTTTCTTCAGTAGCCTCAATAGGGGATTCAGCACCATTGACAGCTGAGGTAAATAGTGGTTATAATAGTTTATCATGCCCAAATATGATCTCAGCTCAGAAACTGTTCTGGGGGCTGGTGCATCAGAAATTGCCTTGACCTTCTCTTGCACTGGTGAGACACCATGTTTGTTTATCCGTTGCCCCAGATAGGTAACTTCAGGTTCCAAAAAGAAACATTTGTTTCTGTTCAGCCTCAGTCCAGACATTTCCAGTTTCTGTAGGACCACCTCTAATGTTTTCAGATGCTCTTCGTCATTCTTTCCTGAGAGCAATATATCATCCATCCGAACCAATACATTCGGAATGTTCTTCAGCAAGTCTTCCATCACTCTCTGGAAGATCCCAGGTGCTGATGAGATTCCATATGGCAATCTTGTGTACTGAAACAGTCCCTTATAGGTATTTATTGTAGTGTATTTCTTGGAATCTTCATCCAGTAACAACTGTTGATAGGCCTTGCTCATATCCAGTTTGGTGAACTTTTCACCTCCCGCCAGAGTTGCCAACAAATTCTCCGTTTTGGGGATAGGATAATTATCAAGCTTAGAGACCCTGTTCACTGTGACTTTATAGTCACCACAAATTCTGAGGCTTTTGTCCTCCTTCACAATAGGCACTATTGGAGCTGCCCACTCTGAGAACTCCACAGGTTCCAGAGTACCTTCTTGAACTAAGCGGTCAAGCTCCCTCCCGAGTTGATCCTTAATTGAATAAGGAACTGGTCTGGGTTTATAATACTGTAGTTTGGCATCACTTGGAACATAAATCTTTGCTTCAAAGCCTTTGAGGGTGCCTAGGGATTCACTGAATAGCAGCGGGTACTTCTCCAGTATTTGCTGTGAGTTTATCTGTGCTGCATCAGTCTGCACTTGAAATATGGCATGCCAGTCTAGCTTAATTTGCTTCAGCCAATCTCGGCCTAATAAACAAGGACCATCCCCTCTGACTACTAGTGCTGGCAGTTCTGCATCCTGATCTTTGTAGTTTACTCCAACCAGGACCTTCCCTAGAACTTGAATTTGTTCCCCCGTGTAAGTACGCAGCTTCTGGTTGCAGGAAGTTAAGCTTGGCTTCCCCAGATAGGTGTGTGTCTTTTCATTCAGAATGGTCACAGATGCCCCTGTGTCCACTTCCATTGGAACACTTTTCTTGTTGATGTTCACCCTGACCACACAAGGACTACTTGCTCCATTGATATTGTACAGTGAGTACACTTCTGACCTTTCATCACAGATTTCACCTTCTTCTGTGAGAACATGGGCTGCTTCAGGCCTTTTTCCCGGCTTCCTACTGTTGGAACGACAGGCCTTGGCTATGTGTCCAACTTTTTTACATTTGTAACATTCTGCCTGCTTGAATTTACATGTGCTGGGTGAGTGTTTTGACCCACAGCGGTAGCACTTCTGTCCCTCTGGTGGACCACTGCCCCGAGTTTGCTTGGTTGAACTTCCTCCAGTCGTATTGCCTTTAAAGTTTACCTTGTTCACCTCCTGTGGTGTGGCTCTTTGGAGATCTTGTGCATTCTTCTCTGCAATCTCCATACTCTGGGCTAGTGACAGTGTTTTACTGAAGTCGAGTGTCTTCTCGCAGAGTAGCCTTCGCTGGATTCTAGTGTCTTTTACACCACATACAACTCTGTCGCGTAGCATGTCTTCCAGGGTAGCGTTGAAGTTACAGTTGGCTGACAGCCTCCTCAGTTCAGCCACATACTCTGATATTGTTTCGTTTGATCTCTGGTTGCGACTGTTGAACTTGAAACGTTCAACTATTTCTGATGGCTGAGGATTGTGATGATTTTTCACAACTTTCACCAAATCATCATAAGAAAGTTCTCCTGGCTTCTGGGGTGAAACTAGATTTCTCATCAGCTTGTAAGTTCTTGCTCCACAAACACTGAGTAATATGGACTTTTTTATAGCAGCCTCAGTAACTTTATTAGCCACAAAATAATGTCCAAGCCTTTCACAGTATTCATTCCATGCTTCAACATCCCCATTATCACACTGGAATTCATCTAATTTCCCATGTGTAGCCATTTTAATGATGTTAAAAAAAAACAATTTTCAGCAGTTTTTTTTTTTTTTTTTATTATGTATTATACTCTTGGTGGTTCTTTTACACTTAATTAATTACAGTTAATTTGTTCTCTAGTATAATCAACTTGTTTTTATCCTCGTCGCCACTTTTATGTTATATCTTGACCAGTAAAACACTCTGTTTCTACAAGCAGGTTTTATTCTTGGTTATTCTTGGAACACACACTCATATATGTAATTCTTATAAAGCCTGTTTATATGTCTGTAACTATTGAGAAGTGGCAATGTTTTCTCTCCTATGTTCAAAGTCCACTCCAGGGTAATTAATCATAGTGGCAGTTAGCATCAACAGAGTTTCTGGTTTTCAAAAAGGAAATTTAATAAGAGTTCTTTATGCTTTTAGAACTGCATTGTCTACAAGGTACCAATGTAGGTTTAACACTAACAAAATACTACACATCACTTTGTAATTATCATGCCTAAACAGATAAATAAACTACAAACATACTTTGAGTCAAAACTAAACAATTGATATATAACACACTATTGGCTGAATTGATTCGTATTTATTTTATGACTTTGAGAACTTTATTTTATGGGGATTGAATTTGTTTTACTACGTACTGTAAGAGGTGGCTGAATTGTGAACAAAAGTTTTATTGGTCATCCAAAGACTGTAATCTGTTGGAAAGATTTTAAAAACTGTTGGTTTTATGTCTGTTTGACAAGTAATTAATAAAATATAAGGTCCTTTCCCCTCACAAAAAAAATGAAGTAAGCACATTATCAAGTAACACACATGTAACAATGCATATACAATATGTGAGGTTAAAATAATGAAATGCTCTTTCCGTTGGAGGAAAGCCACAGCCAATGTATCATACATACACTCAGTTATAATGAACAACAACCGCAACAACAAAATCAATACTATCCTTATCTTCTCTCCTACTAAATTTACACACACACAGAGAGAGGCAGAGACTAACAGGGAAAAAAAACATTGTTGGTTCACATTGGCTGGATTAGATTTGGACAATTTGTTTCCAGAAATGGAGGATCTGTTATACCAAAAATAAAAATGTTTTGAATGAAATAAAACTTAATGTTGTGGAATGGAAATCTGAGTTCAAATCTTCCCCTTTAATAGCAGCAACATGATTGCCATAAAATTACTGTCAGTATTTGAATTAAAGAACAAACATAAGTATACAACCATTAGAGGTGTTTCCAAAAAAAAGAAAAACTTCACAAATCTAATCCACCCATAGTTCTCACTGAAACTTTATGATGTACATTTCTTTGTCGTAAACAATACAAAACTAGTCCCTGCCTAACAACGACAACTGTTTTTTCTGCGACGTCTGGTGAGCATTAAGTAAACAAATTCTACGTACTTGCGTTGATAGCCCCTTAAAAGACTTATATTTTGTAGGGGGCCGAGTATGTAGGGGGCCGACTTTGAAATGGGGCGAGATGACCAGATTCCTATGGTTGTACTGGTCAGGAACCAGACTACTCGCGTTTTGACTTAAGTACATGTGGTTTTGTTTAGTAAACATCAACACGTGATCATAATAAGCCTCATTCTGAGACACGGCATGAACTGGACATCTAAAAGTATCATGTTATGAAATATTAACGTATGTACTGTATTATTTTTACTTTCATTTTATTTAGTATAAATAATCTGCACCTGTTGCCAAACAAAAATCTTGCAATGGTTAAAAATATTGCTATCGTATTTTTGGAACATCCCAAAATGGCTGAAGGGTGGTTAGGTTCAAGTCGGGTTTTTAGACAGGGGTGATAGGTTGTTCGTGCTGAAGGTTTGAGATCAAACATAAAATATAATGACCGGTATAGTGTTTTTTTTTGTTAATTACAGACAAATTATCATTGATTTATATTTTGTACAAGATGAAGTGGCAATATTTCTGTTATGTTTGTTTTATATTTTTAAGACAAAATCTTAAATTAAGTGGGTCGTAACCCACTATACCCACACTGGGTGAGTCCACAATTTTCATATTTTACAAAGAAAATGTGATTGTTCTATTTTCAACGATGTTGCTGCATTAATTGTGATGATACTGTATTTGTTTTCTTCAAAATTTTGTCAGTGGAACAAAAACTTAAGTGAACATTGTTAAGGGAAGGCACAATAAAACTTAACACCGAAAACTGCAAGATGTTGTCCTTGGGATTTTACTACTAGAATATTTATCAAAGGTGAGTTATCTGTGAAAATATTGTAATGTCGGCTCTGTTCACATGTAAATGTCAGATTAAGTATTCACTTAAAGTACTGTGGAGTGTTGTATATTCAGTTTCTCAATTCATAAGTCCACCTACTATAAAGGTGTAAAGAGTGTTGAATTCGAAGATTTAATAACATTTATTGATATACACATTTCTCATTTGTAAAGTTGTTTTAATCTCTTTCCTGTGTTTTACCATACCTTTATCCTGTATATTTTGACTCTTAAATGAATAATGAATAGCTTGAGAAAAAGAATTTCAGTTAAAACAAACATAGAGATAAACTTAAAATGTGTTAATTATTATTATTTTTTTTTTTTTTTTGTGGTTATATCTTTTTTTTTCCATGCCATTCATTTTATTGGTCAAATTTCAAATTGGAAAATACATTAACAAATATAATTGACAAATATAACATAGATATCAATTTTGTAACAGTGGTCAAGAACTCAATACACACGTACGTTGCCCTTAAGCTTTTAGTTTTTAATTTAGTACAGTCTCTGTAGTATAGTTTAATGAAATAACATCAACATTTTCTCCCAATTTTTTAAAAATATATGTTCCTTATCCATGTCTTTATAAGCTAAATGCTCCTCTTCAAATATAGCAGTCAATTTTTTTTTCAATTGTTGTATATTTGGCGTTACATTTGTATAAGCATAACTGAAAATGTATCTCTTTGTTACCATAATAATAACATTAATTGGAGTGGAAAAATTGGATGTTAATAAATAACCAAGAATTATATCATTGGTTGTGAAGGTATAACCTATGTTTATTGCTGTCTTTAACCACTTTTCTAAATCCCTCCATAACTTCACCACATGATTGCAGTTAACAAACAGGTGCATTATAGTCTCTGAACATGAATTACAAAGTCGAAAGATCCGAGCCTGTGAATTTCACGTGAAACATCATTCTTTGAGTACCCAGGATACGGTGTAGAGTTTTATACTGGAGCAACACTAGATCATTATTATAAACCTATTTAAAGCAAATGTAAAATATACGCCTCCACATAAATTTGTCAATTTGTAAATCTAAATCTGAGTTCCATTTATCCTTATATTTAGATTTAAAAGTTGGACAATATATTTTATTATAGATATGCCTGCAACCTTTCTTAGCCATGAGAATAGGTTTTAAGTGAAATGGTATGAACAGTCTTATCAGAGAATTGGTTTTTACCAATGTATACTTTTTAATAAAGGTCAATACATCTACTTTTAATTGATAATAATCAAGAAAATTTATATGTGAAATTCCATATGATAATTCTAGGTCGTCTTTGCTTAAAATTTTACCTTCTTGCAAAAGATTTCCAATGACAATTAAGCCTTTTTTGTACATATATGGCTTGAACATGTTATTGCGACTCACATTTTCATTGTACCACAGAGGTAGAGAGAACATCTTGATCACTAACCACATTAATTTCAAATGTGTTAATTATTAATGAGGCACTACACCAGGGGCAGCATTCGCATAGGGGAAGATTTGAGCTGTTTTCAAGTTTTCCAAAAAAGGACTCCGCTATTGCTTGGCATCCTAACATGATGCATAACAAGAAGCCAAGTATGGTCATCTGTGGTATTTTTGTGTTGGTGGTGTTTTTCTGCATCCCATTTTTCGTGGGTTTGAATATAAATTATACTGTAATATATTATTGTGCTACAATAGCTTACCATGTGGAACTGAATGGTTACTTGGGAGGCCGCAGGCGTCCAGCCAACGTCCAAGAAAAATGGACGCATAATAGTGGCGAGATGCCTTGGAATCGAGGTGACCCCACTAGTGATGTAGCCTTCGACTTCCTCTTTTCGAGTTGGCCGGGAATATGGAATCAACGCCTTTTATTGCAAGGAAACAAAATTATTTTTTTTCTGTGGATGTACTTGTCGTTCGATACTGAAACTAGCTGTTTCAGTTTCTTTATTTTACAACATAGAATCTTATTTTGTGACAGTTCACAGATCAGATGAGTATTTTTATCATATTTTACAACTTTAAATCCACTTCCGGGTTCACATTGTAAAGAAACAGTGGGTGACAAGTGACAACGACTTGTGTATGTGGTTTTTATACAGGAATATATGCCTGTCAAAATACAATAAAATAAAATATCTAACCCCTATCTGCTTCATTATTGGACCATTTTAAAGGTTTAAAATATATAAATCAACCACAAAACGAGTCCTTGTTGAAAGAAATCATCGGAGACAACTACCGTTTTTTGTCTAGACGGCAATTGCTTGCAAACTAATGCACGACTCGTACATGTAGCTTATATACAGGAATATATGCCTGTTGAAATCAAATCTAATCAATATTTTAAGGGTTTATCCCCATTCTGCTACAGTATTTGTCCATTTTAAGGGTTAAAATATGAAATAAAGCACGAAACTAACTTGGGGAATCCTTGGTGAAACCCTTGTGGTGGGTCTGGTGACGTCATCGTCTAGACAGCATGTGCTGAGAGACGTGTGTATGTAGTTTTTTATACAGGACCTTTACCTGTCGAAATAAATAATAATATTAATAATATAATATATAATAATATTTTATCCCTTATCTGCTACAGTATTTGACCATTTTAGGGTTAATATATGAAATAGAAATAATCTCAATATTGAGTCCTTGTAGAAATATTCGTCTGGACAACAGGTGCTTGCAAACTAGGGTCTCCAATGCGTTTTGGGAGACCTTGGTTTGGCAATATGTTAAGTCATCCATTTTTATAAAATATAATATATTTTGCATTCTAAGATTTTATGTTATTTAATAAATATTAATGCTTTCCTTATCACACAAGTTGGCCTACCTGCAGTGAGGCAGGTGGGGGAGATGACCATGTGTCACTCGTGAATACAAATAATGACAGTTGTGTAGTTCTTTTTAAAAAACTGTAAATTAAGGAAAGCTTACATACTAATTCAACCAAATGGGGGTTTTCTTCAGTCCTTGTGGGACTAGTTTTAAGATCCATCACGGATCTGAAGGCCTTGTATTGACAATAAACTGATTTGCATTCCATGCTGGGCCCCTAGTCTCTGCTCTCGGGCCCCTAACCTAGGGTCTCGGCCCTCTCGGGTCCCTAACCTCAGGTCTCGGACCCCTAACTTTGGGTCTCGGCCCTCTCGGGTCCCTAACCTTGGATCCGTACATGGGCCTGTCCAAGTCTTTTGCTGTTGCATCTAAAGACTCTTGGGTGATATTTAGTTCAGACACATTAGAGGAATCCATGTTATCTATGCAAGTCAAAAATTCCTCAAAGCCAAAGGGCTTCTTCTGAACAAGTTTTCAAACCAGTGCCTGTATTTTTATAAGGAAGTAGACTTGTCTGATTTCCCTCAGAACATACCAAGGACTTTAAGATTAGGCAGTTTTTTGAACCACCCTGTCCCCAAGGACAGTATACCTAGGTCCTCTTCCAGTCTGAACTTTGAATGATGTAGCAGGTCAACAAGAGCTTAGGCCCAAGGGCCCTTCAGCTTTTCCTCAATTAAATGTGCTAGTTTAAATTTAGAGGATTCGGTGGCTGCTAGTAAACCCCCTGGTCCCAATCTTAAGTAGTACTATTGGGACAACATTGTCTTTTATATTGAAGACAAACTACAAGTTTTCAAATCTGTATCTACCTTCTGGTAGTCATGAGTTTGTGCTTCAGGATGCTCTTTTCTAGGTTCTTTCTGAATGCAATCTGGTCATGGAAATCTATTGAGACAGTAGCAAGGCTACTGTCAGATGGGTCAAACTCAATTTAAGGGTGCATATAAGCAATCAGAATGATTATGGGGAATTCAGGGGAGATACCAGATAAGAACTTAAGAGTTCCCCATTCACAATTAGTTTAGGAGGGACTTGGGGTTTAGGCCCTATCAAATCAGCCCTTTCATGCTCAACACTATCTAAAGGCTCCTACACGAAACACCCCAATGGGGTCATTCCATTCCAAGCAGTATACATTGTTCTCTCCAGGTAAGGGGAAATCGAGTAGTACAGCCTCCAGAGGTCATTTTTGACCTTGAGTAGAGGGTGTGAAAACCCCTCCTTCCAATGAGTTCTTAAAAAGCCTCCCTCAGTTCACCAGTAGGAGGTCGACTCCGTTCTTTCGGAAGAGACTGGCAAACAACAAATGCTCAAACATTATATAAACATTCTTACCATTGATCTTTAATCAAATTTGCCAGAGTCCCCTGATTCTCTCAGGACCCAAGGCCCATCAAGATCCAGCTCTGATCTCTTATCCAGTTTCTTCTGTCAAAAACGCAATAGAAAAGGTCTACAATCGCCTGTTCCTAATCCCCAAGCCTCACCAAAGGTGGAGGCCAATGACAGACATAAGCAGACTCAACACCTTTCTACATGTAGAAAGGTTAAAAATGGAAACACCAGAGTCTGTCAGGGCCTCTCTGATTCCAGGTGAATGGGTGTCGTCGATAGACTTGTCAGACACGTATTTTCTCATCCCCATCTTTCAAGCTCAAGGAAGTTCCTGACACAGTCCTTAGAGTAGATAATAAATCAGGAGAAGTCCGAACTCAACCTATTCAGATGTTTCCGTTCATAGGCTACGAATTTCACCTAGATTTAGCCCTTGTAAACCCTCTCAGAGAGATCGCTCAATTTTTAGGATTTGATCCTACACTTAAGTCAAACATGATTTTGACCCAGGATGTTTGATATCGCTAATTGGGTTGCTTGCCTCAAGGGAGAAAATGGTCCCGGAGGGACGCCTTCACATGAGGCCCTTTTCAGTTTCACCTTAAGGAGCACTGGAGATATCCTCAGTCATTGCACAACCTCCTTCCTTGGACAGGGTCCTTTTCAGCTCACCTAGAGTGGTGGCAAGTCCCTCAAACGTGATGAAAGGTGCAGACCTTTATCCCAAGACCACAGGATCCAACTCTTTACAGACGCCTCAGACGAAGGCTGGGGCTCTCACTTAGAGCAAGCCTCTACAAGGGTCTGTGGTCAGACAGGGAAAAAAGGCTATACATAAATGTTCTAGAGTTGAAGGCGGTTTCTCTGATCCTTCAAATTTCAAGGTCCAGTGTCAAACCAAACAGTGTTGGTTGCAACAGACAACTCAACAGTGGTAGCCTGCATAAACAAACAAGGAAGAACCCTCTCGGCGGAGATGTGTGCTCTCCTGTGGAAGATCATGACCTGTGCCATCATTACCAGATAACCTTAAAGCCAGACACATTCACAGGGTGTCTGAATGTGATGGTCGACCTTTTGTCCAGATCAAATCCAGTTCAATCAACAGAATGGTCACTGCATACACAGGTGTTCAACAGATCTGTGGTTCACCCCTCATGTAAATCTATTTGCCACTTGTCGGAAACACAAACTTCCACTGTATGTGTCTCCAGTCCCAGAACAAAATGCTTGGAACATAGATGCTCTAAACATAACTGGTCGGATCTCACTGCTTATGTTTACCCTCCTACGGCTCTCCTTCACAAGGTGATCCAAAATCAGGCAGTTCATTTGCCTGATCATTGTGATAGCTCCAGGCTGGCCAGGGATGCCCTGGTTTTGGGACCTACTGCAGCTCTCAACAGAGATCTCTCTTCAGCTTCCAGTCACAACAACTCTTCTCAAACAGTCCCACAATTATGTTCTTCACAGCAAGCCACAACATCTCAACCTCAGTACCTGGTGTCTAGGAGTGGACAGCTCCAAGAACAAGGCTTCTCTGTGGAGGTGGCAGAGAGAATTGCTGTCCCTCAAGGGTCATCAACAAGGACCATCTACAAGTCAACGTGGGCCCTATTTGAGAAATGGTGCAGAAAAAATTCAGTGGACTTCTCCACTCCCTCTGTGAAAGAAGTCTCAGATTTTTTTGTGTACCTATACCAGGTTCTAAACAGGCTCCCTTCGACCATTGACGGTTACAGGATGGCCATTGTTGACACCTTGGGCCCAGCTGGGCACAATATTCTCCAAGCTCAGACCTTAACAGGTTACTCTCCAGTTTTCTCAGGGATCATCCCAAAGTTCCAGGAATCTTCTAAAATGGAACCTTTTCTGTCTTGCTTATTGAGCTCACTGTATCCCTCACTGCATACATGGCTGAGTTCCTCCTCTTCTTCCCCATCCCCACTAGGAACATGTGTCACTGAGCATCCCCCACTGCATACATGGCTGAGATCCTCCTCTCCCATCCTCCACTGGGGACATGTGTCACTGAGCAATCCCCACTACATACATGACTGAGATACTCCTCTCCTCCCCCATCCCCCACTGGGGAAATGTGTCACTGAGCATCCCCCACTGCATACATGGCTGAGATCCTCCTCTCCCATCCTCCACTGGGGACATGTGTCACTGAGCAATCCCCACTACATACATGACTGAGATACTCCTCTCCTCCCCCATCCCCACTAGGAACATGTGTCACTGAGCATCCCCCACTGCATACATGGCTGAGATCCTCCTCTCCCATCCTCCACTGGGGACATGTGTCACTGAGCAATCCCCACTACATACATGACTGAGATACTCCTCTCCTCCCCCATCCCCCACTGGGGAAATGTGTCACTAAGCATCCCCCACTGGATACATGGCTGAGATTAATCTCAATATAATTCTTTGATACATTGGAGTTTAAGGTCACTCCATAATAGGGCACACCTTGAGAACCAGTTACGATCACCAAATTTTAAATGAATCTGTCAAGGTGTAATTACCCCACAGCCCTTTTACCCCACAGCCCTTAAGGGCTGTCAGGGTATTGTTTTCACCCATCGGCAGGTGGTAGGGGGAAGGGTTCAGTCAGGAAGGCTGGTGGAGGAGGAGGATCCCAGCTGTGTACGCAGTGGGGGACATTCAGTCACACATGTCCTTAGTGGGAGATTAGGGAGGAGAGGAGGATCTGTGCCATGTATGCAGTGGGGGACGTTCAGTCAGACATGTCCCCAGTGGGAGATGGGGGAGGAAAGGGGATCTGTGCTATGTACGCAGCGGGGGATGCTCAGTGACACATGTCCCAGTGGAGGATGGGGGATGAGAGGGCGATCTTAGCCATGTATGCAGTGGGGGACCCTCAGTGACACATGTCCCTAGTGGGGGATGGGGGAGGAGAGGAGGATCTCTGCCATGTACACAGTGGGGGATGCTCAGTGACACATGTCCTTAGTGGGGATGGGGAAGAAGAGGAGGATCTCTGGCATGTATACAGTGGGGGAACCCTCAGTGACACATGTCCCCATGCAGTGGGGGATGGGGAGGGAGAGAAAGATCTCAGCCATGTACACAGTGGGGGATGCTCAGTGACACATGTCCCTAGTGGGGACTGGGGGAAGAGATGAGGATCTCAGCCATGTATCCAGTGGGGGATGCTCAGTGAGACATTTCCCCAGTGGGGGATGGGGGAGGAGAGGAGTATCTCAGTCATGTATGCAGTGAGGATTGCTCAGTGACACATGTCCCCAGTGGAGGATGGGGGATGAGAGGAGGATCTCAGCCGTTTATGCAGTGGGTGATGCTCAGTGACACATGTTCCTAGTGGGGATGGGGAAGAAGAGGAGGATCTCAGCCATGTATGTAGTGAGGGATGCAGTGACACATGTCCCTAGTGGGGGATGGGGGAGGAGAGGAGGATCTCTGGCATGAGCGCATTAGGGGATGCTCAGTGAGACATATCCCCAGTGGGGGATGGGATAGGAGAGGAGAATCTCAGCTTTGTTTGCAGTGGGGGATGCTCGGTAACACATGTCCCAAGTGGGAGATGAGAGAGGAGAGGAGGATCTCAGCCATGTACACTGTGGGGGATGCTCACTGTCAAATGTCCCTAGTGTGGGATGGGAGAGGAGTCGAGGATCTCTGGCATGTAGGCAGTGGGGGACGCTCAGTGATACATGTCCCTATAGTGGGGGATGGTGGAGGAAAACAGGATTTCAGCCATGTACGCAGTGGGGGATGCTCAGTGGGACAAATTTAATTTTTTTCACATACAGTGCCTCATAAGCACTAGTAAATATTAGGGTTTGCTGCTTGTTATTTGGTTATATGTTATTAATATCAGTTGATGGTACAGCAGGTGTCACTTGAATTAAAAAAATCTCTCTCTCTGTCTTAGTGGGGGATGGGGAGGAGGGGATCTCTGTTATGTACGAAGTGGAGGATTTTCGAGATTTAGTATCGTCCCACTTTCCTACTGTGAACACTCTATATGTATGTACAAGTACAAATAATTGATTCTCCCTGTCCGTAGTGGGGGACGTCCCCGGTTACAAACATTGGTTTTGTTACTGTCGTCAGCGATGCAGATCCTCTTGAATATTTATGGCATACAGCAAATGGCTTCCATCGAAAATTCCCGATCAAAACCTGTGGCGTGAGTGATGACCTGTCTGGGAATATGTTGGCGCCGAGTTGGCCCAATGTAGTTCTTCAGTCACTATGCCCTAGTTGTTTTGAACCCCTTCCCCTTCCACCTTAAATCCCACCTCTTTAACTCCAGTTTCCCAGCTTAGTCTCCTTCTCTCTTGGTCACACCCATAACTCCAGATCACTAACCTTGACTGCCCCTTTTTGAAATTTTTTGTCTATTTATTTTTATACTCAGCGCAGTATCTCCATATACTACAGGACTCAAAGCGCTATTTAACCCATCTGACTGCACAAGTACAGTCCCAACTCACAAGTAACTCGCATTCCCCTAACTGAAAGATAGAGTCTCAAGGATGACCATTTATCAACGTCCTTGAGGTTCTTTAGCCTGCCGCTGGGGATAGGACCCAGTGATAAAGAACCGCCATTTTAAGTGGTCATCCGAGCCACTATGTATCTGCCTGTACCTAGGCCACAGTGGCAGATGGCCCCTAGGCTCTCCTTACAATAAACGATTTCCGTTAACAACAGACTGAGTTCCCCAAAATGGGAGAAGATATTGTGCCTTCAAAGTAGTAGATTAGATTAGATTAGATAGTGGAAATGTTTTATGTGAGGCTTTTATCTTAAATTCTATAATGCCTCATTCTGACATCACATAATGATGCAGAGACAAAAGGTTTGTTTACGTTCTCAGTGCATGCACACTAAAAGATTACAGTACAAAGCGGGCATCGGAGTGATATTTTTGTGCAAAACAGTCAACATCATGTCATATTGCCTGCAAATACTGTAATCTGATTGGCTGAAACTGACTTTAGGTGTAGTAATTCTGTTTTAAGTCCATTTATAAGTAGCGCTTGTTTTAACTACCAATGGAGATTTATGTAAGAAACTGTGTTGTTACACATACAAAACAAACACAGCAAGGATTTTGTGGTCAAGTTTTGTAAAGTTATAGCAGGGAACATGAATATTTGGCTCAAATCGATATTCACAAAGTTAAGCTGATTTTTGTGAATGCAGGCCATGGTGTTTCATTGTAGGCATGGCTGTGTTTAATGTGATAGATATATTGAAATTAAACTGTACATATCTGTTACCACTGAGAAGGTTAGTGATCCCCCTTTCATACATACCGGTAGTTTCACTGTTTTATAGAAATATGTCACAGGTATATATGATGAGGACATACCAAATAAGGACAACCAATAATAAGATAAAAAATTTCAGTTGTAGTTACAACTTAATTGCGCAATTACCGGTAATTATTATTAACATAAGTTTCTTTTGCTTGTGGAACAACAAATCTGAGTGATAATTAAGTTGTTTCATTTGGCATTGAATTAATCTTTTTGCTTAAATTCATGAAAATTGAATCTGTTTAAGTATTGCCTGAAGCTTTTTGTTATATTTTTCAAGGTTTTCCAAAAGAAATCATGGCTAAAAGAAGGTCAAAAGGAAGGGCTTCAACTGGCAACAGCAAGGAGGTGAAGTCTGAATTTATCTCAAAATTAGTATTTTTACCCCACGGCCCTTAAGGGCTGTCGGGGTATTGTTTTCATCCATGGAGTCCGGATTGGCAGCGGGAAAAAGTTTGTCCGGACTGTATCTCAGAAACTGTAAGGTGTGGGAAGTTGATACTTGGTAGGGACATTGGTTAGGGGTTGTAGGTGTGCACCGTCATGGTGTGACCTTGATTTGACCTTTGACCTTGTGTAGTGACCTTGACCTATAAAATCTTGTTTGGGCTATATCTCTGAAAGCGTAAGGTGTAGGAAGTTGATACTTGGTACGGACATTGGTTGGGGGTTGTAGGTGTGCAACGTCATGGTGTGACCTAGATTTGACCTTTGACCTTGCCGTAGTGACCTTGAGCTTTAAAATTTTGTTCAGATGATATCTCTGAAACTGTTAAGTGTAGCAAGTTGATAGTTGGTAGAGACATTGGTTAGGGGTTGTAGGTGTGCGTCACAATTTTTAGTTTTCTGATTAATGCTGTCATCTTGCTATTGAATTGTCTTGTTTTAATACGTTATCTTTACATACATTTTCCTTCCCTTAGATGTTATTTTCTCTACTTAAACATCATTTTGACCTTAATATAACTGACACTGCTCTGAAAGTATCCCGATCTTTGTAGTTTCACTACTTCTATATCTCATGGTGTTGAAAACTGTTTCCCCAGGCTGTGGGGTACGGGCATCTCTGATGCTATTTTTTGTTTTTCCTTAGTTGCATTTCTCTTTTGGGCAGTTTTAGAGTCTCCTTTGTATTGACACTTTCAAGATATATTGTGAAAGTAGGCAATATGTATTTTCAACTGACACCTGAGAAGGGTTTGTAACTCAGATATTCATGGAGATAAAGGCATTTATTTGAAATATAATTTAATGAATAAAATGATAAAATGTGTTGCACAGTTTTATTGCACCCAGAAGAATATGTCAGTAATTGGGTTGATAACATTTTGATTCCTTACAATATTGGATTATATTGGAGTTTTAATTAACAGGGATAAAGATCATGTACCTGTTTGTATTTCTATTGCAGAGCACTCCACAGATTAGTGATAATGAAGCTTCTCCAGAACCACCATCAAAGAGAAAAAAGGTATTTTTCATTTTGTTTGAGCTTTGCCATGGTTTATGTTTAAGCATTCAATAATTGGTACATAAATTAAGGTATTCCCAGATTACTAGATTTGTAGGTGTGAAGAATTTATAGCCTTTGTTGCTTTTGAAATTTGTGTTCAGATTTAAACTTATAGCTGAGGTAAAATTTATTTTCAAGTATTACAATGAAATCGTATTTGTTCTTTAACAAAAGAATTGTCACACATTGATGAACTGGTAATTTTATAAAGTTGAGTAATATAATTACCCCATCAGTACATTACACCTAATCCGATGAAATTTTTGTAAGAATGTGTACACAAATTGTAAACATGACATAACTGATATTCAGGTTAGTGAGTTTTAGTTAGTAGAACCAGATAATTACTGAACTTTAGCTATATTTAATGAAAGTTGCACTTGTGTTGATTTTGGCTCTGCATTCAAAAGATGAAAAAAGTCTAATAAATTGATAAAATGATAATGTGATATTTGTAGCCTTCTGGCCCCAAAACTTCCTCCGACCTTTGTCAGGAGTTTAACATAGAGAATGTGGAGTTAGAGTACACAGATGCAGACTACCAGAACCTCACCACATATAACCTCTTTGTGAGGCTCATCAGACCACAGATTGCAGCTGTAAGTCACATTACTGCCCCATCTACTAGTTTCATATTAGTCCTGATTAGTCTGGTTAAAAACAGGCAAAAGGGGAAATTTTTATTTGCTCTTGCTAACTTTCAGAAATATGCCAATACTTCTTTAAGTAGAAGTCTGTTTGGACTTTGAAAAATTCCCTTTAAAATTAAAGTAAGTGGCTAGTCCTTATGACTGAATTTTTTTCCATTAAAGTTTGTCCTATTCACTGGATAGCCTGGCTACACAGAGCTTCTGTCTTGGCCTCTTTAGATATGATTTAAGTGGGCTATTAATTAATGGTAAGTGTACTTTATTCTTAATAATAATAATAGATTAATCATCATTTTGTGGTTTAAATTTTGTTCATCCCTTTTTGAGTGAAAAAAGTGCTTGCAAATGTTGAAATAATGTGTAACAATTGTTTTCTCTCATGCAGGCAAATCCAAAGTTCATCCCTGCCTCCAAGATGAATCAGTTGATGGAGGCTAAGTGGCGAGAGTTCAATGAGTGCAATCCTTTCAACAAGGAGAAGGAAGAAGAACAAGATGGTGATTCTGAGGTTGAGTCTGCGTCAAACACTGGTGAGAGTTGGTATAATAATATGTATTGTTAGTAAAATGCAACCCTTTGTTGAAATATAAAGGAAAGATGGGGATTTTTTAAGGATGGAGTTTACATGAATAATTCACACTTAAAGTTTGTAAGATGCAGTTTGGATCAATGATTTATAACCATCTATTCTGTGGTGGAATCTCTACTGGTGGGGGTTGGAATAGTATCAACTATTATTGGCGTTTAAAATTTAAACCCCATGTTGTATTAGAAAGAGAAAAACCTCTTACAAGAAAAGGACTTTTAAGGTAGAGTCTGTGTGCAATACTGGTGAGTATGTTGTTGTTATTATGCAGGTTGCGTGTAACCAGCCTGCCTATTAGATTGATGTGTCCGATGTCCATCTGTCTGTCTGTCCACATTTTCGTTTCCGGACTCTAACTCAAGAACGCTTTGTCCAATCGAATTCAAACTTGACAGGGACATAGATTACCATCACAGCTAGGTTCCTTTCGAAATTGGTGTAATTCCATCTGTTCGTTTGTCCGTTTTTTGTCCGTTTGTCCGTCAAAATTTCCTTTTCGGGACTCGAACTGGAAAACGCTCTGTCCAATCGAATTCAAACTTGACAGGGAGATACATCACTGTCATAGCTAAGTTGCTTTCGAAATTGGTGTAATTCTGTCCTTTCATTTGTCCGTTTATAGCATAGATACAATTATGTAACCTAGATTACAAGTTTTACATTTCTTAGCACGTCTAACAGATTCACCGTAACTGGGTGACCTAACATTTCTTTCCTTGTTTCTAAATGTAATTACAGCAGTCGCTAACCTTATTGCTGCCTGCACAACCCGCCTTTTGGGGCATCTTTGACCCTCTTGTATTATTTAATAATAAAGATTTCAACCCATTTTACATTATCATAAGAGTAGAAAAGCATATTCCCCAACTGTTGGTTGTTTCCTTTTAAAAGGAGGATGTTCATGTTATTGATGGAATGTTTCAACTCGCACCCTAAATGTCCCCATATAAATGGTAGGATAAGATAATACACCAAAAATGGACAGTATTATGTCACCTTTTATCCTTATTTGCACATGATTTCATATGCGTGTCGGTTCAATTTAATGGAATATGCATGTTGTCAGATCTCTTTTGTTTTAGTTTTCTTTTAGGAAACTTTGTGTTTAAAACTGCACCGGTATCCGTTTTTTTTCTTTCAGAGGATTATGAGAAGGAACAAAGTAGTGACGACAGTGGCCCCAGTAAAAAGAGAAGGTCCAAAGGTAAGTAACACTGATGGTATCCCAGCTATGTGCACTGATCTGTCTAAGCCCTTGTAGTTACATGAAGTTTGGTAAAATTTAGAGATTTCCATAGCATTGTACAATTAAAATGTTTTGACCATTGTTTTACCTAGCAAAACTTTATTTGGTATTCATATATACAGGTGAACCACTTGTAGGGATGGGTTGGTATCAAAAATGTGTACATCAGGAGGTCGCCAATGCAAAACCATACCGATTCTGGGACTTTTTGTTTTATTATACCCCAATTAAACATGGACATTTCCAATGAAATCACAATAAAATGCACAAAATATGGGATAAAAGCATGTGATATCTTAAGATTTCTGGTTTGTGTTCAATATATTAAGTTTTCCTTCCATTATATTTATTGTCAAGCAAAATTGAGGTTATAATGTATTCTAACGAAAATCTGCAAATGAATGAAACTATGGAAGAAAAGCTTATAATTTCTTCAGATTTTGGGATGTTTCTAATATTTTAACTCCTGCTTCCATTATATGTGTCAGCAAGTGAAATGACGGTTTTAAAATCTGGTCACAGTATTTCATGTGAGATTGATTTTATAAAGTATTGTAACGAAAGTCTGCAAATGAACGAAAATATGGAATAAAAGCTTATATGGAATAAAAGCTTACAATTTCTTCAGATTTTGGGTATTTCTCTTATATTTTAACTCCTTCCATTGTAAGTGTTGGCAAGCGAAGTGGTGGTTTTAAAATCTTGTCACAGTATTTCAATAAAATGCTCTCAATACAGAGACACCAGGCCTACCGACCCCTCCTTAACCACTTGCAAGAAGGATGTGAAAAAGTACCCATTTACAAGTATAAATAAATATATATGATCCCCTGAAGGCAATGTCCGTCGCAATTTACACTGTGAGCATGAATTCCTTCTTAAACATTAGGGTTTTGTGTACTATTTGTAGTCAAAAGAAATCCCGTTGATTTAAATGTAGTGTACTGTCTTTTGTTTTGGTCAAGGCTCCAGTCAAACCAGTGCCAAGTCAGAAGGCAGTCTGAAGATCAAGTTACCCTTATTTGGGGTGCGGAAGAGTGCACGAGAGAGAAAGCCGGTGAAGAAACTGACGGAAGCAGACAAGTTCTTTGACTCCGATGAAGACAGTCAGGACAACCGTAGAAAGCGTAAAGCCAAAAAAACACTGGTAGAGTCGGTGAGTGGCTTTGCAAGGGATAAATCTCATCATTTTCACTAACCCAAATTGGTTGAGTTATGTACAAAAGACATTTTTGTATTCTTTAAGAAGTTAAAGTTAATGTGTTTTGTCAAGTGATGGTTATAATCCAATCTGTTTTCAGGACGATGATTTTGAATCAGATGGCAGTGGTCCTTCACGACACAAGCGGCGATCTAGTGTTAGAAACAGTTCGGCACGAAAGCGGAAGAAAGAGGTGAGGATATTGTATGTCATAAAGACCTCACCTTGTGAAGTTTTAGCAAATTTTTATCATATTCTAGACAGTCAATGTATCAAGTGATTGATTTCTACATATTGTCAATAGTTTGTACTTTACATTTCGGGAAATTTGATTACCAGTGTTGGTGTCAGTTGCAAATTCTCTTGTAAGTGTACATTTAGAGCACTGGAAAGAAAAGTGCAAATAAGATTACTTAAAAAGAAGAAAAAGCTGTGTATTAAAAAAGAATTCTGTTTGGTTTTATTTTAGTGCAGTGTTCTATATGCTGTTCTCATTTTTGTATCTTCAGTCGAGTGATGAAGCTTCAGCTATTTCCTCTGAATCTAGTTCTGAACTGTCCAGTGACTCTGATGAACGAAGGTACATAGACTCAGCAAGTATTGCAGCTGATGAAATTTATTGTGACACTAATTTTGCTAACAAGGAAAATGATTCTGACTCCAGTCATAAGATTAGCTTTTTTACCCCACAGACTTTTTAAGGCTCTATGGGTATTGTTTTCACCAATGCAGTGCAGGTGGGCTTGAGGTCAGTTGGGTGGGTGGCAGGAAAAGTCAGGGTTTTATCTGTGTAGGTGTGCAATGTCATGGTGTGCCCTTGATTTGACCTTGTTATAGTGACCCTGACCCTTAAAACTTGTCTGAGCTTCATCTTGGAAACTGTAAGTTGTACAAAGTTGATTTTATCTTGGAAATGGTGTGAGATAGAGTGATATCAGCTGAATTTTTGGTCCGGAAGGTATGGGCAAAGTCATCTTTCCATTTTTCTAAAAAGAATTCTCCAGCCATTTTTGTTGGTGAAATTGAATGTCTATGTAAAACACAACAACATATATTGCATATTCAAATTTTTATAGATAAACCCAGCTACAAGTAAATTTTGAAAAGTATATTTTTGCTGTCCTGTGACTCATTGGCCATCAGACAAATTAACCTATTTAAGGTTACATTTAGTAATCATTATTTTGAAAATTTACAATCAAAACCCTACTGAAAGAATTTCAGACTTTGTAGAATATATTCTCAAAACAAATATACTACTTCTTAAATCCTTTGTTAAGGACGCCACATACTTCCTACAGAAGGTTAGACTGCAAAAGTAGCAACCTTATTTATTGCATCACATGCGGAGTTTGTCAAATGATTTGACAAATCCAATCTATTCCAAGTTTTTTATACATAAGGCAACAAGACACTTGGTCATCTTGATCCACATCAAGGGATCAGTTCTGAAAGGTATCATTATTACCACCTCAGGGTCCTTGACCCCACACATTCGCTCATTTGTCAACTCTGTGACTTGATGCTGTTGTTACCTTGATCAACCCACTATGGGTATTGTAAACTTGCAACCCTAAGATTTCACGTGGCTTGAGGTGCCATCAGCCAAAGGTCTAAGGAAATCACACAAATTTCATTGTTCACATTTGCATCAAGCCCGTGATTCCACATGGCCATAACCACTATTATCAGCATCTGATAAGTCCCTTGAGCGAAACCAAACCCCAACTTCATCATGTTCCTCACTATTGGACTTGTGATGTCAGGGTGACCATTCACTGACCATTCTTAGTGATGCATATTTGCTGACCAATTTCTTTTAAATAGATTGGTCAAACAAACATTTTGTATATGTTACAGTGATCCTGTGAAACCAGTCATTACACGTAATGACTGAAAGTTTCAGTCATTTCGCGTAATGACTGAAATGACCAGTCATTACGCGTAATGACTAACATTTTCAGTCATTTCATGTAATGACTGAAATATATGGTTCATTTTTACACAGATTGACTGGATTAATTTCAGTCAATATGTGTAATTGATTTAGAGTTTTTAGAGTTTGTAATTGATTTAGACTTCACACCCTTTGCATTATTCAGAACCTTTGTACATTGTTCCCCTGCATTTTGAAAATTTTTGTGCTAGAGAACATTAAACTATTTTAATCAAATAAATAACTTTGGAATTCTCACATGCTCCCTGAATTTATAGCCAGAATTTTCAAACCTAAATGCAGACTTGTGTAATAGACTCTATTGTCATTTTCAAAAATATTTTTAAAATATTGAATGGTTACATGTATCTAATTACATTTTAAATATTATTTACAATCTAAATTCATATTTGCAGTTTTAAAACTAAACTCATTGTCATTGAATGAAAATATTTCTTTGTTGTCAATGAAATTTATGTCTTTTTTGAAGACTAATTCTCATTTATAAATCATAATTTATAATACATTTTGCCTTTTATGTTATTAATTAAAGATTCAGTTCTATTGTGGCAGTTTGTTAGGAAGCACAAAACCATGAAGCTTTTGAAGTGAATCTAGTCCACTCTTGTCCTAATTGCAATGCAGCTCTTTCATCCTGTTTTGTTCTTTCAGGCCTTGTTACTGTTGTTTGACCTCTCCACACAAAGAGCCTGTTTATCAAAGATGGAGTTGACCTTTAATGTTCTAAAATAACTAGGACAACTTAATCCATTCTTGTAATAGTTATTAAAGCCTGAGTAGGATAACTTAGAGCTCTAACTCACACCTGAGTACCATTGTAACAATAAATGAGTAGGATAACTTAGAGCTCTAACTCACACCTGAGTACCATTGTAACTATAAATAACCATGAAGATACTTAATTTACTCTATGTTCTTCAGTTAGACATTAATGTTACACAGAACTTTAGATTATAGTAAGAGTCTATAGATTGGGTCCCCGTTAGGAATGCTACCTATCCATTGGGTCTCCTGTCATATTTTACAAGGGAGTACATATATATGAAGGTCATTTTTATGACATGAATTAAAAGAAGTGGGGCTTAGTTAAAATAACTGCAGAAGAGTTTGATAATTTGATCATTTACCCATGTTATCAATCAGTAATCATGTCAGAATATGTTCAAATCTGAAGTGATAATTTCATTACCCCTCTTTAGTAATCACATGAGAATGCAATTTAAATTACTAAGTGAGGCCAGACAATTTCATTTTTAGTAAAGCAAGTGTTTAAAACTATTTATTGCAATTCAGCCATTACGCGTAATGACTGGACCTTATTTTCAGTCATTACGTGAAATGACTGAAAATTTTAGTCATTACGCGTAATGACTGGTCATTTCAGTCATTACGCGAAATGACTGAAACTTTCAGTCATTACGTGTAATGACTGGTTTCACAGATTGACTGTAACATATATAGGTTACTTGGTGTGACGTATTTAGAGTCATTCACAGCATGGTCACTTATTCAAACTGGAGTCCAATAATAAATTGCCACGCTTTATCATATATGACAGAAAATCTGTTTGGTATTCAGCAAGGTTCAAAACAATCATTGAATGAAGTCGTGACTTGAGACATCAGTATTGTTGCTGCCGTTTTGCTTTATTGTAGTATTACTCTGACCAGTGTGAGTAACACTAAGATTCTGGTGTAGTAGCAGTAGTAAAGGTGAAAAATGCAGCCAAAGTACCATCAAGTCAAACTGGCCTTAGATACAATTAAGAACAAACAAAAAATATATATCTACTGCCTTCATATCTACAGTTCATTTATATGAAACTTAGGCTAAAACCAATATATGATTTTGATGTCTGTGTTTACAGCAGATGTAATGGCAATTACTCTACCCAATGTGGCACAAGTAATAAGTGCAAAGGAACAAAGCATTAAGAACATAATACTAAGAGCAGAAACAATCAAACTGATACACTGTACACCAAAACTACACCTATAAAGATGTTGGTGTAATCTCTGTAATTCGAGTCTTGTTCAAGAGAAAAATTATAATGTTAGTAGTTTGGGGAAAAAAAAGTTCATATTACATAGAAATTTTGACCAATGTTTATGATGCTGTGTTTACAGTAGGCGGAAGGGGCGCAACAAGTCGGCAAAGAAAGAGGATCGGGCAGTGATACCTGGCGAGAGGAGAAGTGAAAGGGCCAGGAAGAGTAACAGCGCCAGCAACTTGGTGAGTGTCCTCCAACAGCTTGGCAGTTTTCATCATACACCAGAACCTCTCAATCACCTGTATTATAGTTTCGGAATATTCAGATTTATAAAGTCATTTCCATTCTTATACAGTTACTCTTTCCGAATTTTTTTTACTGAATCTTCTGTGATGTAAAGACTCAATTATCTAAAAAATATGTAATCCATTCTGATCCCCCCCCAAAAAAAAACAAAAAAAAAAACAGTTCAGAATCTATGAGAAAGACCTCACAATTACATATATTGATACATGTTTCACCAAAAAAAATTTATATTTTGATAATTCATTTCAAGTTTTACATGAGTATATTCAGTATTTTTAGGCAAAAGTAACTAAAACAGCAGGAGTTATTGAGGAATTTCAAGTACAAAATGCATATTTTTTAAAATCTCACCTATTCTTCAATAATACAAAGAGATCTGTATTTTATGAAAAATATATAACAACACATCAGTCAAGTGGAACATATGGTACAGATATTGTCACTAAATCAAAATATTTAGGAGTTACCTGCGGCCTGCCTTTTGGCTCCAGTTCAGATGGGTATTTCCAGACTCATTACTGTCTTTCACAGAAGGAGATGACTGATCGGGAGTTTGAGAAGATGCTGAAGCAGGAAGCGGAAGCCAAGAAAGGGGGTAGCCAACAGCAACACTCATCGAGGGATGGCAGAAAGAAAAAGAAAGGCGGTAGCGGCAAGGGCAAGATCTCGGGAAAACGTGGCACTTGGCAAGGCAAGGAAGAGGTGCTGAGTGGAGAGGAGGTGTGTTTATTGAATGAGTATATTGGCTGATTTACACTGCACCAAATCAGGAGTTTACTTTGCATTGATTCAGAATATATAGTTGTCTGAATCTGAAACTATTCAAGTTGTTTTTCTAAGTATCTCCTGCTGGCCCGCTGGGCGGGAGATTATAAAACGCATTCCATGCGTGAGTGTGTGTGTCACATTTTTTAAAAGGTTTGTACATCACACTGATTGTTTCTCCTTGGCCTTTTCAATGTTTTATGACCTTATTGCTTATGTCTATGCATTTGATGCTGTTTTTTCAGACCTAGGTCCATAGCTAAGTGAGTAATAGCAATGGTGGCTTCTTCGAGTAAAGTGCTCATAACTCCAAAACGGCTGCATTTAGAGCATTTCTGTAAAATACGTTGTTCAGCTACTTTCTCCATGCCTACAAGATGGTACCATTTTTAGGGGTCTATCTTGATAGCTAAGTGAGTAGTAGCTATTTTCTGGTTTTAACAATGAGCAAAATGAGTAAGTTGCTTTATCTTTGTAACTGTTACTTACAATATTAGTCTCAAATATGTTGTTGAACAACTCCTTCATGTACTATATCATGGTGAGGTTTCCGAGGTGTAGCACCGTAGCTAGCTGAGTAATAGCTACACAAAGTTTAACATTTGACCATTGAGCAAGACCAACTGAGTAATACAGTAGAACCTCAATTATCCGAACCCCATGGGAGACATACAATCCGGCCAGATAATCGAGAGGTTCGGATAGATGAAGGAAACCGAAATTCACGGTCTATGGGTTACCGAGTGGGCGATAATTGAAGAATTGTTGTTTTTATGCAATATACATAGACGCTGGTGTTCGTTAATAAAATAATTTAATATATTTGTGTTATATAATATAAGTGACCCTTCAATTGTCGTTTATTTGCTCCATATCCATGGATATTATTATTATTTTTATTTAAAATATTACGCGGACTTGAGTTGGTTGTGTTCGGTTTGTACTTGCATTGTTAGCATTTTAATTTTAGATTAACATCGTCCCGCATTTTGCCAAGTGAAAAACTCCGGGAGATTATTTATTGTAAAACCCCAAGCGAACACGCCTTCAGTGACATGCGTGTTTGATTGGTAATGCATTGTTGAAGTCTTTTCTTTTCTAAACGTTGTCAGTCTGTGAACCTACTCCGGGAGATTATAAATTTGCGAAACGCAATCGAACACACTTTCATTGATTGGCGCATTATCAAAGAAGTTGTGTAGCGGGGTTGTGTAATTGAATTCATCCCTCCCCTATTGTAACAATGGTGATAAAGATGAAAGAAGTTAGGCGTCTCTGTGAATGGTACGTTTGACAAAGCACTACAATTCATCGTTTACGAGACTGTGTAAAATCTTGTATTATCGCTCACGCTTGACCGTGCATTATATGTAGGGAGACATCATTTTGGTTCGGTTAATCCGGAGATTCGGATAATAGAAGGCCGGATAAGCGAGGTTCTACTGTAGCTACTTTAAAATTTCTTAATTTCAACATTGAGTAAATCACTTATAACTCCAAAACTATTGAATTTAGGGAATTATTGTCAAATATGTTAATCACTTACTTTTTAATGTTCTGTGTCGTGGC
Organism: Sabellastarte sp. h YS-2021; assembly: GCA_964017235.1. NCBI lineage: Eukaryota > Metazoa > Annelida > Polychaeta > Sabellida > Sabellidae > Sabellastarte > Sabellastarte sp. h YS-2021. The sequence goes on along the minus strand of OZ024929.1, from coordinate 154,134,416 downwards.
TAAGTTTCAGAGCTGTATCTCCATAGCTAACTGAGTAATGGCTACTTTTATGGTTCTCCATTCAGTAAATCACTTATAACTGCAAAACTATTAAATTTAAAGGATTTTTATCTCCCGCGGGAGGGAGATTATGAAATGATGTCTGTGTGTGCGTGCGTGCGTGTGTGCGTGCGTTAGTTAGTCACGCAGATTTCTCCAAAACTACTACAGCTACAGATTTTTTGTAAATTAATTGTCCCAATGAATTTTCATGCCCTTGAAAAAATTTTTGGTTTTATTGACTTAGGCCTAAAGATAAGTGAGTAATAGCAATCTTAGCTACTTTGAGTAAAGGGCTCATAACTCAAAAACTATTGCAGTAACAACTTTTTCTTCAAATATGTTGTTCAGCTACTTTGTCCTTAGCTATAAGATGGTACATAGTTTGGGGTTCTATTGCATGCCATAAGTGAGTAATAGCTATTTTGTTATTTGTAGCAAAATCATGACATAAGTAAATGTCAAATATCTTCAAAAGTATTGAAGTTAGGGAAATCGTTGTCCATCTACTTTTTGGTAAGCTATAACATAGTAAAGTTTCAGACCTGTTGCACCTTGGATAGCTGAGTAATAGCTACTTTGAAATTCTGACTGTTGAGTAAAGCTATTGTAACTTAAAAAGTATTGCAGTTAGAGTGTTTTCCTAAAATATGTTGTTCAGCTACTTTGTCCTTAGCTATAAGATGGTACATAGTTTGGGGTTCTATTGCTTGCCATAAGTGAGTAATAGCTATTTCCTTATTTGTAGCTAAATAACAGAAGAAGTAAATGTCAAATATCTTCAAAAGTATTAAAGTTAGGGAAATCTTTTCCAATATGTTGTCCATCTACTTTTTGGTAAGCTATGACATAGTAAAGTTTCAGACCTGTTGCACCTTGGATAGCTGAGTAATAGCTACTTTGAAATTCTGACTGTTGAGTAAAGCTATTGTAACTAAAAAAGTAATGCAGTTAAGAGTGTTTTCCTAAAATATGTTGTTCAGCTACTTTGCTCTTAGCTATAAGATGGTACATAGTTTGGGGTTCTATTGCTTGCCATAAGTGAGTAATAGCTATTTCCTCATTTGTAGCTAAATAACAGAAGAAGTAAATGTCAAATATCTTCAAAAGTATTAAAGTTAGGGAAATCTTTTCAAATATGTTGTCCATCTACTTTTTGGTAAGCTATGACATAGTAAAGTTTCAGACCTGTTGCACCTTGGATAGCTGAGTAATAGCTACTTTGAAATTCTGACTGTTGAGTAAAGCTATTGTAACTAAAAAAGTATTGCAGTTAGAGTGTTTTCCTAAAATATGTTGTTCAGCTATTTTGTTCTTAGCTATAAGATGGTACATAGTTTGGGGTTCTATTGCTTGCCATAAGTGAGTAATAGCTATTTCCTCATTTGTAGCTAAATAACAGAAGAAGTAAATGTCAATATCTTCAAAAGTGTTGAAGTTAGGGAATTCTTTTCAAATATGTTGTCCATCTACTTTTTGTTAAGCTATAACATAGTAAAGTTTCAGACCTGTTGCACCTTGGATAGCTGAGTTATAGCTACTTTGAAATTCTGACTGTTGAGTAAAGCCATTGTAACTCCAAAACTATTGCAGTTACAGTATTTTCCTAAAATATGTTGTTCAGCTACTTTGTCCTTAGCTATAAGATGGTACATAGTTTGGGGTTCTATTGCATGCTATAAGTGAGTAATAACTATTTTGTTATTTGTAGCAAAATCATGACATAAGTAAATGTCAAATATCTTCAAAAGTATTAAAGTTAGGGAATTCTTTTCAAATATGTTATCCATCTACTTTTTCATAAGCTATCACATAGTAAAGTTTCAGATCTGTTGCACATTGGATAGCTGAGTAATAGGTACTTTGAAATTCTACAGTTGAGTAAATCCATTGTAACTCCAAAACTATTGCAGTTACAATATTTTCGTAAAATATGTTGTTCACCTACTTTGTCCTTAGCTATAAGCTGGCATGTAGTTTGGGGTTCTATTGCATGCCATAAGTGAGTAATAGCTATTTTCTTATTAGTAGCAAAATAATGACATAAGTAAATGTCAAATATCTTCAGGAGTATTAAAGTTACGGAATTCTTTTCAAATATGTCATTCATCTACTTTTTTGTAAGCTATCACATAGTAAAGTTTCAGACCTGTTGCACATTGCATAGCTAAGTAATAGCTACTTTGAAATTGTGACTGTTGAGTAAATCCATTGTAACTCCAAAACTATTGCAGTTACAGCTTTTTCTTCAAATATGTTGTTCAGCTACTTTGTCCTTAACTATAAGATGGTATATATTTTGGGGTTGTATTGCATGCCATAAGTGAGTAATAGCTATTTTCTTATTTGTAGCAAAATAACGACATAAGTAAATGTCAAATATCTTCAAAAGTATTAAAGTTAGGGAAATATTTTCAAATATGTTATTCATCTAGTTTTTGATAACCTATCACATAGTAAAGTTTCAGACCTGTTGCACATTGGATAGCCGAGTAATACCTACTTTGAAATTGTGACTGTAGGGTAAATGCATATAGTTTGGCGTTCTATTGCATGCCATAAGTGAGTAATAGCTATTTTCTGATTTGTGGCAAAATAATGACATAATTTTTCTCAAATAACTGCTTCATCTACTTTTGGGAGAGCTTTCACATGGTCAACTTTCAGACCCGTAGCTAATTATTCACCTACTCAAAATGAGTAAATGTGAATTATCTCTAAAAGTATTGCGGATATCCAATTTTTATCAAATAACTCATTCACCTACTTTTGGAAGAGCTTTCACTTGGTGAAGTTTCAGACCCGTAGCTAATTACTCACCTACTCAAAATGAGTAAATGTGAATTATCTCTAAAAGTATTGCGGATATCCAATTTTTATCAAATAACTCATTCACCTACTTTTGGAAGAGCTTTCACTTGGTGAAGTTTCAAACCCGTAGCTAATTATTCACCTACTCAAAATGAGTAAATGCTAATTATCTCTAAAAGTATAGTGGATATCCAATTTTTATCAAATTACTTGTTCATCTACTTTTGGGAGAGCTTTCACATGGTGAAGTTCCAGACCCGTAGCTAATTACTCACCTACTCAAAATGAGTAAATGTGAATTATCTGTAAAAGTATTACAGATATCCAATTTTTCTCAAATAACTCATTCACCTACTTTTGGGAGAGCTTTTACTTGGTGAGGTTTCAGACCCGTAGCTAATTATTCACCTACTCAAAATGAGTAAATGTGAATTATCTCTAAAAGTATTGCGGATATCCAATTTTTATCAAATAACTCATTCATCTACTTTTGGGCGGGCTTTCACATGGTGAAGTTCCAGACCCGTAGCTAATTACTCACCTACTCAAAATGAGTAAATGTGAATTATCCCTAAAAGTATTGGGGATATCCAATTTTTCTTAAATAACTCATTCACCTACTTTTGGAAGAGCTTTCACTTGGTGAAGTTTCAGACCCGTAGCTAATTATTCACCTACTCAAAATGAGTAAATGCTAATTATCTCTAAAAGTATAGTGGATATCCAATTTTTATCAAATTACTCGTTCATCTACTTTTGGGAGAGCTTTCACATGGTGAAGTTCCAGACCCGTAGCTAATTACTCACCTACTCAAAATGAGTAAATGTGAATTATCTCTAAAAGTATTGCAGATATCCAATTTTTCTCAAATAACTCATTCACCTACTTTTGGGAGAGCTTTTACTTGGTGAGGTTTCAGACCCGTAGCTAATTATTCACCTACTCAAAATGAGTAAATGTGAATTATCTCTAAAAGTATTGGGGATATCCAATTTTTATCAAATAACTCATTCATCTACTTTTGGGAGGGCTTTCACATGGTGAAGTTCCAGACCCGTAGCTAATTACTCACCTACTCAAAATGAGTAAATGTGAATTATCCCTAAAAGTATTGGGGATATCCAATTTTTCTTAAATAACTCATTCACCTACTTTTGGAAGAGCTTTCACTTGGTGAAGTTTCAGACCCGTAGCTAATTATTCACCTACTCAAAATGAGTAAATGCTAATTATCTCTAAAAGTATTGTGGATATCCAATTTTTATCAAATTACTCGTTCATCTACTTTTGGGAGAGCTTTCACATGGTGAAGTTCCAGACCCGTAGCTAATTACTCACCTACTCAAAATGAGTAAATGTGAATTATCTGTAAAAGTATTGCAGATATCCAATTTTTCTCAAATAACTCATTCCCCTACTTTTGGGAGAGCTTTTACTTGGTGAGGTTTCAGACCCGTAGCTAATTATTCACCTACTCAAAATGAGTAAATGTGAATTATCTCTGAAAGTATTGCGGATATCCAATTTTTATCAAATAACTCATTCATCTACTTTTGGGAGGGCTTTCACATGGTGAAGTTTCAGACCCGTAGCTAATTACTCACCTACTGAAAATGAGTAAATGTGAATTATCTCTAAAAGTATTGCAGATAGCCAATTTTTCTCAAATAACTCATTCACCTACTTTTGGGAGAGCTTTCACTTGGTGAATTTTCAGAGCCGTAGCTAATTATTCACCTCCTCAAAATGAGTAAATGCTAATTATCTCTAAAAGTATTGCGGGTATCCAATTTTTATCAAATTACTTGTTCATCTACTTTTGGGAGAGCTTTCACATGGTGAAGTTCCAGACCCGTAGCTAATTACTCACCTAATCAAAATGAGTAAATGTGAATTATCTCTAAAAGTATTGCAGATAGCCAATTTTTCTCAAATAACTCATTCACCTACTTTTGGGAGAGCTTTCACTTGGTGAAGTTTCACACCCGTAGTTAATTATTCGCCTACTCAAAATGAGTAAATGCGAATTATCTCTACAAGTATTGCAGATAGCCAGTATTTCTGAAATAACTCATTCACATACGTTTTGGAGAGCTTTCAATTAATGATTTTTCAGATGCGTAGCTAATTACTCACCTACTCAAAATGAGTAACTGCCTATTATCACTAAAAGTATTGCAGATAGCCAATATTTTTCAAATAACTCATTCACCTACATTTTGGAGAGCTTTCACATGCTAAATTTTTTTAATGAATTTTTTAAATAATTTTTAATGCATTAAGATTCATGAAATCATGCACTAAATCAATTATAACTTGAAAAGTATTACATTTACAGCACCTTGTTAAAATATGTTATCTTTAGTACATCTAATTTATATGGCGGGAGATAAATGCATGCGTCAGAATGCTTGTTGTCAAATATGTTGTTCACCTACTTTTTAATGTTCGGTATCGTGGCAAAGTTTCAGAGCTGTAAGTCCATAGCTAACTGGGTAATAGCTACTTTGATTGTTTTCCATTGAGTTAATCACTTTTAACAGCAAAACTGTTGAATTTAGAGGATAGGAAGTCATGTGCTGGGAATCTTTTGTTGTGGTCAGATTTTACCTTGGACCCCTCGTTCAATGTCAAACTGCTGTGGCCAAACTTAAAAGTGCCCATATCTCGCTTATTATTGGTCCTAGAGGTTTGGGATGTGAAAACAACTTGTAGGAAAACATGTGCTGGGAATCTTTTGATGTGGTCAGATTTGACCTTGGGCCCCTCGTTCAAGGTCAAACGATGATGCCCAAACTTAAAAGTGCCTATATCTTGCTTATTATTGGTCTTACTATTGGTCAAACGAGGATGGCCAAGCTTAAAAGTGCCTATATCTAGCTTATTATTGCTTCCAGAGGTTTGGGATGTAAAACTCACTTTAAACAGCACATTTTTGCTCCCCGGCGGGAGGTCATACCACTGTAGTGGTCTTGTTTTCACCTAAAATTCAACTGATGATATAAATACACATGTAAAACCATGTGTTTGGTGTTGCCCACTGTAGGGTACAGATGTTTGTGGACTTTTCTTGCCTTACAGTAAAAGTCTCTTCAAACTTCCAAACTTTATACAATTATCAGTGCTAGAGAATGTGTGTTCTATTGCTTATTTTCAAACTTTTCTTGTAGATAGTTATTTTTAAGCGTCCCGCAAGGGACGCTTGTTTGTGTATGGGAGAGCTTCAGGCTCCGCCGGCTCCGCATTTTGTTTTCCTTATAACTCTGTAACCGTTAGGCGGATTCTTTTCAAATTTGGCAGGTTTAGGCAGTAGCCTTGGGGAATTTTTTTGAATATGCTGCAGTGACATTTCAACCAATCAGAGAGGTCACATGACCATAAATGTCTTTTTTCGATGGGGAAGCTTGTCCGGATGATAACTTGAAAGGAATTTTATCAATTCACCTGAAACTTGGCAAATACATTCATTCTATTAAAATCTGGAAATCATTAGATTTTGGCATTGATTGGTCAAGAAATGGCCGAGTAATTAATGATTAATTAATCATTACGAATTTTCCAAATAAGGAAAACACAAAAATGCTTATATCTCGAAAACCGTGCTAGATAGAGCGATTTCGACGAAATTTTTGACCCACAGGGTATCTCTGCGGAGTGGTTTTCCCAATTTTCAAAAAATTTTTGTCTCGCCCAAAATGGCGGCCATTTTGAATTTTCGAAATTTTCGCAAAAATTGCAAAACACAAAAATGCTTATATCTCAAAAACCGTGCTAGATAGAGCAATTTCGACGAAATTTTTGACCCGCAGGATATCTCTGCCGAGTACTTTTCCCAATTTTCAAAAAAATTTTGTCTCGCCAAAAATGGCGGCCATTTTGAATTTTCGAAATTTTCGCAAAAATTGCAAAACATAAAAATGCTTATATCTCGAAAACCCTGCTAGATAGAGCGATTTCGACGAAATTTTTGACCCACAGGGTATATCTGCAGAGTAGCCATGCCAATTTTCAAAAAAATTTTGTCTCGCCAAAAATGGCGGCCATTTTGAATTTTCGAATTTTTCGCAAAAATTGCAAAACATAAAAATGCTTATATCTCAAAAACCCTGCTAGATAGAGCGATTTCGACGAAATTTTTGACCCGCAGGGTATCTCTGCAGAGTAGCCATGCCAATTTTCAAACAAAAAATTTCTCGCAAAAAATGGCTGCCATTTTGAATTTTCGAATTTTGCGCAAAAATTGCAAAACACAAAAATGCTAATATTTCAAAAACCGTGCTACATAGAGCGATTTCGACGAAATTTTTTATCTTCAGGGTATCTCTGCAGAGCAGCTATCCCAAAGAGCTTTCACTTGGTGAAGTTTCAGACCCATAGCTAATTGCTCACCTACTCAAAAAGAGTAACTGCGAATTACCTCTAAAAGTATTGCAGATGGCCAATTTTTCTCAAATAACTCATTCACCTACTTTTGGAAGAGCTTTCACATGGTGAAGTTTCAGACCCATTGCCAATTACTCACCTACTCAAAATGAGTAAATGCGAATTATCTCTAAAAGTATTGCAGATAGCCAATTTTTCTCAAATAACTCATTCACCTACTTTTGGGAGAGCTTTCACATGGTGAAGTTTCAGACCCATAGCTAATTATTTACCTACTCAAAATGAGTAAATGCTAATTATCTGTAAAAGTATTGCGGATACCCAATTTTTATCAAATAACTCATTCATCTACTTGTGGGAGAGCTTTCACATGGTGAAGTTTCAGACCCATAGCTAATTACTCACCTACTCAAAATGAGTAAATGCGAATTATCTCTAAAAGTATTGCAGATAGCCAATTTTTCTCAAATAACTCATTCACCTACTTTTGGCAGAGCTTTCACTTGGTGAAGTTTCAGACCCATAGCTAATTACTCACCTACTCAAAATGAGTAAATGCGAATTATCTCTAAAAGTATTGCAGATAGCCAATTTTTCTCAAATAACTCATTCACCTACTTTTGGGAGAGCTTTCACTTGGTGAAGTTTCAGACCCATAGCTAATTACTCACCTACTCAAAATGAGTAAATGCGAATTATCTGTAAAAGTATTGCAGATAGCCAATTTTTGTCAAATTAATCATTCACCTACTTTTGGGAGAGCTTTCACTTGGTGAAGTTTCAGACCCATAGCTAATTACTCACCTACTCAAAATGAGTAAATGCGAATTATCTCTAAAAGTATTGGAGATAGCCAATTTTTCTCAAATAACTCATTCACCTACTTTTGGGAGAGCTTTCACTCTGTTAAGTTTCAGACCCATAGCTAATTACTCACCTACTCAAAATGAGTAAATGCGAATTATCTCTAAAAGTATTGCAGATAGCCAATTTTTCTCAAATAACTCATTCACCTACTTTTGGCAGAGCTTTCACTTGGTGAAGTTTCAGACCCATAGCTAATTACTCACCTACTGAAAATGAGTAAATGTGAATTATCTGTAAAAGTATTGCAGATAGCCAATTTTTGTCAAATTAATCATTCACCTACTTTTGGGAGAGCTTTCACTTGGTGAAGTTTCAGACCCATAGCTAATTACTCACCTACTCAAAATGAGTAAATGCGAATTATCTCTAAAAGTATTGGAGATAGCCAATTTTTCTCAAATAACTCATTCACCTACTTTTGGGAGAGCTTTCACTCTGTTAAGTTTCAGACCCATAGCTAATTACTCACCTACTCAAAATGAGTAAATGCGAATTATCTCTAAAAGTATTGCAGATAGCCAATTTTTCTCAAATAACTCATTCACCTACTTTTGGCAGAGCTTTCACTTGGTGAAGTTTCAGACCCATAGCTAATTACTCACCTACTGAAAATGAGTAAATGTGAATTATCTCTAAAAGTATTGCAGATAGCCAATTTTTCTCAAATAACTCATTCACCTACTTTTGGGAGAGCTTTCACTTGGTGAAGTTTCAGACCCATAGCTAATTACTCACCTACTCAAAATGAGTAAATGCAAATTATCTCTAAAAGTATTGCAGATAGCCAATTTTTCTCAAATTAATCATTCACCTACTTTTGGAAGACCTTTCACACACGAAAATGAAAAATTGAGAATATCTCGGAAAAGCTATTTCTTCTGCTTTAATGCTCAGCGGGAGATACACACCACGGCAGTGGTCTTGGCAAAAATTTTTGTCTCCCCAAAAATGGTGGCCATTTTGAATTTTCAAAGTTTTTGCAAAACACAAAAATGCTTATATCTCGAAAACCGTGCTATATGGAGCGAACTCAACAAAATTTTGGACCTGCTGGGTATCTCTGCAGAGTAGCCATGCCAATTTTCAAAATATCTTTGTCTCGCCAAATAGAGCGGACATTTTTAATTTTTTTATTTTTTGCAAAACACAAAAATGCTTATATCTTGAAAACCGTGCTAGATAGAGCAGACTGCGCTGACTTTGGTTGCCACAACAGTATAAGGCTAGAAACGAAGCATTTTCTTAATACTTTAGCACTCACCTTTATATCCTTTTCGGGACGCTTTGTTTTTGCTATGCAAAAACATTATCTTTTTTTTTTGCGAGCGATCCTCTAGTTCTCATTTAATTTAATGTTAAAACAAGTGAAAAACTGCACCAAAATGTGCAGATTTTCGACAAATAATTTGTTCCAATTGAAATAGAAAATGAAGAAAAATATGGCCTAAATATAATTATTTTTTGCCAAATATACAGATTCATTGCAGTATCAATTCGCCATATGTACCACCCCAACTGAACTGAGAGAAAGCAAAATCAGTTTTACATTAGCCATGTAACCGAAAATAAAAAGCATGGCCAGGTTTCCAATTTTGAGAATTTAACCTGAATCTGGGTACCAATGTTTTGGTAGAAACAAACTAGACACAACAGCATAGGAAATATGGTGGTTGACATAAACAGTTTATTTATAATGAAATGTCCAATATCTGTGATTATAATGAAAATTATGTTATAAGACAGATATTGTGTAGACAAATGTGCTTGAATATAATATTTTAGTAGTTTTATGACTACTGCTTGACTACTGCACCTCACATGACTATCTTCTATTATTGTGAAGCAACCGGATGATATACAGCGGTGAAGTTTGGAGAATATCCAAATGATGTAATGAGTACTTTCATAGCACTTAATCTCCACCATAGGACAGACTCTAAGGAGGTAGAGCCATGAAGGTAGAAAGAGAAAAATCACAACCGAGGCATAGCAGGCTGACATTAAATAGACAGTCATATAACAGAGGTTCTATTTGATTCATTTTGTTACATCAGTTGAGATGAGCTCTAGCTAGTGATGATTTTACTCAGCATCAAAGAATCTGCACCCCTTAACTGCCGTTATCTGAGGTGTCAGGTTTATCACTTCCTTTACAGGTCTGTTACATAGAAGGTGATCAATTTACCTAGATGAGATGTACACCTCCTTGAAAATATTAAAAGCTGCTATTATTGTGAAGCCCACATGGTGAATGTGGAAACGCTCATTTCTCACTCCCGTTTCCATATATAGTGTATGCCTGACTGACGTATAAACTAAACTAATATAATATAAACTAAAAATGTTAAAGGTTATGGCAATTTTTGTTAATCTATGAAATGGAGGTTGTTGCTTATTTAACCTTTGTAGTCCGACCACTGCTGGTACTGTGCACTGTGTAATGATGGAGGAGACCTGATGCTGTGTGATGGTTGCCCCAAGTCCTTCCATCAAAAGTGTCTCAAGCTGGAGACTGTTCCAGAGGGGGAGTGGAAGTGTCCTGTCTGTGTGAGTACCACTCGCAATTAATTAATGCAAGTATTTTTGTTTGAATCATAAGTTTCTGTCTTTATATGACCTGAGCAGTTGAAAGGGATATGAAACCAATTTTTACCTTTGCATTTATATATCTTTTCTCACAGTATAGATTGATGTTTCTTCAAGCTGTCCTGCCTCCCAATCTGAGGAGGATTTTGTATTTATTCCCTCTACACTGAATATGTTTACACTCAGAGTGCAAATGGTGAACATATTTTCTGTTTTTCATTTGGCTGTGGTGGAAATAGCAGTAACTACAAAGGATATTTTAGAACCAATTTTTTAATTGTCAGTTTGTCCAGCTTTTGAAAGGCTGATACATACAAAATATGTGATTTTGTTAATTTCAAAGCCCCAGCATCAGGTTTTTGAAAATGGTTTGACTATTTGTGTTTGTATCACCGTATACATTGCACCTACAGACAGGTGAAGGCCTACCTGAGCTCAGCGACAAACCTGACTCAGAAACTGAGGAGGAAGAGGAGGAGGGCAAGCATGACCACTTTTGCAAGGAATGCAAGCTGGGTGGTGACCTGCTGCTCTGTGACTTCTGCCCCAGTGCATACCACATGAAGTGCTTGAACCCCGTCCTCAAAGAAGTTCCAGACGATGACTGGAAGTGTCCCCGATGTGTGGTGAGTGCTGAGGCATTGTGGGTAAAGTGTAGGGAGTAATGGGTACGCCTCATGAATGATGGATAATGTATGGGTTTGTGTTGGTAATGTAGGACTTGATAAGTGAGTGGGGGGGGGGGGGGGGGGGGGTATTTTATATTGAGGCATTGTTTGCAATCTAGTTAACTAGGAATGTAGTGTGCCACTGAATACATTTGGAATTTTTACATTTGAATGGATTAGCCAAGCAAGCTCATCAAAGCCAGATGTTTTCAAAATGTCTTAAACTGTTGCTCACAAAGGGGTACATTAACAGTTTTGACCGTTGAGCTTTCTGTCCAGTACATTTTCTTTAAATGCATGTGTTTACTATTCACTGTTTAGGAGGTGTTTAATCTTTAAAACTGGCCTATATATGTGTGTGTATTACAGGTGCTAGAGAACCCTTTGACAGGCGCAATTCAGCAAGTGTTGACTTGGAAGTGGGTCAATGTGGAGCAAGGTAAAGATGATGAGCTGGACCACACCACAAGTCCCAGGAAAAAGGTATTATTGAATAGGGGATGCCTAAACAGATCCTGTAAAAATGTAGGATACTCTAGCATATATGTGTGAATTATTGAACTATGCCAATAGTTTTGACTAGGTTGTATGTGTAATCTAGTCAACTGGAACATATATGATGGCAGACATGATTAGTTGATAGAGTGTTGAGTGAGTTGGGACAAGTGCAGAGTGTCAAGTCCGGGGGAATTAGAAGGATCACTTGAGATGTGTGTTAATTACAGCATCATTAGCACATAAGTCTGATAACGAGTTAATGCGATTTTACTTCATCCAGGCCTCATTATAAACAGTGCATATCAAATCATGATAAGAAATAACCACATTGTGATAAAATGAAGTATGTTGATGTCTTGAAACAATTATCTTTTTAAATCCTTTTTGTCCTGTGTAAAGTAGTTAAGTTTATTCAATTTTGAGTTTTGGCTTTGTTAAAATTTAATGGATATACTGTATGTTCTATTTTATAGTTCGTTTATATTTTCACTTTGCAGTTTTTAGTTTTCATTGACTCTGCACTGTACATTTTCTTATCACACTGCACCATGCACCTTGTTTTACAGTCATTTCAGGACAAAGAAGATGAAGACAGTAAAGGTGAAACTCCCAAGGTATGTTTGCTGTATGGTTATTTGTATTAAGTTCACTTGAATGAACTTTGTCACATTGCATCGTATTCCCACCTTATTAGTTGCTGGGACATTATGAGATACTGTTATTGTACAAACAGTATTATATTTTTGCTAGATATTCAGTTTCATAGCCATTGATATTTTCTTAATGTTTTTTTTTTGTACAGAAACACCTTTCTGTTTGTTTTTTTTTTTTTTTTTTTTTTTTTTTAAATTATGTGTAAATATTTGAAATTACTGGTACATGTCACATGTTAAAATTTCCTGGAGTTTCAGACACCCTGTTAGCTCACAGGGGTTAATCTTTCAAAAATTTCACATTCGAATTATAAACTCGTGTATACTTGATAATTATTTTCAATTTTGCAAGAAAGACTATTTTTCTTGAAGGATGAGTAGTTTAGCCTGGGTAAGTTCATGTTTTGCTGGGCTCATATCTTAGAGCTTTAAATGTACAGACAATCTGTAGTGTTAGATCATTATGCATAATGTCTAGTTGCCTGTAACATACTGGTATATTTACAGAAGCACCTTGAATTGGTTGTATTTAAAGTGCACATTTTAATTAATAACTCTGGTATCATTTTTCAGATATTTGGCATTTTACAAGACCCAGTACTACAGAAAGTAGAATATTTAAGTCTGAATAAGTAGGCATTTTGATGTTGTGATGTAGTCAGTGTATCTTACATACTTTCAGAAACGACCAGAGCGGCACATGTTTGTGAAATACAAGTATCACAGTTACTGGAACTGTGAGTGGATCCCTGAGATTGCAGTGAGTACCCCTAGTCATATTTAGGCACATCTCTCTATTTAGTATAAGTACATTTTAAATGGAAGGGAGTATTATTTCAGTAGGGTGTCTTTACCTAGTGAAATTGGTCATGTTGTTGAGGGTTTGAGTATTCTGTGTTGTAAAATCTGACTATTGTAAAGCAGGGAAAAAGTTTAAAATGTCACAACTATGTGATAATGTACTGTACATTTAACTATGTGCTAGTGTATAGCAATACAATATGTCAGAATGTAGGTAGTCTTGAGCTGATCCCTCTGAGTTTCTTTCTTTGTTTACTGTTCAAGTCAACTTTGGAGTTTCTTTGTATTTGTTTTCTGGTTTGTTTATTTAGTGCTTTCATTATTTTCCTGTTAAATTATTTCTTTGTTTGGCTGTTATTGGCCATTTGCTGACCTTGTTTTAGCCTATCTTTAATGTTTTGTACCCAGTATGAAGTTCACGCCCGCCAATCATGGAGTTTCTTCAGACGTAAGTGGGACCAGGATGAGCCGCCAGCACTGGATGATGGAGGAACAGTGAGACACAAGAAGACAGTCGACCCCCACAACATGGACGAGAGATTCTACCGCTGGGGCATTAAACCCGAGTGGCTGCAGATTCACCGGATACTCACTCATGAGTAAGTTTGGAGGTTGGCTGTGGTCACTCCAGAACACAGGAGACAAGGTTGTGTGTACCCAAAATTTATTTTGTTTGAAATATTTTAAATGTTCTTCCGGTATAAAATTGACTGTTATTTTCTTTTCAAATACAAAACATGGGAGCATAAAAATATTCAGAAGCCTAAATCGCTTTCTGTGGGTCTATAAGATAATAAGTTCTAGTGTGCCTTTTGTACCACTTTACCTGCATTTTAGCAAATTTTATTGTGTTAAACAGAAGTCCTTGTTTCAAAATCATTTTGTTAATGGTAGGGCTGCAAAGCGAGCCCGAAAATGCGCCTCGATTCCTCGCTTTGGAAGAACCAACTCGGGACTCGATTAATTGCTTGATTATCGCCCACAAAATAAACTGCATCATATTTTGACATATTACACCTTATAAAATGGTTAAAAGGCATACAACAGGAAAGAATTTTGATTCTTCGTTGAATTTTGGATAAAAAAGACTCATTTATAATGCAAACTACAGGAAACTTGAACCATTTTAATATTGCGAGATTTGAGGCATCTTCGAAATATGTTATATTAAAATGCCATCTTATAAAGACATTATTTCACAAATGATTAAAATGTGCAAATGCTTAAAATATAAAAAACTGAAACAGAATCACTTAAATATATTAACATATTTAAAGAAAAATCTAATTTTGCAGTAGATTTTATGTCTATGTTTAGTTGTTTTTGAAGACCCGGTTCACTTTTCTTGCCTTGAGTATTAAACTGAATCGTTTGGTTTCCAAGCAACCGAAGAATCGTTGAAGCCCTAGTTAATGGACAGGCCGAGGTTATTGATCATGGAGACATCTAGTCATATAATTGTGGGATTTCTGAATGTTATGTATGTGGTTTGATGCTGTCCAAGTAAAGAAACTTTAAACATATGTCCTTAATCAACGGACTTGCACTCTGTTTAAGACAGTTACTTTATATCACAAAAAGCTATAGATCTGCACTTAACCACAGAATGCGTTCTCCCACTTGGTTTTGATGCCTGAGTAACTACAGAAACACATGTTTTTATTTGTGGTGAATTTGTATGTTTATTTGTTCATCAATTCATACTTTTGTTTATTGTGATACAGTATTTCCAGAAATTTGCAGTATTAAGTATGGAGTATCATTGTTCAGCATTTCTATCTATCCTCACAGGAAGGATATGTCTATGTAAAACATGCATCTAGTGTGTATGGAGTACTAACATTCATCTGTACATAAAAGAAAGATCCAAGCTAAACAGGTACCAGTTGTGTATGGCTTTACTGGTATTAAGTATTTGTGTGGTGTCCATGTTTCCATGGAATATTTATGTTCATTGTTTCTTTGTATACAGGAAAGAGACGTCAAAGCTGAACAAGTACTTGGTGAAGTGGCGAGACTTGCCATATGAGGAGTGCACCTGGGAGGCGGAGGATGACTTGCCAGAGGGTCTGCAGGACTGGGACAAACAGATCCAATCCTACTGGACACGGAGGTGAGTGAGTTGCTGGGGAGTCCCAAACCTATTGTTTTTATATAGTGAGTATAATCTCCCTAAGAAGATTAAATTATTAATAAATTTCAATACTATCATTATCACTTGGGAAGGACTGCAGCACTGGGATATACGTGTCACTGTCTACTTAGCTACTACGGGGCCTCCAACTAATGGTCACTCAAATACAGTAGAGCTTTTTATAAGATACAAGCTTACCATATGCTTGGAGAGTCCCACCCTATCTCTCCGCTGTATTACAGCTGAGAGGTATGGGCAAAATTCCAACTCAAAGAAGGAAGTTGTGTACTGCGTCACCTGGAGGCAGCAGGTGCTGCAACCAATTGAATGACTCTGTCATTATATGCTCTTTTTTTTTTTTGAGGTGGCGTAGTTTATAAAAGCTACATTTAACTAATTAAAATTTTCAAATTTAACCCATTCGAAAGGAACAAGCATGACATGAAATACCAAATAAATCAGTTTACTGGGCTAGGAGGTAAGTAAATAGCCAATGACTTACAAATATTTTGTCATTCACATATTAAGTACTTGATGGTCATGTGGCTATTACCCATGTACATGATGGTTTTTTTTTTACTTTCCACTTTCCAGGAAAGAAAAGGAGGCTCCTAGAAAGAAAGACTCTAAAAAAGAAAAACCTAAAAAGAAAGATGTAAGTATGATTGAATATGTTTATGAACATTACATCTGTAGTTCTCACATCAAAAAGTGATGACAAGCGTTGCACAGAGGATAAATATGTTCCCTGGGTTTTGTGATATCATTTGGCTGTTGGTTCTTGGTCATCATTTGTACAAATAGATGTATAGAAGTTTTAATTTTCCTTTTTATGTGGCAGTCCACTTGATCCAGCATGTTAAAACTGTATCTTCAGTTCAATGGATTCAACTGAGTGAAGTTGTGTTTTGAAGTGACCTACTTTAACTACATCTTGTGTTTTCTTTGCTGCAAACAGCTGAAGAAGAAGCTTGAGAAGCAGCCAACCTACCTGGATACATCTGGAGGCAAGTTGCATCCATACCAGCTTGAAGGGCTTAACTGGATGCGGTTCTCCTGGGCTCAGGACACAAATGTGATACTTGCAGATGAGATGGGACTGGGCAAGACCATCCAGGCAATCTCCTTCCTGTACTCACTCTGGAAAGAGGTCAGTCTGATGCACAGTGGATCTGTTTTTCATTGCACTGTTCACATGTAATCATTGAAAAGAAGCAGAGCATGTAGGGGATAGCTCCTGTTGTTAATCACTCTGGAATTGGTTGTTGTATTGATTGATTTTTTATTTTTTTGGGGGGTTTTAATATTGCGTTAAACGCATTGTGTAGGTCATGTTATGACAGGTAACAGTGGACATGGAGTAAAGCTCTGTCCTCCATGCTGAAGGTGTCAGGTGTGTCTTTTGCAGTGTCTCTTGTGGTATGCTGAAGTGGATGAGGTATAAGGACACTTTCATGTTGGCTTCATATATGCTAGTTTATTTGAAGAAAAACTGCATCTTTACTAATCACTCAATGCAGATCTGACACAGAGAGATACAATTTTTTATAATTATTGGAGACATGAAACAAAACATGCAAAACATGTAAAATATAACAGTAGGTTGATTTGTACATTGTTTGTATTTTAGGGCTATGCTCCAGGGCCTTTCATCATCAGTGCCCCTTTATCCACCGTTGCCAACTGGGAGCGTGAGTTTGAGTTCTGGGCACCAGAAATGTATGTGGTCACATATGTGGGACACAAAGAGAGTCGGCAGATCATCAGGTGAGCAAATGTGGGATGGAAGTTTACAGCCAGTTTGAATATGTTTTACAGGACCAAAAAATAAGGCATAAGGACAGGTGATCAGGACATCAGGGTAGGGGAAATCTGCAATAGGAAGGGATGTTAATTATCTGTGATGTTAATTTTTTTTTGTGGTCAGAATTGGTGTTTATTATTTTAGGATTATTTTATTTCATATATTGTGAGTTCTGCTGATAGGACATTTAATTATGTTGTAGTTGGAATTTTTGCAATTAATTGTGTTTAATTATTTTAGAGAGTATGATTTCAACTATAAGGACAAGTGTTTGTTATTTTGTGGAGTGGGAGTTCAACTCTAAATCTTGAGTGTTTATTAATGGGCAGGAGTTAAGCCCTTAGTTTTGAGTGTTTATTATTTCTAGGAACAGGAGTTCAACTCTAATTTTTGAGTGTTTATTATTTCAGGGAGCGGGAGTTTTGCTACAAGGATGGCTGTTTCTACCAGACGAGCACTGCTTGCAGGTTCCGCGAGGGTTTCTCACCCAAGTTTGATGTACTACTGACTTCCTATGAGATGGTGAGCGTGGACAAGGGGACGCTGTGCTCCATTCCCTACTCAGTGCTGGTGATTGATGAGGCCCACAGACTGAAGAGTAACCAGAGCCTGGTACGTGTTGTGTATAGTGTATTTAAATGATAGTGTCATGTGTTTGTCAAATAATAAGGATGAAAAAGACAAAGCCTGTTTGTGCACTAACTCTAGAACATGAATAAATACATGTTCAGTTGAAGATAAAAATGTATCGTTTTATTGCGTTAATACATCCTATCCAATGGACAATAGCTTATCCGGTCGGCGCGGACCGGCCCGCCAAACGTCAGAAAAAGACGTCCTGTGTCTCCACCGGCCAGGCCGGTCCAGTACTGTGCACTGTGTCGTACTCCTTCCTGTCTAGTCAGAGTGACGTCATAGCATCTTTTTTCGTTTGGCGCATGTACTTGTGGCACGGATTATCTCAGTGAATTTTAATTCAAGTATTTTGTGAGAACTCCCTTATATTTCATTTTATAATTTTGTGTACGGATTCTAGAAGACTTATAGCACATTATGTCTTCTCCCAGTCAACATAGGGGAAGTTGTGGCCATATGATGGCAGGGTTTGATCTACATGGAGTTTGCGCGCGCTGTCGCGATAAGAAGAAGGGGACTGACCCTTGTGTAGAGAAACCTGGAGCGGATTGTCATATCTGTAAGTCTCTCACCCCAGAACAGTTATCACAGCTTTCTACGCCTACGTATAATAATAAAAAGGAGAAGCGCGACTTGAAGTCTTCCACTCCAGCTAAGAATCCCACATCTGACACCACTCTCAGTCCCACCCTTGTAGACACGTCCCTAGTGACGGTAATGGGGGTTGTGGATGGCCAGAGCACCTCCGGGTTGCCTGGTTTGAATGAGAAACCAGCTGAGAAGAAGAAGAAGAGGGAGGATAAGAAGGATTCCAGCTCCAAGCCGGTCAAACCAGACAAGTCGGTTAAGACCTCTCTCCGACCTTCTGCTGACTCCACCGACCAGAAGTTGGATGCAATGGAACAGAAGTGGTCGGACCGGTTCAACCGGCTGGAGGCACTATTATTTGCCAAGACTCTGGACCGGGAGCCTACCTTCAGTGCTGTTAAGGTCACACCGACCCATGCTCAACGGCCAGTGCTATTAGCTCTGAACCCTTTTTGAATCCTTCAGGCCAACCTTCTGTATCTTCACAGCCCTCTCACCGACCGGCGTTTTCTACCTCACCGGCCATTGACCCTGTTGAGGCGTCCACTGTTTCTAAGGCCGGATCTGACTCTTCTCAGCCTGCACACCGACCAGGAACGTCTACAGTTCCCAACCAGCCCACCAAGAGACCTTTTTCTGCTGCTTTTGATTCAACTAGAAAGGACATCTCATCTAGTGACTCAGACTCTGAAAGTTCAAGTTCGGATAGGCCTCCGGTTGATTTGTACCCAGAGGAGGGTGAACTGTCTGATGAGCATGAAGTGTCACTTGGTGACCCCGACCAATCCCTCTCCGAAGAACAGTCGTATAGGGAGACAATGAGGGGTATACGGTCCTACATGGGTTGGACCCATGTTCCTGATGTAGACACTGGTGCAAAGACTTCAGACGACAACCCTTTTGCCGGACCAAAACTTCAGGCTGCTGGCAAGGTCTCCGTCAACCTCCCTACGGATGAGTGGCTTTGTAACAAACTGTCCAAGCTCAATCTCACCCTAGTACAGGGCTATCCGTCGCGTACCACTGAGGCTGGCACTCGTCAACGGGACCAGTTTGTCCGACCGGCCAAATCCCAGAGTAAATGGTACGGTGTGCACACGGAACCTAAGAAAGACTCTAGTTCTGCAGTTAAAGCATGGAATACTGGCTCCTCCCGCATTAACAGCACCTACTTACGTATAGCTCGTCAGGCTGGCATTGCTTCCAACCCACCTTTGTCCAGACCCATCTCCCAGGAAAATTTGAGGAAATGGGAAAGGTCAGCCCGGGAATCTTCTGTCATCTGTAATCAGGCAGCTGGGTTTAATCGCTGTTTACTAAAGGTCCAGCAGAGTATGCAGTCTCAGCTCCGTACTATCCGGACAGAATCAAAGGGTAAGACAGCAAGCAAGGTTTCAGCAGCAACAGATGAACTTCAATTTCTGTTAGATTTCAACTCCGGTGTCTGCCAGGCAATGGCCAAAGCAATGGAACACTTAACAGACGTTGTTTTTGGGAATGTGGCCAATACGACTCTGCTACGTCGAGATTCGTATCTGTCTTATCTCAAGGCTGGAGTTAAAGCTGATACACTGAACGCCCTTAGATCTGCTCCACTAGAACTGGACACCTTATTCCCGGACTCGGTTATTAAACAAGCAGAGGAAGATATAGCTAGTTTTGACAGAAACCGCTCTGGGTCGGTATACAAGAAGGGCAGATATCACCCCTATGAAAGGCAGGATAAGAAATCTGACCCCAAGAAACCGGACCGACCTGCTTGGAAAAATATCTCCTCACATAGCCAGTACAGACGAGGAAAAGGCAAGCATCAGTATTCCTCGCGACCAGCCAAGGGCCAGCAGCTGTATAAATGACAATTATTGTGTAACAAGTTTACGGGCACGGCTGCTGGCCGGGAGCACTCCCAAAGAGACATTGACTGTTCAATCTTTGAAAACACATGTAAATTTAAATGTTGTCAACCATGTTCATTCTGCAACCGGGCATCCGCAAAGGAAAGGAATAAGTCCTGGCTTGTCAGCTGTAATATCAAAAGATTGTACATTAAAACGTGTCAAAGATGCTTCTTCTGTCATTCAATTGCCTTGTGTCCAATCTGTGACAAATGACCCTCTTGTTGTAAAAAATCTGCCTGTAGGGGCCAGACTTCAAACCTTTTGGCAAACTTGGCTGGAAAGAGGTGCCGGACCGAAAATCTTGAGAGAGGGCTACACCCTCCCCTTTCGGATCCGGCCAAACCTCACAAGGTCTCCCACTGTCATAAGCCGTTATGTCAATGGAGGCATTACATCAGCTTATGGAAAAAAATGCAATAGAACTGGTCCACAATCAAACATCTCTAGGGTTTTTCAACCGGCTTTTTCTGGTACCAAAACCCAACAACAAGTGGAGGCCTATACTGGACCTAAGCAAACTAAATCTTTTCCTCAAGGTGGAGAAATTCAAAATGGAGACACCGGAAACCATCAGGACATCCCTCCAGCAAGGGGAGTAGGTAACCTCAGTAGACTTCAAGGATGCCTACTTCCATATACCAATACAGGAACAATCCAGGAAATATCTCAGATTTCATGTCCAGGGCCGGACCTACCAGTTCAAAGCACTGCCATTTGGTCTGTCCACAGCGCCCATGGAGTTCACTGTCTTGGCAAAGGAGGTGAAACTGATGGCCATACACAAGGGTATAAGAATCCACCAGTACCTAGACGACTGGTTGGTCAGAGCCAGATCCCACCAAACCTGTCTCCATCACACCCAGATCCTGGTCAAGATGTGCCAGGATCTAGGCTGGCTGGTGAACCTAGAAAAATCAGAACTGGAGCCCAAACAAGTTTTCAACTTCGTAGGCTACCAGTTCGACCTCAGGTCCGGCCGGGTCAGACCGACACCGGACCGGTGGAAAAGTCTTCAAGGAAAAATACAAACACTGCTTTTACTACCGACCTGTCCGGTCCGGCAGTTCATGTCCTTGATAGGTCTGTTAACAGCCACAGAGAAGCAAGTTCACCTAGGCCGGTTACACATGAGACCCATACAGTGGCATCTCAAGAACAATTGGAGGGTACCGGAATCCCTAGAGAAGGTCATCCCTCTACCCAGATCCCTACACCCACACTTACAATGGTGGCTAAACTAAAGCATTGTGCTCCAAGGTCAACCATTACACCCCATAAAACATGCTCTGCAAATTTTTACAGACGCATCAAAAGAAGGGTGGGGCGCTCATTTAAACAAAGTCACTGCAAGGGGGTCCTGGTCAGTGCCGGAGAGCAAGCTGCACATAAATTACCTGGAACTGAAAGCAGTCCTTTTGGCCTTAAAAGAGTTCCAAGACCTATGCACCAACAAAATTGTCCTAGTGGCCACAGACAATACTACAGTTGTGGCTTACATAAACA
The DNA here is from genome assembly GCA_964017235.1 of Sabellastarte sp. h YS-2021. Classification (NCBI taxonomy): domain Eukaryota; kingdom Metazoa; phylum Annelida; class Polychaeta; order Sabellida; family Sabellidae; genus Sabellastarte; species Sabellastarte sp. h YS-2021. Next base: position 154,112,546 of record OZ024929.1, on the reverse strand, counting down.
AAGAAGGAGGTATGAAGTCGGGCCCGCTGTGTGCCCTACTGTGGAGAATCTTGACCTGGTGTTCCCAGCGACAAGTGACTCTAAAAGCCCGACATATCCCTGGCCGATTAAATGTGATAGCAGACAAGCTATCCAGGCTAAATCAGACCATCCAAACAGAATGGTCCCTCCTTCCGGACATGTTTCAAAGCTTGTGCAGCAAATGGCACCGGCCTCAGATAGACCTATTTGCCACGAGGTTCAACAACAAGTTACCTCTGTTTGTCTCTCCAGTACCGGACACCCTGGCTGTAGCAGTGGTTGCACTCACCCTACCATGGGAGGATCTGGATGCATACGCCTTCCCACCGACTGCCATATTGGGCAAAGTGGTGGAGAAGTTATAAGACTCCCCGTGCAAGAGACTCATTCTGATTGCCCCGGGGTGGCCCAACATGCCTTGGTTTTGGGACTTGGTGACCATGTCCAGTCAGGTCCCTCTCAGCCTGCCCAACCTGCCCAATCTGTTGACACAGCCCTTCAATCAGATCCCTCACAGAAATCTGACAAATCTAAATCTCCATGCATGGCTCCTAGAGCCACAAAAATCAAAGAATAGGGCTTCTCTGAGGCAGTGGCAGCAAGAATTGAGGCTCCTCAAAGAAGATCAACCAGATCAGTCTATGAGGCAAAGTGGGCCATTTTTGCGAAGTGGTGCATCACTAATCAGGTGGACCTCGGGTCACCACCTGTAAAGTCGGTGGCTGACTTCCTAATGTACCTCTTTGAGGACAAGAAGTTACAGCCCAGCACCATTGATGGATACAGGTCTGCCATTGCTGATAAACTGGGTAATACAACAGTCAATATCAGCAAAGATGATAATCTCACTCGTCTCTTGGAAAGTTTCCACAGAGATAGACCCAGAGGGCGGAGGGGAATACCCTCCTGGAACCTTTCCCTGGTATTACACCAGCTGACAAAGGCTCCTTTCGAACCTCTTAGGGAGGCATCTCTGAAGCATCTGACCTTCAAAACTGTCTTCCTTTTAGCCCTGGGCTCTGGTAAAAGAAGGAGTGAGATCCATGCATGGCAGCACAAGAACATCAGACACCAATCCGATTGGTCTAAGGTGTCCCTGTTTCCATCTCCCAGCTTTCTTTCCAAGAATCAGCTGGCCAAAGAGGGTCCGGAGAGTGTAGCCCCAGTGGTCATACCAGCCCTGGCTCCTACTCTAGATAGGTCCCTCAAGTCTGACAGATCTCTTTGTCCAGTTAGAGCTTTGCGCTACTATTTGGACAGGACTTCAGACCTCAGGCAGCACAAGGAGCTAGTCTTTGTCTCCTTCAAGAAAGGCTTCGACAAAGACATCTCCCCTGCCACTATCTCCTCATGGATCAAGCAAACTGTGATCCTATGCTATGAGCTCTCTGATAATCAAGCCCACACCCTGCATCAAGTTAAAGCTCATGATGTCAGGGACTTTGCTGCCTCTAAGGCCTTCCAGTCGGGAGTTTCCTTAGAGCAGATCTTGTCAGCTTGCCACTGGAAATCCCATAATACCTTCACACAGTTTTATCTGAAGGACGTGGCCTGGGCTGATTCAGAGCTCTTCCATTTAGGCCCTGTAGTGGCTGCTCAGCAGATCCACCAAGCAGCTAAGGCCTAGAGGAGATTTGTAAATATGTAAATAGTGTACATACAGTTAAGCAAAAAAAAAACAAAAAAAACAAAACAAACTCCGACGTGCTTCCTTCGGGAGGTTTATTTCTTCTCAGGGGACTGAACTCAGCCCTCTCTTCCCCTACCTCAGAGCAGGTCTGTCAAAAAGGGGGGGGGGGGGGGGGGGTAAGTTGGTTGGACCGGTTAACCGGTATCTGTTGACCGACTATAGCCTTAAGGGTTTCCTGACCTCAGGGTCGACCCAGGCCGGACAAGTTGTTAGTTTATTTTATGAGTTCATTTAAGTCCCTAGTAACTTACCCGCCTACCAAGCGGTAGTTATTCAGCTATTGTCCATTGGATACGATGTATTAACGCAATAAAATTGCAAATTTAATAAGTAAATTAAATTTTTATAAGTTAATACCCTATCCAATGGACACACAAGACCCTCCCACCGACCCCGCTATCAGTCTACTAGGGGTCTAATTGGTTTAGACAACAAAAAAAGATGCTATGACGTCACTTTGTCTAGACAGGAAGGAAGTACGACACGCCACCTGGCGAGTGCACAGTACTGGGCCGGCCTGGCCGGTGGAGACACAGGACGTCTTTTTCTGACGTTTGGCGGGCCGGTCCGCGCCGACCGGATAAGCTATTTTCCATTGGATAGGATATTAACTTATAAAAATTTAATTTACTTATTAAATTTGCAAATTTATTGAAAAGTAAGTACAAAATCTCAAACGAATGACACATGAACTGTAGCAACTGATTTATATTGTGCAGATGTTGTACGTTTTGGACCAGTTGTGGTCATGCAGTTTGTTCCAATTTTTTATTGATTATGATTGTGTGTTTAAATATCCTCTTCCAATGTACAAGTAGACAAGCTTGTTAAAATGAGAGTTGAGACATATTTCTGTATTATTATATAGATTGTTGAATGTTTTTATTGTTTAATATTTATAAAAATGCTGTCTGTAGTAAAAATGAGAGTTAAAATGACAGTTTCAGTATTATTAGATCGATTATTGAACGTTTTTATTGTTTAATATTTGTGGAAATGCTGTCTGATGCAGTAACGTAGTTGGAATTGAGTTGTGACATGTTTCAGTTTTTCCGGGTGATGACTGAGTACAAGATTGACTTCCAGCTGCTGTTGACAGGCACACCACTACAAAACAACCTGGAGGAGCTCTTTAACCTGCTCAACTTTCTAGAGCCAAAGAAATTTGAGTGAGTCTGCATTTTCTGGGTCAAATTAATGTTGATACACCATTCTAGAAACCTTTGTCAGGCATGCAAAAATGTAAACTTAATGAACCATACTGAATAATTTTTGTCAGTTTCCAGTTTGAAATTTATTTGTGAAATTTAAAATTGAGCTATGTTCATACAAAGTTTGTTTTTTTTTTCAATTAAAGAACTGATTTGGTTTGATAGTTGTCATTACAGTATCACTAACTTTTTACAATGGTATCCTGGTGTCATCACATTTTATACACTGACATTAGTTTTGGTGTCATGGAGTACCTATGACACAAAGCTTTTTACTTCAATTTTGTACAATAGAATAAGCCAACTTTTTAGACAAATTAGATCCACAGATTCAGCACATCTTACTGGATGTTTTAGTGGCTACTCATTGGGTACAATATGTGCCTGAGATGTGGAATATCATGTTAGTCCTGTAGCACCACTGTATTGAAATAGAAGTCATGATATTTGAATTTTTTATGCGATATACATTTATCTTATGATCAATGATGATGTCACTACTGTTGACAATTTTACATTGGGGTTATGTTTTGCATCGTTAACAAGTAATTTCTTGTGACCTGTTGATGTTTGTGTGAGCGCACAGTTGACTGGTATTACTGACTGGTCATTGGAAGCCTAGTGACTGGTATTACTGACTGGTCATTGGAAGCCTAGTGACTTATTTAAATCACGCACTGCTGCTATGGAGAAATAAAATACCCATTCAAGATGTGTGTTCATTTTGTACTGGATAAGTGTATCATATATACAGTGGAACCTTTATAAAACAGACATGTTTGAGGGAGGACAATTGTTTAGATATTTGAAGGCTAGGCAATCGAATAAGTGTTTCAGTATTTTAGGAAACTTTATTGTTCACAGAGTGGAAATGCAATCGAATGTTTACATAGTGAAAGTTGGGAGGACAGAGATTTCACGGTAACAATGCTAGCAAGAATATGAGTCACAGCAGTTGTCAGTTTACCTGACGTATTTGTAAGCAGTAACTGCAGCAAATCTTGTGTTTCAGTGACATGGAATCGTTCCTTGCAGACTGTGTACTTGATTGCAGACATAATTATGTTGCTTCTCTTTTGAAAATAACTAATAATATAAAAATAAAATGATAAGTTACTTGCTGCTGTTCCTTGATAACTTGGTTCTGGATTGTGGACATAATCAGCTTACCTCATTTAGAGCAATAACATCAGTAACATTTGTCTTTCAGTGACATGCAATCATTTCTAGAGGAGTTTGCAGACATCAGTAAAGACGAGCAGGTGAAGCGTTTACACGAGATGCTTGCCCCACACATGCTGCGCAGACTCAAAATGGACGTGATGAAGGAAATTCCAGACAAATGTGAACTCATTGTCAGAGTGGAGCTCTCTTCAATGCAGAAGTCAGTAGCACTTCAATTAATGATCCTTGTTTTATGACATAATATTTGCTTAAGGGCTTATCTTGTTTGTATATTGGATTGCATGTCAGCAAGTGGGGGTTCAACAAATAGTATATTAAAGGTGCCTAGTTCTTAGTTTTATGACATTTACACATAATACTATAAACAGAAAATTAATTTGAAGGTAGTAAACGTCTGTAAAATCTGTTAACATTGTGCAAAATACTATAGAGGAGATGAAACAGACTTTATTTGTAAATGTTTTAAGTATAGTAGAGGATCGAAATGTTGATATGCTCATTAAGTTGATTGGTCAGCCCTGATAGCCCAACTGCACTTCGCAAAATTCATTTGAACTTGCATATAAACAATCAATCTTTTCTTGAATAGCTTCTAAAATAATACCCACACAATATGTTCCAGGCAGTTATATATTATATCTTTACTCAAATAACACTAAATATTACCTAAATATAGAAATAAACCATCCAGTTTATTATAACATAACCAATATAAAATCTGTGTACAAAATTCTGTTCAGTAGATATAATCATCTTGTAACAAATCTTTCATCTTGTTGATCCCAATGAAAGTGTGGCTACTAGGTGATAGACTTAGCGATCAGTCTTACAAATGACAGTTTTTTTATGCATTTTCAAATCCAAATTAGAACTTTAAAAAATCTTAGAAGTCTTGCAGCATTTTGTTTGTTTATTTGCTTTCTGAGGTTCTGTTTTCAATGTACCTTAATATTTTGAGGTTGATTTGGACTTAATAAAGTAAAGTCAGTTGCTACCTTTTTAAGTCTCCCTTAAATGATTGACATTATGATCGTCCATTATACATAAAATTATTTGATCCTCCATATGTGTGAATTATGAAGCCATGTAAACTTAGGCTATGTCTAATGACAGATTACCAATTTATGCATGGGCGGATCCTTTTTCAAAGTAGAAGTCTATCATAATCTATGTTTCTAAGATAAATTGCACCTATTCCATTCCCTGTGTAACTTGAAATACAACTAGTAAAGGGTCAAGTACACTAAGAAATTATACATAATTTGTATTGTAACGTACACATATGTTCAAACAAATCATAATTCCATGTAATGACAAATTTGGCCTCAAAATGCAAATGTACTGAATGTGTGAAGTCACTTTCTCCTGTATCATTAGATAGGCTCTTGATAATCAAAACCGGTATCATTTGAATTTAGGCATCAGTGGAACTGTTCATACGTAACTGAATCCATTTCCTGTGGATATTGGAGTTTCTCATAATCCAGAGTCTACTTCACAAATTATATTTTCTTCAAAATCCTTTTTTTGTTTTAGAAAATTCTACAAACACATCTTGACAAAGAACTACTCCGCTTTAAATGTGCGTGGCCATGGTAACCAGACATCACTAGCCAACATAATGATGGACCTAAGGAAATGCTGTAACCACCCCTACCTCTTCCCCACAGCTGACCAAGTAAGTCTGTATAATCAGATGAGTCATTGGTTTGGGTCTAGCGTAACTGCTATTAGTGAGTTGGTAACTGTTTGCTGATGCCCAGTTTATTACAGTGCAAAGTCCTTCCAGAACTAGCATTTGACAAAGGCTTTAAGTGAAGAGAATTTTGCTTCCATGCATCATAAGAATCCTTCTTTAACTAAGTTCTGCTTATGTTTGAACTGCATGTAGTTTCTGTAAATTTAGTGATAGTTTGTGAATTTAAGAGTCAGCAGTTTTGGTAGCTAAAATTTATTGTGTTCAGATTATTTTCATGGAGACACTTATTGTCATAAGTGAATAATATATGCAATTTATTACCCCACAGCCTGGTGTCCGGATGGGTGGGTGGTGGGAAAAAGTTTGTCCCTGCTGTATCTCAGAAACCATAAGGTGTAAGAATGTGACACTTGGTAGGGACATTGTTGAGGGGTATAGGTGTGCAGTGTCATGGTGTGACCTTGATTTGACCTTTGACTTCACTATGGCAAGTGACCTTGAGTTTGAAAATCTTGTCCAGGCTATATCGCAGAACCTTAAGGTGTAGGAAGTTGACACTGAGTAGGGACATTGGTTGAGGCGTGTAGTTGTGCAATGTCACGGTGTGACCTTGATTTTATCTTTGACCTTGTAATGACGGCCTGTCCAATGCTATTTTTTTGTATTATGCAAAAATTTTGTAACTTTTAGATGCCTTACAGTGAATAGTATTAGTGTATTGTAGAAAAGCCTCAAGTAGCCCCAAGCAAAGAATCACTGGGCTCTCCACTCTGTAGTCAAATCCAACATGTGGCAAACACCGACCATCTGTCCAGATATGATTGTTATTGTAAAAAAGAGATGTAAAGCTCCGACATTAACTTTGTAGGATGCCCCTAAAACCAAACGTGGCCTGTATGAGGGATCTGCACTGACAAAGGCTGCTGGGAAGTTGGAGCTCCTTGAAAAAATGCTCAAAGTGCTTAAAGCACAAGGTCACCGAGTGCTTCTCTTCTCACAGGTGAGGACTGACCATGGTATTGCATTCTTTTACTCACTTTCTTAGAGTCACAGAAACTTGTAAACATAGATATAATGAATTGGCCATTTTGTTGCTTTTTTTTTTAAATTGAAATCTACCTTAAATCACGATCTGTCTCCCGTTTTTCGCGTGTTTTATAAATCTGTCATTATTAGGTTAAATAAATTGGCTGCTTTTAGTTAATTACTATGTGTTTCTTCACTAGAGTGATTATGAGAACTAGCATTATATTTGGTGTTTTGAATGTCAAACTTTGACCCAGCTGTTTTCTGTTGCTACTATTGTTTTCTGAATATAATATTTTTATTAGATTGGCATGCAATGCTAGCACATTAGCAGTACATTATATGTATGGTAAAACAGTATAGTGCTTGACTGAGTGGCAGGCCGTTAATGAGAGTGCTGAAGTATTAACCGTTCGCCTCTGATGTCATCAAGTATTTTCAAATATTTTACACTCAGTACAAATTTACAACCTATGATATCTTTTATTTTTATGGTATATCTTTATATCATAATTGTCTACAACAGCAACATGGATATTTAGAGGAAATTGTGTGTCTATTCTATGAATTAAGCATGAAGAGGTACATGCCGTAATAATGTGTCAATAATTGAGCTGTAAGATTTCAGTCTATGTAGTTGTGATTTGTATTTCAACATTACCTTGCCTAAAAGTTCTACACAGGATTTGTATATGCATCCGGACACTGTTTTTACTTATCTAGATGACCCGCATTCTGGACATTGTGGAAGACTTCATGGATCACCATGGATACCACTATGAGAGAATAGATGGCTCTGTCACAGGGACGGACCGCCAGACCCGAATAGACAGATTCAATGGTATGTGGTGTGTGATATCATTATGTATATCTGTGCTCATACTGGCTTTGACATTCAGACTTCTCCTATAGCTCAACTTGATTGTATATGTTACAATCTAAGCATTGGGATTAAAAATTTTATTTGACTGAAATGACCACTTAGTAAAATTTTCAATCATTGTGTAATAATGTAGAGATCATTTTCATATGATTTCACATATCATCAACAAGTACATTGTAATAAATTTTTTAGATTATGAATATAATTTGTATAAAATCCTGAATTTGACTTATATATTGTGTACAAGTAGGAAGAGCCTACGTCAACATCCTGGCCATTCATTACTTTTTGTACAGCAGACAAAATATGCTTTACCTTTAACAGCAGAAGGTGTGTTTGTATTAGGAATAATTAACTGGAGGGGACTTTTTTCTTTTCATTGTTTAATAGATATTGTTGAAACTTTATGTTCAGCTTTTCACAAAAGGATGAACATTTTCTTGTGAACATTCTGTCATTATTGCCAAATCTGATACATGTTTTGCTGTTAAGTGAAATGATGTTTGATGTGAATTGTTGGCATAGAATCATTTGAGTCTTGTGCTTTCTATAATCTCCCACCGGCCGCCAGGTGGGAGATTATAAAATGCCTTGGTATTATAAATGGGTCAGCTAAAGTGTTTACATACAACATTTGTTTACTCCATTAATACAATTAAATATAAGAATCTTAAACACTTGCCTCTCGTCTCTGTGGTCGTGGATTCTTATCAAGCTAAGAAAACATACAGGAATATCCTGAAAACTTGTCAAAGGTTTGAGCCTCATCTGTTTCACATGGGGTACTTTATTTTATAGAACCTTTGGTTCAGGTTTACTTATTAAACACCGTGTTCGTTGCTTCAGATCCGAAATCTAGCTCCTTTGTGTTCCTCCTCTCCACAAAGGCCGGAGGTCTAGGCATTAACCTGGCAACAGCTGACACTGTCGTCATATATGACATGGACTGGAACCCACATAATGACATACAGGTAATTAAAGATATACAGTTTGAGATATGCAAATGAGCCATGTAATAACATACAGTTAAGCTAAGTAAAAATTACAATAACCTGCATGAACTGGAACCTGTCTGATGATATACAAGTATGTTAAGAAATTCAGGTAAAGATACACAGGTAAACCAAGTAAAAATTGCAATAAGCTACATCATGATATACAGGTATGTTAAGACATACAAGTAAAGATACACAGGTAAGCCATGTAAAATTCCAATAAGCTGCATATTGAAAAAAGGTAAATAGAGACATTCGGGTAAAGATACACAGGTATGCTAGGTAATGATATATAGCTATCATTGCCAAGTAAAATACTACCATGTAAAAATTACAATATCCTGTATAATGTACGGTTGATCTCGGTCAAGATATTCTATACGGGCCGTGATTTTCACAGGAATTAAGTTACTGTCAAGTGTCTATTCACCCAGTTTATCCTGATTTTATGTTCGCCAGAAGAACAAGGTGGTGATCTGCTATTATTTTCTCTTTATTTCAGGCATTTAGTCGAGCCCATCGTATTGGTCAGAAGAATAAGGTGATGATATATCGCTTCGTGTCGCGGAACACGGTGGAGGAGAAAATGACTCAAGTCTGCAAGCAGAAGATGATGTTGTCTGAACTCGTCATTGCTAAAGGAGGCGGTGAGAAGAAGGACTCCCTCAGCAAACAGGAAGTCAATGCCATACTCAAGTTTGGGGCAGAAGATCTGTTCAAGGACACTGAGGAGGGCCAGGGTGAGAAGTCTCTCCTCATTAAATCTAATCAGAATTTTGTAGTGCTTGATTTCTTTAATGGCAAAAATTATGCATAACAAAGTCATTAAGGAAAACTGGAAGTGTTTCAGGTAAACAGGAAAGTCAGCTTGGTAAAATGGGGGTAAGGTAAGAAAATAAACAAGAACTAGGTTAAGGTAAATATCAAGATACTTAAATACATATTTCAGTACAAAAATTAAGTTGGAGTTGGTATTTCACTGAAGAAATAAGTTACTACAAAATACAAATATTTACTTAAGTGTTCATTTGGTAGTTATATTTGATTTCTGTGTTATTTGTATCAGGAAGCTTCTGTTAATATTCAGAAAGTTATGGTTAGAAACTGTTGAAGTACTACATGCAAGTCACACCTTTCATTGTTTACTGGCCTGTGTCTCCTGTACTTTCTGGGCCATGGTTTTGAAATTCTGTAACCTCTGTACAACCTGTCCAATTGTGTATACCCAGTGACCTATATAACTTCCATATCATCAGTGACCTATCACTGTGTACTGAGTAACCTCTGTTTAACCTGTTTCTACACACAGTGACCTACAACATGGCTGCTGTGGAGAAGCTGTTGGACCGCTCACAGGCAGGGGAGGTGGAGAAACAGTTCGGTATGAACGAGTACCTGCGCTCTTTTAATGTGGCCACCTACCAGGTGAAGGAGGGCGTGGAGGAGGAGGTAAGGACATGGGTTCTAATATAGAATAAACAATTAAGCTGATTCATGAATTCGGAAAGTGAATATAAAGACAGTAGTTACTGGATTCTGGATCTTTTAAATATCATAATGATCTTTCATTCAAATGCTATTTCACTATAATTTTGATTATGTAGATTGTGAAACACTGTTTTATTTTGATTACAAAATTAGTTTTCATACCAGTGATATTAACAAAAGTGTAAATTTTTACTACTGAAACCGCTTTATGGAATATTCGTGACAAATGTGACATTAAACCTTTTCCGGCTCTGTATTAGTGGAAGAAATACCAAATTTGAAGCGCTATACTTATTACATATTTTTGGGTTAACAGGAAGAGCCACAGGAAGAGGAAGTAGAGCAGCCAGCAGTCATCTCGGCTGTGGAAACTAAAGAAAATGAAGACTCAAATTACTGGCAGAGGGTGTTGGGTGATGCTTACACAGGTAGGCAGAAAGAGTGATGTTACAACACAAATAAAGCTCTTGCTGGGTTGCATTATGCTTTTGCTGTGGGAATTCTGGAATCATTTAGCAGTATTCTGTCAAGGGCACATCTGATTGACGGGGCAAAATAGATAATGGCACACTAGAAAACATACGAGACACAGTATTTTTATTGAAGTTTTCGGGGACAAATAGCAGTGTAAAATAAGCTATATTTGCAAAGAAATATGAAACAACATTTAAGTAGAATTGTCAAGCGCCATCTTGCTTGTTTATATGCGAGTTTGCATGTTCAGGAAGTAGGAAATCCTTGAGCGCATTCTTTGCTCTGAGACAGACTAAAACTCAGAAATCCTTCCATTTTTAATCCCAAAAATCACAAACTGATGATGCAAACTGTGACAATTAAAAATATTTACTGGGGAAGGAAGAAAAATGACTGTATTTCAGAAACTACTTAATAGATTTTCTTCAAATAAAAAGCGAAAAAAAGTGTAATAAATTGCTTTTACAGTGGTATGAATATTGTATATGTAACTAAAGTGAAACTGCCACATAAATTGTTTTTCAATCAGATTCCAGTGAGACAGAGGGTGTTCATGTTTTGCATATTTGAAAGCAAAACCATATTATTCATACACAGTAATACGATACAAAGGTTTGTGCTCATATGTATTGTATCATAATCCATATAGAATTCACAGAGACCAAAAACACATTTAAATTGAACTTCATACTTTTTACCATTTCCTGCCCTCTGATGTGCATAATAATTTATAAATACCTTGGCCAGTATAAAACCCAATTTCCTCTATTAAACAACTACTTTACCTATACATTAAACATTAACAATTTTTATGTTTCTTGCCCACAACAGTGCCTTATTTTTGACCCCATAAAATTTGTTCCAACTCCCTAAAACCTGAGGTGGGACTCAAATTGACACAACCAAAGTTCTCGGCATAGCACATGACATTTGAGGCGTCAGTTATAATATTTCATTCCATTGTTTAAGTGAAATGGTCTTGATACCTTGGAAACACTGATAATATTTGTCTCTTGTTTCATTATCTTTAACATGTTTTATGGCTGACTAAATAACAGGAGAAATTTCTTCCTGGTGAATGCGATAGCACTTGAAAAAGATCTCAGTATCACTTATAGGTGAGAGTAATAACTATAATTGTTATTTTTACTCTCTACAGAACACATACTGCAGCTTACCAAGGAGCAGGAGGAGATTGCTCGCTCTCTGGGGAAAGGAAAGCGTATGCGGAAAAAGATCAACTACGCAGAGACTGCTCTCATGGACTTCATCCCTCAGAAAGTAAGCTTCTTCTTTTCTGAAAACAAATAGCAGTGTAACTGTAGCAAGAAGCCATTTTATTATCTTTATAAATAATTGTTTATTGTGTACTTATTTTTGGATGAGTATGTTCCACTGATTTTACCAAGCTCTATATTTTTTGCTAGTTCTTTAGACTAGGTGATCTTCAGGAGTCTGTCATGGACTAAGTGAGTTTATGGAAAATGATTTGGCTGATATCTCATTGTGGTAACACTGTTACTTTTTTCTTATGGCAGCTTGTGAGTATTTTAGCTTTTGTTGGTGTCTTGTGCAAAATTGTGCTTCAGTTACTTGTGGGTTGTTTATTGTGCATGTTTGTATTTCCATTTCAGGACAAGAAGAAGATGCTGCATGTAGAGGTACTGGAAGAGGATGAAGACAATGATGAGAAGTACATGTCAGACTACAAGCCTGATGATGGAGAAAGCTCATCCTCAGGTGTGTATACTCAGTACTCAGGTGTGTATATTCAGTACTCAGGTGTGTATACTCAGTACTCAGGTCTGTTTACTCAGTACTCAAGTGTGTATTTTCATTACTCGGGTGTGTATACTCAGTATTCAGGCGTGTATACTCAGTACTCAGGCGTGTATACTCATTACTCAGGTGTGTATACTCAGTACTCAAAGTGTGTATACTCATTACTCGGGTGTGTATACTCCGTACTCAGGTGTGTATATTCAGTACTCAGATGTTATGTGTCATAAAACACTGTTTTGATTATGCCAGATTACAAGCCAAATGATGGAATTTCAAGAAATTACAGGTTACACAACTTTGTAACATATACACTCAGCCATTAGCCCTCACAGAGTGGCTATTTTTTAACTGTAGTAGATTCACACAAATAACTGAAAATTTATGACTGTTCTATTAAAGTCTACTGTGTTTGTAAATTCAGATGAGGATTCCGAAGCTGAGAATATGGTCCCTGATAATCTACCCGAGACTGAGGCCATGAAAAAGAGCAAGCAGGTCAGTATTGTCGCACTTTCTTTGTCCAAACATTTTGCATAATGGTAAAAATCTTTGTGAGTAATAACATCAGTGAAACAAATTGTTTTTAATCCAGCACACAACACATTGATTTTGACCTCTTAAGACACAGGGCAGGATTAATTTATATTTAACCAGAAAAACACATGGGCTATTGGACCACTTGCAGAGGCAGATACAGGATTTCCCGAAAGGGGGGGGCGTGGGTTATCGCGGGTATGGATTTTCATACTTGGACCTTTTGTAGCGGGACATATGACGCAATGCATGGACAAAATGTCAACAGACAAAATACTGGGGGACAAAACACCAGTCAAAATTGCAAGGTGGGACAAAATGCTGGGACAGGGAAAGCAAAATTCCAATCTTATCAAAAAACTGTATATATGATACTGATGGTCAAGTAAACTGAACAAGCCTCTAGCAGAAAAAAGCCACTGTGAAAACCTGCAGTAGAAAAACCTCAGTATAAAAGGCCTCTAACTAAATGGTTCATAACACATTTACACAAGCACTGCCAAATAGTGTACACAATGTAACAAAGGTGGGGCAAAACCGCACTGGGCAAAACCCCACTCAGACCAAACCCTATCAGGCAAAAACCCCACTCAGACACAACCCCACTCAGATAAATAAGAATGAGGACAAAACCCCACTCTTCATGAAAAAAAAAACGAAATATTTTCTACTTGGATTATTTGTTCATACACTAGTTTTCTACTGTGACTTTTTCTGCAGAATTTTTTTTCTACTGGGGCTTTTTCTACAATCAATTGTCAGACCAATACAGAAGTTTACTGACATAAATAAAACACTTGAAACCTAAAATAAACTCAAAGGGGCTTCCCATAATAAACAATGGTACAACTGAAAAAAAAATTGGAGGGAAACATACTTGAATCTTAATATAAATGCCACATTTTTTCTTTAACATTTTTATTTTAAAATAACTGATTCTTTCATTGTTTTTCTTTAAAAACACATGCACCAATTGATTAAATTTGATGAAACGTTTTCAGAATTTAACTTGTTTTGAAACATAGAAGTAAAATAATAAATTATTAATTGGGGTGAGTGATTCCAGTTTTGTAAACTGTATATCTCATGTTTAAACATACACTAGTAAACAAAAAAGGTTTATGAACAAAGTTATTCACAAAAGATGTAATCCCCAGTTTGTTTGAGGATGAGATCTAACTTAGTACACACACAAAAGAGCTTAATTCACTTTGATACTAGACAGTGACACTTGTATAATAACTGTCACTTTAAACAGATATATGACCCTAGTAAAAACAGATCTTGGGGTGGGGGATTGGGGGGGGGGCGTGGGCAGGGACAAAAATACCCATGACTAAAGTTTCAAACTCTGAAAGGGGGGGCGTGCGCCCTCCACGCCCCCCCCTAGATCTGCCTCTGACTTGTGTAGAATACTGTGATATATATATTATCCTGTTATCCTCTCATATTTTGCAGATCTTGCAAAAGGCACAGGAGCTGAGAAAACAACACGACCGATCTAAGAAAGACAAGGGACCCGAGACTCTGCCCCCGCTACTTGCTAAAGTCAATGGTCAGATTGAGGTGCTGGGCTTCACAGCACGACACAGACGCTCCTTTTTAGATGCAGTCATGCGATATGGTCTGCCACCAGAGGATGCATACAGGTCCCAATGGTGAGTGTTGTGTAAATAAAGATCTGTTTGTAATTGTAACCCTTTGCTAAACTTTGCAACTAGAAGACACTAGATTTAAGGTATGTGCAACTTTTGGGTTACCATATTTTAAGGTCATTTTAGACGGGCGTGGGACCGCCATCTTAAAATAGATTAAGGATTTATAGGCTTTGTAAAACCAATTAAATGTACAGACAATTGTGGTATCTATTTGAGATAAGTCTGAGACTTGCAATCTGAAGATAGTTAACTTTTTTATGACAAATTTTAAGATATATGAAGTCATGTGACTTGTATTTCAGGCTGGTTCGGGACTTGCGTATGAAGACGGAGCGGGTATTCAAGGCATACATGTCACTGTTCATGCGACACTTATGTGAGCCCATCCCAGAAGATGCAGATAAGTTTGCCGATGGCGTTCCAAGAGAAGGGTTGTCCCGCCAACATGTTCTCACCAGAATTGGCATGATAGCATTACTGCGTAGAAAGGTACGTTCTTTCCATACGATTGGTTTACAAGGATCATCAATCAGGATTTATTCTGGAAGGAGAAAGGTACAAGAATATTTATGTGGAGAGTTTGTTTTAGCTTATTTGTCATATTTTTCCATAATATAGTCTGGCATTAATGATTTTGTTGATTTGTGTAAGATGCAAGGCAGTTATTATGTCCACCCCCCTGGGGGGTGGATATATTATTTTTGCTTTTTTCGCCGTCCGATGTCCGATGTCCGGCGTCCGATGTCCGGCGTCACGCATGGTTTCCGCTCATTTAAAGGAAAAGTATTAGAGCTATTGTCACCAAATTTGGTATGCAGGCTTATTGGGTCAGTAGCTTGCTTGGGATTGCTTTTGGCTGTTGTACCTCTTTTGCTTACTGAGTAATACTTAAGTACAGCTATTTTCAGTACCCATTGGTTTCCGTGCATTTAAGCCAAAATAATTAAAGATATTTTACTAAAATTTTGAATACAAGATTGTTATGTCCATAGCTCGCTTGGTATTGCATTTGGGACTGATAGCTTTGTCAGTACATGAGTAATAGCCATTTAGGTACTTCATTGTGTATTTTCAGTACTACTTTTGAGTAATTTGCTAATATCTCAGAAACCGTGTGAGATAGAGCGATTTCGTCGAAATTTTCGACCCACAGGGTATTTAAGGAATGTAATATTTGCAATTTTCAAAAAATTTTCCCCTCCCCAAAAATGGCGGCCATTTTGAATTTTCGAATTTTTGCCAAAAATGGCAAAACACAAATTTGCTTCTATCTCCTTAACCGTGCGAGATAGAGCGATTTCGTCGAAATTTTCGACCCACAGGGTATCTAAGGAATGCAATCTTTGCAATTTTCAAAAAAATTTTCCCCTCCCCAAAAATGGCGGCCATTTTGAATTTTCGAATTTTTGCCAAAAATGGCAAAACACCAATCTGCTTCTATCTCCTTAACCGTGCGAGATAGAGCGATTTCGTCAAAATTTTCGACCCACAGGGTATCTGAGCATTGTACTCTTGGTAATTTTAAAAAAATTTTCCCCTCCCCAAAAATGGCGGCCATTTTGAATTTTCGAATTTTTGCCAAAAATGGCAAAACACAAATTTGCTTCTATCTCCTTAACCGTGCCAGATAGAGCGATTTCGTCAAAATTTTCGACCCACAGGGTATCTGAGCATTGTGCTCTTGGTAATTTTTACAAAATTTTCCCCTCCCCAAAAATGGCGGCCATTTTGAATTTTCGAATTTTTGCCAAAAATGACAAAACACTAATTTGCTTCTATCTCCTTAACCGTGCGAGATAGAGCGATTTCGTCGAAATTTTCGACCCACAGGGTATCTGAGCATTGTGCTCTTGGTAATTTTCCAAAAATTTTCCCCTCCCCAAAAATGGCGGCCATTTTGAATTTTCAAATTTTTGCCAAAAATGGCAAAACACTAATTTGCTTCTATCTCCTTAACCGTGCGAGATAGAGCGATTTCGTCGAAATTTTCGACCCACAGGGTATCTAAGGAATGCAATCTTTGCAATTTTCCAAAAATTTTCCCCTCCCCAAAAATGGCGGCCATTTTGAATTTTCGAATTTTTGCCAAAAATGGCAAAACACAAATTTCCTTCTATCTCCTTAACCGTGCCAGATAGAGCGATTTCGTCAAAATTTTCGACCCACAGGGTATCTGAGCATTGTACTCTTGGTAATTTAAAAAAAATTTTCCCCTCCCCAAAAATGGCGGCCATTTTGAATTTTTGCCAAAAATGGCAAAACACAAATTTGCTTCTATCTCCTTAACCGTGCCAGATAGAGCGATTTCGTCAAAATTTTCGACCCACAGGGTATCTAAGGAATGCAATCTTTGCAATTTTCCAAAAATTTTCCCCTCCCCAAAAATGGCGGCCATTTTGAATTTTCGAATTTTTGCCAAAAATGGCAAAACACAAATTTCCTTCTATCTCCTTAACCGTGCCAGATAGAGCGATTTCGTCAAAATTTTCGACCCACAGGGTATCTGAGCATTGTACTCTTGGTAATTTAAAAAAAATTTTCCCCTCCCCAAAAATGGCGGCCATTTTGAATTTTTGAATTTTTGCCAAAAATGGCAAAACACAAATTTGCTTCTATCTCCTTAACCGTGCCAGATAGAGCGATTTCGTCAAAATTTTCGACCCACAGGGTATCTAAGGAATGCAATCTTTGCAATTTTCCAAAAATTTTCCCCTCCCCAAAAATGGCGGCCATTTTGAATTTTCGAATTTTTGCCAAAAATGGCAAAACACAAATTTCCTTCTATCTCCTTAACCGTGCCAGATAGAGCGATTTCGTCAAAATTTTCGACCCACAGGGTATCTGAGCATTGTACTCTTGGTAATTTAAAAAAAATTTTCCCCTCCCCAAAAATGGCGGCCATTTTGAATTTTTGAATTTTTGCCAAAAATGGCAAAACACAAATTTGCTTCTATCTCCTTAACCGTGCCAGATAGAGCGATTTCGTCAAAATTTTCGACCCACAGGGTATCTAAGGAATGCAATCTTTGCAATTTTCCAAAAATTTTCCCCTCCCCAAAAATGGCGGCCATTTTGAATTTTCGAATTTTTGCCAAAAATGGCAAAACACAAATTTCCTCCTATCTCCTTAACCGTGCCAGATAGAGCGATTTCGTCAAAATTTTCGACCCACAGGGTATCTGAGCATTGTACTCTTTGCAATTTTCCAAAAATTTTCCCCTCCCCAAAAATGGCGGCCATTTTGAATTTTCGAATTTTTGCCAAAAATGGCAAAACACTAATTTGCTTCTATCTCCTTAACCGTGCGAGATAGAGCGATTTCGTCGAAATTTTCGACCCACAGGGTAACTAAGGAATGCAATCTTTGCAATTTTCCAAAAATTTTCCCCTCCCCAAAAAATGGCGGCCATTTTGAATTTTCGAATTTTTGCCAAAAATGGCAAAACACAAATTTCCTTCTATCTCCTTAACCGTGCCAGATAGAGCGATTTGGTCAAAATTTTCGACCCACAGGGTATCTGAGCATTGTACTCTTGGCAATTTTTTAAAAAATTTCCCCTCCCCAAATATGGCGGCCATTTTGAATTTTTGAATTTTTGCCAAAAATGGCAAAACACTAATTTGCTTCTATCTCCTTAACCGTGCGAGATAGAGTGATTTCGTCGAAATTTTCGACCCACAGGGTATCTAAGGAATGCAATCTTTGCAATTTTCCAAAAATTTTCCCCTCCCCAAAAATGGCGGCCATTTTGAATTTTCGAATTTTTGCCAAAAATGGCAAAACACAAATTTCCTTCTATCTCCTTAACCGTGCGAGATAGAGCGATTTCGTCGAAATTTTCGACCCACAGGGTATCTAAGGAATGCAATCTTTGCAATTTTCAAAAAATTTTCCCCTCCCCAAAAATGGCGGCCATTTTGAATTTTCGAATTTTTGCCAAAAATGGCAAAACACCAATCTGCTTCTATCTCCTTAACCGTGCGAGATAGAGCGATTTCGTCAAAATTTTCGACCCACAGGGCATCTGAGCATTGTACTCTTGGTAATTTTTAAAAAATTTTCCCCTCCCCAAAAATGGCGGCCATTTTGAATTTTCGAATTTTTGCCAAAAATGGCAAAACACAAATTTCCTCCTATCTCCTTAACCGTGCCAGATAGAGCGATTTCGTCAAAATTTTCGACCCACAGGGTATCTGAGCATTGTGCTCTTGGTAATTTTTACAAAATTTTCCCCTCCCCAAAAATGGCGGCCATTTTGAATTTTCGAATTTTTGCCAAAAATGACAAAACACTAATTTGCTTCTATCTCCTTAACCGTGCGAGATAGAGCGATTTCGTCGAAATTTTCGACCCACAGGGTATCTGAGCATTGTGCTCTTGGTAATTTTCCAAAAATTTTCCCCTCCCCAAAAATGGCGGCCATTTTGAATTTTCGAATTTTTGCCAAAAATGGCAAAACACAAATTTCCTTCTATCTCCTTAACCGTGCCAGATAGAGCGATTTCGTCAAAATTTTCGACCCACAGGGTATCTGAGCATTGTACTCTTGGTAATTTAAAAAAAATTTTCCCCTCCCCAAAAATGGCGGCCATTTTGAATTTTTGAATTTTTGCCAAAAATGGCAAAACACAAATTTGCTTCTATCTCCTTAACCGTGCCAGATAGAGCGATTTCGTCAAAATTTTCGACCCACAGGGTATCTAAGGAATGCAATCTTTGCAATTTTCCAAAAATTTTCCCCTCCCCAAAAATGGCGGCCATTTTGAATTTTCGAATTTTTGCCAAAAATGGCAAAACACAAATTTCCTTCTATCTCCTTAACCGTGCCAGATAGAGCGATTTCGTCAAAATTTTCGACCCACAGGGTATCTGAGCATTGTACTCTTGGTAATTTAAAAAAAATTTTCCCCTCCCCAAAAATGGCGGCCATTTTGAATTTTTGAATTTTTGCCAAAAATGGCAAAACACAAATTTGCTTCTATCTCCTTAACCGTGCCAGATAGAGCGATTTCGTCAAAATTTTCGACCCACAGGGTATCTAAGGAATGCAATCTTTGCAATTTTCCAAAAATTTTCCCCTCCCCAAAAATGGCGGCCATTTTGAATTTTCGAATTTTTGCCAAAAATGGCAAAACACAAATTTCCTCCTATCTCCTTAACCGTGCCAGATAGAGCGATTTCGTCAAAATTTTCGACCCACAGGGTATCTGAGCATTGTACTCTTTGCAATTTTCCAAAAATTTTCCCCTCCCCAAAAATGGCGGCCATTTTGAATTTTCGAATTTTTGCCAAAAATGGCAAAACACTAATTTGCTTCTATCTCCTTAACCGTGCGAGATAGAGCGATTTCGTCGAAATTTTCGACCCACAGGGTAACTAAGGAATGCAATCTTTGCAATTTTCCAAAAATTTTCCCCTCCCCAAAAAATGGCGGCCATTTTGAATTTTCGAATTTTTGCCAAAAATGGCAAAACACAAATTTCCTTCTATCTCCTTAACCGTGCCAGATAGAGCGATTTGGTCAAAATTTTCGACCCACAGGGTATCTGAGCATTGTACTCTTGGCAATTTTTTAAAAAATTTCCCCTCCCCAAATATGGCGGCCATTTTGAATTTTTGAATTTTTGCCAAAAATGGCAAAACACTAATTTGCTTCTATCTCCTTAACCGTGCGAGATAGAGTGATTTCGTCGAAATTTTCGACCCACAGGGTATCTAAGGAATGCAATCTTTGCAATTTTCCAAAAATTTTCCCCTCCCCAAAAATGGCGGCCATTTTGAATGTTCGAATTTTTGCCAAAAATGGCAAAACACAAATTTCCTTCTATCTCCTTAACCGTGCGAGATAGAGCGATTTCGTCGAAATTTTCGACCCACAGGGTATCTAAGGAATGCAATCTTTGCAATTTTCAAAAAATTTTCCCCTCCCCAAAAATGGCGGCCATTTTGAATTTTCGAATTTTTGCCAAAAATGGCAAAACACCAATCTGCTTCTATCTCCTTAACCGTGCGAGATAGAGCGATTTCGTCAAAATTTTCGACCCACAGGGCATCTGAGCATTGTACTCTTGGTAATTTTTAAAAAATTTTCCCCTCCCCAAAAATGGCGGCCATTTTGAATTTTCGAATTTTTGCCAAAAATGGCAAAACACAAATTTCCTCCTATCTCCTTAACCGTGCCAGATAGAGCGATTTCGTCAAAATTTTCGACCCACAGGGTATCTGAGCATTGTGCTCTTGGTAATTTTTACAAAATTTTCCCCTCCCCAAAAATGGCGGCCATTTTGAATTTTCGAATTTTTGCCAAAAATGACAAAACACTAATTTGCTTCTATCTCCTTAACCGTGCGAGATAGAGCGATTTCGTCGAAATTTTCGACCCACAGGGTATCTGAGCATTGTGCTCTTGGTAATTTTCCAAAAATTTTCCCCTCCCCAAAAATGGCGGCCATTTTGAATTTTCGAATTTTTGCCAAAAATGGCAAAACACTAATTTGCTTCTATCTCCTTAACCGTGCGAGATAGAGCGATTTCGTCGAAATTTTCGACCCACAGGGTATCTAAGGAATGCAATCTTTGCAATTTTCCAAAAATTTTCCCCTCCCCAAAAATGGCGGCCATTTTGAATTTTCGAATTTTTGCCAAAAATGGCAAAACACAAATTTGCTTCTATCTCCTTAACCGTGCCAGATAGAGCGATTTCGTCAAAATTTTCGACCCACAGGGTATCTGAGCATTGTACTCTTGGTAATTTTTAAAAAATTTTCCCCTCCCCAAAAATGGCGGCCATTTGAATTTTCGAATTGTTGCCAAAAATGGCAAAACACTAATTTGCTTCTATCTCCTTAACCGTGCGAGATAGAGTGATTTCGTCGAAATTTTCGACCCACAGGGTATCTAAGGAATGCAATCTTTGCAATTTTCAAAAAATTTTCCCCTCCCCAAAAATGGCGGCCATTTTGAATTTTCGAATTTTTGCCAAAAATGGTAAAACACAAATTTGCTTCTATCTCCTTAACCGTGCGAGATAGAGCGATTTCGTCGAAATTTTCGACCCACAGGGTATCTAAGGAATGCAATCTTTGCAATTTTGCAACAAATTTTCCCCTCCCCAAAAATGGCAGCCATTTTGAATTTTCGAATTTTTGCCAAAAATGGCAAAACACAAATTTGCTTCTATCTCCTTAACCGTGCGAGATAGAGCGATTTCGTCGAAATTTTCGACCCACAGGGTATTTAAGGAATGCAATCTTTGCAATTTTCCAAAAAATTTTCCCCTCCCCAAAAATGGCAGCCATTTTGAATTTTCGAATTTTTGCCAAAAATGGCAAAACACAAATTTGCTTCTATCTCCTTAACCGTGCGAGATAGAGCGATTTCGTCGAAATTTTCGACCCACAGGGTATCGAAGAAATGCAATCTTTGCAATTTTCCGAAAAATTTTCCCCTCCCCAAAAATGGCGGCCATTTTGAATTTTCGAATTTTTGCCAAAAATGGCAAAACACAAATTTGCTTCTATCTCCTTAACCGTGCGAGATAGATCGATTTCATCAAAATTTTCGACCCACAGGTATTTCAGCATTGTATTCTTGGCAATTTAAAAAAAAATTTCCCGTCCCCTAAAATGGCGGCCATTTTGAATTTTCAAATTTTTGTCAAAAATGGCAAAACACAAATTTGCTTCTATCTCCTTAACCATGCGAGATAGAGCGATTTCGTCGAAATTTTCAACCCACAGGGTATCTAAGGAATGTAATCTTTGCAATTTTCAAAAAATTTTCCCCTCCCCAAAAATGGCAGCCATTTTGAATTTTCGAATTTTTGCCCAAAATGGAAAAACACAAACTGGCCTTAACCGTGCAAAATAGAGTTATTTCGTTGAAATTTTCGACCCATAGGGTATCTAAAAAATGTACTCTTGGCAATTTTCAAAAAAATTTCCTTTTCCCAAAAATGGCGGCCATTTTGAATTTTCAAATTTTTGCCAAAAATAGAAAAACAGGAATTTGCTTCTATCTTCTTAACCGTGCCAGATAGAGTGATTTCGTCAAAATTTTCAACCCAACCAATGCAAAAAGGCATGAAGCTGAAATAATTTACATCTACACTAACAAATATTTAAGCATCATTGATATATTTTACAAATGAAACAGGGTCTTGTAAGACTACTGTACAATTTGGGCAAAAGGTTCATGGGTGGACATTACACATGATAATGTGTGTTCTTCTATGCTATCCTGTTTCTATTCGCATCTACTATCAACAGGGCGGCCGATTTCTAGTTTGAAATTTATTTTAGTAATTATGGAAAAATTTATAAATATGGATATTCTAAATTTTTCAATTTTCAACAAGGTGGTGTGTTGTTTTGCATGTAAATCTATTTCATGTAAGTGAAATTTAGCTATTATGTTAAAAAAGTGGCCATTTTTCAATACTTTTAGACATTTTACGTTTCTCTGTCTATAGTTAACATAACTTCCAATGAAAACAAAGTCATTAGCAAAGTATTGGCTTGGTCCCACATAAGTGAATACTTCAGTTTTGGTTTAACATTTTTCTGTTGGGCACAAATGGCTCCAATACTTTGAACCTTGATTACCTTGGTCACAAGACTGGTGGAGAGTAAAGCTAATTAACGTTAAATTAAGAAGATAAAAGCAGATAAAAACACATTGTGTCAGCTTTGTTTGGTCATAAATTGCTATTTCCCGTGGAATACTTTCAACAGCTGGCCGTACTTGTTTAAATGAACAAAGAAGACAAACTGCAAGACATTTGTGTTGACTTTGTGCTGCCAGTGAGGCGACTCTGAGGCAAAGTGATAGAATAAATGGTGTTTTGCAGGTGAATGAGTATGAGAAGGTGAACTTTACAGACAGCATGATGGAGTTCAGCAAGTCAGAGCAGAACAATGACAAAACAGAGGAACAGGTGTACAAATCCCTTCTCAGCCACTTCAGTATTCAGACTCATAAAACTGGTGAGTTTTACATCCAAAACTTTGTAAAACTAGTGAGTTTTGTACACACATTATACAAATTGTTCAATTTATTGGAAGACTAATCAAAGTGGGGTGTTTTAAATGTGTAGACTCTTAAAACTGGTGGTTGTAAAACACATGGTCTTATAAAACTGGTGTAATACAGTCTTATAATAATTTTGTTCATGTACAGCCTCACACAGATTTGTGTACAGTAACAGTTGGCTACATGGACATATTTAAAGAAATATTTTATCACTTTGTGTACAAAATCTAGTACTTAAAGAAATGTATTAAGTCACTTAATTGCTCAGTTCATTGTCATTCATCTTCAAAACTGTTGTAATTTGGATATTTAGAGTGGTTTTTGCCACATATCGGAGCCAACCATTTTCATTTGATCTAGTATTTTATTTACAAGAAAGAGAACTTGTATTGGAAAAAAAATCTAATTTGATTTGTTTGTCTATATTGCTGACAATAGATGACAAAAAGGGACCTCAGAATGAGAAAGACGGTGCAGAAAAAGTAAAGAAGGCCAATGAAGGAGAAAAGAAAGAAATGGTTGAAAATGGCAAGACAGAGGACAGTGATCTCTTAGACAAAGACAGTGAGAAAGTGAATGGTGTGGAGGAAAATAAAAATGAAAGCGAAATTAAAGAGAAAGAAGGGAAAACCACCGAGTCAGCAAGTGAAAAGGCAACAGAGTCTACTGAAGAAGATTTAAAGGAAAAGGAAGAAGTAAGATCACAGGAGAATGTAGAGGGATCAAAGGAAAAGGAGGAGGAAGAAATATCAAAAGAGAATGCAGAGGGATCAAAGGAAAAGGAGGAGGAAGAAACATCAAAGGAGAATGTAGAGGGATCAAAGGAAAATGAGGAAGAAAGATCAAAGGAGAACACAGAGGGATTAAAGGAAACCGAGGAAGAAAAATCAAAGGAGAATGGAGAGGGTTCAAAGGTAAATGAAGGTGACGCAAAGGAAGAACAAAACAACAAGGAGTCCGAAGATAGTGCTAAGACTGAGGGGGATAAGGAAGGTACTTCAGAAAACCCTGCAGAATCCAGTAAATCAGAGAACTCTAAGGCAGCAGAGAAGAATAGTAAGAAAGACTCGAGCTTTACTCTGTTCAAACCGCGAACTCTGGCAGATATTCAGACGGAACTCCGCAAGCGGTTCTGGGTTTCAGACGGTGGTTTTACTGAGCTGCACGCTGTGTGGAATCACGAAGAATCGCTCCTTATTCCTGGCCGTGAGTGGGAGATGTGGCACCGTCGTCATGACTACTGGCTACTGACTGGTGTCATCACATATCCTTTGGTTTTACTCTTGTTGGTTGATTTTATCCAGCATTTAATACTAGTACTGTGATATTCGTTGAGAATTTTGGGTTCGATGTTTGGTATCTAAACCAGCTAGTGAAGTTTGACCTAGTTAGACCATTGAACCAATGTTTTCAAAACCAGTAAAAATGCAGAAATCTGGCATAAAACCTTGTCATTTGTTGAAAATATGCTAAAAATATAAGATCCATAGGTATTGTCAATAAATGTCACCATATTTATTGATGGGTCAAATGTAATGTGCTGTGGGTGATTTCTAAACGTTTCACAGAGTCTGGATTCAGATGTTTGAACCAAACTTCGAGCTGGGGGCTAATGACCAAGCGAACTATTAAACTTCTACAAACATCGTCCCAGCACTATTTAATACTGCTGCATACTGGTTATGTGTGACAAGTAGAAGGGAAAATTTTATTTATTAACACAATAAGATATTATTGAAATGAAAAGAATTGCTATGGTGGTGCTTGTAATATTGAAATCCTAGTATGGTATACTGAAACACTGATTTTATATCAGCGGCTTAAACCTGTATCAGAGAGAAGACTTGATCTAACACCTGACCCAGAGCATTTCTTCACCTCAGTTGTCAAGACACCTTAATAAGGTTCCATTTCCAAGGGAAAGCCTTTTGGTTCTGAATTTATCCCTTCAGTCTGTCCAAAGTAGGGCTGGCTGAGGACAAAGGCTAGTGTCTGTCAGGTAACTTATTGGCTAATAAAATTATTAAAATTTTCCTTTTCTATCACTCGTAAAATGTACTTGTGGTATCATTAAAACCTAATGAACTTAAATTAATGTCAACTTCTTAGTGTGTATGCCCTTGACCCTTGTCACTCACGGGTACCGTCACTGGCAGGATATCATGAATGATCCTCGTTTTGACATCATCAACAAAGCCTTCCGTTCTGATGCAGATAGACTCAAGAGGGCAGCTTTCCTGAATAGGAGATTCCAGGTATGACCCTTATTTATAGAAGTGCTCTTTGAGAAAAGCACTCTCGACTTAGGTGTGTGGATCAGTCTTGAAGTCTTAACATTGTAACATGCCTCATGTTGAAGTGACCAATTCTCATTACCAAATAGGCTCTCTTAACGTATATAAGGTAAATGAAAATGGCATTAAAATATCTGTATTTGATTTTGGAGCATTATTTATATTTTTTTGAGAAAAAAAAACATTATTGAGTAGTAGCTGTGTGAAACAGTCATAGTGTGAGAAATTAATGTTTCTTAGTTTTTGCTAGATTTAACGTAACTCTGTGAAACTGTTGCAGCTTTTGGAGCAAGCCTTGGTGATTGAGGAGCAGTTACGTAAAGCAGCCATAGAGAACCCAAGTCACTTTAAGGCTGCTGTGAAGGAGGCGGAGGAAGCTCAGGGTGTAGATGCTGCAAAACACTTGTAAGCTACAGTCTGGATATCATCATGTTAATCACAGTCTGCTCTTTGGCTGTAATTTGAACTCAGCTGCTCAAAAAACAGAACATCCCAACTTTTGCCATTATAAATCACAGGCTGTTCTTTGGTCATGGTATGACAGCTACTGAAAGAAACATAAAATCCCAACTTTCACCATCAGAAATGATAGCTGGTTCCTGTCCAGCTCATGTCTGGTGAACTAGGGTCTGTTCCAATATGACCTGTACAGTTAAAAAAGATGTAATGGTGTAGAAGAGGGTAAACAAGAAACCTATTTGTCGACTGAAAGACACTGGTCCGGCTACTTTCTTTTTTTCTTAGAAACCGGTTTCATCACATATTCACTATTTTAACTTAAGTTTACCAAAATATTCAACTACAAAAAATATGTCAAAGTATTTTATCATATTCTATCAATATATTAAACATTTTGTCCTCAAAAGACTTCAATAAGCACATCACGGTTCATATTTACATGCAAGTTATAGCTCATGTACACATTTGAAAACTCTTGTCATGGCATTCATTAAATCAAACACATCCGGTTTTCAGTCAAATTTCCACTTTTGGTAACTGGTTCTAAAATTTCCATTCAACCACAACACTAGGAAGTAAAGCCCCTGTTTTGACCTTTATCATTTTAACTGATTGTTTGGATGTTCTAAATTTTGGTTATTGTGACACAGCAGTCCAGTGTTATCATCTGTCAATGAGTCACAGTCATTACAGAAACATTCAGGATGTCTTTGTCACTGTTCATTTGGCTTTGTAAACTTTTGGCCGTATTGCTTTGTAGGAACTGTCTAAGGCAGAAGCACACTGTATACTGTTTCCCTTTATGTGTTTACAACAAACATTAAATGAGGGCATTTGGGGGTAGTAAAATATGCAAAATGTCAAAGTTGTTGAAAATTAGAATCTGGTCATGGGGTTTCTTGTTTCTACCAAATTTTACCTCAGACCAAGATGGAGTTTCAATATTTGAGAACTCTACCCTTCGGCAATTAATAGTATTTTCTGTATTCCATGTTTAATAATTTAAAGCAGCCTGACATTGTTTTTATGATTACCATTGCTGTGCATTTCAGACTGGTACAAGTGGACCAGTTTGCCGCTAATCTGAGGAAGATCAGCCACAACATGAAGGTGGCTGGACCTCCACCTGACAACAAAGTACATAAAGGTAAACATTCCTCAGTCCCACCTCAGGAAGTATATTTTTAAAATATTTACTGTAAGGCCATGCAGCTATAGTACAAAATAAAATACAAAATTTGTTTCTATACAGTCAGTATTAGAGAATAAGACATATCCTGCCCAAGAGTATGTAGTTTTGAAATTTTGTGAAATACATTTTGTTTCTTGCAATGAGAGAAGTTATGCATCCTCACATATTTTGGCTGATGAAAAACAGAATATGATGACTTTTGCTGTGGTTGGTTGACTAATAATATGAAGTTACATTAGATGATGTGTACTATATTGTCACCATATCTAAATTTAACAGTATCTTTCTGTACATTTTTTCAGCCATTAGCACGCTTTCGGGTCTGATCACAGATATCCGGCAGATCACCTACAAGACAATGCCTTCAACACTCGCTATGACAGAACATGGGGCACAGAGTGCCAGGCAATCTATGTTAGCAAGAAAGTTACAGCAGGGTGAGTGAGAAAGCTGTTTAAGTAAATGTAACAGCTTGCATATTCTGAGGCAGTTGTTTCTGGCCAGAGAGTTGCAGCAGAAATGTGTTAAGGTTAATGTACCTCAATATAAAAAGGATCCATACTAGACTGACCATGTTACCAAGTCAATTACAGCAGGGTAAATGAGAAATATGTTTAACTAAATTTATTTTATTATAACGGCTCACATATTGTTGGGCAGTCAATCCGGGCCAGAGAGTTGGAACAGAAATGTGTTGAAGGAATGTTCTGTCATGCAACAAAGGGGATCAGAGAGTATTGAATCTCTACTTGGTATAGCTGGGTTAGCAAGACGAGGGAAAAAGTGGTGGTTTGTTGTAGTATGACATGTTAGGTTGGATGGTGCTGCAAGGTGAAGTGAGGTGTATTCCGGATATTTCACTTAAGGTTTAGATTGCTACACTGCATTTTTGCAAGGATGTTAAAAGACAGTACTGTAATTACAACAGAAAGTATAACCTGTTTTAAAATATGATTAATAATATTTAAATATAACTAATAATATTAAAATATGATCATTAATACATAAATACCACCAAAATGTGTGGCATTAGTAAACAAAACATTAGTTAAAACTTAAAACAGTACAAGAAACACAAGCGTATGTGTGGTATTAGTACAAAATACCAAGTATTACAGAAATAAAATATGCGTGTACAGGTGGGCATGAAGTGTAATGAGTACTTTTATAGCACTTAATCCCCATCTGCATACTTGCAGTAAGGCCATAAAGTAAAACTACTTATAAATTCTACTGACATACTGTTAAACAGAGTATTGTCAAGTAGTATTAGGGACAGGGAAAATGTGACCTATTTGACCATTGTACAGCAGAACTTCACATTATCTGACCTATTACATAAGTTTTAAATTTTCCCTCTCTTGAAAATTTGTATTCCTTATATTTATTTGTTTATTATGGTTTTAATGTCGCTTTCAACACATTGTATAGGTCATATCACGATGGGTAGTTTTATGGGCAGAGGAAACCAGTACATACAGTTGGTCAAGGTTCTGTACTGTAAAGTGCTGACCAACAGCAAGCAACTACCAGCTTTCCCACTTGAGGTCGGGCCGGGATTCAGACTCCGATCTCAGAGATGG
Organism: Sabellastarte sp. h YS-2021; assembly: GCA_964017235.1. NCBI lineage: Eukaryota > Metazoa > Annelida > Polychaeta > Sabellida > Sabellidae > Sabellastarte > Sabellastarte sp. h YS-2021. The sequence continues at coordinate 154,083,341 of OZ024929.1, read as the reverse complement.
GAGGCGAGAGTGTTACCACTCTGTCACCGTGGCCCCTGTATTCCTTATAGTTTTGTGAGCAAATGCTTTTAAAAATGACATTTCTGTTATCCAAACTAGAGCTTTCTCATCCCCAGTATGCATGGATAATAGAAGTTCTACTGTATTTCTAGCCTTAGCAACATTAGTATTGGCAATAGTAAAATATACTTGTTGTGTTTACAGAAGCAGCTGAAGGCAAGGTGATTACCGTAGAGTGAGCACATTCCATGGAATTACTGTACTCAAACCAGGAAGGAAAACTTACAGAGGACATGATAAAATCCCAAAGTTGTCTACTCTTTGAACTGTACATAAGCAGTTTAATTTCTACTGCATTTGTGAGACACTGAATGTAAGAGAAATGACAGTTAAACTCAGATTACAGTGCAGTGTGCTCTGGAAACAGTTATTATATGTATAATTAGATACACATAGGTAATGGCATTTACAGGACTGATAAGCTTTTATAAGACTGATAGGCTTTTATGAGCAAAATCCTCAGTAAAAAGTCAGAATCAGTCTGAATTTGATCTTGCATTAAATTTAAAGATAGTATTTTATACTTTTAAGGTGATGAAATATAATATATATCATTATTTGAACTTCTAAGAAATATAAAAATTGATATTGTTAGTGTGTTCCTGAGAGTAAACTTGATTCTACGAATATTAGTCTGTATTGGTTTTCATAATAACATCATACACAGAATTCATCTATTTCAGAGAGAGTCCCTTGTATAAGTTTCTGTACCCAAAAACTTAATATAGGACTATCAATATGATGCACAGTGTTAGTGACTTTATACCTGCAGACATTTCTCACCAGACCTTTCTCTTTTGTGTTGACTTGCCACACAAGTTTGGATAGATCTGTACCATAACGTTATGAAATATGGTCTGAGATCAAAATGCCTGCTTGAAATAAATTACGAGGTGACATATGCATAAAGATTCCCAATCTATTCTTAGCTTTATATAAATTATTTTTATCTAATGAAAGATTGATTCTGTGTTTTGACATCCCCAAAAAGCCTATTTACATGATCGCCATTATTATTTAAAAGTGGCTATGCTGAAAATAAAGAAAGAACATGAATTTATTATGAATAAATTTCCATTTGTTTAAATAGCTGTTTTATCATGCTACAATAACTTACCATGTGGGACTATATGCTATCTCAGGAGGCCTCTTGCCTCTGGCACAACTCAAGATAAATGAGCATTTTACTGACCGAGAGATCAATTCGTGGGGTAGCACCTGCCATCCCGAGGTGACATAGGAAGTGACGTAGTGCACAGCTTCCTTCTCGTTGGCCACCATATTGCTAGTAAAACAATTTTATAATTTTTCAGAGATGATTTGGGCATTTAAACACTGGATACATATATTGTTAGACTCATTTCTGATCAGTTTCATTGTTTGACATCATAGATTTATGTATTTGTAAAAGTGCATTGAAAGGATAAGTATCTTTTCTTATATTTTTAACTTTGTAAACATGTGACATCTCAACAAGCAAGATGTCTTCTCGAAGATCAGACCTTGAACTACATTCTGTTAAATGTCCCCACTTTTGCTTGGAGTGTCACAGCTACTGTCCTACCCGCAGAGAGGCAGGTAAGGGTGACGATCCCCCAATTTGCCAGTTATTCTCTGCTGATCAGAGGTCTAAAATTAACAAACACCAAAATGTGTTTTGGTCCCCTAGTGTGAGCACAAAGCCATCAGAGACACGAATAGTGCACTAGAAAGTGGATACTCATGCAGGTTTGCCAGTGTTGCTTGTATATTAATCCAGTAAAAGAAACAGCATCGATTGGAGAGCAAGAGAGGGAAATTCAGAATCAATAGGTGTTGTCAATTTCATCAAAGTTCGGAGACAAAAAAAAGTGATCTGTAGAAGCATGAGCTTTAGCGAGGCTCACGCTTAAAAACAGGATATCACAACAAAAATAACACAGACTAAGCTGACACTTCTTGAGAAGAATCTGAATTGCTAGGTGACTCTGAGGCCCCTATGTTCTCGGGTTCTCAGCAGGAAGTCTGTTGAACAAGCTCAGTCTTCCCTGATCCCTTTGAATGTTTAGCACTCGTCTCCTAGGCCTCAGCAACTTGGGTTTGAAACCCTGTCTGTCAAGTCACCTCAGCTAGTTCCTGAAACTCCTGGTATCAAACTCCAAAAGAAAATTTAAAAATCACTTGGCTAGTCAGATTCAACTGCAAATGTAGCAACATACGGGGGATTTTCAAGCCTCTATTCTCAATGCTTTCAACAACAAGCTTTATGAGCAGCAAAAACTGTTTCAGGATTATATGAGGGTAATGCTACAATTTCAAAACCTCGCTCGGATCCTCTCTCAAGACATTTCTTCAGATCCTGAAGTCAAGTCTCGGGTTTTTGCTTGAGACCTTTCAACCTTAACCAGCTGAGTGAGGAAATGGAGGTCAAATTTGTCAGCCCTACTGTCCTTTGTTATTCTCGAGTCTCGGATACTCAAGTTCAGTTCTAGGGGTTTTTTTTGTCGTCTGAAGCCAAGAAACAACAGTCAAGGAAAGTCTTGACATCCAAAAAGCACTCTCAGAAGTGCAAACACAGGTCTCAGAAATATGTGTTTTCCTTATCAGAGGAATCTGCACTGCCATCTCACTCCAAAAAAAACCCTCCAGGTGAACAGCGTGACCGACAAGATGCGGAAATTCGGGAACCACGTTGCCTGTCCTTTACAAGGATCATAAAGTGATTCAAAGGGAGAAAACACACAAAAAGGCAACTTAGCCCTGACCCTATTATAACTTATGCCCAAAGGGCCCTCTTTCTCCCTCCTAACCCATCCATGAAAGAGGCCCTAGAGAAGTTTGAACAAGAGTTTAAAGTTGCTAATATCCCTGAGAGGAAATTTATCAAGCCTCCTTCAGCCACTGGAAAGTGGTACAAGATGGCAGATCCCTGCTTTGAGGAGAGATGCAGGACTTGAAACGAGACTTGCTAATATTTGAATCTTTCCTAGACCATCAACAACCCCATGGAGAAAAGTTCCCCTGCAGGTAGTCCGAGAATTTGAACACCAAGCCAGACAAAATATCTGTACCCTCAAGTTTTCAGCTGCTTTTAGTCGGGTCATTTCTGAATGTAACTTTGTAATGGAAAGCTGTAGGGACAGCATTAAGGCTACTGCCAAGCATGGTAAAAAATTCAAAAGGGGGCTGACCCAGAAAGGGCCAGCAGAAATGCCTATGACAAAATATGTGACTACCTAGAGATCCTTGACAAAAGGATCCATATCCAACAGACAGCCTTAGCATGCCAGAGTAAAGTCTTATCTCATATGCTCCAGAGGGATCTTTATCTAATGGGCAATACTGCCCTCACCAGAAGGGATGCCGAGATGACTCGCCTCCAACCCGACTTAGGGGAGACTAGGTGTCAAGAATTCACCTGTTTCCCCCTCTTTATTTTTGCATTCCAAGTTATTGAAGGGAGGGAAAGAATTCCTCCTTAAAAACTAATGAAAATGCACTCCTAAAACAAAGTGAGGGCTTTAGGCCCTGACAAAAATAGCCTTTTTTGTGGCCCCCACCATAATACAAGAGGCAATTTTAGAAAGTGCCCCTGTGGTGGTCGTTCCACCCCAGATATCAACCAGTCCTTCTCTTCTAACAAGGGGAGCTCTCCAGGTTGAGGCAACAGGGGTCAATTTAGACCAATCTGCGTGGGCCAAGGGAATGGCAACCCCTCCAACCAATGACTATCAAATCCCAACTGTTCTGCCTATAGGAGGTGAGCTCAGTTCTTTCAAGAGAGAATGGCTAGAAGTTAGCGCAATCAATGTGATGAAAATTGTCATGGTCCCATTCTACCCTTCATCACAGAACCACTTCTAGCCAGACAACCTCTGATCCTATAAGGTTACAAAAGACCAACAAAAGGATCTTGCTCTGGCCTCTTGTATCCAATCTCTCCTGTCCAAGAGAGAACAATGAGTAAAGTCAAAGATGAGGCCAGTTTCAGGTCTAAGCAGGCTAAACACCTTTAGGGTGGAGAAATTCAAAATGGAAACACCTGAGTCAATTTGTACATCTATGATTCATGGAGAATGGGTGGCGTCAGTATACCTTTCTGACGCCTACCACCCCAGCTAAAGAATATTGTTCAATCATAAATCCCAAATTTGCCAATTCACCTCTCTGCCTTTTGGGCTGGTGACAGCCACGCAGGTCTTCACAATGATTGTCAAAGGTGAAGCTGATGGCCCTATCTAGGGGAATCAGACTTCACCAGTACCTGGATGACTGGCTCATAAGGGCTCCATCCAGGAGAGAGGCACTTCTAAACACAAGTACCATTGTGAACCTCACAAAGTCTTTGGGCCTCACAAAGTCTTTTTCATGTACCTGATTCAGGACCTAAATAGACACCAACAACCATTGATGGCTACAAGACTGCTATTGCTGGCTCCTTTTGCTCAGTGGGGCTCCATATATCTCAAAATTCTGAGCTCAACAGAATGGTCACTAGCTTTCATAGAGATAGACCCAATCTCAGCCTCTGCAGCCAAGTCTACCAGGGTCTAACAAGCCAGGAACTTCAGATACCACAGATACTATCTCAGGATATGTAGTTAAGTACAATTTTATGTCTGAACATGAGTGGTTAAAAAAAGTTATATCTGAGATCGTCCAAGTCCTAGGGGCTTATATTCATAGATAGTGGGCCTGAGCAGCCCAATTTGGTTGTAAAATTGGGTCTACCCCCTTCCTTCTTCAGTTCAGATACCCGGTCATTAATGCTACTATCTTCCACTTGTGACAATTTTTCATGTTTTTGGCTTTATTACAGCACCTGGTTTTGATTTGTGCACTGTAATTGGGACTAATTAAGACTGGTTCTTTAAGACTAATATCTCATTTAAATCACAAGAAAAATTCAAATAATATATCCCGTCTCAGCTGTAATCTCTTCGCCAAGCGGTTGGATTTAAGTGCTATGTCCCATGGTAAGCTTTTGCGGCATAATAAAATTGAAAATATTGAACAAAACATCCTCAAATGGCCTTTTCCAATGAATGTGCACCGTAGTTTGAAAATCCTGGTTAAGAAGTTCTTGTCCCTTTTCTCTTTTTACTCCTGACATTTTGCCTTTACAAGTGATGAGATGCACCAGCAAAATTCAACTTGTGAAAAGTGTCCTTGCATGTGAAATGAAATTACTCTGGTAGGAATAGTTTTTATTCAAGCATGTCTTAAAGATGTTATGTAGGCATAAGGTTTGGTAATATTTAGAAAGCTTATCTGGAAACCACGCGAGGCAGTCATGCATCGATTTTTTTTATGGTGTTAATATATCTTGCCAAATAGATGAAAGCCTTTGATCCAGTGCCAACTGGTTCTGCCAAATATCAGAAAAGCACACCCCGAGCTGTGCTGTGGCTGAACCATTAGTGTTTCCTTCACTCACCAGGTGAAGGATACATGGTCTTTACTTGACCTAGTGAGTGTGGGATGAACTAGCCACCTGGCAAGGGAAGGAAACGCTACTGGTTTGGCCAGAGCACATCTCGGGGTGTCTTTTTCTGACATTTGGCAGGACCAGATGGCACCAGACCAAAGGCTTATGTCAGGTAGGTAATACATTAACTTTTAAAATTTTAATTTACAATTAAATTTTCTGATTTGTGAACATATTGGTCAAATTTATTCCAGCTAGTTTGTAATTCAAAGATCGAGGATTACATTGCAGCTTTGCTTTTGTTCACATTTGTTGAATATTATGGGCGTTTTGTAAAGCTGTGAGCAACTGTTATGTATAGACTGTGAAAATTCACACCATTAACCCTCCTGAAACAGATTCATATTGAATCGCATTTTGTAATCGTGATATTCGGCTGAAGCATTGTGTTTTGAGAGCATTTACTGGCCAAGAATATTGATTACAACTAAAATAGATTCTGTTTAATGAACTGGTGAAAGTAAAATACTGCTACGTACAAGTGGTTATATGGAGACCCTAGCATGAGAGTGTTGTGCTGTAATATAAAAGGAAGTTAGCCATTGGTAGAGCCAGATCCTGTGGATATTGGAGGCTCCAGTTAAATAAAGTATACTAGAGTAGTCGACACAATTTATTTTTTTGTTTATAATCAGTATCATATGGTTGAAATGATAAGCAGTGTCTAATGTAAATTACTGTTAACTGGTCGCTAGACTAAGAGTTCACTCATGACTTGGTGGAAGTTCATATTTCATTCAAGTGTAATGTCATTCTAAGTGTTTCTGAATGGAAAAATAAATACCCAGTTTGGTAAATTGGTGAGTAGATTGGTGTAGCATTTCTTTTGTTATGTTGTTTTGTGAATTTTGTGCTAGTGAAAGAATGTTTTGAATGCCTCAGAAGTTTGTTTAGTGCAAGTTTTTGTGTAAAGCACAGTAAATCGAATAATCATCTTTTTTCCATATTGTGACATCCTATTTTCTCAGAAAGCAAACACTCTATAATTTTTGTAGCCTCCATAACTCAGCCTCCACAATAACATGCCAGTGTACATGTTGACTTAGTGTAATGTGGTCTTAAGCCTTCTGTATACTGACACCACAAGTCCACAGGAGCTCCCCATTTGGAAATGCAGCAGTAAGCTGTGAATCCATCTTAAAACACTTTTGGATGTCTGCAAACATATGTACAGGTACCAAAACTGCAGTGATTGGTTGGAAATGTAGTAAACCCGAAACAGTCATTTTATTGCGTTAATATATCTTACCTAGTGGACCAGTGCATTTGTCCGGCGCGCAGCCGGTCCCGCCAAACGTTAGACAAAAACGTCCTGAGCTGGGCTCTGACCGGGACCGGTAGTGTATTCCTCATTCGCCAGGTGTCGTGACTGCACCCAGCTCCCCTACTGCGCGTGCGCGCGCATGCGTACTTCCTCTTTTTGTTTGGCGCCATAGTGTTTTAGCGGATAAATTTCAATAAAATAAACTTTAAATTATATTGTCTATTTGCAAACGAGTTGGAAGGAAAGCTTTGGATATTGCAAAATATATTTACCATGGCATCACCAGGACAGAGGCGTGGTAGTTGTGGCCATGTTATGGCGGGGTTTGATCTTCATAAAAAGTGTGCCCGCTGTAGGGACAAAAAGGTGGGAGATGACCCTTGTGTCAAAGGTCAGGACTGTGAATTGTGTGATGCGTTATCTGACTCCCAGAAAGGTATGCTTGCAACCCCACAGTATCAAATCCGAAAAGACAAAAAAGCAGGGATTTTGATTTCTCCCAGTAAAGTTACGGTTGTGGGTCCGGTGGAGGAACAGGATGAACTTGAGATGCCTCCGGACACTGCGCATGCGCAGGGACAGATTGTTACCGGTGCCTTCCCGGTTTCTGATCAGACAGGTACTGGAGACTTTGTCTCCCGTCAGGATTTTGAACTATTGAATAATCAGTTGGAGGAAAAATTCGCCCGTTTTGAGGCTCTCCTTACAAGGACCAACATTTTTTCTACTCCAAAGATGCCTGTTTCAAAGAGTCAAGCCCCGGTTTCTGACACGCCCTTTATCAATCCCTCTCCTGACCCCAGAGCCACCGGTCCGGTGAGGCCTCCGGGTCAGGCTGTAGAGGATTCTGCTTCTTCTGTTAAAAAACAGAAAGGGAAGTCAAAACATAAGAAGTCTATCAAACCGGCCGCTGCTGCCGGTTCTGCAAGTCAGGTTGCTAGGGACCCTATTCCTCCCAAGACAGTGGTACCCGGTCCGGGTTTACAAGTTCTTGGTGAACCGGAGGAAACTGTGCCTGCTATCACCAGTGTCTCTTCCTTAGGGTCCTCCTCTCAACCGGTCATTACCGGTCCGCAGTATACCAGTACTTCTGCTTCCTTTGCACCGGATAGTTTTACTCAGCCGGATCCGGCTCTGTCAGACGGGGAACCCCTTCCGGACCGGTCAGATAAGGAATCTGGTGAGGAGGGTGAACTTTCAGATACTGAAATCAATGAGAAAAATGAGGAAATGAACTACAGAGAAACGGTCCGGTCGGTCCGTTCCTTTCTTGGCTGGTCTCACATACCAGATTTTGAGGCTTCAGCAAGTGATGCAGACAACCGTTCTGACAACCCTTGGAAAGGGAAATATCCTCGTCGCTCAGGCAAAGTTTCAGTGGAGTTACCAGCTGACGACTGGCTTTGCTATAAGATGGAAAAACTGAACACTCGTGTTGCAGAAGGTTACCCTTCTCGTTCCCAAGAGGCCGCAGGTCTGAAACAAGACCAGTTTGTCAGAACACCCAAAAGCCAGGCAAAGTGGTATACACAGTCACGACTCAAACAGGATATAAATCAAAGACCTGGACGTACAATCTTTGGCTGGTCGGGTTCCGAAGCACGCCTGAACTCTCAATTTTCCCGTATTGCCAAGACTTCCTCATATCCATCTTCAGGACCAGCATCTAGGCCTATCCCTCAGGAGATTCTTCGAAGGTGGGAGCAATGTGCTAAGGAAGGCTCTTTGATTACCAATCACGCAGCAGGATTCAACAGGTGCGTTAGTGAAATTCAGGACAAAATGAATCAACACATTTCATTTTTAAACGCTACCATTGTTCAGGGCAAGGCTCCTAAGGAGGTCACCGACGCCATCAGGGATCTGAAAGACTTGTCAGCTTTCCACAGTAGTGTTTCTGTTGCCTTAGGTACTGCCTTCCAGCACCTCGCAGACAGTTTATTTGTTCAGCTAGCCAACTTCATTTTGTTGAGGAGAGATTCTTATCTCGAGTACGTTAAACCAGGCCTGAAACCTGATACCTGGAATAAACTACGAAATGCTCCCCTGTTCACTTACGGGTTATTCCCGGATGATGTACTGGCAGTAGCGGAGCAGGATATTCAAAAATATGATTCAAACAAGAGTGCTACTGGTCCCGGCCCGGGCACATATCAGCACTCAAAGAAGCATCAATTCCGGTATCAACCATATGAAAAGAAAGAGAGTCGTCAATCCGGCTTCTCCTCTTCCCAAAATCAACAACCTTGGAGGCAATTCTCAGGCAGAGGCAGGGGTAGAGGTCGTGGTAGAGGTGGATCTGGTTCTGCTTACTACTCCAAGCCTGCCCGTGGTACAAAACCGTATAAATGACAATCAATATCTACTGAGTCCCCCAGTTGTGTTAAGTTCAAGTTTAGGGGATCTCAATCTAGTGTCATCAGCAAACAAAGAGACTTTTCAAGAGACTGTAAATTTGCATGTTGTTCCTCCTGTACCTTTTGTAAAAGGGCTGTTACAAAAGAAAAACGTAAGACCCTCTCATTCTCAAATAGGAATAAAATCTGTGAACAGTGCTTTGTCTGTAAATCAGTGTCTTTTTGCCCCAAATGTAACAAATGCCCCATGTGTTGCAAAAGATCCACCTGTGGGAGGCCGTCTGCAACTGTTTTGGCAGGTTTGGCTCTCCCTGGGTTCAAATCCAAGGGTAGTCTCCATCCTCAGGGAAGGGTATCAACTACCCTTCAAGGAGAGACCACCTCTGGCAAGATTTCCTGTGATTATCAGTGGTTCATCAAATCCCTCTCGAAACAAAAGTCTGAACGAGGCATTGCATTCCCTAGGTCAAAAACAGACTATCGAAAAGGTGGCCGTTCAGTCATCTCTGGGTTTCTACAACCGGTTGTTCCTGGTGCCAAAACCCAACGGGAAATGGAGGCCCATTCTAGATCTAAGCCAACTGAACCTTTACCTTGCCCCAGCAACGTTCAAGATGGAAACTCCGGAGACCATCAGACTCTCCCTGCAACAGGGGGAGTGGGTCTCGTCGCTGGATTTCAGCGATGCTTATTTTCACATTCCCATAAACCACAGGTCGCGAAAATATCTCCGGTTCCACTTAAAAGGTCAGACTTTTCAGTTCACAGCACTTCCCTTTGGCCTGTCGACGGCTCCGTTGGAGTTCACAAAGGTGGTCAAGGAGGTAAAACTCATGGCTCAATCGAGGGGTATTCGAATCCACCAATACCTAGACGATTGGTTACTGAGAGCCCCATGCCGGGAAATTTGCCTACGTCATACCCAGATCCTTTTGGACCTTTGCCGCTCGCTAGGGTGGGTAGTCAACATGGACAAGTCAGAGCTAGTTCCCCAACAAACCTTCGACTTCGTAGGTTATCATTTCGACCTATCTCAGGGGTTAGTCAAACCAACTCAGGACAGGTGGAGGAGTCTATCTCAGAAACTCAACCTTCTCCTGGGACTGGAATGTTGCACAGTCAGGCAGTTCATGTCTTTAATCGGCCTTCTGACAGCAACAGAAAAACAAGTAGTGTCGGGGCGGCTGCATATGAGGCCCATTCAGTGGCACCTAAAAAAGCATTGGCATGCCCCGGAATCGCTGGAAAAGGTCATCCCAATTCCTTCATCTCTCCATGTACATCTAAGGTGGTGGTTGGACCCGGCCAAGGTGCTATCCGGTCAACCCTTACACCCTCTTCGACACGCCCTTCAACTGTTTACAGACGCCTCAAACGAAGGTTGGGGCGCTCACTTAGGCGATTACATGGCAAAAGGAATTTGGTTGGAGTCAGAAAGCGCCTTGCACATAAATTTGTTGGAGCTCAAGGCGGTCCTGCTAGCCTTAAAACGGTTCGAGCAGTTATGTTGCAACCAGATAGTTCTTGTTTGTACAGACAACACCACTGTGGTCTCTTACATCAACAAGGAAGGGGGTATGAAATCAGGCTCACTCTGTGCCCTCCTTTGGAGACTGATGCTTTGGTGCAATCAAAGGCAGATTGTCTTGAGGGCCAGGCATATTCCGGGTCACCTGAACGTCATAGCCGACAAGCTGTCCCGACTCAATCAGGTGATCCAAACAGAATGGTCCCTCCTCCCGGAGGTGTTTGCTCAAATATGCCGGCGTTGGCACCGCCCGTCTGTGGACCTGTTTGCCACCCGGTTCAATCACAAACTTCCCCGGTTTGTATCCCCGGTTCCAGACCAATCAGCGTGGGGAGTGGACGCCTTAAGTCTCCCTTGGGAGGACCTGGACGCTTATGCCTTTCCACCAACGGCCCTTCTTCATCAGGTGGTAACGAAACTCTTGGACCACGGATTCCGTCGTCTCATTCTGATAGCACCAGGTTGGCCCAACATGCCTTGGTTTTGGGACCTGGTCAACATGTCAGCTCAAGTTCCTCTCCTGCTCCCTCAGGTGTCGAAATTGATCACTCAACCGTTCAATCAGTGTCCTCACCGGGACCTGCCCAATCTGAACCTTCATGCGTGGCTCCTAGAGCCTCTGCCATCCAGCAGGCCGGGTTCTCGGCAGAAGTGGCAACAAGAATTGAGGCTCCTCAAAGACGCTCTACCAGAGCCATTTATGAATCAAAGTGGTCCGTTTTTGTCAGATGGTGTGAAAAGAATCAGGTGGACTTCAGGACTCCCTCTATAGAGCAAATTGCGGATTTTCTCCTTTCCCTTTTTCAGGAGAAACATCTTCAACCTAGTACCATAGAAGGCTATAGGACTGCCATAGCCGACAAAGTGGGGAATTCCAGAATTAACATCAGCAAGGATGAAAACTTGTCCAGGTTGTTGGACAGTTTTCATAGGGACAAACCAAAAGGCAGGCGTGGGGTTCCTACGTGGAATTTGTCTTTGGTCCTTCACCAACTTACACAACCTCCTTTTGAACCTCTCAGGAAGGCTTCGCTGAAGTTCCTCACCTTTAAGACTGTCTTCCTTCTAGCCTTGGGCTCTGGGAAACGGAGGAGTGAAATTCATGCTTGGGTCCACAGGAACATTAGGCACCAAGAGGATTGGTCAAATGTTTCGTTATCGCCTTCTCCTAGTTTCATCTCTAAGAACCACCTGGCTAAAGAGGGTCCCGCTTGCGTGGCCCCTGTTATCATTCCAGCCTTGGCTCCTTCATTGGACAAATCCCTCAAGGAGGATAGGAGTCTGTGCCCGGTCCGGGCACTCCGTTATTACTTGGACAAAACCAAAGATCTCCGTTCAGGCAAGGAATTGGTTTTTGTTTCCTTTAGGAAGAGCTTCCAGAAGGATATTGTCCCTGCTACCGTTTCCTCCTGGATCAAACAAACCATAGTCCTTTGTTACCAGATGTCAGACCAACAGGCTCAACAGTTGCATCAGGTTCGGGCTCATGACGTTCGCGCGTTCGCGGCGTCCAAAGCCTTTCAGGGGGGTGTTCCCTTAGACCAGATTTTGGCAGCCTGTCACTGGAAATCTCATAACACCTTCACCCAATTTTACTTGAAGGACTTGGCATGGGCAGACTCGGATGTGTACCATTTGGGTCCTGTGGTAGCTGCCCAACAAATTAGGGACTAAGCAGAGGCTCCCATGTATATAGTGTATAGTGGTGTATATATGTATTCATACATGTACAAAAAAAAAAAAAAAAAAAAAAAACGTCCCTGCAGTCTGTCTTGCGTTGCAAGAGGATGGGGGACCATCTTAATCTTCAATTCCCCTTCTTCACTTCCTCGGGAACTCGTCAGCTACAAAACAAAAGGGGGGGGGGGAGAGAGAGACTGTACCTATCCAGGGTAGTTAGAAACCCTTCCCGGGTGATTTCCTCTGGAGTTACGGAGTATATATGTAGATCTTAGAGTCTCGGTCTCCCCTTTGCCCATAGCTACCCGCCAACCACTGGGTAGTTATTCTGCACTGGTCCACTAGGTAAGATATATTAACGCAATAAAATGGAAAATTTAATGGTTAAATTAAATTTTTATTAGTTAATATCTTACCTAGTGGACCAAGAGAGTCCCACCCTACCTGCCCCGCAATAGCTCAAAGGGGGACATTCTTAGGTAGGCCACAAAAAGAGGAAGTACGCATGCGCGCGCACGCGCAGTAGGGGAGCTGGGTGCAGTCACGACACCTGGCGAATGAGGAATACACTACCGGTCCCGGTCAGAGCCCAGCTCAGGACGTTTTTGTCTAACGTTTGGCGGGACCGGCTGCGCGCCGGACAAATGCACTGGTCCACTAGGTAAGATATTAACTAATAAAAATTTAATTTAACCATTAAATTTTCCATTTAACAGTGTAGTTGTTGCTCCAGCGAGAGTTATATTTCGGTACATTTTTGGTAGTTTAGAGTTAATTGCTGCTACATTATCCATGGTGTAACACTTTCTGTCGTGTTACATTTTTGTAGAATTACAAGGAATAGGGGTAGCTTATTCAGCTGGCAGTTTTCAGTGAATTTATTGAAAGAGGTTTAGTTGATGATTTGGAAATGTCTTACTGCCCTATCATCAACACTAAATTGAGTCAACTAGGGAGCGTTTCCAGCAGATTTCTTAACGTATATCCGTGCTTGAAATGTAGATAACCCTTCTACTCTAAAATATTTGCAAATAAGGTTGAAAATCTGTCATAATGCACACTTTTCCTTTAAACTCTGGAGATGTTGAAAAAACACGTACGCACAGTACACGTGCCAAACGAAAAAGATGCTATGACATCAGGTTGTCTAGACAGGAAGGAAATACGAGGCGCCATCTGGGGAGTGCACAGTACTACGGACCGGCCAGCCGGTGGAAACACAGGGCATCTTTTTCTTACGTTTGGCGGGCCGGTCTGCGCCGACCGGTTTAGCATATTGTCCATTGGATAGGGTATTAACTTATAAAAATTAAATTTACTTATTAAATTTGCAATTTTACTGCTTTTAATCACTTAAACTGATGGTCAAGGCTTTGGAAAATAACCAAGCTTGTCCCAATGTGATCGAAAGATAATTGCCAATTTCTAACTGTTAAGTTGAAAAGATAAATAAATAATACTGAAAATGACCAGGGCTGGTATCCATTTCAAACTCAGTCTACAACTAAAATATATAAGCCCCTATCATTGGGAGTTTTAACCTTATGTTTGAGGAATAAAATCAAATTCATTTTTAGGCGGGTTGCATGTAACCAACCCGCCTATTAGATTGATGTGTCCGACATCTGTCCTTCTGTCAACATTTTTGTTTCTGGGCTCTAACTCGAAAATGCTTTGTCCAATCAAATTCAAACTTGACCGGGAGATAGATCACCATCATAGCTAGGTTCCTTTTGAAATTGGTGTAATTTTGTCTGTTCGTTTGTCTGTTTTTTGTATGTTTGTCTGTCCGTCAACACTTCTGTTTCCGGACTCGAAAACGCTTTGTCCAATCGATTTCAAACTTGACAGGGAGATAGATCACCATCATAGCTAGGTTCCTTTTGAAATCGGTGTAATTCCGTCTGTCCGTTTGTCTGTCCGTCAACATTTCCGTTTGCGGACTCTAACTCAAAAACGCTTTGTCCAATCGAATTCAAACTTGACAGGGAAATGGATCACCCTCTTAACTAGGTTCCTTTCGAAATTGGTGTAATTCCGTCTGTTCGTTTGTTTTTTGTCCGTTTGTCTGTCTGTCAAGATTTCCGTATCCGGACTCTAACTCAAAAACGCTTTGTCCAATCGAATTCAAACTTGACAGGGAGATAGATCACTATCATAGCTAGGTTCCTTTTGAAATTGATCTAATTCCATCTGTTTGTTTGTCCGTTTTTGTCCATTTGTCTGACCATCAACATTTCCGTTTGCGGACTCTAACTCGAAAATGCTTTGTCCAATCGAATTCAAACTTGACAGGGAGATAGATCACCATCATAGCTAGGTTCCTTTTGAAATTGATGTAATTCCATTTGTTTGTTTGTCCATTTTTGTCCGTTTGTCTGTCCGTCAACAATTCCGTTTCCGGACTCTAACTCGAAAATGCTTTGTCCAATCTAATTCAAACTGGACAGGGAGATAGCTAAGTTACTTTCAAAATTGCTATAATTCAATCTGTTCTCTAAAAATTATGAACATATTTTGGTATCTTCATGACCACTATCACCGCCTTCTTCTGCACACATCTACCATACATCGATCCTGTAGATATGGTAATACCATGTCTTACTTTAATAAATTATCTTTTGTGATTAGGTGCCATGCAATATTATATTATGGTACATTAATGCTCTACACTTACTTAGTTTCAGACCTATATTTAGTATAGCATAGATACAATAATGTAACCTAGATTAGAAGTTCTACATTTCTTAGCATGTCTAACACATTTCTGACCCTCTTGTTGATTCTGAGGATATATTGGGTAAGACGTGACCTGATAATGCAAAGATTTGAGTTTGTATTTATAAAAAATCTCAAACTCCATCTTAAACTGCAGCTTGAAGTGTGTGAAACTGGGTACAACATCAGTATAAACTTATTTAGACTTAGAAAGGTACCAACTAAAGTATGATCTGAAACTCAAATTTAAGTCAGGTTAAACAGACAGTTTGAATTTATTTTTCATGAATATGTGCCCAGGCATGTGGTGTTTTAATGCAAAATGTTTAGATCAAAACAGTCTCTTTGGAGCCTTCTTGTGGGTTTGAATCTTGTAGTTTATGGTACAACCTGTTACCTGAGTAGTGGGCATTTCTTTCTTTCACTAGTAAAACTACCCATTATGATATTACCTGTGCAATGAGTTGGAAGTGTTGGCAGCCCAAAGAAATTATAAAATTGAGAGTAAAACCCGATAAAGCATTGCAGTTACAGATAGGACCAAGTATATATGTGTTTCTATTTTAATTAGCATTTTTATGACCTAAACTAATTGTATAAAAGGAAATGCATGCTACTTTCCTCTATTCAAGAATCTTATGTTTATGTGAGTTGGTTAAGCCTAAGCTATTTAAATTGTGGGGTTATATGTGCGAATCTTGAAACTGATATTGTATTTCATTTGAAAAGTAAATGTCTTGTTAGGTATATTGACTGTTGAATTTTTCATGTTACCTTTTGTCATGTAAATAGATGTACATCTATGTTCATCATAGTCATTTGTCAAAAACAATATTTTTAAACAATAAATCAGTTAATGATACTAAAATTGCAGGTCTTGTCTTTATTCTCTTAACTTTTTCTTGTGTTTTTACTTTAAACATGTGATATTTGGTAGTTGGGCGGCTTCTAAAATCAGGCAACAAGCATAGAAAAAAATATTAAAATTTCACAGAAGATCAAATAAAAGGCCTCAATCTGTCATAACAATCACAAAGTTGAAAATGTACAAAATATAATTAAAATAGGCCCTGGCCTTTGCAGTTGCTGGCTAATACCGAGAGCTTTACACAGTAAAATCTTGACCAACTAATATGCTCTCCTTTCCTGTGCATGTATAACTGCATGTCAGAGGCGTCAGTGTCTTGAGTGGTTAACAAGTTTTGTATTTAATCACTTGACCTGTACCTGCTTTCAATCCAGTTCATGGTACCATTTTAGTATATCCACTGGAGGCATTCGCTACGCTGCCGCCGCACGTACAGATTTTCGGCATTAACTCTCTCAGAGGAAAACTACACCAGCTAGATTCACCAAATTTGCAGGATATCTTCATTGGGGAGTAAGCTTCTCTGGGACTGAAATTAGCCTCATTCTGAAAAACAAGATGGTCGCTGCAGGCATTTCTTTGGAAATTATGTACATTTTTCTACTGACTCTTTCTCATAGGTAGAAGGTTGAATCTCTTTATACGGTATATATATAACAGATATACATGTCCTCTACAACCTTGCAGACATTTGACCTTGAAGCTCTTAATTCAAGGTCATCCACGGAGTGCCAAAGTAACCCACATAGCGGACTTTAAAAGTGCCTATATCTCCCTTATTATTGGTCCTAGAAGTTTGCAATGTAAAACCAACCTATAGGAAATTATTTGCTGTGAATCTTCTGATCTGGTCAGATTTGGCCTTGGACCCCTCCTTCAAAGTCAAACGAGGATAGTCAAACTTAAAAGTGCTTATAACTGGCTAATTATTGGTTGTAGAGGTTTGGTTGTAGAGGAAATCATGGGCTGGGAATCTTTTGGTGTGGTCAGATTTGACCTTGGGGCCCCTCCTTCAAGGTCAAATGAGGACAGCCAAACTTAAAAGTCCTTATAACTTGCGTATTATTGGTCCTAGAGCTTTGCAATGTGGAAACAACTTATAGGAATTCATGGGCTGGGAATCTTATCATGTGGTCAGATTTTACCTTGGACCTCGCCTTCAATGTCAAATGAGGACAGCCAAACTTAAAAGTGCTTATAACTTGCTTATTATTGGTCCTAGCTGTTTTTGCAATGTGAAACCAACTTATAGGAAATCATGGGCTGGGAATCTTCTGATGTGGTCAGATTTGACTTTGAGACTCTCCTTCAAGGTCAAATGAGGGCAGCCAAACGTTAATGTGCTTATAACTCGTTTATCATTGATCCTAGAGGTTTGAAATGTGAAACCAACTTGCAGGATATCATGGGCTGGTAATTTTCTGACGTCAGATTTGACCTTTGGCCCCTCATTCAAGGTTAAACAATGGTTTACTGGCTTTGGTGAGTTCTCTTTCATGTGGATAAAAATTTGCATCAGTTTTCCAATGCGTAGGTCTACTTGTATTTTGCATTTATATTCCACACTATTTGATTTAATGCTACTTTTCCAATTCAGACTGTGTGTAATGCCTGGCATTTGTTTTTGCTGTTTTTTCCAACCTACCACTGGGGATAGGATGAAATGACAAAGGATTGTCATTAGAAGTGGTCATCAAAACCACTATATGTCTGGCTGTACCTGGGATAGAACCCAGTTCCTCTGTTTTTCTGGGCAAGTGTGTTTCCCAGAAGGGCACACTGGCAGATAACATGCATATATATCCAATGAAAATCAGTCAGCATATAGAGTTTTTCACTCAACTGAAACAGCATTGCCACCTCAATTGACAAGGGTGCAGCTGTTGGATTAGTCCTTTTGAACTTATCTGCAGCCTTCGATACAATAGACCACTCAATCCTATTCAACTGCCTTCAGTGCTGGTATGGCATTGATCGGTAGTGCCCAAGTGGGGTCAGTCATACCTCAATTCAAGGAAACAGCGGATCAAAATAGATGGACATCTTTCAGATGCTTTTCAACTCCCTTTTTGGGTTCCCCAGGGCTCAGTCCTGGGGCCACTCCTTTTTACCCTATATACAACCTCACTCAGTTCAGTCATATCTAAATTCAACGTGACCCATCACTTATATATAGATGACACACAAATTTACTTGGAACTTGACTCTAGGAATATCGATTCTAGTATCACTGAACTGACAAATTGCCTTGAGGTGGTCCAGGCTTGGATGGGAAATAATAAACTTAAATTAAATCCTGACAAGACGGAATTCATAGTGATTGGTAATGATCAAATTAGAAGCTCCCTGAAGTCATATTTCCGAGTGAGTTTGCTTGGCAACAGCATGGAACCAGCTGAATCGGTCAAAAACCTTGGTGTCATCCTGGATGCGAAAAATTCAATGCCAAGACACGTGGCTAATCTCTGTCTCATAAGTTACTACCATCTCCGGGAACTACGAAGGGTCCACAGGTACTTAAATCATGAAACTGCTGTAAGGGTGGCAAATGCCTTGGTTAGCAGTCGCCTGGATTACTGTAACTCCCTGCTTTACAACACAAAAAAGGCATATACTAGTAGACTACAGAGAGTTCAAAATGCCTTATGTCGTACGATATGCAAGCTAAATAAATATTGTCATGTCACACCCTTCCTACACAAACTACACTGGCTTCCCATTCACTACCATATATTGTTCAAATACAATCTCCTTACTTATAAAGCAATACATTTCAGCCAACCTCCATATCTTTCCTCTCTAATTAGGTGGAGTGGTCTCACACGGGGCAATCGCCTATCAATTTCCTCATCTAAACCAAATAAATGCTCAGGGCTGCGCAGCTTCGTAGTAGGGGCTCCCACAGAGTGGAACAAGCTTCCTCAAGCCATTAGAATCATAAAAAGCATTTCTGGTTTCAGAAAACAGTTGAAAATGTATCTTTTCAGATTAGCTTATCCTCCACCATAGCCTATCTCCCCTATCGGATGCTAATATGGTAACAGACCTTGTTTTGGAACTGGACTATCCCTTTTTGCACATCAGCGCCTTAGAGGATGTTTACATCAATTCGGTGCTTTATCAGTGTTTCTTACTTTGTGAGTGTACACTCAGGGCCTTACCTGATTTGACTGTAGCTATTGTAAAGGGTCTAAAATGCCTGAGTTTGATTTAAGGGAGGGATACCATATATCATGTTAGAACTCTGTTACCGGTAATGGCAGTCATTATTGTGGTATCACAACTGAAATAGAACTACACATATATGGACACATTCTTGTTTGACACACTGTCTTATCATGTTTGTTGATCGCGTTCAACAAAGGAATCTCCTACATTAGATCCACTTGCCTGGAGAAGTGTGAAAGTACCATGAGTAAATATAGAGGAAACTGTGAGAAGAACTGGTTAGAAATCCTGATGAACTTGTATTAAATAGGAAGAAAATTTTCGAAAGAATAAGAATTCGGAAGGAAACAGAAATCTTTTGTTTAGTTGAATAATCAAATACAAGTTCTTCTAACCCAATGAAAGCCATACTACCTGCATTGCCATTCAAAAAGATTACCACTAAAGGAAACAAATTTGGAAATTTTATTTTAAATGTAGCTTTTATAAGCTACAATACCTACCTATTGTAACAATATGACTTACTGGTGGTTAACCATGGGAAGCTTCCAACCGGAGTAAAAGCTGAAAACGTATTACCCATAAAATTCAGATAGCCAGGGCTATCCAGAAGACTGGTCACTGGGAATGCAGATGATATAGTACCAGTGCGAGTAAACAAGCACCTGCTGGCTTAGCCATGTGACCTAGGGAACCTGTTATATTGCTCGCATGAGCTCTTCCTCCTTTTTGTTGGAACCCAAACCCCATGGTCAGTGTAAGTAGCTTATAAAAGCTACATTTAAAATAAAATTTCCAATTTTATTACACTACAATAGTCCTACCTATTGTAACAATATGCGGAATCCCAGTACTTGTGGATGGCTGGGAAGACAACACTGGTTAACATAACTTCATCTGGCAAAGATAGCAACCATCACAGGTGAGCATCCGGAGACCAGGGTGAAGGAGGAAGAAGTCCTGATGAGGCCATACAGGAAGGACCCATCAGAGACTGAGGGATGTTCTCCAGCTCTCTCAAGGTTGACATGTGTCGCCAAGAGGGGAAAAAGAATGGTCTTGGGTCATACCACCAGTGCAGGCTCTCCATTGCAGAAAATATCTAAAAAACAAAGTACACAAAGTACAATGAAACAAGGTATCAGGGAACATTGATACGACACAAGAAAATTCTTAAGAAAGCAAGGTTAAGGATACAGAAAAGGTATAACTTAATTTACATTCTCAAGAAGATTGGATAGAAAAAACTCCCGGTAATATTATAAAGATGCAGAATTTTTGAACAGCAGGTAAAAAATAAATTTTGAAAAAAATAAAAGAAAGTTATCTTGAAAGGGGTGAAGACCACGCTCTATGGTGTTGGAGGATTCTGACACTCCCCATCTAGGTGGTTCCCAGCGTCGTGCCCCCCCTTTTTTTCTTCCCTGGAGCTTGATCGGAAGGAGGCATCACCTATTGTGCTGCGACGAAGGCACCTAAGTGGAAAGAACCCTCTGTCTGGTCTTGTCCAGCAAGATCTTTGAGGTAGAATTTTGTAAAGGTGTTGTGTGATTTCAATGGCAGGCTTGCATGATTTGATTCATTGAAACTTCCCCCATAAAAGGCCTTTGAAGCCGCAAATGCTCTAACATCATGTGCCTTTACCCCTACAAGGTCCATATTTGCACTATCTACCTTGGTGTAGCAAAATTTTATAGTGTTTTTAATCCAAGACGAGATAGTAGAGCACTGAATATCCTTCGTATGGCCCATTTTGTAGGAAATAAACAATCACTGTCTGACCATTCTGGAATAATTGGTTCGATCCAGATAACACTGAAGGGCCCAGACAGGGCAAAGTAGGATATCCGTTTCCCGAGAGTCTTGACCACACTTCAAGGCTGGTATAACCACTAGTGAGATATATTGTGGTCCTTCCTTTGCTAGTTGGTTTTTGGCAATGGAGGAGAGAGAGGGGGGTAACTGGATCTGATCCCAGTCTCTCAGGCATAAAAGTCTGTCGAGAGTCCAGGCATGAATCTCACTATGCCTTTTTTCTGAGGCTAAGGCTGGTAGGAAAACTGTCTTCCATGTTGGAAATTTCAGAGCAGCTTCCTCTTGTGGTTCAAAATTAGGCTGGGTGAGTCTCTGTAGAACTAGGGACAGATTCCACCTAGGAATGGACCTGGAACTCATGTTTATCCCTGTAAAAACAAGCAATTAGTCTGGCAATCTCCGAGTTGGTATCAATCTCCAACTGGTATTTAGTCCTGAATTCCCAAGGGTATCCGCAATGGCCGTTCTATAAACTTCAATGGTAGAAGGGCATCTGTTTAAGTCATTAAATAAATACCAGAAGAAATTGCAGATGTCACCTATAGAGGGATTCCTGAAGTCCACCTTCTGTGCACCAGGTTTTCCCATGGAATGTTGAGGGCATTCACTTTCCAAGTCTCGGGGTCTGGAATTGGAGAGACATAGAGAGGAAGCTTCTAGGTCAGGCTGGTTGTAAACAGGTCCACCTGGGGACTCTCCCAAAGTTTGGAAATTTGTTTGAATACTTGTGGAGAAAGGGACCACTCTGTCGATTGGATTTGGTTCCTCCTTGAGAGGCCATCCGCTATCACATTGAGTGAGCCCAGAACATTCTCGCTCTGAGTGTTACATGACACCAGGTGAGGATTCTCCACATTAGAGCACAGAGTTCTGCTGATCTTGTGCCATTGTGTTTGTTGATATAAGCCAACACTGGGGTGTTGTCTGAGGCGATGAAGACTTGATTGTTCTTGCAGTCTGTCCTGAAGAATTGAAGAACCAGAAGAACTGCCTTCATTTCTAAAAGGTTGATGTAAAGGTGCTTTTCCGAAGGAGACCAGAGCCCTCCTGTAGGATTTTGACCTAAATGAGCGCCCCAACCTGCATTTGAGGTGTCTGTAAAGATTAGTTTTTCTTGTTCCCTGGGATGGAGAAATTCTCCTTGTAGCATAGTTTGAGGGTCTAACCACCATTTCCTGTGTCGTATCATCTTCTGATTCCAGGGGATCAGTGTGTCCAGAGGCATCAGAAATTTCTATTAAGACTTGAGATGCCACTGAGAAGGTCTCATATGCATCCTGCCCAATTTTATAGTCTTCTCCGTTGATGCAAGCAATCCAATAGTGGACATAAGAGTCCTAGCACTGATAGCAGACTTCGTGGAGAGGCGATGGAATATTTCCCAAAGTTTTGTCCACCTGTCTTGCCTGGGCTTCACAAGAGCCAAATTGAGTAAAAAGTGATATCCTAGGAAGTCGAACCTGTGTGAGGGACGGAATTCTGACTTCTTGAGGTTTTCTATGAAGCCTAAATCCTTCACAAGTTTTAGTAACCATTGTGTCAGCTCTTTGCATTCCCGTTCTGAGGGGGCGAGGATCAACCAGTTGTTAACCCCAGCCCATAAAGGCTGGGGTTATAGTCATCCCCTGTGCCATCCGGGCGGCGGCGGTGGCGGGCATGAAGCTTGTGGGTGTTCCACAGCCTAAACTCCTGTCACGGATTTTCACCAAATTTTCAGGAAATGTTTATCCCAAGAGGATCTAGAGCTGATTAGGTTTTGGGGGGTATCCGGTAACAACTGTTGCCATGGCAACACTTTTAAGATTTTTGGGTCTTAAACTTTGTGGGTGTTCCACAGACTAAACCCCTGCATGGATTTTCACCAAATTTTTAGGGGATGTTTACCCCAACAGGTCTAGAGCTGATTAGGTTTTGGGGGGTATCCAGTAATATCTGTTGCCATGGCAACACTTTAAAATTTTCGGGTCTTAAAGTTTGTTCTAAAATCTTTAATGTTCTGTAACCTAAAATATTGCAGCTAGCTTCATCAGATTTGCACAAAATGCAAATGGATAAGAAAGCTTGCTGAGAGTAATTGTGTCCTTTGTTTGGAAACAAAATGTCCACATTATCATATCTTTAATGGCAAATAGGAGGGTCATCATGTCAAAAAGGAATTATATCTCCCTTATAATTGTTTCTTTGGCTTCAAAATATGAAAACTACTTGTAAGAAATCATGGCCTGTGAATCTTTTGTAGAACATGTTGTGGGTTCTTTATACTTCTTGCAACAGAAGTTGCTCCTAAGATTTTCCCAAATCTCAATGTTGTTGGCCATTTAGCTGTACCTGGGGTTCTTGCCTGCTGAGGCTGGCTATTTTCTAGGTATTGGTGAAGTCTGATTCCTGCTTGTAAGGCCATCAGTTATACTTCCTTTACTATGCTGGTGAATATCAAGGGAGCTGTTGCTAGGCCAAAGGGTGATGAACTGATAGGTGATGCTTTTGAAATAAAACCCGAGGTACATTTGAGACTGGATGTGAATAGGTACATGGAGGTAGACATCCATGTGATCTATAGATGTGACCCATTCCCGTTTCCTGAGGGAAGCACGTATAGATTCTGGGGTCTCAATCTTGAATTTTGGTATGGCCAGGAATTTGTTGAATGAGATTAGGTCTATGACTGGCCTCCAGCGATTGCCTGGTTT
The DNA here is from genome assembly GCA_964017235.1 of Sabellastarte sp. h YS-2021. NCBI lineage: Eukaryota > Metazoa > Annelida > Polychaeta > Sabellida > Sabellidae > Sabellastarte > Sabellastarte sp. h YS-2021. The sequence goes on along the minus strand of OZ024929.1, from coordinate 154,059,726 downwards.
TAGTACCAGGAACAGGCGGCTGTAGAATCCCAGACTGTCTGGGGTGTGCACGACTTCAATGCGCCAGTCTGTAACAGGTCTTGAATAGAGGTCCACAAGGCATTTTGTTTGTCGAAACCTGTGTAACCACTGACTATGCAGGGGACCCTGGATAGCTTGGGCCGTTCTCTAAAGGGCAACTTGTATCCATCCTTTATGAGCCCTAGAATTAACCGGTGGGACCCTTGTTTTCCCATACTGGAAGGAACTGCCTGAGCCTGCCCTCTACTGGCAGGTCTGTTAACTTTTCTTGAATATATACATTCTGTAATTGAACTTGGTTAGATATATCCTGAGACTGTACACACACTGTTTTTCCCCCTCTGGTGGGGACTGTACATACAGTCTTTCCCCCCTCCAGTGGAGACTGTACACACAGAGTCTTTTCCCTCTCCGGTAGGGTTGACACTCAGAGTCTTCTCCCCCTCTGGAGGGGGACTAGGGAAAACACAGTCAAAGGGATCTCTTGAAGGCAATATCTGTTCTAATCCAGGGTTTTGTGGAGGTAGCAAGTGCTATTGAGTGTCATTGAGGAAGCTGTTGCTGCTTGCCACCACTTGTGTTACCTCCGCAGCAACGCCCTCTGCGACCGCCACGTCCTCCTCTGCAACCACCCTGAGGTGGAGGTTCAAAGAAGGGCTGCTGCAACATATATTTGGGCGCTGGCATGGGTTGGTAATATAACCCTTCTGGAGCCTGTTGACGTCCATCCCTGCCCTTCTTGTTTTTCTTGTATGGGTGGAAACGTTGCTCCTTCTTGGATCCAGGCTTCACTCAAATGTTGCTCATATTCCTGCATGAGACTTCTCTCAAACACGTCACCACCTGAGATCGGAGCAGCATGAAGGATTATAGCCTGAAAGTGTCCAGGTTGGGGTGAGTATTTCGTAGATAGGCATCACGTCTGATAAAAATTAAATTTGTAAGGGTGGAGATGAAGTTGGACACCAAGTCTGACGTAGGCCTTTGACTTACTCCTACTGATATCCAGCATAAATTGCATCTGAGCAGATTATTGTTGGGTCATGGTAAACAGTTGTAACATGATCTGCTCTCTGGTGGGCCCATCCATGCTAGCATGGAATTGGTCAAATAACCTTTCTCTCTGGTCCCTTGAGAGACGAAGATTATTGAGGCATAACTCCCTTGGCATTCCAAAGGTGGAGAGGAAGTTTGCAATACTGATTTTCTCTCAAGTCATGTATTCCAGCTTTACCAGGTCTTTCTGTTGTACTGAAGCTGGGGGTCCACTCCTGTAACCAGGCTGTGCAATGGTTGAGAATGACTGTGGAACCACCTGTAGTGTCTGTGCAAAGTTTTCGTCCACTACACTATGCCAACTTCCCTTGTGTGGTGGAATGTCTGGGAGCTTGCCTATCTCGAGAGTGTTGAACGTGCTAGGTTTTACTGAGTCATTCTGTCCTGTCTGCAAGCATGATAGGTCCACCACCATAGAAAGCTTAATAGATGGTGGTCTATCAAACTTTTCCTGTTGTAGGAGAAGGGGATCGCATCCCAGAGCTGAGCCCAGTTTGTAGTCCTCTTCTTCCACTGGGTCAGAGATAGACAAAAACTCCCAAACCTTTTGGACCAGTTCCCTGAAGCGTAGGTTAGGGGGTGCCGCCTGCTCTCCAACAGCTGTGGTGTCTTCCGGTTTTGAGGTGGATAAAAAGGAAAATGCCAAAGCGTCAGTCCCATATTCCTCCTGTCCCAGAGCTTGAAGTGGTGAAGAAAGCCTTGGAGCAGAGACAGCCACCGGTTAAGGTGTGGGCTGTGTGGAAGGGGTGGAGGTCGGCACTTTGACCTGAGTGACCACTGCTTGAATAGACTGTTTTGCGATAGCTGATGAGCCTTTAACTTTAAAGAGACCCTTCTTAATCTCAGGAGGGGGAGGTTATGATGGAGCTGTGTCCATAGGTTCCTCTGATTTGGTTGGCGGTAGACCAGACACTGGTGTGATAGACACAATGTGAGGTGGTGGTGCTATAGATGTAGATGCTGATGGTTGAGCAGCAGGAGTTTGTGCAGGGGCCAAACGATTGAACATCTACTCCGTGGACTGTTAGAGGAAAGCTTGCAGTCCCATTTGCAATTGAGCAGAGAGATCCTTTATTTGTTGCTGGTTTTTCTGTTGCAGAGTGTTCATCTTCTCAAAATTCTGCTGTTCCTGCTGGCTCTTGGTTAATTGAGTCCTAGGTGTTTGAGGGATCTCTATTGCAGAGGCAGACCTCTGAGGCTGTGGAAAAGATAAAGCAGCCATTTTATCCGCAACTGCTTATCTACCAGGTGTAGAGTGTGGTGCTTGTCTTGGAACAGAGATATCCTGAGAGACTGTCTGTGACACGGGGTTTGGTGCCTTGAAAAAGGCTGAAGAACCCAGTAGTTGGCTGATGAACCGGACCCAGAGTAAAAGAAGTCGCTGGGATATTGTGTGTGGGTAAAGGTGCCGGTAGGCTTGTGAGAGGACTAATGCTGGTAAGAGGTGCGTTTGTGCTGGAGTCTTCTGGTTCTAAATCCAGGAGAGTGTTATCTACCTGTGAGAGATCTTCACCGGTAAATACTGAATTGTCTGTTTCCGGCTCTTCAAAAGAACCACCCTGCGAGCCAGATTTATGTCTGTATGCAGACCTCATTGCAAAGTTCTCCCTGAGATGAGCCCACTGCTCCTCTGTAAGTGCTGCACAAGCAGAGCAATGCATGGTATTAGCTCCCCGTGCACAGGGGTCTTGTCCTTTGCACTTGACTCTACAGCCAAAGCAAGAGCTGTGACCATCAAACTGGGGCATAAAATCTCCACACTTGCCCTGTGTTTGGTAAGGAGGTGTCTTAGCCATGTTACCACTATGATCTATAAACTGTTATGTAACAATTTAAGTAAAATTCAACTGTCTACCCACAGTTATAAAGCTGTAACAATTCATCAAAGTGAGAGTCACTAAAAAGCCAACTTCACAAGATGGCTTCCAACAAAAAGAAGGAAGAGCTCATGCAAGCAATCTGATAGGTTCCCTAGGTCACGTGGCCAAGCCAGCAGGTGTTTACCGCACAGGTACTATATCACAGGCATTCTCCATGACCAGTGTTCCGGATAGCCTGGTCTATCTGAATTATACGGGTAATAAGTTTTCAACTTTTACTCTGTTTGAAAGCTTCCCGTGGCCAACCACTGGTAAAGCATATTGTTACAATAGGTAGGACTATTGTAGCATAATAAAAGGTTAATACTACTGCATTGTATGATTCAGGGGAGAAACATTACAACCAGGGAATGTAGATCTTGATTGTCTGTGTACAGGTCTTTATTCCTGTAAAATGTAAATACTGCACAGACAATTGCAAGTGAAAAATAAAATAGCTTAAATGAGTACAGATTCAACCTAGAAGAGGTCACAAAAGATGAAAAAGGTTTAAAGCAAATGAAATGATTTTTATCATAAAAGTTTGCAGGGGTTACAATTTAACAGATGAAAGACTGAAGCTTTCATTGTTTTGCAAAATGTTGCACAGGAAAAACAAAAATGCACATACTGCACATACCTCCACTAATTCCTAACATCACTATTATTCATGAGTGCAGTGGCAAAAAAAAAACTTAAATAAAAAATCCTTAATCCAAAATTGGTTACAGATCGATCATTACCAACTGCCACCTACTGTGAAAACATAATGTAAATCCATGCAGTAGTTTTTTCATAATTTTGCTAACTTGCAAACAGAATCCAATTAACACATATTGCTGAAAAGTTCATCAAATGTTAAAAAAATGATACGTACAAAAACCATTTATAATAGGATGTTTTTAAAATGTTTTATGTGTACCGTTTATTAAACGTTTAATGATAAATGTTAGAAAAACGTTACAAATGAACATATTAATGTCTGAATAATGATAGGGTCAGAGGTCAAATTCAGTATCTTTTTAAGGTTGCTCACTAATGAAAATATTATTTTTATGTCTAAAATTGTAAGATAGTGGCTAAAAATTGTGCACCCCATTCAATTCTTACTTTTAGGGATTGCCTGTGGGGCAATTTTTGACCAAGTCCTCTAAAATCCCCTTTTATTGCTCACCGCCATCTTTGTTTGGACATGTTTGAAGGTGAAGGTTTAATAAGCATTCTGAAAATATGGGTTTACAAAAACGTTTTTGACAGAATGTTTTTAAAACATTTGATCAATTATGTTTTTGAACATTTTATGTGTACTGTTTATAAAACACTTCATGGTGAATGTTTGAAAAACATTTCTAGGATACCCTTCATTTCTTTAGCTATTTTTTGAATGTTTAAAAACATTTCCAGTCAAACCTAGCTTCTAGAGTTATTTTATAAATGTTTCACATATGTTATCAGTAAAGACGTTTGTATTTATTTATTTATTCATATATATCATGCTCAGGGCACATACAGAAAGTTAGAAAAAAAATTACCAATTTTCATTACAAACAAACAGACAGACACACAAAAAACACATTAAACTTCATAACATGAAAGGAGAAACATTACTCTGTACATAAATACTTAAGCATAAAACTAATTTCTGATTCAGTAAATCTAGTACACTTTGCATCTCTTATATATATTAAATCTTTGGTATTTCCAGTTATTACCATATCCTGTTCATTGTACAAGGAGGATTCATAAATGTTCGACAACTGCTTGAAACAACCTGGGGAAGAGCACACCAACTCTCTTGTACATCCTTAATCTTGTGAAATTAAATTTAAATTTTTGCTCACATTAGATGTACTGCCATTTAATGCCAACGCTAAACACAACCTAAGCAGAGGATTACTATTTCTTGTGAGGTTAAATATATATTTATTAAATTGCTTATATAGCTGTAAACGTACAGGGATATCCTCACAAATCAGTGGGAGATATCTGCAATGTGTCAAATTGGAATGCACCTTTTCCCTCTTTAAACTTTATAGTGTTCATAGGTATGCTTTGTAGTAAACTTACAAAAAGTAATGTATGATGAAAAGTGAGACATTAAATTGTTAAATTTATACGTGAATTAAGTTTCTAGCTTATTTATAGTGTAATTCTTTAAAGGTGACCCATTGCACATATTCACTGTTTTTAGTTTAGTGAATATGTGAAGCAACTGTTTGACAAAACCAGGGAATACGCGTATTCCCTGAAAATTTTAGGGAATACGCGTATTCTCTGATTACACATATTCACTGTAACATATACATATAGAATGTATATAAAATGTCTTTTAAACATTACAGCATAAACTTTTGCTTTAAAAAGTTTAGAAAACCTTAAGATAGGGTCTAAATAGGTTTTTAAAATGTTTCTAATGTTTACTGGGTATGTGTCCCAATAACAAGGAAAGCCAGGGGCTCAAGAAGATGAGGAAGAAAGCTGCTTCAAATTGATTTATTTTTTGTTGCCAAATATGGTCAAATTTAGCAAAACATATATTTCCCAAAAATGGAAACTGCTATAACAATCTTTAAAAAATGAATCAGAGTCTCCTCAATGGTGGAAAGTCCTATAGGTATCTCCACCAATCACTGATTTCCCTCCTTCAAGTCGCTGTGACCTACAGACCTATATATATTGTGGTTACCTGTTACCATGTCCCATTAAGTCAAAACAAATAGCTAAAATATTATCCATTCTTGGTCACAGTTAACTGGAAGAATGTTTATACTTTGCCCTTAAATTTAACTGTAAATACACATTTGATCATGACAAAGTACAAAAGTGTACACAGAATGTTTGGAAGCAGCTACCAATTTGTCCTCTGGAACATAAAATACATACCAATTTGTAGCTCCAATATAGTATACGTGAGTCAAATACATGTTTTGGTATCACTAATGTAGCTATTATATGTTGTTGATCTATTTTTGGTAACTATTACCACTGCAGTAAATAAGACTTAGGATTGCCCCACTGAGATTTATTCCCCTTGTCTGTATTTGCTTCATGTTGGCATCTTGATAGTACACACAGGTGAGTAGGTTAGCCTTTGTCTAGATCCCCCATTGAGAGCTATGCAGGCAGAGGAAGTAAAGGATGGGGAGATTAATGATTAATGAGGGAGGGGTAAAATAACCAATGGACTGGTGGATAAAGTATTGATAGTCCCAACTAATGTGTCACTGGATTCTGGTTTCAGTAAATAAGGGACTTTGTTGTGAAATTATGTATGGGACTTAAACTGAATTTTTCGCAGTTATTTTATGAGCAGAAACACATAGCTATAAAAACAAACTTTAGTGTGCTATTCTATAATTATAATTCTAATTCTAATAGCACTTTTATAGCGCTTAAACTCCGTCAAAAGACAGACTCTAAGGCGCATCACACAAAAGCATTGTTCAATATTCAAAAACCAGAGACATTGCAGGGGTCAGCACCGCGGAGAAAGCAGAAAGGAGATTGGAAATTTAGGGTGGGTATGCTTTTCCAAAGAGGTATGACTTCAACTTTGACCTGAAAGAGGCAAGTGAGTTTGCAGAGCGGACCTCATCAGGAAGGTCATTCCAAATCATAGGTGCGTCATACGCAAAACTGAGTCCAAAATGTTTTCGAGACTTGAAAATTGAACCAAAGTGGGGAACCTCAAGAAATATGCCATCAGATTGACTTCGACGAGTGTTATATGCACTATGTCTGGGAATGAGGAAGGGTTCAAAGTATTTGGGGTTACCACTGTGTAGGAACTTATATACCAGCATGGCAGTCTTAAAGATAGAACGGTACTTAATTGGCAACCAATGTAGTGCTTTTCTAACTGGAGTGATGTGTGAGTACTTGGTGGTGTTGGCAACAATTCTGGCCAGGCTATTCTGAACACATTGAAGTTTGTGCAGATCTAGAGCTGAGAGACCTCTGAACAGAGAGTTACAGTAATCTAGTCGACTTCCGACCAGAGCATTGGCAGCCATAAGAGTAGCTTCATGTGTCAGATGTCCTCGGAGTCGCTTAATATCCCGGACATGAGCAAAACAAGCCTTGCAGACCTTCCTAACATGGCAAGAGAATGAGAAATCAGAATCAAACCAGACACCAAGGTTCCTAACTGCATCTGTTGGTGATATGAGATTACCAAGTATGTTGACCGGGAAGGACTGACTAAGTTTTTCGCGCTGAGACTTTGAGCCAAACACAATGAATTCGGTCTTATCTGGATTTAGCTTGAGCTTATTTGTAGAGAGCCATCTCTTTATGTGTTCAAGGCAGTGTGACAGCTTATCAAGGGCCGAGGCAACATTTTTATGTGTGAGGTGTACATACAATTGTGTGTCATCAGCGTAGAACTGGAAACTAATACCAGGATGATTCTGTATGACTTTACTCAGTGGAGTAGTATAGAGCGAAAAAAGGATTGGCCCCAGGACAGAGCCTTGAGGCACACCATACAATAACTTTTTGGCATCAGATAAAATTGACCCAATCTTAATGCACTGAACACGGTCTGAGAGATAAGACTTAAACCAATCGAGGACAACCCCGCTCACACCAAACCAGGAGCTAAGAGAATTAAGTAGCGTATCATGATCAATAGTATCAAACGCTGCTGATTGATCCAAGAGAACGACAGCAGTAGCCTCACCTTTAGCAAAAGCCAAATGAACATCATTCTTAATTGAAAGCAATGCAGATTCAGTTAAGTGACCTAGTTTGTAGGCAGATTGCCTGACATTCTCAAGTCCGTTCAAACTAACATGGTCATTCAACTGAGAAGCAACAACACGTTCAACCAGTTTGGATATGAAGCCCAACCCAGAAACAGGTCTGTAGGTTTTTAAGTCATTGGGTGGTAGTGATGACTTTTTAATCAATGGGGTTACAATAGCCTTCTTGAACTCATCAGGTACAACACCTTCTGACAACAAGCAGTTAACAAGCCTGGTGATAGAGGGCAGTAAAATATCAATACATTCCTTAACAAGAAATGTAGGCCATGGGTCTAACAAACAAGATTTAGATGTAATATGATGTAAAACTTAACAAAGAATAGCTAGCTGTGTTATTCAAAATGACATGATATAAATAATATATGAAATGTGAATATTGTAAGTACAGGTAAATTTGTGTGTTGCTTGTTTTATTAATGGGGGAAGGGAGGGGAGATAGTCATGTTTCTGTTTTCACCTAATTCTCAGTGGCAGCCAAGAATTCATTCATTAACCATTCTGTCCCAGAAGCCAGTACCCTTAATTACAGCTTCATGCTTTGCAACAATCATATAAATGTTTTGATGTTTGAGATTTGTTATAGATTTTTTTTGCAATAAATTGAATCTAAATTCTCTTTTTCATTATTACCCTCACTTCCCATTATGGGGTGGAGACTATTGTAATGACATCTGTTAGTTTGTCTGTTTTTGTGTATATGAGGTAATATATATTTTCTCACAAGGTGGATTCTATCCACTCAGTCCTCCCCAAGGACAATCCAGATATACATTGGGACTCCAGATTGTTTAGTAGGGATTTTTACCAGTATCTGGTTTTGGATCCCTAGGCGAGGGTTTGAGCTCCCTTAGGCACTCCTTGTTTGAAAATATGTTTGTTTTCTTTACATAGTACTGCAAAGTACTTTTTCAAATACTTTAAAATTGACTTCCATACACTTTATCATCAGTTCCAGAAAAAAAATACTGGATACACATTTGATTGAAATTTTTAATGGATTTTTTTGGCAAAAAAATACCCTTTTTGATTACATGTGTATACCAGACAGTTTTTTGTTGTTGTTGTTTATTGGTCAGTTACAAACCGGGATTGTAACTCAAAACTATTATATAAAATATGTTTCTATGTAAAAATATAAGGTTATAGTCATTTAAACCCTACTGGATGTGATCAGGTGACTTTTGGAAGTTATAATCATTGTCTGGAGTGTCTTTTACAGGTGCAATCAATCACCTAAGCAACTGATGACCAGTTACTGATTTTACTGCTTGGTATATTGAAAGCTATGCAGCTTATCTAGGTCATCACGTCTGAGGATACAATCAGTATTGATTATCCTGTTCAGGATTGAACCCAGTACCTCCCTATCTCCAATCAAATCTTGCAGTCATTTCACCAGAAAAAATAACCAACAATCAATTAACAATTCTCACTAAAAATACAAAAAAGATGTTTTCTCTATATTATTGTATGTAATTTTTTTATATTTACTATTTTTTCTCCCGTATAAAACTTCTATGTATATTTGGTAAATCTGTTTCCGTACAGCTGAGAAAAGCTCTTTTGCTTTTGGATTTACAGCCTGTAGCAATTAGATAGCTAGTGCCAAGGGTAAATGGAGACTGTTTTGTAAGCAATTCACAGCCTTTCTCACTAATGATATTCTGCCTCTATGTTCATGCAGATGATGAATTTTCGTGGCCAGATAGTCCGACTGGTATATATTACTCTTTTATTGACAAAAAGCTTCTGTCATCAACCACTTACTGTACACATTTACTGCAATTTTTTTTTACTTGGATCATTTTACACTCAAGAAATAGTATCCTAGTTGGCGCACTGTTATTCCAGGAAGCATGATATGACAGACACTTAACAGATGAACAATTAACTTTCTGCAATAAACAAGTGACTGTATTCAATTAAAATTATACTAAAGTTGTAACTAATTGTCAGAAGCGATGGCTATGAGAAATGTGAGGATGGAATGTCAACAAGATGTGTATCCGGTACTTCTTTCTGGAACTGATAAAAAAGGGTCTTGTAAAGGTTAGTTTTACCTGGGGGAACAATGAATCATTACTGAGCTACAATGGGGAAACTCCAGAGTGTAGGACCCCAATAATATGAGAAGCATTCATTGCTCAGGACATTAGCTGTTAAGTCTGTGTGGTTTTTACAACTAGTGGATAGATTGCGTCATTATGAGAGTGTTGTCATAGTTTATGTGTTGAAAATGTGTTCTCTTATTAGAAAAATGATTTAGGATAATACGAACATTCAATAAACTCTATAGATGTAACTGTGTCACCTGAGAGAATGATGTTATTTTCTTAAATACAATAATGTGGTGAGTGAATATTGTTGTACATCATAGTGTAAGCTAATGGAGGGAATATTAGTTTTAACTTGATTTATGAAATGTTTATGGCTATTTTCAGTGTATAGGTAAGTGCTTTAATACATCATTAAGACACTGACACCTGAGAAAACACTTTATTTAGCATATTTATCCATCTTATTGCTTTCTTTCAAAATACTTTACCACAACCAGTAATGATTATTTTCTTTGGTGTATTCATAAATGTTTTGATAAATGATTTTGGACAAATGTTTTTTGTCGTGTCAAAAAATGAGCAGAGGCATTTTTATAGCAAAATACCTTTTCCATTTCCTAACTTACTTGTATTCAGGTACAATCCATTACAATAAAAAGATTCTTCATAGAAATTTATTTGTGTTTTGTTTGCATATTTTAACAGAACCTGTATTCAGTGACATTTTTATTATTATATTTAACTTTGTTCTTAATTTTTTAAATTTAAATAACCACAGAGTAAATGTTTCATTTCACATCAACAACTCCTGTAATAATGACAATAACTCTGTAACCATTATAACAAATTTCCAATTCCAAGAGACTGTCTTCAGAGACTTGCTGAAATGTAATTTAAAGCAAACTATTTTTTTGTCATTTTGATAAAGTGACACTCTTTATTTCTCTTTTACATCAATGTGAAGCTGCCTCTGAGATATTTATCAATGAATCTGTAATGGTAAAAGTGAGACATTTATCAATGAACCTGTAATGGTAAAAGTGAGACATATCAATGAACCTGTAATGGTAAAAGTGAGACATTTATCAATGAATCTGTAATGGTAAAAGTGAGACATATCAATGAACCTGTAATGGTAAAAGTGAGACATATCAATGAACCTGTAATGGTAAAAGTGAGACATATCAATGAACCTGTAATGGTAAAAGTGAGACATTTATTTTTCCAAAAGATTTCCCAGTGACTTGACAACAAAATTTACAAAATACGGCTTTACTTATTGAAGCAAAATGTTTGATGTTAAAAATATGGGGAAAAAATGCCAGAGGCTTGGTAGGGTGGGCAACAGACTCAACTCTGGCTGAATGATTCTTGAAGATGCCCAGTGTTTTGTGGTAACTAATTATTATGCACTGTTGCCTTAGGCTTATATCATTGACACTGCGATCAGTGTGTTGATAAATATACAAATACTTCCTTCTGGATGCATGTTTTTTAAATTTTTAAATTCATTTTTTAAATTTTTCATGTAGCGGAATATTTTAGCTCGAGTTTTAGTTGAACTTTAACATGATGTTTGAATTGATATTCGGTGATAAAACCTGTTATTTACCACAGTAAGTGAAATTTGCATATAAGGAAACCATGCTATATATTACTTTGAATTATGAGACAATGTATTTTGTAAACAATTTTAGGGTATGTAGATCACCTAATTAATTGAATTTTAGTTCTGGATACTTTTAATTTAAAAGTATATTCCCATTGATAAATTTCCTGTGATGTGTTGAGTTACACATTTTTAAGTTTCAATCTTCCCAATATGCTATTACATCATTATCTATGTGGTGACACATAGTAAGTCAATTCCTTAGGGATATCATGAGCCTGTCTCGAGGACTGTGTACATAGTTCCAGATTCACAAATTCTACACATGTGCCACCATGCTGGCAAACACTAGACATGACCTTAATCTATGTTTTCATATAAAACTGAGTGATTCATGGCTCAGAATCAGAAACTTGGAAAAAAAACTAGTGACACCATTTCTTTGCCTCCACTACCTAGTGGTAATGGACTAGGCCCTCTCTCTGTCATTGTGAGTTTGAATCCAGTTATTGGCAATATGTATAATGATCTATCCTGACATGACCCACATGCTTAAAGCTTTTGGTTGTGTCCTGTTGTATCAGTTTGAATATGTCACAACTGCCAATGGATATCTGAAAAAATGTAACTTTTTATTCCTCAAATATACTCTAAAATTTGGCACCATAATTTAGTTTTCTGTTGAACTGATGGAAGTGGTGAAACAATTCTTGACTTGAATCAAGTGAGAAAGTTGTAACTTTCCATGCATAAACCATAAATTGTATCCCATAACCAGAACTGCAAGTTGTAATTTTGGTTTCTTACCACATGCTATTGTGTATTGACAATAACCATTTTATGGATATTCTTGGTTACTTTGTTTGTGTATTTTTCACATGTGTCTGAAAAAATCCCCCAGTACTAATACATAATGCTAACAAATTGAATTTACAAGTTTTCCTTTTCATGGCAACATTCATTTACTCCCTAGAAGTATAGGGTCAAAGATATGATTTTCATCACTGTATGAATCCCCTCATCTGTTTCCTTGACTCATGAAAAATGTTAATAGATTTGTGCCTCCACATTGACAACATTAGGCCTTTGATCTTCTCTGAGGCAAAATTGGCACAAAATTGTTATTTTGTCTTATATTTAAAGGGTGTCCCTTTGTGGTAAAGTTCATACACTGTGACAACTGTCACACTTATAACTCTACCTATGAAAATGCATTGATTTGAGAGAGGTTAAATTCTAAATGTTTATATAGAAGGAAATTACAAATGACTTTGTAAACAATTTATGTGTAATTTACTTCAGCATCTATTCAACATTATTAATATGTAATTTGGCTATCATACCATATGGTTAGAAATGTATTGAGTTACATAAAGGACCATTGAGTACTATTTTTCGTGTTAATTTTAAGTTAAATCTTATCTGGAGGAAATAATGAAAATACTTTATGAAAATTTATACAGTATATAAAATGGGGGTGAAATGCTGAGACACATCTGACACCTTTATGATTAAACTGTACCAATCTGGACTACTTGTAATCTGAGTACCAACTAGTGTCATCCAGCTTTTCTCTGAAGCACCAGTTGTGAAAATTAACTGTGTCATATTTGCATCCTAGAATTTGAGAATTAATCAGGCAATGAAACTTGTACCAAACTAATGAAACTTTTTTACACTACATAAAACTAGATGTCTGAACCAAGTTGAACCGAGTGACATTTAGGGTTCAGATAGTCTGAAAACAAGTTGCACATTCAGTTCTAATATCCTACTGTCCATAAGCTTACATTTGGTGTGGATGTGTATTAAGTAGAAGGTCAATTTAAGGAGATTTATAAGCAACTAATACTGTAACTGCATGCTTAATTTTCGTAAAAGCTTCTTGAAAAAAGGGATAAAAGGTGAATTGAAAAAAAATCAGGTTTATAAGTTCATAATATTTTATGTCATTGTGACACCTAGATACAACAGCCAATTTGCTATGGATGGAAGCTGCAGAAGTCATTAATTTTTCACTATCCTTTGTTAGAAGACTTTATTTGACTACATCTCATGAGTACTGTTGAGGCTTTTCTGTCCATTTACTAATATTTAGTGCTTTAATTATCAGCCTTTCATTGTTATATTGCAGGTGCCATGCCATACCATACTCTACCCATGTGTGTTTGGTGAAACCGACTCAGCTGCAAAAATGACAACGGAGCAGTCTTTGTTGTTGGATCAAGTCACTAAAGTGACATCATGTATTAACATTGGGCTAGCAGCCTTGGGACTTTTGGGAAATGCTGTCTGCTCCAGAATGATGCTCACCAGTCCAGTGAAGCACATTTCTAGTTCCCTTTTCTTCTTCTCAGTAAGCCTCTCAGATGCTGTTGTGGTTATCTTTCAACTGATGACTGATATCAAAAGACAGATGGGATCTTCCAATGACATTTTGTATGGTGGCAATGCCTGGCGATGTCGCTTCGGAAGTTTCAGTCAAGAATCTTGTCGCATTGCCTCTTCCTGGTTTCTTGTGGCCATGATGGCAGAGTTATACCTTGTCACTAGAAGACCTGTCAAGGCCAAAATCATCTACCAGAGGAAGCGGTCTTGTCTGGTCTCCATCTACATTGTCTTGGTAGCATTTGCTGGGACCTTACCAGTTCTTGTGATTACTTCTGCAGATAAAGCTAGGTGTACCTCAAGTTATTCCATATTTTTACAATTCTACTTAAGCGTTATCATCAGGCCTTGCATTGTGTTCATCTGCCCTTTCATCATTCTCACCTTCTGCCTGGTCAAAGTCTTCAAAGCTCTGACCAGCAGCAGTCACAGTGTCATTGAACAACAGGCTTCAGGATCTTACAGGGATGATCAAGACTTAGAAGAGGCTTTAAAAGGTGGCTTTCAGGCTAGAAATGGCATCCTCACAGTGACTGTCTTATTTTTTGTGGCAGGCATGCCAGCAATGGTGATGGATATTATAGAGGCCATACAGACTTACAACCTTGTCAATCTTTCTTATTATCATTTCAACATGGCCAAGACTATTGTAAGCAGTCTTTTGTTGACCAACTACTGTCTCAAGTTCTATCTCATCATAGCTGTGGAGAATAACTTCAAGCCAGCTATGAGCTTTGTCTCCAAGTGTGGATTATTTATGTACAATAGGAGCAGTGAGCCACACAAACAATACCAGCTCCATAACTCGGCTGTTGCAGCTAATGGGAACTACAGCAGAAGTACTAGAGCTGGCAACTCACTTGTTAATAGGACATCAATGGTGATCAATGGGCACAGTGAGCCGCACACTACATCAAACAATGGGCTCGCCCACAGATTCTGAAAAGCTCATTATTTGCAGTAATAATCTCCAGCAAAATAAGTCACCTATAAAACAGTCCAGTGAGGTGGCACACACATGGAACGCTGTTTGGAACTAAGCTTCATAAAACGGAAATGATTAAATCCAAATCAGCCATATCATATATATAATAAGGGGACAGAAATTGAAAGTGTAGAAAATACATTGACATGTTTTATGTCAACTGTCCTTGTGGTGCATAATAAGCTAATCAGATTAGAGCAAGTTAAACTAATAAAAATGTGGACACAAAACAAACAGATCTTAAAATATGTTTATTGTGATGAATCCATACTCTTCAGTGGTTTTGTAAAATTAACTGTAGCTTTGACAATATCTGATTTTAAAAATTTATTTGATCTGATCGAAAGTTGGAGTGTTGAGGTAGAGCAATCCAGTGCTAATGAATTTTCATGTTTCTGGTCCAGTTAGTGAATACAGTCAAGTCCCCAGGATCACTGAATTCTCTTCCTGTCAGTCGGCAATGTTTTCATTAATGTTTTTATGATTTACATTAGGTTTATTACAAATACATTAGGTTTGTTACAAATATAGGGCATCTGTTATCAATGAATTTTTAAAACTATGGCATGACTGAACAAACTTGATGTAAAATAGATATTTTCTAAACTTAATTTTAAATTGGTGTCATGAGAGTAGATGAATATAAATTTCAGAAATGGAAAATTGGCCTCCTAGAAAATTGGCCTCCTGGAAATCTGGCCTCTTAGAAAATTGTCCTCCCCCCAAATTTCTTGGGGTGGAAAACTGACCTCTTTTAAGTTTTATTGGAAGGGAAAATAGTAGTTAAGATTACAATTGTTTATATGAATAGACTAAATAAGTAAATGTTCTTCATACCCCACATAAAAGTTATGACTGTAAAAAAATTATTTCCATTCAAAAGGAAAAGTTTCACCAGTGATAGTTAATCCATTAATATGTCCTGGTACTTTGCAATTATTGTATCATTGTCTGTCCAAAATATCTTGCCTCTTCCTCAATATTCAGTTCAATCACACCTTTCATGCATGGCGCCAAATTTTTATGTCAGCTGACTTGTCAGTCAGCTGACATTATGTCATCACTCTGCGGCGTGGGCGTACGTGTACGCGTCCGCGTGAACAACTTCTTCTCCAAAACTACAAGGCCTAGAGACATGCTGTTTTTTTTTAAAAGATACCTTATCTATCGAGGATGAAAATTTGTTCAAGGCATGCAAATCTGTCTGTTCGTCTGTTTGCTAGAGACATTACAAGGGGGGTACCCCCACCAAAAGTGTGAAAATTTCAACTTTTTATCACAATTTTCTCAGTGACTATTGCAGGGATTTCTCTCATATCTTGCATATATGTACTAGGCCAGAGGTAGATTCTCTTGTGTGAGTATGAGACCTGGATCTGTCTTACTTTTTTTTTAATAAATTTTTTTAATAATTTTTAATGCATTAAAATTCATGAAATCATGCACTAAATCACTTATAACTTCAAAAGTGTTGCATTTACAGCATTTTGTGAAAATATGTTGTTCAGCTACTTTTTTCATAGCTACAATATGGTGAGTAAGTTGGGTGTCTGTCTCAATAGCTAAGTGAGTAATAGCTACTTTTGGGCTTTTCAGTAACTTCCATTATGAGTAAAATCACTTGTAACTTAAAAACTATTGCATTTAGAGAATTTCGTATAAATATGTTATTCAGCTACTTTTGGGCCAGCTATAACATAGTGAAATTTCAGACCTGTAGCTCATGGCATAGCTCAGTAATAGCTACTTTTAGGTTATCACTGTTGAGTAAATCGCTTATAACTTGAAAACTATTGCAGTTAGAGAATTTCGTATAAATATGTTATTCAGCTACTTTTGGGTCAGCTATAACATAGTAAAATTTCAGACCTGTAGCTCATGGCATAGCTGAGTAATAGCTACTTTTAGGTTATCACTGTTGAGTAAATCACTTATAACTTGAAAAGTGTTGCATTTAGAGCATTTTGTTAAAATATGTTATTCAGCTACTTTTTTCATAGCTACAATATGGTGAGTAAGTTGGGTGTCTGTAGCTAAGTGAGTAATAGCTACTTTTGGGCTTTTCAGTAACTTTCATCATGAGTAAAATCACTTGTAACTTAAAAACTATTGCATTTAGAGAATTTCGTATAAATATGTTATTCAGCTACTTTTGGGCCAGCTATAACATAGTAAAATTTCAGACCTGTAGCTCATGGCATAGCTGAGTAATAGCTACTTTTAGGTTATCACTGTTGAGTAAATCACTTATAACTTGAAAACTATTGCATTTAGAGTATTTTGTTTCAATATGTTATTCACCTATTTTGGGGTCAGCTATAACATAGTGAAGTTTCAGACCTGTTGCTCATTTCATAGCTGAGTAATAGCTACTTTGAAGTTCTCACTGTTGAGTAAATCAGTTATAATTGGAAAACTATTGCATTTACAGAAATTTGTGCAAATATGTTATTCAGCTACTTTTGGGTCAGCTATAACATAGTGAAATTATAGACCTATAGCTCATGGCACAACTGAGCAATAGCTATTCTCAGGTACTGACTGTTGAGTAAATCAGCTATAACTTGAAAAATATTGCATTTGGAGTATTTTGTTAAAATATATTGTTCACCTACTTTTGGGTCAGCTATAACATAGTGAAATTACAGACCTATAGCTCATGGCATAGCGGAGCAATAGCTATTTTTAGGTTCTCACTATTGAGTAAATCAGTTGTAGCTTGAAAACTATTGCATTTACAGTAGTTTGCTTAAATATGTTGTTCACCTACTTTTGGGTTAGCTATATCATAGTAAAATTTCAGACATGTAGCTCATTGCATAGCTGAGTAATAGTTCCTTTGAGGTTCTCACTGTTGAGTAAATCAGTTGTAACTTGAAAACTATTACATTTAGAGTAATTTGTTAAATATGTTATTCACAGAATTTTTGGTCAGCTATAACATAGTGAAATTGCAGACCTCTATGTCATGGCATAGCTGAGCAATAGCTACTTTCAGGTTCTCACTGTATCCACTGGATAGCCGCAGTGTGTAGAGAGAGATTTCACCATTACTGCTCTGCTGAAAAAAAATATTATAGCTAGCTTTCTTAAGTTTGCAGTATATATTAATAACCATAAAATGTTGTCTGGGAATATTTTTGGCCTCATGTTGAGAAACAAGATGGCCGCCACAGGTGTTTTTTGTCAGTAATGAAAAGTGCTTATATCTCCCTTATTATTGATCCTAGAGGTTTGGGATGATAAACCAACCTGTAGGAAATCATGGGGTGGGAATCTTTTGGTGTGGTCAGATTTGACCTTCAATGTCCCAGAGGTTTGGCCTGGTAAACAGACAGGAAATCATGGGCTGTGAATCTGTTGATATGGTCTGATTTGACCTTGGAACCCTCCTTCAAGGTCAAATGATGATAGCGAAAATTGAAAGTGCCTACAACTTGCTTATTATTGGTGACAGAGATTTGGGATGGTAAACCATCCCATAGGAAATCATTGGCTCGGAATCTTTTGGTATGGTCAGATTTGACCTTTGGATCCCTCCTTCAAGGTCAAATGAGGACAGCCAAGCTTAAAAGTGCTTATAACTCATTTATAATTGGTCCTAGAGGTTTGGAATGGTAAACCATAGGAAATCATGGGCTGGGAATGTATTTGTGTGGTTAGATTTGACCTTGGACCCCTTCTTCAAGGTCGAACGAGGATATTGCATTTGTAGTATTTCTTTAAATATGTTTTAACCTATTTTTTACACTTAAACAATTACCTTGTTATTTTCCTTCATAATACCATTTACAGGGCACAACTTTTTTATCCTTTTCTTCTGTCAGCTTCGGAATTTCTTTCGAACTTGCTGTTCAGTTACCATTTACTGTATTTCTGTACAGCCCTTTTCCTGATAATTATTCTGTCCTCTAATCACCTTCACAAATTAAAAACACTCAGTCAGCTGACACAGTGCCCGTTCACGGGCACTCTCCTCTTGTTGAAATGACAAAATCCCGTGGTACAATCTCTTTCATAATGCCACCCTGCTTAGTGAAGGTCGTACCATCAAGGATCTCTTCCCTAGTAATGATCCTGTTTCTACATGGAACAATTTGACTTTTAAAAAGTGACCTTGGTTTGTAGTACAATGTGCTACTCCATTATGGATTTGATTGTACTACATGACATGTATTTGGCTTTATGACAGTGTCCATATTTTATGATGTCAGAAAACGTATTGTTGCAACACTACCATTCATAATGTTTTCCAGGAAACAAATATCTGCAGATAGCAGTCTGCTTTCTGTTGTTGGTGTCCAAATGTTAAAGGCTCAAAAATCAATGTATTATGATGGGAACTGCAAATAGTTGAATCAGTTTTGCATAAAGCATAAATGCGGTCTTAATTAAAAACAAATATTAATGGTAGTTATTTGTTCTACCTTATTTAGTTGGCAGGATTGTTTATTTGACACCATTGTCATTTATTTCACACATACTTTCTGTTTTACAACTGCAAATATTTTCAATAAGCAGTTCCATATTCTGAACATCTGGTTTGGGTATATGGTTAAACACCTTTTTGTTGTAACACCTTAATTTCACTAATCTAATTGAGCACTACATTGTGATCTGCTTTAAAACCTAATGTTAAGTGTTAGTCACAACCATAAAATAGCCAAAAATTTGGAAACCTTCTAGAAGCCATATTTTCTATTGCACAACTGGTGCTTGTCTGGCTACTGGATCACTTTACTCTTCGATAAAGGGTCCGGTATCAACCAGCCTTTTGGACATTTAGTGATTGTAGTTATATCCAGCAATAGTAGAAAAAAAAAATTTTAGTCAACTCAAATGGTGCACACCTTACCTTTATGTCCCCCTTTTACTGTGCTATGTTATCACATAATTATTTTCTAAAATTTATCTTTAATAAAAAGTATGCATCAGTTTAAGTGTTGTGAATCTCCAATTATCACTCAAAAATGCAAACTTTGCTTTTAAATGAAACCGTTGGCACAAATATTTTTTTATTTTAATTTGCAATATGTCATGTTATAAGTACCATGATATATGGTAAAATTAATTTGAACAAATACAAAATTTATATAAAAAAGTATCTAAAATTAATCACAAAGTTTCACGTTGCATGATATGCCAACAGATTATTTGACTGGTAACCTGTAAAAATGCTATATGTAAACCAGAATAGGTAAAGGTCACTGTAGGTGATACCAGTTCCTTTATTGTTAAAGGTGACTGGTGACTCATCCAAACTGGCACATACATTTTCATGATTACATATCCACTTGAAATGATAACATTATGCTTTCATCTACCATTTCATTGTGACATACCAGAAGAATGTACACTGTAGAAATATCAATGTTACCCTAAAATATTTTCCACTGTAGTGACAAGGGAGGGTGGAAAGGTCAGTATCAATATGATCTGAGGTAACTTTTTAAGCCAGTGGTCTTATCTTGTTGTCTGGCCTGTTGGGGAAACCTATATATGTCTCTTACTCAATAGGAGTGATACCTGGAAACAAAAACTCATTTCCTCTGGGTGCTACAAATAGATATTTTTAAACAGTTTCAAAATGTTGATTGGGATCTGATAGCCTTTAATGATATTATATATTCGACCCAGTAGATGAAATATAAATCACAAAACAAGCCTATCTATGGGGATTAAATATATTAAATAAGCTGAATAAAAAGGATATCTAGACTAAAATATGTTTTTTCTTATTATATAATTATATGTAATTAAGATATTGTCCATATGAACCACTATATTATCATTTGTCTGTATCATATGATATTGTATGTGAAATAAAATTATTTTTACTGATATGATTGTCATAATTATCATTGTTGTTATTAAAGTGCAACTTTTGAAAGGACAATTCTGTAAAAAGTTAACTATGATTTAGTTGACCATCATATTTATGATTTTCTGTTTTCCATGATATAATATCTTTGATAAAAAGAAGTTTCAGTTATGGCTATCTGTGTATGTTCTCTTTGTGTGAAGAGTAACAAACAGTTTTGCATGAGTTTAACAGCGATTTCTGATGCAAAAGTCCAACAATGTGCTAAAATACGGCATTTATGGGGAAATATTTGCTTCATCAAAGCAAACACTCTCTGCGACACTGCAGAAGTCTTGTGAGGTAAACAAATGGCACTTCCCCTGAAAGAACAGTCTTGTATATACCCCTAAAAACTAAGAAAAACGAAAAAAAAAACTGTACAAACGTCAGTGCTCCTTAGGGTATTTTTTGAGAGTTAGGTTCTTAGATTGCACACACTATAAATAGATGTAAATTAGAAATATGCAGAAAAAAAGCAAGACAAAATAACAACAAACGATAACCTAACCCCAATGGAAAAGACATAATAAATTAAAAACAAACTAAAAGTTTTAAAACAAACCAACTTGTTTTAAATAATTTATTAGACTAATATAATTTCCCTCTGCAAGAAGGGAATTCTGTGTCAACACAGTGTGTTAAAATGAGTTTAACTTTAAGTATATCTGGACAATAACCAGGGCAAATCAATTAATAACTGTTTGTAAAGTTGCTACAGTTAATACTGTTTTTCCCTACAAAACAAACTTGTTTAAAGATTAAAGTCTAAAACAGTTAGGATAATTTCAAGTAGCTTCTTATCAAGACATGCATATTATTGAGCCTGTCATACTATAGTATACACATTGAGTTTCAAATCTGTAATGGTGACTCTCAATCTTAAAACCTGTTTAGCAAGCTTGCCTGCATTGTTAGTAAGTTTTATGCCTTCCTAACTTGTGCGCCATGCCGAATTAACTTTCTTCTTCACTGACAAGCCATCTTTAGAAAGTTTAAATATTTTCTAAATTAACGAGATCACTTTTGTCTTATAAAGCTTATAGAATTGATTGAGTCAGTGGGTTTGATATATTGAGCCCCATCACCATTTTTCTCCATTTTAAACGCCATTTTGAGAGCCTCTTATTCAGCTATGAATATATTATCACTGCCAGTAAGGGTGACCTCAGGTCACCAAAACCATCAGATGTAGCAGCTGCACCAACTCTAATTTTATCATTAGACGTTGAAATAGACAATCACCATCAGTGTGTTTTTGAGGATGCCTCCCACCTCTGAGGTTGGCAGTTCAAACCCCAGACCTTATGTGGGAAAGTTGGTAGCTGCCTACTAATGGTCAGATGTAATAGGTAGTAATTTGAGCAAGGTTTTGTGTAGGCCAGGGCAGGTGCCAGGCACTGAAACAATCTGTAGTAGGTCAGAACAATGTTGAACTATATTTTCATTGTGACATCACAAGTTAAAATGAGAAAAACATGGACATGTTCACTCACTTTCTTGCCCTGTTTGGTTTGTGCCTTTAAACCAGTTGTGATTTTATGTGTCTAATCAACTGGACAAATGATAAAAAGCACCCTAAATAACAGAGGTTGGGACACTCCATAAACCAAAATGTTCACAAAATGATTTATTGACCCTGTATCAAATATAACTGGTATAGACTTCCTGTATGAAACAACAATATGTAGTTTAAATATATATTAAATACTAAATTATAATTTCAACATCCTGTTCCAATAAAAATACAATTCCCCAGCAAATATAGTTTAATTTAGTTCTGCTTTCAGATAAAATGTGAAAGACTTGTGCTAGTATATGTTGGAAGTCTCAATTCAAATATTATATTAAAAGTATATAATATTTAAACAATAAAAGCTGTGAAATCCAAGCTCTCATTCACTATTTACTACCTTCAGTTAAAAAGATGTTTATTATTATTATTATTTATTTTTATTTGTTATAGTGACATTTGTACATCAAACAATTACATATTTCAAAATAATAATTTTACACCCAGTCCACCATGGGATATATATGTCACTTTAAACTTTCAGTATTATTAAATGAGTGTGAGGTGTGATAAAAATGACAACAATTATAACATCAGTTCAAAGTATCATGATACATTATTCCAGGTGAGGTGCAATCCACAGTTTCTTAAATTGATGGTTAAATTGATGGTTAATAATGGTACATCATAGTACTGGTCCTTGGTCGCAAATCCAAAAAAAGGGACTAGAATTAAATTGCTTTTAAAAAAGCATAAACACTTACATACCAGTATGTTATTTTTACCACAAAAAGCAAGCTTTTCATCATTAATATCCTATTTCTGAAATCCATTTACAGTATTTAGTATCTGGCAGTTATGCATTTAATTCTTTGAGGATTCTAAAAATTCAATTTGTTTAACTCTGTCACTAAAATGACATATTTTAAAACTTTATTCTAACAATTATAGATTAGACACTGACAAACTGGAGATTGTATAAATATATATCAAATATATTAATTTAGAAAAGTAAATAATAGCACTACAAGTGAATGTCATGAGTTTGTAAACATAAACGACTTAATGTTGAAAACTGAATGAAAATAAAATCCAGTATATATACTTAATGCATTGTCTACAGAATGTGAATAAATAGACAATGTTTATTCACTTCACGGCAAATTGTTGAAATTTCTTTTTGCTTATAAATTTATATGGTTTTACTTGTAATATAAATTTATTTTATGATTGCAGAATAAATTACTGAATAGGAACCACTTTCAGTGCTAAATCCATTGAATTAGTTAAAATGAAAAACTGCAAAATGAAGGTACATATGCATAGTGTCACTAGAAGCATTCAAATTAGTGTTCAGTGTTTCAACTCAAGGGAGAACTAGAACCCTGATTACATTGCCATAACAACGGAGAGCAATAAATATGAAAAATGTTTTTTCCTTATATTACAGAATGTGGAGCACTTCAGTCAATTGTGTTTACTTCCTCCCTTCAAAGATGGCGGTCTCTTGTTACTGCTTTCTCCAGTCCAGTAATTACCATAATCATTGTAATTTTTGCCCCAACATCTTTATTGGAGACTTAATTGGGTATATAATGAGTGCTATGTAGTTGCTAGTAGTTTCACAATATTATTGTGTAAAACTGGAAAGCACTTCTAGAGCACAAACATCTGTCAAGGCAGCCGAGCATCCACATATTGTAATGTCACTCAAATACTGCTGGTTTATTATTTTTGGACTTATCTCAACAACAGAACCACAATCAGTGAAATGGGACTGTGGAAAATTCAAGCCCTTTTTTGTAGTCAAACATGATCCAGATCTTTCCTAACATTCAATCGCTTTAGTAAGACCATACCAATGTAAAAAAATTCAAGAAGATGCATTCATTAGTTTTGGAGTAATCACAAACATAGGCAATCAGACAAACACACACACCCTAAAACATAACCTCCTTGGCAGGGGTAATAAATGTGCATAATTCCTTGTTTAGCATATAGATTTGATATTTGTGTTAAGCTGGTTGAATTAAGCAAAAGGTAAACCTGAAGCATTTTGTAATGGCAGGAATGGTTCAATGATTAAAGTTCCTTGGAGATGTGAAGACTTTATCAACCATATTTTATGCATATTTACCCAAGATGTGGAGTGGCAGACGATCAGTCAATTCTATGCAATGGATTTCTAAAGAAATATATTTTTGCTTCAATATAAAGGTCCACAACAGGAGTCTATATCTGACAGAGGATGATCCTATAACAATGTTACAGTGGGCACAAGATATAAAGCAACAGCACAAGAAATGGAGGGAGTATGTGTATCCTTTCTATAGTCACATATAATTAAGTATGAATGTTAAGGAGTGTACACATACAGGTGTACAATGGGTCATAGATACCATGGTTTCTGAGAGAAATGTCATTTTTTGTTAGCAGCATTGTGGTCAGATGTCAAATCAATATGTTTAAAGGTTGCTCCCCTGTAAGGTAGTGGATTAAAAATTATGGCTGAAAATGTGCCTCCATTCAATTATTACTTTTAGGCATTGCATGTGGGGTAATTTTTGACAAAGTCCTCAAAAATCCCCTTTTTATTCGTCACTGAGATCTTTATTTGCAAAGGTTTGAAGGTAAACATTCAAGAAATATTTCTGAAAATATGGGTTGTGATGCTTGTGATAGGATGTTGTCAAAACATTTGATAGAAATTTTTCAAAAACGTCTTCAAATGAAGGGTATGATAACCAGTTGTAAAGTAATTGTTTGTGAAACATTTTTGGAGCAAACATTTGAAGAAACATTGTCAAAAAATGTTGTTTAAATATTACCATGTAAATGTTTACTTGGAAACATTCAGTAACCCAAAAGATAGGGTTTAAATAAGGTTTAAAACACTTTGTGAATGTCTGAACTATTTTAAAAAGTTTTAATGTTAACTGGGTCATGGTCTCAGCGATACCATACTACACCCCGAAGCAGAACAGAGGGCAGTGGTACAATTCCTGCAATGGTTGTTAGACACCTCTGACAGAGTCAGAGGATGACCCAGCTGGGGTCAATACAGTGGATCAGGATCCAGGAGCCAATAACAACCAGAGAAAACCCCTTGGTCTCTTTCAAGGCTTCAGAAAATAAGGGACCCATGCAATGTTCATCTGTGTCCATAATATGTTGCAGATAATAACTGAAATGTTATCTGGCTGGTAGTCATGGGTCAACTTTGGAAAGATTTAGATATACTCCACAGGCACACAGGATGATGCCCTTTATCATATCTTGGAAAAATGTAAGCAACACAGATCTATCAAGTGCTGATACTAACCTTTCTGACAACAGTACTACAATTCCAACGACTCCTTCAAACTCCCACAATTCAAATTAAAGTACAGCTGGCACTACCTCTCCACCCTTGGAGGTAATGATACCCCTGAATGAGGCAGACACTTCAATCCTCACAATTTTTTAACAGAATGGTGGACAATAAAACAGAGGACAAAACCCCACAAAAGTACGGCTACTAGGACAAAATCCCAGAGCTAATTGCAAGGGGAGTGGATAAAACTCTGGAGTTGTAATTCTACAGAAATAAATACCATAGGTGAAGCAATTTCATTTGATACAAATTTTTGTGCTAACCTGATTTTAATGTATGATTGATTTTCAACAAATAATAAATAAAATATTTCTTTTAATGTCTTTTATCCTGTGATAATTTCTCTAGAATTACAACTTGGGGGTTTTGTTGTAGTGGCCCTATTTTTTCAAGGTATTGTACTCCGGGGTATTGCCCATTTACCATCTTAATCCCTATCCCCCCAGGAAAAGAGAGAGTAGCCATCACAAAGCTGTTTAGTAATAAAAACGTTAATCATAAAACCAACTGCAAGATCTCTGTTTTGGTCATTCAAAACAGCATAGACTATACCGGTATATTGCCAACATCAGAAAGCAACTTTAAGATACTAGAATTTACCCCAAAAAACTGGATCATAGACCTTACAACCCCACTAGTAAAATCTGCTAAATATATTGGAGGACAAACCAGTGGAGTTACAGGTACACTTGCATTTTGCCAAGTATTGTGTCAACAAAAATCAAAGAAACATTGATCAGACTGTTAAGATTGTGTTGTAACATAAAAATAAAAACCCAGACTAAGACATTGCAGAGGTCACCAACCTTATGTCAGAAATGTTGTGAAAGGATGAAACTTGTTTTGCCTTCCTACACAACCTTTAGCTCTCTCTCTACCAATTTCCCCCTCCACCCTCCTCCCACGGTTCAAGCATGCTATCAGTTAACTAATTCTGCTCCACAGAATGCATGTCAGAATGTGTGAATTTCTTCTTTTAAGCCATTATACCAGGCTTAAAGTCTTTTATTAAGCGTACCAGCCATTTCCTACAGCTCATTAAGGACATCAAAGGCTTAACACAAAACACATTTTTAGAACCCCAGGTGTCACATTCCTTTATACAAACATACCCAACAAGGAGGGCATCAGAGTGCTGCTAAGACCTAGGCAAATACTGCCTGGGGGCCAAGAACCCCTCCAATCAATCTCTGATCAAACATGGTTCTTACAAATAATCATTTGAATTCAAAAGACAACACTTCACGTAAATACCTGGCACAGCTATGAGCACCAAAGTGGCACCCTCCCATGAAAACAACTTCATGGGTCATTTCAAAGAAACCCACTGTTACACCTATCACACTACACCTTTCATCTGGCTCAGATTCCATGTAGACATTTTCATGATCTTGAAAAACACATTTGTTACACACAAAATGTTCACCTGATACTGAAACTCCTGCCACAAAAGTTCAACAATTTCCTGGACAGCATCGTCACTCTTCACAATGACGGAATCATGATTACCAGTCTATACTCCAAATGGACTAACTCCTTTTATTACCTGCTTAAAAGCTCCTCACATCCACAACAATACATAATGACCTACTTTTCAGCCAATTTCTGAGAGTCAGGAGAATTTGTTCATCCATCAAGGACTTTGACAAACATGCCCTAACATTAGCGTATCACTTCAGTAAAAGGGGCTACCCTTTAAACCTAATAGAAAATCTCTCATTGGAGCAAGAAGGCAAGATCATGAACTCCTAAAGTCCAACTCTTTGATCAGTTCAGATGATACTTCTAATACCATATATATTATAACCATTTACCAACAAGGCTTCCCAGGCCTAAAAAATCATACAAAAGAACTGACCATTCCTTAGCATGTTAAATGACACCAAACTATAGACACAAACACCTCTGGTGTCTGGTCACAGAAGGTGCATGAACCACAAGGAAATGTTAGTACAGGCTAAAAAAAACTTAACCATCCAAGGAAAAAACCCAACATGCAATCCAAAAGTAACATTGTCCTTTTCATGCAAAATAGGTAAATGACACTATTTTTCACTACTAAACAAATCAGGGAGGATTACTGGCACATACACAAGACATAAAAAAAATCAGTTTATTCAAATTCATCAAAAAGTAGACTGCAAAAGGCAATAATCCTATATACTGTATCACAACTGCAGGTGACAGTATGTGGGCCAAAACACAAAGACATGTCATAGCAGTTCAGGGGCCATCTTTACATCCCATCCAAAACTAGAAAAATGTTTTTACTAACAAAAACAAAGCGCCCCAAAAAGGTTAAATGCAATATAATATCAAGTAGAAAAAGGTTTTTTGAAAATGAAAACATGCAGCGCTGAGAGAAGAAGTTAAAGCTAGCTTAAAAGTTTTTTTTTTCTAAAATGTAAATAGATATATGACATTTATAAAGCTAATTTGAGCAGCTACCTAGACTCTCCACGAATTCTAACTACCTGTTAATACATTCTAAAGCTGTAAAAGCAAAAATCCACAGGACATATGAGGCAAAAACACAAAATCAACTAGTTTATGACCCCAGTTTGACCCATAAGGTGGGGTCGGGGATAAACGTGGCCGGCTATCTAGACTCTTCAGGTAAGGTTTCCCAATACCTCTTAATACATTCTAAAGCTCTAAAAGCAAGAATAAAGGAGATATAAGGCAAAACACAAAATCTGCTATTTTATGACCCCACTTTGACGCATAAGGGGGGGTCAGGGGGTAAATCTGACCGGCTATCTAGACTCTTCACATAAGATTTCTGAATAGCACTTAATACATTCTAAAGCTATAAAAGCAAGAATGAAGGAGATATAAGGCAAAAACACAAAATCAGCTATTTTATGACCCTGATTGACCCATAAGGAGAGGTAAGGGGGTAAATCTGACTGGCTATCTTGACTCTTCACATATGGTTTCCCAATACCTCTTAATACATTCTAAAGCTCTAAAAGCAAGAATAAAGGAGATATAAGGCAAAATGTCAAAATTGGCTATTTTATGACCCTAGTACGTTAGACCCCTACAGCAGGGTCGGGGGGGGGGGGGGGGGGGGGGGGGAATTGACTTGTTTTCTAGACTCTCTATATATGGTTTCCTACTACCTTCCAATACATTTTATGGCTCTAAATGGAATACTTAAGAAGATAATAGGGGGTTCACATGAATTTTAAGCTTTCTGGTTGGTACCTGTGAGAATATCACTCATAAATCAGTCACTTTCAGTGGATCGCTCCCAAAATCTAATCAGCTAGCATTTTTGATAGTATAAACATGTGTATATAACTACAAGCTTCTGTGGTCAGTAGATTTTGCTGAGCGGCGATGATGGGCGGGTGTACCCAAAAAAACTATTTTTTGATCATGTGACCTTGATAAAGATTAAAGGTCAAATTTAAGCAAGTTGAAAAATTTTCCCACGCCTAAGGAATATAACTGCCAAATATAGTTTAAAAGCTTCCAATAATAAGGGAGATATTAAAGAAAGACCATAATGCGGCGGCGGCAGCGAGGAAACTGACGCAAAAACAAATAAGCTCCCTTTCGGGGACACTTAATAATAAAAGACATTATTGGACACCACTTTAATCAAGCTGATGACCATGGTATCATAGATCTAGATATACTATATAGTGGATTTCCTCCATGCAAAACTCCACCCCGTAGCAACCCTGAGCTTTAATATACAGGATAAATCTGGAACACAGTATATGCCCCTTGCCATTTTAAATTTTTTTATGTATCAGGCATATATTATGCTCACTATCGTACTGCAAAACCTCTGAGGTGTGGTGCCATTTCAGGAAACCAGGCCATGCACCAGCATCTGGAACAAACTCATCCAAGAAAACTAGATTTCCTGTGTGACCCTTCTTAAAAAACTGGAAGGTCTCGCCCAGACCAGAATGTGCCATTGGTACTTAGGGTGATGAATCACTACCATTAAAATCACCCTATGGACAAACCCAGTCTTTATCATTCCACTGCATGTGTCCTATATTAGACCATATCCCATCAAACCACCATCCATGCATCAGAGTAGTCTGCATGAGGAAACTGTCTCATGTCTACAAATAGCTCAGCATTGAAGATCAGACTGGGGACATCACTAGTGCAATAATGTCATATATGACATGAGCATGACCTCACATGGAAGGCATAGTGATGTCAGCATTATCCATAGTGATCCAATTGAAAAAGAGAAATCATCGCCAGGGTTACTCACCAGTTCAAGTCACTTAAACATTGTCATGCAAGAGCATACCCACCTTAATATTACTCATCCCCTGGCCTTCTCTGTGGTGCTTGGTCTTTTTCTGTCCCTGGATACTGAAATTGGTTGACTGTTTTGGTTTTGTTGCAGCTTAGGGTCCCCTTGAATAGGGGAAATTAAGCACTATTAAAGTCCAATTAGAATTAGGAAAGATGTTTTTAAGGCAGTTGATCTCACCATATAAGCCTTGTAAAAAAATTAAAGATGGAGAAAATTAGTAAGAATAAAGCTTCTGTCATTACATTTTTAAAATTTTGTACATTACTTGTATAGGTTTGTTGGCCATCCAGAGAGCACATTCTGTATAGACCTTTCACAGCCAATGTGATCTTTCATTGCAGGCCTGTAAAATTGTGAAAATATGTGCCATACTAGTTGGCTTGGTTATTTGGCACACTCCTCAGATTAGCACAAACAATATGTGAACAATGAATAGAGTCTAGCCAATCAGGAAACAATGTATAAACATTACCAGTTAGTAAACTGTGTGTTAATTGGTCATGTGTCAAATTTTGGGTACTGGTTTCAATTAGAAATTGTCCAATCACCCTAAGAAAGCATTTTCAAATGTTTGTGTGAGATGTATGTATAAATTACATGTATGAACTGTGCTTCTGATGCAGGTTTGTATTAATTGAACATCTATGTTTAAGACTGCCTTACTGGTGTACAAGTGCCGACAAAGTGGTTATCATAAATAATTTGAACATTTTCTTAAACCTAGACACAGTGTGTCTAATATTCATAGAAGCCAAGCAGATGGTGTTGGGCTTGAGCGTCAACACTTTGTCTCATCAGTATATAAGTCTACTAAGCATTTTGATCTCAGCTGTGCATACAAAGCTCCAATGATTTAGAATGATTTGCCTAATGATGTACATTCAGCCACTCCCCTCTACTCATTCAGAAAGAAGTTGAAAGCTTATCTCTTTGCGAAAGGTTACCCACCCTAGTTTTTTGGCTTCCCTCAGTGTGTCTAACCCTCGATATACATGTATGTTAGGTTGATTGATTATGGATCTCTGCTTTTCTGTATGCTGTGCTTTAGAGCCTGTCTTTAAAATACAGATTAAGTGCTATAAAAGTACAATTAGAATATTTTAGAGGAATCCACCCTAATCTACATTTTAACACGTACAACTAAGGACTTCACATTGTGTAAAGTTACAAAACCAAACAGATGATCTAGGCACCAGTTAAAACTACATGGCCATTCAAATAGATGCTTTTCTTCATCTCAAGGTGAAATTTAATCATAATAGAGTATTATTTGTGCCAAGGCATACATGGCGTAATGATCAAGGTTCCTTGAAGATGAAAGGATTTTTTTTATCTTTCCGCTGCATTTTATACATGCTTACACTGCCAGATGTGCTCTGGACATAATCAGACGCCTTGAAGATGAGAGGCTTTTTCCAACATATTGAAGATGACACACATTTATCCAGCCAGATGTGCTCTCTGGACACGATTAGTTAATTCAGAACAGCTGAGGAAATGTATTTTCATTTAAGGCATCCTGGGATAAGACAGATGGCATAATGTAAGCACAACTACATTGATTTCAACACATATTTTGTTATAATTGGTTTAACATCCCCTTTAATACAATAGATAGGTTATATCATTATAAGTAGTGGTAGGGATGGAGGAAATCAAGGCAAACAAGTCTGGATTCAACACTGTAAACCACTGGCCATCTGCAAGTATCTGCCAACATTGTCACTTCAGGCTGGGGTGATTTTCTCACCTACAACCTCACAGGTTGGAGGTGTATTTTGCATATTTTTTGACACCATGAGATATAGAAGTGAAACAGTACAAAGATCAGGAGACCTTCAGAGCAAACAGTGTCAGTTAGGTAAAGGTCCAAATAATGTTGAAGTAGAGAAAATAATGGTTAAGAGCAGAAAATGTATGTAAGATAAAGTATTAAAACAAGACAATTCAATAGTAAGTCAATAGCATTAATTCTTTAACTAAAAATTATGAAACTGTAAAATTTATAAATTGAAGAAAATGTGTCAATGGAAATTGCATAATAAAGTAAAAGCACATACGATAATCAGTTGTGGCAATCCATACAGCTCAAATATGGCAGGTAAAAACACTTTGGCAGAGCCAAGGTTAAAGGTCACACCATCACTTAGCATACCTACACTTCCCAACCAGTAACCTATCCAAGAATCTTCGTATACCTTACAGTTTCTGAGATATGACCCAGATAGCATTTTAAAGGTCCAGGTTACTACACCAAGGTCAAATCAAGGTCACAAAATGATGTTGCACTACACCTCCAACCAATGTCCCTTCAAAGTTTCAACTTCCTACACCTTACGGTTCCTGGGTTTCTGAGATGCAGCCTGGACAAGATTTTAATTAAAGGTCACTATGGCGAGGTCAAATCAAGGACACCCATAACGTTGCACACCTACATCCCTACCTAATGTCCAATTATCTACAATGTAACATCTTACACAGCCCGCAGAAACTTCTTCCTGCCACCCACCTGCCTGCCCATCTGGATGCAATAGGTGAAAACATTATACCCAAACAGCCCTTAAAGCTTCACATACGTTTGGTTACTTGCTATAAAATTCTGTCTAGAAATCTTTCAGATACAGACACAGGCCAGTGACAGCATTTCATATCACCGAGGACATAAAATGAACTTTTGCATTATTGCTCCTAAGCTTTCCAGTGATTTGCATCTTCAACTTTCACAGCATCTTCCACCTGTTTCAGACAAAGGCTTAAACCTATTTATTCAACATCTACTTCTTTTTCCATCTTACGGTTCCTGGGTTTCTGAGATGCAGCCTGGACAAGATTTTAATTAAAGGTCACTATGGCGAGGTCAAATCAAGGACACCCATAACGTTGCACACCTACATCCCTACCTAATGTCCAATTATCTACAATGTAACATCTTACACAGCCCGCAGAAACTTCTTCCTGCCACCCACCTGCCCGCCCATCTGGATGCAATAGGTGAAAACATTATACCCAAACAGCCCTTAAAGCTTCGCATACGTTTGGTTACTTGCTATAAAATTCTGTCTAGAAATCTTTCAGATACAGACACAGGCCAGTGACAGCATTTCATATCACTGAGGACATAAAATGAACTTTTGCATTATTGCTCCTAAGCTTTCCAGTGATTTGCATCTTCATCTTTCACAGCATCTTCCACCTGTTTCAGACAAAGGCTTAAACCTATTTATTCAACATCTACTTCTTTTTCCATCTTAATACTCAGAAGTCCTCTGTTTCTTTGGTGTAATTACAGTACTATATGATTAGACTATATTGCTCAAAGAAACTCAATAAAAAGCTTGTTGTACAATGGCAAAGTTTATTAATAATATCATCTCAAATGTTCCTTTGGTTCCAACAAGTGTGGGTAATCTAATCTGATAAATAAGCTGTGAAAGAAAAACAAAATGTTAATATATCACAAGTGCTCATACATTATTCAATACTCTGTAGCCAGCATTTTACAGCCATATTGGGAGAGCCAGATTTGTTCACATAACAGAAAGTCTGCAAAAAGATAAGCAATATTTCACTAACAATGAGTTCGAAAATGTAAACAATGGGTTTCTTAAGTTGAATATTCAAATAAAACAGTACAAATTTATGAACTCGTTACTGAGGCACTGAATAGGAATTCAATATTGAAGTAACTTACAAACAAGCCATTCATATTTTGACCTTGCATATCTTCAACCTCACTGTTAACACATGCACACTGCATATGTCATATTGTGATGGACAAATTAAGTCTCTACAAACATGTATATGATATAGATTTGGTTGCTTTGTGAACACTTTCCAATTTAACTGAGACAAAGTCTATCACGTACTGATTAGACCATAAGATACAACATCAATAACATCAATACATAGAACTCAGTCATAGTGTGTATGCCAAATAATTAACTTCCACTTCCTGTACAAATTTGCAATAAAGCATTGCATGTATAGGTGTATTAAAGCACAACTACATTTCATAATTAACAGTCAATGTCCTGATGCATAAAGCTGGTAACTTGATTACAGAACACAGTATCAGAATCAACCCAGAATCATTGGATGTAGTAACACTTCAATATGCACAATAGAAAGTAGATAAGCCCATAGGCAATGAATATTAGGGGGAAATTGGACATTGGCAATACCAACTTAAAACCGATGCTCCAAAAAATTACATAATTGTAAACCTACAGCAGTTTGATGTCCTCAGCATACTGCTCAGGATTGGCTTTTAATAGTCACCTAGTATTAAATCCACAAGTATAAGGGTGAGAAATCATTCCATACCCACATCACCTAGACATGTGTACTTAATCCAAGTTTATGTGAATAGGGACATAGTTTGGCCCTCAGATTAGGAGATATTGTAAACCCCAAACTAGATTACCAACTTAGAGATCAAATTCACTTTATTTATCCTCATTGTAACAGTAAATATTTTAACAGAACCAAATTTAATGTGTCCGCCTTTCCAGCAAAACACTCTCTTTGGTATCTCCAAGTTACAGTAGGTGCCAATACAACTTACATAAGTCCAAAAACACTGTCAGTTAATTCAAAAACATTACAGTCCACAAATCACCCTAGCAATGTATTTTTTTTTTGTATTTTTGAATTTGTATTTATACTCAGCGCAATATCTCCATGTACTACAGAAATCAAAGCGCTATATGACCCATCTGACTGCACAAGTACAGCCAAACTCTCAAGTGACTGACATTCTCCTAACTGAAAGACAGAGGCTCAAGGATGACCATTTATCAATGTCTTTGAGGTTCTTTACCCTTCCACTCGGGATAGGACGCAATGACAGAGGACCGTCATTTTAAGTGGTGATCCGAGCCACTATGGACCTTCCTGTACCTGGGTTTGAACCCACGTTCTCTGTATTCCTATGAAAAGGTGTTACCCACTAGGCCACAGTGGCAGATAAATGACTGCTTATCAGTGGAAACATTTTGTTTCATTGGCCAGGTGCAACAGCCAATGGTAAGATGTGCTTCAACAAAAACTGAAAATCCAACTCTATAGTCTTGACATGTGCAAAACTAAAAATGCTGTGTTTTATTTAATAAACACTAGAAAACTGCTTATTTAAACAAAACCACATTACACCCTATGTACACATCAAGTGTACAGCCCTGGGAAAAAATACCCCACAGCCTGGGGAAATATTTTTAAACACCATAAGATACAGAAGTAGTGTAACAGTACAAAGTTCAAGATACTTTCAGAGCAGTGTCAGTTATATTAAGGTCCAAATGATGCTTAAGTAGAGAAAATAATATCTAAGGAAAAGAAATGTATATAAAGATGAAGTATTAAAACAAGATAATTCAATAATAAAATGACAGCGTTTATCAGTAAACCAAAAATGGCCGAATTATGGTTTGGATGTTTTGAATATTGCCCATGCATATAGAAGTGGCAATACATTCAATGAATGCTTATGTGTGGTGTTGGAGAAAAG
Source organism: Sabellastarte sp. h YS-2021 (assembly GCA_964017235.1). Lineage (NCBI taxonomy): Eukaryota > Metazoa > Annelida > Polychaeta > Sabellida > Sabellidae > Sabellastarte > Sabellastarte sp. h YS-2021. The sequence goes on along the minus strand of OZ024929.1, from coordinate 154,024,439 downwards.
CCTGTGGCTCACTTGCTGAAATTCCATCTCTTACAATGGGAACTTGCAAAAGGAAATTCTTAATGAATTCTAATATGACTTTAACAGTGCTTAATCTGCATCAACAGACAGACCCAAAGGTGCAACAAGATTTTAAAGGTCAATACAGCAACGTCAAAGGTCAATCAGTGTTACACCATGACGTGGCACACCTAAAACTCTCCACCAATGTCCCTACCAAGTATAAACTTCCTACACCTTACAGTCTCTGAGATATAACCCGGACAAGATTTTATTGGTCATGGTCGCTACAGCAAGGTCAAAGGTCAAATCAAGGTCACATAACATAGCACACCTACACCCCCTAACCAATGTCCCTAACAAGTATCAACTTCCTACACCTCTTACGGTTTCCAAGATATAGACCAGGTATTATAGGTCAAGTTCACTACGACAAGTACAAAGGTCAAATCAAGGTCACACCATGACGTTGCACACCTACTACCCCCAACCAATGTCCTCACCAAGTATCAGCTTCCTACACCTTACGGTTTCCGAGATATAGCCCGGACAAGGTTTTATAGGCCAAGGTCACTACGGCAAGGTCAAAGGTCAAATCAAGGTCAGACCATAATGTTGCACACCTACAACTCCTAACCAATGTTCCTACAAAGTATCAACTTCCTACACCTTACGGTTTCCGAGATATAGCCCGGACAAGATTTTATAGGTCAAGGTCACTACAGCAAGGTCAAAGGTCAAATCAAGGTCAAACCATGACGTTGCACACCTACACCCCGTAACCAATGTCCCTACCAAGTATCAACTTCCTACACCTTACAGTTATTGAGATATAGCCCAGACAAGATTTTAAAGGTCAAGGTCACTACGGCAAGGTCAAAGGTCAAATCAAAGTCAGACCATGACTTTGCACACTTACAACCCCTAACTAATGTCCCTGTCAAGTATCAACTTCCTACACCTTATGATTGCCGAGATATAGCCCGGACAAGATTTTAAAACTCAAGGTCACTACAGCAAGGTCAAAGGTCAAATCAAGGTCAAATCATGACGTTGCACACCTACACCCCCCACCCAATGACCCTGCCAAGTATGAACTTCCTACACCTTACGGTTTCTGAGATACAGCCCGGACAAACTATTTCCCGCCGCCCGCCCGCCCATCCGGACACCATGGGTGAAAACAATACCCCGACAGCACCTTAAGGGCTGTGGGGTAATAAAAATTAAGGCTCCGGTTTTCCTTTAAATGATAGGAAGCTATTCTCAAAATGGAAATAATGGCAACCATCAATTCTTTATTATCTTGTTGGAATGAGCTCAAAATCAATAGGCTTTTGACATCTTTATCCAGTATAGTATATTGAATTTGGCGAGGGTACATGGAATGGTTTTCCTTTAGCCATGGCAGCACATCTTCTTTTTTTGAACAAAGCTAAGTTTCAATGTTGACTGGCATAACAATGCCTAATCTAATGTATCCACCATAAACATAATTGTTAAAAAATAGCATCAGAGATGCCCGTACCCCACAGCCTGGGGAAATATTTTTAACACCATGAGATACAGAAGTAGTATAACAGTACAAAGTTAAAGATACTTTCAGAGCACTGTCAGTTATATTAAGGTCCAAATAATGCTTAAGTAGAGAAAATAATATCTAAGGAAAAGAAATGTATGTAAAGATGAAGTATTAAAACAAAACAATTCAATAATAAAATGACAGCACTTATCAGTAAACCAAAAATGGCCGAATTATGGTTTGGATGTTTTGAATATTACCCATGCATACATTTATTTTTTTAAATTTATTTCGGGTTTTACATTGCTTTCAACACTGTACAGGTCATATCACGACGGGTAGTTGGAAGGGCAGAGGAAACCAGTACATAGAGTTCATTAGGGTTCTGTACTGTAAACTGCCGACCAACGGCAAGCAACTACCAGCTTTCCCACTTGAGGCCGTGACGGGGATCGAACCCCGGCCTCAGAGGTGGGAGGCGAGAGTGTTACCACTCTGCCACCGTGGCCCCTCCCATGCATACAGAAATGGCAATACATTCAATGAATGCTTATGTGTGGTGTTGGAGAAAAGCCTGTGGCTCACTTGATGAAATTCCATCTGCTACAATGGGAACTTGCAAAAGGAAATTCTTAATGAATTCTAATATGACTTTAACAGTGCTTAATCTGCATCAACAGAAAGACCCAAAGGTGCAACAAGATTTTAAAGGTCAATACAGCAAGGTCAAAGGTCAATCAGTGTCACACCATGACGTGGCACACCTAAAACCCTTAACCAATGTCCCTACCAAGTATAAACTTCCTATACCTTACAGTCTCTGAGATATAGCCTGGACAAGATTTTATAGGTCAAGGTCACTACAGCAAGGTCAAAGGTTAAATCAAGGTCACACTATGACGTAGCACACCTACACCCCCTAACCAATGTCCCTACCAAGTATAAACTTCCTATACCTTACAGTCTCTGAGATATAGCCTGGACAAGATTTTATAGGTCAAGGTCACTACAGCAAGGTCAAAGGTTAAATCAAGGTCACACTATGACGTAGCACACCTACACCCCCTAACCAATGTCCCTACCAAGTATCAACTTCCTACACATTACGGTTTCCAAGATATAGCCCAGACCAGGTTTTATGGGTAAAGTTCACTACGGCAAGGTCAAAGGTCAAATCAAGGTCAGACCATGATGTTGCACACCTACTACCCCCAACCAATGTCCCTACCAAGTATCAACTTCCTACACCTTACAGTTGCTGAGATATAGCCCAGACAAGGTTTTATAGGTCAAGGTCACTACAGCAAGGTCAAAGGTCAAATCAAGGTCAGACCATAATGTTGCACACCTACAACTCCTAACCAATGTTCCTACCAAGTATCAACTTCCTACACCTTACGGTTTCCGAGATATAGTCCGGACAAGATTTTATAGGTCAAGGTAGCTACAGCAAGGTCAAAGGTCAAATCAAGGTCAGACCATGACGTTTCACACCTACACCCCCTAACCAATGTCCCCACCAAGTATCAACTTCCTACACCTTATGGTTTCTGAGATATAGCTCGGACAAGGTTTTATAGGTCAAGGTCACTACGGCAAGGTCAAAGGTCAAATCAAGGTCAGGCCATGACGTTGCACACCTACAACCCCTAACTAATGTCCCTGCCAAGTATCAACACCTTATGGTTGCCGAGATATAGCCTGGACACGATTTTATAGGTCAAGGCCACTACAGCAAGGTCAAAGGTGAAATCAAGGTCAGACCATGACGTTGCACACCTACACCCCCCAACCAATGTCCCTGCCAAGTATGAACTTCCTACACCTTACGGTTTCTGAGATACAGCCCGGACAAACTATTTCCCGCCCGCCCATCCGGACACCATGGGTGAAAACAATACCCCGACAGCCCTTAAGGGCTGTGGGGTAAAAAGGACCTGATTCTGAATATATGTTATTTTAAAAGGGTTTAGTCACTTTGAACCCATTCTACAGGTCACATTGATGTAGTTTTAGTGTATGGGGCTCCCAAAATCCAATACCCAATGTGTGATACAAAGTGCATGTTTGTTTTTACATGTCCATAAAATTACAAGTAATCAAATAAGAAACTCAATATCAACAAAGATTCACTGACACGTTGTTAAAATATGTGCATACACAAGCAGCACTAAGTGTAGTACTTTTCTTAGTTAACTGAATCACAACACAGGTCCAGAGAACAGACAAACTGATGGCTTTAGTCTTGATATAGTCCCTCCTTTGAAACCAAATTCACATTAAAATATATGAACTAGCTAGTGTGCTATCATGATATGAATTTTTAAATACGTATATCTAGTTAACAAAGCATATTCTTATCTGCCATTTCACATTTCATCTGATTTTTTGTCAGACTTGCAGCCATAAAAAAATAGCAGTTGGATGTCAGCAGTCAAGTGTCACAAATTGCACTCGGGGAGATATAAATACCCAACATAAATGACAAGTGGGATAAGGTCTGACATTGAATGCCACGGGTCAGCTGCATACATGTGTGTGTAAATGAAGGGGCAAACAATGTATACAAGCTGGTCAATATTCTGCACAGTGAACCACTAGTCATTCACTAACTTCTGTCTTTTTTATTCCTTTAAAATTTTGTATTCTGGATAAAAAAATTTACTTTTTAATTAAAAAATAATAAGTATTTATGGGATCAAGTTTAGTTCCGAGATAAGGTTTGTTGAAAAGTAACCTCAAGCTTCTCCACTGATTACATTAACCCTTTAAAAGCCAGCCCTAATATATAATATAATAATACATGTACATATATATACATTTGGGTGGATAAATTTTCCCATATCACACAAACTTCCATTCAATACAATCTGAAGACAGTGCATTATGACATCTAGAATTCACTTCACATCACAGAAAGCATTTTACAGTAATAAGCAATAAAATGTTGCAATTAGTTGCATGAGTGTTGGCATTAGAACATAATAAAACAGTCGGAGACATTCTACTAGTGCACATGTTACTGAACAAAAAATAAAGGCCCAACACATTCTTGTATGTGGCCAAGTGTTAAAGGCGTTATGACCATGCATGTTTTTCCATGACCTTCTGTATGTTGATGTGTTGTCTTCATTACCTGTATTTTTGTGATTACTACCCAAGTTTCTGTGATTAGAATTTAAGTTCTATTTTTGTGACTTATTGTTGCCATGATCACCCATTTTATTCTGTAAGTTTTCTATTAGTTCAACTTTTACATTTGTTTTTTTTAATCATAGTATGGTGAACATTCCATCCGTGTCCAAGATGTCGGCCTTTGTGGGTTTGTGTGGTTGTAATTCAAGTTCTGTTTCAATGATTAAACATTAAGGTTTGGTTTTTGTCAGTCTTTGTACTTATACTTAAGTTTTGCATTTGTATCATAGCATAGAAGACATTCTGTCTCCATGATGTCTGCCTTGTTGAGTTTTTGTGGTTACAATTCTTTTGTTTTTCTATCATAGCGTTGTAAACACTCCATCTGTGCCCATGTCCTCAGTCTTTGCTTTGCTGGACATGGTGGCAAGGTCCTGACTGAACATCAGTGAGATCTGCTCGATGGTTTTTCCTTTGGTCTCCGGCAGGATCTTGAACAACACCACAATGAACAGCAGCAGTAAAACAGTGAACGGCACGAACACCAGCTCTTCCAGGGCCTCCTGTAAACAGACAAGACTGCAGGTGTTGGTCTGTATAACATTATGTGAATTTTGAGCATATATCAAAGCTACTAAAACTTGAATCTTGGGGAAATGGCCTTTAGTTCAACCAGTGTAAGGACCCCGCTGGTAATTATTGTACTAAGAGCCTTTCAATTAATGGAGATTAAGTGATATGAAAGTTCTTATAAGATTAGATATTGTATACTGACATTCAGTGCAATATCTGTTTTACTATACTCTGTGTATTTATACCAGAAGGCTGATGCACTGTAGTTTATCTACAATTCAGAAATACACAGGAACATCAAGAAATTGACAAGAATAGATTGTTCTCCACCCTTATCAGCTGAAGATGAAGATAAAACACAGGATCCCTGCCAAATCTAAAAAAAATTTGGTACCTGAGTCCCAAAACTCAGTTTCAGGTGACCCTCTTGGGGTACAAGTGGCCTCGAAATTGTTATAGATTTTCATTTATGAGATAATGGTACGTCTTAGTTTGTTTTGCTATTTGCCAATATATATTAACAAAAGGTGTATTTTAAAATTATATCTTAAATATTTAACAAGCAGTGTATTTTAAAATAATATTTAAAAATATGAAACCATTCACATCTCTCTGAAGGGTGTTATATATTTGGAGGAAAAGTACATGACATTTACACAAACATAAATCACAATGGACACATATCTTGAAGATGAACCATTATGGCTAAGTTGGTATTTGATTCCTGGCTGTTTGATGTACACAGACAAATAAACACAAAAGTCTGGTTCTTAAATAGGTTAGACTTATGGAGAATCCTCAGCTACCTAACTGTTTGTAAAACCAGGTAGACTAAGACATTGATATATGACACATACCTGTTCTGTAGCTCAGATCTTTCTAATTTTTGAGAACATAATCTGTTACTATTGCACACATTACATGTATTTATGAGCATTGCCAGTTTTACACCTGATAAGTTATTATTGTTTTCTCACCCAGAGAAATAGTAATAAAACACTGACATATTGGAATTCAAATGAAGTATGGTCATTTTTTTATTTCATTTTAAAATAATTGATGTAATTCTATATGTCTGATAACCTAAGGAAATAGTCAGACCACCCTGGCTATCAAATTAAAGACTACTCAACACCCATCAGAATGTTAACAAACAATTTTACACTTATTTAGGATACCTTAAAAATCACAGAAAACTGGGAAAGCCTGCTATTTAAATATGAATACAAGTACACTTGTGTCCGCAGCCCGGGCTTACTTAAACTTAGGAGTTATAGCTTAAACTCAAGCCAAGTCTGTGGTCTTTGAGGGTTTGACAAAGCTGTTAAGTCTAATTTTTGGCTAAATCTATCTGGAGTGGGGTTACCTTTTGTAAACAAGACTTAAATATGGCTGCTGTAAATTGTTCTCACTTTAAAATTTGAAATGCAAAAAAAATTAAGAATCAATATAAAGGACACCTCCGTAAATTAGTCTTAGCATATTTTTATGTGGTTTTCAGTTTTTCTATTGAAAACAGCATTTTTCCAAACACAAAATGCGTAAAATAAGGGACATACATCACTAGTAGAATATTTTGACTTGAAATAAAGGATCACATGACACAGAAAACCACTATGGTTATTTGATAAGCTTGGACTTAGCTAAGTCAACCTTTGTGAAATCCATTTAAGTTCAACAATGAGCTAAAACAAAAGGCTTAGATTTAAGTCCCTGACTTAGCCTAAGTCCAGGCTATGTTTAAGATCCTTCGTGAAACAAGCCCCAGATTCTTCACACTATTTTGTATCAGACTGGAATATGGATGGTTTTACACCTGTTTACTTGTCATCTTTAATGATGATTCATTACCTGGGGAAATGGAAAGGAAATACTGTCAATGAAGTCAGAATATCAGGATATCCCTGAAGAAATAACAGCTGGACACCAAATCGCCAATTAATGACTACTGTTTTGTGAAGCCTGCTTACCTGCAGGAATGGAAATGACACACTGACAATGAAGTTGGACACCCAGTTGACCAGCACACCTATGTTGACTGCAGAAGCACGTGAGCCCTGCGGAAACAACTCTGCCACAATCATCCAGGGAATGGAGCCTGTAAGCACAATGGAATCGTGTCATGTTGATTCTTGCAAGACCAGGGCTGGTATTCATGAAAAATCTTATTCTCAGACTCAAACTCAAACTTATACTCAGTCTCAAACTCAACCATACGTAAGTATAAACTCAAATATAGCGTTTAAACCCTAAATTATAGGGATTATATTTAAGTTTGAGTTTGAGACTGAGAATAAGATTTTTCATGAATACCAGCCCTGGAAAAACATTTCTGCTCATGCAAGAAAGTGATGAAAAGTTAATTACACCCAAAATAGGATAAATACATGTTATAATAAGGTCAACTTAAATTCTTTTAACTAAAAATATATAATATAATGAGCTAAACCCCTCTACATTAAAGATACCATAACATGAAAGTAGTTATCAGGTTGATATTTTTGACATTGAAAACCATATTTTTTCAGCATCGTGTTTAATGAAGTATGCAATAAACTTCTGAAAGATTCCGTGTTTTTGGTCTCTACTGTATCCTAATATATTACAGTGTCAAAAGGACACACAAAATACATTTATTTGTTAAATATCTGTAGTCACAATAACTTGGGACATGCTTCCAAAGTGTGACAGAAAAAATATTTTAAAGAAAAATCTACACAAATGTTGTACACATTACTCCACTACAATTATGCACTTGTGTTAATAGCTCCTGACATGGAAGTACTGGCCCTCTGAAATAGTAGATCTCTAATACCTTGAGATTCAAGTAACCAGGTTCAGCTACACTTGGTGATATGATTGCCAAGTTACCTGAAGCCACCTTTTATATATTTTGAGAAAACATGGTGGCAAGCAAGCGCAAGACAAAGTTTTGTATAAAACTACAGAAAAATACAGATTCTACCGAGGGAAATGAGTTTATCAAATATTCTTTTACAGAAGAAGAAGAGAATAGGGGTTCTGTTGTATTTTATCAATAACCCGACTGTTTAAATCGCTTACCTGGACCCACAGCGAAAAACACAACAATACAGAGGGCAGCAGAAATGGTGAAGTACTCAAGCCACTCCTCATCAGTCTACAGTGACAAAACAATGTCATGTAAATAGACCAGTAAATATAAACAAAACAGTAAATACAGTCACTATAAATAGCTGATGGCAATTAAATTGTGTACCAAGTATATTTCATGTTCCTTGTATATTTATATCTCTGCAAACTATTTTGTTATAATTATAAAACTAGAAATAGGACGCCCTGTTGATAGTAGCTGCGACATATAAATAGAAACAGAATAGCATAGAAGAACACACATTATCATAATGTAATGTCCACCCCATGAACCTTTTGCAAAAATTGTACAGTAGTCTTACAAGACCCTGTTTCATTTGTAAAATATATCAATGATGCTTAAATATTTATTAGTATACATGTAAATTATTTCAGCTTCATGCCTTTTTGCATTGGTTGGGTCGAAAATTTCGACGAAATCGCTCTATCTTGCACAGTTAAGGAGATAAAAGCGAATTTCTGTTTTTCAATTTTTGGCAAAAATTCAAAATGGCCGCCATTTTTGGGAAGAGGAAAATTTTTTTTAAAGTTGCTAAGAGTACATTGCTTAGATACCCTGTGGGTCGAAAATTTTGACAAAATCGCTCTATCTCGCATGGTTAAGGAGAAAAGCAAATTTGTGTTTTTCCATTTTTGACAAAATTCGAAAATTCAAAATGGCTGCCATATGTAGGAAGAGGAAATATTTTGAAAATTGCCAAGAGTACACTGCTCAGATACCCTGTGAGTCGAAAATTTCGACGAAATCGCTCTATCTCCCACTGTTAAGGAGATAGAAGCAAATTTGTGTTTTTCCATTTTTGGCAAAGTAGCTATTACTCAGTCAGTTATACAGCTATTATCACTAAAAGCAATCCCAAGCAAGCTATCGACCTAACTATTGCTCATACCAAATTTGGTAAAGATATGTCAAATATTTTTCCTTAAAATGCCCGGAAACAAAAGAAGTACACAAAAGTAGCTAAGTAGCTATTACTCAGTTAGCTATAGAGCTATCTTCACCAAAAGCAATCCATTGCAAGCTATTAACCCAATAAACACACATACCAAATTTGGTAAAGATAGGATAAATACTTTTCATTCAAATGAGCGGAAACCAAACGTCCGGACGGCGGAAAAAGCAAAAATAATATATAAAAATAAATGTATAAAAATAGCATTGGAGATAGATGCCTGTAACCCACACCCCAGGGAAATAGTTTACTACACCATGAGATATAGAAAGAAGTGACAAAGTACAAAGATTGGGAGACTTTCAGAGCAAACAATGTGACATGACATTACACAGCTAAACCCCTTAATCAATGTCCCCTCCAAGTATCCACTTAATAGCCTGGTCAAGATTTTAAAGTTTAAAGTCATTACAGCAAGGTCTAAGGTCAAATCAAGGTCATACCATGGCAATGCATACCTACACTCCCTAACCAATGCCCCTACTGAGTATCAACCATCCACACCTTACATTTTAAGGGATATAGACCGGACAACATTTTAAAGGTCAAGGTCATTACAGCACGATCAAAGATCAAATCACGGTCACACCATGACGTTGCACACCTACACCCCCTAACCAATGTTGCTACCAAGTATCAACTTCCCACACCTTACAGTTTCTGAGATATAGCCTGGACAAGATTTTCAAACTCAAGGTCACCACAACAAGGCCAAAGGTCAAATCAAGGTCACACTATGACATTCCACACCTCAACCCCGTAACTAATGTCCCTACTAAGTATCAACTTCCTATAGCTTACAGTTTCCGAGATACTGCCAGGACAAGATTTTAAAGGTCAAGGTCACTACAGCAAGGTCAAAGATCAAATCAAGGTCACATCATGACGTTGCAAACCTACACCTCCTAACCAATGTCCCTACTATGTATCAACCTCCTATACCTTATGGTTTCTCAGAGATAGCCCAGATAGACTTTTGAACTCAAGGTCGCTACCACAAGGACCAAGCTCAAATTGAGGTCACACCATGACATTGCACATCTACAACGCCCAAACGAAGTATCAACAAAGTATCTTACACCTCAGGGTTTCTGAGGTACAGCCAGGACAAGCTTTTTCCTGCTGGCTGCCCACCCATCTGGATACCATGGATGAAAAATACCTGCACAGCCCTTAAAGGTTGTGGGGTAAAAATGTATTGCAAGGAAATATGAAAATCTAAAAATATGCAGTTTTTTATTTATCATTTCATAAAATTATGTTGGATAAACACCACGTGTAGGTCATATTAAAATCAATAGTTGAAGAGGTGGACAAAACTAGTACATATTAACTGATCAACAATCTGCAGTTTGAACTATTGTCCATCACTGAGCAACTACTGTCATTTCCACATTCAGTCAAAAACCTGAAGAAGTAAAAGTTTCTTAGTTTTATTTTACACACTGATTTAAGAATCCTGACACATGATAAGTATTGCAGTTGGAAATCTGAAACTTGGACACAATAACCTTCATAGAAATAAACTTAACAACTTGTCCATTGAAAAAACTGAATTTGTTTTTCTGCCAGAGATAGGCCATCTACTACTTAAGTATCCAGATACTTAAGTACTGTAGTACTTTTGACTAGAAACAACTGAGTAGTATTGAGAATTCCTCATAGTTTCCAAGTTATAAAATTGGCCTCAGTGTACAGGTACTCAGGGCTACATTATAACAGTGTAAGAAATTGTTGTACATGTATTTTTTAACTTAGAAATACTTACTAGAGAGGTTTGGTGGAAGGCAATAAGGAACAATTTTCATGGTTTGTCTGAGTTTCTGTCACTTTCAACAAATTGTACAAGTCATATCACACAGGGTTATTGGAGGAATGAAGTGTATACTAGTTGGCCAAAATAATGAAATAAACCAATTGGGCGCTGGCAAAAAACTACCAACTTTTCCGCTTCAGGCTGGGGCCAGGATTGAAACCTTAGACCTGAGAGGTAGGAGGAAAGTGTGTTACCCACTATAATAACTGTGCCCTGGTAAGACAATAATGAACATTAAGAACAAACATGCTGCTTGGTTCAGCCACACAAAAATAGCCAATACAAGCATCTGTTGTAAGACGGCAACAGTTCTGGTATCAACACTTACTTGAGTGGTCTGGTGGAAAGCAATGGTGAATACAATACTCAGTACAAACATGCCACTGAGTCCACCGAGATGCAAGGTCTTACGACCCAGTCTGTCCATCAGCGGTATGGAGACCAGTGTCATGACAACCATAATCCCGCCCACTGAGGTCGTAGCATAGCTCGCTTGCTCAGCTGACAGACCTACATTCTCAAACAGACTGGTGGAGTAGTAAAATATCTGGAACGTAAAAGGAAATTACAAATATATTAGAGTAAGGAATCTAAAATTCGCCAGAAATCTAAATTTCGCCACCTCTAAAAACCTTACTTAATTCTATGAAAAATAATTTTTTGTCCTAAATTTGGTATTTTTCAGTTCAAAAATCCTTAATCTACTGTACATTCAACAAATCTCACCTCAATTCATTTACTTTACGAGTGTTTCCACATGTGACGAATTTCAGATATGTGGAAAATTTTACTTTTCTTACTCTATAGATTTCACCCAAATCTGTGAATAGTCATTGGTCCAGCTCAGGAGCTTATGGATCCTGGAATCAACATATTCAAAGAGACATAGTTAACAAAAATTCTGTAATAAGGTAACAGGAAATAATGGCTAGGTAAAGGCATTGTTCCAGCCCAGTGATTTATGGACATGCTAAGAGAATTCAATGCAGTATCAACAAAATACATATACATATAATATTACTACAGGTACGTTTATTCTTCCAGCCCACTGTTTCATGACAGGAGTTTATTATCTTATGTCAGGGCACACATTCTTAAAAACAGATACATGAATTTAAAATGTGGCATGTATAATCTACAGGTGGGGCTATGCAAATAAAATGTCTTACAACTTATAGATATGGTAGATATAGTAATGGAAGCTTGGGAACATAAGACTACAGGTAGTCATTCTATCAGCCCGCTCCTTTCTTTTGTAAATCACACATCCACAGCAAGCACACTGCCACTTGTGTGTAGGAGAATTTCCATAAAGTTTGCTTTCTGTTACCTAACTGTACGTGTGGCACCAGCCACATATTAAAGATTTCATACTTCATGAGATGTAAAATGAAACACTTTTCAAAATGTGCAGTGTTTATACATATCCACACACTACTTTTGGCACCAGGTCACTAATTTACTGATGAAAGTCTTTCATTGAAAGAATAACATATTATACACAAACACAAAAACTGTGAGAGAACCAGAAATACTTTTTGGCTCCGACGTAGTACTTAACTGATTGAAGTGTAGGCTCTTCAACTCTAGTTCATCATTTTTGAGGAAATAAGTAATGACTTTTGATACCCTGTCACTAATTTATTGATCAAAGTATATGCTATTCAAGACTTCAACTAAAGTTCACTATTTTTGAGGAAAAAAGTATTTCTTTTATTTAATTTTCACTGTCCAAGCTTATTACCTAATATAGCTAAAATTAATGCCTAGTGAAAATGTCAACTTATACAGTAAATGTACCTACACAGACTATGCCTGAGAACTGCTGGGACAGATGCATGGTGATGGCAATAATCAGAGGCATCCTGAGTGCTGGGACCTTGAAGATCTCCAACATGTTCAGCTGAAACACACATGTGCACTGGGATATATACTGTAATATATTTGCAGATAAGATGTCTAATGTATACGTATTGCTTTATCACTGCCAATTACTGTTAATCCGGGACTCTCAGTAAATGAACTGCTAACTTTATTAAACTTGGATTTAAATACTTCCTGCAGAAGTGTGAAGCAATTGTATTGTCATATGAAGATTTAACTAGAAATCACCTTGAGAACGATAAACAAACAATCAGTGCCCGTGAACGGGCTCTGTGTCAGCTGACTGTGTGTTTTGAGTTTTAGAGTAGAAGTGACAGAAGAAAATGATACAAATGTTGTGCCCTGGAAATGGTATTCAGAAGGAAAGTAACAAGGTGACTGTTAGGTGTAAAAAATAGGTTAAAAACGTATTTAAAGAAAATATTGCAAATGCAATTATATATAGTTTTCGAGTTACAACTGATTTACTCAACCGTGTTAATCTCAAAGTAGCTTTTTCTCGGCTATGCAATGAGTTAAACGGCTTCAATTTTGATATGGTATAGCTCATGCAAACGTATGTGAATAACATATTTAAAGAAATACTGTAAATGAAATAGTTTTCAAGTTACAACTAATTTACTCAAAAGTGAGAACCTGAAAGTAGCTATTACTCAGCTATGCAAGGAGCTATCGGTCTGCAATTATACTATTTTATAGCTGACCCAAAAGTAGGTTAATAACTTATTTAAACAAAATACTGTAAATGAAATAGTTTTCAAGTTACAACTGATTAATAACTGAACAGTGAAAATCTAAAAGTAGCTATTGTTCAGCTATGCCATGAGCTACAGGTCTACAATTTAACTATGTTATAGCTGACCCATAAGTATGTGAACAACATATTTAAACAGATTACTCTAAATGCAATAGTTTTCAAGTTACATCTGATTTACTCAACAGTGAGAAAACCTGAAAGTAGCTATTGCTCAGCTATGCCATGACAAACAAGTCTGCAAATTCACTATGTTAAAGCTGACCCAAAAGTAGGTGAACAACATATTTATAGAAAATACTTAAAATGCAATATTTTTCAAGTTACAACTGATTTACTCAACAGTGACAACCTGAGAATAGCTATTACACAGCTATGCCATGACGTCTGAGCTATACATCTGCAATTTTACAATGTTATATCTAATTCAAAAGTAGGTGAATAATATATTTAAACAAAATTCTCTAAATGCAATAGTTTTCAAGTTACAACTGATTAACTCAACAGAGAAAACCTCAAAGTAGCTATTGCTCAGCTATGGAATGAGCTACAGGACTATAACTCTACTATGTTACAGCTGACCCAAAAGTAGGTGAACAACATATTTAAAGAAAATACTCTAAATGCAATAGTTTTCAAGCTACAACTGATTTACTCAACAGTGAGAACCTGAAAGTAGCTATTACTCAGCTATGCCATGACATACAGGTCTGCAATTTCACTATGTTATAGCTGAGCCAAAAGTAGGTGAACAACATATTTCAACAAAATACTCTAAATGCAATAGTTTTCAAGTTATAACTGATTTACTCAACAGTGAGAACCTGAAAGTAGCTATTACTCAGCTATGCCATGAGCTACAGGTCTGCACTTTTACTATGTTATAGGTGACCCAAAAATACATGAAAAACATATAAACGAAATACTCTAAATGAAGTAGTTTTGAAGATACAAGCAATTTACTCAACGTGATAGCCTCAAAGTAGCTATTACTCGGCTATGCAATGAGCTACAGGTCTGCAATTTTACTATGTTATAGCTGACCCAAAAGTAGGTGAATAACATATTAATGTTATACAAAATTCTCTAAATGCATTAGTTTTTGAGTTATAAGTGATTTTACTCATTATGAAAGGTACTGAAAAATCAAAAAGTAGCTATTACTCATTTGGCTATTGGAATAGACACCCAAGTTACTCACCATGTTGTAGCTATGAAAAAGTAGCTGAATAACATATTTTAACAAAATGCTGTAAATGCAATACTTTTCAACTTATAGGTGATTTACTGTATGATTTAATGAATTTTAATGCATTAAAAATTATTTAAAAAATTCACCAAAAAAATAATTTAGAAAGATCCAGCCTTGATACTCACACAAGGGAATCTACTAGTGGCTTAGTACATATATGAAAAATAAGAAAGAAATCCCTGCAATAGTCAATGAGAAAATAAGGTGATTTAGTGCATGATTTTATGAATTTTAATGCATTAAAAATTATTAAAAAAATCATAAAAAAAATTAAGACAGATCCAGGTCTGATACTCACACAAGGGAATCTACTTGTGCCCTAGTACATATATGCAAGATATGAGAGAAATCGTTGTAATAGTTACTGAGAAAATTGTGACAAAGTGTTGAAATTTTCACACTTTTGGTGGGGGTACGTCCCTTGTAATGGCTCTAACAAACAGAAGAAGAGGCAGATTTGCATGCCTTGAACAAGTTTTCATCCTCAATAGATAAGGTATCTTTTAAAAAAACAGCATGTCTCTAGGCCTTGTAGTTTTGGAGGAGAAGTTATTCACATGGACGCGGATGCATACGTGCACGCCAACGCCACAGAGTGACAACATAAAAATGCAGCCAAAGTATAAAAATGTACATGTGAAGATATGCTAAAAGCTATACTCATAGTAAACCCATGTCTTAATTGGGCTAAGATATAGCCATTACCATCAAATCAGAGAAAAAATTTGTAATGTTTATGACAATGGCAGACTTGTTGCTTTTTTGAACAAGGTTCAAATTCATGTTCATGTTCAAGCTCAAGTATTAAGGTTCAGGTAGAGTTTTGTCTCTTGTTTCAGGGGAATTTCTAATGAAGTCTAAACAGTTTTCATATTCAGCCCACCCCTATATCAATTTACAGGCTGATTTTACCGAATGATTAACTGGATTTAATATATATTACATACTGTTTCACTGCATTGTATGCAGATTTCACTGTATGACATGCTCATTCCATAATATTTCACTGTATTATATGCCCATTTCCCAGTATTTCATGGCATAATATGCCGAGTTCACTGTGTTACATGCTGAGTTCACTGTATTACAGTTTACTGATTTACATGCTGATTTCACTGTATTACATTCCCATTTCACAGTATTTCACTTTATTACATGCTGATTTCACTATATCTATACAATGTTTTCAATGTTTAACACTCACTGTTTTCTCATTCTCCTGGGCCACCTTTTCCCGGACCATTTCTTCCATCTCACTTTGTACATCTTCTTTGCCACGCAAAACTTGCAAAGCTATAAAAAATGATAAATTATCTGCACCACTTGCAATACATAGCATTAATCCATGCAGTGTATCAAAATGTCTTCATCAACCCAATAGATCTATGTACTTTTCACTTAATCATGAAAGGTATTTACAATAAGTCTAACTTTAATAGCCTTCTGTCAGTAATTTGTTGTGAAGAGCTCAATAATTTCACACTTGTAAACATATAGTTATACAAATAAAGTGCAGTTTCATCATGGCTTTGTGTATTTAAATTCTTGCAACAAATTTTCATAAATTTATACTTTTGTACAATTAGTAATAGTTGTAAAAGAAGCCAAATCAGAGGCAATCTGGAATAAAGTGAAAGAATCCAGTGAATGGAGTTCCTGAAACAGATGGTTGCCTCACAGAATATACAGAACTTCTTTCATCTGAACTTCTAATATCAGAATACTCTATTTCATGCACTCAATTCTCACAAAATTACAATTTCTCACTGTTTGAAACTGGATCACCCATTCTATGAAAGTATTTATATGTTTATTACATGCATGCTAGTGGGAGAGTAGAACCCATAATCAAAAGGTACTGGGTTCAACTGTCAGATACAGCATAAATGCCTGTGGTGATAACTTATGCTGTGGTATATGGGTTACATTATGGATGCTTCCACCATGGTTGTATGGTGAAAGTGAGTTTCAGGGGCTGCTGGCATTTGAGGCAGACATATTTGGTGTTAGGTGAAAGCTTTTGATGTTGAACTCTGGCTATTTAATGAGGGATCTATGCCAGAGATTGGACAATATTCACCATCAATTGATCAAATTACCATTATATTAAGTTCACAATGATTGCATGATATAATCACATGAAACACTGAAACTATTTTTAGTTTTATTTAGTAATTATGACTGTTAAATGTTCTTTCAGTGCCTTTTCGACAACAGTAGAAAGGAAAATAAATACTTTGAGCAAATTGTGCAGTTATTTGGCGCATTTTGCAAAACCCTCAAGTGTCTATGTAATTAGCGAGTACAATATTTGATAAAATATAGAATATTTTGTGTATCCATAAAATCATAGTAACTGTTTTGAAAGTAGTAAAACAATAAGTGCATCATGAATGTAATAACTTTATGATGATATTATAACATTGCCAATTACCATGACATCATATATAATGTCATAATAAATACACAGATGTAAACCTACCCAGTTCTTGCATCTTTGAAATCAATGTTTACTGACAAATATTACTACAAAGTACAAAGATTGAAAACAATGCCGTGATGTAGTGATATGCAACTAAAGAGTGACAAAATATGACCTTCATTCTGTGTTCATACCACATATGTTTTGTACAGTTCCAATTATTCATAACAATACGTAACTGCCTCTAAAAGGTTATCAGATCAAAGTTTACCCACTTTCAGCTTCAGTTAAGGATGGACTGATACACACAGACTATGTTTTAAAATGAGATTATATTGTTGATCTGAAACAGAATTTTTGATCTCAAAAAGAGAAGTGAGACTTCCCCAATAACTTTAAGTTTCTTTAACTCACTTATAAGTGTGGCGTCTTCATCTCCTTTGGTCAGCAGAGTGTATCGGGGACTCTCAGGAATGAACTGTAGTAACACTATTTGGAATAGAGGAGGCAGGATAGTCAGACCTGTAAATAAATGCAATTATGATTATTATTTATTGATTAACTAAAGTACAGTAGAACCTCAATTATCCGAACCCAATGGGAGACATACAATCGGGTCGGATAATGGAGGGGTTCAGGTAGAAGAAGGAAACCGAAATTCACCGTCTCTGGGTTACCAAGTGGGTGATAATTGAACAAAAATTGTTTTTATGCACTAAATATAGATGTTGGTGCTCATTGATGAAGTAATTTAATAAATTTAAGTAATATAACTGACCCTATAATTTTCACTTATTTCCTCTGTATCTATGGATATTATCATGTATTTTTATTTAAATATTACACTGACTTGAGCTGGGTGTATTCGTTTGTATAATTCTACAAGAAAACAACACCAACTGCATGTAACTTTACACCCACTCCTTTTGATTTTAATTTACTACCAATAGATGTGGTGGTAAAAACTATTATCAGTTTCACACTGTAAATAATAAATTATGTACATATAACTACATTTCATGAATTAACTGTGCAAAAATGCTGAAAACAGATAACTTTTATAAACTGATACAACTTAAATTAATTCTTAAAAAAAAACAATTTTCCCAACATTGTTGAGCCAACATGTAAAATAAAAATAGTTCATCAATAAACACACAGCCTTTTTACTAAAAATTACAACTGTTCACAAAAAGGTATTTACTGTTGCATCGTTATTTTCTCATTATTCTCAAAGCCTTTGTATAAAGTACTTTTCAGGAAATGCTTTAGCCTTTTGTGTTGGTATAAAGAGCAAGTTCTAAAATTATCAATGCATTTTTACACAGTATTAGAGCTTCTCCAACTACTTAAGAAGCTATTTACTAAGTATCAAAGGATCTTTGTACCTAGGTCTCACCTTTCTGTGTAGTTGTTTCTGTATGTATTTGATTTCTGCTTCACAACCAGATCCTTATGGCTCTGAGAGACCTTGTATCTGGTTAGTATTTGTTGAAGACCAAGCCATCCTATTCACCTCTCCAGTGTGTATATTTTAGTTCAGCTTGTGACAGGTTATAAGAGGATTTTTTAAATATTTCAAAAATGTGCTCCCAAATGCAATCTGCATTCTGAGCTGTGTCAAAAGTGCCCTACCCAAATGTGAATCACACCTTATTGTGCTGAAGATATCCCAAATACAGAGACAACGATCCACAACCGATTTAAGCACATGAACCCGTTTGTTTGCAGTTCATGACCCCAGCACAGAATAGAATGATCTAAAACAAACCCCAAAACCCAGTAGAGGTGCAGAGTCAAAGACTTTGAATTTATTTGGGATGTGCCCATCATTCACCCTCAATTGGCATCAATCAATTTGTCCAAAAAATTTCCTCTTATTGTATAGTTGGTCCCGCTGTACCCCTATACCCCTATTTTCAATAACAAAGTTATTTTTACTAAGTAACAGCACCGCCCTCACCTAGCAACAAAGGCCAGAGGTCGTCTGTGCCCATGATCTCGCCCAGTCCAAACACCTGTGAGATGAGCATGCCAATGGTCACAGCCAGCTGATTCACTGTACCAATAGCTCCTCGTAGGTTGACAGGGGCAATCTCAGAGTTGTACAGAGGTGTCAGTCCTGTGTACAGACCTGGTGAACCAAACACAAACATCATTTCAAATGTACAGAACTAGATTAAATTGTGGGAGAATCCTGAAACTGGGTAGGTTCAGTTCAGTAAGTGCTTCATCACTTTTCTGGTATCTAAGGGTCATGTCACTGCTATATAAGTATTTGTTTAATACATAGTGATGATTTGCATCACACAAGATTCACACAGATGTATGTTTTTATAATACAAGTTGCCACTCAACATAATAAAAATATACCAACATTCATCCACTTTTCAGTCATGACTGGTCTGTCTTGTTCAATTGTCACACGACTAAACTAGAGATGTGTGACTCTCTCATGTAAGTTATAGTTTTTGTTGTGTCCCTAGCAGCAGCTATGGACATATTCAGATGAATACTTTGGACGGGCTCATAAAGCCACAGGAACACAGGGATCAAGATAAAGGAATTGCTCATATGTGAATATACTTCATGTAACAAGGCTTATTACAGTGATAAATGTTGTAAATGTTTAAAACTGACTGTAACAGTTCTTGAACATTTGCAAATGGTGTTTCACCACTTTAATAACCAAAGTGACAGTCACTATGAAACTCTCTCACACTCTAAAAGACGAGATGTAGTTAAATATTATTTAGAGTTCAATTGTTACAATGTATTGACATATCAGTGTTACCTCTGACAGTCTTTGAACAGATCCAAATTGGGAGTTTATGTCCTATTTAACAGATGAGGTGGTATCAGGACAGTCCCTCAGTAAATCCCACATGTTACCATGAACTAGGTTCAAACCCACAACCACAGAGGTCAAAGTCAAGCTATTAAAGGTTAAACTGTGCAACCAGCCAGCCACTGAGGCTTTTTCTTATGATAGAAGCCCTCTGTATATATAACTTTATCGGATTATGTAAAAATAATAAACCAATATCTCTACTTTTCTACACAGCAATACCAGAAATCTGATACTGGGATCATTTGGATGTAAGTGGTGAGAGCAATGTGCCCAGATCTTTGAGTGTCGAGTTGATATGATCTCTGAATAGGAATTCAGTTTTCCCACTCCTCAAGTGCCCCAGCCCATATTAGAAATTGTGTTCACACTAGGATCTAAATTTAGCACTGTAAATCATAATGGTTTAAGCAAGAAAATATTTGTCAATTTTATGGATGAAGTCCAAAGTGAGGTAGGTTTTTAGGTCCAGTTCAACAGCAAAGGGTCAGACTGGGACAAGATCTTGGCATGGCCAATTGTGGCAGTCGAACCTACACAGATGGGCAGCCTGTGATTAGATGCCAAACTTGCTAATCATTACATCAACAAGAAAGCCATGGTTTTGGCAAAATCACTGACAAATTCTATGGCAAGTGTCATTTCTTATGACACATGCACTAAGTTAAAGGTCAAACTTCAGTCATTATAAAACCTTCAAAGCAAGACTAACACAATCTATATCAAGTGGGAATCAATAGGTTTATAACATAGAAAGTAACAAAGTCTGCAGGTTTGGAGAATATGCCAAATTACTCAATAACTGTAATGTTGTAAACCACGATATGAAAGATCAAAACCCCAAATATAGATTAATAGACGATTTAGACAGCTTTTCTGACTCAAAAGCAACAATTACAATATCAGAGAGGATTACAGTATGAATGTTTGACCTCCTGGAGAGTAAAAACAAAGAACAAGTATGTATTGTATATACTTTAAGGCCAAAGTCCAAATTGGGTTTTACATCTAGTTAAACAGCCAGGGTCATACTTGGACAGGTCATCAGCATTGTCACTTGTAGACCTCTACTTTAAGAAGCATTATAAATGCACCAATGTCAATGAAGTTATGGGACAAGTGTGATTGAAAAGGTTTTCCACAGATTGAAATGAAATAGCTTTATGCATTAAAGATTACACTATGCCAATATAAAGAAAAATCCTGTAAAAACAGTACACCCTGACAACAGCTATGCCCTGGATTTTCCATGTGAAATCATGAATTGGATTCAAACACAAATACTGAGGTGAAACAGTCATCAGTTACAATTGACCTGATGACCATGGAGACTCACCTCTCAACTGTAAAACACTTTATAAAGCACGATATAGAAGACCAAGATATAGGTTTCCAATTGGAGCTTCAAGTCATAACAAAGGATCTTATTTATATTTTTCAGTGGAGGCAAGTTGTACATAAGAGTGGTTAAAATTTTACAGTGTATATGACAGGGAATCATGAACATACTTTTTCACCTGGAAAATCAGAATGTTAATTCATGTTGGGGGCAGAGGTATTTTTACACTTTAGTTACAGCAGTTTTTAAAGCAAGATCTTCCTTATAAATTGGAAGAAAAGAGAAGAGCACTCAGAGAGTGTAGACATCTGCCAAGGTATGTAATATTATGTAGAAGGGAATATCCGGAATTTTTTTTGTATCCAGACAGTGATCCAGTCACTCTCAAATTAAATGGGATCTAAATTGGAATTTAAAATTCTACCAGATTGGACTTTCTAAATTGGACCAACACCTTCTGACTTTTTTGTCATGAAGTTCCAAGCAGTAGTATTTGTGTAATCCTGCTAACAAACAGACAAACGGTCATGGAAACAATACCCCCTTGGTGGAGGTAATAATGAAATAAGAAAAAAAAATTACTGCAACATTGTCTTTATTCTCAGGTTAAACAATATTAAACACATATGAATATCAAACAAATATTTGTATATATATTTTTTTCTAATTACAAATTATATAGCAAGTTAAAGCACTGTGACATATATACACTGTATATGCATCAGAAATTACATTACATTACAATATTCTTTGGCATATTAAAAATATGAATCTAGTTTAACATCAGACCATAGCTATACATCTACAATATCGTGGCAATTTTTTTGTATTTAAAAAAAATGATAAACATACACACCCTGCCAAGTCACAGAGTTATAAATGCATCAGATATCACCAGTACAGCATTTACAGGTGAGGATAAATGAACAACAATGATACTTATAACTGTTGAAATTTCCACCTGTCTATTAGCCCTTGATATTCTTTTGACTAAATCTGGACAATTACATTAGCATTGTGACAAAATAAAATCTGTCCACATGAAATTATGATGTTAAAAACAAGGAAAAATAATCTGTCCACTACCCTCAACTTAAAATATTACATTAGCTAAATATTTTAAATTGTAAGTATCCTAGGTTTTTATAACTTTAAAGATTAAAATATAAAGTTATATTTTTAGAATATTTAGAATAGAAGTTCTCATAGTCCATACTGTACTAGCTTCACAATGATTCAACTTTGAAGCCAAAAGTAATAAATTGTGGTACAGTTACAAGGTATGGATAACCATAAATTTATCAGTCAAAGAAAACGATTGTAAAACTGAAACTGTAAGTCTACCAAACACGGTTAACTTTTTTTACTACACCTGCTGTACACAACATTTCCACCAATCTGAAGCTGCATATGCAATATACAATAACCATTATTTCTTACAGCTGAATGTGAAATTTAAAATAAAAAAGTTAAGATCTCTTTTAATGATTAGGATTAAATTGAAAACTACATTATTATCTTCTAGGACCACTTATCGAGTCTTGAAAGAAATTTATAACATGGCAATTTTTAATTTTTTCAACATCATTGTGTATATCAGACAACCAACTCCATCATTCTTAATAATTTAATATGTCTGACATTTAAAGGTTAGGGCTATAAAATTTTCTGGTCATGCTTACAGAATCTATGGTCTATGAGTCATTAAAGCTAACTCCATCCCATAATTCTGTCTAAGTCTTTGTTTTTTTATACAATTAATACTATTGCTTTGAACACATAATTAAGAATAGTCACAGAATTTACCATTTAAATACGTGTGCTACAAATTGAAAAGTCATTCCAAAGCACAGTGCCTTTTTTAACTATTATGAAAAGTAAATGATTTTGGACCAATTCTTATAAAGAACACACAGAAATATTACAAAGTCACTCAATGTGAGCTCATTTTACCCATTTCATCTGCATTCATATGTCTACTATAAAGTTATTTATGATTATATTACTCGTCCTTCATACCAGTTTGACTACAAACTCCTCTAGACCTTCCCCCTGTTTACATCACTCCTCCAGTCTGCTGCTGGAACACATCGATGGAATCCCCATCCTCCATGTCCAGCTGGATGGGTGTGTCCGTCTCATTGATGGGGTTACCATCAAAGCGAAAGCGCATGGCGTCCACCCTCACCCCAGTCCTCTCACAGTACGCAGACATCAGCTTACGCAGAGCTGTGTTCCTCTTGATCTTGAAGTGTACCACTGAGCCATCTTGGCCAGTCACCTTCAGGTTGATGTGTTCCACCTCCTGCTTTTCTTCTGGCATGGTTATAAAGAGCTTGGACTTGAGCAAAGTTCAGGAGTTTGCCTTTCCAACAATTTAGTTAAATTGGTTCAGCTTTTGTGCATCAAGTAGCGGGTACTATCAGTCACAGTTAGAATTCTAAAACAGCTGCTTGATATTTTTAATGTCAAATATAAGATTGTGAAACTCTGAAGATCTTCTGGTATACTGCTTTGCAGAATCTAAGTCAGCTCATATAATGAATCCTTCAAACTGTGATTTTTTCACTGCAAAGTTTTAATCAATGTGAAACACAGCACATCAACAGTGAATAGTCCAATATTATAGTCCGAAAAATGGTGAGGTTCCAGTCAATACTGAACACAAGGTATTAAAATATTGTCCTTCCACAGAGATATAAACAGAGTAACACAAACTACTGGTTCCTTTCACAAATACACCCCAATAACTTCTGACCTAACAAACTTAAATGACCCCATTTTATAGAAAGAAGCAGAGGTTTGTTAGACAAACAACAATCCAGCTAAAACAATAGGGGGCTTTTACAACCTCCACAATATGTGACAGTTGGATACAAATACATGACACCCAAACAATTAGCCTTTATTGCACAGGAACTTTGGTTTTAGTTACACCTTATAAAGTACAATATGCTAATTAAACACAATAACCCCCTCCCTATGATCAAAGGACACATGACCACCTTTATTGGAACAATGGAACACAGGACTATGGAGATAATTAACTTTCCATTGTTATTGGTTATACAAGGAATATTTTCATTTTATAGGATAATATTGACTTGGCAGTCTTTTGTAAAACAATTGTGTGTAACATTTTGAGAATAATGATAGATTTACTTATACTTAAAATAATTGTATTGCATTTTAAACAAATGATATGTATGTACATGAACATGTATGTCATATAATTAAAAAAAGTTGTGAAAAAAAAACTTTCCAAGAAAGAAAAAGATCTGCAAAAAAAAAAAAACGAAAAAAACCAACAGTTGTTGTATTTTCTGACTTAAAGTATGTTTAATATTCGGGTTACAATTTCTGAGGGAATCCAGGAAAAATGCCCATTAGGTACTATGCCCATCAGAACAATACCCATCAGGAACTTTACCCATTACCAATTTTTCAGAGGTGGAATTTTGCCAATCAATTTTTTTACCCATCAATTGTTTTACTTAAATCCAACATAGTTTAGTATTACTTGAAGTCAGGAATCCGGGAGAAAAGCACTATAGGAGAAAAGCCCTACACTTTTTGACGCCCGTGGTGAAAAGTCCTACACCATTTTGGCAAACCGTGGAGAAAAGCCCTACACTAATTTCTCACTGAATTTTTAGGGTTGTAGGGCTTTTCTCCACGGACTGAGAAATTAGTGTAGTGCTTTTCTCCATGGTTTTCAAAATGGTGTAGGGCTTTTCTCCACAGGCGTCAAAAAGTGTAGGGTTTTTGTCCTATAGGGCTTTTATATGTTGGGGTTTTCTCCTTACACCGAAGTCAGTATAGAGATTTTGTAATTATTCTGATTGCTTAAAAACACTACTGGGGATTAAATTTTTGCAAAATTCAACCCTTGAAAAATTGCTGATAGGCAAAGTTTCAGATGGGTATTGTTCTGATGGGCATATATATATAGTACCTGATGGACATAGTGGAATTTTGGCCATCAGTTTTTTTTACCCATCATTTTTTTTACTTAAACCTCACTTTGAAGTCAGTATAGAGATTTTGTAATCATTGTGATTGCTTATAGACACTACTGGGGCTTAAATTTGTGTTTTGTAAATGACCTAAAATAGAAATCTTTATTGCAAAGGCAATAATTTTACATATTGCACTTTTTGTAATCTTGTATGAAAGTTCTTTGGTCCTGAGTGCTTATTTAAGGCCAATTTAAGTTGGAACCATATTAATCCCAAAACAACTGTGTGTGAGCTAGATCAATAGTAAATATCCCCAAATTCTTTGATGCAGCCCCTTTTAATTGTATTCAAGCATGTTTGTAAAAGGTGCAATTGGGAATCTATAACCTGTTAATAAAATCCATTTTTTGAAAGGAACTTATAAAGAACATGAAACTGTTAATAATGTAACCAAATCCACCTAGTAGGCATTCTTTACCAAATTAAGGTTAAGTAACAAAAAAAATTCCACCCTTGAAAAATTTCTGATGGGCAAAGTTCCTGATGGCATTGTTCTGATGGGCATAGTACCTGATGGGCATTCTTCCTGATGGACATTCTTCATGGATTCAATTATTTAACCGAGTCAACATCACCATCTTTAATGTTACCTTCAAGTTCTATAAAATGAAAGAATAAAGAATTCCATTGTATTTGTGCCATATAAAAAATGAATAGAGTCTCACCACAGTTGAATCCCACAAAAAATCTTCCAATGATGACCATCTCGTAAGACCCGGCCAGTTTACTCAAACCCATCAGCAGAGCAGCCAAAATGCCAAACCCAGTGTTCAGAAGCATGCCCTTCTTCCTGAGGTGAAAAACACACAAAATATAGACGGAAAAAAGCCACATGAAAAAAGTCCTATGGAGAAAAGCTCCCCTGAGGCTTTATCATATGGGGCTTTTTCAGGGTGACACTTCCCTGTTCACTGATAACTGTGTCAGATGATAAAGGTTGAAGTCCCTGACTGAACAGATTGGTTTTAAGATATTGTCTGGGACAAGCCAGTGTTGTAATGTTTTCTAGAATTAAGACAAAATAAAGTTTGATGCAGAATTGTACATTTTAGGGACCACGGTGGCAGAGTGGTAACACTCCCACCTCTGAGGCCGGGGTTCGATCCTCGGCACGGCCTCAAGTGGGAAAGCTGGTAGTTGCTTGCCGCTGGTCGGCAGTTTACAGTACAGAACCCTAACGAACTGTATGTACTGGTTGCCTCTGCCCTTCCAACTACCCGTCGTGATATGACCTGTACAGTGTTGAAAGCGACGTAAAACCCCAAATAAATAAATAAATGTACATTTTAACTGAGACACCTTATGGAGACATTATGACTCTATCTGGACCGATTATGACACTACATGAATACATTATAACCCTACTCTACATTATGACATATAATTCAGTTCAATACACTGACTTCTCAGATACAACTTGACACTATATGGCTAAATTATTACTCTATTTCAAAACATTATGACTCCATATGGATACATTACAACTCCATTTGGCACATTATGATGCTATAATGATACGAATGTAACATGATATCATTTGCAATATCATATATTGTTGGCACTCATACACTGATTTTTTTTTATATTTACAACTTTAATTTTTACAGTGGTAAATGTTTATGTTTGATTCCATATCTCAATTTCTTTGTAAACATGTTCAAAGTCACCAGTAAGTGAAAATAACATGAAAACAATGCAAACTTTTGCAGTAGTTATGGTGCCTTAATGACTCTGATTTGCTGAATCACCAAGTTTCATCTCATCTAACACAATATACAGAATGTTTTACTAATGAAAATATACAAAATTTTGCTACAAATGAAAAGATAGGTCTGATGACCTCTGAGGTACTATGATATCTTTGTAAAGAAAAATGGGTAAAAATTACGGATTTGGAAAGTCTTTAAAAGGTTATCATTATATTTTTTACTAGTATTTTCACTTTAACCAGTTTATTACAAAGATTTCAGCATCTATCTTAGATGTGCGGCAACATTTCCTGTTTGCATGTGGAAAATTGGCTAACTTTATCCCCAATGGAAAACCCTCCTCAGTATGCATTTTACATTGTACCAAACCTTTCTATTGCTATGAAATAGTGTGCCATGAATAAAATTGAGTGCTCTGTGATACTTTATAATAGTGGGGTCTGAGAAACCTTTAAGGGTTTTAAATGTACAGGATGCCCCCAAACACCAGAAAACAGAATTAAACAAGTACCAAAGATGTACTTATTGCCTACACCTGTCTAAATCATAAAGACATATAAGAAATCTGCTTATTTTTATCCTGCAGATCAGTTTTTCAGAGTACTTTATCATGTACTTGTATATTTACCTGGTATATATGTTATAGTAAATTTGTGTAATCAGAGAATTCATTAATTCCCTGAACATTTTTAGGAAATTCGTTAAATCTTTATTGCAATGAATTTTTCACAAATTCATTGAATTTGTGATTCCCTGGTCCATTTAGGAATTTCACTAATTCTCTGAAAATGTTTAGGGAAATCGCAGATTCCTTGATTACACAATTCTCTGTAATATATACAGGCCACAAAACACCACATAGGCATCAACCCTCGCCTGTACCTGCCGAATTTGTCAGCCCACCAAGCACCAAGGATTCCTCCAATCATC
Source organism: Sabellastarte sp. h YS-2021 (assembly GCA_964017235.1). Classification (NCBI taxonomy): domain Eukaryota; kingdom Metazoa; phylum Annelida; class Polychaeta; order Sabellida; family Sabellidae; genus Sabellastarte; species Sabellastarte sp. h YS-2021. The sequence goes on along the minus strand of OZ024929.1, from coordinate 153,996,151 downwards.
CCTCCTACTGCAAAGCTTGCCACTGTGAAGGACCAGAGTACATTCAATAGGTCATCTGATATGTCCTCACCTTCCCTGGATATATAGGTCTCATTGTAAAAATCCTCCATCACCTACAACGGAAATGTAGGTTTCATCAAACAAAGATCCATTATCTACAACAGGTATGTAGGGATCATTGAAATAACCCCCCCCACCCCCCCTCTCAACTAAAACATAAAGGTATGACTCATTGTAAAAAATCTCCATAATCTACAATAGGTAAGTATCTCTGATTATTGTAAGATGACCTCCACATGAACCAAACCTACACCACAAATGTGGGTTGTTCTAAAAATATCCAAAATATAAAACAGAAACACAAGTCTTGTAAAAAATCTTTGTTGCCTAAAAAAGTCAATATCACTTAAACAGATACACATGTTTCATCATGAAAGATCTTAACAACCCACAACAGCGGGGTATGTCTTTTTGTGAAAAATATGCACTGCCTGAAACATATATTTATATTTCATTGCAAAAACTTCAAACACATGAAATCTATTCCCATACTAAAACCATGCCATAATATACGAAAGGGCCAGGAGATCTCCACTACTTTTCCTTTAAATTAGCCCCCCCCAAAAAAATGTTTTAATGTTAATGACTATGGCAGCCATGTTGTTTCTCTGAACAGGGTTCAATACCAATCCCTTGTGATCCTTACCCCCAATAGAATCATGTATTAAAGTCAAAATATGGGTTTTTATCTCAAGTTCAATAGACTAAAATAAAACATAATTCGACTGATAACTCACAGATCTGGGTGCGTTGATAACACCAGTGTTATAACCAAACTGGAACATCCCTAAAGATGCTGTAAAAATGGCCAGGACAAGACGTCCTGTCAGGTCCTGAAAATATAAATATCAAATTTATACATTTATAGTGTTTAATATGTGTGCTTACGGATTCCAAGACACAGAAAACAAAATCTTTTGTTCCAAAATCATTTAGTCATTGGACAAACATGGGTTGCTAACAACGGATGTCGGGCAACTAAGGAGTATTAAGGTGGAATGCTGAATTGGGAGTTTTTAAGTCTTTGTCTGAAACAGGCCAGTCAGGTGCACTGTGAACATAAAGAGTCAAACCTCAGCACTATCAGAGTAAAGATTTCCACTTAAAACTCAAAAGTCTGAGACCTTGCAATTGAAAGTCTTTGCATAATAACCTTGTTATTAGTGTAAGCCAATGGACATGACACTGTTCCTTCACAATACAAATCGTGGAATATTTAGGATTTTGGGAAGCCTGAACCCTATCCCTGTTTTAAGTAATGCTTAAGCGATACTCATTGAAATGTAGTTTGTTTTTCTTTCTATGCATTATTTGTAAGAGATAAATATTGGACGATTACTAGGGCCACCTCTGAACCTCCTGCATGATAGCCCAGTGGGTAGCATTAACAGCCATTCCTATTTTCAAGGCAGCATCCACAGTTCTATAGATTCAGAATGGCAAATTCCACAAAACATGGTATCACTATTTTGTTAATTACTGATATATACAATATTACATAATGGGAGATTTGACCAGGTTCCCTATATTATAAGATACACCAAACATAAAAGAACCATAGAGATTAAATTAATGATGAAACAACCATGGGCACTGAATAACTGACCCCTGGTGTTCCCGGAGCACCCATCTTCCTCTGTATCAAGGCGGACTCCTCTGATTGATTTGCCACACCTGCAAGATAAACAAGAAGAACCTTTAAAAACTACAGCTTCAATAAAGTTATGCTAGCAGGGAGGTGTACATGTCAGTAGAGTTGTCCGACCAATGATATAATTTTACAAAATATCTGATTTGGTCAGCAATTTTGCTAATTTCTTGAAATATCAATGATATATAAAGAATGATTGATTTGGTTTTTTATTGAGCCAAACACTAAAAAATTCACAATACTCCCTTCACCTTAAAGAGTCCATTGTATATAAGTTTAGTAATATTTACTGTTTAAACTGGCATTGCTAGGACTTTTGCATAAAACGTTTGCCTTGTTATGTGTACATCTGTTACTTGCAATTTACATTGAAAGAGATTCACACTTTTTAAAACCTTGTCCTCCACATGTTGACTGCTTGTTAACATTTTATAATGTTAATATATCAATAAGTTATGCTTTAATATGTTTTTATAATGTTAATATATCAATAATTAATGTATCAATAAATTATGCTTAATATAATTAATATATCAATAACTTATGCTTTAATCTGTTATGGGTACCCATCTGTTACACCTACAAAACTAATTTAAATGAGGTTCATAAAATGAATTATCATGAATTTCAATTACTTTTTAGGTACTTCATATATTTCATGGATATTTTTTAGACTATCCCACAGGTTTCATATTTGTTAAGACAGGGATGTATTTTTTCCTACACCCAGGCACCAGTTACGGAGTTACTATGAATAATTAACTTACTTCAACAAGTATTAGTGTTGTCTGGTTTTTGTGTTTTCCTTCTGGCTTTGCTACTTTAACATCACAAGGCACAGTACAGAGTTGGATACGGACAAAAGGTAACTGGACAAAAAATATTGGATACTAGGACAAAAAGTATTTTACATTTTTTTATTTGAAACAAAACTGGATCTTAGTACTAACATTAAAATACATTTTACATTAACATTTATAACCTTTTATACATATATCAGCTGTCCAACTTAACACAGTTTTATAGTACGCCCCACTCCTTTGAGGAAGTCTTCCGTACTTTTTCCACCATTTTGCATGGTAGCACACAGGTACTTTAGTCTTTCCTGGAGATCCTCTGTTATTTTTTCACTCTTTTTCTTGATGGTTGTCCACATGATTCTAAAATGCATCCTCACAAGTGATTCATCTTCTTTGATGTGCGATAGTAGTCTCCACAAAGATGGATGATGCTGACCAACCAACTGGGAAAAGCCAGAGTTCCACACTTCACAAATGTTATAAAAATGAAAATATTGGATCTATGCTTTATGTAGAATAACCAAAATATATTTGAGATCCAGAGGCCCTGAGTGGTCTCCAAGAAGCCAGAATCAGAACAATATTCAGATGTTCTTCTGTCATTCTTTTACATCCTAAATACACCCATAACAGAATGTGCCTTGTCCTTCTCTCAATGGGCAAAGAATCCATGTGGATCTCTAGGCAGGTACAAGAAACTTTGGGTGTGGAATCACCACTTTCTAGAAATCAGATTGTAACCTAGACGTGGTTACCTCGGCTCTACTTACTTGCATGTAGAGCCATGGCACTACCCCACATAAAACTAGAGATTTGCAAAAAAATCATTTTCTGTTGAATAAAACTTGATAAAATGACTCAAAATGGTTTGATATATTTAAAAGTAGTTGATATTAAGCCAAGGGCACAAAAATGCAATATGTGTATAACATATATGCTATTTTATACAGTTTTTATAACAAAAGAGCATTTTCAAATTTTTGGAGAAATGGTCCAAAAAGTATTGATAATGAGGAAGTATAATTTATTTTTTTGTCAAATATGTTTGCATGTTGACTGACTGTTGAGGTCAATGTAACAAAATAGTTGTGGGAACAGTTGTGTGTATAATTTTTATGGTATTTGTGTTTTATGCAAATCTCTAGTTTTATGTGGGGTAGTGCCACGGCTCTACACGCAAGTAAGTAGAGCCAAGGTAACCACGTCTAATTGTAACCATACATGATCTGATGGACTTCGGTTATTCTTTGCTCAAGAATAGCAAGAATCTCCGAACAATGCCCACTGCAGGAGATTCCTGAACCATTACTGACAGTAGCAGATCTCTAGATAAACCGCTTCCCACCACCACCAAGTAGACCAAAAATGCAACGTCCTTACTTAGTGCACTATGATTTTCTACGAAGATTTCCCTCAATTTAAAATCCAGACTGATATTGAAAATACACTCATTTACTGGTACTTCTTAAACCATAGCACTACATATTCAACTAATAATAATAATAAAAAAAATAAATAAAAAATACTTAAAAACACACCCTTATTTCCATCCATGGTTGAGTCACTGTGAGTCGATGACATTTTGTAGCAATACACGCAGTCAACCATATGTTTGTCCAGTTCAGATTTTATAAATAAACTAATGAAATAATCCCATTGCAGTATTAAACATACCACTGACAGTTAAGTTTTGCATCTTATGCACTCCTTTAATGCACTGTAGAATTGGCAATAGTCCATAAACAAGAGAAATGTACTGTCTGATAAGTATTGGTGGTACACAATACTTACACTTTGTCAACACAGTACTTTAACTTTAAACACCTTGCAAACCTAAACAAATATATTATCGCAACTACAACTCTGTTTTTAAATATTTATTTTGGAATGACAATCGTATGACATTCCACAATATTTGCAATGATTTATGATAAGTATTGCAGCTATTATAAACCTGTGGACGCAATGCACTTTGAATCACGAGATGACTTTATGTAACAGAAAATACGAAGGCAGTAGAAATCTTGTAGTATCGATCATATATTATTAATAACTGCATTTCATTCACTGCAGAAATAATAGACCAATTGTGATTGCTAACAGTATTTGAAATATCTCATGAAACCATTGTTGTGACGTGAATCATGTTATATTGCGCCCCCCCCCCCTCTCGCACAACCCCACACCCCCTCCTCACCCCTTGATGCATAATGTACTCGTGTAGGGCATGTACCATTTGACCTCGCATGACGTATGGGAATTGACATACAAATATAAGATATATGTAGTTTTTACACAATAAAAATAAGGTCTCATTTCTGGAGCGACTGGAAATGTATAATATCTTTTGGAAATGCATTATGAAAGTGCGAATCAAATCTTGAACATCACAGTGTGCGAGCCTTGCTTAAGACTCAAATTTGTATCAGGGTATTTTCATTTATTTATTTGGGGTTTTACGTTGCTTTCAACACTGTACAGGTCATATCACGATGGGTAATTGGAAGGGCAGAGGAAACCAGTACATACAGTTGGTCAAGGTTCTGTACTGTAAACTGCTGACCAACGGCAAGCAATTACCAGCTTTCCTACTTGAGGTCGGGCTGGGAAGCAAACTACGATGTCAGAGTTGGGAGGCAAGAGTGTTACCACTGTGGCCCCTCAAAGTATTTTCAAGCATGTACACAATTGAATCAGTGGTATTCAAAAAGGTACTTAGTCAACTGAGAGTTCAAAGTATAAAATATTTTCAAATATGTACACAATTAAAGCAATGATATTCATACAGGTATTTAGTCAACAGAAAGTGTATCAGTATGTACATTAACAAGCCACGGTATGTACTAAGAGTACATTACTGAGTATTTCACTAAGTACAATGAAACTGAGCAAAAGACTAAAAGTCTGTGTATTCAGATCTGAGTTCCATGGAGCCAAATTTACGGAGCCCAGGCAGGGACGTAGAACTGTTTTCCTGTCATTTTTTTTATCTAGTTACCATGATAGTAAGTTGTTCCCACAAGTTAGCAAGTCGTTCCCACAAAATAGCAAGTCGTTCCCACAAGTTAAAAAGTCACTCCCACAAGATAGAAAGTCGTTACCACAAGATACTATGTCGTTCCCACTAGTTAGCAAGGCATTACCACAAGATAGAAAGTCGTTACCACAAGATACTAAGTCGTTCCCACAAGTTAACAAGTAGTTACCACAAGTTAGCAAGTCATTCCCACAAGATAGTAAGTAAAAAATCACTTTTGATCACTCATGCTCACAAAAGACCTTCTGATGATCGCCGCATATTGATATTCTCGTCGCCATGACATGGCAGAAATTAGAATTAAAATGCTCCAATATGTACGGAGCCCAGGAAGGGACATAGAACTGTTTTTGCTATTATTTTTTATCTCGTTACCACAAGATAGTAAGTCATTACCACAAGTTAGTAAGTTGCTACCACAAGATAGTAATTCATTCCCACAAGTTAGCAAGTCGTTCCCACAAGATAGAAGGTCATTCACACAAGATAGAAAGTTGTTCCCACAAGATAGCAAGTCATTCCCACAAGTTAGCAAGTCGTTCCCACAAGTTAATAAGTCGTTCCTACAAGATAGCAAGTTGTTCCCACAAGTTAGCATGAGTGATCAGAAGTGATTTTTTTTATTCGGGTGGCATTTTGATGTAATGACAATCCTTGACAGCTGGAATGAATCTGGCGTAAAGATAAATCTGCCTACAATTGAGCTAGACTTCGAAGACAGATTGCTTGGTGCAATTCACTGGTCAACAAAGAAAAGGCAAATTACTTATGAAACCTGGTCAGAGAAAATGCTAATGACTCTAAGAAGCTATGGCAGGTCTTACGTTCTGCACTACACTCTAGTCCTGAAGCAGTGCTCCCTTCTCATGAATCTAAGAAACATCGTGCTGACCGGTTTGTCACTTTCTTTAGTGATAAAATAGCTAAAATCAGAAACTCATTTTCCTCTAGTGACTCATTCACCCTTCCTCCTCCAGCTAATGTGCCTAATTTCAGCTGCTTTAAACAAGTTTCTCAGGAGAAAATTAGAAAAATTATCATGAAGTCACCCTCTAAATCTTGTCTATTAGATCCATGGCCCACATTTCTTGTTAAGGAATGTATAGATATTCTACTGCCCTCTATTATCAGGCTTGTTAACTGCTGATTGTCAGAAGGTGTTGTTCCTGATGCGTTTAAGAAGGCTATTGTATCCCCATTGAAAACTACAGGCCTGTTTCAGGGCTGGGCTTCATATCAAAACTTGTTGAATGTGTTGTGGCTTCTCAATTGAATCACCATGTCAGTTTGAATGGATTACAGAATGTCAGGCAATCTGCCTATAAACTAGGTCACTCAACTGAATCTGCATTGTTTTCAATTAAGAATGATGTTCATCTGGCTTTTGCTAAAGGTGAGGCTACTGCTGTCATTCTCTTGGATCAATCAGCAGCATTCGATACTATTGATCATGATAGGCTTCTTGATTCTCTTAGCTCCTGGTTTGGTGTCAGCGGGCTTGTCCTCGATTGGTTCATGTCTTATCTCTCAGACCATGTTCAGTGCATTAAGATTGGGTCAATTTTATCTGATGCCAAAAAGTTATTGTATGGTGTGCCTCAAGGCTCTGTCCTGAGGCCAATCCTTTTTTCATTCTATACTACTCCGCTGAGTAAAGTAATAGAGAATCATCCTGGTATTAGTTTCCAGTTCTACGCTGATGACACTCAATTGTATGTGCATCTCACACATAAACATGTTGTCTCGGCCTTGATAAGCTGTCACGCTGCCTAGAAGACGTTAAGAGATGGCTCTCTACAAATAAGCTTAAGCTAATTCCTGATAAGACCGAATTCATTGTGTTTGGCTCTAAGTCTCAGCGTTAAAAACTTAATCACTCCTTCCCAGTCAACATACTTGGTAATCTTATATTACCAGTAGATGCAGTTAGGAACCTTGGTATCTGGTTTGATTCAGATTTCTCATTCTCTAGCCATGTTATGAAGGTCTGCAAGGCTTGTTTTGCTCATGTCCGGGATCTTAAGCGACTCCGAGGACATCTGACACATGAAGCTGCCCTTATGGCTGCCAAGTATTCACACATCACTCCAGTTAGAAAAGCACTACATTGGTTGCCGATTAAGTACCGTTCTATCTTTAAGACTGCCATGCTTGTTTATAAGTTCCTACACAGTGGTAACCCCAAATACTTTGAACCCTTTCTGATACCCAGACATAGTGCATATAACACTCGTCAAAGTCAATCTGATGGCATGTTTCTTGAGGTTCCCACTTTGCTTCAGTTTTCAAGTCTTGAAAGCATTTTGGACTCAGTTTTGCATATGACACACCTATGATTTGGAATGACCTTCCTGACGAGGTCCACTCTGCAAACTCACTTGCCTCCTTCAGGTCAAAGCTGAAGTCATACCTCTTTGGAAAAGCATATCCACCCTAAATTTCCAATCTCCTCCTGCTTTCTCTGCGGTGCTGACCCCTGCAATGTCTCTGGGTTATGAATATTGAAAAATGTTTTGTGTGATGCGCCTTAGAGTCTGTCTTTTGACAGAGATTAAGTGCTATAAAAGTGCTATTAGAATTTACAAAGTGATTGTACAACACTGTATGATCATATATTGTAAGCGATCAAACTGATAGCTGATCATCCCCTTTGAAAGGGTAGAATTTTAGTCTAGAGAAGTTGACATGTTATCAGTTTTCTCATTTACTGCTATCTTGTCCACTTTTGTGTAGTCACACGTCCTATCACAGCAGCAGCTACTGGCACATTAGAACAAATTAGAGCTTGAATATGAGACTGTGACATCATAATTCTAAATTGTAAATATATACCTTTTTATATTCCATTTAGTGTGACCTGTTACAACTGGAAACATATTAAAATATTTAGTTGCTATTAGTTTTACTGTGATGAAGGTTTTGAGGGTGGGCGAGACCCACTTATGTGGATTTAATGACATGAATGAAGTGTTATCTGTCCTGTAGTCGCGACAACCAGATATACAATAACATATAAACTAAATGAATAGGAATGTACATTTCTTCGCATATAAGTGAGATTATTTGAATATACCACACCAAAACCGATGCAGTCTCCTGTTGAATATGGGGGGGGGGGGGGACTCCAACACTCGTTTGCAGGCTAATTTACTGTTGCGTCAGGCTCAAATATATGCCGTATTTTATTCAAACATGTACGCAAATATTTTGTATTGAATTTCAATAATTACAAAGACACCCGAGCCTTCAGCAAGGCTAATCTTGATTTAGATTGCAGCCTAATCCATCATAGCTACACACTTCCGGCAATATTAAGAGATGCTCTCACGCTTAATGGCTTATATATTTTTTTCATGAGGAATATTAATTTGTCAGTTAAAAGTTACTGGAAGAAACAGTTCAAGTAAGGAGATAAGTTTGTCGGAAAAAACAAGTCTTTGGATGACTTCTGCGTCAATGCGCTGTATTGTACAACAATATAGTCAGATCATTTCTAGCTTAGATTTCAAGTATTTCTGTATTTCTTAGATTTCAAGTAAGAAAGGATGAAACTGAACATTCCTAACTTTTGTTTCGTGAATACAAAGTACAAGAAAAACTTAAGTGAAAAAAAACCTTCCCTTACTTAGATCTAAGGTCACCTTGTCTAAGTCTTCTTGTAGAATATGACCCAAGATCCTGTGTTCTGGGACCTGGCACTCTGAGGAAACTTTTTCTATTTAGCAAAGTTAATACTCCAGGGGCCTGTAAATCGAAGCATTCGTAAAATAGTTAACTAATCAATACTTAACGACAATATAATGACATATTAACTAAAGCATTCAGTGGGTAAATGGAAAGCACTCTTTATGTTTTCGTTACATTATGCTTTCGTTCGGTAACTATAGACTAAATGTGTGCTTGTATTTGGTTACTTGTGTGTTTGTGTAGCAGTGTCCTTTGCCACAGTACCTTATTTGGTAGACACACAAGAGTGGGGTTTATATATTTTAATCACTAACATTGACATAGATCTAAAATACCATCTACCTACTGGTGTAATCAGAGATTAAGGCCAACTTAATAAAAATATATAGTTAAACATTTTAATACTTTATATTGAGTATACTGAGATATATTTGCAATAAACTAAGATAGCAACATAGATTATGTTAAGGTGGCCATATCGTAGCTTGGCCCAATTAGTTGTCTTTGTAAGTCTTTGTAACTAGTGGACAGGATGACATTTAGGTTGAAACTTAGAGTGAAGTCAATTTTTGAGTAATTTTACTTTACCAACATAGATTTTGGGCCAAGCCAAGGTTATGTATAACTTTAAGCATTTACTTATGATAATAGTATCATAATTTAGATTTTCTGGTTAAGTAGAGTGGGTTAAGGAGTAAATACTGTGGTGAACAATCTAATAAGTATCCCATTGTTGTTTTGTTCACAAAAGAGGCAGATTAAAAATGATGAATATTCATAAATATGTATAAATGAACTATTAAAAGGTGTAAACATAAAAGATGAGTAAAATTGTAAGATCTGCACTTAAAACAAAGATAGTCAAAACTTACAAAAATTAAGATAATCATTAAAAAATTCTTAGCATTTCAAACTTGTGAGATTCATGTACTATGTGGGAAAAGTTGACCAAACATCTTTAAAAAATGTGATATTTATCTAAAATTGATTTGGGATACCCAGGATATGTTAGTAGAGATCCCCTTCAATTCATAAATCTTCATTGAAATGCATCACTCACTTAACCAAATCCAATGTAAATTATTGTAATTATATTCACATTACCTTTATGCACAATATTCACTAACTTTGTTTTATATAACAATGATAACTTTATATTTATGTGGAAGTAAAAGACAAAGGGTTCATGCAACTAACACTTAACAACAGGGTCAGAGTTATCGTTAAATTTGAGGGTTTTTACGAAAAAATAACCAAGAGTAAACTAACTAAGGTTTTGATTTACACGACACTTTGCTAACTTAGGGTTAACTTAGAGTTGACCAATTAGTTAGCAAAACGAAGGCTTTGATTTACTGCCCCCTGAGCCGGTGTTCACGAAGGGTCTTAGACTTAGCCAGGTCGTAGGCTTAAATGTGGTCTTAAAGTTGAGACTTTTGTCTCAGCTAAGTTTTGTCCTAAATCTGTATTCACAAAAGGGGACTTAGCTGAGACTTTTGTCTTTACTCCATAACACCACCAATATTAAAGTCACGCCTGCCATCCAATCAAATCTTCGCTAACAATGCAGTGCGTGATTTTGTGTAAGGTCAAGGCTATGTAAACAAACACATGTAATGTTAATATCTAAGCCTCCCACTTGCCAGTCTTAAAGTTGAGCCCTTGGCTAAGCCTAAGGCTGGTCTTAAATTCTTTGGAAATACCACTAAGCCTTAAAAGTCTTAGCAGTTTTTGGCCAGAAACTAAAGACAAAAGTCTCAACTTTAAGCCCAAGCCCTGGCTAAGACCCTTGGTGAATACCGGCCCAGGGGGCTGTAAATCAAAGCCTTCGTTTTGCTAACTAATTGGTTAACTCTAAGTTAACCCTAAGTTAGCAAAGTGTCGTGTAAATCAAAACCTTAGTTAGTTTACTCTTGGTTATTTTTTTCGTAAAAACCCTCAAATTTAACGATAACTCTGACCCTGTTGTTAAGTGTTAGTTGCATGAACCCTTTGTCTTTTACTTCCACATAAATATAAAGTTATGATTGTTATATAAAACAAAGTTAGTGAATATTGTGCATAAAGGTTATGTGAATATAAATGGTAATTTACATTGGATTTGGTTGAGTGAGTGATGCATTTCAATGAAGATTTATGAATTGAAGGGAATCTCTACTAACATATCCTGGGTATCCCAAATCAATTTTAGATAAATATCACATTTTTTAAAGATGTTTGGTCAACTTTTCCCACATAGTACATGAATCTCACAAGTTTGAAATGCTAAGAATTTTTTAATGATTATCTTAATTTTTTGTAAGTTTTGACTATCTTTGTTTTAAGTGCAGATCTTACAATTTTACTCATCTTTTATGTTTACACCTTTTGATAGTTCATTTATACATATTTATGAATATTCATCATTTTTAATCTGCCTCTTTTGTGAACAAAACAACAATGGGATACTTATTAGATTGTTCACCACAGTATTTACTCCTTAACCCACTCTACTTAACCAGAAAATCTAAATTATGATACTATTATCATAAGTAAATGCTTAAAGTTATACATAACCTTAGCTTGGCCCAAAATCTATGTTGGTAAAGTAAAATTACTCAAAAATTGACTTCACTCTAAGTTTCAAGCTAAATGTCATCCTGTCCACTAGTTACAAAGACTTACAAAGACAAGTAATTGGGCCAAGCTACGGTATGGCCACCTTAACATAATCTATGTTGCTATCTTAGTTTATTGCAAATATATCTCAGTATACTCAATATAAAGTATGTAAAATGTTTAACTATATATTTTTATTAAGTTGGCCTTAATCTCTGATTACACCAGTAGGTAGATGGTATTTTAGATCTATGTCAATGTTAGTGATTAAAATATGTAAACCCCACTCTTGTGTGTCTACCAAATAAGGTACTGTGGCAAAGGACACTGCTACACAAACACACAAGTAACCAAATACAAGCACACATTTAGTCTATAGTTACCAAACGAAAGCATAATGTAACGAAAACATAAAGAGTGCTTTCCATTTACCCACTGAATGCTTTAGTTAATATGTCATTATATTGTCGTTAAGTATTGATTAGTTAACTATTTTACGAATGCTTCGATTTACAGGCCCCAGTTCCACTGTCAAAACTTATCATAAAGTCTCTCATAGTTTATAACTCAGGATATGCTGTTACGACTAGTCATATCGTAAAATATCGCTGAAAATGGCAGAAATTGTGGTTTGTCCTGGGTGAGAAGGGCAGCTGTACAACTAATAAATGTTGGTGTGTCACACTTTATTTCACCAGTAATTTATGTTGGTGTGGGACAGGCTAATTGTCACAGTTTAATTCAACAGTAATTTAGATTAATGGTTTCCCCTGTGCATGAGTTTAGGGTGAGTCACCAGGAAACTGCTCACACAAAGTTCTATGCATGTTTTATAAAATACTTGAGTTGTTGCTTTGTCATTGGTTAATAAACAGCTTCTTCTGTAACACTTGTTAAATACTTTTACTTTAGTTTGATGCAGCAAACAAACTAAAACAACTGACGTTATGACCTGCTTACAACTTTTGGATTAATAAAGATTAGTTGTAACAGCAACCCCTGATAACTCTTGTGCATTTATCAGCAGACTCCTATGACTAATCTGCCAATGGGACAGGGCTCCATTTTCACACAAGGTTGTACTGGATTAGTAGTACCACAAAGGTAAATCACAGTATAATTAAGATAAGTTGTAGCACCATTAAGTTAAGTCATAACCACCTTACAACCAAAGAGATTGGTCGTGACTGCTTGGAACAGGAATTCTCACTCGAACAGGTTTTCAAACATTTTTAATAAATGGGATGAGCATCACCGGGACCAAAATCTTATTAAATTTCACTCTTGGCATATTTATAGGTGTTATCTATAATGCAGGTGTTCCACTGGAGCCGACCAGTCAGTAACGATGTATTTTTTGAGAGTCGGGACCAATGTTTACAAGGTCAGTTAGGGTTGGTTGTAGTTTCCCGGCCTGTCGGGGAGAGTCGGTGAAATTTCAAGCATGTTTGATATTTCTATGGCTGTTGCCAACCCTTGTAACAGACCCTAAATTAATCCACCTAGCAACAATCCTGTCGGTTAACTTAAGGGCCTGTCGGTTATGCTTCCTGGCTTGTCTGTAACCCTTCCAGGCTTGTCCTTATCAGTTGCAGGCCTGTCCTAACATGAAGCCGGCTTGTCTTCTGTAATTCAGGTGTTCCACTGGAGCTGACCGGTTGGTAACTAAGCATTTTTGGAGGGTCGGGACCAATGTTTACATGGTCGGTTAGGGTCAGTTGTAAGTTCCCGGTCTGTCGGGGAGAGTCGGTGAAATATCAAACATGTTTGCACATATTTCCCCGACCCTCCCTGACTCTTGTTCCCGACCTAGGCTCCACCCCCCCCCCACCCCCGGTAACCGGCTTGTCCTAGTCACTTCAAGGCTTGTCTGTAACCCTTCCAGGCTTGTCGTTATCACTTGAAGGCCTGTCGTAACATGAAGCCGGCTTGTCTTTTGTAACGTAAGTACTGCTCATTTGCAGTCCATTTCCAGCACGATGTGAGGTAAAAATATGATAAAAAATTATGTCAAGAAAGACAAAGAAACAGTGCAAGTGATCATAATTTTCATGTGAAGTTCCACATATATATGCTATGCTTAATTAAGAAACCTGAAAAAGTGTTTTTATTTGGTTAAATAAAAACAAAATCCCAGTTATTTCAGGAAAGAAATTTTTGGGCAAAAATAGGATCAAGTGTCGACCAATCAACAAATCTAAAACTAGGTCACTGGTAAATGTTTGGATCCCATCACTCGACCAGAACTACAGGGTGTTTACCTTCACATCCAGAAAAAGGTGCTTTCTCAGAGGCTCAAAATTATTTGGTATAAATGTGTAGGAAAATTGCTCATAGGGACGGAATTTTGAAGGGGCCCTTCCCAGAAGCTCGAAATTGGAGTATAAAAAGCAGCGACACTATTGGACGACACTTGATCCTCTTTTTTCCCAAAAATTCAACAAAAACTGCACTCGCAATACCGACTGCACGTCTGGTCATGGTGATTCTGTATATTTCTCCAGTCCTTTCTGTTTGCCAGTACAATTTGTCGGGACCTGCTACGGCTTGTCTGTTAAGGGTTTAGGGCTTGTCGTAATACTTTCATGACTGGCCGTGCAATAAACGTCCCCGACCCTACGTCTTGTCTGGGTAGTCACCATGTCTTGTCTGTAAGTGTACCATCCTGTCTGGGAGGTGCAACTGACCCAGTATTTTCCTTCCCTTTTATGTGGATTTTTGTCACCGACCCCCGACTTTTGCAGCCGACCCTAGAGTCGTAGGGTCAGCTCCAGTGGAACACCTGCATAAGAATAAACAAACCCAACTGGCTGCTGAGGCATTGCTATCATCAGCCTGACAAAGAAATTTTCTGTAAACCTTTACATTCTCATTAAAGTTACAGCTTTGGTATGTCTGTTTATGGTTACTTTAGCATCACATCTGACTGAGAAATGGGTGCTTTTGAATGTTCTTTGACCTCTCGACTTTGGGCTTTAATTTCAGCATCCAAAAATAAGTTGTACGACCAATACGATAATTCTCAGTACAACATAATCAGCATGGTCAGGAGTGAAACTCTTGAAAGTGGAACTGGGTGTAATTGAAAAGTACAAAGCTGGATCTATTGAGTGAGGGCAAACGTGAAAGTTGGTTTGGTTTGATAGCATTAAACACAAGGGGGTTATATTAAAAATTAAATTAGATGTGAAAGTTTTTCTTTGTTATAAGTGTCCAACATGTTTAATTTATGGGTCATTGTGATTCTCAGTGATTATAACCATATATCGAAGCTCTTAATTTTGACACATCTCCAAAGAAACCGTTTTACTTTTATTTCAACTAAAATGATCACACAAATCCAAAAAATATATAGACCAAAATTAGAAATTCAAAAGTATTGATGTTATCTACAAATTAAAGAAGGGGTGTAATTTAAATAGGATCATAGCCTTGCAAGTGTCTAATATGTGAAAATAATGGACTGTTAACTCGTCCCTTCGGCCCTCGTAAACAATCCATTATTTTCAAATATTGGACACTTACTTGGCCATTAACCTGTGCATATACAAAATGAAGCTGGTGAAGTGATATTTTCATTAATTTAACCCTTTACAAATGTTTCAATCATATTGCTTTACATACAAAGAGCAGTTAACTTTAAACCAACGATAAGTATATTCTACCAGACTTAAAAATAAATGTAAATATATATTTTACCTGAAAAATATTTATCGCCAATATCCGAGAAAGAATAGCAGACAGAATTATAACTGAAGCTGTGACATATGTACACAAGCTAAACTTATATCATTACACAGTTGAAGTGAGATTACAAAACAAAGTATGTGTTTGTATATCAAATACAAATATTTGAATCAATGACTATCATAGACAAAATATTTGATAAAAATGTCATACATTAAAGTACACTCGTGTGTTGTTACTGACATCCGTAATAATTGTCCTTAAATAGTGACATTTAGTAAAAAATCAACTTAAAATGTCAAAAGATATTTGAAATGATAGAATAGTATGAAATTTAAGTCGAGAAAATGACCATATAAAATGAATTGGTATCCCTTTTTAGATTTATGCATTTTTTTCTCTAAATCTAAGGATAGCAAACGTTTAAATGGGCGTGTGTGTAGCTCTCTTGTTTTACTGAATGTCATTGAGATAACACAAAGTGGAGACATTCATCAATAGACTTGAACAAACAAAATACCTGTCATCAATTTCATAATACCCCACATTCATTTGCTTTGAAGGTTGAGATACCTTTAGTTTTTATGTATGGTTTTATTTATTTTTACGTAATGCCAAATACCTTATTAGTTATATTATGATGGGTAGTTGGAAGGGCAGAGAAAAAAAGTATATACAGTTGGTCAAGCTTTTGTACTGTAACCTGCTCATTATTGGCAAACAACTACCAGTTTTCCCACATGAGGTCACGCCGAGATTAGAACTCCAATCTCAGAGGTGGGAGGCAAGTGCACCACCATGGCCCCTTTATGTATGCTTGAAGGATTACCAAAAAGCTTTAAACCAATTTTGATGAGAATGCATAACTGATTGATTGTCCACACACCACGATCTACCACAGAACTTATAGAATACTAATGTCAAGGTCCTACATACAGGACGATGGCGCGTCTTTGTCAGTGATAAACAAAGACTGTCTATGATTATCCATTCTTTGTGAGTCACTCAACTTGGACACGAAAATGGAGTCCCATGGTTTGACCTTACTTGTGAGCACTCTCTACACTTGTCGATGGTTTGATCACCTTCACATTGAGGTTGTTGCCTAGGTCTGTATGACGTCATGACCATTTCAGCAGGATCACAGGATTACATTTATAACACTGTTTGTATAAATATCTGCCCAGGCTCTAGGGCAGTTGATTTTGTTATTTGATAGTTTATTCCCCCTTTTAAAATATTCAGATAGGTCAGCCAGAGGAAAGAGGTTGCAACCCCTAAACTGCCCACCTTACAATCATTTGCACAGCACAGTGTGCGACATGGCAATTTACCTTTAAAAAATTTTTTTTCAGGAAAAATACACTTAAAAATAATAATATTAATATTACTACTAAATAAATAAAAAATAGTACAATTTGCCATTTTGGTTTTACAACAAACACTTTAAGAGAATTGGAAAATAAACTTTTTTTGTAGATTTTTTGATGGAAACACAGCTCTGCCATAAAAAAACACAGGGTAATAAAGTACTTAAAATTAGTCAATAAAATTAATCAACTATCAAAGACTCAACAGCTTGCCATTTGCTTCTACACATGTCTTCATTCTTACCATACATCTTCACTAGTTCTTTTTCAATACAGTATTGCTGTTTAATTATTTTCATAAGATGCTCTGTGTGTAGTACTCTTCCATTACATTTAGTGGAATAGCTATATCTCTTAACAATATTAAATATATGATTTAGACACATTTTATTGTTACAGTCAAGGTATCCCAATAGAACATTTTGTGGTTTAAGTTGAGGGGTTATATCTAAATGTGGTTTCATTTTCTATGCTAATTTTGACCATAAGTCCTGGACAACAGGACAAAAGTGAAAAAAAGGTGTTCAATGGTTTCAACACTTGACTGATAAAAATAGCAAGATTTATCATCAGTAATATTACACATTTTTAAATATTTGTTGGTTGGAAGAATTCTCAAGAGAATTTTATGTTGAAAAACTCTCATTCTGCTGTCAATAGTGCATTGAAAGTTTACTGAGTAGTAACTAGGCCAGGGTAACTGAGTTACATGATCCTGTAGAACATGAAGCCATTTTGTTTCATGTGATCTATGCGTACATTTTTTACTTAACATATTTGCATAAGATTGTCTACAGACTTTACCCATTTTTAAAAGTGTTTCTAAACGATTTTGATTTATGTAGCTTATCTAGTCTTACTTGTAAAAAGTCTTTCCATTTCCTTGGGATACTATGGAGAAAACTGTAAAAATCTACAAAATTAATTTGTGTAGTGAAAGCTTTAACAAAGCTTTCGTAACCAAACAATCCTCCAGTATGACAAATTATATCATTTAGGTAGATTGCCTCCCTGGGTACGACTTGGAACATGTCTGATGTCTTGATGATTTATGCCTTACGAACTGGATGGTGTGCCTTAGATTCCGTAGATATGGAGATTAAGCACTTGGACAACTGATTGATTGATTGTTTTAAAATTCATGTGATCTTATAATCGAATTTTTATTGGTGAAAAAGTAACTATCCCAAATTGGGTAAGTTCTAATCAAATATCAATATTTTCATTGAATTCATTTTTATAATCTATCCAAGCACCAATAACATCTTTCCAAAAATTGCTAAAAATATTTCTTTGTAAATTTTGCAAAGACTCATTGTCCAGTTCAAAACAAGATTTTTATTTGAATAAGATTTGATCCAAATATTGTTTGTCAGTTTCCTTTAGTTTGTATTACTCTCTTCACCCATGTTAGCTTCAATGCATAATTAAACAGAGGAACATTTGTGAGCTTTAACCCTCCTTCACTAAAATCTTTTTCCAAGAATGATCTGGCTATTCTTACCTTACCCTCCGATAAAAATTTTAAAAACACTTGATCAGTTCTGTTCTTGATTTTCTGGTCTGGATTTGGCATAACTGTTAAAAGATATACAAACTTAGGGAGTGCCAGTGTTTTAATTACAGTAACTTTACCAATAATAGACAAATTGAATCTTTTATACAGACTGAATAATTTTTCTATGTCTAAATTTTTTCTATGTCAACATTTTCTTCAAGATTCACGCTATACAACTTTTTTCTGTAAAGATTAAGCTCTGTAAAAGTATGATTAGGTTGAATTATTGGATAAAGTTGGCGCAGCACCCACTCAAGATGTGGCAGTACAACTCGAGATGTTTGCCACAACCACCTCCGCGAGTTGGCACAAGGAACAACTGGAAATGTTCTCTGCCGCGAGTTGGCGCCCAACATATCTATTTCTGGTGTAGTCTCATGTTCTTCTTGCCTTTCATTGCTTGGATGACTCTTCCAGCACAACTTGTATCATCCTGAATGCCTTGTAAGGAATCTGGATCCCTGGATGGATGTTCAACATTTCACTTGTCATCCAATGACCCTAGTAAGTTCTCTGGCAGGTCTAATCGTCCAGACTAGTCTCAGATCTGGCCAGCTTTGAGGAACTGCTGGCTGCTTTAGATCTCTCACTTATCTTGTCCAAATTGAAAGTTTCAGATGTAGGGATGCTTGCCCGAGGATGACAACTTCCTCTTGTTCTTTGTGGCTGCTGTCTCTGGGTTCCAGATCCTCCTCCGCAGTCACTGGATCTGGGTACTGGATGGTAGCAATCTAGAAGGTCTTAGGTTGCAACTGAAAGCACAAATAACATTTCCTAAGACAATGCATCACTGCTTTGTGTTTACCTTTTTGCTGTAACAGCTACTTTCATATCATTTTCCATTATTCTTCCGAATTATTTCTGTAATGCTTACACAGTCTAAAGGGGTGACCAAAGAGGAGTAGTCCAATCAGCTGACCATTAAAGTGAAAACACCGCATTGCGGAAAAAATTATTTATTTTATTAAAACATTGTTAATTGTTAATATTGTTAAGTTACATTTACTCTACTATACCTACATAACCATGTGTACTAGACTACCATGTAAAAGTACTTGCCCAGTTACTACTAAAATGACTCTTAAAACCATGTAGCCATGAGACACTAACCAAAATAACATTACATTAGTACATAATGAGAATTGTATAGGAGTGCATATTCAACAGCAAATTACAACTTCTCACTGCACTCTCCTCTTTATGTTTCATATATACAATGCCATACATAAATTGTCCATTAAATACAAATATACAAACTCGATACTAAAATAGTTACTATAAAATATTACTGAAAGCTGTCAAACACACATTTAACCATTATGCACATTTTTTAATGCCCTATATGGTTTTAAACTTGTGTTAACACTAGAGGACTCCTGTACTAGCCCACTGTAAATTATGTAAGTGGAGTAACCATGTGTGAACTGATTGTAAACCCAGCTCTAAATTTGATATACAATAGCAATCACCCCACTGCGACTGTTCAGTGGAGGAACCATGTGTTAACTGAATGTAAACAAAATAGCCCATTGTCGTAATTTACTGTACAATAGGTGGAGGCACTTTGTGCCAACAAGCAGTAAACCACTTAAACTTCTGACAATTACTGAAAGAAAGACCACCAAGCACCCAAATCAGTAGTACTTATGTGAGTAGTCGTTGAAAAGAAGTAGCCACAGAAGTAGAAGTCAATGGATCAGTCACAATATATGCATTTACCGCATCACTGGTCCAAGTACCATGCTTCTTG
This sequence comes from Sabellastarte sp. h YS-2021, assembly GCA_964017235.1. Classification (NCBI taxonomy): domain Eukaryota; kingdom Metazoa; phylum Annelida; class Polychaeta; order Sabellida; family Sabellidae; genus Sabellastarte; species Sabellastarte sp. h YS-2021. Next base: position 153,975,953 of record OZ024929.1, on the reverse strand, counting down.
ATGTGTTGGAGTTCTACATTGTTATTAAAGGCTAGTGTAGCACCAGATCTACGAAAAGTATGAAATGAGAAATGTTTGGGATTCAGATTGAGTAAAGACAGAACTTTCTGTAGATGTGATCTAATTTGAGATTGAGTTATGGGGCCTGGAGGTCCCAAGAATAGAGGGGCATTGCCTGTTGCTGGAAATTCAAGAAGCATGGTCTTGAAGGCCTTCATTGGACATATCTGAGAACCTTTTAATTGCGGTATTATCACATAAGTGCCTTTAGAGGCCACTTGTAGAGTTTTCGACCATTTCACTAGTATAATAAGAAATTCATCATGTACAATAACATCACCCCTACATAGATGCATTTTTATATCAAACATTAATTTTGAGGCCGGGGCCAGATTTGAAATCCTAAAAAAGCCGAAAAAGGCAAATAAATAAATGGTTTTGAAGACTGAAGATAAGGGAAAAGTGTGACAGGCTTGAATCAATTTTTTGAAGAGATCAATGTGAAAAATTCCTTTTTGAAGTGGAGTTCTATGTACTGACAGTTCAACTGCTCTCAGCATGGAATTTACTTTTGGGTGATCGAAAACTGGAGTTTTGAGGTTAAACCATTTAAACATTGACTTAACTGCTGAGATGTAGTTGTTAATGGAGGAAGCTTTCAGTCCATTGTAGACTAAGAATTCTATGAAAGTTAACCAAGTTACAACATCTGGGGATTGGAAATCTACTTGTATGAATTCACAATAGGCCATGTAGGTGATCAGCATGGCCTTGTATGCAGACCAAGTTTTTGGCCTGTATGCTTCTTTCAATCGTTGGTTGACTCTAGCCCCTAGGAAACCCACTGTGGTGGACATATCGGTAATTACAGTGTGAACCAGTTGAAAATATTTTTTGTGTTAAATGTCAGTGTTAAGTTTGAATTGGTCTTCATGAACCATGCACCACTGAGGGTTGTTTACAAGCTGGTGCAGTTTACTTATTTGTCCAGAAACCCCACCCCATCTCGACAGCAAATCTGCTATTACATTGTCTTTGCCTGGAAGGTGGAGTACTTGCAAAGTAATATCTTTCTCAGCTGTATAGAGCCATATATTCCTGGCAACAGTGGCCAGGACCTTATCTCTGGTATATCCTTGATTACATATGGTCCGTACTGCCTCGTTATCTGTATATAAAATGACTTTTTGACCTACCCATTCATTGCCCCATAATTTGATCGCAATTATGATGTTTATCATCTTGAAATGGGTGATATGCATTTTGCCATGTTGCTGTAACCAATCGGGAATAGGAGCTGTGTACACTTTGTTTTTCCATACTCCGCCCACCCCAGTTAAACAGGCATCTATGGCCAATGTGTGTGATTGCTCGATGATTGGGTGTTTGTAGGTTGCTGTACCATTGAAACGTGGCAAGAAGGTCATAAACCATTTTAAATCCCTTTTCATATCTTCATTGACTTTAATGGTTTTGTTGTTAGCCTCTCTCAAGGCGCTTAATAACCGATTGACAAAATATCTGGTTGGTTTGACACATTTGGCCACAAACATGAGTGAACCTATTATCGACTGCAATTGCTGCTTACTAATGGTAACCTTGTCCATAGCATTTCTGCATTTGTTTATGACCTCTGATAGCTTACCTTCAGGCACAGAAAGTGTAGCACTTTCAGTATCTACTATGACACCTAAACAGGTGCATCTAGTACTGGGAGGTTCCAGTTTCGAGCCACTAATTGGAAATCTTAAGTTCTCTAGCAGTTCCAGGAGGAATTTGTAAGCTTTGTCAACTGTACTAAGTGGGCCAATCCCTACCAGATCATCAATATAGTTGTAGATAGTAAAACCTTGCTGTCTCATTATGTATCTGAAGAATTCTGTCAATCTAGTACAGGCCATACTGCCCGATCTGTGCCCGAACGGGCAATATATGTCAGAATAGTACTGGCCCCCCATTTCAAGGTCAAAAGGTTATAATCTCTTGGATCAATTCTTAACTGGCGAAATGCTCTTGACAAATCAATTTTAAACAGTTGAGAGCCCTCCCCCAGGCTATTAAGATGCTCAGTTATGTTATCGATGGTCGGATACTGCAATTTATACACTGTTGTTAGATAAAGATTAGCAGCAGTGAAGCTATTGATAGAAGCCCCCATAGGCCAACTCAGATCCATTATTATTTGTCTATTTGAACTATCTGGTTTGTCCCTGGACATGAATGGGGAAACCTGGGTGTTGGTGCCATAAGGTGGATCTTTGTAAGGGCCATATATGGCTGCATGACCAGCTTCAGTCTTTAAGTAGCAATCTACATGTGAAGGAAAGTTAACTGCCGAATTGTGATTAGTCTCTGCAGACTGTAGTTTAGATTGCTTGTCATGAGGGAAGTCTAAAGGGAATCCGAATTTTATGAAATAGGGAAGCTGATAGTCCCAATAACCTTCACATAATTTCTCAAATAACTCAAAGTTAATACTGGATGGAAGCTGTATTTTGGCTTTTTGAAAGTTGTATAGCCCTGTGTTCTTGACCTCCTCATGAACTCTAATGGTGTCAAATTCTGTATATTTCAGTACTTTGTTGGGTTTGAGACTGTGACCCCTGTGTAATCTCTGTAGATTCGTGATCGGTAAAAAACCAAAAGCATTTGTTTGCTGACTCAAGCAAAGTTTGAGATCTGAGCTTTTGTTCTTTAAAGCTTGTACATTGACTTTCCTCATTACTTTGCTACCTCTACCTTGTAAGACTTCTTTGATAACTGCTGCAGTATCAGTGTTATCAAGTGTATCTGTTAGAGTCTCTGAGTCTTGTACTTGGCTACTTTCATCATGTTTACACGATGATTTTTTCTTGTTAACATTGCACTTTCTAAGTGCATAGTAATCAACACCTACACCTTGTTCTGTACTACTGGCATTGATTTCAGGTAATTCATTTAACACTTCAAATCTATTATAGGTTGATACACTATAATTAGCCACCTTGCTAGATGCTTTGTTTAATTCGCCACACCTGTTTTGCTTTATTTCCGAAGTTTCTACTTTGCTAGCTGCAAATTGAACTCGATTTCTGTTTGTGAACACGCGACTAATAACCCTAGTCAGATTGCTGTTGGTGCTACCCTGTGAAGGTCGAGGGCGCCGGTTCGAAACCCGAGACGAGCGTGAAATTTTACAGACCTTTTTCTGTTCTGATTTTGATAATTTCGAATTAAAAAACATGCGTGTGTAAATTGTCTTGTGTTTGACAGCTCTTATGGGTTTTTTGCATTGTCTTTGTTAGCCCTCCAGCAATCTTTCTTTGTGTGGCTTTCTACCCTGTTATTTTGAGTGAAACAGTATTGACACATGTGCTTAAGTAGCATGTTTTTCCACTCATGTTCACTGGGCCCGTTACACATTCCTTTATTGTACTGTATACAAGGAAGTACCTTAAGTGACTTGCTTTTGTCAGGCCCACTTTGGGCTGATGTTGTTTGGGCATACCTTTTCCTGATCTTTTGTATGTCTTTTAAGTTGGCCCAATTTAGCACCCCATCACCCATTCTATGAAGAAGTACCGAATGTGCCCCTTTTGCAGCATCCCAAGAGTAGTCACAGGCATCCTGTGCTAACTCTGTTAAGTACTCTATCATGTTTTCCTTGATCTGTGGGTCTTGTTCTTCTTGTCTGATTCTTAAGAAACCTAGTAACCATTGGGGTAAGGTGAGTTGTTCATAAGTAGGTCTACGCCTAAGTGTGCCTACAAAAGCAAGATCTTGAGGCCACTTAACTTTGGGTTTGTCATTTTTAACCTTCTTATGTAGGGTTTGTAACAACAGTTCCAAACTACCTTGTTCAATTTGACTGCTGTCCTCCAGTTCCTGATACCGTGCGTTAACCTTCCTATGAATGTCAGCAGAGTTCCTCAAAGCTTGTAATGATGGTATCACAGTGTCCGTTGTCTCCTGTGTTGCCATTCCTCTGTAGCCTTAACTTGCTCCACTCGCTGTTGCACTGCTGTTGTCCTGCCTCATGTGGCCTTCTGGAATGCTGTTGTTAACCTCTGTTGCTGGAATAGATACACAAGGGGTGCTGACAGTATGGGTGTGTATAGGAACATTAACACTTGAATTAACACGATTAACAGTGACTTCCTGGGTCCCCAAGTTGTGTTGTTGAACCTCTGATCTCACTCCCTGTGCTGGCACTTGTCCCTGTTGAAGCTGAGAAGCAAAAGAAAGTGAATTATGAGGAAATGCAGCACCTGGCAGATTATGATGCGTCATCTGGGCGTCACTGTTTGACACCATACGTCCCATACTGTGTTGGCCACCTGTACCTTGAACACTGGACATAGCATATACATTGTCTTGAAATGGCACAGTACTCCTAGACACTGGTTGAATATAAGTGATGTTGTTAAGATGTGATGCAGAATTTTTATTTTTCACCCCTGTCATAGCTAAGCCTTGCTGCTGTTCGGTTAAGTAAACCCCTGAGTGGTAACCTTCCCTTTGACACTCTACCTGTCCTTTAACCGACCCAGAACTTCCTTGTTTGCTATGTTTAGGGGACTTAACACTGTTAACTTTCTGTGATTGACTGCTGTTAACATTTGAACTTCCACTAGTAGATGCTTGATTTTTTAGTTGCGACACTACACCTGACAGTACCTGTTGATCTATGGCTGCCTGTTCTTCAAGTTTGCCAAATCTCTGACTGATTTTTTTTAATTCAGCGAGCAGAAGGTCTTGATTACTGATTGAAGCACCTGTACTGGTGTTGGGTGATTCAGGGGATTGAAGATTGTGTACTTGCGTTACAGCTAGTCTGGCCTGTTCTTCATTAATACAGAGTTCAGGAGATAAAGAAGTACTTGCCTGATCCAGATGGTCCCCTGATGTGGCACCCAACACCTCCTCCTGCTGTTGGCTGATAACACACTTCCTCCCCACGGGGCCTTCATGTGAAGTTTGGCACTGACTGCAATGTTTGGCTCCACCCATGTTCTAAAACAACGAACATACACTAAAAGTTCCAGAATGTCAAATGCTTGTTTGATATGTATAAACAAAACAAAACAGACTAAAAACAGAATAAAATCGACAAGTGTAAATCCATTGTTGTGCATAACATGTAAAAATGGCTTCCAAAAATCTTTTGTTAAACACTGAGCCCGCCAATGTGGGCTCCCCAATTTATAGGAAAGCCAAGGCGTATGAATACCCAGAAACTAGTCCCTAGAATTTCTAGGAGCCCCGGGGGGGGGGGGGGTGGGGGGTGGGGGGGGGGGGGGTGGGGGGGGGTGGGGGTACTGTTATAAGCCTAACCCAAAGGGAGGTCACCCCTGCAGACTGAGTTTCATTCCCGTAACCTGTAATTTTTTTCATTCTCAAGGTTATTGAGCTATGTATGAGCATGTGTTATTGCTGGGAGTTAACGCAATTTTAATATGTTTCACGATGTTAAGGTTACAGTATCATTTCTTATTAACAGGAAATTGTCAATGCCATAGTAATGTAAATATGTACATGACTGGCGTGATGGGAACGTGACAATGTGGTCATCCAGAAAGCTGAACTTCTCAAAGATCCAGGCATCCCTGTCAGTGTGTGCTATGAGGACAAGCAGTGGAAAATGGGAAAAAAAAACTTGTAAAGGCTTAAACAGATTATAGTATGGGCAATGGTGATTTTAAAATTGTCACTGGCAGTCATCACTAAAAGTTTCCCAGGTGCGACCTGTGCATAATCGACATTCTGATTATCATGGAAAACACCCACGGATACGTATTAGCTAAGTTGAGCTCAAAACTATCTTTAAGGCAGCATAATTTTTTTTCTCCCAAAATAAAGGGGTTTAGAATACTATTATAATCGTGTTTTCAATTGATGCGGATGGTATTTATATGTAAGTTAAAATTACTTGTAAGTTTTTGCCAGATTAATCTCGAGGGGATCTCGATTAGAGATCCAAACAACTTATAGGCACCCATATTTATTATTTGTTTACAAGTGAAATTGTGTAAATGTTTGTTTCTAAAGTCAAGTCAGTGTCGTGGGAACGTGTTAACTTTGTTGTCTGTTTCCCTAATGTTATGCTCACTTTGTTTATTCAGTGTCACGATTCATTATCTTTTTCATAATTTCTTTTTCGACTACGTAAACTTAGGTATTCAATTTATTCATTTCAATGATAGATTAAATTTTAAAAGAAAAATGCGCATGTTCACACGCCAATTCGTTTGTCTAATATGTCTTAAGTACGTTTCATTGATGAAAATGTGAAAGTAAATAAAAAATTATAGAGAGCATTGATGATTACAGAGTGAATTGCATTAAGTTTAAGTAAAACTATGTTTGTGTCCCAGCTTTTGTGTTATTGTTATAAACAGATAAATCTTCACATCTTTTAGACACACAGGAATATAAGCAGGTCAAATGTTATCATAAATATATAATGTCTAAGTCAATGTGGTGTAAAATATCAATTAGAGAATAATAACTTTTAAACAGCAGCTTCTTGTAGGTTATATGTATGTACACTACTTTAAAATTGACGCAACATCTTACCATGAACTTCAAGCAATATAATCCCAGTACTCGAATCTGTCACAGATATGTATTTTCCAAAGAAATCTTAATTCTCCTGTTCCATTGTTGTGAATTTGCCCACCGATAATTGTGTGTGATTAGCCTCATTTGTCATTGCAAATATTATACTCATAACTATAAACCTTTTTGGGTGAGGATTTCTCTCCCAAGCTCTCACGTCGGATAATTTTAGTCATAAGTCCGTCTCAAGTAATCTTTAAGTTGCTAAGACTCATCTTTACTGTGCTACCACTGGTGTTTTAGGTGCCACAACCTCTCTTGCACACTCTTCATTGAAACTATAGGCATGTGATTTTTTTATCGAGGAAAAAAATAGAGAAAAGAGCACCACGAGTACTCCACAAGAGCGATAATGGGCTTCAAATAACAGTAAATAAGATAAACCGTACAGCTTCAAATTGAATGGGATTCTACTGTGCCTCGAAATATTTACCAAGATATCTGATAAAACTTGATGATTTGTAAATAAATAAGGGAAGTTTTGATTGTTCGTTTTACATGGGTGTATTTGTTAATTATATTATAATAATATTACAAGGCTTCTATAGCCTGTTACCACGACACATAAAAGATGTCATCTAGGTAAAACTATTATGCATTAATTTTCCTGTACAAGGTCTTGATGCAATGTTAAACCAAAATCATAAAAAATTACAAAATGACTTTCACATCAATTAGTGAAACAGCAAATGGGGCTTGATTTTTGAGGTAGTGTGAGTGGAAACTCGTTTTACAGAGTAACTAAACTATTTAGTTTGAAGACAGATGCACACATGTGTCATTCCAACCACAAAAGAGAAGCATTCTTATGCTCACAACAATTGTTTATTAAAAATTTCAGCTGTAACATTAGCACACAATGTTCCAGTTGTTTCTCAGTGGATTTCTTTTTCTGGGGGTATGCAATGGGGCTAGTACCCGCTTGAACCCCACTTCTACATCTAATTGTTACTATACTTTCGTTGTACCACGTGCTCAAGATGATGGAATTAGTGAATCATCAACTGACAAGATTAATCAACTAAGGAGGGAGATTGCTGACTTAAGGATAAGCCTCACTAATTTATTGCAGAAAGAAAATGTAGGTGAGTTTGTCAAAGTGTAATTTTTAGGATCAGTATATGGCAGGTTTAGTAAGCAATATCAGGTGCACTAATTCCATGGAAAAAGGTGACCAGCAGGGTTAGTGACTACAGACATTGGCACCCCTTAATAGATAGTCTGGTACCTTTAAGGCAAAATATATCAAATAAAATAATAACACTTACCATTCTACTATTAAGGAGTACTTTTTATTAATAGAAGTATAAAATTTTAGACTTTTTGCACGAATGGTGTGATATCTCACCACAGGGGCAGGCATTTTAAATACACTGATATCATTTAAAGCAGATATATTAAACAATTGAGTCCGTTTATTACAGAAAAGCCTTTACAACATGATAACATTTGCATGCATTTTTCCAGTAACATATGGTGGAGTTAATTTTGTCAACTGGGGAAGGACTGTCTGCCCACAAAATACCACAATGATTTACAAAGGTGAGATACAGTTTTGTTTTTATTAATAAAATAATTTTCATTTTGTTGGGAGGAAGACTGTAACATGATATAAATCTTTATCATGTAAAACAATCTTACATAAAACAGTTTTGGTCAGTTTCTTGTTCTAGTTTTCTGTAGTACTACTTAAAATTTCTTGATGCTTCTTGAAATGAGAAATGTTAAAAGTAGGATTATTTGAATGAAACTGTAAAGCAGATTGTCTCAGGTTTTCTTTTATTTTCTTGGAGATCATTTTGCATGAAACCACTGTTCCATCTCATACAAAATGTGGCAAAACAGTCACTCATTCTCAGTTGAATGGGACAATTAGAGGCCAAATTGTGGCATATCAGTGGCAATAAAATTCATGTCTTTATTTGGTAACAGAGCATGTAAAGCATCTTTCCACAAATTTTTCATTGCTATCTATTCAGGATTTTTGTGGTGCCATTTTTTATACATGCTGCCAATTTTTTTTAAAACTTGCATTGTGAATTACATTACTTCATACTGGCCTTGGGGATTGTTGCAGTGAAATACATATATTTTTCTTGAATAGATATTGCGTGGCAGAAAGAAATCTGTAAAACACAATGCAGCTTACAAACGTAACTTCATGTCAATGTCTATTACAATGTGATTGCTTCACTGGTTGTCTTAAAAGTTATATAAAAATAAAACATAGAAATCAACATATTTTTGAAAACATATTGGACAAGAAACCAAAGATGATAGTACCTTTTATTTGAACGATTTCAATTACTATATTTGGTAACGTAATTGACATGGAGTAAAGAAGCAAGTAGATCAAGGTAAAGACAGTTCAAAATAAAATTCTGAAACTATCACTAGATTCTTAAAGTGTCAATGAACTGTGTGTAAGCTGTTTGTAATGCAATAATTGCATCTTTTAGTGTATTATCTTCAAAAATTGACATCTTACAGGATAAAATGAGCATGGATACGAAATAAGAATGCTTATGTTTCAGACTTTTGCAGTAATTACAAAAATGTTTGTTAATACGGTAGAGGCAATCCACTTTCACTAATCCTTATTGTTGTTAGCATTACCTTGTAAATTATGTATTCTCTAAAGCATCACAAGTTGGCTTAAAATGTGGGAAGTGGGGGAGGGGGGTAAAGGGGGAGTCATAATCTTGCAGGGGGTCAGAATATTTCAACCCCCCTTGCAAAATACTGACCCCCAGTCAGTAATCTAGGGGAGTCATTATCTCGCGCTACACCGGCCCTTTACTGGTTGTACAGGCAATCAGACAACTAAAACAAGGCTTTCTTAACATTATGGTTTCAATACAAAAACATATTTTAGTGAACTTTTAAATTGTTTTAGTGAACTTTTAACAATCTAGTGAAGCACCCCATTACTAGTCTTTCATAGGTTTACAGTATTCTTTGGCCTTCTCTGCTTCTTTCTACCACTCTCTGGCATTGCTTTTGCCTGTGCATCTATTTGAGCTTATATTTTCACTCTTAATAAGCCCTTTGTATTTTTACTCTGGTATCTCCTATTTTATCTGTACAGGAAAAATGTTTCCATAAGGTTCAAGCAAAACTACAGATGAACTACATATTATTGAAGTAAATACCCCCATCTCCCCACCCTTCAACAAGTTGATTCCATACTCTTTTGAACTTTTGATATTTACATGGTGGAGAATAACTGGAAGCCAAGCAGTATTGAGTTAACCCCAGTTTACCACAATAAATAGAAAAAAATGTTATTGAAATTTTATTACCCAGGCTTTGGAAACTGTGTTTTGGGGCCGTTTTCATACTTTAATGGTGAATTTTAATAATAAAAGTACACCAAAACCATAACAAACCATATATCACCAGATTCGTCTTCTTGCTTAAACCATATAAATAGATGCACCATAAGGAGAATATGTTAACTGATGACCAAATATGTATCTGAGACATCTTATTTTCATATATGTCCTATTTAACTGAGAATGGGTGCAAAACTAGTTTCAGGGACTGTGATATTGTCATTTCTGATTTTTGTAACTGCTGCCAAAAGGTTTGATTCGAATGAATTACGTGTTTAACATTATTTTGAACACACTGTATGGGTCATGTGACAGTGGATATCTTTAGTGGTAAAGAAAGTAGGACATTTTAGTTGGTCAAGATTTTACATTTCAACTATCAGTATCATGTGTTACATCATTACATCCTGTCCAAAGTTTATGGAAAATAAGGGAGTATAATGGTAAACACAAAATGTACAGGATTCCATATTTTTGACAATTATTCAGGTATTGGAGCAAAAACAGCTCTCAGCTATAATGGTGGTGGGGTGAATTACCTATGCCTTCCTGAAACTCCAGAATGGACAGGAAACGAAGTGGCTGGGCACCAAGTAAATAGCTACATCCATGGAGTACAGTACTGGGCTGATGGTTTGGAGATTTTTCCAAATGGCCATCGGTATAATGACATGCCTTGTGCTGTATGTGATGCAGCTTTTGTGTCACAATCTCTGATGATTCCTGCCAAAAGATCTTGTCCAGATGGTTGGTCTGAGCTCTATGAAGGCATCTTAATGGCTGAAAGAACAGCTGCTCACCATGAGAGTCCATCAAATTACATCTGTGTGGACAGAGACTATGAGCTTGCTATTGGTGGAGCCAAAGCGGAAAATTCTGGGTATGCCATCCCTGTGGAGATATTTTGTGGAGTTATACCATGTGGACCTTATACTGAAGGCTATGAACTGTCCTGTGTAGTATGTGCCAAATAACTGTCACACAGGCATGGTTTCATTTCTATATACTGCTTTGTAATAAATAGAATAACTGAAAGTGCACTGCATTGCAATATGTTATCATTTCTTTTTATCTTTTTTTAACTTTTGCGTATTTCACGATAATCTTTTATGTATCTCTGTAAAAGTTAGAAAGTGGTCTTTTATATGTAATTATTTTTGCTTTGTCAACTCGTTGTTAAAAATATTAAGATGCTGAGAGAATGGTGTGAGGAAATGGTATTGCTAAAAGTAATGACAAAGTTAAAAGAATGATCTAGGTCATCTAAAATATCCTAGCCTTAATGACTGTTGCAAAAGTATTCTGTCCTTTTTTGAATGGCACAACCTGTTTGAAGGTATATTGATGACTAAGTTGATAAATCTGTTCCCCATCATGCTGCATCTATAACTGAACTTCTCACACAAACAAAAGCTAAGAAACCATGTTATCTGTCAAGACTGGAGATAAACTGCATGGCTGAAAAGCTTGACCTTATGACCTACTTGTTTCTGCTATGATCAATCAATTAAAATTTATTGTAGCAGTCAAAAAGTAGATTAGTAGTCTTGACACAAAACAGATTAGTTGCAACTGACTTAAAATTGAAAATATCTGGTGTTTTTCCTTGGTACAGAAATGCTCACTCAAAAAGTTTTTTGAACACATTGACCATTTTTAGAGAGCATCTATAATCACTACAATTATGTTCCCAACCTCCACAATGATGGTAAAAGCTAAGTTGTACAGTCAATAAGAATACACCAAACAATATTATTGGGGGTTTGGTAGTCAAGCTTGTAACACTGGTAATTTTAGGTCCAGTTTAACTTCTATAGTATTTAATCTCTGCCAACTGCAGAGTTTAAGGTGGAGCATATCAATAAACCAGATTCCTGAATCAAACATTGTGGGACATAAAAGGGGTCAGCGATGATGGAGACACCAGGGAGAAAAGAAAACTAAAGAGGTAAGCTTTGGAATTTTAATCTGATGGATGTAACAGAGGTTAGCGGCTTGGATATTAGATTTGGTATAAAGGTTTGAAAGGAATTGTCATAATGTGTGGACCTTACATTCAAGATTATGAAATCTACAGTATATTGTATGCAATATGGGTAGTTTGATAATACCGCTATTTCACTTTTACAACTCATCATGAGACCTAGGCAATAGCTAGGGTGACTGCTGTGACTGATTCTGTCAAAAAGACAGTTGGAAAACTGACAAAACATGCCATTCGTGTATGACTGTTTACCATAGGTCAAATAAGATTGGCCTTACGACCTGTTCCTGATTCATAAAAACAAGTCAGAGAAATGGGCTACAATCTCTCTTGTGAAGCAGAGAAGATTAATTGGTGGATGTGTACAAGTAATCTTCTTATGGGACAAGATTTTTTGGCTCCCTTTTTACAGAAGAGTGGGCAAGACTCATAGGTTTATAATTTAGCATCATAAACATAAGTCATATAGCACCTGTAACATATCTAAAGACAAGTTGTAACTGACATACATCGAAAAGGTATTAGCTAGGAGTACTTAGGACAGAATCACTTGTGAATGTTTCTAAACATGTTTGAAAGTATATTTTCAACTGACAGCCACTGTAGTTTGGCTTCCACCTTCAAAGGATGAAAAAATAAGTCATATTAGGTTCACAACTTTGCTTTGTGGAGTTATTTTATCTCTTAATGTTTTCTTGTATTTTTCATTTGTTTTTCTATTTTCATAAAAATGCATATGTAGATACATTGTAAAGTGAGTAAATTGATATCAAATTAGTTTTATAAACTGCAATTTTATAATATGTTATGTATACATATTACTCTAGAGTGTTGTGAATAAAACCAAATGTGTACCTAATAATACTTTCTATTTTATAACTTTTATTTTTATTGCATGAATTAATTTGTATTATGAGGGGTATACTGTTGTCCCACTGAATTTGGACAGAATTTAGTTCATTTGAAATATGGTTTAGTAGTTTTCTATTCATATCCTGATTTAGCACAGGATGATTAAAAATTGAAGACATTAATTTAGTTCATCCCAAATAGTGAAATCTGTTTTGACCCAAAACTAACAACATTACAAGGCATGATCACAATAACGTGAGCGTCCAGTCCATGTCGCTGATCATGCACTAATATGATGCAGTTACGACTAAAAAACTAAATTCACCAGAAATCAGAATAAAAGAGACACATTTATGCACCCATAATATAAATACGTGCACACACATGATAACACAATACTAAAATACATAGAAACATTACAAATCATAATAACACCACCGTTACACTAAAATATAGTTAGTATGAAGCCCATATTGACTTATATAAATAGTGACCATGTAAATATATACTATCTGATAGACAAAGACATAAAGACCATGAAATTACATGAAAGTGACAGACTTATATCTAACATGCATGACATGCATTTAACCTGGAATTGCCCCAGGAATACCTGATATAACATGAAAAAATGGGAGGGAGGGTGGGAATAAAACTGTTAATTGTTCAAACTCTGGCAGTAAACTGATGGCATCCAAACCAAGGAAGACCCATGTGATGTGAATGGACGAATTAGCTTACAGGTTACATAGAGAACCAACCCTTAGCAACAGAGAGGACCCCACCAAAATAATCAGACTGGTACCCTACAATTTTTGAAGTGGATGAAAACAACACCCCAGAGCCGCGAGAGGGAGGAGCCCCCCCAGGACTGACCCCTGCTGTGCCTTAACACTGCATACGAATACCTCTACCCAGACTGACCAGTCCTAAATTGCTTTTGAGTGCATGATAAAAAGTCCTTCAGCTAAATTGACATTATAGTCCAGATGCCAAATGGGCATATTAGGTCATTACATGTTTTGTTGCTATTATGAAGATTTTTGTTGATTCAGTATCTCTGAGCTGTCCTAATGAAAACTCAGCCAGGTGCCAGCTTGGCACCCTTGAGGAATTAAAAAAACCCCGGCAGCCATAAATAATTGAAAATTCTGTTTTGACATATATCTTCACTTTTAATGTACTTAGAGACACAATCTTGGGTGTCTAAGCCTAGTTTTGGGGGTCAAGGAATCTATTTATTATCTTATGGAAGGTTAAATAGAACAGAAACATCAGATTTGCAGGATAACCTTAGCTTATTTGCCAAAAAGTTGTTTAACACTTACAAACCTTGAATATTAATACACAACCAGAACAAGTCATTGACATTTTAATGTTCCCTTAAAAATGTAAATACAATGTTTATATCCTGATTTACATTTAAATTAGTGAAACAATTTATGCTCCTTGGAGTTAATAATTTACCTTTTAATATAGAGTTAATGAGAAAAACAACCTCACCCCACGCCAGCTAGCATTGAAAAATTCCTATGCAGAGAATAATTTCTCTAATTGGTAAAATAATAGTTATCAATCTCTGGCTGTACAAAGCTGATGTAGCCAATGTTGATCTTCCCAAACATTGCATATGCTACATAAATTTGTAACAAAGTTTTTCTGGAGCACATAAAAAACCAAGAATAGTACTGTCACAACGGGAGTGGGATGTACTGAAAGGGGGACTAAAGTTGACATGTGTCATGCTTAAATGATGCCACAGCTAGTATAGATTGTACAAATTTTCTTAAATGTGTCATTGGCAAAACAGTGTTAAAAAATTGACTCATATGAACTAAAATCAAATTTCTGAACTAGATGATTCTTCTCTGGAGTATGTGATCAAAGGAATGAGAATCCACTTTGGGAAGAGATTCACAAGGTCTTAAAAAGGTAAAAGCTCAACTTTCAAAATGAAATAGATGTTTAACCCACATTTTTGGAATATTTTAATTGGTGCATCCAAATCTAAGTTTAAGGAAAAAGGACTGCATTACTTACAAAAATATCTTGTTTGTTGAGTCTGGAATTTACTTGGTCACTTTGCTATTGTGGAAAAATATAACATTAAAATAAACATAGTGTTTTTATTCACTTATCCACTCTCTCCCAAGGCGACCATGGTGAATGGAAAATACAATAGTAAGAAAGAAATTGGATAACTAAAACATTTCACAGAAAGTAATCTATACTGTCATATGCAGATTATATCTTAAAGATTACAATTTTAATAGGTAAAAATATATGCCAAGCTCAATTTTGCTGTTCTTGCCTCTTGTGTAGGGACTACTCTTCCAATCTTGAGTAAGAATGAACAGAGACTTGCAACTCACACAACACTTAAAACAATTCAATCTTTGTCTGTGATGGAAATCATAGCTCAAGGTACAAAACCATCAAGTGATCACTTGGAAATTCGACCACAGGTTTTATACCACACCTACCTATTTATCTTGCAATTCAGCTGATTAAAATTGTCTAACATATTTGAGGTACTATCTATAGCTCAGTATATAAATGAGGAGTTAAAGAAAAACAATTTAAAAGTGATACAAACAGTGACATTAAAAGTGTTTAAAGTGACTGACATTTGTGAAACAACATGAAGTAGATAAAATGCCATTAAACAATGTCCAGAGTATGTGCCTCCTGTTTTTTAGCAATTTGAATACAACAATGATCTCTGCTGCCCAATACCTTCACGCTGAGCACATCAGCTTTGTTACAAACTTCAACCTCTTACAGCTTTAACAGTTAATGCCAGGTGAAATTCTGAATCAACCAAGTCAGGATCAGAACTCTAACACTGAATCTATAAAGTGGCAGTATAACTCTTAAACCTATTAACATTTGATAAAGTTTTAGGCAAAAGAACATATTAGACCTTCATGAGAGTATATAATTATAATAAGAACTATTGATTACAAATGGAGCTAAAGAGAATGTATCAGACACACACCTTACAAAAATACCATATTGCCAACAAAATTGATACAGTTGGCTGTAGAATCAGGAGTTTCCAATTTTAAATACTCCAGAGAATTTTAACAACCAATAAAATTTTGAAGTTCTACAAGAACCAGGATGATGGTAACTGCAGTTTTTGTAGTACAGTACGTACCCGAAACTATAGAGCATATTTTGGGGGATTGTATCTATAAATACATGTATGTCAAAAGTTTTAAGGACATCTTAGGGATATATTGGTCTTAAGTATATTATTTATGAATGACACAGATTCAATAATTAACATATGTAATATATGTTAAAAATATTTTATGTAAATAATTTGGTAAAAAAAATTAATATATCTGAAGCTATGCACATGATGAAAAAGATTATTGAAACTGAATACAATATAGCAATTAAAATGAGACCTTGACCCAATGTAACAATAGGATCAGCAGCAGTGTCATTGCTATTGTCATCATCTTCTTGTGGCACTGCTACTACTTTAGTCTGTTTATTACAACCATGGGAACCAGCAGTACAGCTGCATAAGATTGAACATTACATCTGTGGTTTCACACATCCACACTTCCCTGGGGAGCATAGATGACTGGTTGAACATCCACACATGTGATAAATTAAAGAATGTTCACACAAATAGCAGACACACCAAAAGATAATATAACGATAAAATGTTGTAGCATTTTCATCACCATGCCATTTATATTGTGATGACTTTATCAATCCTGTATCTGGAGAGTGGAATTTTCACACACCTGTACTAGTGTACATTATTTTTCAGTGATCATAAGTTTGTTTTATTTCTTCAAAATCTGTTAGATCACGTCTGCCAGAACAAATCAATCAGTTGCACTTTGTTGTGTAGCCGGGTTCTGGTGTGAAAGAGTTGGGTTTAAACCAATATTGAAGCTACCCTCTCTTAAATTCAATATACAGTTTATTAATAATTATAAAATGAAATTCTGTTGTTCACTGTATGAAACTTTGTTACTGAAACTAAATATCTGCCACGCGGGTCTTTTAACAACAACTTTAAAATATTTTCATAACTTTGGAAAATAGCCAAGGACTACACTCTTTGAAGCAGAGAGCTACACTCTTGCTACCTTGTTGGTCCAGTCAAAGTCTGGAAGTGCCCCCAGATCAACAGGGGACAGGTCTTATATAGACATATCTGCTAGATTTTGTCTTAACTGAGGTGAAACTCAGTCAAATAACTAACAAACTTTAATAAACCATAATCCACACGTGACACATTATATCAATAATTTGATTAATTGAATTTATATCACAAATTACATTAAGTAAAATCATTTAACCAAAATGTCTAATAAACTCAAAATGTAATTAATAGATAATAATTATTTAAGAATATTTTGAAAAACCTTACCAAATACTAAAAGTTAAAAATGTATGTCCATCAAAATTTATATAAATTTATTGGCTTGTTTGTCAGAAATATGAAAGAAACCTCTAATTGCAATTTTATTTTAATCCACTCAATTCAACTCCATGCCCTTTTGTCTAAAAGTTTGTCCTAGCTTAATTTAGAAACTTGCAAACATATGTAAGCATATTATACAACAGTTCACTTTGTTCATTACTTCATACATTTTAATCAATCTCTGGTCTTTAAAATGACACTGTTTAGTGCACCTTTTTTAATATTGAATCCTAGCATTTTAATTAAATATACCTTCTAAAATTATTAATACAAATTATACAATAATTAATAAATAACATGTCACCATGTTACAGTTGAAAGTGACACTGAATGACACTCTTTGTGCAGGAAGATTTGTTTGCAGGCTCATGTTCATGTCATGTCTAACATCTGTCACTTTAACGATACTTGTCCAAGATTCTATTGATTTTAAATAAAAATTAAATTTAGGATTGCTTACTTGTCAATCATAAACCGATATGCTTCATTTTAATATAATTATATAATTTCAAAAAAGATTGTTTAGTGACAATAAATGTTTTTACAAGTATATTTTTTCTTGGTTTTAAATTTAACATTTATAACATCATTAAATGGGGGAATAAAGATCTGTAAGAAAAAGATATTTAGTTTTTATATGGCTTGACAGATACATGTATTTATATTTTATGGTTTTAGAAAACAAAAAAAAAATTATACTGAGAATAATTCATATAAAAGAATAAGAAAAAAATCTAACATGATAAAAATTCTTATATTTAAGTACAATTCTCATGCTGCAACTATAAGATTTTAGTAAATATGGCCCCTGAAACAGATGGCTGTCATATCTACATTTTGGAGTAAATGTGAAAATGACTATGTCGTTTGTGGTAAATAAATCCATATGTGGTATGGTGGAGTGGATCTCTCAATTGGCTAAATATCCAATTTTGCAAATAAAATGGAAAACATGACAATATATTGCACATGACAATGATGTAAAGATCAAAAACATTCTTGTATCAAAATATGGTGGGTGAATGTAAAAATCTGTTTAAACCTTTTATAACATAATTTATAGATTTCTTGATCCCAGAAACCTAGGCTTAGACACCAAGATTGTGTCTCTAAGTACATTAAAAGTAAAGATATATGTCAAAATTGAATTTTTCATTATTTATGACGACCATTATTATTTATTTATTTTAATTTTATTTATTTATTTTTTTTTTATTTTTTTTTTTTTTTTTTGGGGGGGGGGGGGGGTCTTTTTAAAAAATCCTCAAGGGTGCCAAGCTCGAATTCGCCTGATTTTTTTTAAGGACAGCTCAGAGGTGCTGAATCAACGAAAATAATTTATAATACCAACAAAACATGCTTTCTCACAAATCCACTGGACTGTTATGAGTATTACCAAATTATTTGTTCCTTGAGCAATTGTTAATATTGCTGAAAATTTCATCAAAATCTGTCCATAGGTTTTCGAGATATTTTGTAAACACACAAACAATAAAATGCATGTCACCAAAACACACCCTTCTTGACAGAGGTAATGAATGTTGAGATGGAACTGTTGGCAGGTGAATTAATGACAACAAAGTAACATTTTACATGAAAATACATAAACACTCAATGGTATTTCCTCAGACAGGTTCTTAATAAAAAAAACTACATTTTTATGTAAGAGTCTGCTTGTGACAGTTTATCTGTGACCCAAAGGAACCACTCGTCTCTTCGACACCATATAACATGTAACTTTCTAGTGATGACCTAGATGGTTTCTTAAACTTTAGAAGTTCTGTTGGGCATAGATTTGTACTACAGGAAACTTCTGCCTACATTTGCTGGAGGCCCAGGCAAATTTCATTTGTGATAACCTTGATAACAACAAAGTCGTACACGCATTTCGAATAATACATTTTACTGATCACACTTTCCATGTACACTCTCTGTATTTACAATCCATTCTATGCGTAAGTCAATAACAAATAGGTATAGGGTCACCTTAACTTAAAACACATTTAAGTAGAGCAAGAAATAGGGTTTGGAAGAAATTATGTAAGAGTGCATAATGTAAAGGTAACCCTATGGCAGAAAATATTTAACTTCATGGATACTTCATAAATTATGACATTATTGTTTAAAAATTCTCCGATGGGACTTAATCACTCCACATGAAGAAATACTAGAGATACTGCAAAGAAAATACTAAAATGATCCATTAAGAAAGTCAAATCACTGTAAAGCTTATATATATGGAAGCCAGATAGTAACATTGTAAAAATTTGTAATTCATGATAACAGCTTAGAAATTTTGGTTTTAAAGGGTTAAAATTTGGTTAAAAAGTTGTGATAACGAGATAAGTTTTTTTGTTTTTGTAAGGGTAGAAATTTTTATATCGTAATAATGACTTGCAAATTTTGTTTTTGAAAGTTTACAAATTTTGTAAGTTGAGATAACGAGATAAAAGTTTCATTTTTGGCAGGTTAAAAATTTCTATATCATGATAACGACTTCTGAAACTTTATTTTGAAAGGTCAAAAATTTATATGTCATGATGATGATTTACAAATTTTGTTTTTAAAGGCTTTCTGGTACACGAAAATGTTGAAATTAGTTATCATTAAATAATGCCTAATAAAATAGTAATAACATCACCCACAATTAAAAGTTTATGGTACTTATTTCACACATTATAGATGCACAGACAAGCTTACTAGAATCACCGTACACTAACAAGACAATATGCAATGATAGTCACTGAAGAGATGTAGTTATTACTTCCCAGTATAAAATTGTTCCCAAACCAAGAAACTTTTGCCAATTGTGGACAAACTGGAGGCCTACCCTAATCACCAGGGGTATATTTTGGGTTGTTTCTGGCCAAAACGACTTTGTCCCTGAATATTATGTATAACACATCATTGCTGTGACCAGTCTGGGACTGAAGGCATGTTAATCTCATCCTAGGCTGGTCCCCTAGAAGGAAAGGGCCATGGAGAGGACTGTAGTGGATTCTTTACTATACTTTAAGGCTTAGTGAGCTTCCTTTGGCGTCTGTAACTAAAAGGGGGGAAATGGTGACACTCAGTAAATTGGCATGTTCAGGAGCAATTCCTGTCCATCATTGTGTGAACCTGAAAAAGTTTTGTATGTACTTAGGGCCTGTGTAGGCCGTCCAGGGATAGATCACTATCTGGATGTCTGGGGTAGTGCCGATACCAGACATTGAAGAGTTAATAAAAATATTCAAAATTAGATAAAATTTGCAAGCAAAGTTCCCGGACCACAAAATTTGCAAAAAAAATAAAAAATAAAATAAAATAAAATAAACTCTCCCGGACTGCTGTTAGACCATCCATCAAAGTGGAACTGCCCTTTAAGCCCTTCAGAAAGCTTGAATTTTATTTACTTTTCAACTGCGGTAGGTATACCTTGAACAAGTCTACTTGTCAAACTTATTTTGTCAAAGTTGTCAGTGATAATTTGTAAATACCCATGTGTTTCATTTCTTTGGTTTAAAATTGAGTAAATATTTCCAGAGTCAGATCAAAGTTGTATCAAGAAAATAAATATTGTTGAAGTCAAATCAATATCCTGGAAATATTGACATGTTTTTCTCATGTTTTCATTTCCTCTTCGGTTATGTTTATTTTGTTTAGTCAATGTGAAGATAAATTATCTTATATTCTCACGTTTAACGATGTAAGCTTAAGTATTTACTTAAAGATAAAATGACAAAACATTTAAAAAAAAATAAGTAATTTATCTCACTAATACACCCATTCATAATTAAGAAATATATCTTGTCAGGTTGTTGAACATTTGAACGAAAAATATGAAATTGCAAAAAATATATTGGACTAAATTCAAATTAAGTTCTTTCTTTGTGTGTACATCATAGCCTCTATGTTTTTATTTTAAATAAATAAATTACTACATGTTTTGGACCACACACAGGAATATTACTTACAGGCCAAATATGCAACACACGAGGAAAAAAGTGTAAAATAAAAATACACATTTTACACAAAAGTTTCTGAAAAGAATACACCACTTTAAAATTATAAGAACTTCTTGTCATGCAATTAAAAAACAAGGCCAAAAGGGGTGTCGGTCCACTTGCATGAGCTGCAAAGCTATCAGAGACAAGAGTGGTGCACTGAGGCGGTCACCCATCAAAGTACTAATGTAGCCTATTGCTGCTTAACTTAACTTAACAGTGATGAGACAGGTACTGTTGTGCTTTTAAAGGGAATTTATTGAAATGTCCAAGGTACAATCTCTGAGGAAAATGGTAGCTGCATACTGATGGTTTATTTTATCTTTATTGATTAGTTTGGGCTGTTCTCCTCCATCTCAAAAACTTCTGGTCTTCCTGTTTACCTGTACAAAGAGTGGACTGAATGTTATACATATGTCAATAATAATAATAATAATAATTACACGCCAAAGTGATGTGACAAAGCTTTGCAAACCAAAATAAAGCAATAAAAATAATATATCAAAACAATAATAACTGGTACAACAGCAAATGGAGCTCACATTTCTTGAGGTGGTGTGGATGGAACCACTTTTCAGAGTAACTGAACTATTAAGTTATTGGACAGACATGCACATGTATCATTGCAACTGCAAAAGTTAAGCTGTCTCATACAAAGCATTTATTGATTGTAAATCTTAGCTGTAATATTAGCACACAATGTTTCATCTGTTTCTCAGTGGATGTTTTGTTCTTGGGGCATGTTATGGGGCAAGTACTCGTGTGAGCCCCACTTCTACAGCTAACTGTTACTACACCTTTGTTGTACCACATGATGCAGATGGTAAAATTAGTGGGTCCTCAGCCAATGAGATTAATCAACTTAGGAGTGAGATAACTGATTTAAGAATAAGCCTCGCCAATTTATTGCAGAAAGAAAATGAAGGTAAGCATGTGCAAATGTTAAAATATTATTTGTTGGATTAGTTTATGGCAGGATTATTAAGCAATACCAGAGACAGAAATTCCTTGACAGTCAACCTTTGGTGTTCATTTATGAATATATGTAAACCCTTTAAACTAAAATAAAGCAATTATAAAAATGACATGACTGACTGTTTTTGCATATTGTCTTGTAAATAAATATGCCAGTCGGGGGGGGGGGGGGGGGGGGGGGGGGGGAGGGGGGGTGTGTGGAGGGGGGGAGGGGTGGGGGGGGGGGGACACTGAAATACTTCTGGAGTTTGACACTGCAGTAATAACCCAGATTCCTGTTGTAGCAAAGCTAAGTTATACTACATTTAGATTGGGGTAAATGCCTGGAAGTTTGATTTTCCCAAATTATTTCATTGATTCCAAAATAAAGATATTCCTCTTACTTTCTTGAGCATTTAGAGTTTTGATCAGGATTTTCAAGAAACAAAATTATGTGATAGGCTGCATCATAGGAAACCTTACAAAACACATTCTTCAATTAGAAAGTACTCATAGAGGGCAGACCTCAATCAACACGAGGCATGAG
Source organism: Sabellastarte sp. h YS-2021 (assembly GCA_964017235.1). NCBI lineage: Eukaryota > Metazoa > Annelida > Polychaeta > Sabellida > Sabellidae > Sabellastarte > Sabellastarte sp. h YS-2021. Next base: position 153,953,245 of record OZ024929.1, on the reverse strand, counting down.
TGGCATTTCCAGGACGTTTATGCATCCCTAATATGACCTGAAACTTTTCCAAAATATAATCCTTAACTGATAGATAGAACTATCATTCAAAGGTGAAATTACTTTCTTGTAAAGTGCTCCATTTATGGTTGTCTAAGATACTATCAGTTCTTAACCCTATTCTAGTGCTTTTGAGTTAATGTAGTGTTCTACTGTACTTCTGAGTAATCTATCTAATAAACAGTTTTCAGTCTTTTGCCTGAATGGTTTGTTTGACATCTCACCACAGGTGCAGGCGTCTTAATCACTCTGATATCATTGCAAGTGGATTTGTTTTAAAAATCTCTTTATTATATATATATATTTTAATTTGTCATCATTTTGTAAAAGTGGTTTTCAAAACAAAAACCTACATAGGTACTTTTTAGGTTATTTTAAATAATAGTGGAAAATAAGTTATTTGACCAGACAAACCACAGAATAATAATTTTGCATGCATCTTTCCAGTAATGCATGGTGGAGTTAATTTTGTCAACTGGGGAAGGACTGTCTGCCCACAAAATACCACAACGATTTACAAAGGTGAGATATGGTTCTGTTTTTCTCTAATAAAAAAATATTGATTTTGTTAGGAAGAACACTGTACACAGTGTGTGACAAGTATTTAACTTGAAAACAGTCTTGCATTAAAACTGTTTGGTTCAACCATTTTCTTGTTAATTCTGCTTCTCTAAACTAGTTGAATTACTTGATGTTTATTTTGATAAAATAAAATTGTGATGTAGACCATTTCCAGTTTTCTTTTGTTTTCTTGAAGAGGTTTGTTCAGGAACCAACTGTTCAAACTGATATAAAAGTCAAGATCAGTTGCACGGACTGCATCTCATGAGATCATTGGTGCTATTGCCATTTCTAATTCTTTCAACTGTTTCTAATAGCTTTTATCGTATCAAATGGGCTTAACTTTACTTTGAATATATTGTACAGGCCATGCACTGATAGCTATCTCTACTCATACTGGTAACGAATGTAACACAGCTTTATTGGTCAAGGATATACATGCTTAATTACCAGTATCATTTATTATGTCAATACAACAGTTATACACAATTCTATATTTATGACAATTATTCAGGTATTGGAGCAAAAACAGCTAACAGCTATAATGGTGGTGGGGTGGATTACCTATGCCTTCCTGAAACTCCAGAATGGACAGGAAATGAAGTGGCTGGGCACCAAGTAAATAGCTACATCCATGGAGCACAATACTGGGCTGATGGTTTGGATATTTTTCCTAATGGTCATCGCTTTAATGACATGCCTTGTGCTGTATGTGATGTAGCTTTTGTGTCCCAATCTCTGATGATTCCTGCCAAAAGATCTTGTCCAGAAGGTTGGTCCAAACTCTACGAAGGCATCTTAATGGCTGAAAGAACAGCTTCTCATCATGAGAGTCCATCAAATTACATCTGTGTGGACAGAGACTATGAGTTTGCTACTGGTGGGGCTGGGGCAGAAGTTTCTGGGTATGCCATCCCTGTGGAAATATTTTGCGGAGTTATACCCTGTGGACCTTATGTTCAAGGCTATGAATTGTCCTGTGTAGTATGTGCAAAATAACTTTCACCCAAGTATAGTTTCATTTCTACATGCTTTGTGATAGAATAAGCTGAAAGAGCAATGCCTTGCAATATCTTAGCATTTATATTATATCCTTTTCTAACTTTTTTCCTTTCTTGAATAATCTTATATGTATCTCTGTGACGGATCTGAGATATTTATTTTTTTTTCGTTGCAAGTATGTTTTGCCAATAGGGTTTGTTCAAAATGTTAAGAAACTCAGAGAATAGTTTGAGGAAAAAATAATGATAATAATGATAAAGTAAATGAATTATTTAGGCCACCCCAAAATCCCAGCCTTTATATGTGTCAATCGATGTTTTACAAGATGGCTGTTTTAAACAGTATTCTGTCATTTTTGGCCAGACTTGTTTGGTAGTGTATTAATGACTGAGGTGAAAGAACTGCTCCCCATCAAACTGCATCTGTGTTGACAGTTTATATTATTTATGGGGGAAAGGCTTATCACAAATCATGTGATTTGTCCCCAATGAAAAGGCTAACTGTATTTCAGAAACCACGTGCCTAATGACCTGCTCCAGTCTGCTATGATTGATAAAGAAGAGACATGTCATAGCAGCCAAAATAAGTCTTAACATTTTAAAGATCAGTTATAACTGCCTCATGACCGAAAACATCTGTTGTGAGTAATTGATACAAAAGTGCTCACTCCTAAAGGCTTTTTAAAGACATGTTGAATATAATTATTGATCTACAATCCCAAAATGTACAGTAAAAAGATAAGTCATACAACCAATAGGAATATAATATATTATTGGGACAGTTGTATACTTGGAACAGGGGTGTAAGGATTGAGTGTTAGTTGTTAATGACATAATATGTGGATTCTAAATTTGGGATTATGAAATCTACAGTTTATTGTATGCGAAATTGTATGTTTAATTATACTGCTGTTTCACTTTTGCAATCCATCATTACACCTAGCCAGTTGGAAGGCTCGTGTGACTGATTTTGTTAAAAACGTGGTGAGAAAACTGACAAAACATGATATTTATTCTGAGTATAGAGATAACCCTTATGAGAAATAAGAATATCATTATAACCTGTTCCCTGCGCCAGCCCATTCTCTGTTGGGCACAGAAAATATTAATTATTTGACTTGTATGTCTAATATTCTAACAGGACAAGATTACTGGGTTACCTTTTTACAGAAGAATGCAGAGGATTAGTCACAACAATATAAATATAAGTAGCTTAAATATAAGGGATTGCACCGAAAAGGTAAGTTGTAACTGACATACGACTGATCAGTTGGTTGTCAGTACTTGGAATAGTAATGCCTACTTGCAAAAGTTTCTTAAACATGTTTTAAAGAATATTTCACCTGTGTGGCATAGCTGCTGCAAATTGGCTCCTGTCCTTCAAATGATAAGTCATTCAGCCTCAAACCTTTCTCCCGATCACAAACTTTGGGGTATTGCAGAGGCTAATTCACAACAGGTGAGTTGTTATATCTCATCATTTTTCTTGTATTTTCCCTTGTGCTTCTTTTATCATGAAAATGCATTTCGAGATATATTGTAAAATAAACAGAAATTAGTCAAATTAGTTTTTGTCGACTGCAATTTTATTATACATTAGATATATATATGTTACTGCAGAGTATTGTGAATAAAGTGAAATATATACCCAAGCTTTCATTTTCGATGTGTGAATTAATTATGTTATGAGAAGAAACTGTTATTTAACTGAAATTTCGACATGATTTAGTTCATTTGAAATATGGTTTAGCATGTTTCTATCCAGAACCTGATTTTACCTTATGATATTAAAAAAAATTGAAGACAAATTAATTTAGTTCATCTCACCTAGTGATATATGTTATGTTACGAAAACAAGTATTATGTTTAAACAAGAACATATAAAATCAACGTGGAGATGGAACTGTTGATAGATCAGTCTTTGACACTGAATTAACATTTTGCATATACTACAGTATTTGAGATGGGTATCAAAGCTATTACTACCAGCACTAATACTTAGTTGCCCAAATTGCTTATGAATAAAACAACTTATGAATCAAAAACTTGCATTTTCTTATACAAGTCCATTTGCCACAGTTTATCTGTGACTCCAATTGAACCATTCCTCTCTACGAGACCAGTACCAGTGATTGCATATATGGCTTTTCCAAATTCATAGCTTCTGTTTTGTGTAGATTTTGCAGTAAAGATTATATGGACCTTTCCATGGTGTCAATCAAAATACCGCAAATCAGCAAATATCCTGTTTACTACAATTGCAACAACCAATCATTTCCTCCGATTTTTAAAATCATCAATCTTACCTACTTTAAAATGTCTGAAATGTACATATATGTCCCCAAGCTGCCATTGTTTTGATCATTAAATTGTTTATTTATTTATTTTATAATTTTTGTCACAATAAAACACATATACTTTATTATATAATTTTTCATTCTATGCTCAATACAATCACTTATAATACATGTTATTTCTAGTATATCTTGAAATACTCAATGTTTACGTTTGATTTCCCGCCATTTTCGCCATTTGTTTGTCCGACAAGGCCTGACATGGAGACAACTAAAATACCGTAAACCAGGAAGTGGGCGTGGCCTATGGAACGGTCCATTTGCACACCATCAATCGCCAGAAATAATAACAATATGAATAGGCAATGTATATTTCATCTGGGGCGGATGTCACAAAGGGACTTAAGTCCAGATTTAGACTTAAATTTAAGACTTTGGTCTTAAATTTTGGCAACAGAATGTCAAGTCTGTGGTCTTAGACTTAGCGGATTTCACAAAGCAGCTAAGTCCATGAAATTGGTAAGTCAGTGGACTTAACTTTAAGACTGGGAGGTAGTGGGCTTAAATTTTGTAAAGAGGACTTAAATATGGCCGCCATAAAGTTTTCTCCACTTCAAAATTTGAAATGGCTGTAAATAAAGTATAACTAGAAATAGGATGCCTTGTTGATAGTAGCTGCGACATATGAATAGAAACAGGATAGCATAGAAGAACACACATTATCATGTGTAATGTCCACCCCATGAACCTTTTGCCAAAATTGTACAGTAGTCTTACAAGACCCTGTTTCATTTGTAAAATATATCAATGATGCTTAAATATCTATTAGTGCACATGTAAATTATTTCAGCTTCATGCCTTTTTGCATTGGTTGGGTCGAAAATTTGACGAAGTCACTCTATGTTGCACGGTTAAGAAGATAGAGGCAAATTTCTGTTTTTCTATTTTTGGCAAAAATTTGAAAATTCAAAATGGCCGCCATTTTTAGGAAGAGGAAAATTTTTTGAAAATTGCCAAGAATACATTTCTTAGATACCCTATGGGTCGAAAATTTCAACGAAATAACTCTATTTTGCACGGTTAAGGAGATAGAAGCAAATTTGTGTTTTTCCATTTTTGGCAAAAATTCGAAAATTCAAAATGGTCGCCATATGTGGGGAGGGGAAATTTTTTTTAAAATTGCCAAGAGTACATTTCTTAGATACCCTATGGGTCGAAAATTTTGACGAAATCGCTCTATCTCGCACGGTTAAAGAGATAGCATCAATTTTGTGTTTTGCCATTTTTGGCAAAAATTCGAAAATTCAAAATGGCCGCCATATGTGGGAAGAGGAAAATTTTTGAAAATTGCAAATAGTACATTTCTCAGATAGCTTGTGGGTCGAAAATTTCGACAAAATCGTTCTATCTCACACGGTTAAGGAGATAGAAGCAAATTTGTGTTTTGCCATTTTTGGAAAAAATTCGAAAAATCAAAATGGCTGCCATTTTTGGGGAGGGGAAATTTTTTTTAAAATTGCTAAGAGTGCATTTCTGAGATACCCTGTGGGTCAAAAATTTCGACGAAATCGCTCTATCTCACACGGTTAAGGAGATAGAAGCAAATTCGTGTTTTGCCATTTTTGGCAAAAATTTGAAAATTCAAAATGGTCGCCATTTTTGGGGAGAGGAAAATTTTTTGAAAATTGCCAAGAGTACATTTCTCAGATACCCTGTGGGTTAAAAATTTGACGAAATCGCTCTATCTCGCATGGTTAAGGAGATAGAAGGAAATTTCTGTTTTGCCATTTTTGGCAAAAAATTCGAAAATTCAAAATGGCCGCCATTTTTGGGGAGGGGAAAATTTTTTGAAAATTGCAAATAGTACATTTCTTAGATACCCTGTGGCTTGAAAATTTCGACGAAATCGCTCTATCTCACACGGTTAAGGAGATAGAAGCAAATTTGTGGGAATATTTAGGGGAATATTTTTTGAAAATTGCCAAGAGTACAATGCTCAGATACCCTGTGGGTTGAAAATTTCGACGAAATCACTCTATCATTGTGTTTTTTGCAAGCTTGGCTCACGAACTCACTTCATCCATTAATTTCTTTGCAATTTATTTATTTGAAAAATATTTCTTTCCATTTTGTAATAAAATAAGATGTATTTTGATATTATTTCATTTAAAATACTGATCACGGACAGCTTATATAAAAAGAAGAAAAAACAAAGCAAAACGGATATACGAAGTCACGTGATAGTAACATGTAGCCTCGCTTCCAACAAAATCACGAGATAAGTTCTAGTGTCAAACAAATAAACCATAAAGAAATTATGAATGAAGGGATGTCATTGTAGTACAATCTTTCATTCAACAAAAATGTGGGGCATGCGCAGACAACGATTTTTGTAGCAGACTGCAAATTAAAACATTTTGTATGTGTGCATTATGAGCATACTATGACGAAAAGAAATCTGTATGTTATAAAATAAAATGCATTTTTATATTATATCACTTTAAAATACTGATCATGGAGAGCTTATATAAAAAGAAAACAAAACGAACTAGCTTGGCTACTGAGTAAAAGATCGATTCGTGAACTTGTACATCTCATTAATATTCATGAGCTTTGCTGTGAGATTTAGTTTCGAAAGCAAGATCAAATGGCATTCATCAGGGAATATAACCCAATATAACTGCTACAAAGATATATTTCTTTTGAAAATAAGGTAATTTATTATGAATAATTTATAAAAATACTTACAGTTTGCTTGTGTTAAGTATCCGTGTTACAATATTAAAGTATAAACTCACCAGGAATATTGTGTCCGCTGCCACTTGGCTTTCACCTCACAGCAACACTTGACAAGATATTCTATATTTACAATACTACATTTATATATTTAAATACACCTGTGCTGCCAGATAATTAGCAGCAAAGGCTGACAATTTACTTTATATTTGTGACCATGCACATTGGCTGTTAGAGCTAGACTCACGCTATATTTAAAAAGGCCAGACAAACTCACTTCTGTGTCCTTGACCCCTGACCTAATTGTTGGAAAGCAGTGGATACTAAACATCGGCGCCGAAACACCGGATTTTACCACATTCCACCCCGTTCTGAAAAAAGGCCAAGGACAACTATCCTCAGGTCACCACAGACCACCCTAAATGCATCGGAATCGTATCGATGCAATCTTTTGCTCCTTTACTTTAATCCATAGAGGCGGGTTGCGTTCTCGGACATCTTCGTGAGAACTTCCGCCAAGCCTAAACCCTTCAGTTCAGCAATTCTCCTGGCTATAGCCTCAATGCCATATGGGGAGTTGAGCCTATTGTTCTGGAGCTTTCAAATATGTAGAGTCCGTTTCCAAGAGTATCTTTTCCATTGGCAATTGTTTGATGACATCATCCACTTCTATATGTCTTTCTCGCCGCAATATCAGTCCCTCCATTTGATCATTTCTCGGACTCCTCCATTGTAACAGTGTCTGTGGATTCTAGAATTTTTTGCCACATCGTCTTTCAGAACAGATGACATTACGGCCAAACACATATCGCTAGCATCCCTTGACTTATTGTCACCTTCACGGCAGTGGATCACCAATACTTTTGACCATAATTTTTTGTCAACATAGAATCGGAGTAGATCCTTCAGCACCCGTATTTGGTGGTCATTGAATTTTGAGTAGCCTTCAGAGTACTCCATGCCCATCTCGCCGATTCCTATGCAACAGGGATCCTTTTCTACAGCAGACTTTACCATATCAAGTTGTCTTTGAGAGACATACTTTGCTTCCTTTGGATGTACACCGTATGTGAAGGATAATCGGTGATCCCGTTTGTATACAACCATATCCCCCCGACTTGGTACCCCATGGCAGAAGTTACACACAGCATGTTGCAGGCGAACAGGTGTCTGTGGCATGGGCCCATTGTTCAGGATAGATTGAAGAGCAGAAAAACCTGCCACTGCCCTGATTTTGTCACGATGTAAGTGTGAGTCGACAAATCCAATCTTCTGCGATTCATCACATGACAACAACCTCTGTTTTCTTTGTTCCCACTCGCGATCACCATATCTTTCCCCAATGTCTTCCATTCGCGGTGGTAAAACTGGTTTTGGAGCTGGTTTGGCCAATACTTCTTTGAAGGTTGGTTGAGGCGGATCCTCCCATTTTTCTTCACGCACCCTGACGGCCATGAAACGGTCCATACACATTGTTCCGTCTTGCAGATGTTTGATGATTTCAGTACTGGTCATCACTGGGGGCTGATATGGATGGAAAGTTGGTGGTGGAGTGTGTTCTTCACTTTCAGGCATTGCTAAAGCGGATGTTTTTGTGACCTGTGATGTTACACTTGTGGAGGTTGATGGTTGATTCTGTGCTTCACCTAACACCTCATCCACCTGTCTGCAAAGCTCATCTGCATCCGGAACTTCTGACACATCCTGTTCTGTTTCAGGATCAAGCTCCATTGGCTGTCCTGTCGGTGCATTCTGAGCTGAAGCAGTTGCCTCCTGAACTTGAGCTAGAACGGTTTTCTTGAGAACGTTCTTCTGTCCGGCAACAAATTCAACCTTTCGGTCACTTGACTGGGTTGGCTCTTTCACCTTCTTGACCGTCAATGTGGCAGTTGTTTCAGAGGCGCTCTCTCCCAATCCAGTTATTTTTACTTCGAAGTTGGGATTTTTACCTGAACACGCTCTTCTCCTATTTGGCTTAAAACAAATGCTGCCAGGCGCCAGTGAGCCAATGATGCAACACAGTTGGGTGGACTGACTTCAGGTGTCACTGTTAAGTCTTCTTTTTTCACCCACCTGTTGAATTCGTGCATCAGCCCGCAATCTTCGTCAGTGGTAGCGATGATCATCTTTTTTGGGTCAGGGTAGAGTCTGTCCTTGCAAATTTTCGTGATCAGATCATCCAAAGATTTACACCCCAACAGATTTTGAATCGTGGTTGCAAAGTTCACAATGGATTCCATTCTCACCTCATTTGACATGAATCCCTCAGGGAGATGTCGTCCTATGACATGTCTTCTCATGTGGGATTGAGGCTTCCCACAACTCTTCATGAAACATGCCGGCCGTCTTTTGTGTTTTTTAGGGACTTCATCTTCCCTTGATGGTTCTGGAGCCCTTCTTTTCACCGGCATTTTAGCAGTGCTTGATGAAGAGTGGCCTTCCTTCCTGGGCACTTGTTTTTTTTCAGGCGTTGAACTTGTGGGCGTCCTTTTTGACTTTTTGGAGCGCACAACGGTCCATTTGTCGTGTTGTGCCATGGTGTAGCTACTTTTTGCTTGTGTCTGTCTAGCAGGCAGAGATTGTGGTTTCCTTTGAGAAGTAGCATACTCCCTCCTTGCCTGGCGAAACTCAGCTTCTTCTTGGGCAACACCAAAGATTTGTCTCGGTGCTGTTTGCCCTCTAGATTGAGATGCTGCAGCAGCTGCTGGAACCGGTGCTACTGCTATTGTAGCTGATGCAGCCGGTTGTACTGGCACTGCTGGTGTTACCTGTATGGGAGCTCCCAGGGAAGCTGATGGTGCCAACGCGGACAAACCCTGTCGAGCCATCCTGCTGCCTATGTCCCTGAGACAACGCTCCATCAGGAGAGCCTGGTTAAAAGGTTCCACCCTATTTGAAGGATGGTACACTCTTTCTCTAATTTTCTCTATGCTCGCTAAGTCAAATATCTGATGCAGCATAGAGACTACGGCTTCATCCTGTGCTGGTGTTGTTTGACCTACCGTGGATGTTAATGGCCCAACCCTTGGTACACTTGTTTGACCTACCGCTGGCACATTTGTTGTAGGTCTTATCGTGGACACTGTTTCTGGCGCCCTAGTAGCACCAGAATTTCGGTTCCACCTGGTCCAATTACTTTGTGAAGGGCCACTTACCTGTGACCTGTTGCCATCGCTGTACTGGCGACGACCACCCTCACCCAATTGGACATCGTCGCCTCGTGCGTGATGATAGTTGGAGGTTACCTGCCTGTATCTTGGATGATCATCTGCCTCCCGGCGAGGATCAGCAACCCCTCTTTCTCTCCTTACCTCCAAATCCCTAGCCTGACCTGAATAGACATCGCTCCGACGACGCTGATCCCCTGTCATGGCTGTCGATTGGTGGCCGGTAATCGCCTCTTCGACTGTGGCCACCACGACTCCTACCTTGGACAAAACGCTGTCCACGCGGCATCTGTAGAGTAAGGAAGAAATAAGACAACCCTTAAACATGTTTTCACATTGTATGCACAAGGAATGGTTTAGTATCTTATTATATCCCACAACCTGAACTGAACCATGCAACAACTATTTAAGTTTGGTAATCTGCCAGGTATTGGGGCCTCTTGCGCTCTCTTCCTGCAACATGCATTACTCTAAAGGGTCTTGGATTTCAGGCAAAGGGTTTTCTTCTAATTTATCTAATTCATCTGGGCTTATATAGTCATTACAATCTACAGAACATTCTTCGAATAACTTATCTAAACCAAGAGATTCTGTATCAGGCTCACCATTATCTTCATTTAGCCCTTGTAATAAACTTCTCCTTTTTCTCCTCAGCCAAAGTGGAACATCTTGATCTAGGCATGGTTTTAACCTGTCGTGATGTAACACATATGTCTTCTTCCTGTCTGCTATTCTGAAAAGCACTGGAGAAACGACCTCTACCACTAAGAATGTTCCCTTCCATACTTTTTGTAATTTTGGACTTTGGCCAACTTTTTTAGCGGAATCGAGTTTGTAAACTAAATCTCCGGCTTCATAAGATTGAGTTTTGAGCTTAAGGTCATAATCCCTTTTTTGACGCATTTGAGATGACTCCAATGTGTCCCTAGCCAAAGTATGTATTTGTTTTAATGTAGTTTTAAATTTAACTACATATTCAGCAGCGCTGTCATACTTCTGTTCTAGGCCCCCTATCATTATATCAATCGGTAGCATAACTTCCCTACCAAGCATCATTAAGTTAGGAGTGAAACCAATATTCCGATTAATGGTAGAACGGATTGCTCCAGCTAACTGCTGTAGGTGTTCATCCCACGTTTGTTGATTCCCACGTAAAAAACACCTAATTAACTGCAGTATTGTCCTGTTATATCGTTCTACCTGTCCATTTGAACGGGGTCTATACGGCGTTGTCCTAGTTTTAACAATTTGTAATAGATTACACACTGAAGTAAACAATTTTCCATCAAAATTTTTACCCTGGTCCGTGTGTATTTCCAAAGGACACCCAAACCTTGAGATAAACCTATCAACTACACATTTTGCTACCTCTTCGGCCCCTTGGCGAGGAAGTGGAAAACATTCTAACCACTTGGTAAACTGATCTACAATAACAAGAACATATTGATTACCTTTTTTACTTGACGTAAATGGTCCAAGAATATCGATATGCACACACTCAAGTGGTGCTCCTGCATGGTACTGTCCTAAAGGAGCCTTTGGTTTCACAGTGGCCTTCTTTTTCTGGTTATAAGCGCTGCAGGACTTAACAAATTGTTCGACATCATCTGTCAGCTTATACCATGTATAGCGGTTTTTTTATGCGAGCAATGGTTTTAGCAATACCCATGTGTCCAGTTAAAGGTATGTCATGGTTGAGTGACATTACTTTCTCTTTCAAACATTCCGGAATTATCAGTAACAATTTACCCCCTAACTGATCCTTCCAGTGATAATATAAAAGACCATTTTGAAATGAAAGGTGTGTTTTGTTTCTATAAAAGTATTTAACATCCGGGCTACAAAGGAAAAGTTTATTTTGTTCAGGTTCAATGTCATTACTAACCCAATGAATTAATTTTTTCAAACTAGAATCAGCCAATTGGGCTTCCTGCATTCTTGATGGGTATAACCAGACAACCAACTGTTTGGAGATTCATTCGGTCCATTCGACACAAGAGTTTTGATTGCTAACGGAACTACATCATCAACATCCTCATTAAATCGAGAACATTGATTATGGGCTCTCGCACAGTACTTACAACCTTTACATGGTAATTGGGACAATTCCGACCCGGCTTTATAGCAATCACAGAATGAATAATCGTCAGGAATTCTCGACATTCCATCTGCATTCCCATGTTTGATTCCGGGACGATGTACTACAGTCATATCGAACTGACTGAGTTCTTCTAACCAACGGGCTAGCTGTCCTTCGATATATTTGAATCTGAGGAGCCAAGTTAGACTGTTGTGATCAGTTCTTAACAAAAAATTCCTACCTAAAAGGTAATGCCGGAACTGTCTTGTGAACCTAACTACAGCTAATAATTCCTTCCGGGTAACACAATATTTCCGTTGTTCCGGGATTAAGACATAGCTACCATAACAGATAACTCGTTCATCTCCATCTTGAATTTGAGATAGTACTGCTCCAATAGAATGATTTGAAGCATCGGTATCTAAAACAAAGGTATCTTCCGAATTTGGATAACCTAATATCGGTGCAGAGATCATTTTCTCTTTCAGCTGATCGAAAGCTTCTTGTTCCGGTTCACCCCAGTAGAAAGTTGCACGACTACCGGTTAACTTATATAACACGGACGTCAGTTTAGCAAAATCTTGTATGTGTTCCCGATGGTAGTTCACAAAACCTAAGAATTGTTCAACTTCTTTTACCGATTTCGGTACAGGCCATGATTTCACACGCTGCACATTCTCCGGATTTACTGATACTCCATCAGAACTAACGACTCTACCGAGAAATAAAGTTTGTGTATGAAACAAGCTACACTTTTTTGGTTTTAATTTAAGGTTATGTTTCCTAAATCTCTCAAAGGTTAATTAGAGGTTTTTAGATGATCTTCAAAGTTTTTCCCAAGAATAATTACATCATCAATATAAGCGAGTACCTTATCCCAAGTTAACCCACGCAACACACACTGAATTACTCTCTGAAATGTTGCAGGCACATTACAAAGTCCAAAAGCCATTCGCTTATGTTCGAATAACCCAAACTTTGTAATAAATGCAGTTTTATGCCTATCTTTTTCGTCTATTTCGATTTGCCAGTATCCGCTGGCCATATCCAATGTTGAAAAATACTGGTTTCCAGAGAGTTGATCGATGCATTGAGAGATAGATGGTAATGGAAACAAATCTTTTTTGGTTTTGGAATTAAGACACCTATAATCAATACAGTATCTTACGGTGCCATCTTTTTTCCTAGAGGCCCAGTCTGAGGATGACTCAGTAATGACTCCTGTATCCAACATGAGTTTGAGGTTTTCCTCTTCCTCATTTTCGAACCCTAATGGAGTCCGTCGCATTGACTGCTTGACCGGCCTCTCCTCTCCAGTATCTATGACATGCTTAACTTCAGTGAAGCAACCAAGATCGTGGCCCCCTTTTGAGAAAATATCTTGGTATTGGATAAGCAAATCTTTGACCTGATTCGCCTTATCTGTGCTTAACCCTTTCATTGACCTCTCTAATAATCCTTGCAGATGCTCTGGGAGTTGTTGATGACTTTCCAGTTTTTGAATGTGAATTGTTTCATCATCCAATATTGCATCTGGAGGAATCGTATATCCTAACACATGACCTTGACGAAGAACTATATGTCTGTCAGTGTCATTCACTAACTGAATTGGTACAGATTCAGCGGTTCTCACCAGAAGGTTGGGCAATAAAGCTCCTTTATTAGAACCACTTGATATAACAACCATGTCTGTGTTCAATGGCATTTCACTTTTAACCATTATTCTTAACACAGTATTTGATGGGATATGAATTTTCTGGTCAAGAATGATCTTATGAGTGTTAAATTCATGACCATCTGGTGTTTTTAAATGTGTCATATCTTGTTCAACTCTATTGAGAGTGAACATGTATTTATTGAAATTCAAAACTGCGCCAAAGTTGCACAGAAAATCAATTCCAATAATTATAGGGCCTTTAATTGCTGCCACCAATATCTTCCATTTCATGGAAGGCTGACCTTTGAAAGAGATTGGCACATCTTCAATCAACCAGCCATACAAATCCATGCTATCACTTATTCCTGATAACTTGTATTTTTTAGTTAGGAGAGGTTTGTTGGGTAATTTTTCATACACATCAAAGCTCATTAAGCAAACATCGGCACCTGTATCCAATAAAGCTGTGGTGTGAACACCATCAACTGTACATGGAATTAAGGCACACAAATTATTATAATTTGTTTTTTTGCAGCTGTTGACATGTATATGACTGTCCACCTCTACACTCATTCAGGGGTAAAGCAGTGACTTCATGATCACCCCTTCTCAGTAGTTTAAAGGCGTAAAATGGACTTGTTGTTTCCCACCTGCCACATTTTTTGGTGGTGGTGGACTTCTGGCATTTTTATAATTTAATCCAGGGGATCTCCTAGCAGACTCATCTGATGTGTGCTCCTGCCTGTCCATTCCCCTAGATTGTCTGGATCTGGAATTTGGACTATCTTTGTCCCTTTGATCCTCTCAATAACGCCAATCCATATTATAGGATCGTTCATAGTCCTGCTTTTGGGAAGTCTGCCACCTGGGAGTATAGTTGGATCTGGGACTCCCTGGTGATGAGAAACGCTTCCTTCTGGGACAATCACGTACAAAGTGGCTTGGATCCCCACATTCATAACATCCGGGGTTCCTGCTTGGGGAATATGGACCACTTCTCTGAGGGGTCTGCTGCTTGGACATGACTTCTATGAGTTGTGTGATAGACTTGGTTAGGTCTTTGATTTCGGTTTCTGAGGCTGTGGTGGTTGACACCCTAGGCTTCTCATTGACCTTCCTTTTAGCAGTGAAGGTTCTCACTGATGGCTCATCAACTGAACTAGTTTCTGAAACGTCAGAGTCGCTGTAAACCTTTGGTTGCAAAGGCTTGACTTTCCTGACAGAGCCTTTCTTTCCAAGGATAGCTTTCTTCACTTGCTGTTCAGTCTTAACACAACTGTAAGCTTCTTCCAAAGTTGAAGGACGTTTCACACCTGCTGGAACAGCGGCGGCTTTGTCACGACAACCTTTCAGGAATGCCTCAATAAATAAAGAACTGTGCAATTCCATCTGTTTGGAATCTGGATAGGCACTCAAGATCAACTTTTGCAAACAAGCAAGATACTTCTCCAGAGTTTCATCCTCACGTTGTTCAGTTGAAAGAATCTCCCATCTTATGGTTGATGGAGAATCATTTCTTTCAAAGAACTGCTCAAATTTCAGTTTTATGCCATCAAAGGTGTCTTTGACTGTCTCTGGGAGAACACTAAAGTATTCTGCCGCTTCTTTTCTGAGACACATGGTGAAGGCGTCAACTTTATCGAGCTCTGTCCATTGCAGTCTTCTTGCATAGGCTTCGAATTGACTGACAAAACCTCGCCAGTAAGTTCCATCAAAAGACATCTTTGGCAATCTCAAATTCTTAGTCCTGTGTACCGGCCTTCTTCCAGAAGAGGAGACCGGTTCATCAGATTCTGATGGACCCTGTGAGATATACACTCATTCCTGATCGCTAGATTGATCACTCCTACAACCATCAGACACCACATTTCTGTTAGGGATCCTAGGTGAATGATACTTCACCTGGTATTGTTTCGGCCTTGATTTGTATTGGGTTGGTGTCTGCTGGTTTACACCTTTTCCCCCAATATAACGACCATCTAGTGTTTTGGAGTTTATAGTGTGAGTGATATTATCTAATGCTTTGTACTGGTTAGATTGAACAGGTGTTGATGACCTGCAATCTTTTTGGAAGGCAAACTGCAGGACTTTAGGTTCAGATTTGTTGGACACTGAATCCCTGCAGTTAGAACCCACGGCCATTACAGCTGGTTCCTTGCAATAAGTTTCGGTGTTGGGCACCTTCAAACTATGTGGTTCCAACAGATCTAATCCTGTCCACTCCAGGTCTTTTTCCCAACCTGAAGGCATAATGTAATCCTCATCGAAATTACATTTCATGCTATTGATACTGTCTTTTATTCTTCTTTTAAGAATTCCAGAACGGCTTTTGAAGTAGTCGTTCATAAAAGACAGATTTTGCTCCTTCATTGCCTGAGCCTTGACTAAGAGATGATCTCCTTCTTCCTGCATGTCCCTGATGCGTCTGTTTTGCTCTTCATCTTCCCTGAGATATCTGACAAGGAATGACTCCTTCTCAGACTTCAGTTCAGATATTAAAATATTATTCACCCACAAAAATTCAATACGGCTCCAATATATTTTAAATTTAGAATTATTGCACTTTTTTAATCACAATATATAAATTATCCACTAATTCTGACAACAGTGGACCAACATTACACAAGCAAATTCAATTCGTCGAAGCCTTATACACTGTATGAACCAGTAATTTGCCTCAAAAATCAGTTAAAACAATACATATATGGACAATAACTGATTAATATTTCATTTACAGCAATTTGGAGTCAAATTACAGTGAATTTAATGCTCAAAAATCGGCAAATTCACGTTCAAAAGTCGGCGATTTTGCGTTTATTACACGCTCGAAATTGCCGTGAATTTCTACTCAAATTAGCCAAAAAAAAAAAAAACAGTGTATAAACTCTCAACATACAACAGAATTGAATATAAATGTAATTATTGGCACCAAGTAACAGAAATGTGAGCTTTTCACACACTTCTGGTACCAATAAAGTATAAACTCACCAGGAATATTGTGTCCGCTGTCACTTGGCTTTCACCTCACAGCAACACTTGACAAGATATTCTATATTTACAATACTGTATTTATATATTTAAATACACCTGTGCTGCCAGATAATTAGCAGCAAAGGCTGACAATTTACTTTATATTTGTGACCATGCACATTGGCTGTTAGAGCTAGACTCACGCTATATTTAAAAAGGCCAGATAAACTCACTTCTGTGTCCTTGACCCCTGACCTAATTGTTGGAAAGCAGTGGATACTAAACATCGGCGCCGAAACACCGGATTTCACCACAATATTTTATAAAATCCAAATTGCTTTGATATTAATGAATTACATCTAATCTTATTTTACACGTATCCACGCTTCAAAGTTAAAATACGTGTTCTCCCTTCGAAATCTAGATTAAAATGCACAGTTTACAGATACTAACCCCTCTATTTATAAACCTTTCAACGTCACGTTTCTGGTCAGTGCAAGCTTGCCTCACAGATCTGTAAACAACGTCTTTGCGAGCGTTTTGCAAATGGGGCGATAATAGAATACTTTACAGATTTATAAACCGATACAGGTTTCTGGTAAAGACAATATTTCAAATACCCAACACATCTCGCTACGAAAATCTGCCAACGGCTTTACAAATATTTTATTTTCACTTTAAAATAGTTATAAATATTAAATGCTATGGCCACGAGAAATATATGGATGAAGACTGCAGAGGACGCTACACAAAAAGTTCTGACTGGCACATGTATATACAGACGACAAAAAATATGAAGGCAATTGATTTTCTTATTTTAAATGAAATTGTTGAATATTTGATCAAAATACTTACAGTTTGCTTGTGTGAAATATCCGTGTAACAATATTTTATAAAATCCAAATAGGTTTTATATTTCTTAAATGAACTTATAGAAGTATATGTACACTCAAAGAGTGAAGGTAATATGAGGCCACAATGGGTTTCCAGCAGTATTTTACTGTCACCTACTGTTGAGGTCTCCTTGCAATGAAAAACAAATAAAATATCAAATGCTGGTAGTTGTACACAAGGATATACGGAAATAGGTTTCCAGGAATAATTTGCAAATATATGATCCAGCAATAGTTTACTGTCACCTCACCTACTGTCTCCTAGCACTATAAAACAAATGAAATGGCTGCTACATGTATGTACAGACCACGAAAGCTTGAAGGAAGGCAATTGATTTTCTTATTTTAAATGAAATTGTTGAATATTTTATCAAAATACTTACAGTTTGGTTGTGTAAAATATCTGTTTTACAATATTTTTAGAAAATTCAAATAGATTATATATTTATAAAATGAACTACTACGACGTACTTGTCTGCTCATTCGCTGTGTACACTTCAAACTTAAAATATGTCTTCTCCCTTCAAAATCCAAATTCAAACTGCGTAGTTACAGATAAACCCCTGTACTTATAAAACTGTATTTAGAAACCTATATTACTTTTGAAAAGAAGGTAATTTTATTTCACTTTAAAATGTTTATAAATGTTAAATATTGTGGCCACAACAAATATTAATAAAGACTGCACAGGACGCAGTTGATATTTTATAAAAATACTTACAGTTAGCTAGTTTCAAATATCCATAAAACAATTATGTCTGTAACGATCTTTGCAAGTTTTTTTGCAAATGGGCAATAGTTCACAGACCTTAATTCCCAGTCCTGTCCAAAAATTTGACTCCATCTTTGGCAGAAAGCCAGCCACTGCACCCTTATTTTAAAATATTGCTTGGGGGGTAACGGTGTTGCAGTGGTAGCACACTGGTCTCTCAACTCTGAGGTCAGAGGTTCAAGCCACGGACCCTATGTGGGAGAGTTGTTAGTTTCTTACCAGTGGTCGGAAGTTTATATTTTATAGGTACAAAAATTGGACTAACTGTATGTAGTGGTTTCCTCTGGCCATAAATCTACCGGTGTAGCGCCAGATAATGTATCCCCCACAAAGTGTGTGGGGATACAAAATATGGCAAGGGGGCTGTCACAAAGTGTGTGGGGATACAAAATATGGCAAGGGGGCTGCCACATTTTGTATCCCCTGCTATATTCTGTATCCCCTTTGCCATATTTTGTACCCCTAGTTATTTATGAGCTCAATGGGAATCCATGTCTTTTATGTTGATTGGTTCACTGTCTTTATATACAAACTTTACTGGTAGTAACAATCCAACATGAACTATTAACATGGCCTGTGATGAGTACTTGGTGATTAGTCAATTGGATTTACTCAGGTCTAATGTTTCTTTGGCGCTCTAATCTCAATAGGAATCCATGTCTTTTATGTTGATTTGTTTAACTATCTTTATATTTAAACTTTATTTATTATTTTCTACTTAAATGTTACTTCTTTTTTGCTTCATTATTTGTTGATAGGATTAACTTTGTTGATTGATTCTTTTGTTGTTCCAAGACTGGTGTATTAACTGATATATTCAAGTTAGGTAACTGGTATTTTCAAGTTAGTAACGTGTACATTCAAGTTACTAACTCGAATATTCCAGTTATTAACTTGAATATTCAAGTTAACTAACTGGTATATTCAAGTTAGTGAAATAAAAAAACTTTGGCAGTCCAGAGCTTCCGTAAAACAGCACTTTATTTTCACAAAAAAAATGAAAATTACCTCTTTTAAATTACACTAATTACCACTAAAATGTAATTAAATCAGACAAGTTAATCTTATGACTTTGGTTAACAGTAATGGTCTACTAAAGAACCTACCTTTTAAAAATTATGATTATGTTAATTGTTTTGTTTTAAACATGTAAAAAATACCTTAAAAGAGTCTTACAATAATACATATTTTATCCTGTTAACTAGTCACTCAAGCACAAGTGAAACAAATCAAGTTCAAAAGTAATGCTTGAACAAAAGGTAAATCTTAACACTAATCCAGTTAACAAGTCACACACACATAGTCAAACAAATCAACTTAAAAAGAGTCTTGAAACAATAGATAAATCACAATGTAATCCAATTGCCTAATCACTCCCAAGAAGTCAAACAATCAAGTTCAAAGGAGTGGTTTAACAATAGACATCTTGTCAGCTAATGACCCTCCCACTGTCAAATAGTTAACTGTCATGGGATGAAATATGAATTCAGACTAATCCTATCAATGTATACAGCAGTAAACAACAGATATAAAAATATAGGTATAATAGTAAATAATATTATTTCAGTTGGAGAATAAAAACTACCTGTGCAAATTATAAGTGGGGCTAATATTTAGGAAGGATAAGTAAAAAAACAACTTTAAATAACAATAGCAATTCATAATCATAGGCTGTTTAATTAAAATTTCAGTACTTAAATAAACTGGTTAATTAAACAGGCTACGGGGTATGACATAATGTTTTGCTTATGTCTGTCAATTCATCTTAAAATATGCTATGGACATTCAATCTAAAAGGATCAAATTAAATTTTAGGTTTAAAAACCTTCTTGAATTTTATTTTCCTAAGTTGGGCTAATATGCCTAATATACCCATCTTAAGGTAGGCTACCCAACTTAGGATCCTAAGTTGGGCCATAGCCCATCTTAAGATGGGCTGACTCCTAAGTTGGGCTCCAACATTAGTCATCTTTTTCTTGAAAAATGATTTCCATTTAAATAGTTTATATTATATTCAGCAAAAAACCTATTTTTGGACTATATAATGCTAAATAAGCATAAATGTCCCAGCTTAAGATGGGCAAACCTGTCCCAGCCCATCAAAAGATTGGCCAGCCAATCTTAACATTGATAGCCAAACTTAGGATTTTAAGCTGGGCTAGTGACAATCTTAAGATTGGTGAAATCTTTTGGCTCCAACAATTATATATCTTTATAACTCTGCCTTACTTCCAACCCTATTCACTCTTGAGTGAATCAAATCAAAAGTTGGTCAGAAAGTGACAACTGACTTGCTTGACTGAGACCAATTAACCCAAACAATGGCAACTTAATCCTCTCCAGTTGTGTTTGTTATTTATATCCCCACCCATTACACCTCATAACTGAGAGGATACAGAATATGATGGGGATACAAAATTTGGCTGCCATATTTTGTATCCCCTTAATCCCCCTATTGTTGGGATACAAAATATGGCAGCCACATTCTGTATCCCCTAAAAGATCAAAGGGGGGATACAGAATATGGCAGGCAAACAGAATATGGCGTTACACCGGTCGTGATATGACCTTTACAGTGGTGAAAGCGACGTTAAATAATAATAATAATTAAAATAAATAAAAAATTGCTTGTAAATCCACAACAGTTTGGTGACTTTGCGTTTTCTAATTTGCATGTAAATTTTAAGAAATATTTGAAAAGAAATATCGTCGCCCCAGTTGGATATATATTTTTATATTTCTTGGAAAGTTAACATAATTGTATCCACCGGATAGCATCTGGTGGATACTATGGTTTCACTTTGTTACGCCGTCGCCGCTGCCACCACTGCAATGTGTAGAGAAATTTCACCGTTACCACTCTAATGAAAAAAATATTATAGCTAGCCCTCTCAAATTTGCAGGATATATTCATAACCATAAAATCTTGCCTGGGAATATTTTTGGCCTCATTTTGAAAAACAAGGTGGCCGCCAGCAAGGACTTTTGTTGGCCCTCTAGAGAAAAAGATATTATAGCGAGAGATCTCAAATTCGCAGGATATGTTCCTCATAACAAAATCTTGACTGGGAATATTTTTAGCCTCATTTTGAAAATGATTATTATTATTGGTCATACAGGTTTGAGATGGTAAACCAACCTATATGATATCGTGGGCTGTGAATCTTTTGGTGTGGTGAGATTTGACCTTGGACCCCTCCTTCAAGGTCAAATGAGGCTAGCCAAACTCAAAAGTGCTTATACCTCGCTTATTATCTATTGTACAGGTTTGGGATGATAGACCAACCTATAGGATATCATGGGCTGGGAATCTTTTGGTGTGATCAGATTTGACCTTGGACCCCTCCTTCAAGGTCAAATGAGGCTAGCCAAACTCAAAAGTGCTTATACCTCGCTTATTATCTATTGTACAGGTTTGGGATGGTAGACCAACCTATAGGATATCATGGGCTGGGAATCTTTTGGTGTGATCAGATTTGACCTTGGACCCCTCCTTCAAGGTCAAACGGGGATAGCCAAACTTAAAAGTGCTTACAACTTGCTTATTATCTGTTTACTGGTTTGGGATGGTAAACCAACTTATAGGATATCATGGGCTGGGAATCTTTTGATGTGGTCAGATTTGATCTTGGGCCCCTTCTTCAAGGTCAAATGAGGATGGCCAAACCTAAAAGTGCTTATAACTCGCTTATTATTGCTCGTACAGGTTTGGGATGGTAAACCAACTTATAGGAAATCATGGGCTGTGAATCTTACCTTGATTTGACCTTTGACCTTGCCATAGTGACCTTGACCTATAAAATCTTGTCCGGGCTATATCAGAAACCGTAAGGTGTAGAAAGTTGATACTTGGTAGGGACATTGGTTTGGGGGTGTAGGTGTGCAACATCATGTTTTGACCTTGATTTGACCTTTCTGTTGCCTGGCTTAGCCTTTCACTCACAAGGTCTGTACCAACTCTATATGTGACTGATTCATATCTTCTGATGAGCACGACTAAATACCTCATGAAGACTAGATGATCTGGTGGTCACAAGAAAATAAGTGGTGATCACAATAGTGATCACAACTTAGCAAAGTGACAAAAATATATTTTAATGCCCTAATAGGGGCTCCATAGAATTTGATGATGAATGTAGTACCAACTAAGCTCATGCAGTGTAAAATAGACGGTTTTAACACCAGGTGAGGTTTCTACATCAGCTGAGGAAATTATTATGTAGATCTGCATTATTAACCAGAGACTTTTAAATAACTGCGAATACACACCATCACCTGAATAGAACCGCTCCCAGAGAAACACAAATTAACAAAATCAAGGATTAGTACTAAAGCTGTGTACAATGTAAACCAGTCAAAGTTGTGACATCTTGTCACTGTATACTTTGACTGACATGTTAGTGGGGGCTTGGACTTTCTGAATTTGGTTGCAATATTGTTTTATATGTATCTGTCTTCATCCTAAAATATGGGTCTTTGTGGCTGTTTCTGCTATTTTGTAAATTTAGAAAAATAAGGAGAGGTAGGATTGTTTTTAACAAAAAGCTTTATGTTCAAAATCATGACTTCTATCATGTTGAAATTTTACCGAGGATACAAATACAATACTGATTGGCTCGGTTTGAGCTTTGTGATTTTGACACATTGTGTAGGTAATTGACAGTGAAGAGTTTCAGTGTTGGAGGAAAGTAGTACTTGTTATTATGTTACTTTGTTCATAATTCAGCAGTGTAATCTATGTAACTTCAATCTTTGAGTTTACCAGTCACATCTCACTTAAACCACCATGTGAACAGTTCCCATGGATTCAAAACACTACTTTAGAAATGTAAGTGAAGTATGTAGCCAGGAAACACTAAGAACCTCCAGTATTAATATTGTTTCACTATTTCATGGTCTCACAGTGACTATTTTAAAGGTTCAGGATATCAGTATAGCCTCTAAAAGTTTTCCGTGTTTCGTTTTCAGCTGCTATAGATATACCTTGAACAAGTCTACTTGTCAAACTTATTTGTAGATCAAAGTTGGGAGTGATACTGTATAGGCATTCATGTTTATCATTTGGTTGAAAAGTCAGTAAATATTTCTTGAGTCAGATCAAAGCAAGAAACTAAATAAATATTGTTGAAATCAAATATAATGTAAATATGGAGATAGTTTTTTCATGTTGTCAGTTCCTCTTCTGTTATGTTCATTTTGTTTAGTTTGTGTCAACATAAACAATCTCATATTTTCACTTTTAAAAGTGTAAACTTAAGTATTGACTTAAAGATATAATTACAAAATTGTTTTTTTTAAATAAATACCTTAAATCATTAACACACCCATTCATAATTAGCAAATATATTCAGTTAGTTTGTTTAACATTTGAACAATAAATGGGTAAGTGTAAAGAGAAATGGACAAAATGCAAATTAAGCTCTTTCTTCTGTATGTACATCATAGTCTTTATGTTTTTATTATAAATAAATAAATTACTACATGTTTTGGACATACAGGAATATTAGTTACAGGCCTAATATGCAACAGATGAGTAAACAAAATGTAAAAAAAAACCACACATTTTAAACAAAATACACTACTCTAAAATTATAAGAACTTCTTGTCATGCAATTCAAGAACTGAGTCTTTTAAACACCCATAGTCTTGGCTTGATAAGCTAGATTATGAATATTTATAAATTTTCATACTGTGATCTGTGACCTATGTGTTTTTAAAATCAATTCATCAAAATGTCCTAGGTACAATCTTCAGAGGAAAATTGGCAGTTGCATACTGATGGTTTATTTTATCTTGAATGATTAGTTTGGGCTATTCTCCTCCATATAAAAAATTCTGGTCATCCTATTTGCCTGTATAATGTTTTTACTGGATGTAACACTTACATGTTATGCTGCACTATTAAAAAAAAAGAATAAATACATCAACTAATATTTACAATTATAAGCAAAAATATATATAGACATAACAAACAATACAATGAACAAATAGCCAAAAAAGATCAAGATAAACAAGATAATAAGAAATGACTAGAATAAGCAAAGTGAAAAGAGCAATAAACAATAAACAACAGAGAAAACAAAATGGAAATATAAAACAGAGACTAAGTATAAAAAATATCACAGTTTAATGCTAACCAAGACTAGAGTGTCTTACAGGGAAAATAATGCACACTTTATGAAACCCCAGTAAGGCACACTTTTGAATATACAACTGAACTTTAAAGCTCCCACACATTTTATTGATAACTCAGAATTCTTTTTGGACAAAGAACTAGATAATTCAACTTATTAACTAGAATAAAAACACACTTGTTATGTCATCCTCTGGATGAAAGGGTGAATTATTTTGTGATGTACACTTTTTTAGTCTACATAAGTGTCACCTGAAATATTTATGTATCTTGTGTTATGTAGTAGAATTAGTAATTATATATTGATTTATTTCAAATTTATTGTCTTAACTTATAACATTTATCTCATGTTTCAGGCAAAACCATTGACTATTTCAGGTGTGTGAGAATTAGAACAAAAAAGTGTGCATTACCTAAATATATTGCACACTTTTAACAATAGAATAACACCACAAGTGTGTTAAATCCAAG
The DNA here is from genome assembly GCA_964017235.1 of Sabellastarte sp. h YS-2021. Lineage (NCBI taxonomy): Eukaryota > Metazoa > Annelida > Polychaeta > Sabellida > Sabellidae > Sabellastarte > Sabellastarte sp. h YS-2021. The sequence goes on along the minus strand of OZ024929.1, from coordinate 153,928,471 downwards.
TCAATAATAATTATACTAATAATAATACCAACACACCAAAGCAATGTGTCAAAGCTTTGTCATAAAGGTAAATTAAATAACAATAATAATATCAAAACAACAACATTTTGTGAAACAGCACATGGAGCTTGCATTTCTTGAGGTGGTGTGGATCGAAACCTACTTTTCAGAGTAACTGAACTATAAAATGTAAGGACAGACCTACAAATGTATCATTGCAACTGCAAAAGTTAAGCTGTCTTATACACAAACATTATTTATTGCAAATCTCAGCTGTAATATAAGCACACAATGTTTCAGTTATTTTTTAGTGGTTTTCTTGTTCTGGCAACATGTTATGGGGCAAGTACTCGTGTGAGCCCCACTTCTACAGCTAACTGTTACTACACCTTTGTTGTACCACGTGATGAAGATGGTAAAATAAGTGGATCATCAGCCAATGAGATTAATCAACTTAGGAGTGAGATAACTGATTTAAGAACAAGCCTCACTAATTTACTGCAGAAAGGAGTAAATGGTGGTGAGTATCTCTAAATGTTAGAGTGTAATCAGGGTCTGTCTGTCAGCTTGTTCACAGTATCCATGGTGTGCCAGTTACCATGTATATCTAGAAATCTTGCAATTTACACATTTATTTCCAACTTCTCAGGAACTTTTCCCACAACAACGAACTTTAAGGTAAAAATCACTATCATGTCCTGAGTCATATATTTTATGGGCAGAAGAGTGTCGCCAACCATATGGTCTGTCAAGAAGAGGGGTCTTAGGCATATAGCTGATAAATGCTTGATTAATACATTATAACATAGGTTTATACCCTTAATAACAGCTATTGCACCATCTCATCATTGTCAGGGGCTTCAATCCTTTATCAGTTGTTTGTTTGTGTGCTTAAATCACAACACAAAAGCAGGAATTGTACCGCTTGTTCCCTTCTGTGTTAATCTTTGTGAAACCTGGATAATTTTAGTTCTATTGTTTGTCATTATTTTTCACCAGTTGAAATAAAAATACAATTTAACAGCCATTTGATTATAATTTGTGCTAAATTCATTAAAATATGAAAAGAGTATGTTGGAGCAGATATTCACTGAGACAATAATACTTGAAATGTATAAATATTAAGTTTCTGTTACTCAGGATGATGATATTTGCATGCTTATTTCCAGTAACATATGGTGGAGTTAATTTTGTCAACTGGGGAAGGACTGTCTGCCCACAAAATACCACAATTATTTACAAAGGTGAGAAACTATTTTGTTTTTCTTGAATCTAAATGATGTTAGTTAAGATGCAACCTATTTCAGGTATACCTGTCTTTAGCATTAACACTCTTTTACACTAGCCCTGTAATTGGTGAAAATTTTATTCTTTAAACTGTTTCAAATCCCTGATCTTTTCAGACCTAAAGCACATGTTAAGAGTTTGGTCATTTTTATGAAATCTTTAATATTGTGATGTAGATCATCACTTTTCCCACTTAAAAAGTTTAATTCCTGAAATGATTTGGCATGCCCATATATTGTTGGTCTAAGCAATAAGTAAAGACCTGTGGGGATAATTTCAACAACACACTCACAAATTGAGTTCAACAATGATGTCATGGCAAATAGTTTGACAATAAACGAATATGAAAAAATAAATTATTCATTCCTAAAGTGATTTATTAAGCTCTTACACCAGACTCAGTAAATGTACAAGCTTGTCCTTTTCCAATGGTAATTTTTTGTCAAAAGGGTATCATTATTGTATATATTCTTCTTAGCCAGACATATTTGTTGAGTTTGTGGCAAATTAGGCTGCTAAATATCCCTGATTGTAAGCAGTTTATTATTTATGACAATCATTCAGGCATAGGAGCGAAAACAGCCCGAAACTACAATGGTGGTGGGGTAAATTATCTCTGTCTTCCTGAAAATCCAGAATGGACAGGGAATGAAGTTGCGGGACACCAAGTAAATAGCTATATCCATGGAGTAGAATACTGGGCTGATGGTTTGGAGATTTTTCCCAATAGCCACCGCCATAACGACATGCCTTGTGCTGTATGTGATATCGCTTTTGTGGCTCAATCTCTGATGATTCCTGCCAAAAGATCTTGTCCAGAAGGTTGGTCCATGCTCTACGAAGGCATCTTAATGGCTGAAAGAACAATTTCTCATCATGAGAGTCCATCAAACTACATCTGTGTGGACAGAGACTATGAGTTTGTCACTGGTGGAGCTGGGACAGAAGCTTCTGGGTATGCCATCCCTGTTTTTAATGTTTTGGAACATTACCTGGTATTATTGTTCAGTTTATAATTTACTTCTAACAAAGTTGAATGGTTAATATGGGAATAATGTTTCCTTACATTTTATGCAAACAGATTTGTGCAAAAAGGCAATATAATATGTGTCTGGATGATGTTTTATGAGGCAAAAGGGGGTATTCCTCTCTGTTGTAATTCAGCTTGCACCTTAACTCGTCACAAAACTGAAATAAACGATAAATTCAATCTTTCACCAGATCAACTTTACAGAAACAGAGCATTGTCAATTGTGTATTAAGGGGGGGTTGCAGCTTTTGTCAGTGCGCGTATTTAATGCGCAGCCAAAACGGCTTGCATTCGTATACAGCATGATGCAAACATCAGAGAGTCTTTCTCTGTGTATGCGTGGATATATGTGTGTGCTCGTGTCTGACATGTTACATTGAGGGGGAATAAAATGAAAAGGCAATTTATTCGGTAAAATCTATTAATGTTTTGACTTTATGCATTTGCTGTGTGTAGAGGGATACGGCATATTTTTTTTAATTACCGGTCTCATTTTCTCTTGAATTTTTTTCAGTCATCGAAAGTTTTATTTCTGATAAATATTTCGTATCATCAACAGGTCATTTGAGGTTTTTGGGTTGAAAACTTAGTCTCAAGAACCAGTTTTATATAAATCCATCTACATCCATAATATAACAAACAGTTGAAGAGTAAATATCTGTTAAAAACACCGTAGCCCTTGACCCCCACTTTTTATTAATTATTTTTGATTGATATTGTATGGACTTTGTTTCAATGAAATATAACAAAATTTCTAATGTTAAATTTTTTTAGAAATTACATTTTTGTCTAACATTAACTATATTCACTTGTGTTGTTCTTTAATTATCCTGTTTATTTCTTGTAAAGTTTGACGTAAACTGTGACATTAAAAAATCATATTAAAAATGGTTAAAATACGGAATGAAGAATACAAAAGGTTATGTATAGCCCTTTCTTACCTCAGCTATGTAAATTACACAAAATCTGAGAAATTAGGTATCAACTTCAAATTTCAATAAAAAGTTTTAATGATAACCCCTTACTTTTTTCAATAGTGGTGTCAAGACATCACGGCTGTCAGTCCCCCACCCCAGGGAGGATATTCGGAGCAGTGTGATGGTAGCATGAGTATTGGTCACACCTGTTACAGGCCCCCTCTTGGTCTTGAAACCTCTGTATCCTTGGAAACAGCAGGTTTTCCAGTGACCACTGGTCAGCCATTCGTGACAGTGCAAAAAGGTGGGAAAGTGCCACTTTTGAAAATGAGTTCAAATATGGGCTTAAAAATTATAAACTTTGATATGTGACTGTTTTATACTGGATTTTATGATGTGTTTTTATTCATATTTCAATTGGTCCTTTAATTTTACATAAATTTGTTATCTTGCAATCACTTCTGGAGTCATTTTCTAAATGCTCATGAACTTGGGACTGTGTGACGCTGCTGTTGATGCCTACTGAATTTATTTTCTGACAACCTCATGCTTGTTTGGCTAGTATAGTCGGGTAGAAAGGGATGGTCTTACCTATTATTTCCCTTATTTGCCATCCATTTATGCTTGCTAATACAAGCTGATATTGTCAGAGAACAGGGTGGTCAAAAGCAAAAAAAGTCAAAAGCAAAAAATAAAAATTACTACACTAGCTGCCATGAAAAGCATGTCCCTCCAATGGGAAAGAGGTGCAAATTGTAAAAATCAAGGAGACAGACATTCCCAGCACTAGTGTACAGCTGATGACGACGTCAAGTGATAGTGACAATGACAGGCAGACAATGACGGGGGTGGGTGCTTAAAAAGTTAATATGAGTGCTTCAAAGATCACAAAGCAGAAGGACTGCTCAGTCAAGAAGGGTTTATCCTCAGGTCATCATGGACCCAGGCTGCTGTTTGGTTATCCTCAGAAGATGAGCACTCATCTGGGGGTTTACAAGCGCTCATCCTGAAGGAGCTCCAGAGAGTCAACTCAAGACTAGATGCAGTAGAAGACAAAGTTCAAGATCACAGTTTTAGAAGCAGCGAACAAAGGAGTATTTCAAAGTTAAGTACACCAAAGTATTTATTACAAAACAATAAAAAAGTAAAAAGAGTAAAAAAAGTAGAAAAAGTAAGTATGTTTCTGAGTCCTCATTTGACAAAGAGGTACTTCCATCTCTGTCAGTACTCAAATCCTCCCGTGCCGTTCAAAAACAAATGGATACCAGAATAGCAGAAATAGAATCTCTCTCAAAAGTAAAAGTTAAGGACAGCAAATTGAAGTTCACATCTGGGGGTAGCCGTTCTTGCATAAAAAAATGGCCTGCCCACATGATAATGTGTTAGGGGAGCCACAAGGCAATGGATCTCCTATGACCAGTTAACTCTGACCTGATTCATTCAGGGTTTTGCAAGAAATAGTATATATTTTCCAAACTATATTTCAAACACTGAATAAATTATCCATACACACAAACACACACCCATAAAGTGTAATGCATTTCATTAAATGTGGAATTATATGCTTTCATATACAAACCTCTCAAATTACTATATTGTTTCTATTTCTGTGAACAGTTCTTTCAAATTTTGCCATATTTGATCAAATTTCTTGTTCCATTTCAACTTTGACAACAGGTCTTGTTCAAGAAATCCATTTTTAATTAATTTGTGTAACCAATATATGTTAAAATCGTTCATCTTTTAGGCTAATGTAAAAATATAATACCATAAAATTTAGAGGCCAAAATTTTTATCCAAGTTAAGATGGTTGCATTAAATTTTAAATTTAAGTTTAATTTTTGGTTTATCCAGGTATACACATTGTACCAAAGATTGTATACTTTTGGACACTCACCAGGGTTTCCTTGGAATTTTGACATAATCTGCAATTATCAGGATCAGATATTTTGCTTTTGTACAAGTAACTATTAACTCCTAAAAATTCGGTACAAAATTCTGTACTGGGACCAAATAAACAAGTTGTCATTTATTGCAAAAAAAATCAAGCTTTATATAGATTTTTCCAATTTTCTTTATCGATAATTTCAGTTAAACTTTCATTCCATGTTATTTCATTTTTGTGAGATATTTCTCAATCAAAAATGCCCAAATAAATACTTTTTGTTGAAGTTTGACTGTTCAAAATAAATTTTATACAAAATGGTATGTATGGTCTACACATTTCAAATTTTTTGTTTGTTTTGTGATGGTTAATGAATTCCGAAACTATCTTTTTAACCGTATAGTAATGAAGAAAATTTATGTTTATATCAAATTTTTGCTTAATATCATCCGTACTCAAGAATTGGCCTTATGGATCAACTACATCACCCACTACATTAATACCACTTTTTGACAATGTTTGAAAACACATATTATTTTTGCTCATGAAGTTATTGTACCAGATACTGCTTGTCAAGAAGACATCTACATTGGAACTGATCTTTTGTGATCTGTTTTGTATTAATAACTGACCACCATTCACTAACAAAGTGTAACAAGATTGTTAAGATCACCTACTGTATTTAAGAAAAAATGATACCAAATTGGTTCTTTATTAAATAGTATTTGTCTTATCCAATTTAATTTTACAGCTTTTTCAAAGTTTTGAATGTTTATCATTCGGAGACCTTCATCGATATAATCAGCACAAACAGTAGTTCTTTTTATCTTATCAGGCTTTTCACCCCATAGGTATCCAAAACATTGTAGTTATTTCTTTCAGAGTTTTTGCAGGGGTTGGAATTGCTATAAATAAATGTTTAAATAATTGCAAGATCATTGTTTTTAAAATCGTAATTCTATGCAGTGGTGTTGAAATTCTCTGTTTCCAGAGTTTTAAGATACTCCTAGCCTTATTTATGTTTTTTTTCAGATTTTATAAAAGGCATAGTATCCAATTTAGTGGAAAATTCAATGCCCAGTAACACAGAATTCTGTTCCCCCGATTGAAACCATAGGTTACATCTAGCTTATTTTTACAGTGCCTTTTTTAATCAATCCAAATTAATTTTGTTTTATCGGCATTCATTTTAAGCCCTGAAAGATTATCAAATAATTTGCAAGAAATATAATTCATGAAACAGAAAATGAAATTAAAGAACATTTAGAGAACATCTGCTATGGCATCTGAATTACTTGATGGAGGATGCCACAGACTTTTATTGGAAAGCAAAAGCAGCCCATGCTGTGCTCCTCTACAAAATGGAGAGGAACACAGTGCCATGGACGAACACAGGTCGAATTGACCCTGATCCGACATGCCCACGCCCCCAAAAAATCATCATTTTGACAAACAAAATTGGAGTGAAAGAGATTTGGAATTCAAAAACCTTGGTTTTGTAAATTATATCAGTTGGGACAGTGTCAGTTTAATAGGGATCATGAACACGGGGGTAAAATGCAGAGGCATATATTTGTTCATTTTGCTTGATTCAAGGTAAAATTGGGGCTCATTCTCATAAGAATTGTACTACTGCAAAGAGTCAGAGTTAAAATAAATTAGAGGTTTTTGTGAGGCTTTAGCATGGAATCAAGGTTTTTATGGGTAATTTGGAAAAGCCATGAACACAAAAGCTGCCACCCCCACAGAAATGTACAAAGGATATCTTAATCATGTCAGAGATATGACATAAGATTAGCATTATTTATAGAAATGATGCACTGATTAGTTTGCAAATAGTTATAAGTTTACACATAGTTAAATTTGAAAGACCGGTTCAAGTCAGTGGCATATTATTGTCAAATAACATATTCAGCATTGGCATTCAAAATTGGGTTGAGGTAACCTTAAATTGCGGTTGTACTTATTCCAAATTAAAGGGTATTATCCCCCTGACCTTATCTTATCTTTAGGTTAACTTTTGGTTTGAAATTGTTTACTTTATATAATTACACTTAATTATATTAAACCATACTAATTATGTGACTTAATGAATGTGCTATACATTATGTAAATTATTTTAAATTGTAAACTTGAATTTAATCATGTTTAGTATGTTGTGTATGAACCTCATTAAACCTATCTGTAAATTCTTATGACTTTTGGTGACCAAGTGCATGGACTGGACACTTTATATTTAATGGCTTCAGTTCTAGTAGTAGTTGTATTTACTCTTTTATTATCGTTACATATTATCTATAACATGTTTTATGTACATATAATGAACTATATACTCCGTAGAGGTGTGGGGACTGTAACTGTTCTGGGTATAAAACATCAAGATGAAGTTATTTTCAAACTTTGGTAAAATTCTTAATGTTGAAAGTATTTAGTAGTAACACCTTAATTGGCTGTGTGCGGATTTCATGTAGACACAAGAGCAATCAGAGTGTGCATACTTCTGTTAATGTCCGACAGAAAAAACCTTTAAAAATTCCTCGTTCCACATGGTGATCCAGATCACCACCAAAACTAAGCAATATCCTCATTGTGCCATTGCCGATATTTCCTGAAAATTTCATTAAGATCCATAATCCATGATTATTTGAGTTATTTTGCAAACAAACAAATGCACACAACCAAATGCATACATCTCCTTGTCAAAGTTTAATTGTATTTTCACCACGTAAACATGACAATAGTTATTTGGCTGTATATTTAATTTAAACGAAATTCATATATTGTACATATGAAAAGCATAAATTACTATTTAAGAACTATTTTCCTGTTGAAGCTGTGTTGATTCATGACACCATTCGGTATAGATAGAATGCTGTGTTTGCTTTTAGTTGCTGTATTTGAGACAGTTCAATAATATAATGATTGTTGCAGAAAGTATTCTATTCTGATAACTGGTCAATGTTGTTCACATGTGTAGTAATTGTTCAGAGGAGGGAACTCCTGTTATAGACCTTTGGAGCTTGCTACTAGTGCGACATATGGGTACAACATTCCTTGTGGAAGTAGCCATACTCTAAGGATCATGCATTCAAATCAGGGATGCAAAGTTTGACATTTAATCACTGACTCATATTTCTGGCCTTAGGTTTTAATCAAGGTCACAATAACTAGTGGTATTTAGCACCACCCTTCCCTGATATTACCTGCCAATAGAATATAAATACCACCATTAATCTTTAATTTAAGACTAAGGTTGCACTCCAAAGTATAGTTTAAAGAACCTGGGACTACTGGTAAATTGGAGGAAATAAAGGCACTGTAGTTACTGAATTTATAACATTGCTTGTTTATATCATCAGGTTGCATGGATTTCTTTTGATATTATATTTTGATGAAAATACATGCGTCAACGTATTGTGAAACAAGTTAAGTTTGATCACCTACATTGTTACTACATATGAAGTCCTAACGCACCATAAAATAAATTTGCTGAATTCTCAGATAGAATTCCTGACCAAGCTTATGTATGTGACTTCAGTTAGTGAAAGACAAGTTGTTTTTTTGCTTGCGACATAAGTTGTTATGAAATGTTGGAGTGCCATCTTTCCATTGCTACGATGAACAATATTCTCCCGGGACTTTCTGACGTGCACACATAGACCTGGCCTTACTCCCTCTGCTGGCAGATTCATTTTTTGCAAAAATCATTCAGCCATTGGACATACAGAATCCGGGAAAAAAATGCCTCCTGGTAAAAAATGCCTTCTAGAAAAAATGCCTCCTGGAAAAAATGCCTACTAGAAAGAATGCCTCCTGAATATTTTGCGACTAGGAAAAAATGCCTCCTAAGAAAAAAAAAATTCTTTTGACTTGTAAACATGTTATATTTGAAAAGTATAACATGTAATATCAAAAACATGTTATATTTCAAATATATACAGTCAAAACTAGAACATACATTATCACAAAGTACAAATTTCTTCTTGAAAGGGTATCTTTTTAACTATACTCAGGATCAGTTTCAAACCAGAATTTATGACTGTGACGTTTGTTGACGAAGTAGTTGTGGCCTTTGTGGCTTAGAATATGTATTGTCATCAAATTACAATATAGGTTATGCCCTCTGTAAGGAGGTGATTGCAGTTAGTACACTAGGAGGGGCAAAAATATAATTACAAGAGAAACAAGACAGCTGTAATGATGGAAACCAGGGGTGAGCAGCCAGCCAAAAGAGTGAGAAGAACCAGTAAAACCTTGTAAGAGAAACTTAAGTACCTTTGTACAGCTAGGAAAAATGGGCAAAAGACTGTGAACTTTTGACAGGCATTGGCCACTGTAATGTGAATCTGTAGTGTTATAATACTTTGTGATGTTGTATGTTGTAGCTTTGATTGTATATATTTGAAGTATAACATTTTTATAAGTTAAAATAATTTTTTTCTCAGGAGGCATTTATTCCTAGTCACAACATATTCAGGAGGCATTCTTTCTAGGAGGCATTTTACTTGGAGACATATTTTCTACGAGGTATTTTTTCCAGGAGGCATTTTTTCCGCACACCGGACGTACATGGCTCATTAGTCTGAACTTCCAAGAACCAAGGATATTTAAGAAAGAAGAAGCTTTGCCTCAAAGGTAGCCCTGGCAATGGATGTACATCACCTGTAGCATCACGCTGATGGGATGGTGGGTATTGTTCAGGAATAATATTGTCCGAGCTGTGTCTCTGTAAACTATAAGGGGTGGAAGTTGATCCTTAGCAGGAATATTGGTGTGACGGGTGTACTTGTGACCTTAATTTGACCTTTCATCTTACCTCTGTGATCTTACCCTCTAAAATTTTTGTTCAGGCTAAATATCAGAAACCAAAATATCCCTACCAAGAATCAACTTCTAAACGTTGATTCTTGACAGGGATATTGGTGGCTGTTCAGGTGTGTAACGTTATAAGTTACATTGGTATGACCTTTGACCTTGGCACTGTCAGAATGTTTTCTACTGCCACATTTGAGAGTTGCTGTAACTGATGACTATATGTGATTTTACCTAATTGTTTTATCTCCATTGACAGCTGTACTTGAATAAATGGAATGATTAGTTAATAATAAATTTTACAGCTTAATTTTTAGAACAAACAAATTATTTCTGTCATTGTGCTATCAAATTGTCCTATTTTTATATCCTTTGGTCTTTTCATACATTTTCTCTTTCGTCAGTGTTATTTCTTCTGTAGCTTTACTTGCACTGTCTGTTCTGAAAGACTCCTTATCTTTGTACTTTTTCACCTCTTCAATATCTCATGGTGTCTGAAATGCTATTTGCCCATACTATTGAGTATGTGCATCTATGATACTATTTCTATAATTTTATCACATTGAAAATGGAGATTGTCAGAGTTCCAAAATATATGACAATTGTAGGTCAGACACTGACACTCTAAAAGTAACAGATCCCCACCAGGGAAGTCTCAAAACTTGGCTAAGCAAAAACAGTGTAGAATGAAAAAATAAAAAAAAAATAAAAACAATAATAGTTGTCAACAGTTTGAAAAATCCACAGGAAGTGTCGGATGTGAAACACAAGTTTCTCATGTGCAGAAGATGAGGAGAATGTTAATAAAGTATCATGAAATTGTCGACAGATACTTCTGTGAAATCAATGATATCCAAGCCTATTTTCCATTAAATAATAATACATTCAAAGTGGATTATGGTTTAAATAATAATGCACTAAAGCTTTACTTTGGAAGTACTTTGCTTTAGCTTAAATAGCCGTTTAAAATTTGTTCCATCTAATTCACACTTTTTGCATACGATACCCTGATGTATTTACATTATAAAATTTATCTTTGAAATCTGAAACTTTGTCACATCATTTTATCAAGTGTGTAATCAGGTCATTTTGGTATGCCTAACAAAAGCCGCCCCAGATAATAATGTACCCAAATAGGTTTATGACTTGAATCATAATGCACTCAAATAAATTAAGCTGTACATTGGATGTGTATTGCTTTAGCTTATATATCATTGCTTAAAAGTTGTGTATGTAATATGTATATTATATAATGCACACTTTTCCAAATAAGATACCCTTACGTGCATATATATTTACATAGTAAAACTTATCTTTAAAATCTTAACCTTTGTCACACGATTTTATCAAGTATATATTCAACTTATTTTAGTCATGAATAGCACGGATTTTTCAACTATCATGATATAACTCTGAAACTGATAAAATTAGAAGAAATATTTACATATTCCGCCAAATACACCGGAGAAGTAAGACTAGTATAAAACATGATGATACTTGAAAGACCAAAACGTGAAAACCTAATGTAGAGAGGTTTATCCAGTGGTACGTGTACAATTGATTGCTCTCAATCGAATATTTTAAATTCAATCCATTATTCTAGTCTTATCACACAATTTTTAGGGAGGAGAAAACGTGAGCAGTCCTATTGATCAAACTGGGATAGATAAATCAACATTAAGTCTTTTGTTGAAGTGGTCCACATGTATGTTCTGAGTAGTTGAACTCTGACCTCAGAAATGGAAAAAATGTAAGGTTGGCAACAAACTCATCAAACCACAATTAAACTACTGTATTGCATAACATCATACTGACATATACAACAAACAGAAAATCCAGTTCAGTGTAATATTGGTTATGTCAAATGAGTATTGATTCTGGATTTTTTTACTCTTATAGTCGGCCATTGTGGGCCTGTTTCAGTTGCCCATCATGGGACAAAATGTGGAACAAAATTCAATTTAAGAGTGAATGAAACTCCCTAATTTATAATAATAGTGTAACTTCTCTTATTCAATATTGTAATCAGGTTATACAGTTTGTGTCATGAAGCTCAACGTCTAACTTTACAAGCTTTAGTTTCGTCCTCTTTATCTCCCTTTAAATAGCTATGTAGGCATTCTAGTCATTTCTGTTTGGAGCTAAATAGCCTACTTTGTGCAGACAACACAAGACAGTTCATAACCCTGTTGATAGGGTGGACATGGTAGTGCACCACATACCGCCTCCACTGGGTTAACATACCCAGATGGTTGGTTCCCTGTACTACCCGTCAGCTTCTCGAATTCTTTGTTCACACAGACATAGTTGGAAGGGCTGATGTGACCTGACCTCTCTGCCATAAGGTATCCAGTGTACTGCATCACCCATCCACCAGGGCAGGAGGTTTTGGCCGGAATCATCAGCTGCTGGTGATGATGGTGAACCTCGCATACAGAACATGGCATCCCGGTGAATATTTCACCACTTGGTATGATCTTAGCTAACTGGCAGCATAATATTCTACACCATGTATGTAGTTGTTGGCCTGATTACCTGTGACTTCATCTCCAGTCCATTCTGGATCACTGGGAAGGCATTGGAAGTCTATCCCACCACCCCTAGACTCAAACAATGCTTTTGCCCCAAAACCTGAAGAATGGAAATAACTAAAGGTCTTAATGAAATAAAAGAAAGAAATTAGGAAATAAAGTACCAAATAATAATACTGAACCTGATCAGATAGAGGGTCAAGTTTTGTTCATAAAAACTAATACAACCTGAAAATGAGAATCAGGATTTCGACAAAATTGAATGAAATTAACCCTTCTATCAGATGAAAATAATCTAGAAGTCAAAGTACTCTTTTTGAATGAAAGAACAGTAACACCAGCCAAACCGTCAAAACAGACAAAATGTCTGCATATTATGCATGTGAAATGCTTACATTTTCCATTTAAATTATCTTTCCGAACATAATGGGTTTTGTGGTAAAGTACTATGACAGAAAAGAATGTAGAATTACCATGGTAAATTCTGGATGTATTTTGTGGACATTGTGAGGTTCCCCAGTTACTGAAATGGACACCTTCACCACTATGGCCGCCATCATTATCTGGCTTTTCTTCTGGGCACACTGGAAAATCTGAAAAACGTACATTATTAACATGGTTAGAAACCACCATTTAGAAAAATTCATCGACACCTTATGTATATGTCATGACAGAACTTAAAATTTGACAGAATTTTAAATTTTGTCAACAGAACTTAAAATTCTAAGTCCTGTCGATAGAACTTAAAATCATTGGATTTCATTGGTTTCGAGGAATCTTAAGTTCTGTTGACAGAATTTGAAATTGTTGACAGAACTTAAAATAATGTTTATATAACTGTAATCAGAGAAATAAAGTAGAATATTTAATATAAAATATATAATAAAATAAGATAAATAATATATTTATTGTTAACTTTATTGGTGATTTGCCACATCTAGGATCACAGAAAATGTTAGTAAAGAAACATGAAAAGACATCTATTGAAACAATTAAACTAGCAAACACCAGTATTATTTACAAGTCTATATTTTGTTTAGACATGACATAATCGAATTACAAAATGAAGGTGAATGCCAGGAAAGGATCTATTTAATATCTGTCTTATGAATTACTTTTAATTTAGCACAAATACTAAGCCCCCTTTAAAATGTAAAATACTCACTCACTGTAAAAAAAGTTAAACAAAATATGGAGAATCACGACTTCATCAGGATTTTAAGTTTTGTCAACTCAGCTTAGAATTTGAAGTTCTGTCAAGATATTGTGACAGAATTTTAAATACGCCAGGTTCTCTCAAATTGGCACCTAAGGGACTTTGCATGTCGATAATCATCAGACATCCAATCTGCGGAATCTTTTTTTATCAGTCTAGATATGAGAGGTGCATGCCTATCAAGAACATGACCTAAATCATGTACATAAGATCAACTACAGCATCAGCTGGAGACTTTACAAAGGAAGTATTTTTGAGATCTTAGTGGAAGTCAGACATGTTGATACGGTGGTACCTTCTATATTGAACTATATTTGGAGTGTGAGCCACTTGACGAGGGAAGGCAATGGTGCATTTCATAAATGCATGATCAGATACAAAATTGCAAATTTTGACATCAACAATAGTATCCTGATCACTGGGGGATAGAATGAGGTCCAATATGTGACCATGCAGATGAGTAGGTTTATTGACTAACTGTTTCGGATCACACGAATCAAGAAAGGTAATGAATTTATAACCATCGCCAACTGGATTATCAACATGAATGTTGAAATCGCCACAGATATAATATGAAGAATTAATAGAGGAGAGGTAACCAACGAATAACATAAATTCTTCCAGAAAGTTACAGGTACATGATCCTGGAGGGCGGTAGATGCAGGCAAGCAACAATGAAGCCCGATTGACACCACCATGTTCTCAAATAACTGATAAAAAGGTGACTCTATTATATGGGGTCTGTAGGAGGATCTAACGATAAAACCAACACCACCACCAATATCCCAGGCATGAGGCTTGTGAGGAAAAATAAAATCAGGAGTTATAGACCATAAAAAGCTGTCCGAATCAAAAGGACGAATATAAGTTTACGTGAGGCACAGAAAGTCAAGGTCATTTGAAGCAACCATATCAGCTAGGAGTGGACCCTTATTCTTTACAGATCTGGCAAAACACAGAGTGTGAGCGGACCAGGGTCAAGGGACACATCTCCTCCCAGTAGCAGTAACAACATAAGCCCTCTTCTATCAACCATGGTAGAAACACAGAAATAATCGATAAGACATGTACAAAAATCGCTGCTGTGTAACACAGTAGAAGACAGATCCAGCTTCAAAAAAAATTGTTCTCAAACTCTTTTATATTTTCCTTATCAGTATCCTGATAATACAAAACAATATACGCAAAAAATATCAGAGTTTATTTTATGTAATATTCTGCTATAGGGGTGTTCCACTATGGCAATCTGATCGTAAACCTAGTTCCCTATTGGAAAAAATAAAAACATTCATGAGCCATAGATGTAAATTGAGATAGGTTTAAGCTAGGTTTCTGATGTTACAGTTTCCTGTATTTATTGAATAGGACAGATCTTGTACCGGTAAAGCAAAATTGAGACTTGTATCTCATATTTTTATTATATTTTAAGGCTTTTACAGCGATTTCTTAGAGCAGAACTGTCATGTTCTGGTTCATGAACTTCACATCCTGGTAGCTGGCCTATTTGACTAGGGAATTGCCTGAACACAAAATGTATTTATTTATTGTATTCCGGAATGAGAATAGTTTTACATTGGTGGCATACCAAAATGGAAAATACACGGCCAACCTGGCCTACCAATTACCATTTATACAACTGATCCATCATATTACAGTGACCAACACCCAAACTTTGAATGTACTTCTACTTGGCACAAAACACAATACAGAATACTCGTATGAACAGAGAGGTCTTCAGTGGCCTAGTGGTCAGCAAGTTTGACATCTAATCACAGGCTGTCACCTCTGTGTGGGTTTGACTCCCACAAGTGGCAATGCTGAGGACCTGTCCCAATCTGACCCTGGCTGTTGAACGGGATGTAAGACATAAACTTTGAACTATAATCAACAGTTGGTTGTCATTGGCAACTCTTTACTTCCGGGAATGTACCATACTATGATAACTATGATAGAAAATTCCCAGATTTATGCCAAACATTTAGGACCCGATTTCTAGTAAACATAAAAGATCAATGTGACAAGGCTCTTAATAGAGAGGTTGGGAATGTTTTTGAAACCTGTATCCCTTTTCCGTTACATTACACATTACTTTTAAACTCGAAATTTTGACTTACAAACTCGAAATTTCGAATGTCAAAATTTCGACTTTTGAAACTCAAAATTTCGAGTTTAAAAGTCAAAGTTTCGAGTTTATAAGTCAAAATTTCCAGTTTATAAAGTCAAAATTTCGAGTTTGTAAGTCAAAATTTCGACTTTTTAAACTAAAAATTTCGAGTTTATAAGTCGAAATATCGACTTTTAAACTCAGAATTTCGAGTTTGTTAGTCGAAATTTTGAGTTTAAAAGTCGAAATTTAAAATAAAAAAAGATTTCTGCTACATGACCCTTACTGGCTTCCGTAACACACAAATCAGTGACGTGTAACGTAGCGCAAACAGATAAGGGCTTCAAAAATGTTGTTCGCAACCTCTCTATTATGCCTCATTATATAATAATAATAATTACCTTCACCTTCCCGTACCAGTTTGCTCAGTAATGCTAGCTGTTCCTGCAGATTGGTGACACTGCTTTTCAGCTCGCCAACTTCATGACGTAATTGTATCACCTCTGCCGTTGTTGACACACTTGCCGAGCCGCCATCTTGGTCACGTGGCACAACAAACGTGTAGTAACAATTCTGCGTTGAAGTCACGTGTGGTTGATTTCCCGCCGTGATACATGCATGCAAAAAGATCAATACAATTGTGCAATATGGAAAACCATGTAACATATTTGCAGAATTTATACACTTCTGATATAGGTTTGTTGAATTCACTGCAAACTGTGCTGATATTTTGACACAGACTGCTGTCTTTATATGACTGCCATCCGTTTTAACTTTTTAGCATTTCATCCTTTAAAAACGCGTGTTGTTTGCATTTGAATGGGGAAAATAAATGATTGCATAGTGACAGAAAATGACACTTAATGACAGACATAAGTGGTAAATTACTGTTGACATATATATTATTTACTGTGATAACATTAATTTGGCTTTCTCTCTTTCCCATGTAGTCTTATTAAAACCCTAAAGTGGTGAATTATGTTTTGTTTGGCCAAGATGTAATCGTGATCCGATCATAAACGTACTTCCCGATTGGGAAAAATAAAATACTTCATGATCCATGGGTGTAATTTGAAATAGGTTTAAGATCTCATCCCGAAAATGCAGAGGTTATCACACATAGGTTCCTGAAAAGTTTATGATAGGTTTACTTGCCTTAAAAGGTCAACTAAGATGAAAAAGATACGTTTAAGATTTCTGTAAGATGGAAAAGATTGCTCTGCTACTGTGAAGATAGGTTTAAAATTGCTATAAGATTCAAAATAAGACTTTGCGAGTGAAAGATCGGTTTGCAATAGGTTAAGGATATGTTTAAGATGATAAAAATCTGATAAGGATCGCTAGCAGTTTAATATTGTCATAAACACGTTGGCAATGGACTTTCAATCACATCCAATTTGCCACACTTCGAGAAACTTCCATAACTTCCGTACACGATGGGTTTATATTGGCTTTAAGATAATTGTTATGAAAATCTTCTACGTTCTGATCTGGCAATTTACAGGATCAGAGCAACAACTCAACAAAGAAATTATAGGGGGTGGTTAACACACTGGCCTCCCACCTCTGCAGTCGGTGGTTCGGATCTCAGCCCCGACCCTATGTTGGAAAGTTGGTAGTTGTTTATCAATGTCTGACAGTTTACAGTACAGAATCTTGACCAGCTAGTATGTACTCGTTTCATGTGCCCTTAAAACTGTCATGATTTTACATATACAATGTTTTGCAGGCGATGTTAAACCCAAATAAATCAAATCAGCAAAGAAATTCTCAGACTGTGAAAGATATTAATCAGTCAAGTAATTGAAATTACACATTTGTATTATTACTAAACAAGAGTGACATTTAATGATCTTTCCAAATAAAGTTACAGGTTAGTAAAATGTGAATAATGCATCAGAAATATGTAGAAAAATAAAAGTTTTATCTAGGTTAGTATACACAAAGTTAAGAGGAAGACTTGACACTTAAATTGCAAACTTTTAGAGCATAAATAACAAAATACCAGTATGAGTCTCAAGAGTCATTACCAGGCACGTGGAAAGTGACTGTTTTGTAAAAGTCACTGTCTGAATGCTGTGCTAAAACACTGATGCATCATTTACAATCTCTGTTAGTCTGGTGATTCGTATCTAAAAAAAACTATCCTTTTATCTTCTTTGCTTTGATGTTATGGGGGTGTTCCACTGGAGCCGACCCTACGACTCTTGGGTCGGTTGCAAAAGTCATAGGGTCGTGGGAAAAAGCCCGTGAAAATGCTGAGTCGGTTATGAAATCCACGACAGGTCAGTATAGTTATGGACAGGATGTGATGAGCATCCCGACAAGACATAGGGTCGGGGACGTTTTTTGCACGGCCAGTCGTAGAAGTATTACAACAAGTCCTATACTCCTAACAGACAAGCCGCATCACAAACAGACAAGCCGTAAAGACAAACAGACAAGCCGGGAGCATGTTCCCGACCCTTCCCGACAGGACTGATTGTTTTTGTGGGTCAGTATCTAGAGTTGGGATCCAGAATCGGGATCCGTATCACACTATATAAACCCCCCTCCCCTGTGATGTGCCATTCATTTCACACTTCAAAGATGACAGAAACACATCAAGAGCAACTAATAGATCACTTGAGGGTCCTTTTGTTTTTTATTGAGTTAAATATTTTATTGTACATGATAATTTCAAGACACAGAAGACAGCAGAACCCAACACCTGCTCAGCCAGCATCACCATCACCTCCACCACCCACAAGGAGAAGGGAGCCACAGAATCCATGGGTCATGCCCTGGATACTGCAGAGAGAGGAGAGAGGTGCTATAGAACACTCTTGGACGAGTTAATCACTACTGACATACCAGGCTACAGAAACTTCACCAGGATGCAACCTGCATTTTTTATTTGATTGAAGAAAGAATCCCCACCTCAGGAAGTCAATCACCAACTTCAGGAAACCACTGGAAGTCGGGTTGAAACTGGCAGTTACTTTGAGACACTTATCCACAGGGGAAAGCTACACTTCACTGCAATACCACTGGAGGGTTGAACGAACGACCATCTGCAAATTTGTCCCCCAGATCTGCAAAGCCATTTTGAAAGAATTTCAACATTACTTGATGTGTCCCACTGAGCCTGAAGACTGGAAGAAAATTGAATAAAGATTTAGAAACAGATGGAATGTCCCCCATGCCATTTTGAAAGAATTTCAACATTACTTGATGTGTCCCACTGAGCCTGAAGACTGGAAGAAAATTGAAGAAAGATTTAGAAACAGATGGAATGTCCCCCATGCAGTCGGTGCACTAGATGGAAAACACATATATGCTATAAAGAAGCCCAAGAAGTCAGGCAGTGAATATTTAAACTACAAGGGCTACTTCTCCCTGGTACTTTTGGCTTTAGTCGATGCAAATTATAGGTTCCTGTGGGTCAATGTGGGGGCCAGTGGGTCATCATCTGATGTACAGATTTTCAACCGCAGCAAACTAAAAAGAAGAATTAAGAATGGAACCTTGGGACTATTACCACCTGAACCACTCGGACCTGGGGGGCCAGATCTACACTACTTATTGCTGGGGGACGATGCCTTTGCCTTACAGTAGATGACAACTGACCAGGGAGGAGAGAATAGCCAACTACAGGATATCCAGGGGCAGGAGGGTTGTCGAGAACTCATTTGATGGTATACTTGTCCAGAGATTCAGGGTGCTGTAGACCACCATGGAGCAGAGGCCAAAAGTTGTGAGAGACATTGTGTTAAGATGTGTGGTACTACATAACATGCTGAGAAGCCATCAGGGGGGAGCAGACAGACCACCCACACCAGCTGACAATATACAACCACCACAGGTGGACCAGGCGGAAGAGAGACATCATGAGAACTTAAGAAACCCATCAAGGGAGGCCAAATATCAACGAGACCTACTGAAAGACTACTTCAATCATGTGGGGGCTCTGGCTGGGCAGGAGGACAGAGTTTAAGAAGACTGAGGGGGAGAACATGCTGTCATCTATCAGTCCTTTTCAGGACTACCCAAATAGTCCAAGAACTTTTATTTAGCAAAGTGTGGCACAAAAAAATTTTACCAAAATTATTCCCTATCACAAACACAAATCTCTCCCAAGCCCAGTTCACCAATTTAAATATCATCTTATACAGATTTCAACCCAGTCCCTCAATTTACAAAGTTCACATCCACCACCAAAATGACCTGGGTTTATTGTAAAAAACCCTGCAAAATAGTAAAACAGAAATGATCCCATTTTAAAATAAATTCTGGCCCCCAAATATCACAAACAAAAACAATTCTAATGATCCATTTTGTGCAGAAACTAGAAAAAAAAATTTTAAATGAGATTTCCAAAAGAAAATTTTTGAATGTTTTGTTAGGTCTTGCCGTTTGTCTGTCTGTCAGTCTCTCCACACATTGAAAGCACAACTTACTTGCATGGATGTTGAGTTTCATTCAAATTTTTGTTTTGGGTGGGAGGGACGTGGATTGGCGTCTGGATCTTTGTTATTGGTTATTGGAGGGGGGGGGGGGGGGGGGGGGGGGGGGGGGCTGGACTTTTGTTTTATAAGTTTTTTTGTGGGGTTGGAGGATGGGGGTGGCTTGCTTTGGAATTCTTAGGGGACAAATTTTATTTAATTTTTATTTTACTTTCTTTCTAAATAATTTTTTAACTTTTTTTTCCATTTTTGACTATTTTTTTTGTTTTGTGGTGGAACTTTATTAATATTTGTTCAACATTCACACATTCATTTACACACTTTTTTCCTGTACTCTTGGGAAATGTAAGTGTTGGACGGTGTGCTTTTTTTTGTTTTTGGGCATAGACATTCAGGTTATTAATTGTTTTTGGAAGATTCGGGTGGCCCTTAAAAGGGCCGGTTTTGGTGCAACTTGTGCATGCTAATCCACTGATTTGGGTTGACCCTTCTGGCTGGACTGGCTGGGATGTCTTGACTGTTCTTGATGTGTGGAAGATGGCACTGGTGATGGTGCTGGTTGAAGTTGAGCGGGTGAAAATGTGTCAATCTGCTGGTACTGTAGTACACTTGGAATAGCTCCAAAGAGATTGGATAATCCAGAAGTGTTGTGTTGACTTTCCTCCTTTTGTGAAGCTGCAACTGAAGGTGGGTTGACAATCATCTGTCTGGAAATCCCAGGCTGTTGGTCATCCACAACTACGTAAGAAGTTGGCTCCTTCTCCTTCTGGCCCTTGGCATGCTGATCAATCAATCAATCAATTGTACAGCTTGTTTCAAAAAACAAAACTTAAAAATAAAAGTGAAACCTCATAAAACAGATTTCACTCCCAGCCAGTCCAGACTATCTCAAACTTAAGCTAATTTGCAAAAAAAAAATGAAAAACTTAAAATAAAAGCTGCACACCAGTTGTCTCATGACAAGTCAAAACCCAAATATACACAGATTGTCTACCGACTCGCCTTTTTATACCCACAGATTTGGAAACCAACAGGCCGTAAGAGGCAAAAATATTGCCGGCCTGTCGGTTACAGTTCCCAGCTTGTCTGTTAGTGTTACAGGCCTGTCGGTTATTTTTTATAGCTTGTCTGTTTCAGTTTCAGGCCTGTTGGTTACAAATTTTCCCAACTGTAGGACCCAGTCGGTTAAACTTATCAACTGGCCTTGAAACTTTACAGGCCTGTCGGGAACAGTTACAGGCCAGCTAAAGTTACCGACTGTACTGTAACACTTTCCGCACAGTCTGTTTGTCATCACGTACAGTCGGGGAAGTCTATATTTGGGACAAGCCGGATACTTGTTACAGACACACCTGTTTGATCAACTGACAAGCGGGGAAGTGTAACCAACAGGCCATTAAGTTAACCAACAGGCCTGTTGCTAGGTGGATGAAATTAGGGTCAGATACAAGGGTCGGTAATGGTCGTAGAAATATCAAACATGTTTGATATTTCACCGACTCTCCCCGACAGTTCGGGAAACTACAACCGACCCTAACCGACCATGTAAACATTGGTCCCGACTCTCCAAAAATGCATAGTTACCGACTGGTCGGCTCCAGTGGAACACCTGTATTACCGACAGGCCTGTTGCTAGGTGGATGAAATTAGGGTCGGATACAAGGGTCGGCAATGGTGGTAGAAATATCAAAGATGTTTGATATTTCACAGACTCTCCCCGACAGGCCGGGAAACTACAACCGACCCTAACCGACCATGTAAACATTGGTCCCGACTCTCCAAAAATGCATAGTTACCGGCCGGTCGGCTCCAGTGGAACACCTGTATTACCTTCAAATGTGCCATTCCTGTTTCTCTCCTCCTCTTCTACAATCAAAAAACCTTGTGGTAAAAATGACTCGTAGAAATAACGCCTTGCGGAAATAATACTTTGTGAAAAAAAGCCTTGTCAAGAGTCAGAGTTCGGATTTTCTTCCCATTCTCCAGCCAGGGTCATATATTCATTACTAACAGTGCTTACTGTAATTATGTAAAAAAAAAAAAATCACCTGCAGCCTGATATTTATTTTTAATATCGTTATCTGCATGTACAAGAAGTTTGCCTATTTCATTTCCATTATTGTTGATAGATTGAGCCATTATAGGATCCATTTGAAAAATAATCAATGACATATAAAATCACACTAAATTTGATTAAACGTACAATATGGTATATGTTGCCCCTATTAGGACATTGTGTTTTTTATTTTAACCTTTCTGGGTGGCTGTAATGTACTATGAAGGGCACTGGTTTTAACCAGAAACCTGCCCCAGGATCTCTATAAATTATTAGGGCCCAAAGCCAAAAACAGGCCTGTGCAGAAATTGCATATCTGGGTCTTGAATCCTGAGGACTTCATGGGTCTGATGATATGTATGATAGACTATGTCATTTCAGTTTCACAAATGAGAAACATTCCTGGAGCCAGCTCCTTCAGATGATGATCCTTGAACTTCCTGTGTTTCTTGTTATACAACTCTTTGTGCTTTATGAAATCCACGATGGTCTCTTCGTCTTCATCTGTGAGGGTTCACATTTTGACTCTTTCCCTTCTGAACCTGGACAGTATGATCTGTGAGCGTGAAGCCCTGTCTCTTCGATCTTTCATTTTGGGCCATCTCTCTCTCTCTCTCTACTGACCCATTCTTTCTCCTCTTCTAACCCCCTTTCTACATCTTGTGCTGTATCCTGAAGATCATATTGTCATCTCCTCTCTTTCTCAAGCAAAAGTTTAAACTCCTGAACCACTTGAGTTTTGGGATCTTCTTTAAAATGCTCAAAAAAAAAAAAAAAAAAAAACACCAAAAAATAACATTAATAAAGTAAATAAATAAATAAAATAAAATTTCCAGACTGTTAAACTTTCCGTAGCTAATAAACTGTTAAAATTTCCTTAGCATCTATCAGTACAAAAGTGATGAGTTTGGTATGATTTCAAGTTTTTATACCCCATATTCCCACAAAAAGTAGGAAAGTCTGGGATTTTCACACCCAAGCCAATCAGGGATTCCGGGGAATGCCACTTATAGTTTGGGAAGAGGCCGGCAAGCATTTCTGACACATCATATTTGGTCTGAGCTCAAGGTCGTGCACTTTCTGGTTGAGAACAGGCATGTCCCTGTCAGATTCGAGACGTGTGCACTCATGTCGGGAGGCTGTTACATTTTGTTGGGAAGTCTACCAGATGTTCCTGGATAAATTAAGTGGAAGATGTTTAGTCAGACATACTGCTTGAGCAGTTTGGATTGTTCCGACTTATCTGATGTATCGTGTCTCCAATATGACACCATCCCAATTTCGGGGGTTGGACAGCAAAGTCGGCAACTTTTCAAAAAAATATTAGACACATTCAATATCCTTGCAATCTTCCTAAAATTTACGAATCCCAAAACAAAACACTTTTATCTGAAAACTGGGAAACATAGAACAACCACTTTAATTAACCACACACACACCAACACAAGGTTAGTAAGTGTGCTTCACAAATAAGGATTACGCAAATACTACTGTACTCTCAGAGAGCGCTGCTTCCGGTTTATACTGCAGATTCGTTGATTGATTATGGTAGCAGAAGTTTGAATAAATTTATGTGTAGATTTTAGATTCAACATAGCTAATATTTATTGTCATTGTTTTTTCAGCCACAAATATTGATTTATCTTTTGTTTTTCCTGACCCACTCGGTAACATAGTTGCACTTAAATATAATTATCAGCATTATCCACAGAAAATTAAAATTTTGAAATTTCTTTTCCTCATTAATTTTATGTGCCGGACGTAGCTATACATACATTGTATACAAACTTAGACTTGCCCCGAGTCTTTGCTTTCTTAGTCCACTAAATCTGACATAAAACAAAATCATCATGAATCAACATGATGAATGGGAAACTTTCCGTCTGCTGCAATTTTGTCAGCCCCACATTTTTATTAAAAATGTCATTCAGTCCTCATATAATACCTAAGGCGAAAGGATTACAACGTGACTCAAATTATATTTTTAGCTTTTGTATTTACGGAAGCTCTTGGTTCTCAAAATTTATTCATGATCAATGATAAGAGACAGTTATTGTAATCAGTTTTATTCTGTTTTTCTATCATTCTGTCTGTGCATATTCTCGCCTTTATAACTTCTGTTCGTTTTATCGTTTATTATTATGAAACGGGCACCTGCGCAGTCGACGAATATGCGTGTGTGCGCATTTCGTCAGAGAAACTAATGTACGCTCTTCCAATCTACGAACATGGTTGCGCAACATAATCTCGAAAATAAACTTGAAAACAAACAAAATCAGTGAACATTGGATAAAACATCAATAATTGTTTTATAATAGAAATAAACTACTTTTGCTTGGACTTTATTGGCGATTCAATCATAAAAATACCCTCTAAATAAAGGATTTATTTGAGGTTATTTTTGTGATTGAATGTAGAAATAAACTACGTATGCGATTCGCCAATAAAGTCCGCGCATACGTAGTTTGTTTCTACAGAAATATACATACAGAAATGGCAGAGAGTTTGCAAGTTAAAAATTAAAGTTTTTATACTGTCACTGATATCCCAAAATATAGCTAAGTTAGGAAGGTTTTCCAATAAAATTTGCTTTTTTTCCCCTTTTGTTTTTGGAATATTATAATTACTTTGAAATGTATATGTTGGGGCCCAACTTAGGAGTCAGCCCATCTTAAGATAGGTTATAGCCCAACTTAGAATCCTAAGTTGGGTAGCCTATCTAAAGATGGGCTAAACCATATTAGCCCAACTTAGGATAAGTAAACTCACGAATGATTTTAAAGCTAAAATTTAACATTAAGCAGCTAGTTTAACATTAATCTATTATGTCACACACCATTGGTAGTTTTAATCACGAAATTGAGTAGAACCCTGCTTGTTTGTTTAAATACTGAAATTTCTATTATACATCATATGTTTTTGAAATATTATTTAAGATGTGTTGGGCTTATCTTATCTAAAGATTTGGTAACAGGTATTAGCTCAATCAATAATTTACATGCATATTTTTTTTTTTTTTGAATATAAAAGGACATTATTTACTTATTTTTCTACTTAAAGGGGAAAGTTTTCGACCCAGGACGAAAATCTCCTCAAATTACAAAAGTCATACATTTGAAGTCTTTATATACAAATATCAACAAACACCACAGCTTACTGGGATATAACCTATCACCTTTGACAGCACTGATAAACTCTTCCTTCTAGACTAAACAGGCATATGTTCTCAAGGAATTTTGTTACTTGATGCAGTTTTTTTACTGTTTTAAAGTACACAAACATTATTTAAATTTTCAACAGCCGATTCCCACATAAGTCCTTCTGTACACAGCAGTTGTTAATTATCTGAGATAGATGTACATTACAATGCACTTGCCATGGAACATTAGTTTATTTATTTTAGCATCACAATTGACAGAGGAATGAAGGTTCTTAAATGCTCTTTGACCCCTCGACTTTGGGCTTTAAATGTTATTTCTTTTCTTTACTTCATCATGCATTGATAGGATTAGTCTTAATTCCTTTATTGTTCCAACACTCTGTTTCAGTTTTTTTGACAATGGAAGGGTCATTGCGTCATAAGGTGTCTATTATTCAACCACTGCTTTCAACTTGATATGTTTCACTTGTGGGGGGGGGGGGGTCTGTGTGTCACGGGGCAAGCATGGTACCAATACCAGTTGCTTTTAAGCTGTAACAGGAAAAGACAAAAAGTTTAACTTAACAAATTTATTGAAATTAAAGATATTGGTTACAGTCAACTGGTATGCTTTCAATAGTACATACAATAGCACAATAATGAAACTAATCTGACCTGACCACTGTAACTGACAGTTAAGTTTGCCAACTGTATCCAGCAATTGGTCCTTTGATCTGTCCAATGTCCACTAACACACAGATATCTGTATCCTATGATTTGTTCACTTTATCCTGTGATCCTTTTGATATCCAATTTCACAAAATGTCTGTATAGAGGTATTCAGAGAGTTTGCACAACTGTACTGTCCGCTCCAAGATAAGGACAATGTCCAAAATGCAGTAAATCCTCTCTCTGGTAGAATCATAATAATAATAGTAGGATTTATTGAGCACAGATTGATACAAATCCTCTAATGTTAAGTTCAAGAAGGGATAGTCCAGGGACAGACATAGGTTGACATCTAAAAAGCGCCCGCCAGGTTATAACTAAGGTGGGGGGTATGTCAGCCTGAACAAGTGAGTCTTTAGTTGGCTTCTGAAACCATCTATTGTTTGCTGAGATCTGACAGTTTGTGGCAGCTTGTTCCATTCAGCTGGTGCAGCTACTGCAAAGCCACGTCTACCTATGTGCGTCTTAGAGCGGGTTGAGGAGACAGATAGCCTGTTGCTGCGAGAGAGACTGCTCAATCTTATTAAATCTGATAGATACGGGGGCTGTGAAAGATTGATAGCCTTGAATACCAGAAGGTTATACTTAAAGAGGATACAATGTTGAATTTGAAGCCAGTAGAGTTTTTTCAAAAAGGGTGTTACATGACTCATTTTGTCAAGTCTGAAGATGATGCTGCAAAGAGCATTCTGGACTCTCTGTAGTTTATCTATGTTGGACTTGGTTACCCCATAAAGTAAAGAGTTACAGTTGTCCAGACGACTACTGATCATAGCATTTGCCAGAAATATTGCAAACTCGACACTGATGAGTTTGCGAATTCATCGCAAATCACGAGGATGCTAGTAACATGCTTGGCAAACCTTGGCAACATGATTGTCAAAGGAGTTGTCTGAGTCGAAGATAACACCCAGATTCTTTACTTCCACATTGTTTTGGAGGAGTGGGTCAGGGAAATTTGGTGCAAGCAACTCTCTGATGGCTTTTTGACCTATGATGATAAATTCAGTTTTTTCTGGGTTTAGATGTAGCTTAACAAAAACCATCCACTCCTGTACTGACTTGAGACACTTGGTTAGCTCTTCCATGCCAGAATCAAAGTTCCTGGAGTCAGCTTCCAAGTAGATCCCAGTGACATCAGCATATGGGTGGTGAGTGACATTGAATTTGGAAATAACTTGACTGAAGGGACTAGTGTAAAGAGTGAAAAGAAGAGGACCAAGTATGGAGCCTTGTGGGACTCCAAAAGGGAGAATTACAGCCTCAGAGAAACTATCATTAATTTTTACTTTTTTATTTATGGTTTGAAAGGTACAATTTGATCCACAACAAAACAGTGCCATCTAGACCAAACCAATCATGCAAGCAGTCATATAAAAGAGAATGATCAATTGTAACAAACGCCGCAGAGAGGTCTAATAAGGTTAGGGCCACTGCCTTTCCCGAGTCCACTGAGAGAGCTATATCATTTTGAATCTTCAACAATGTGGTTTCAGTTTAGTGGGAACTGCTATAAGCAGACTGGTTGACATTTAAGAGCCCCTCGCGCGAAATAAATTCATTTAGCTGCTTTGCCACAACTTTCTCGATAAGTTTTGATATAAAAACTAAGGTTTGACACTGGCCTGTAGTTTTTGAGGATATTTCTATCAAGGCTCGGCCTCTTTTGAAGGGGGGTGACATATGCCATCATAAAACAGTTGCGGAAACTACCATCTTTGATTGAATAATTTACAATTTTAGTGAAGGGGGTGATGAGAATATTAGCACACTCCTTGACCAGTGACATTGGAATTGGGTCAAGGTCGCAAGATTTGGATGGTGAGGACTTTAGAATTTTGAGTAGGTCTTCCTCGGACAGAGGTGTGAAAGAAGACAGAGTATTTTTAGTGGAGTTGGGTCTAGTGACTGAATATGGTGTTGATGACTGCAGTGTGGATCTTATTTTAAGGATTTTATCATAGAAGAACTTACAGAAAGTGTTTGCAAGGTCGGTTTTATTTGTACAGTCTGGTAGAACAGCAACAGAGGACCTGTGTAAAATCTTTTTGAAACAGTTCCACAAAGCCTTAGGATTTCCTTGATTTTCAGCCACAATGTTGGAATAATGATTGCATTTGGACTTCTCAAGCAGGAAATTATAGTGATTGATTGCAGCCCGGTATTGGCTACGATTACGAGTTTTCATGGCGCCATGCCCGCTCGTATTTCCTCTTGAGTCATTTTGCCTTGAGGATGTCACAGTTCATGAAACCAGTCTCGGCATGTATACACTGTATATAATAAGTAAAATTCAAAGTACAGCAGATCTATCCAGACACTGTAGAAAGTTCACTCCAGCAAAAGTTCACAACACAAGCAGTTTACATCCACTTGAATATTAATTCTAAGACACAATAGCCTTCCTTATAGCTAGCGAATACTAAGTTCATGTGTGGTCACATGTACAGTCCCTATATATGGTTATGGAAATTTTAGAATCTTATAGAACTAAATGTAACATAATACCAGTCACCAGATAAAGTGAGGAAGTTCTAGAACCTACAGGTAGCTAATAGGGTTTTCCCAAATCTATTAATAGCATCACTGAGGTTAGCCTAGATGGATTTTCCCAAGTCTGTAAATAGATCAATAAACATCAGTACCACATAACACAACTCCCTTACTTCAAATGTTAATACATACATATAAAGCTTAGATAAAATCATGCAAAGACACAGTGCCCATATATGTAACAGGGGTGACTAGGCAACTGGATTAGATTGTGATATTATATTCAGAGATTACTTTGATGTTGATTTCTGTCACTTTATGATTAAGGGTATTCCCTATTGTGTAGTTCACCCACCCCAAATGAAACAAATGAACATCAATAGAATGTTGAAACAATAGGCACAAATCCAATTAAGAAATCATTCCAATGAAAGACAAATCAACATCAAAGGAATATTTTGATGGTTCTCAAGGCTCAGGAAACACAATTCATTTTAGTTTCTGCAATTAAACACTGTTTGCTGAGGTTAGATAAATTAAACATATTTGTATAAAATAAAAAGAAGAACAAAGTACTTCTGTACTACAGTCAATTAAGTTTATCAATGTTAATGTTATCTTTTTCATGAAAACTAATTTCCTTGTAAATAGTTTAAATTATATTCCACATAAAAATCATACCTAAATTTTATTATCTTAAGTCGGGCTGATATGTTCTAGCCCATCTTAAGATAGGCTGCCCAACTTAGGATCCTTAGTTGGGCTATAGCCCATCTTAAGATGGGCTGACTCCTAAGTTGGGCTCCAACATATATATTCCTTGCAGATCGAAAAACTAAAGACTATGTAGTCCTGTACATCAAATTAATTTTAATATAAATACTTGCTTTTCAATACCGAAGATATAACTAAAAAGTCCTCATTACATATTTCCCACACATAAACATTATTAAGTTGGTCTCTTTAATACTTTGTAAATGTATGTCCCTGTGGCTGTTTGTGTAGCATATCTAATCTTAATCTCAAGGCTATTATTTTTATGTGTCAGGTCACATTTCATCAAGCGTTTTGCTCTCTCAGAGTGCACCCAGTGGGCAAAGTTACATCATTTAGACATCAAAATGACAACGGACCCGATGTCAATAAACTGTCTTTTTTGATTTGGTTTGAAAGTTCTAATGACATCATTTTCACGACATCAAAATGACATTATTATCATGACATCAAAAAGATTTTTAAGATATCAAAATGACATCCTTTTTGGGAACTCTAAATGACATCATATATTATATCAAAATTAAATTCTTATGACATCCAAAACAGAAGTAATTTAAAGTTTCAAATCCACCCAAAATTACATACATCCTTTTGGGAACAGTTTCATTACAATAGGAAAACTTCCCCAATGACATATACAGAAAAAATATATCACAATGAAGAAAACAGTATTATATTGTTAATCTTTTTGATATATTTTGATATGTCTGAAGAGGGATGTTTTTTTCCTTTTATTATCCACTATTCTGTACGATTTATGGGTCCAATAGTATGAATATTTGATGAGAGAATCTGAAAAAGGATGTCAGAAAGCATCATGGGTACCAGTGAATATAACAACTGCAATCTTTAACCTGCAATATCTCAGTCATTTCTACATGAATTTTTATGTAACAAACTTGAGTAGAAGCACTGTAAGAAGACCTTTCTCATGATATATAATACATATTTGCACGTAACACAGTTTCTGAGATATTGGTGAAAAACCGGTGATTGAGGTGCCGTTGTATACAAATGAAACATATCCCACTCCGTATAACCCTCTATACTGGTCAAATACAATGTGTGGTGGATAATAAATTAAATTTTAAATTAATTAAATTTTGTTCAAATAACCCAGTAAACATTACAAACGTTTATAAACGTTTATAAACCTAAGTATCAACAGTTTAGATTAGGTTTAAAATGATGGCTCCATAAACATTTGCCTATAAACGTTTATACATAAATGTTTATAAATGTTTATATATAAACATTTATAAGCGTTCATATATAAACGTTTACAAATGTTTATAGACATGTTTAAAATCTGGAGAAATATTTCTGTAGTATATCTTGTTGTATCACTGTTGTTTGAAGCCATCATTACATTCTAAGTAGATATATAGAAGTATATTATTTGATGACATTATATACTTTTATATCTGTACTTAGAATATAATGATAGCTTCAAACAACAGTGATACAGTAAGATATGGTAACAGAAATATTTCTCCAGTTTCTCTCAAAATGGCTGTGCTGATGTCATCATCCCAACTGAAAGTGAAGTTAAGATATTATTAACCCTTTGTAAAGGTTTAAAAAACATTTATAAACGTTTATAAACCAAACTAAAGTTGCTGAAACGTTTATAAACCCTTAATATTGAATAATTGTCAATATTTATGTTTATATTTGGTTTAAAAAACGTTTATAGGTTTACTAAACGTTTATAAATGTTTGTAATGTTTACTGGGTAACATAAAACTAAATTATTAAATAAAGAATTGTGTATAATAAAGAATTGGCATCAGTTTTTCAGTGGTACCTACAGAGAGTGATAAACAGGAATGTGAATATAAATTTATTGATACTTTTAGTACCCTTCATACACAGCAATTACACAACAAAACATCAGTGCCACTACATCTCAAATTCACTTTATCATGCATGTAAGAAAAGTTAACAATCACAGGTAGATCAACCTAATACTTAAATGACTGTAACCAAGAAAATGATCCAACATGTCCAGTATCGCCTGTAATTGCCACCAACAACTAGAAATTTTTAATTACCTGGAGACTGGAGTATATATCCAGTCTATTGTTGCAGTATTTCAAGTATTTTACTTCAATATAACATATTTTAAACACAAATTGACGGTTATTTGCTTTTAAAAGTGAAATAAATAAATAAAAGTGAAGTTTGTATTTTGTAATACTAATCTCATAAGCTTCATTATGTATACAGTTTGATCATTTTAGGGTCCCTTAATTGGTAATTTGCATCAAGGGTTACCAGCAGACTGTCATATGGTAATGCTGGTATTAGTTACAGTTGTTACAAAAAATCAATAGTGTCCTTGATCTAAGGGGGTGCTCCTGCCATATACATATTTAAATATTTATTTATTCAAAAATGGGGTGGTTTGTAGTACTCCAAATTGGTCTGTCACTAATGTCCTTTTTGTAAATTTTTGGTAGTAGGTAAAATCTGGAAGTGATCAAAATTCTTTTCAGTGATTAGTGATTAATCAATTGGGATTGACTGACAATTGGGATTGATGTTACACATAAACATATAACTCAAACAGACTGTATGTTAAATATGAGAAATAAGTGTTAATAATGACATCAAAATGATGTGTCAAGAAATGTTAAAGTAAAAAAAACATCTATGAACTTCATGATGTAACAGTGACATTATTGAGCCAAGAGAAAAAATATAGGGGAAGTTTGAAGAAGTCAAAAAGAAGTCACAAAAATTACCAACCTATGGGGTACATTAATCTGATGGCACAATGACATCAATATGATGTGGAGAGAAAAACATCAGATTTTGCGCAATTAAATGATGTCAAACTGACATCACATGTATGACCAACAGGTCTGTTTCCATCAAATAATGTCTCGATATCATTATGCTATCAAAATGACATCAGGTCCCAGTTTAGACCAATTATTGATATCAAAATGACGTCTTGTGCCTGGTGGGCATCTTGTTTTATATTAAGTCGAAAATTCGACTTAACATCTCATATATGTGACGTAGTATCTTGCATATATGAACTAGTATCTTGTATGTTTAATTTGTCTTGTATAGTCCACTATTAGATAGCATTACAAAGTGTTATTTTCCATATACGACTTACTAAGTCATATATTTGAGACAGTAAGTGGAATGTACAAGTTATTAACTCATTTATACAAAAATGATAATTGGTATATGCTACCTAATAGTAAATCAAAGGTGTGGGTTGTTAATTGGAAAATACGAATATTAATAATAATAATAATAAAAAAATAAATAAGTGGAAAGTGCAAGGTGCCCATGTGCGAGTTATATAGACAAGTAACTGGTATGTACAAGATATTGAGTCATATATTCGACTTACTTTAAAATACATTTGGCAGCTCAGAGTTTGTACTTGTACTCGCACAATATAAATATCCTTGGCAGATTTGGAGAAGAAGAAAGTAAAACTTTCCCTCGTGGTACTGGATACTGTTGACTGTTTGCTGCATCTATCAGACAGAACCACATTGTCTGTCGCCTGTTTACCTGGTATAGATTGATCAACACAGGATGTGTTGAATAAAATTCCTTGCTAACTAACTACAGCAATAAACAGGTAATTACATAAATAAATATAGAAAAAAAAACCCAAACAAACAAAAAACGATACAATTTCCTCTCACGAACAACAATTTTTAAAAATGGTAAAGCATGTTAGTGTGTAGACATGAGCGCATTGTAGAATTTTTATTGAGGACACGAGTGCATTGTGGATTGTTCACTCAGGGACTGAACCTGCTGGACTGGGTAAGTTAATGAAACTGAAATGTGCATCAAATAATTTACATTAAGTTGGCTTATTTAGTAAAATATCTGCATTCATAAAGTGTAGTTCATAACACGTGCAAAAGACACAACATATATAGGTCACATTAAAACATTTCTTCATTTTTTGGGAGTACACAAAAAGGCCAAATAGAAATTGTACAGCTAAACGTTAATAATAATAAGCAAAACGGCGGGACCACTCAAAAAGTATGGGAACTTTATGTTGATTTGTCTGTGCAACAGATATTCTGCTTTTAGAAAGTTCTCGTTAACAAATATGCATTTAGTGCACCAATGAAGATGTCATAAAGCTAAATTCCCACGTAAAGTTGATATTCAAGAAAGATATCAAGGCCTGACTAACAGCTATTTTTAACAGTAGATATTGCCTTGTGAACAAAGCTCAAGCAGTCCATGAAAACATGAACAAGTCAGTGAGGTCCTGTTATGATTTTGACCTTAGCTGTTAGAAAGGAACAAAAGTCTCTGACATAAGTCCAAAAAAGTGTAAAAACCTCATATTTTTGCATTCAATTCTTGCCACCTATACCTGCCAGACATACAGTCTGTAGTGTGACTTGGGCAGTAAGAAAGGCAGGCAAAGAAATGTGTAAAAATACAAATGCATAGCAGCTATAGCTAGCTTATTGGTACAGGGAAAAAGGAAAGCTGTGTTTGTATATCCTTATCAATAAATAAGGTCATTTCAGGACATGTCCATATTAAATCGACATATTGTTATGAGCTAGTTTGACCTGTTGATCATGGAAGTGAGACGATTTTAAGTGGTCAGATGCCAAAGCTGTAAATCAGTCAGTCAATGAGAAGTCATTCAGGTACTAAACAGGTGATGCTTCTTATTAAGTTGGTTCTTGGACCTGGCAAAAGAGTTTTACTATGGCTAGTGATCACTCAACTAGTGGATATTGATTTCCTCAGTAATTAATGCTGGACTCACACTGGGCTCCCGTCGCCTGCTGTCAAGAAAATTTGCAAAAATGTGGGCAACGGTACATTTGACAGGATGAGACGGTTGTAGACTTGAAGCGAAATGAGGAACAGTTATTGAAATGTGTGACGGGAAGAGGAAAATTGAAAATTTTGAAATGTTAAAAATTTTACACTTTTCCTCCCATCTTGCACTCCCTCCCAAAGGAGGTCAACGGTGATATA
Source organism: Sabellastarte sp. h YS-2021 (assembly GCA_964017235.1). NCBI lineage: Eukaryota > Metazoa > Annelida > Polychaeta > Sabellida > Sabellidae > Sabellastarte > Sabellastarte sp. h YS-2021. Next base: position 153,894,055 of record OZ024929.1, on the reverse strand, counting down.
TGGGATGAAAGACGCCTCTCAGTGAATAGTGAAGTAATTCAAAATAATGCAAGGCACAGAGAGGTTATGCAATGGGATCTGCATAAAGGCCTTTTGTGTAACTTCGCCCCATGTCACTGTCTGTTTAATCCCGTCGTGTCACTTCTCCAACTTTCCTCAACAGGAGTACTAAATCCCCGCCACTGTCTTTTGCCTCCTGTGTCTCCCTGTCTTGTCCCCCCTCAATCCGTCTCTACACTTTGTTCCTCCCGCCGAGCTAAGTGGCATTATTTTCCCCCGCATTATTTCCACCCCTCCGGCCGGATTACTTTACCTCCCTCTACGTTTCATCCTGTCTTACTCTGTTTGCTTCTGCTGAGTGTCGTATGTACAGCAGTATTGGTGTTTTCTTCATATGTACAGCAGTATTGGTGTTTTAAACCTGTATACTGAAACAATATTCTGAAGTTGTACCTGTAGAAAACATGATGATAAGGAAAAAGTGACAACTCATCTTAAGAAGTAATTTGTGGTTTCTCAGTGTAACTGATATTGTGGCTTGTCTTCATATAAAGTAAATTGTGTCTTGCGCAACAGTAATATGCAGTTATCAATGTATGTATAACCGAACATCAGTATTACATGTCTAATGTGTTGGTACTTTCTTGCAGATGTCAAACCTGTCGGACCTGTCCACCATCACCCCTGAGGCCGTAAGGCAGAATCCCAGGCTGCCAAACGAAAGAGGAGGATTCAGAGGACAGCCAGGCCTTCATCCTTCAGATTGGGCAGTGCATGATCCAGCATTCAGAGGCCACCACAAGACTGCAGGAAAGAATGGTTGAGCTCATGCAACCCATAGGTGGTGATGTCAACTGCCTCATTGAGTCCTTCCACAGGACAATGACTGCCATCTGCAAAGGCATCCACAGCTCACATTTACTAACAGCGATTACTTCACATCTTTGATTAACTGATGTATTACTGATGTCAGCAGATCTTCAAAACATCACGATCTTTTAAGGAAAATATCTTATTCTGCTTTAAACTTAACTGCCAGTGCAGCTATCTAGAAGGGTACTGAACTTCTATCTTGGAAAACTTGTAGAAGGCATCTTAATGTCAAAGCCTCCAACCTCTGAGGTGAGGGTTCAAATCCAGGGTGGTTGTTACTTGTTTGCTTGGTCCTGGTTGGAGCTATAGCAGCAGTGCAAGTACTTGACCAACTATATGTACTGGTTCACTCTACCATTACTACTACCTTTCATGATATGAACTATAAACTGATATATATCTTGTAGCAGTAATAAAATGATGTAATCTAATAGCATGTGCACTTTCATTGCACTTAATCTCACCATGCCAAAGACTCTACCATAAGGACAAAGGCTCCCTAACAAGGTGTATTATTATAAATCCAATGCCATAGCCAGGTCATAAGCCAGAGGTCAAGGTGTTGACAGGGGGGGGGGGGGGGGGGGGGGGGGGGGCAGCTCCCATAGTATAATTGAATATATGGTTTAGTTTTGTGGAAAAGTTGGCAGTTACTTACAGATTACTGCTATTGATACTGGTTTTGTACTTTTTAAATTTTTTAAAAAAAATTTATTATTATTATTATTTTTATTTTTTATTAATATTTTTTATTTTTTTTTTATTTTTTTTTTTAATTAACAGCATACCTAAGAAGACATGATGACAATGTGCAAGAAATAAAACAACAACATTTAAAAGCACGATAATTTCTTCAAAGTGTCAAGTATCACAGGTATATAATTAAAGACAGAAATATAAGTCAGGACAAATATGCATCAATTAATTTTGAGTTAGTCAACGACTTCTATAAAGTCCATAAAAAATAACAAAATCTCAGTTTTTGCTTACATATCCCACAGAAGAACACATCAGAAAACTAGATCATTTGGCTCTGTCAGGGCACAGCACCAATGTCATTATAGTATAACTTCATTAAGTCCCTCCGGGCTTTGGCCCTTTTCTTGGAGTTGTTACCACCAATGTTCCTGTTAATGTTGTGCCTATTATATCCATTCCGCCAGGCACCTGGGATCAAGTTATAATGTTGGTCCTCTCGGTTCAACATGGGAGCCTGCATAAGTGGGTAGCGGTCTCTGATGATGTTATGTAGCACACAACATGTACTAGTGCTGAGACTGGCAATCTCTGGTCTGTGCCTCATAATTGTTGCGAGCACTCGGAAGCGCATCAACATAATCCCAAAGGCATTCTCAACAACGCGTCTTGCCCGTGAGAGTCTGTAGTTGAAAATTCTCTCCTGACGCATCAGATTCCGATGACCATATGGCTTCATGAAGAACTCTTCCAGAGCAAAGGCATCATCACCAATTAGGAAAAATGGAATACCTGCAGTGTCACCAGGGAAGGGTTCAGGTTGAGGCAGGTAAAGCCTGTCAGTGGACATCCTCAACTTCAGGTCGCTGTTGTTCCATATCTGGGCATCATCCGCTGCCCCATTGGTGCCAATGTTCAACCAGATAAATTTATAGTTCACATCAACAACAGCCATTATGATGATAGAATGGAACTTCTTGTAGTTGTAAAAATCTGAACCAGCATGGGGTGGCTTCTGGATAGCAACAAGTTTTCCATCAATAGCCCCAAGAACATGATAAAAATTCCATTGCTGATGGCAGGCATTTGCAACGACATACCAGTGAGCCTCTGTATTGGGTGTCACTATGAATTACTCCCAAAATGTGTCAACAATAGCTTGGCAAACTTCCCAGACCACTTCAGATATGGTGTTTGGTGCTAACCTGAAGCCCCACTGGAGGTCGGTGAACATGCTGTCGGAAGCAAGATACTGCAAAGTCAGAGCCAACATCAGACCTGGTTCCAACTGTGCCCTGTAGTTGTTAGGTGTTCTTGCAATTGCAGGAGTGATTTGTTGCAAGATCAATTGGAATAACTCTGGGGCACATCTGGTGAAATTCCTGTAGGACCTTGGACATTTCTCTCTAAATCTCCCAAGAGGTTTTCATACAGTCCAAACCTGGGTCTTTCAAGTATCCAGCCCCTTGTCCAGATTCTTCTCTTATGTCTCCTCCTGTTTTTGGCACCTACAGCTTGCATCCACAGCCACCACATAAACTGAAGGTCATGCTGTGCAGCCATGACAATGGCATTGGCCTGAAGAAATTGTTGTAATGCTGTATCCATGGTAATGTCTCAAAATAAAAAATGACCATTCTTGACCAAAATGCCTCATATATGTATGTACCAAGGTCTACCAACAGAGAGGAACGGGCAAACAATACTGTGGTCACATGGCGGTAGGCCACGGTATGTGAGGTGAGGCAACGGGAAGCAAGCTACATCTATGTACCTAAAAGGGCCTGTAAGTGATCCCACATTGGAAGAAAGGTCGATGAGTAGAGAGAAGGGTAACAATGTAAAGGAAGAGTTATGAAGATGTAGACGAAAATGAAGCAACAGATGACAAAGTAATGGGACTCTGTGTTTTTCCCATCATTTGACAAGAGCAACGGTCACTGAATTGTAGCAATGGAGAGACAGGTGAAGTGATGGGATGGAAAAACAAGGGGACGAAAAGGCAAAAAACTTAAAGATAAATCTATCAACGTACCAAAAACGTAAAGAAACAGCTGGAGACGTGCCATTTGCAGGGGGGACAGAGACGTTGATCCATGGGATAGAGAGGTCTTCCACGTATTGGAACGGGTCTTGCAACAGCAGTCACGGTGAAGCAGAATTGTTCAACAGTTTAAACAGTAACAGACTTGGTGTGACAGCTTTCACACACGGTTCCCAAAATGAAGACAAATGCCATGGAGTATACAAACGGTGCGTGACATGGTGCAGTAGAGACGGTTTAGACGACTTTATGTTATGTAAAGTGACGGACAGTAAAAGATAGTGACTGAGTGCAAACATAGAGAAACATCCACCAACGGTAGCTTCTATAATAGTGAGCAAAGTTTCTAAACAGATGACAAAGGGTTGCAACAGTGCCTTTCACAGGATACAAAGTTGGTCCACTGAATTCAATGGTTACAGTGGCGACAGACTTAGGATGACGTGTAGCATGAACGGTTTGCTAAGTAAGGCAACATTTAGGGACAGATACAGACGGGGAATGAGGGATGAAATTTGATAGGAACCTACTTACCACGGCGCAGTTACACTTGTGGAAAGGCCAAAGATGTGTAGAAGTGGTGGCAACGGTTTTGGTGATGGTTAAGCAAAGGGAAAAATGGGTTTGCCCCCATTTGCGGGGAGGGACAGTGATCAAGTTGAAAATTGGAGGAGGAGCTCCAATTTTCCCGTTGTACACATATGGAAAGACACATAGCTCGGTGTGAGCCCGGCATAAGACTATGTTGATGTGACCTATAATATACTTCTAAAACCAAATACAACAGGAATCAAAGAAGGCTAATTTGACTTTCCTGCACAAGAATTATTAGTTTGTAATACCCCATCCACACTTTCTTATGCGCTCACTGATGCACCAACATTTAAATCTGCCCCCTTATGTGTGATACCATGTACCATTGTCTTTATTAAGTGACTATTCTAAATAAATTCTTCAAAACAACTGCATTCATGTTTCTAAAGTTTCCTGGTAAGTTGGGGATCTGTTATCTGTGCAGTTTCTATCTCAACTTACTGTATAATGATAAATTCCATCATGCTAGAACTATAGTGACCATTATTATTTTGTTTTAGATATCTATATTGTTGATTTGGGTTTACCTGTGCTGTGAATACATTTTAAAAGTCTTATGATTATGGGTAGTTGGGGATGAAGGAAAGCATTGCAAACTAGTTGGCTAAGATTCTGCACTGAAAACTATCAGACACTGGTAAGTAACTACCATTTTTTTCCACTTCAGGTCCAGCAGGAAATTGAACCCAGGATTTGAGAATTGGGAGGTTGGAAGTTTTTTAAAATGAAAAATATACAAACATATTCCCATCAGCAATATATGTGATAAAACAAAAGGCAAACATATATTTCACATTTTATAAGATAATGTTGTATTTTGGTTTCATAATCAAATATAACATAATGGAAAAATAAAACCAAGTTTTTGCCACGAAGGACAGTGTATTTGTAACTGTACATTTTTGTTAATGCATTATTTTCATTTCATTGAGTCAGTTATTCTGTTATCCACTATGTTATAAATTACTACCTCGCAGATTCAAATTGTATCAAACTTTCTTTACAATACTAATATATTTTACTCAACTAATATTCATTTGGAAGAACAATTAAAAGTTTGAACATAAGAAAAATGACCGTTGGATTATAAAACTGTCATCGTTAATAAAGAATATTTGTGAAAAGATACATAAAAGTAGCACTAAATAGCACTGAACATACAACTGATGTTAACAATGAATTAGTACTGATAAGTGTATCTTACAGTGAGCATAACTTTTATAAACACAGACGTAAACATGACCACCATAAATTTTTCTCCACTTCAAAATTGGAATGGCTGTAAATAAAGAATAAATATATAGAACACCTGCTTAAAATATTCTTTGGAAACTTTTTAAGTATTTATAAGGTTTACAATTGCAAAACAGCATTTTTCCCTTACATAAAATGCATCAAAGGATATACACAACCAAAAGTATATTTTAAATAGAAATAAAAGGTCACATGACACAAAAATCCACAGTGGTTATTTGATAAGCTTGGACTTAACTATAGACTTCTTCCAAGTCTTTGTATCCATCAGTAAACTGAAAAGTTAAATTTAAATCTAAAACTTAGAGGGGTTCATTGTACCACAAACATTCTGGAGTAAGGGGGGCAGTCTCTGGCTGTTTCTAGAAAAGGCATACAGTACCCATATATTACACAAAAGATAGATGACTTCCTGAAAGTCTAACTTAACTAAGTCGCCCTTTGTAAAATCCATTCAAGTCCCAGACCTAGTTTAGACCAAAGTCTTAGATATAAGTCTCTGACTTAGCCAAAGACTTGGCTAAGCCTAAGATGTTTTGTGAAACCGGCCCCAGATTCACCAGATTGGGCATGTTTTTTTTTTTTTAATTTTTGTGAAATATAAAATTGTGTAAATGTCAAGATTCGAAAAACTGAATGGAAATAATAACATTCAAAATTCATATCAAGATTCAAAATGACTATCAAAGTATTTATTTATTTGACAAGGCTGTGTCTGAACTAATAAATAAAGTTTGTTATCATACAACGTTCCAAACTAATGTTTCTGATCAATATAATATTAAACTTTGTAAGAAGATTGATTATAAAGGGAGTTGCATTGTCATAAACAAGGACAAATTTATGTTTTACCTCTTTATATTGCATAACAGTTACATGTTTGGTGAAACATTTCTTCTCCATATAGATAACTAAATGCAAAGTGAGTGGATGTTACAATATTATTTTGAAAAAAGAATTAAAATGATCAGAAGCGTCCAATTCTACATGGAATTGTGTGTTATCAAAGCAATCTGAGTACATTCGGTGTGCATCAAGAAGTAGATCAGAACATTGGTTATACAGAGGCTGTATTGACGAAAGTTCTTTGCCAAATTGTTAAACTTAAGCTGGTTATATGTGTATACAAAAGTTAAGCCTAAGACTTGGCTGAGACATTTTTTGAAAACGGCCCCAGATACTGAGCCCATTCACTAACAAGTTATTCCATATATCCAAGGACTCCACACTACCTATGAAACCGCTTGCTTTGATACAGCACTAAAATGTACAAAAATAATACACTGTGGATATGAACTGGCTGAGGGTGTACTTTTAAAATCTTAGCCTAAAACACCATGTGTCCTAGGCTACTAGCATATATCATGTGAGCTACTGTGTATGAGTACTTTATTCAATGGTTTTAGGTCCATTTGCTTTTGTATCTCTAGTAGATAAACTCACACTCACCGCATCTAAATTTTCGATTGTGTGGTATCTCAAATTATATAAGTTAATACACCTGATCCTGTGGCCTAACAGGTTTAATTTTTGTAATTGTGTAAAAGATATACGAATAAGAAAATCTAACATGTTAAGTATAAGGAGAGTTAAATCCTTTGCTGTTAATAAAGTGTGTATTTTACTTCACTGACATATTCATGGATTTTTTGTTCTTTCAGTGAAACAAGCTGGCACTGCATCTAGGTGTAAGGACAAATATAACCTTGTGTTACTTCACTGAGACTTCATGGTTCCCTTCCTTTTCATTCTCACTTGAGACATCAGCTGTTCCATCCTCCTCAGCCTCACCTGTGTGTGTTTTCATATGTTTTGCTAAATGGTCACTCCTCATGAACTTCTTGTTGCATACTGGGCAGGCAAACCTCTTCTCTCCAGTGTGTGTACGTAGATGACGTTGAAGTTCATCAGAACGAGTGAATCTCTTACCACAGAAGAGCCAGTTACAGACAAAGGGCCTCTCTCCAGTGTGCCAGCGGAGATGAGCTTTGAGATGGGAACTCTTGTTGTAGACTTTACCACAGCCAGGAATGTGGCAACTATGTACGTTGTGCTTCCGTAAACTATCACCCACTGGTCCTATGCGTTCTGCCTCTTGACAGTTTGGACAGTCACAGTTTGACCTACTAGGATATCTGCGACTTGACCTACTACTTACACTGGGCAGAGATGTAGGGGTCAGCAAAGAACTGGTGCTGGCATCTGTCTGACCTGGGAGGAGAGATTTGTAAGTGTCTCTCGCTGAACTATTCAAAATCTGAGAGGTCAGTGTGTTCAGTCCATAGCCAGGATTACTATAACCAGTAGCTATCTGTGGCTGTATGGTTGATGTGAGAGAGCTGTCCTTCAGCCATGTGTTAGATAAGGGAGACATATCAAACTCCAGTCCCATAGGAGTAGCTGATGCCATTCCAGGTGACATGTTAAATGGCCATGAGTCATAGGAACTAGCATGGAGTCCTGCAATTCGGGAATACATACTCGCCATCCCTGACAAAGCCGGGTTTGAGAATGCAGACTCTGTTGGGGATTTCCCTGATGATGTAACTCCGAGTAAATGATGGCCAGGCATATTAGCAGAACTTTGGGAAGATGAAGACAAGGTCGATGTGGTAGGTAGGCCATTTGAGGTCACAGCAGGCATCATACCTCCATGAAGGGTACGATGCCAAGGTTGAAAGCCCTTTATTGAGCCATCAGTCAATCCTGTAGATTCCTCCCTCTCCATGGAAGTCAGCATTCTGAAAAAAAAACATACAGATAAATCTAATGTTTGAATATAACTTTCGAAATGTTCAGGATAGTAGTGATAAATAAGTTTGTTACTTAATCACCTGACGCTGTCATTTAGCTGGTTTAAATCCAGGTCATTGTAGCATGATTTACTAAAGGTCAATCCCGATATGGGCTGAGCTGTTAAAAGAGATATGAATCCTAATTTTACATTGGTCTATGTTGCTGCACAAATCAAGGGCAATATGCCATTCTGTAATGAAGAAAGTGAAAATACTATTGGAAGTAAACTAGTACCTGTAACCTCAGTGAACATAAAATTGTATGGACAGAATATGGGCAAAAAGTTCAAACTAGAAAAAGGTTTTTGCTAACAAAAACGAGTGGCCCGGATGGAGAGCTGTAAGTTCATTCATATTGAGACCTAAAGGTGACCATAAAAGAAGAATGTTCCTTATGTTATCATTTATAAGTGGACAAAGTTTAGCTAAGATCATTTGAACAATAAGATAGCTGAAGGCTGAAAACTTCCTTTTTTCACTGTAAGGTGACCATAACTTCATTGATATTTAGACTTTAAGGTGACCATAAAATCAGAATATCCCTTGTGGCAACCTTTATAAATGTGCCAAGTTGTATTCTAGAAATTTAAACATTAACCGAACTTAGGGCTGAAAAACCCTACATTTTAAGTTTAAGATGGCCATAACATTATTAATATTTAAATCATAAGGTAGTTAGAGCCTTCTTTTGATCAACCTCCCTAGAAGAAATAAAGGAGCCAGATAGTTTTATTCCAGTTTATGACTTTAGGGGGACCATAGCTCTAATTATATTAACAGTTTAAGGTCACCATAAAGTCAGGATAATCCTTTGGTAAATCTTAATATATATGCCAAGTTTGGTTGAAAAAAGCTAAAAAACTAAGTGAACTGGAGGGCTAAAACACCCCTTTTTGACATTAAGGTGACCTTAAGATTGCAGATACAGTTGTAAAAACTTTGGCATGTAAAAGATTATCAAAAAGTTGCTTAATAAGTTATTCCAACAAAACCCCGAAATCCTGATCATTTTTGAGATACAGACCAAGTATCCATTTTAAAAATATTTACGAAAATGAAACGCCTCCCATCTAATCATCTATGGTCTGATTGAGCAGAAAATCCTATCTGACCTGCGAAATTTGGTGTAGAATTTACTTTTTATAGAATGTAAATTTTATAGGACTGGTGTTTTTTGTTTTTGTTTTTTTTTTCTGAAACTCGATGGCGGGGTGTTTTTGAAAAATGCTTAAGGTTACCTTAAGTAGAGCTTAAGGTCTCTGCAAAGTATCCCAAAAAATTTTCCCGCCCCTATAGTTTTAAAGAAACATAAGAAGGAAAGAAAAATTTGAAAGCCCAAGAAGTTATTCAAGGGAAACCATAATCCTGCGGTGGTGATCAGTCCAACTTACATGAAAACAAATAAGCGCCCCTGACGGGCTGCTTAATAATTATTACTAATATGTATGTGTTGTGAAATGCAAAGAATAAATTTTCTGATGCGCAGATTCATTTTTGGCTTTGGATACTCAAATGTCAGAGTTGTCCTCAGTTTGAAGATTCAGCTATAAAATAATCAAGAAAGTAGTTATTTTCATGTTCTGTAATATACCTTAAAACTGAGAAATGCTGCATAAGTGGGCATATAGCAAATAAAATACACATAATACATTCTGTTGTGAAGATTATATCTACTTTAACAGCTAGCGTAATATTGAGACAGGCCATCCATCTGTTGTTATAAGCTAGATTTTAAGACCAAAGATCTTATTATCTCCACCAGTATGTTATGTTCTTTGGTTCATTGTCTGTCTGTCTGTCTGTCTGTCTGTCTGTGTCTGTCTGTCGACCTGTCTGTCTGTGTTCCTTATAACTGAAAAACTAATGAACTGATAGTTTTGTGTGGGAAAGTGCTGACCAAAGGAAGAAATGATTAAATTTTTTATAAAAGATCTGGTCAATATTCTGGATACAAAATAATCCTGAATTTTCAAAGGTCCCATTTTCAATATATTTCCCATGGCTTTATCTTTCTAACATTACTCCAAATCTACTGAGCAGATCTCCATGATTTTTTTTTTTCATCTGGGTAGGGCCTAGCCAATGGAAGAAGTGATTTATTTTTTTCTAATATTTGGAATGTCTAAAAGTCCCATTTTACTGAATTTTCAATACTTTTTACTCTTTTTATTTTTATGGTCATGCTGTCTGATTATGAGGTTAAAATTATGGAGTTATGTACTCTAAGAGTACTTCTTAGTATTAGATGTAACAATCACATTCTGGCCCATCAAATAAAGGTAATAAAAATATGTATGATATTATAATTGTAGCATGCACAGCATATTTCACATTGCTTCAATGATGAGCTAAAAGTTAGAAAATAAAAATCGTTATCGTGGATGAACATGGCAATAAAGTCTTTCAAAGAGGTTATGTTTTGGGGTGTGTTCATTGGTTTGTCTCTCTGTTTGTTTGGCCGTCTACATTGCTGATTCCTTCAAAACTTATAAAAGGATTTTTCTAATGTTTTTATGTGTGGACGGCCTCACAGAAGAAAGGTTTCATTACATTTCAAGACAGACCTTTATTATATTCTGCATACTTGGCCTGTTTTGGCGGAGGACTTGGCTCTATGGGTGCTTTCTAGTTGTCATTTTGACATGTTGGGAATGGGGATGATCACAGTTTCTGTTTGATAAACTGGATGCACTTTAACGTTACTGGACAGTCATTCTATTGAGACTAAACAGCTCAAGACCGGCCTTAGTCTTACATATCCATATATACAGACTGTATATAGATAACTGTCCATGCATCACTCTGTTATGGTGCAATTATCGGAGGTAGAAAAAAACGGCAAACAGTGTAAAAGGGTTTTCAATGGTAAACACTAAACATGATTTTTTTTATGCTTTGAAGTATCCTGCAAGAAACATACTGGCAATAAAGGTTATAAGATGTAAAATTGAATTTTAAAACCACTCACAATAAATTATTTTTGGAATATAGAATATGAAGGTCCATGAATTAAATAATAATAAAAGAAAATAACATGTTACTACAGAGCTGAGGTATGACTTGCATTCTGTCTGAAGGACTTCTGTTTTATTCTGATTAAGGTGTCACACTGACATTAAAATTGCCCAAATGCGTGTCACAACATCAAAGGGACCAAATCTCAATAAAAACATGAATAAATCAGTTTGATTATTTCCCCCAATTATTGTGAAATATTTGATGCAATAATTATTTCCAACAATGGGATAATTAGTTGTTTGATACAAACTGTGATGTTTTCAGAGACCTCTACACATTGATAAATACATGTACGGGGATTGGTTGACTAAGTAGATACAGTGAGTAATGATTTAAAGGATTTTATATGTATACCAGTTGAGTAAAAATATAACACCACCACAGCATCAAATACTATCTACACTATGTCAGCACTACCATCTCAAGGGCTTTTAATCCACAGTTTGATATTTAAATATAACCATGATTAAACATCCATATATTGTATTGCACTTTTTGTTTAAGAACATTTTGTAGTTTTTAAAATTTATTTTATTACTCCCCTCCCCAGAAGAGTTTGTTATTGCATAAATAAACAAAAAACTGTACATTAGATAGGCGTTATATTCTCACGCAAAGGCTGTCTGCCCATGGCTTTATCTGCTCAAAGATAATCAAAATTTGGCGTTGAAACTCCAGATTTTTTTAGGGATTTTTCAACAAGATCTGCTCCATAACTCAAAAGCTATTAAATTCATTGTGTTCTTATTTTCAAATAAAGTTGAGTCTACCTGTGGCTCTGTGTTGCATAAAGAGTGATCCAGATTGAGACTTTTATTGTGAACTTTTCGACAATATCTGCTCTATAACTCAAAAACTGAATAAGGATTAGTCATAACACTAAGTCCCCAAGTCATGACTCCTTTTCAGTAATCAGCAGATAAACACCACTAATCTTCTCTCAGGACATCACTTGTCTTCCACGAAACAGGGATGCTGGTGGTATCATGCAGAGAGTAAACAGATCAGGTCGTAGTTCTTAAGAGATGGATTGAAACAACCCAAAATGGTCAGGAGTACTCAGGAATGCTCACTTGTAAAAGTTTTTAACCTGTTGCTTATTATGCTGGGTGATGAACAATAAAGTGAAGCCTTCTACGGTGAGATATTTAAGGACATTATTAAAAGATATGGCCAAGTACAATAAACAGTGCTAAATACTAGAAGCAAAGGGCTAACAGAAACAACAAGAGCTGAGAATGATAATAAACTATAGGAAGATCGAGTACATTGGTGACATTTTGAGCAGAGACCCACAAGGTGGCATATAAATTGCGTCATCATTGGGGGCTAAAATGAAAAAGGCTCTGGGAAGGAATTAAACAAACCTAGAGTAGGGCAGTAGAACAGGCACTGAAGTAACAGAAATGGTGACAGAAAAGTGACAGAAATGGCTTGGTGAATGAACATCCAAAGACATACCAAACTAAAAGCGTCTGGACCCAATACTCCTCAATGAGCGAAGAGTGTAGGTAATCCTAGATCATATCTTTCCCCACCTATGTTTCTGTATGTCTCTGCTGTCCAGTTGATGACCTCAGACTCTTGCCTTTGAAAAGAGATCTTGTGTCTGGGTGGTGCACATTATAGAGTGAGTCCCCATGTATATCCACCCCACCCCCTTCATCCCTAGAGCATGTATATGTATGTTGTAATACAGCTTGTAAGACCAAGGACATTACGGCTATTTCAAACTTTTTAAAAAATGCAGTCCCAAATGGAAGTAGCTCTCTGGGTTATATCAAATCTCCTCAAACATGTCCAACCTAAATGTGAATCCCACAGAATCACACCAAAATCCCTCCTACCCAAATACATGGTTGAACAAACCACATCTAAAGTTAGGTGAGGCCGATCCATTGAAGGTCAAGGTCACAGCACAGAACAGTGTGACCTAGGTATGAGGTAGGTTTGTTATGTGGACTGTTAATTCATATCTTTCTAGTTTCTTTACAAGAAAACTTTACCATTTTTAAATGTACTCCAAGATTTCATTCTTATGTTTAAGGGATTTTATATTTCGTTCACCAGTAACTGAGATCTCTTCTTCAGATTACAGTGCACATGTAGAAAACTTGTACGAGTGCATTATAAATGTGATGACACGGACCACTGTAATGTGTTGCATGAAATGTGTTTCCTGTGAATAAATTCTTCAAATAATATGTTTATTTATAGATGTAAAATATCCATAATTATATATTTTTCTCTCTTGTCATTAAATAATAATAATAATAATAATAATGCAAAACCGCGCACCCCATGCATTTGTTGGGTCTAGTCAAGGAAATGGAAAAGCAGTTGTCCCTTGTGACGTTGTCCCGTGTGACGTCAGTGCCCTTAATTAAAGATAAGAAGTATGGGGTTGGTTGAATTTTATTGCATTATACTGGCTTGGTAAAGGTAAAAAGGGCATAGCATTTTCAAGTCATGGGTTCAGTGCATACACAGAATATTTGAAATGCAGATTAAAGATTAATTCAGAAAAAAAAGAAATTATAGCTAGTTTGTGTCTTCGTATATAGTAGGAATATTAACCTTCCACAGGAAAAGCAGGTGATAATTACCCACAAGTCCAAGGCGTGCCAGATGGTTGGATAATACACAGACTTCCGGTTGTTTATATTCTTCTATTTGATCTCTAGGCTGTCTCTGTGCGCTTTTCTCTCAGAAATCTTTAATTATCCTAGATTATGCTAATTTAGAGTGCAGTTCTAAGCTTTTCCCCAGAACTGTTTTAATACAGTTATTTAGAGATGTAAATGTCCGTGTCATAATCATATAGTGTCATTTGTTTTGACAACATATTCAAATCCCTGAACACAGACGTGTGAGCTACTTTATTGAGGTTGATAACCACCAGGTCACTTACCATAAAACTTGTCAAATGAGAAACAAATAAACTTTACAGAAAATCTGCCTTACTGCAATGTAACAGGTAAGGCCATACCCATGATCACATGGGTGAGAATCCATTACTAAATGTTACAATGTTACCACACAAAGGTGGGGGTAGTCTGGAAAATATCTAATTGGATAATACATGTGTGTAAGAACTTTACTTGGAAAGGAAGTTTCAGATAGTTTTTAAAACTCTAAGATTTGAATATAATTAATTAACACTTTGGTTAATATTAATCTCAAGCTTTAAGATTAAGAGGAATTATTTTTGTATTATGCAAGCTCCTTATCTTAGTCAAAAGTCAAGTTGCTCAATGTTAAACAAATGCGGGAAATACTAGTATATGAGTAGAAAGAATGCACATAAAACTCTACATGATGCGAAATTTCACAAGTTTGAAAACTGTTAGAATTTTAACATAATTAATTTTCACTAATATTCAAAATTGGGGGAAATTAATCACCACAGTTCAAAGCTCATTGGCTAACATAGATACTTCAATGGTTTAAATGGAGGCTTATCTGATCGATAACTGGATGAGTTGGGAGAAAGGGCTGTATACGTTTATGTTACTGTATTTAACACTCATGTCCACAGAGGTCATAACCTAGTAAGCTCCCATCAGGGAGGAATGGCTATGGTGGTGGGTATGCCAATCTGGAGAGGTAAGTCTTAAAGTGGATCCTGGAACTAGAGATGGTCTGTCGTGATCTGACAATTTGTGACAATCTGTTTCAATTAACTGGTGTTGCCATGGCAAAACCATGCCTGGCTATTGTTTTTTACGGATAGATTCTGGAAACTGATAGCCTATATCCACAAGTGGGACTGCTAGTCTTAATCAAAGGTGACAAATAGGGAGGTTGGCAGGTGTTTTTTTTTGCATTGAAAGAAAAGAGGTTGTATTTAAAAAGTATATGATATGAGATGGGAAGCCAGTGGATATTTTCTAGATGTGGTGTGACACGACTCATTATGTCCAATCTGTAAACAATGCGATAGAAAGCATTTTGAACTTTCTGAAGATTAGCAATACTGTCTTCATTGACCGCAGGTAGTGCGGAATTACAGTAGTCTAGTAGACTACTGACCAAATGAATTTGTCACCAAATTTATGAATGCATTGCAAATATCTGAGATGGTAGTATCAGGCACACATAAACATTGTTTTTTTGGGTTTTTTAAAAAAAATCAAATTGAGTTTTCTGAGTAAAGGGAGCACTAACATTGCTTACTTCGTCCGATGGAGAAATAGAGCTTTAAAGGAAATTTTTGTGTAATCAAATTGGCCCCAAAAATAAAGTAAACCTTTAACTTTTCTGCAGCCAATCACGATCAATGATGTAGAATTAGATTAATTTTTAAGCTGACGAAATTGTGTTATTGGCCCTTCAAACACTCTTAAATATAAGATAGTTTTTTCTGCTGTTTTAAATGCATTTCATTTGTGTTTGTGTCAAAGTTACCGTTTGTCGAACCAAGTTTACTGTAAGTTAAACAAATTAAGTTCAAATAAACGATTTTTGAACAAAAATGATGCCAGTTATTTTTTTGTAAATTTTAAATGAAAATAACATTAAACTAATCATCCAGGGCAACTGATGAACAGGCAATATTGCAGTTTGTGCATGAAAATCAGCACCTCCATATGGTACATCTCCATTCAGCACACAGCTAAGGTATTATTATTCTTTTTATCAGTGACCTTTATTGGACAGACTTTGCAATTTTATGTTTACTTCATTTTGTTACAAAGGCAAGCTATATATACATATATAGTGACAGATATTAGCATATTGTTGTTAAAGCCAACATATCTAACTGTACACAGAAAAGAAGGAATAAATACCCCGGGCCTCAGCAAGGCTACTTGATATTTACCCAATGTAGCATCTTTACTAAAACTACAGAGTAATAATTCAAACCAAGTAAAACCCAAGAAAACACATCCTACCACAGTTTGATCCATTCTTCCTGAGATGGCCCCCTCTTTACTCAAAAGAAATAGATCTTATCTCCAGACCATTAAAGCTAATCCACAATAGTGTGAAAAACACTTAATATCTTCGGTTAGAAGTAAATAACAGACATGTGAAATGCGGCTAATTGACTATTTAGATGGTTATCAAGGGTTTGCAAAGGCAAGGGTATCGACAGATCACATGTTCCGGAACCCCACCTTTTACTCCCTCCCCATCCTCACCCTGGGGAAGTCTGATAATAAAACACTGTGCCCAAACATGAATGTTTACATGTCATGAACTGGGATGGAGACACAATGAAGATTGTATCAGAATGGAATAGCATTTCTTAAAATGTTTTTATTTGTTTGGATTTAGTTAACACTCATGGATGAGGCACTTGAAATTTTAAAATTAAATTATAATGTATAATCTTAAACAGGTTTCTAATTTAATCGAATAAGCAGATAATGAATCCGTACAGGTATACTTTCATGGGGCATCCATCATTAAGCTTTCATTTACAACGTTAAACACACATCAGCTCAAGTTACATTTAGATCCAAAAGAACTGGTTCAGGACACCTTCCATATATCGACAACCAATTTCTGATGTAAAGAAACAAAGGGAATTTCTAGGTTGTCGTGAAATGGTCCTGAACCAGTAGACACTGCAGTCGTATAAAGGTTAATAAGTACAGCATTAAATCATTTGACTCACACCAATGTAGTTTTGAGTTTGAACCCAGAACAGGGCCACATGTGGCATTTCTTGGTAGTGTTTAATGCACTGATACCACCCCCATTATGGGGAAGATATTGAGGCTGAAAAGCAGTACATAAGAATGAGTATAACCTTAGTTGCCGATACGGACAGCACCAAATTTTGACCTAACAGTCTTGGTTAAAAGAGAGATGTTAACTTCAGGTTACATTTATTCTTAAATATTAAGCCAAAAGTCTGTTTGGCGTTTTTTATATTTTTAACGCTCGACGATAGGAGAGGGTTATTGTGATCAGTTTGTTTCTGTCTGTCCGTCTGTCTGTCTGTCTGTCTGTGCACTGTTTCGCCCTTATAACTCAAAAACTATAACACCAATCAAGCTCAAATTTGGTGGGCAAATATTTCATGGGGTACAGACGGATTCTTGAAAATTTGGTGTAATTTGTGTGAAAATTAAAGCCAGGAGAGAGTTTTTCTTATTTGTAATTGGGCTTTTACAGTGAAATCTGCTTCCCTGTCTGTGCACCGTTTTTCCCTTATAACTCAAAAACTACAACATCAATCAATCTCAAATTTGGTGGGAAGGTATTTCATGGGGCACAGACAGATTCTGCCAAATTTGGTGTAATTTGCTTGAAAATTAAAGCCAGGAGAGAGTTTTTCTTATTTTTAATAGGGAATTCACAGTGAAACTGCTTCTCTTCATCACATACGTCAAAAATCAATATTTTACTTTCTGATGATGTCATCACTCAGTGATGTCACAATGCAACTGTCATTGTGAAGTCACAAACCTAGCTTGTGATACTTGCTGACTTTAAGTAAAAATATTTCTTCTCATTTTATGGCTTGAAATTGACATAAACATAATAAAGAGGGAGGTGATATATTCATTATTTTTATTAGTTATTATTTCTGTTTTATTTTCTCTTTTTTCTTTCAATACCTTGACAGTCCATCACAAAAAATTACCATGCGTGATTGTCACCACGAAGTGATCTTTAAGCAATATTTTTACCTCCACCAGCAGTTTATATTTTTGTGTGCTAATTGTTTGTCTCTTTGTTTTTTTGTGTGTGTGTGTGTTTACATTACTCTAGAACTAATGAACAGATCTTTATTTAAAAATTTGTGGGTAGGACCTGACTGAAGGAAGAAGTTACTAAAAGAAAGATCTGAATCTTATTTTGGATACAAAAAAATCATGATTTTTCAGAGGTCCCATTTCAATGTATTTTTAAAGACTTTAGCTTTCTACTTGATATTTCTATGAAGATTAATTTACATGTTTGGTTTTATTTTATTGTCTTCCGTACAATACTTTATATCACTTGAGAGACTGGTCACTAAGAGTCGAGCGTTTTGCTCTCTCTGAGTGCATCTTGTTATATATATTGTGATGAATTGTAACATTAAAATATTAAAACTTGCTTATAAATGGGTACTGAGTCTCAAAATGAAATCTATGAATTTGAAAAACTGTATTATTTACATGTATTTATAAAAAATATATATACAGATTTTGCTTGACAGTATATTTTGAATTTCATTTATTGTAATATTAATAACTTAAATGGAGTAATAGCTCGTAACAAAATGAATTATTTCACCTATTACGGTGGTAATGTTATCATTAAGTCCTTATTTTAATGTTCCAATATATCAAGGTTAATGGGAATATGTGACAAGATTTCCGTGATGCAAACATCTGTCAGAGACCAAATGTTCTCCAGTGAAGATTGGTAATCTAGGCAATTTTCAACGGATCATTTTAAAATTGTATTTTCAGTTTATACATCTCAGGGTTACAGGTACTTCTTGATAAATGTTGTATACAACATGAATAGAACACAGTCATTAACATTTTTTTTTTCAAAATTTGAGATAAAGTGGGATTATTATATATCCATCGTTGCTTGACAAATTCACATTAATACAGTAACATACCAGTAGGTGGAAAATTTGTCGGCCGGTCAGTGATTCGTTTAAATGAAAAAATTCAACATATGTTTTATCTTTCCATACACAGATGAATATCCAAGCACTCTGAAATGTCTAAAGTTTGGAGACATCAAAACTTGAAAACTAGAAAACAATTTCGATATGAAAGGTATATATTGGGGGGCAATAAGGAGAGGTAGACCACACCTTCAACCAATATTACAATATCAATAATTCCTTTCTTAAAAATGTAAAAATTATGATTTTTATACACTGTTCATACTTTTCTGAGAAGGCACCACAATTTACGCCCAATTGAAAATAGATGATTTAAGTCTGACACGATTTCACTTTTTATAAAGTGTATAATCAATAAGCTTTGAGATCGGTAATGAAAGGCGACCTCGGCCCTATTTTTAAACTTGAAGAAAGTCTACCCTATTTTATAAAAAGGTTAAGCTTGGAGCCAGATTCATGAAAAAGGCTTAAGTCTGGACCCATTTTCATGAAAAGGTTTAAGCCTGGCTCAGTTTCATGAAGATACAGTTGTCCCAATTTCATGAAAAGGCTTAAGTCAGTACCCAATTTCATGACAAGACTGTAGCTTGAATTTGATTTCATGAAACAGTTTAAGCTTTGACAAAATGTTATAAAAGGGCTTAAGTCTGGCATCAATTTATGAAAAAGCTCAAGTCTGGACCTAATTTCAGGAAAGCCCTTAAGCCAAGTCCCAGGCACATATCTGAGAGTTTGGGTTCAAATATTTGACACTATTTCGCTGAGTGCACAATTAGACAGAGGCTCGTCCTAAGATGATGTTGAGTCATGGGTTTAACTTAAAGTCTACTAAAGAAGTGACCCATATTTTAAGCTCTGAGTCTCAAGCCTTAATCATGACATCTATATAAATTATATCAAATAAAATTTCAATCAATTTAAAATATGTAATTTTCTTTGGCAACATAATTATGAGCACAAGTGGTATTGTAAATAGAATGAAAGTCAGTAAAATTGATAATTTTTGAAGTGTTCTCACATGACAAGTCTTAAGAGAGGATTGCTTGAGAAGGGACTAGCTATCCTTACTCAGTCTCAACTCTTAAGCTTGTTTATATTAAAATCCATTGAAATATTGTTTGTGTTACATCATTCATGAATATGTTTATACTTATGAAATAAATATATTCTGCACTGCATATGTTGAAGAAAAGTAATTTCATGGGATGTGTGTAATTAAAGAGTTGACAGTTTTTGGCTGAGCCAAGTCTCAGTTGAGCAAACTGCTATTAAATAGGTTTAAGCTCAAAATTCTGATACCTTTAGGGAAATGGGCCCTAGGATATTTTAAACTATTGGAAACTATGGTGGCACAAACCCTAAATGAAGCTCTGTTTGTTTTAGTGAGTGTTACATTTCTAGACTTTACTGATATTTTAAACAACCATTATCATTAAGGGATCCACATCTGACCCACTTGAGTGATATATTCCATCAATGATCTTTGTTTCTATAATGACGTCACAACTAAAATGGTAAAATATGGGCATATTTAGCCACTACCATTACTTTCATTCCACCAAATCTGACATACATGAAATCATTATGAATCCACTTGATTTGTGTAAAACCTTCTGTCTGCTGAATTACAAACTTTTGTCAGCACCAAATCCTGGAGAAAAAAGTCATTCAGTCCTCATATAATACCTAAGACAAAAGGACTTGAGGAAAGTCTAGGTTTGCCCTGTTCCACTAGAAATTATCTTATACAGGACGTGTTTTTCTGGAGAAGTGTGACTATACCACAAGGAACTAATAACGCAGCAACAGGTAAATCTGGTTATAAGAGCTACTAAGTTTCTGTTGAACTGAGCTTAGGTCATCCTATTTAGAAAGCAAGTGAGATGGCCAGATAGCCACTAGATATAAGTCAAATTTGAATGAAGATAAAAGATATTGATATTTCACCCAGCAGAAAAAGAAGTTATTAGCAGTGCAGTAACGGTTTAACAGGATTTAATAAGTGGCGTTGTAAGTCTGCTCTTCTAGATGTACCTAAATTCGTCACAAATACAATAAACTTACAAATAATGACCTGATTGTTTTCTAAATTTCTTGTGTTTTTATATCTTGATTACATCTTTCAATGATTCAATTTTGTTTCAATTTTGGCAGTTATTTATCTATTTTTTAAATATGTACTGTAGTTACAGAACTGTTCATCTAAAAACTAATAATAATAATAGATTGGGTACTAAAATTAATGCACAAGGAAACATTACCTTTTATTTGAGCTTTACAATTTTAATTTCAGCAATTTGTTATAAAAGTGAGCCATGTTGATTTTCCTAGAACTGTTTCCTTACCGAAAAAAAAAGAAAAAAAAAGAACATTAAGTGAAAAAAAAAAATTAAAATCATTTTTGTACATCTCTATCATAAAAGTCTTAATTTTTTAAAAGTTTCACAAAAACTGCAAGTCATTCAATATTACTCATGTTTAGATGTGTCTCAAATATATTCAAACACTAATCATATGACAATAAATGACAATGCCGTGGAACATTTCCTTTCAGCAAATCAGTGAGTTTTGTTCATTGCTTACCTTTTTATGTGATGAGTTCTTTCTCATGAATTGCTGACGTTCTCCTGTGGATTGCTTTTACTGTTTTATCTAGTAAGAGCTTCTTTAGTGACTGTATTAACACTGGAATGACGAACTTGTATTCTAAACAACTGTGTCTCAACCCATTGTTTTTGCTTCCACGAAAATAGTTTAATATATTCTATTTTTTAAAGTTGGTCTTTCTACTGGTTAAAGTTATCCCCTACAATTTCATTGTAGAATTATCTCTAAAAGTGAACATAATCTACATTCATTTTCTTCTATTCTGCAAAAGTAATCTCCACATGTATTTTATATTTAATCTATTATACTAATATTGTGAATTAAATTTTATAAAGACTTCACTGTTTTTGATTCTCTTTTAAATAGCATCACTAATGTTATTTAATTGAAAGGAAAATCTTACACAATTTCACTACAATTTTCATAATTAAGATCCACGTCATCTGGACATCACTAACCATAAAATATTTTTCTTCTATTCATTCATTTTGCAAATTATTTATTTTTGTATATATTCTTGAACAAAAGCGTCTTGTTTAAAATAAATAACAATTCCACTACAACATAATTTTCCGCGAGATGGAGCAGCGCCTGATTACAAACTGGTCATGTGTCCTATATTTACAGTCGTACAATAATATGACCAGGCATTTTGTGAACATAAAGACAACCTTTAAAACCCCACATGCATTTGTACAAAATACTCTCTTCTCAGGCTCAAACCAACCTATTTTCATGCTTCTAACAAAAGTGTCTTCTGTGGATGGGGTCTTTTTATCTTGGAAATGGGTTCTGTTCTAAAACCAACAAACCCTCCCATTGCTTGAGCCGTGGGCCCGCCCCTCCAATTATATCGGTTTGATTGACCGGCTAAATCATGGTATGCCCCCGAGTTGTCAGACTCCCCCTCCCTATTCCTCTGTTCCACTGTAGAATTGTTTTGTTACCCTTTTCTGATTTCATAAACATGTTTGCGGAGTTTATCTTTGTCCACAGCAATAACCTCTGTTTAGCGGGTGTGATATGTTAATATGTTAATAATTATAAATAACAATTATAGCAATAACAATAATAATGTCTGATGGGCTAGTGTGTACAATTTCTAGAATCACTGCCTTTAAACAGCGTATAACAATCATTATTACACTGTTAGCAATATTTATTATAAGACGCATTGGGAATCTGGAACCTTCTATGGGTAAATTGTCTTCTGAAGGTACCATATCCTTCCAGTGATCTCTCATTCTTCACAATTTTCCCTCCAATAACAATAAAACTTTGTTTTAAAAACTCGTGGTAAAATTAGACTTGTGAAAAATGCCATCTTCCCCTGTGTAGAGTTTGCACATAAATGTACACATTTTAGTGTTGTAATATTCTGCAGCAATAATTCTTAAAAATAACAATATTTGCTTTTATATGAGAATTTTTTTTAAATTTCCTATCATTAATCATGACACAGTAAAGTTCAAAAATGAATAGAACTATTGTGTCATCAACTCACTGAATACAGTAAGTTTTTGACTGTAGAATGGGCATGAAACAAAAGAAATGAAAATTGTGCTAGAGTGGCAGTTTTCAATCTGCTGCTTCAACTTATTTGAGAATCACTTAAAAATAGCACAAACAGGAGGTATAGAGTAAATACAAACTTTGTGTAATAAAGATTCCTGATGCTATTTATTTAATCTGTTTATTGGCTGCTTATCTGTCCATTTAGGATGCCCATTTGCTCTCAAAGTAAGATTTTGTTAATAACCAAATAAATTTTAAAAACCCTCCATAATGTCACGTACAAGGTTGCATTGAAATTATGCAGATACTTTTATAAATGCAAGTATATGTGAATAGAAATGTGTGCTAAACAATGTGTTTGTACAATATCAAGTTGTACCAATTACCTTGCCAACCACCTGACTTCCATAATACGAATTTGATTCAAATTTTCACTTGGACTTACAACAGTTCGGTTAAAATTATATTTTAAAACATATTTTCAACAGATAAAGCCACATATGGGACTCTTTCGTCAGTATTACTTAGATTTTTGTCAAGGCCAAGAGTCGAACCCATGTCCAGAGGCATGTGCAAACTTGCTGTTGACATCATCAAGAAGGTGATTGTTTATGGGACTGTTCCATCTTGGCGAGCTGATCATAAACTTACTTTAAGATTGGAAAATAATATATTTAAGATAATATTATAATATATTTCACGATGGTGTAGTTTGAGATAGGTTTCAGAGAGTTTTAAGATAGGTTTAAGATCTCATCCCGAAAATGCAGAAATTGCAACACATGGGTTCCTGAAAATGTTTTTGATAGTCTATGAACCTTAGAAAATCAACTTAAGATGAAAAAGGTTTCAGATCTCTGTAAGATGGAAAGGATTGTTTTGCATCTGTGATGACAGGTTTAAGAATGCTGTAGCATTAAAAAGGATAACTTTAAGAGCAAAAAAGATAGGTTTACAATAGGTTTAAGATGATAAAAATCTGATAAAGATTGCTAGCAGTTTGCAATTATTTCAGTTCGATATTGTCATTAACTGTTGGCAGTGAGCTTGTGATCACATTCAATCGGGAACATATCATGAAGTTCAAAACTTCTCTACACAAGTGGTTTACGATGGCCTTAAGACCGTTGCGATGGAAAAGGACTACCCCCCAATCTGACAATTTACAGGATCCTATCGCAAAGCATTAGCGCCGAGGTGGAACAGGCCTCTTATACATCAAACTCTCTAGTCATATTGGCTGTAGGTGTCCCTCTCCAGTGTGTTAATGTCAGTGTAGTAGGCTTTAATTTCTTGATAACTAGAAGAAAAAAAACTTTCAGTTTGCATAATTAAGTATTTGGTTACTCAATATACTCTTACCTCTGCATGCACTGCCTTTGACCCTATAGCCTTTAATGGCTGTGTGGGTTTTGTTTTGATTCATGGCATCCAGTTGGGAGCATTGCTTTGGGGCTGTAGGTGTGCAACGTCATAATGAGACCTGGAATTGACCTTGCTCTAGTGCCCTTGACCTTTATATATCATCTTGTCCGAGTTATAGCTCAGAAACCATAAGGTGTAAAAGGTTTATGTTTGATAGATATTGTGTGACCTTGATTTTACCGTTGACCATGCTGTTGTGACCTTGACCTTTGGCGTATATCATAGAATCCTTTAGGTGCAGAAGGTTGATACTTGGCTGGGATACAGGTTGGGAGGTGTCAGTATGAGATGTCACATCATGACATTGATCTGTCCTTATATGGAACTCGGAGATCATAAAGTGTAGGAAATTGTTACTCGGTAGGTATATCGGTTCTAGGTCGTAGGTGTGCAATATCATAGTGTGACCTTGGAGTGACCTATTATGTTGGCTCTGCTAAAATGTTATCTACTGTTATGTTTTATGATGTTTTCTCTTTACAAACATTTTCTCTTCCTCAAGTGTTACTTCTCCTGCATCTTTATATTGTTCTTAAAGACTTCTTATCTATAATTAATTTTATTCTATTTTAATTCCATGTAAAAGATTGAACTGTAATAGAAAACAATTATATTTTACCTATATCTCATTGTTCTCCACTGGCCTCACAAGCTACATACAACAACAAAATATTTAAAACATTGTCACTTGTTTGTGGTTCAGTGTGTTCATATTTTAGTAGTATCTATTAGGTTTAATAAGTAAGGAAGAAGTATTCATAAAGTGCTAAAATTGGTGTAACCATCGGTTAAAGCTGATGTCCAAAAAGGGATAGTTCAGCTCCAGAAACAGGTCAGTATCCAAACTGTCCATGTTAGCATCCGATAGGAGAGATAGGCTATGGTGGAGGATAGGCTAATCTGAATAGGTAAGTCTTCAATTGTGTTCTTAATCCAGTGATACTTTCCACGGTTCTTGATGGCTTGAGGGAGCTTGTTCCATTCTCTGGGAGCAGATACTGTGAAACTTCACATCCCCATGTGTTTGTTTGGTCTGGTTGAGGTAACTGAGAATTGTCCCATTGTGAGATCACTCCACTAAATTAAAGAGGACAGATATGTAGGTTGGCTAAAATTGATTGCCTTGTAAGTAAGGAGGTTGTATTTGAACAGTTTCCGGTACTGAATGGGAAAATTCTTGTTTGGGCGGGAAACATATGATACAGAATGCAAATCCTTTTATACATGTAACAACTTTTTAAAAATGTTTGAAAAAACTCTCAAGAGCTCTCACATTTTAAACTAAAATGAACACATTTGAAGGTGAGAGGGCAGGGTGTGCTCAGTTTATGGGGCAGCTTATTTTGAATGTGTCCATTTACATACAAGGTCGTGAAGCAGAATTTAAATAGATGTACAACATTTTAATCCATTTCCTATTAACAAACTACCAGTGAATGCACAGGCAATAAAAATATGAAGTATATTTCATACTAAATAGCAATGTTACAATGTCACCAGAGAACAAATTTAAACCACGTGGTATAGAAATAAAACATGACGTCATCAGTTGAAGAGACATGAAAACATTAAATTGGAAGTAATGTCCATTTATCAAGTTTTAATTACCGTCAGTGTTTCAGGGTCAACTAGTTTATTTGAGGTCAAGGCTTTTAGATTCAGAAGCCCACACAACATATTCCAAAACCAATTATCATCATTTGTCAGAAATTATGAATATATAACTTGTTAATTAGGATGTTTCAATGGTGTGCAGATGTTTAACATAATCAGCCATGATGTAGAGGTAACGTGTTTAATACCTAGGTCACACCTTCCCATTCTGGAGTCACAAGCTACAAATGAACACATTCATGTACTTTCAGTTTGTGGATTGATGTGGTACAGTCTGCTTTGTGTCGTAGTAGAATGTCTTCGGTGCAATTTAGTGTTGTTTACATTTGGCCAGGATGTAGATTTTACCGGGGGGTGGTGGGGGAGGGTGAAGGGGAGGGGTGGGATGGATATACGGGACCTGTCATTCTTAAACATACAATAGCCAGATCCAAAGTGTAATTTCGGAAGCATAAAAATGAGGCCATTAAGCAGGATTCACATACATACATAAACAACCATAGGGAAACGTGTGACCTAGGTATAAAGCCTTCCTTCAGTTGAAATCACACGAAATGAGACTTTTATTTGTATTTATTTATTTCCTACCACAAGTACAATTATCATTAAAACAAACGCAAAGATATAGAAGAACATAAAATATTCACAACATACAGACATTGTGTGGAATTTACATATTTTACAGGATAATGGTTTAGTATAACATTGTATTTTTTGCCGAAGATTGCATTTACATTGTCGATGTTCTGAGAATCTGAGATTTCAGACATGAAATATTTACAATTTTCAGTATTAAGATATCTCCATTAGTGAATTCTGACACATATTTACTTATTAACTTCCAAAAAAGTCTATACTTGATACTGGACTATATTTGTCATCACAGCACTCATTACACATCAATACACACATAATTCTGGTGGCATGCTAGTGTAGCAGGTAATGCACTTTCACATCTCAGGACCTAGGTATGACCCCTAGCCTAGTATGAAATAGGAAAGTTGGCAGTTGCTTGCCACTGCCTGATGGTTTTCACCACCCCCCCACCCCCTCCACTCAGCTGCCTGTTCCAATACGATCTATACAGTGTAACAACATTGTAACCCCAGATCAATCAATAATGAAGATAAAATAAACCTATATCATTCTATTATACACAGCTGACCCACTTCCAACAGTTACAAGTTTCAGACTTAATATTAATCTAGCAACAGGATTTTCTGAACAGACCATGGTACTTAAGGTTCTAAGGTGCATGAGTTAAAATCATTGCCAACAATTCAGTGCCCAAGAGCCCAAATCCTTGCCTAGGCATCTGGAGTCAGATACTGGCAAAAAGTCCAAGAACAAAATTCTGGATTCCCAAACGGATCTAGATCATTTCTCAGAAGGACAGAGCCAGAGGTAGACGCCACTTTATGTGTTATGTGAAAATACCAATCCAATTGATAGCTTTTGAGCTATAAAGCAAGTATTGTAGAAAAAATATCTTCAAAATTCTGGAGTCTCATCTAGATGCAAAATAATTTGGGAAACCTATGGATATGGAAAATAATTGATAGCATGGTCACTCAGAATCCAGAGAGGCCCACAACCTCTGAGTTGAGAACATAATTACCCATAGAACCCTGCCTATAAAGTTATATTTGTTTACTTGACATGATTTCCCACTTAAGAGGCCCACAGTCTGCATATAAATAAGTTTAAAAGGGCGTTTATTGTCCTAAAAAGCAATATTTCTGCATCATTTTCTGTTCTCCTCCCCAGATGTTCGGATAATTGCACCAGTAGAACACAAAGCAGCTTATTGCACTTTGAGAAGGCAAATTAGAAGTGTGGACAGGAAGTCGTTGCGGATTATTTGAGATGTGGGAGCAATCTGTGGATATGATTACCCAATCCCAGACTAGCCTTGGCGGTGGCTTATATCTTTGTTAAGTTTTCAAATAATCACAAGCCACTTAAAAGTATATTCAACAAATTTTCACAGCAATAGTTATTATAATCTATTTCTTATTTAGGAGTACACATATATCAGAACATGATAAATTAGAGAAATACGTGCATTAAATGGTAAGGAATACTTGTTAATCTTGAGGCTCAAGAAAGGTTACTACAGTCTGAAGATGGAATGCTGCAGCGATGAAGTTAAGAAGAGGAGTAAGTTCAGTGTCCCATGTGCCCCAGAAAGCAGTATCTTAAAAATTGGTAACTTTCATACACATGCACATATTTTGTTTCCATGGAGTTTTCAGTTCCCACCTATTTAGTCATATTGATAGGAATTAGATGTACATAGTTTAAGTTTGGCTCACATTTTTCCATTTGGGCATAACAAAAAAAAACCGTATATAGGATTCGAAAGGGAAGACAAAAACATTGAAGCAAAAGTGGGTAAATGTTTGAACTTCTTAAAAATTATTTTAACGAGGGATAGACAGGTGGGACTGGCAGTTTAAAGTCAAATCTAATTTACGGATATATCATGGCTGTCATCTCTGCGTATTAAGATAGGTTCTACATTTTCTGATGCCAGAAAGTTAATATATGGTGTTTCCCATAGTTTGGTTCTTCGTAGCAATATAGTTCTCATACACCATTCCTCTACATAATCTCATCTGTGGTCCTCCTTATGTCAGGTTTCACTTTTATACTGATGGAACGCAGAGCTATATACATTTTACATACAAGACTGCATCAATGGCTTTTGAACAGTTGAACTGTTGACTAGATGATATCAAGAAATGGTTGTGTGCAAATAAGTTAATGCTGAATCCAGATAAAGCAGAATTGATCATATTTGGGTCAAAGATGCAATATGAAAATCATAAGAAATTTCTTCAGTCAACTAATTCCTTCTCCCCTGCTGATTCCATCAGGGGCCTTGGTGTATGGTTTGACTCTGATTTCCCCCTTTTCAAAGCATTCCCCACAGTATCTGTAAGGCATGTTTTATTCACATTAGAAACTGAAAATAACTTGGACAATACCTCAAACAGACTACAGCGTCACTAGGGATGGCATCGTGAGGAATATTTTCTGTCGATATCGCCAATGCTTTTCATGACGATATCGTGAACGGTTCGTGAAAACCTACATATCCTGGTAGTTGTTTTGTTTTCATTATTAAAACAGTAAACTAACACAAAATATTGTAAAAATACTCAAATTTTGTTGTTTTTTAAAAAAATAATGCAGTTTAGAATACTTGTTTTCATTTCGTTTTTTCACTTCCTGTCTACTTCCTGTTGCTGGAGTTGAAAGGTCACACACCCCATTAGCCAATCAGAAAATTTGTTACATTGTCGTCATTTTATAATGAAAAATGTGAAGTTTTTTTGTTATATGTTGTTGGGGATTATGAATATTTGTTGGAATATGGCATTTTAGGTTGGTAGTATATTGCATGTTTGTTTATTTATTTCAATGACGATATTATCGCCCATCAACGGAACTTCTCGATATCGTCCATTAATAATGCACCTCGAATGATCCACGATATCGCGAGCTATGATGCCATCTCTAGCTGTGACGGCTACAAATGCTCTTGTAGGTAGTCAACTGGATTACTATAATTCCTTGTTCAGGAGTCTCTCTGCATTTGATCTTCGAAAGCTGCAATATGTCCAAAACAGTTTCACAAGAAATCTCACTAATTACCACCAGATATTTACATATAACTTCTGTACTTTAGAGCCTGGGCCTGCACTGGTTGCCTATTGAGCAGCCCTCTGTGTTCAAGACTGCTTCACTGGTGTGTATGTTCCTGCAAAATTGTTACCCAAAATTCCTTTGAGTTTTTCTTCAGTATAATTCTTGCACAATTCAAGTGGATGATGTGCTTGAGGTCACACAATTTGTTATATTTGTTCCATCAATGCATAAGTCTACCTAGGTATATGGTCTTGGGTTGCTTATGAGGCTCGATTTGGAATGATTGTTTTAGGGATTTTTTGTTGTCAATTATCTTGTTTCAGATCCCTAGGCAAGAGTTTGTGCTCAGACCCTGCTAATTGTTTAAGCTTGTTTTTATGAAAACCAGGAGAAAAATTCAGCTTTTCTATGAACACCGATACACACAAGGTTTTTAAACAATGTGTTGGAATATCCAAAAAAGGACAGTCCAAAACCAGGCAGTGGTTATAACCCGATCAGCGCCAGGCAGGGATGATTTCGGAGATGGTATGCCAATCTGAACAGGTATGTCTTCAGTTGACTCCTGAAAATGGAGATGGTCTGTGAGTAAAGTGATCGCCTATAGTGAGGCTGCTAGAAGTGATTAAAGATGGCAAATAGGAAGGTTGGGAGAAATTTAAATCCTTAAAAATAAAGAGGTTATATTTAAAAAGTACACAATATAAACTTGGGAGCCGGTGGAGTTTTTCTAGATGTGGTGTGACACGACTCATTCTGTCCACTCTGTGAACAATCCATCAGAGAGTATTTTGAACTTTCTGACATTTAGCAACATTGGCATTGTAGACCCCATATAGTAGGAAATTATAGTAGTCTAGTTGACTACTGACCACAGCGTTTACCACCAGAACTGCAGTATCGCTACTGAAAATTTATGAACATGTGACATATTCCATCAAACCTGGGCTACATGATTAGCAAATGAGTTTTCTGAGTCAAAGGTGGCACCTAGCTTTCTTACTTTACCTCTTCCGATGGAGAAATCAGAGCTAGCTTTGAAAGAATGATACGGGGAATTTTGATATAAGTGACTCTCTGGTATGTTTGTCACCAATGATGATGAAGTCTGGTTGCAGGTCCAATGTGATACAATCCATCCACCACTGAACTGGAATTCTACACTTAGGTGTGATTACGTAGTACCCACCTGGCAAAATAAAAAAAAAAACATTGGACAAGGTAAGGTACTAGAGGCAGATGTATCTCTCCAGGAGAAATATGCAGCTGTCAGTGGGTTCTACTGATGCACTGCACTGTGGCTACATGACTGCATGCTGCCAAATCTAATCTAATCTAATCTAATGTGGACTTTTATAGCGCTTAATCTCCATCACTGATGGACTCTAAGGTGCATCTAAACATAAAGCAAGGCAGTTATCGTTAATCAAGGGACATAGCCAGGTCGTACCAAGGAGACACAGATGTGACGGGAGAGGCTATGGTGGGTAGGCTTTTGCAAACAGGTAAGTTTTAAGCTTCTTTCTGAAGGAGGCAACTGATGTTGCACTGCGAACATCTTGAGGGAGGTCATTCCAGATCTTAGGAGCATCAAAGGCAAAACTATGGCCAAAATATTTGACTGACTTAAAGACTGATGAATGGAAAGGAGGAACTGTAAGGTATTGACGATCTGGGTGACTATGTAATTCACTGTATCATTCGTTCAAAGCTAGCTCTGATTTCTCCATCGGAAGAGGTAAAGTAAGAAAGCCAGGTGCCACGTTTGATTCAGAAAACTCAAGCCAAATCTAAGCTGAGGCCATATTTGACTGACAACAACAAAACCAAAACTGATAAACTAGCTGTAAAATGTATTGAAATTCGAAAGGGAGTAAGCACTATCTAAGCAGGAAATTGTTGACTTTATTTTTTTTATAAATTTATTTATTTTATTTTTTTGCGGGCGGGGGGTTACACTTTCGCACTTGTCAGTTTAACATGTTATAAGTATGGAACTTTCAAAACCAAACTGCTACGGAATTGCATAAATTTTTTTAATCTAGTTTTTATTCATCAAAGAGGTGGATGCCAACCATTTCAATCACGACATTGGTTGCTTCCCCAATCCAAGTGGTGGACGTATTTTGTACATTTGATTTCTTTTGGTTTAAATGGCTTATACATGTGTCCAAAGCAGAAGTTTTCAGTACGAAATGCATACGAAAATGTATTTGATATAAAAAAGTGAGAACGTTTCATGAGGACAAGAGAAAGAATACTGGTCAGTTTACAGTAAGAATATTGGGTTAAAGGAAAATGTGATGTAAACAACTGGATATGTGCCTGATGGGTTCTGTAAAGGATCCTGGCAACAGTTTAAGATACAGTTGACCTATTTAAAATAAGTAATTAGAAAAGGAAGTACGTGTATGTGTATATAACCACACACAAATATCACTGAGTGATATATAAAGGTCGGAAGTTTTCGGGGTAAGGTATAAGTTAAGTTATACAGAGTAACATAATAAAGGAAAGAAAAATTGAGGAATATATGTTGATAGAAAACACTGCGAAATTTCTGAAGGATTCTGGAAAGGATTCTGGGAAATACTTGAAGTTAGAGTTGGATGTTCTCCCTGTAAATATCGCCTCTCCCTTGCATGACTAACTGATGTGCTCTGCAAGAAAAGCCTGCAACTGGAGACGATGATATTTGATTACCATCAATTGACGAACAATAGGAAACCAAGATTGCCTCGCCTTAGAAAGGACACAAATAATGCTCATTAGGGGCAAGGGTAGAGCGCCTTGATGCCCCGAAATAGCACAAAATAGCCCTCATTAAGGGGCTAGATTGGTCGTGAAATTACAGGAACTCCCAGCCATGGAAGTATGGCCATTTATCTGGAGTGAGTAGGGGGGGTGGGGGGGACATAAGGGTAGAACATTAGTGCTAGGTTACATTGCAATGACTTCCTCTAGGATTTGGAAGGGTGGGTGGGGAGGGGACTCATTGGCCTACTGCTAAGCAGGTTTACCATTTAATTACCTGGCTCTCACCTCTGTAATTGTGGGTTCGAATCCTACTAGTGGTAAAACATGGATAATTCAATCTTGACCTTTCCTGGTGTGACCTTAACCCCAAATTTGTTTGGAAAAGTAACATTTGTAATCTTTCTGTACAATTACAAGTGATGGCACTGGTTCATTTTGAACAATTTGTCATTAAAGGGGTAAAATCTTAAAATTAAAACCAAAAATGTTCATGCTATGTGTTATGTTTTAATTTTAAACCTTTTACAGGGGCGAAAATAATTGAACATTTGTTTTTTTCATATTTAATGAAGATGATCAAAGACGAAGTTTGAAAAGAACGTTTAACACTTAAACTGTAATCAACACTTAAATTATTAACTGTAATTTAAAATGTTTTAAAATTTTATAAACATAGCCTGTAATATTCTGGAAACAATATTTATTATGGTTTTATTTTATTTTACCAGCATATAAAATATTACATGTAAATTTCCTACTCCAATGCGACTCTGCGATAGTTTAATACTGTTTGTTTGTATGTTAGCGAGATTACCAAATAGCTACTGTTCAGATTTATATCAACTTTTTACAGTAGCTGGGTATTGCTCTAACATGGAACTGATTTTGCTATGATCTGTAACCAGTTCTTGATTCAGCATCTTTAATCGAGTTTGTTTTTATCGGTGCAGTCATAGGTAATAGTGGTGTCGTTAAGCCTTGGTGGAGTTTTATGCTCTCCAAATGCTCTCACTTATAATCTGGAAGATTAAAACCTAAGAAGAAGAATATTTAACTAAAGAAAGATATAAAAATGCGAAAAAATATCTGTTGAGTTTATCATAACCAGGTCAAAAATAGGATTTAATTAAACACTGGATAACTCGAAATTTTCACAAAGCTTTTTATTTTCTATTTTTGTTAAAACAGTGTTTAAATCATTGTCTGTGTGGCCATGGATTTTTCGAGGGTGGGGAGCAATGTTTACAGAGTCAGTTAGGATCGGTTGTAGTTTCCCAGCTTGTCATGGTGGATCAATAAAATATTCAACATGTTTGATATTTCACTGACCCTCCAAGACTCTGGACCTTGGCTCCGCCCACCTAGAAACTGTCTTCTTGTGGGTCTCTACGGCTTGTTGGACACACTTCCTGTCTTGTCCTATACTATAACTGTCTTGTCTGAAAGCACTTGCAGGCCTGTCATGGTTCAGTACCTGAACACCACCTCCTGACAGGCTGTATGCACAAACCAACCATACTTAAAAGGAAACTGGCATGTCATAAACATAACACACCTGACTTAGGCAAGACAGGAAGTCTTCTACCATAGAGTGGGTAACATCTCAGCAGGACAAGCTGAGAACATATCATGACAAGCTTTAAACAAAAACCGACAAGGTAGTTACAGCAACAGACAAGCTGTAAGGTGTGTAAGACAAGCCAGCCTCAGGTTTTCGGATATGAAATCTATGAATATATAAGGTGAGTCGGTTTGCATCATTTGGAATCTGGCATCTGATAGATTAAATTTTAGGATAAGGCTTTTGTTTTTTTACAAATTAACTAGGATTTAGTGTTGAGATACAAGTTGGGCTGACTTGTTGATAGGCTT
The DNA here is from genome assembly GCA_964017235.1 of Sabellastarte sp. h YS-2021. Lineage (NCBI taxonomy): Eukaryota > Metazoa > Annelida > Polychaeta > Sabellida > Sabellidae > Sabellastarte > Sabellastarte sp. h YS-2021. The sequence goes on along the minus strand of OZ024929.1, from coordinate 153,859,752 downwards.
TGTTTATTTTACAACTGCTTAATTAAAAAAAGAAAATGGGTAATAAAAAGGGCAGAAGAGTGAGCAAGATAGAAATCCCCACAGACACACACCTACAGAGTTTGAGTTGGGGGATACAGCTGCTGACATATAGAGGAGGAAGGATTAGAGAGAACAGAGAGGGAGGGAGGAGGAGGCACAGAAACAATAGAGAAAGGAGAGGGAGAGGGAGGAAGCCAGGAGGTGGGAAACTGCATACTCAGCAGTGGAGGGAGTGGCCGAAAGCATGCATGGATTGAGAGGAGTGACACTGAAATGGACATAGAGGAAAGAGGAGAGGAGGGCACATCTCAATCATAATCCAGGCACAAGAAGGGACATATGACGAACATTTACTTAGACTCATATGAGAATGACTTTGTGGAGGAGCATGAGGAGCATGAGAAGCATGAGAAGACAAGACCAACTAGCACTTTAAGGACAAGGCCAGGAAGGAATGCTTGTGTCAGAGGTTTGCCAACAGTTGCAAGCTGTCTGTCAAAGTGTGCAAGGCTTGGTTTGAATCCCAAAGGACTCACTACATAAAACTCACCCAGTCCAAGTCTGGCCAGGTTCCCATGGAAATGACAGAGAGGCGGAACTGGATTCAGGATAAATTTAACTTTTTGAAGACACACATCAAATGCAAGGGACTCAAGTCCTTGCCAAGAGGAGCCAGTGCATCCCCTGCCTCAGCACATGATATCTCCAGAGGTTCAACCGACATGAATAGTATGGAGATCAGCATGCCATCAGACACCACAATACAGTCTTCAGTTACAAGCCCTAGTGCAGTTTCCCAGTGTTCAACAGTAGGCCTGAATGTCATGGACCAGTTTGAACAAATGAAAACCATGCTGTCTTTTTTTCATGCCAAGGCAGGAGCCCACCAGAACAACCTCCTGCGACTACCTGGCATCTGTGTTTGAGCCCTTAGAAGATAGAGACTTTCAAACATTCGGAAACAAGGTGTGAAACTTTTAAGAGGCATCCAGAGCAGGGCAGAGGAAAGTCAGCCCCAGCAAACCATGCAACCAAAACTTTCCAGGAGCTCCAGTGCCATTTCCACATATGGGCCACAGACTTTTCAACAACCACAGCAACCAGCACCAGCTGATCGAGAATACATCTTAAATATTCCAGAGACTCAGATAACAGCAAGCCAGGTCATCCAACCAGCTCAGCAGAGCCAAGTGGTACCTTGCATAAAGCAGCATCCCAGAGGACAACCGGCTTCCTTTGTAGTTGTTAACGATCAACAAGCCAGACCTTGAAAGCAGCTTACTATCACACTGACCCCGACAAAGCACCTCAACGCACCGTCAGTTGCCTCAGCCACAGGCAAAGAAAGCTCACACAACATATCAGGACCATCCAGCTTCTTTGGGAATCTACAGTTAGTCATGCGCTACCACCAGACCAACACACCACAACCATTTTCACCAAGTGACCTGCATCAATACGCCGCCTCTCCTCCAACCACCACCGCATAGCTAGAGTCTCAGCAGCAGCCATCCCAGGACCAGAATCCCCTGCAGCCCCCAAGCAACAGCAGCAGAACCACTGGACTTGCCTACAATTGGTCTTTTCAAAAGACCACTGCTGTAAAATTTATAGGTTGTTCTCTTTCAAAAACAATTATTCAGCTAAATATTTAAAAACATGCCAAAACAAGAAGCATTATACCGTCCCATACCAAACACATAACCCCAAACACACACACAAAAAATGAGTAAATGAGTGAGTGTGTCACTTACTGAAAATTTGAAGTTAAAAAACTTAAAATAATTTATAATATTTTGAACTTTGAAGTAAAAAGTACAAAACTTTTAAATAATCACTGAAAAAAATTCGGCCCAAGAATATTTTTAACTTATAAATATCTTGCAAATTTGCCAGAAAAAAGAAATTAAAAATATGTATAATTATCTGTTAAGGTTTACAGATTTGGAGTTTCAATGTGGGACATTTTTACAGAACTTGTGTTGAGGGATTTGTGATTCGGTTGGAAGTAGTTTTGAAACTTGTTGGAAATGTATTGGACATTTTTTGGAAATTTAGTGGAAGCAACACCAGCTTCGTTACTTATTTATTTATTTGGGTTTAATGTCACTTTCAACACATTGTATAGGTCATGTCACGACAGGTAGTTTTATGGGCAGAGGAAACCAGTACATACAGTTGGTCAAGGTTCTGTACTGTAAACTGCTGACCAACTGCAAGCAACTACCAACTTTCCCACTTGAGGTCGGGCCGGGATTTGAACTCCGATCTTAGAGGTGGGAGGCAAGAGTGTTACCACTTTGCCACTGTGGCCCCCCAACACCAGCTTAGATAAATTGGGTAGTCCTGAAAAGGACTGATAGAGGCCACCTTCTTCTGTCCCCAGGGTAGCTGCCATCTCAGATCCTGTCCTTCTGCCCAGCCAATGCACCAAAATGATTGTAGTAGTCTTTCAGTAGATCTTGCTGATTTTTGGCCTACCTCGAAGGAATCCTGTACTTGTCATCTGGCATATACACCACCTGTTCATTTTGTAGGCCCACTATATCATTTGCTGGGGTGGGTGCTCTGTCTGCTCTGCCGTGATGTGTCTACAGTGTGTTGTGCAACACCACACATGTTAAAACAATGTCTCTGACAATCTTTGGCCTTTGCTTCACGGTGTCCAGTAGTACCCTGAATCTGCTCACTAATATTCCAAACACATTTTCTACCACCCATCTGCCTCTGGAGATCCTGTAGTATGCTATTCTCTCTTCCCTTGTGGGGTGTAAGCATGCAATGACCCCAAACTTTAAAATCATGTCCAGGCTACCGGTCTTGCCCATTATCTGCCAGAAGTGTAGTCCTTTATAGTGGACATAAAGTACAGAGGTGAGGACTTGATTTCTACATTAATATCCACTCATTACTTTTTGATTAATGCTAAACAGAAAACCAAAGTCTTTGAAAATGCATTGAAAATGAAACCTTTGAAAAATCAGCATACTCTTATTTTATTTTCTTTAACATCCATAGTATCAGATCTCTCCTAAAATTTAATCACGTCTTCCTTTGGTCAGCCCTACCCAAATAAAGTATTTCAGGAAAATCCATTCACTACTTTTGGAGTTATTGTGAACACAGACAGACAGACAGACAATTGTACAAAAGAACCTACCCAAAACTTAACCTCTGGTGGAGGTAATTTAAAAACCCTGCATGTAAACCATCCCTAAATGAAGCCCCAAGTGTGGTCCATTTGGTCCTATTTTGAACCAATGCAGATCTTATCAGAACATTTTATCAATTTTTCTGTTACTCAAAGACTACTTAGCTGTATTTTTATGATAAATAAGTTTTTTTCATTAGTACAGTTTTTCACATCTATCATCAACATATTTCTGACTATAAACAGGGATGCTTTGTGTCAAACTACATTTTACAGTGTGTGTTTTTTTCAATCTATCATTCAAGTACTTTTGTTCCATTTTTTTTCTGCAACTAATTCATCATTTATTTTGTTTTTAATTTTTCAACCTTCTTCTAACCATAAAAAATTCTTCAGTCTGTTCTTTCCATGTCACTCAGAGTTTTCCTTTCTTCTCTCCTAGATTCGTGAGAGAGATCCTTAAATTCCAGACTTTTGGTGACAATGACACTTGATAGATGTAGAGCTAGTTAGAGACACTATCATCATGTCAGCTCAATTAAGTCCAACCCATGATACGCCTGTCACATACCCCAGTTTAATGGTATCTAAATACACCAACTGCCACAGATCTGACTTCATCTAAGTCACTAATCAGCAATTGTGCTTAATTGTACTTCAACTTGTAATTTGCTTATTGACAAAACCTCACTTCAGCCTTTATAGATTAAATATATCATAAATACTTGTAAAATAATTACTTCAACAAATATGTTAATTTAGATTACTTTGAAATCTAAAAATCAAGTCAATACTTTGAACAAAATTGTTATTATTTTGACCATTACTATGTGTAGAATTGAATTTGTATATATTTTCTGACTATTATTTTTTTCACTACTGTACATCTGTGTAATTCAATTATTTCAAGAATTCCAATTATTTAATAAATACTTTCTTTTTATCGTGTATTAAATAGTATCACAAACTGTAATTACAAATCAACTCCCCACCAAGTTGCCACCTTTAGAAATCTTAAATTGAGTTTCTTATTGAACAGTGCCTATCAAGGTCAGTAAAACTTAATTCCCCCTTGATTGTGACGTAGTCATTGATAAGTATAAACAAGGAAGTGATTAAGTGGGTGAAATAAGACGCTATGGATTGCTGGGGCTGTAATTGTGTGCGGGGGTAATTGAGACCTCTCAGGCAATACAATTCACTTTAAAAGCATGGACCGGAAGTCTAATGGTCACCATATTGGTGACGTGTAAAGTCTGGGGGTTCTACTAATACTCAAATGATCTCGATACAGATAGATGGCTACTTGACTAATACTTATACAAGTTGCTTTTGGTTTAGCATCAGTATACCTTATGAAGCAAATTCTTTCATTTAAATAATAGTTAAAATACAAATATGTAAAACATTACATGTATCACCTGTAATACTATCCCTTTTGGCGACTCTTTTGTTCTTAGAAATAAAATATTTCTGATTTGCTAATGGTCTTATGTGGTACAAAACACATTTAATATTTATCTTCTATAGTCCAATTTTATTAAGACAAAATATAATAAAGTACTGAAATAAATGATTGACATAGAGCAGCTGATTCCATGTAATTTATGTTTCTTATTTCTGAGGTCTTGAGTTCAAATAATTCTCTGTTCTTTCATTTAAAAGTTAGCAGTGTTAATAAATTTACAGTGTAAACTCTTGACCAACTGGTATGCGTAGATTTCGCCCTTAACTGAAGTACCCAATGTCCAATCTTATTCAATTTGTTTCATTTATATTGTTCTTGGCCATTTCAGAACGACCATTAGCCATTTCGAAATGGCTAAATACATTATTTGGTCATTTCAAAATCTCACCTTGTTTGAAAAGGCCTGACCAATGCAAAACCTAACTGGTCAGAGTACAGGTCATTTGTTTGACAATGGGAGGGTTATTAGACAAGTTGTTTATTTTTCAAACACTGTTTAGACCTTGATTTGCTTTACCTCAGATAATTAGATTAGATTATAATTTATATATTGTTTTCTGGGATTTTAACACTCTTTATGTAACCACTTAATTAGATTTTCCACTATTGTTAGGGAGTCAGTGAAAATTCTAAATTCTATTAGTACATTTATAGTGAAAAGACTTTTAATTAGAAAAATAACAACCTGACATGGTTTTGAAACTGCTCTCACTTTGGTTTGAAATGGCCATCAGATTTACTTGGCCTTTTCAAAACGTTCATGGCCATTTCGCATTTTAAAATGGCAGGTAACAGTATTACTCTATTTTATTTGTGATTATTCTAATCACGATGAACTATGCATCCAACGTTAAATAAATATACACATTTTTGTATTTTACATTGTAAAATTGGAACACCTCCTTGATCTGAAAAATAATATTAGAAGCGTGCTCGCTCACTGTGACTCTTAGCTCCAGGATGAAAATCCTGAACAGACATGGAGTGGGAAATTTGGTTGTTACTTTTAGATAGTCAATTGTTTTCAGTGCAGAATCTTGACCAACTAATATACAATGCTTTCCTGCATCTCTTCAACTACCTGTCATGGCAAAAAGTAACCATTTTATTATTTGTAACTTGTAACGAGTTATGAGGGGTCACCTTAATCCTTTTTTCCAGCAATTGACGTCCTGTGGTTAATATAACAGATTGTGACCTCTTTCCTGCTTTCAATTGTCGTTTGGCCTGATTATCCACCCCATTTGGTGATAAATATATCTATACTGTAATTGTTAACCTCTCTCCCTTCCGCCCCTTGCTTAAATATTACCCATGGCTACTTGATAGCTAGGTAGGAGAGATCCCCTAATGCTCAGGTGTAAATAAAAATGGTGCACGCGGACGATCCTAACCATGCATTAACCACGTGGAATAAATATGGGGTTTTAACTCGCTAAAACAAGGGGTTTTACCGGGAGAAAAAAATAACGTGCGTAGAACCCGAGGTATGAATTGTCACAGACACTATTTCTGGGGAGAACAAGGGTTGAAGCCACGCCCACTACAAGAGAACATGTCATTATTGGGCGCATAATGACGGGGAGTTGGGTGGTTAGTTTTTATGGTAGAAGCATATCTTTACTTTCCCCCATTACTGGCTTAAGTTACAGATATACGATCACCATAATTTGGGTCAGTAAAAGGGAGAAAAAATGAAACAAAAGGTGGGCTCATATTTTTATGGGGTATTCCAGTTACAGTTTTAAAAAGGACTATTTCTTTCTTGTTCTGTTACTTCTTGGTTCCCCCATATATGGACTCATAAATATAAGTTTCTACCCATGTTAAAAACGGCCAGTTGCTGAGGGTTTGTAATACTACCCAGATTTTAGAGATGTCATGTCAAATTAATTGCCACGTATAAAACAAATATTTATGATAAACTTTTTAAGAATGTGTTTAAACCAACTTAAAGAACAAGTAAATAATTAGTAGGTTTATAAAAACATAGATGAAAGTTGTAATGATAATGTATCCTTAAAAACACATTAGGGACAACATCTTTCACAGAGTGTTAACCTCCACGAAGGAATCTTAAATATAAATATTAAAAAACCTTCTTATTTCAACATTTTTTACACCATTTTGCCATCAAAATTATATCAGTTTTTACTTTAGCCTTAACAAGCCTCTACTAAATGTAATCTATCAAATCAGCTGTTTTAAGTAATCTTGCTAAAGTAGCTTTCACATCGGCCCGAATGATCAGGACGTTATCAAAATGTCCCCAGCTGAACAGGACACATGAGCATGGTATTAAAATCAGTAAAAATAATATATTTTTATGAATTATAGTTCTAACACTACAATTAAAAGGATTTATAATATACAATTCTAATGTGATAGGAAATGAATTCATGTAGGTACAACATGGAGAACATAGCAGTGCCTGAGATCTAAGTACTACAAACTGATGTGGTGTGACACTTCATGGAGATAAAAACTGTCCTTTTTTATTTGCACAACGATAGATGTACCAACAGAAGCTTAATGAAGTGCTAAAATACTGTAGCCACAAAAGTATACAACCGAGACCTGATGGAGGGATGAAGGTATAGACCTCATTTCTTGCTGGTGGATTTTAAAGTGAGCCACGTCATATATTCATTCTGTTCTTCTTCATATCTCTAGTGTGTACATTTTATCACATGAGAGTTTGTGGCACATTTGTCATACATTTTAAAAATCAATCACATGTTGAAATGGCCATCGTGTTGTGTTGAACGAGCCCGAAATACAAATCCTGACTTATTAAACTTATTAATTGCTAAACACAAAACATTACTGAGCCAGAAGTAAGTTCAGATGAATTAAATATTTTCTGGTCATATGTAGCACATGATGCTAGCAGAGAACGGTGTGAACTCGGTATAAGATCTGGAAAATATAATTGAAGAAAGAAAATGAAAATAGATCTTGAGAGAACAACATTGAAACCTCGAAATGGGCTCCAGATAAGAAAAGATCACAGGAGAGACAAGCAAACACCTGGAAAGGAATGACTGAGGAAAATCTGAGACAAGCAGGTATCAGAAAGAAGCCAGTTCATATCCATGATTGCAGGAGCCTCTTGGCATACTTAGGCTTGTTCCAAGTCTTTGTATTTCTTATTCCACCAAATCTGACATACATGGAATCATTATGAATCCATCTGATGGGTGGGGATATTACTGTCTTGTGAAATACAAATTTTTGTCAGCACCAAATTATGGGGAAAAAGTCATTCAGTCCTCATATAATACCTAAGACAAAAGGACTTGAGGAAAGTCTAGGCATAGTGGAACTGCACACTTAGAAACAACTGGAAGTTATACTGCAGGTAGGAAGAGGTGGAAGACCTTGGTGACAATCCTGTGAGCTAATATGCGACAGGCGCATAGAAGGTATGAAAACAGTATAGTAAATATTTATAAAACCTTTTTGCTGACTGTTACAAGCCAAAAATTATCCAAGATTATATGGAAAACAACTTTATTGTCCAGATAAAACACATCTGTCTGGTTTTGCCCATTCCATATTGCAGGTAGTTCTACGAGATTACCTTTCAGGTTCATCAGACAGAATTGTAAATGAGACCACATCATTAGATAAATATTTCAAATGTGATGCTCATAGAAATCAGCCATATCCTTTTCATCTTGTGTCTTAAATAGTTGCTATTTTTGACAACACTAAATCTACTCTGAATTTTTAAAACTTTCTTTAAAGAAAAATATTCAATACATAAAACTAGAATATGTGCAGTCATTTTTATGATGCCATAATAAGATAGTATGGCTAATGAATACAAGATGTATATGTTTGATCTTCCACTTTTTTCCAAGTGACAAGTTCAAGTCATTGCAGTTTCTGTGATGTCAGCATAATGAATTTACATTTGGAGATTTAATTTATAACCAAAATGGCAGTCTCAAGATATTTGAGAGGCCTGTGAAATAGAGACATCATTTCAAAGAAACAGAAAAGCTGAAAAAATATTCAAATAATACAATTAAATAACAAATTACGTTGTGTATGGGATACAAGGTCTGTAATCGAGCCCCCTTTTTGAAAACCCCAGACACAATAATTACTGGCTAATTTAAAAAATGCTGATAGCATGCAATAACATGTTAGTTTATTTCAAGAGAAATTGAGAGAATTTCCTGAAATTTGTCATCTGACTGAAGCCCTAGCTGTCAATTATGTTGTCCACTTTCCTTTGACCACGCCCACTATTTGTATGCACACACGCATACATATCTACTTACAGAAAGACAAACTTTAAAAACTCAATTTAGCACAAAATCTCTCCTCCCCCAAAAGTCTAATCAGGTAACCAGATATCTACAAAAAAGGTTGCTTTATTCAAAATTAGCAGCGGGGAAAAAGAAGAATAGTAGCAGGATTTATAAGACAGGACAACTAAAAAACTACAGGCCTAATTCGATTCTAATTTTCTGAGGAGAGAGTAGTTTGGTCCTGAAGCCTATTATTAAGTGGGATGGAAGTTCCACAGGACCCAAGCTAGATCATGCACTGCAAACTTCATCAATATAACCACTGATTTAGTCCTCAGAGTCTTTTAGGTACCTCGCTGCTGTAATTTAGCCCATCTGCCGGGAGGAAGGGGGTGGGGGTTTTAATGAGTAGTGCTGGGCCTTTGGTTGTGATGAAAATCGTCCCTAACCCTTGGTGGCCATCTGGAGGCATGCCCCTACCCCTTCATTATCTCAGTCGTTAAAAAATACCCCTTAAACCCCACCATCCCTCCAACAAGCCTCATTTCAAACCCCTTCTGTGGATTGCTTCTGTCCCCTCAATTCCAAGTTTCTTTTTTAATTTCGAAGCACCTCTAAACGTAAGATATAAGGAGTTAATTTCTACAAAAAATAAAAACCTCTGATTACTTGCACTATCAAATCAAATTCTGTCATCTTCAATTGGAAACTATAGCCTGGAACTGTTTCATTTTCAATGCTTTAATTTCCAGGTAATAAAAAGTCTTTGATATCTGTGCATGAAATAGATATTCAAATTAAAGTGACTGTTCAGTATGCAATTCTAAAATTGCCAGCTTTATCGTCAGTATAACACTTCCCATTTTTCTCAAGATCCTCCATATTTTTCCTCTATGGTTACATAAAAAATCTGATCATTTTAAGACAATACAATAAAAATAATAAAATAGGAACAGTAGTGTATTTTCATGGAGCTAAAGGGCCTTTGAGAGATGCCAGAATTCTGGTGTCGTCACCCCCCACTAGGATACTCTCATTATCTTCATACAGGAGCACACACGAAAACAGAGCCATACACAATATTAAATAGACTTAAGTCATATTAGCTATTTTTCCCCTGGGGTCAGAATAAACCAGTCATTTAGTGTAATCTTTACATAGATCATTGTGTTTACAAGTCATTTCTCTTGTTAAATATAGGCCTTCTAAACACTCCATGATATTCCTCAGTCAGGTTCCACTATGGGGAAAAAGAGAAGCATTGTTTTTAAGGTAGATTATTCACACACACAAGGGTGTTGTCTTTACATGTACTTTGTGAATTTACTTTTATTCATTCACTCTTACCTAGCAGGCTTTTCTCATCTTCACAAGGCCTGAAATGGCGACTAGGTGGTTTACTCACATCATAAAACTGCTTGAAATCATTGTCACCCGTCTTGAATGGTAAGATTTGAACCTTAGAAAAACTAATGGAAATAAATAAATACACATGTTATGGCGCCTAATGTGTCAATCAAAACAGAAATTTATCTTATTCAATGTTGTGTTTGACAATGCCCAACCCTATCACCACGGACAAGGCAAAGCAGGTGAAATGGAAAACTGTCACCGCACCACATCAAAAGTCTTTTTAAAATCTAACAATGAAGATTTGAAACCATGTTTTCTCTGTTTCTTTTCTATCCACACATTCTGATAAAAACTCCACATGTAGAGTTGATAGAAGTAAGAAATAATCTTGTGCAATTACATGACTGTTCAAGGTTGATATAACAATAAGTCAATGCTTTGGACTGATCTATCTATCTTGAGAGAAGCAGTTGTTGGCGAAGGTGAAATCTATCCCCGTTTAAATGGGCATCAATATCAAACCCCCAACAGGCTTCATGGGGCTATTAATTCCACATTACTGTCACATTTTACCTTCAATGTAGCAGCACTTTGCCCTATTTAGCTGTCAATATCAGAAATAACTATTCTACTTGTTTTCTTGCAACATGATTTCAATGATTGTCTTGGCAGGGAGATGGGTGAAAACGATTTGATGAGAATAGGGTGATAGGCCGGGTGTTTCTAGAATGGGAAAGGTGAGACTTTTAATTGGAAATTTTGTAATCAGGTTAATTTATAAAATAATGAATTTGTGGTAATACTTTGATAGTGCTTTGATGCTAAAAAGAGGCCTGGGTGGGGTGTTGACTGTTGAGGTTTTCATTGTGCGTTTTGTCATGTGACTGTGGTGGATTGTACTGAGATCATGTACATCTGCCCTTGAGTCAGGAATAGTTTGACCCAGTTTCCAGAAACTCTCAGAATATAGGGGATGGGATCTAAGGAGGAGGGGCGGGGTATAGGGTATCCACAGTGTTGGTTGGTGTTCAATCTATACCAGAAGAGTATGAACATGTCACAGAAATGGTAGTAAGACTGTAGATGTGCTTAATGGCTTTGTTGATAGAATTAGGTGTCTATTATAGTTTCCAAAGTAGTAGTGTATAATATATGTAAATATTATAGATACACTGAAGTCACCCCTGTACTCAAGAAATTGCATTGGGGTCTGTTGAATATCACTTAGGCATTAAAACTCTTCAAACCAGTTATCATAACTATTTTATTTACATCTTTTGCCATCTATAAGTCTTCTGTACAGTACTAGGCAGTGTCAAACAACAAACAGTTTGGCCTTGCAGCTTTATAATCGTTCTGAATTAACTAAACTGACTTAACCAATTAAAATTTGGATGACTCAGTATAAATACTGTATTTTACAGATGGAAGGTGGAGTAAAAGTTTGGAAAGCATGAAAAAACCTCCCCTTTTGTTTCTGATAAACAGGCCTCCCCCTGGGATTACTTCCAAACAAGCAAGTCCCGCCCCAGATGTAAGCCCCTACCACTCAGCAGGATATCTTGTCCACTAAGCAGCTCATGGGGAATGAAGTCCATCTTATTGTGTTTGCTGTCTCTTTGAAGCAACTGTTGCATTCAACAACATTTGTCTAGTGACGTAAACAGCAGTTTATCGGGTATTGCAATAGAACTGACACAACGCCTTTTTGTTTTGGGTAGTGTCACGTGATTCATTAACCCTGATTTTTTGAAATACCACACAATGTTCAGTTAAGATTTATCATTTTATTATTGGTGTATTTTGGCGGTGCATCAATGACCTAAAATTGCAGAAAAATGTTTTAAAACGGAGGAAATGTAAGATCCATTTTACTAAATGTGACTTTCTACATTGCGATTATTTCTCTTGAGGAGTAAAAAATATATTGAAAATTGCCTTTTTCATATTTTTGGCGAAAGTTTGTTAACACTTTTTAAGCTATTAAAGGAGAGTTACAGATACTATTGTTGATATCAGGATGTCACTTTGTTGACATGGGTAGACAGACTTTGTAATTTCATGCTAACCAATCATGGCTTGCATTTATGTAATATTTCCAATTTGGAGGAATATAAAAAGCATGTAATCCCCCTGGGATATTTATCCATTGGTCCTCTGACCCAAATCTGTCCAATAATTTACATCAGACTTCGTCTTACTTGACCTGTACAACAAGCTTTTAGCTCATCAATTCCTCTGTGAACAGCATACACATAACACCAGCCGAGAAGGACCTAAATTCTAAATGGACAATATTCATCATTAAATAATAACCACTAATCCTGCAGTTGACAGATTTCGAACACTGCTTTTGATTATTATAGAATTGATCAGCTGTACTAGTGGAACATCTGCATGTAAACATGATTACTCACCGATCCATTTAGCCCTGCGTCAGTGCAGTTAGAAAACGAGGTGGAGTTGGATGGGCAAGAACCCCTCTTGGGTTGCCAATTTGTTGAAAGGATACGTCGGAAGACTTCATTGCGAGATAACATGGACAGGTGCTCAGTTAAACCCCTGTCTCACTGTTCTTTTTGGGTGACAGACGAAAATGTAACATGAACGTACGAGTGCATGTGAATGCATCCCTGAAATATAGAACAGGGCATGTTGAGACCCAAACTCACCATGCTGCGTTTTGAAATTTCTTAGCAAAAAGTTGTATATCCATGAAAATTAGTGTTTAACCTTGCAAGATAGTGTATCAGCTTGCAAAATAATGCATTCCTTGGGGTAACATAAAATATCCCCTGTGTACACAGGGGGCTTTTATGTAAAAATTACTAATATTTATGTGCTTAATTTATGTATTACTAAAGTTAATGGGGCATCTCCAGAAAATGGTATGTCACAGTGGCAGAAAAACTTAAGCTTGTGGCATAAAATAAGTAATGTTACAGCAACCATACAGCATGTCTGGAGATGCGGAAAGAAACAGAATGACACAGAATTGGGAACACAGGCAGCAGAATAGCTACAGAAATGTAAAACGCCCTGCAGCTATGAGGTGGTTACAGGCGGTGAGCTTCATACTGTATGTGGTGGACAGAAATTTTGTACATTTAAAATATCCATGTGGATGGCCAGGGAAACCAGAGAATGCCACAGAATGCAAACTTTACTGTCAGAAATCTGACAGTACCTGGAGGAATGAGGTGTTTACATAACGTCTATAAACTTAGCCAATATGATCTGTAGGTTAACTCCACCTTGACCTTCACTAATATTCAACCTTGACCTTCCTGGGTGTTGTTTTCACCTCTCACTTGGTCTCGAAAATTCTGACCTCAGTTGGTAGATACTTACCTTCTAATATTAATCTTTACCAAGTACTATTGTTATGTGACAATTTGACCTTGGGGGTCAAGGTTATCTATATTTGGGGTGATTGGGATTTTGGGGTCAATAATAGACGTATCATTCATAATGTCACCTTCTATCAAAGTTAATTTTCCAACTACTTTAATAATTATGTCTTCATTTAATGTGCTTGTTATATGATAATACAATACAAATACAATAATTTTAGTAGTAACATTTATTCTTGTATAATAAATATATAAAATCCCATTGGGACTGTTATTGGACATAAATGTCGCCTTTTGTTACATTTTATTTCAGTGATAAAATTTCACTTGAAATTAATTTCTACTGTCCAAACTAATTGGTTGAAACAGCCTAATTTAATGTCCACATATAAAGTCCTGGATTCCTAATTTTTGCTTTGTTTTTCCACCATGCAATATATACACGTGTTATATTCATACTCACTATAAGAGACATACTTTTAAAACGTTTATTTTCGTTATATCACATACTGTTCTCTCATTGACGTCTGTCCTTTTATATTTGTATATCGCAGTTTCAATTTCTAAGTTTTAATTTTATGAGTTCCATGTTGCTATTAAAACAGAATATACCTTGAAGCTTACTAGAAATGTTATCATGTTTGAATCATGCTGAATTTAGTGGATTACCCAAGAACGGCGGAAAGTTGAGAGGGGTGGGATGTTAGGCTGATAAACACCCCATTTTGTCTTTAAGTGTTTTGGTAGAAACAAATACTGTCATATTTAATCTATTGGGAAGTTAAAACTGCGTGAGAAATTAGTGAGAGCATTTGAGCAATTTCCCCGTAATTACGTTTGTTGGGACTTGAAAAGTGGAAAGAACCACCCATAGCCACCATAATAGGACTTTGTTAAGATGGGAGCCCCACTGTATTTGTGGTTGGGTGTGTTTTATTGAATTGCTGAAATTTGATCCGGCCCCTGACTGAGGAGGCCCCGGGGTTTTAGGTTTTGAGGGCGGGGTAATTTCTAGAGGCGAGACAGAGTGTTCCAAGCTGTTAGAACAAGGTGTTAGTTCACACCTCTGAAGCGTTTGGACATGATGGGCCAAGGGCTGTGTTAGATTGGGACATTCTTTTTTCTTGAATTGAAAAGTAAGCAGTTTGTTTCATTCTCACAAAACTGTTCCCCAAATAAAGGGAATCAATACATTGTTTTCGTCCAAGGTTTAGGATAAGAACATTAATAAATGAATATGAGAATGTTTTTTTAAATACCTGTTTTATTTATTATTTATCTGTTATAATGACATAAAATTCACACAGAAAATCTTTTCATATATCGAAGTTGTCAAGCCTCTAATAACCTTACGAGTCACTTCAAATTGTTTTTATCATTTTTTAAATTCAAATATATAGAGCATGTCTTATGTTGGTTAAACCACATACTTGTGCTGCTGCCTCCTCCTTTTTTCTCTTATTTCAAATGGTTTCAATAAAAATTATAACACTTAATAACATCTATAACATCTCTGCATTATACAAATAAATAATTCTTCTATAGATCGCTCAGCATGAATCCATGGCTAGGGGACTAACAATTCAATTTAGTTTTAAAGTCAATTTAGCATTCTACCCCTTTAAATTTTATTTTAATGATTTGTGAGATTTGGGGTTCTAACCCTTCAAATTTTATTTTCAAAATCTACCGGTTTAGGGTTCAAGCACTGTACCTTTTTAAAAATAATTTACATTACTTATTTTTTATTCTTTTATTTATTTATTTTTATTTATTTATTTATTTATTTTGGCTGTCTTGTGGAAGTGATATGAATTCTTAGTAATATTTGACTGTGTGAGGTAAAACAGTTGGTGTAGTAAATAATTGTGTTTTTGTGAGGGGTCTTTTTTGCATTATTAAATACCAGCTTTAAAAACTTCTTGGAAAGTATGGGTGGCCGCTTAGAAGGGCTGATATGGTTTAAGTCTTTCTCAGGTCAGCTAGAGGATGAAACAGGTGGTACAGCTTGGAAGGTCAGTGGAGGTGCGTCTGCTGGAGGTCTCGGGCATGGTGGGCCAAGTGGGGCATGTGGCTGTTTTAATGCCCATTTTTTTCTATTTTAAACGTACAAAAGACAAGTATTGCAACAAACAAAAGTAAATAAAACACATACAAAAGGACATAGACTACACAATGCATAAGATTGTTGTATATGTTATTCAAAGTAACGACATTTTTCCTTCAAAATAATTCAGTCAACCTGTAGTTACATGTTTTTCAATGTTGATTAAATCAGCTTTGTATCTCATTATCAACTCTATCCAAATTTTCAACCGAACTAAAGGTCACCTGATACACTTCAAACTTTCTCGTGAATATGGACAAATATTCAGTTATCAGCCATGATTTATTTTTAACTCTTGATTTACTCAAGAACCATTTTTAGCAATATATTCCCCATATTGCCCTCCTGAATTCCAATTCCAAATAATATATCGCATGCAGTATATTTCTTTAGAAAATATCCACTTAAAACTGTTGCATCCATATTTTTATAGCTTTCCAGAATTTACTGCTGTAATCACAAAAGAATAAGTGGTGATCTATTGTATCTGCTGGTCCACAATAACTACAACTTGGGCTGTTTTTATTCGCCATATTTTTAAAACATTTGATGGTAATATTTATGTTCTCTTTTACGTTAGCATACCACTAAAACAGATGAGTTTGTATCTCCTACCATATGTGAGTACAGAGTTAGTCGATAACTAAGGATTTTTCTATGGTCGGGAGCAATGTTTACAGAGCCAGGATCTGTTACATTTTCCCGGCTTGTCACAGTGGGTAGGCAAAATATCAAACTCCTGATCCTAACCCTGGCTCCGCCCACCTGCAACAATCCTGTTGTGTCTCTCTACATCTTGTTGTAGACACTTCCTGTCTTGTTCTATACTGTTACCGTCTTGTCTGTAAGCACTTGCCAGCCTGTCATGGTCCTGTATCCAGATATCACTCCACAACAGAGTGTAGAACAATACTGACCATACTTGAACTGGAACCAACCTAATTCTGCCACTTCCTGTCGAACGGGAAGTCTCCAAGTCTTGGGTGGCAGATTTTGAAATATCACAGCAGGACAAGCTGGTGTACACACCAGGACATGATGTAAAAAGAAATCAACAAGGCAGTTACAGCAACAGACAAGCCGGGAAGTGCATAGGACAGGCCATATGATCAATATATGAAAGGACACATGACAATCATTTATTTAACAGACTCTTATGACGGAGCTATTGTAGACATTGTCAAGGATCATGAGCTTTACGACAAAACCAACGAACACTTTTAGGACAAGGCCAGGAGGGATTGACTGTGGAAGAGGTTTGCAAGCAAGCTGTTAATGAAGGTGTGCAAGACTTGGTTCAAAAACCTAAAGGACTCACTATGGAAAACTCACTCAGTCCAAGTCTGGCCAGGCCTCAAAGGAAATGACAGAGAGGCAGGACTGGATTCAGGACAAATTTAACTTCTTGAAGACCCACATCCGAAGGAAGTGCCTCAGCAAATCTTCAGCCTTGAAATCCCCACAGAGAGGAGCCAGTGCTAATGCAGCCTCTGCCCATGACATTTCACAAGTGTCCACGGATACTGACCGTATAGAGATCAGCATCTGCTTTGACATAACACACTAGCCATCCATCTGTAACACTGCCAGTACCAGTGTAGTGTCCCAGACTTCATCAATTAACCAGCAGGCATGGGTCAATTGGACCAGATGAAAACTATGCTCACATCTTTCATTGGGCCCAGCCAGAACAGCCTTCTGTAACTATCTGGGATCTGAAGTTGAAAACTTGGAGGATAGAGACTTTCAGACTTTTAGAAATATGGCAGTTAAACTTTTTAAAGTGGGTTACAGAGTAGAGCTGATGAAAGGAACCATCAGCCACGGCAACCTACACTTCCTAGGAACTCCAGTACCACTTCCACACATTTGCCAACAATTTATCAGCAGCAGCCAGCAGCCTTTGGCATGGAATATGTCTTGCATATTAAAAAAAATCCAGATGCCAGAAACCAGGTCTTACAACCAGCTCAACAGACCCAAGTGGTAGTCAGAGGACAGCAACATCCCAGAGGTCCACAGACTTCCTATGCAGTTGTTAATGACAACAACAAGACTTCACAACAGCTACATTTCACCATCAGCCCAAGCAAGGTCTTCAAACTACCATCAGTAACCTCTGTCACACGCGAAGAAAGTGTAAACAACATCTCAGGACTCAACATCTCAGGACGCAATTTGGGGGATATACAGTCAGTCACAGATCCATATACCCACATATGGATACACCTCAAACATTAGAATCAAGTGACCCATATCAACACGTCAACTCTCCTCAAACCACCCAGCAGCAAGAGCCTTCTCAGAAGCCAGCCAGCCAAGCCTCTGTGCCCCCTAGCAGTCATCTGAGCCCAAGCTGCAACAGCAGTAGACTTACTACACCTACCTACAAAACGTCCTTTTCAGGACCACTGCTGTAAAATGTCCTTTTCAGGGCAACTACTGATTCATAGGTCCTTCTCAGAACCACCTGAATAATCCCAAAACAATTAATTAGCTGTGTATTAAAAACATCCCAAAACATTACACACCCCCACACCAAACACAAGACCCCAAAACACAAGAAACAAAATGACTGAATGAGTGAGTGAGTGATTAAAAATTTGAAGCTTAAAAAAATTTAAAGGTGAACTTAAAAATTTTTTGACCTCAGAAAAAAACTTGTAAACTTTCTAAAACATTTTAATCTTAATGCCCCTGTTCCACCAAAAGATTAAGTCCCGATCCTGTCTGGGACCCTTAATTGTGGACTGTCGGTGGAAAAAAAACAAAAATGGGCGGGAATACTGAGTCGGTATTGAAGTCTGGGATTAAGTACAGATCGGCCTCAGGAAGCCTCAGGACTCCTCAGGCGGCCGCAGACAGTCCGAGACTGGTCTGGGACTAAGAACCGACTAAGCCAGTTTTCTGGTCAGTTTCAACCACGATCCTGTCGTACACATACCGACTAGGTCCCAGGACGCCTCAGGACTCCTGGGACTAAGAGCCGACTAACCCACGATTAAGTCCCAACGTCCTCAGGCGTCCTCAGGCCTCCTCAGTCTTCCCCAGACCAGGATCGCCAATTCTTGTTTTGCAAAGTTGCTGGATTTTCTGGGTATATATATATAAAATCTAATCACCATTGCTTTTCTAGGAACACAGCAGGATGCCACCTTTTAATGGAAGACAGATTCAACAACAACTTAGGGCTTTTTTGGTTTTTATTCAGTTACAAATAATCATGTATTTCCAATTTTTACGTCAAGCACAGCAAGCACCACCACCACCACCAGCACCACCAGCACCCATACAGAGACCTAGAAGAAGGCACAACATGTGGGTCAGGCCATGGCTACTGCAGAGAGAGGAGAGGGGGGCCTACCACAACATTATGGCTGATTTGTATGCCACAGACATTCCAGGATTCACCAACTACATGAGGATGACCCCAGAATTCTTTGAAATGATAAAGACCAGACTGGAACGACGTCTAGCCAGGCAGGCCACCAACTACAGAGCTCCAATCAGTGTTGGGGAGAAGTTAGCCCTTACCATCAGATATCTGGCTACTGGAGAGTCCTACACATCATTATCCTGTCAGTTCAGGGTTGGCAGATCCACCATTTCCAAGTTTCTACCAGAGGTCTGCAGGGCCATCCAGGATGAGTTCACCAGAGAGTACCTCAAATGTCCTACTACTCCAGATGAGTAGAAAGAACTGAAAAGGGAATTCAGGATCAGGTGGAATGTTCCATATGCCCTGGGAGCCCTGGATGGGAAGCATGTGGCCCTGAAGAAACCCAAGAACTCTGGAGCCCTCTACCACAACTACAAGAGGTTCTTTTCCATTGTCATGTTGGCCCTGGTAGATGGACAGTACAAGTTCAGATGGGTGGAAGTGGGTACAGCTGGATCTTGCTCAGATGCCCAGATATTTAATGCCTCTCAGCTGAAGAGGAGGATTCAAGATGGCAGGATAGGCTTCCCTGACCGAGCTCCTATAACCCAGGGTGGTAGAGATGTCCCCTACTTCATTCTGGCAGACGATGCTTTTGCCCTGAAAACCTGGCTCATGAAACCCTATGGCAGAAGGCTGTTAACAAGGGAGGAAAGGATTGCCAACTATAGAATATCAAGTGATGAGGACCACCATTGAACTACCTCCAGAAACAGTTAGAGAAGTGGTCATGACCTGTGTGATTCTGCACAACATACTCAGAAGCCAGTATCAAGGTCAACCTGCTGGTCAGCAGCCTGGGGAGGATGATGATGATGATGTGCCTGGTGATTGTGGATTGATTGGAGGTGCTGCTGGTGGTGGCCAAGACAGAAACCCTGCTAGAGAGGCCTAAAGACAGAGGGATTACCTGAAGGACTACTTCAATAATGAGGGAGCAGTGGCCTGGCAAGATGGCAGAATAGAAGTCCTGTTGCAGTAAACAGTCCTTTTCAGGACTAACTATAACAGTCCTTTTCAGGACTGAAAAAGACCCCATGCCAAACATAACTTGTACACACGGACAAACAGACAAACCCCATGCCAAACATAACTTGTACACACGGACAAACAGACAAACCCCATGCCAAACATAACTTGTACAGACGGACAAACAGACAAACCCCATGCCAAACATAACTTGTACACACGGACAAACAGACAAACCCCATGCCAAACATAACTTGTTCAGACTGACAAACAGACAAACCCCATGTCAAACATAACTTGTTCAGACTGACAAACAGACAACCACAAGTTACCCACCCAACAAACAGATAAACCCAGTGTTAAACAAAAGCCACACAGAAAGCCACACATAATATCCTAAATGGAATTATTTTTTTTTATATATTTTGAAATCCACATCATAATTCCAACAATTTTTTTGTGTTCATGGGTGTAAACTTACTTGTAGCAGAAATGTTTTCATGAAAATATTCAATTTTAAATCATCACTTCTATTCAGAAATATGTGGAAAATATAACCATGGAGCTAGTTTTGTTTTCAATAATGGGGGCTTGTGTTTGCAAAATAGTTTGTCAGTTCGTTGGCATGGGTTCCATTTACTTTTGGGTTTGTGTGTTTCTTGGTTGGTGGTTACTGGTGTTGGGTTTGTTTTTGGTAGTTGGGTGTTAGGTTTGGTACTGGGTTTGTTATTTGGGGGTTAAGTTTGGTATTGGGTTTGTCTGTTTGTGGGTTGGTAAGTATGTAATAATGCCTTTTAACTCTAGGGAAGGTGTAAGTGTTGGACTTTTCAATTACAGATTTTAAACTATCCCATGGATTTTAATCTAAAAATGGGCTGATTAATGGCCATATAGGGAGTTATTTATAATTTTTTTATGTGGCATTTTTTGTTATGTGTGGTACCATGGGTTATTTATTTCATGTTTGGGGTGGTGCGGGTGGACTTTAATTTTTTTTCTTGTGATAAGTATTTGTACTGAACTTTTTTGTTTTGGGAGGGGAATTGGAATAACTTGCAGCTAAATAATTGTTTTTGGAAGATTTGGTGGCCCTGAAAAGGGCCTGGCAGGTCAAAGACCCGCTCTGACTGGATGGCTACTGAGGAGGCTGCTGCTGCTGTTGAGGTGGTGCTGAAGTGGTGATAGTAAAGAGCTGCTGCTGCGGTTGCTGCTGCTGCTGAGGCTGCTCGACGATCTGTGTTGATGTCAGATCAGGTAGCTGGCTTAATAGTCCACTCAGGTTGTGTCTGCTCCCTTTGTCCTGTACAGTTAGGACAGATGTAGGGTTGCTGAAGCCAATGGGGCTTGGTGTATAGTACACAAAACTGCTGCTAGCTGCTGCTTGAGTGTGGAGTGGTTGTTGGCAGTAGGCCGACCCTCTGGGACTCCGTGGTAACAGTGGCTGATCTTCTGGGCAATGGCTGACGTCTACGGTTGCTCTTAATACTTTCGATGTCTCTAAATATCTTGCCCTTTAATTCTTCAAATTCTTCTTGAGTCATATTTTTAGCCTCTGATGCCACGTAGTCAAAGAAGGGCTGCCTGACTTCTGATGCAGAAAACCTGAGATAAGTGTCCTCATCTACTCAAAGTGTTCGAGAATCTTGGAGTCTGTAGTTGAAACGGGTGTAGATGTAATGATGGACTGACTCCTCTCCCTCAGGACACTGGACTCGAGGTGTTCTGTGTCAGTAGTTGACCCACGTGCTTCGTCCTGCCTGCTGGTATTTGGACTGGCCTCAAAACCTGAACTTCTGTTGGCCCCCTTTCTTCTGATGTGGGTTTTAAGAAAACCCATCTGTTGGTAGACCCAGGACTGTCTCTTGGTCATCTCCCTCGGGGCTTGGCCAGATTGGAGCTTAGACAGCTTTCCATAACGCGTTCGCTGGGACTCGAACCAACGTCTCACATCAAAGGGCTGGAGCTTGAGTTCTGCAGATATTTCTGCCCAGAGAGCCTCTCTTCTGGTCCTGTCATGGAAACGTGGATGTTCCTTGTCATACAGTTCTGGGTGCAGCTATACAAATTCTACAGTGGAAATTTCCTGACTGTCTGTAAAAGTTGCACACACCCTGGCTGTCTTGGCTGAAGAATGGCATTCTATATCTTCTTCACACCTCTCTTCTTCTTGTTCCACAGCTTCCTCAATAGCTGGACGTTCCTCAATCTCTTCCTCCTCTCTCCTCTCAATCACCTCCTCTGTAACTTCCACTCTTTCCTCTACTTCACTTTCCTTCTCCCTGTCACTCATCTTTTTCCTTCCTCTCTTCCCTCCTTTCTCTTTCCTCATAATCCAGTCGACAAAATAATAAAAAAATAGTAAAATGTGTCTCCTAACTGTGAAATTTGCCTTAAGCTCAAGAAAAAAAAATAAAATAAAAACTGAAAACCCCTACAAATCAGTGACACACATCTCTCAGTAGCCAAACAGTCAGTAACAATGACAAAGTGTGCGCGGTCGCTTATATAGTCCCAGACCTGCTCATTGCCTCGTTTTAATTTCCGACGCGCGGAAAACAGTCGGTTCTTAATCGGTTGTTAGTCCCAGGCCTCCTGGGGCGTCCTCAGACAGTCGCAGACTAAATTTGTGCTGTCCCAGACGTCCTGGGGAGGCCGGTTTGGATCGGTTAGGGTCGGTTACCCTTAGTCAGGGCTTAGTCCCAGACCTTGATTTTTGGGTCCCAGGACACTGCAGACGGTCTGAGGCTTCCGGGGACTAATGCAACCGACTCACTTTCACACGCATGAAATTCATACGCATCATATTTGAGTCTGGGATTAACAACCGGCCTCCTGGGACTAAGGTATGGAGGTCTGGGACTAAGGGTCACAGGCGGCCTGGGACAACACACGACTGTGTAAATTTGGGTCTGAGGAGGCCTGAGGACGCCTGGGACTGGACATTTTGTTGACGGCGGGAAATATGAATCGGTTGTAGTCGTGAGAAATATCAAACATGTTTGATTTTTCACACTGCCCCAACCGACAACAACCGACCCTTACAGAAGGTCTGGGACTAAGCAAATATTTCAAACCGACCCCCCAAAAACCTTAATCGGGAGCGTTAGTCGTGTGGTGGAACACCCACATTAGAAACTTAGAAATTTTTAAAAATATTTTGACCTTTGAAAAATTTCTCAGATTTAAAAACAACTTGGACCTTACAACAAGTTTGACTGATTTTAAGTGTTTTTGAACTTTGAAAAAAATGACTTTTGAAAAACTTTAATAATTTTCAAAATATTTTGACCTTTTGATTTTGACCTTTCACTTTGACCCTTTGAGAAACTTTGGAAGTTATAAAAAGATTTTGACACTTCACAAAGTTTCACAGTTAGAAATATTTTTTAAAATTTTTGCAAAAAGATTTTAAATAAATTATTTTTGTAAACCCTTTAATTTTAATCCTTTTGAAAGCTGAACAAAATCTGGAGCTTTAAAAATTTTGACTGTGAGACATTATTAAGAAAAGTGTTATTAAACATTATTACGGGACTTTAGGAAATTGTTTGGAGAATTGTTGGGAATTTGTTGGAATTTTTTTTTTTTGGAAATTTGTGCGACATTGGTGTAACACTAGCTCAAATAATATTTCTTGGAATAATTGGGATAGTCCTGTATTCCTGCCCAGCCAGTGCACCAACATGATTGAAGTAATCTTTCAGTAGGTCTCACTGATGTTTTGCTACCCTCGAAGGATTGCTTTGGTTTTCATCAGGTGCATATACTACCTCATTTGCCATGTCTGCTATGTCATCTGTTGGGTTAGGTGCCCTGTCAAATCCCCCTTGGTGTGTTCCCAGTATATTGTGCAACACATGATAAAACAATGTCTCTGACAACCTTTGGCCTTTGCTCCATTGTGTCCAGTAGGACCCTGAATGCAACGATTCCAAAGGCATTCTCCACTACCCTCCTGCCTCTTCAGATCCTGTAGTTTGCTATTCTCCCTTTCCTTGTAAGTTGACTTCTGCATGTGGATTTAACATCTAGCATCTAGTTCTCCTCAATCTCAAATACTCTGTTATTTATCCAGATGTGGCCCAGCAGACAAAAGGGACGAATTTATATATGTTGGTTTGGCCAACCAGTCAGTGATACTGTAAGGATGTGTACGTTTCTCCTGTTATTGCAAGGTATCTCAGTGTTATTGCCAGCTTCAATCCAACTTCTAAGGGCTTCCTGAAGTTTGTGACTTCTTTCTTGAAGTGGGGTGGATGCGTTCTTAAATAAGATGAAAAACTGCAGCTGGGATCCTGACAAAATTTTGATAACCTCGTATATCAGCATCCTTTCCTTGACTTGGAAGGATCCATGGCATGACCCAGGGGTTGGGTGGCTTTCTTCTTCTCCTGGGTGGTGGTGGGGGTCTGATGAAGTTGCTGGCTATATGACAGGTGGTAGTCCTGGCTTCAGATTACTTTTCTGTCTGCATATCAGAATGAAAGTAAAAAAAATTCACTTAATAAAAACAACAGGGCCCTAAGCTTCTGTTTCTGTAGAAACTGTCTCTGATGTGTAGCTGATATGCTTACAGTGATAAATGATGATTACAACAGCAAAATTGGTCTTGGTCCAGACAAGCCGGAATGTGCTATGTCTTGTTGGAGAGGTGTAACTGACCAAAATTTTTGGTGAGATTTTTTTCTGGATTTTTGTCCCCAATTCCTGACTTTTAAAACTTTTCTATCTCACCATACAAGTTCCTAATTGCTGGTCGCGGGGAAAATTGGGTCAACTTGTAAGTGACATGCAAGTGAAACGCAGATCTTCTGTATGTACTTTTGAGCACACAGACAGCACACCATGGACCATGAGTAGAAATCGGTATGCAAATTGTTTTTTGTGACGTCACAGGAGTAACTGACACACAGACAGGTCACAAAGACTGCTTTGTAGGAACATGAAACACTCGCAAAGATCTAGTCCCCCAACACACTGACCACTGCCTCAAAAGTTTACAAAAATCCCATCACCCATGTATCTGCTAGCCTGTATGGTGCAAGAGTAGCTTAAGCTTTTTATGTCCAAATCAACAGCCAGGGTGTTCTTCAGGATAGACGGGTCACCAGTCACCTGTGAACTCATATATACCAGCCAAGAAGAGCTGAAAGAATGGAGCGTTAATCTGGCATGCACCGGGAAGCCTTGAGTTTTCTTTTAAATAATTTAATAATTGATTATATCAATTTTGTATGCATTCAAATTATTTTACCATATATTATGGCATATATAACATGAAATATTAAGAATTAAATATAATAATATCTGCGATGGCAACATTATTTTAAAACAAAAACATATTTTCGGGTGATAATGAGAACTTTATATCACTTAAAGTGATACACATTTTTAAATCAACACAAGTTTTATTTAATTATTATGTGATATAATTAAATAATATAAGGGGATATAATGTCAAAGTGTTCACTGAATGTATTGACCAGAAATACGTGTGTAACTATGAAGGCTACTTGTCCAAAATGGTGGCAGATACCTGGCCCTTTGTTGCAGAGTATTCTTGGGACAGCCTCTAGGCATTACCACTTGCAGGAGTTGAACCAATTCAAGGGAGACAGCCTGTGATTATTTGGAAAATCGTGCTAACCACTAGACCACTGAGGACTTGTGTTCTAACCTGTATACATTTGCCTTGTAGTGATGCTTGACGAAGCAATTTTTTACACGACTAAATTTGCACAACCATGAACTATGTGATAAACTCACACGCTATTTATTTGGTGTTTTACGTCACTTTCAACACTGTGCAGGTCATATCACGACGGGTAGTTGGAATGGCAGAGGAAACCAGTACATACAGTTGGTCAAGGTTCTGTACTGTAAACTGCCAACCAATGGCAAGCAACTACCAGCTTTCCCACTTGAGGCTGTGCCAAGAACCGAACCCCGGCCTCAGAGGTGGGAGGCGAGAGTGTTACCACTCTGCCACCGTGGCCCCCTACTCAACACTCTAAGTAGTCATTGTCACTTACCATGGTGCAAATACAAACCACTGTAAGTATCACGTTGACTGGTTATGTGTCAATCTAGGATGCAAAGCTCATATAGAAATTGTATTATCGCCCCTTTAAAGTGTTATTTGTTGGTCATTTTCAGACATAATCTATATGCATCTTAATTTAATTTAAATTATTTTATTAAAAGGAACTGTCATTAAGTCACACAAAATAACTGGTAGGTCTTCCCCATATCCTCACATAAATCATAATAGACTTTATTACATAATACAAACTATCCAGTGAATACATCAAATATATATTTTATAATTTAAGCCATAAACACTTCAGGTAATAACATCATATTTGGATAGAAGTGTGTTAGACAGATACTTGTTGAAGACAAGTAATTCAGAGGATGTTGAAGATATATACTTAAGGTAACTACATAAAATTCCCAAACATTGCCTCAAACGATGGTCTATCTAAATAATCACTTAAACTCTACCAATCTGGGGGCCATGGGTTTGAATCCAGCTTGTGCAAACAATTTGGGAATTATTAGAGGCCTATCAGGGGCCACAGTGGCAGAGTGGTAACACTCTCGCCTACCACCTCTGAAATTGAAGTTTGAATCCCGGTGTAACGCAAGTTAATGACTCCCGCTATATTTTGCACACACCCCCCCCCCCCCCTTTGATCTTTAGGGGAGTAATTATCTTGCAAGCAATATTTTGCACCCCCAAACAATAGAGGGATTAGAGGTGTAAGAATATAGCAGACAAGGCTGCAAGATAATCACCCCCTGCTAGATATTTACTCCCCTCTCTGTTAAAAGACACAATGGGACAATACACTAGTGTGTTTATTTAGTCAATTGGACAGTTGCCAATACATGTATATCAATAACAATGCCTAACACTCTTTTGAGGTGTTTGGGGTTGTTTATTATGTGAATATTATTCATAATGCCAAAAGAAATCTCAACAAAAAGGCAATTTTTGTATAAGACTTGATGCAATAATTATTATGTTAATCATGAAAAAATATAAAATCAACATAACTCAATACTATGAATAGAATGTATATGCTTTGCCCCTCATCAGTATTAAATAGAATGCAAGTGTTCCACTGCAAGTTAGTCCCCAACACAATAGTAATCACCAAGTTGGGGAGAGATTCCAAATCTTGCAAGGGGGTTCAAAATATTTCATCCCCCATTGCAATATTTTACCCCCTAGTGACAAATATAGGGGAGTCATTATCTCACGCTACACCGGCCCGACCATAAGTGGGAGAGCTGGTAGTTGCTTGCTGTTGGTCGGCAGTTTACAGTACAGAACCTTGACCAACTGTATGTACTGGTTTCCTCTGCCCATAAAACTACCCGTCGTGATATGACCTATACAATGTGTTGAAAGCAACGTTAAAACCTAAATAAATAAATACATTAGAGGCCTATCCTAATATGACCCTAGTTGTTGAAATGGACTCAAAACACCAACTTGGTAGATTTCTCTCAGACTTTTCTTGTGCCTGTATACCCAACCCCCATGCTTTGTAATTTGCCTCAATTCCCCCTGTAACCTAACACCAAGTGCCTGTTTGTGTGCTTGTATGCTAGGTAGAAAAGGTGTGATTTTTATCAGGGTCAGGCTTTTTGTAGTTACAAACTGTCATTCACACAGATTTTCAAAATGGCTAATTTTCTGAATCTACCCGCATATCAGTGATGAAAAACTTCACCCTTTCAAGACGTGTAATTGAAATATCTATGTGTGTCCTTTATCTGTTAAGAAAACGGTTTAGATTTTGCAAGTAGAATATTGTAAACATTTAATGATTTAAATATTGATCAAATACACAAAGTTGGCACTTTTGGGGATAAGTGGGGACTTAATCACTTTTTGTTTAATGCTGTAATATTTTTTTCTGTTTTTATTTATTTATTTATTTTTTGTATTCTAGTTTTTCCACAAGAACTAAGATTTATACAATAATATATAAGCAGAATCGTTATGCCCTTGTTCCACCAGAGGATTAAGCCCCGACCCTGTCGGCGACCCTTAATCGTGTACAGTCGGTGAAAAAAAAACAAAAATGGGCGGGAATACTGGGTCGGTTTCAAAGTCTGAGATTAAGTACAGATCGTCCTCAGGAAGCCTCAGGACACCTCAGGCGGCCCCAGACAGTCCCTAACTGGTCTGGGACTAAGAACCGACTAAGCCATTTTTCTGGTCAGTTTGAACCACGATCCTGTCCTAGACAAACCGACTGGGTCCCAGGACGCCTCAGGCCTCCTGGGACTAAGCCCCGACTAACCCAGGATTAAGTACCGACCCCACAAGGTGTCCTGAGGCGTCCCCAGGCGTCCCCAGACCAAGATCGCCGATTTTTGTTTGGCAATGGGACTAAGGGTCGCAGGAAGCCTGGGACTAAGTGATAGAGGTCTGGGACTAAGGGTCGGGGACTAAGGGTCGCAGGCGGCCTGGGACAACATAGGACTGTGTAAATTTGATCTGAGGAGGCCTGAGGACGCCTGGGACTGGACATTTTGTTTATGACGGGAAAAAATAATCGGTTGGGGTCGGGAGAAATATCAAACATGTTTGATTTTTCACACGGCCTCAACCGACCACAACCGACCCTTACAGGACGCCTGGGACTAAGCATATTTTTCAAACCGACCCCAAAAATCCCTTAATCGGGAGCCTTAGTCGTGTGGTGGAACACCCACATTAATTTCTATAAAATTACTTATATAGTAAAGTATGTATCAGGCGAGTTTACAATAAATTTTATGTCTGTTGAATTTGTTGGTGAGCTAAATGGCTGATGTTTTATTATTGTTATTGTATTTAGTGGTGGAGAAAAATAGGACATCAGTATTGTAAACCCCCAGACTGTGGGTAACTCTAGATTTTCTCACAAATTATTTTCAAAACATTTGAGTTCATGTTGGTTTTAAGTGCATTCGGTGTTATCCATAGGTTACACACTGGAGCAGATGTTATGCCCATGTCACACACTGGAGAGAGTGTTATGCCCAGGTCACACACTGGAGAGAGTGTTATGCCCAGGTGACACACTGGAGAGGGTGTTATGCCCAGGTCACACACTGAAGCGGATGTTATGATCAGGTCACACACTGGAGAGAGTGTTATGCCCAGGTCACACACTGAAGCGGATGTTATGATCAGGTCACACACTGGAGAGGGTGTTATGCCCAGGTCACACACTGGAGAGAGTGTTATGCCCAGGTCACACACTGGAGAGGGTGTTATGCCCAGGTCACACA
The DNA here is from genome assembly GCA_964017235.1 of Sabellastarte sp. h YS-2021. Taxonomy (NCBI): domain Eukaryota; kingdom Metazoa; phylum Annelida; class Polychaeta; order Sabellida; family Sabellidae; genus Sabellastarte; species Sabellastarte sp. h YS-2021. The sequence continues at coordinate 153,830,335 of OZ024929.1, read as the reverse complement.
CTGAAGCGGATGTTATGATCAGGTCACACACTGGAGAGAGTGTTATGCCCAGGTCACACACTGGAGAGGGTGTTATGCCCAGGTCACACACTGAAGCAGATGTTATGATCAGGTCACACACTGGAGAGGGTGTTATGCCCAGGTCACACACTGGAGAGAGTGTTATACCCAGGCCATACACGGGAGAGGGTGTTATGATCAGGTCACTCACTGGAGAGAGTGTTATGCCCAGGTCACACACACTGGAGAGAGTGTTATGTCCAGGTAACACACTGGAGAGAGTGTTATGCCCAGGTCACACACACTGTAGAGAGTGTTATACCCAGGTCACACACTGGAGAGGGTGTTATGCCCAGGTTACACACTGGAGAGGGTGTTATGCCCAGGTCACACACTGGAGAGAGTGTTATGTCCAGGTCACACACTGGAGAGAGTGTTATACCCAGGTCACACACTGGAGAGAGTGTTATGCCCAGGTCACACACTGGAGAGAGTGTTATGATCAGGTCACACACAGTAGAGAGTGTTATGCCCAGGTCACATGCTGGAGAGAGTGTTATGCCCAGGTCACACACTGGAGAGAGTGTTATGCCCAGGTGACACACTGGAGAGAGTGTTATGCCCAGGTTACACACTGGAGAGGGTGTTATGCCCAGGTCACACACTGGAGAGGGTTTTATGCCCAGGTCACACACTGGAGAGGGTGCTATGATCGTCTTGGCGAATATAGAAGAATACAGGTAATTTCAAATTTCCAGAATTCGCCAAAAAGGCGGGAAAGTGTGGTCATGTGATAAAAAGTTCCTCATAGCTCTATGATGTTCTACCATGTTTTGCGCCTTTCCTGAGATTAAACCATGGCAAAGCGAGATTATATTAAGTACCCACTATGAAATGGTGAAGATATCTGGTGATTTTTCTACAATTACCCAAGATTTAGCTATGGAAAGGCGAGAATTAATGAGATCTGTGAAGATTCTTATACCACAAAGAAAAAATGAGGTGAGAACAAGGAAGAATATCCGGGGAATTTGCGGAAAACAAGAATATAGTATGACTCGTCATAGAATATGCTACCCTCAGTGGTGAATTGCCATGGCAAACTTAAAAATTGTCAAATACTGGCGACAATTTTGAATATTACGTTGTTGTCTCTGTGAAGTGGTAAATAATGAAGAGGACTGAAGACAAATGAAAAATAAGAAGGAATCTAATAAGAACATTGAAAAATTTGATATTTTCAGATATTTTGTACAAAAATTCGCCACTCTGTGACCTGGACATTACTTTTTTGAGCACGATTTACTTTAGTTGTGCACTATCAGGTCACACACAGTAGAGAGTGTTATGCCCAGGTCACACATGTTACCTTCAAATATCTAACATGCGAGGGCAAACAGATCCACCATTTATGCAAATAACATGCTGGAACTATGTACCAACAAATCCCTGATGTCACCTGCAGATGTCTGGCATGCAAAAGCAAATAGATCCACCATTCACGCAAATAACCTACTGCAAATATATACCAACGCAACCCTGATATCACCTGCAAATGTCTGACATGCACAAGCAAGTAGATCCTTCTTTCAGCCAAATAACACACTGGAACAAATAACAACAGATCACTGATGTCAGCTCCGCATATTGGACACATAAAAGCACAGAGTCACCGTTCACCCAAATAACATACTGGAATTACATGTTATTGATGTCAACTGTAAATGTCTGACAAACTTCGACAAATAGGTTGAGAAGTTTCTCCAAATCACTGAATGACTTTCATTTATCTTAGTATTATATAACTCTTTCCACCCATTGTAAAAGTCCTCTCATACCAGACAGGCGAGTGGTGCATTTCCCGCAACTGTTGGTTAAGAATCTGTACTATAAATCACTGGGCAATAGCAAACCACGACTAACTACTATATATCTTTTCTACTTATGCTATACACCAAGGTTTGAACCTAGACTCTCGGAGTTATTACCACTACGCAATAAAATGAATGTCACACCTATATATATATATATATAAAACATATGACTCTTGTCCCATCCAGAAAGAATGCATCTTTGTTTCAAAAGGGTAAATATTTAGTTAAAAATTTAAACCATATGACAGATTTGAAATAAGCATCAAGTCTCTAGCATCTAGCTATAAAAATCTTAACCAAATAGGGTCATATTGGGTCAAGACATTAGCAGTCCCCATGTGGTATTATGACTTGGATTTGAACCTATAACCATGGACATGAGAGTGCAGTGGCTGCTTGACAAATTATGATGACCACTGGATGGTCTTCTGAAGCCTTTCCAGCTTTCATTGGCATGGATGGTTGCTACATTACAAATCTAATTGGTAAAAAATACATTTTTGACATCTTTAGATTGAAAACATGTTAATTCTGGATAACACGTGAAAATAAGATTGCACATACGGTTACCTAAACACAATATAGTTTCTTCAAAAGCCGAGGGCAAGGTTTGGGTTTTACCAACCTTTCAACAGCCATTTTTTCCGAATGCATATCAAATTTAAATACCTATACGAGACGATACACGCTTATAATTTAATCACACGTAGAGTTGATTAAATGGTCACTGTTTAAACATTCAAGAATTAACAGTCCTGTAATTGTAATTACATACAAAACGTGTGTACACATTTAACCTACATGGTATAATTGTACAACATACTGAGCAGTCGTGTAATTATAATTACTGGGACTTTTATAAATAAACAATTGCCTCTTTTGTGTGTGGTTTTCAAATTACAGTTCTTACTACTCAAATCCACAGTCTTTTCACCACAGAATAATACCAGTATATGTTTGTACATAGTCATATTGACCCACATATTGTATGTGTCTGTGTTTTCTCTATGAAAAATAAGTCCATTGAAGCATTGAAAACCTAACAAGAGAACCATAGTGGAATATTGTACAGTTTTATAAAGAGCTTTTAAACAAAGGATATATTGCTAGAGTTTGAATTCCCAGCTTTCAAACCACACAATGTTTTATATAGAATCTACCGCCCCTAGTTTTGTGTCCCCAAGATCTTGAGAAACTGTCTGTCTATGTAGACTGACTGATTCGGTGTACTACTGATCAAAGGGGAGGAATAACTCACTCACCAGAGGGAGTCTTGATGAATCTACTACATTACTTACAAAGTAGGTTACAGGCAACTAATCCTCTGAACTCTCTATTGGGAGTTAGTAGTAGTCTTTCCCATATTGTATGTTAAAGAATTTTTAGTTCAATACAATTTATGATGAATAAATTCTATCATATGACACCGCCTTAAATATTTAATATTAGAGAAATGTAATAATTTAAAACAAATAATTTCTTTCAAAAGTATTTAATATTTAAATATTATTTAACTAGATGAAAGAAAAGAGTATTATTTTCACATAAGTGACAGGTCTAGACATTTTATACAAGTGCCTCAAATTGCTTGAGATATTACTTCCAAAGTTTATATAAACATTTTAATCGTAAGTATGATCTCCTCCCACCTCTGAGATCGGAGGTCAAAGCCCAGCCCAACCTTAAGTGAGAAAGTCGGTAGTTGCTTGCCGTTGGTTAGTGGTTTCCAGTATATAACATTGACCAACTGTATGTACTGATTTCCTCCACCCTTCGTACTACCTGATATAATATAATCGATGCGAAGGTACTAGGCATGATGTAAAACACTAAATAGATAAATAAAATGCACATATTATCTAGCAAAATAAACAAATTATCTAAGTTTGAACTGGCAAGTGACTTCTCCAGAACTAATGTAGCACCAAATCATATTTCTTGTTCATAGGAAATAAAATTACATCATTTAGATATTTTGTCCCACATAGAAACATTGATTTCAAATTTCTCATTTTACTATTTTCATTTGAGTCATTTGCCAGGCTAATTCCATCTATCAATCAAGACAACTGTCTCCTTAATACATTGTCTCCAAATGAGCATCTTTTTATCTCATTCACAGATACTCACATCTATTCACTCACAAGTCCCCCGCATTCCCATCTGAACCCACCCAACCCCCTTACCCCTGGGGCTAGATCTCAACTTGAGTTAAATAAACTACATTGTCCCAACAGTGGGTCCCTATCTAGCTTCTGTTGCTCATTTCTGTGTAGATTCAAAGCTCATACTGAGTGCATTAAATCATAAAAACCCAACAAATCTCATTAATGAACTATTGATAGTCCCTGTCTTTACAATCAAAGGCTTTACGAAAGTCCAAAAACACTCGGGTCAATTTGGAACCACTTCATCTTGGGCAGCTGAAAGTTGTAAAACTACATTTGTATTTCCCCACTGGGTATTTTTTAAAGATTTCATGTACACCCATTGAGATTTCTGTGGATTAAAGTAAACTATTACCAACATAAAGAGATTTTTTATGAATAGTAGTGAACATTTGAACTACTTTGGCTCTTTTAACCTCACACAGATGTGAGATATTTCTGATTTAACAATATAAACAATTGTTGTGCATAAAGATAACATTTTTCTGGAGTGTGAGTGTAAAATTTTAAATACACAGTGTTTCACAGTGGTGACCTAAGTTATTGATGTAATCCTTCCAGTGTTTCATAGGAGGTCAATTTCCCGAATTTGTTTCATAATTTTTGCAACATTAATCTGCATACATTAATAATCAAGTGTCTTTATAGTGTTAGGAATTTAACTAGCATGAGGGAAAAAGCATTATTTCCCCCCAAAAAATAAAAATTATTTTCATGATCACTTGGTTTAATCCGCGAACTATATTGTACAGTAAATTATGGACTTCCATAATGGTCTTGTGGAGTAATATGATGGTTCAGTTTTCGAAGAACTTGACTCTGTTATTCAAATGTATTATAAGTTATTCAAATATATTTCCCACAGTCAGATGTTGGTTGAGAAATGAACTGTAACTACTGAGGTAGGAGGTATGGGACTAACCATGACTTTACTTCAGTTTTCATTAAAATGTATAAACCAGAACTAGGTTCAGTAAAGAGAGGAATTTTCAAATATTATCGAAGTAAATTCTCAAACTATAAAATCTTCAATTACTTACACCATCTACAAGTTTGTATAGTTTTCCCTGATATGTCTTATCTCCCACTAAACAAGTAAAATCATTTTAACATTCTTTTCTTTGGCTGTCTGTGTTCACCTTCCTAGAATCGTCACCAGTGTGGATAGATTCTGAGAAAGTCGCAAAGTAAGCTTTGGAGACTATTTGGTTATTATTATTTGTCATACAGCAAGCTTCATTGATGGGTTTGTATATCTGGCATGGTCTTCTAATAGAAAGATCTATTGCTAAATCTTGCTACATAAAATATGATTGGACACTAAGAACTAGATAATGATGAAAACAATATTTTAGCAGGTTGCAAAAAACAAGAGCACTCGGAGAGTGCAGACTTCTGCCATGGGAGCTCAATTCCAGGTATTTCAAAACCTACCATTAGCACTGATATTGCTTTTTTCCCCTGTATTTCATATTTTTGCCAATAGTGATCCGGATCAATTCGAATTTATTTTTCATGAATCCAGACAGTGATCCAGATTACTCCCAAAATCTAATCACTTGTTCTTTGTCCCATTTAGAACATATCCTGAAAATTTCATCAAAATCGGTCCATAACTTTTTGAGTTATCTGTCTTTAAAAATTACATTTCATGGATCCAGAAGATCCAGATATTGATCCGGATAACTCCCAAAATTGAATAATTTCTTCCTTTTACCTTTTCAGACATATCCTGAAAATTTCATCAAAATCCGTCCATAAGTTTTTGAGTCACCTTGTTCACAAACAAACTCACAAACCCACAAACAAACCCAGGTGAAACATAACCTCCTTGGCTGAGGTAATTAGGTCATATGTCCTCATAATCCAGGAAACATTAATGTCCGTGTGCAAAGCTCACAAACCATACATGCCATCGGCGAAATTCGGGTATACCTGGACTCAATCCTCTGCAAAGATATTCTGGACCCACATTGAGACTAGGGATTTTTCCATACTATCTGCCCCATAACCCCCAAACTATATATTGCATTGTTTGCTCATAGGGTGGGCTGTACATACCTAGGGCTCACTCCTCCTCAAATATAACCTTTATCCTAGACTGGCATACAAGTCTTCAAACTGTGGAGGTTCTGAGACAATGAATGAGTTACATTTTAAACAGTCAGGATTTTACATTGTCCCTTCCTTTTAGAGGAAAATATTAGTGAACTAAGGAAGGACCTTACACTAGCTCTATCCAGATCTGTGTTGAGACTCTAGGATATTTTAAGGACTTTTCACCACTATATAGCCCAGAACCCCGGACTTCGGGACTGCTTGTTATGCTTCAAAATATTTTGCAATAGTACACTGAGTGTAAAATTGATATATATCCAGAAGCATTGGGATACCATATGGTTTAGTTAAAACATTATCTACAGGGGATAATGGATTAAGGTGACTGGGAATGCAAGTCTGGATAGATATATCATAGGTATAGTTCAATCAGAGAGAAATATCCAAAAACCCAATGCACATCTGTAAACCTCCTTTATTTATAATCAGTAAAACATAGTTTGTTTTTTTGAATAAACAAAATAATTTCATATCCAGGTTGTCAATTTCTGTGGCTTAACTGTTCTGTTATTTAATAACGAGGATGCAAATTTTATCCTTGTTCCTAATTAAACATACTAACAGTAAATTATCAGTATTCAAAATTTTAAAACTATCATTTGCCGTCAGCTGTTCTTTTTTCAAACTTTTTATTCTCCTTGGTAACACATATGTTTTATTTAAAACAAAGGGAGAGACCAATTCTTAATAAATTTTAAAGATACATATTATAGACAATCATAATAATTAGACTTAAATGTAGTTTCAACCACGAGACCGTTAAATAAATAATGAGAGAAGTTATAATAACTATTATTATAAAACTGTCCCACAAAGCTGAACAAATTGCAAATGTTCATTATCTACGGCTCTTTAGTTTCTACAGGGCTGAATAACTCTGTAAAAACAAATGCTCATAAACCAGTTAAGAAGTCGTAAAGAATAGTGACAAATGTGGCCACCCCTTGAGAAAACACTAACACTTCATTGAACTGGCTTAATTTCACTGAATAATTGGCTCATTGCTCTCCTGAAATAAAAACCTTCAACAGTGAATAAATTAATGGTGAACAAAAAAAGTAAAACTCAATAATGGCCACTCGATGGAGTTAGGGTGCCTTTTGTCTTTTAGTTTCGTAGTAAATCAAGTTTGCAAGTAATTTGTGTTCAAAAGGAAATTTAATAGCAGGAGTTTTGTAATTGGACATTACTATGTTTTTTGAAAATGCAGGTTTTTCTTCCAGAGAAGCAGTAAATACTATTGTACAGGGGGGAACTTCTGCATTTGTGTTTTTCCCTATCTTCTTTGAAAAGTACCATACCTTAAAACCACAACAAGAACCATTTGAAAGCATTCATCTCAGTATGTGGCCAAGCAGTCAGCCATTTTCTGTCATGTACAGTCAGCTAATGACACAACTGCTTGCAATTTGTGGGTTTTCAGAACCACCTGTCTACAGTCAGTAGTTTCTCTGTCCTTTACTGTTGAACATCCCTGACCTTATGGCATGTTCACCATGGGGCTGTCTTGACAGAGATTCTTTCAAAATGCTTAAATTTGAATCATAATATGGCAATGCACTATACTTTCACAATGATTCTCAATCCTATGTTTGTTTTCTTTTGGTTAAGTATCTTGCATAAACCACTCAATAAGTTATAACTTTGATTTGTCATTAGGTAGCACATACAATTTACTACCTTCTATATGACTCACTGACAAACCTCTTAAGGACACAGTTTTATAGTGGATGGCACAGTTGCCTTCATCCCCTCAGTCCCGGGGTTAATTCCCTATCAGAAGTGGGAAAGCTCGCAGTTATTTACTAGTGCCCAATGATTTTCAGTCAGTGGCATAACTTATGTACAAACCTGTACGTCCAGTCATACCATGTGTTATTAGAATCATCACTGAGATGTACAAGACCCCATCCCCTAACAAATATTGCATATAACCACAACTTTCTGAAATATCAGGGCATACCAAATAAAAATCTTCGCTTCTCACCTGTCAATGTTGAATGTTGACCAAGTCGTATGCACTGGTTTCCTCCATTCCCTCAACTACCTGTCTTGATACAACCCGTATATAATGTTGCTTAAGGGTAAAGTTGGGGTTTACTCCCAGTTCAACAGCCAGGGTTCAATACATTGCAAACAACGTTAAAGCCAAATCAGTCATACTACTCTCTTTGTTTTACACAGGTAGATCCCATTTGGAAACCTAGAACAACAGCTTCCCTGGATGAAGTCCCAAAATGTGATTGATCCAGGTCCGTTTTGCCCGATTGCTTAGATCACCTTCAAGTTAACCAAACTATTAAAGTGAAAGTAGGTTGTAAGCTTAATAAATAAGTCTACATACACATGCATGCGGTTTACAACATCCAACGTCTGACAGCGATATTTTTCCACCATCTATTTCTGTTTGTTTTTTTTACATGTGTCCAACTCTGATTTGCAACACCCCATGTTTGATTTTTTTCTCTCTGGGATGGAAAGAAATGGTTGACAAGTAAAGTCACAGTGTCATTAGAAGAAACTTGGATGGATGTCGACAAAAATTGAAGGATAAAAATTGCAAATTGGACGTTGGATGTGGTAAGCCGTATGCCGTAAGATCTTGGTCTCTGAAGTGTAAGGGCTGGACTTTGTAGCAGAAGGGTCTTGGGTTTGAATCTCACCTTGGCCATGGAAATTGTGTCGAGGGACTTTCAACACATGCTTCTGTCTAGTGGTTTACGATGCACAGCTTGACTTTCCTCCACTCCTGAAACTGCCTCTTCTGATATGACCTATGGCCAATAAACCCAACATGAAGTCAAATGGGGAAATTCAAACTACATGGAGAGAAATCCTAGGTTGTTCATACCTTGGCTTGAGTTGAAGATATCTGTCACCAACTGAAATCCCTTGAGAAATCATTTGATACAAGAATGTGGTGAGCCCCAGTAGATTGCTTCATGAGCATGCATGAGCTACTTATTGTAACTTCTAGTGTACAGAACTTAAATGTTCCATCCACAAATATGAATTTAAAGCCATAAATAAAAAGTATCAAAAGAGAGTTTCTTGAAATATATTTCTGACTTTAGTTCTTCTAAAGTAACTGGATAGATAGAAATATTCTGAACAGTTGAAATTACTGTTCTGTTTTTGTCTGTTTTTGTCATACTTGCTTGGATGAACTACTTAAAATTGGTGAAATATTAGACAAAGTTAAAGGAATGTCGCACCCATCAGCAAAGTTTCTTCTCAAGACACTAATTTCGCAAATTTGTGAAACTTGTAAAACTACCCTTAACTTCAGCGAAGGAAAAGAGTGTCACACAAGTGGAATTAGTAAAAACTCAACTTCAGTTTTCACATTTAAGTGAGATGAAATGCAGACTTAAAATCTAGTACAACATCTGCACAGAAGTATAATATTTTTTTTTGCGAGAAAGACAGAACATTTAATTTCGAATCAAAACACGGGTGCTTTGGTGTTGAATTATTTTTGAACTACAGTCGGGTTTTGTAAAAAGAATCCCTGCAATATTTTTGGATAAAGTAAATGTTTAATGCAATTTCATTTAGATTTAAAGTGTATATAGAGTGGGTTTTTTTGACAAAAAGTAACATGTGCATGGACAATGCTTTAATATTTTATGTGAATATACAAGACTTTATCATATGCACATATAAAATTGGAATCAGCTTCAGCTCCTTAATTTTATCAAATAATGTTTTATTACATTTTTGGAATGCTTGTAACACTCAACACAGCTATATTATATTGCAAGTATATTAAAATGCAGTTATATTAACTTGTCTGTGATATTATTAAAACTATTGTAAAATTATTTCAAGTACAATTATTTTCAAAACTATGGTCTTATATTTGCTTAATAACTTTATTATGAGTAACATTTAGTACGTCTATAGATAATATAACTTTAGTCAGATGTTTACATAACAGTATTGTAACAGATCGAAGATATATTCATAACTCTCATAATCTATTCAGAATACAATGATAATAATAATATCTAATTACAATTAAGTCTTTATGTTGTCCCCTTTATTCAACAAACACAACAATGTAAAACGGCTGTTTATTCAATAGTTATCAAAACCCCAATTGAACATATTTAAAGTCACGTGATACAACCTTGAAAAGGTTCTGTTCTTGTTTCTGATTGGTCGATAATGTCGCAAGTTTTGCCATTAGTTGCGAAAACAGGGGACTCAATTATTGGGATGACAATTGACAGCCCCCAAGTCCCGCCTATTTCCATTCAAGCCAACCCATTTATTAAGGGAAAAAGTCATGACCTAGGACATACACATTTTCACTAGAAGTTAGTTCACATAGTGAGTGTACGCTTGAATATAGAGAGATGCTTTAACTATACATGTGCATATGTATTTATGAATATATATAGACAGACACAATCAATATTTGACAAGTTATATTTAGAAGGTGTGTTTAATATTAGGTTGAAACCATCTGTATGTGGAATAAAACTTTTTATTACATCTTAGTGAAAAAAACTTGGAAGTGAAGAGCATATAGTTTATTCTGATGCATAATGAAAAATAATATTGCTAGATTATTATTTTGCTGGATTTATCTACAGTACTGATAAAAATTAGTAAGCAAAACTTGAGAATAATTTATATTTGACGCAAATTTTATTGAAATTTTCCTAGTATGATATATGGATACTGGTTATATTCAGCTGACAAGCAATTTGTAAAATATATATATTATATATAAATATATATTAATTTAAAAACCTCAAGCTTCTGGATCACACAAAGAACATACATTGGGTGAATACAACGACAGAAATATATATTACAAACAGCAAGGATTCATATTTTCCCAAGGGTTGGGAATTTGAGAGGCGGTGCGGATTCGCCAGATTTTGCCCAGGGCAAGCAAACCATGAGTGTACCATCTTTGCAACAGCATCATCCAGCAGCTTTTATGCATCCCAGTCCATTGGTAAGTGATACTGATCTTCTGTATAATGAGTACATGAATTATTTGTTAATTAATATACAAAGTGGAGTTTTCACGTCCAACAGCTAGGATCACGTTGAGACGGTTTATCAGTATTCAGAACATGCGTGTCATGCTTTGGATCTGAACCCGAGACCAGAGGTTACAACAAAGTGGTTAAATGTCACTCAACCACTTCAAACACTACACGGTTATCAGTTTTATTAAAAGATAAGATAAAATGCAAGTTGTTGTTTATATCCAGATACTATCATCAACTGTAAATATGATTAAATTTGACAAAAGAACAACATAATCCAAATTGGACCACCCCAGAGTTCATATAATGAAATTTAGTGGATGGTGTTATTTGGATTTTTTGAGATGCATATTGTAAAACAGTTTCATAAGCGTAAGTACACCAATTGGTATTGATTGTTTAAAATGTTAAACTGATAATCCTTATAAAAAATTGTAAGTTATTTGGATTAAAGAAGACACTATCAAAAAGTACAGATATTAATCTATTTCTAAGTAAGTGCTCATTATTCTTAACTGTAAATTTAGGCAAATGGACAATACACAAAGTTATTTTAATTAATGGTTTCACACAATGACTTCAATGCAGTACATAAACTATAAATAATGTACATTTGATAATATTTAATAATGTCAAGAGTGTTACATGTTTAAATTCATGCGAGAGGATGGTGAGGACGCATAAGTAATTAAAATATATCACTTAAAAATTTAGTTATAGCTGATAAATTCATCATAAGTGTAAAGTTTCTAACTTGTCCGTCTGAAAACTAAAAAGTGCCTTGATAAATCTAGCAATATGCATATTTACTCCTAAAATAGAATTAAATTAATTATAAAATATTTACAAGTATACCAGAAGACCTTAAATACCTAAAACCTTACTTAAAATATTGGCTTAACATTATTTTGATGCTGGAAATCTAACAACAGTTTCTCGTCCTTTTTAAACAATAAAAAGTATATTTTAATCTTATGCTAGTTATATTACAACAAATTATTACCTGAAAGAAATAGAAATTTGAAATAAAAAGACATAGACTATTACATTTTATACATATATATCTATTTATTTGATTTGAAATTATAAATAGTGAGACAGTTTTTTATCTACTCCAGGTAAATGTCATTCATTGTCATTTGAAAGTTCTATGTTATGATAAAATATTTTTGGTGTAGTCAGGCGATGTGAAAGAAAATGCACTTTTACTGTAAAATCAATATCTGTCTTCTGCAATCAAATATCAAAATACAAATAAGTGAGGGATATATGGTTCATAAAATAATTTAACTCCAGTTATAAATATATGTACTACACATACATATGATAAACAATTTTTAAAGTACAATTTATTTTTGTACACATAACAATAAAACTGAGATTCATAACTTTGCATTAAACTTGCCACCTATGATGACATGACTGTCACCTCATATTTCATTCTTTATAACAGTTGTTTTACTTTTCCAAATGCCACTGCATATTAACATATTACATCAGACCTATTGTTTCTCAAAAGTCTCAGAGTATATTATATATTTCTAAAATACATGAAATTGTCAATGAAACTAATTTATATACATGACAGAAACAAAAAGGTGTATACCATATGTATATATGGCAGGTGTACACTTATTTGCATATTCTTTACAGTTACGCCTGCCCTACCATAGATACAATGTACATCTGTTAGAATTTTTTTTCTAGATGCACGTCACAGTTGTATCCCCACCCCCTAGGAAACCCCCACCCCTACCATTACAAACAAAACTTGACCTCCATGGCATTTTGCACGATGGGTTATCTCATTTGGGCCTTGGCACCATATCATTAACTCCTGAATTATGAAAACATTGGGGACGGTTGGCAAACCACGGGGTCCATTCAAAGTATGCTAAATAAATGACCGCAAGAAAATATTAAGTGGGTACCATGTATATACATATTTGCTCCTACCGATATACACAGAGGAGCATATTTTTTCAAAGGGGGGGGGGGGGGATTTTAAGGGGTGGGATAATTTGATGTGCTACATTAAGATTCAAACTAGAGATTTCCACAAGGAGACAGAAAAATATATTTATCCCCACAAGGCAGAATTAATGCAGATTGATTTTAATCTCAAATGGTGGATTTCCAACAGTTTCAATTACTTCTGATGAGATTCTCACCTGAAATCTATTTGCCTAAATTACGGGGTGAGAGGGGGTTTCAATAGGGAGGCTATGGATGTATAGGGGCAATTTAGAGCAATGAAATCCATCCCAAAATACTTAAAGCTTGAAGCTATAACTCTAAAACTAGCTTATAATGACATAGAATTTGTAACGCAGTGCCGTGTATGACATTCTATCTGATGATATAATAAACTTGAAGAATTTTTCACCAATTTTAAAATATTTAGAAATTCACCAGTATTAATTGATAGTAATGGTCACTTTCTAGTTAAAATGATAAATACAGATTTTCAAAACACTAAGAATTAATTTTACTGCCCAAGTTCAACAGTTAAAATAACTAAGATATACGCTAAGTGAAAATTTTGACTCAAAGTATTTTGAACTTTCACAAAACAGGAATCCTAAGTCATATTTAATCATTTGTTGAAGGATTTCGGAAATATATTTAGTAATAAAATGAATAGATTTGAAAGGAAGTACCACATATACCTTACATTCGGTTAGTTAACTTTGGTTGCTATATCTTTTCCCAGTAAATGTTAGCGGTGGGAAAATTCCTGCATTTTATTGAGCCAAATGATTAAAGGTTCAAAGACAATAAATATTCCGCCCATTTACTTATATAAACAAACCTTATCAATTTATTTTGAACAGAATTACAAAGGAAGTAACTTTTTCCCAGCCTTTACATCCCATTTTTAACACATTTTACTCGATGAATAAACTTGATAAAGTCATAATTACGTCAATTTTTAGTTTCCCACCTTAATTTTTTGCGGTACTCCCGCTGAGAAAATGTTCGTCTAATGATCGCGCGCAGAGTAAATTTGTCCATGGCTTCTGGCAAGTTCCTCCCAGAATAAGCCTAGTTTGAGTTAATCAAGAATGTCTCGCATTGTCCAAACTGACACCCATTTACATAATAACCTGGAATCATTTGCAATATATAAGTAATCAGGGCTTGATTTTATTATGAGTGAAATTGCATAAATTACCAAGCAGAGAGATATTTCTCAACATCTAAAAGTAATTTTAATATAAAAAATATCTGAGCATTTATAGCAAATACATTTTTTGTGGTCAATATAGCCAAAAATATTTTTGGAGAAATTGTGTGGATAATACAACAGAAATATATAAATTGTATTACATTTCACTGAGACATTTAAAGACTTTAAGATTTTAAGCTAAGATTGATTAAAGATGATTGGTTTTAATGGAAATTTATCTCTGAAGCCTTTGAACGTTGAAAGAATTATCAGTCCACATTTTTCATATAATGCGTATCTCCTTCCTTGACATATTGGCAGCTATAAATATTGGGCCTTTAAGATTAAAAATCTTTATATTTCTATATATTGCTCATTGATGTCTTAACAATAAGTGACAAATAGAGAAAAAAACTTACATTTTTGAAATATTTATAACATTTCATAGACTTTTTATACAGATTTACATTTAATAGACATTCTTGAAATTCCAAAGGTCTTTTTTTCTAAATCCCATACATTCTTACATTATTAAGCCATTAAAAAGTACACTGAGGATTCCAACACCCTGGAATATCTCATTGCCAGAGATGAATGTGAAAATCGAAATTACAAGCATTATTATGTCATTTTCACTTTGCATGTCTTGTAATCCAATTTCTACACAACTTCACAAACATCCTAAACCTGATTTGACACTTTCACGCCACATTAGATCCTTATCTGATGATCACATCTTGTATTTCAAACAGACTTATGTACATAATCTACCTAAAAGTCAGTAATTATAATAATTATACCTTCCACCACAGAATAAATATAATAGGGTGTCTAATGTACAGAGACGCTCACCCAACATCTACTATAGCTGCATAAATAAGTAAGCAAGCCCTCACTTAGCCATAAGTAATCCTTTAGATTTTCTGCTGATCATGCAAAAACCCTTTAAAACATACACATACAAAGAAAATACTATGTACACACGCACGTATAGATTCCATTTAATTTCACTGGAAATAACCTGGAAACTTCAAATACATATGAGGTGTCTAATTTAAGGATCACTTAAGGGAATTACAGATGCGGGTTTTTTTTTTTTTATTTTGTACAATTCTAAGTGACAGGGCAAGTTTATTTGCTGGTCAATTTGATCTAAAATAAAAACTCCACTTGATCCCATGTAATTCTATCCGATGACCCCTCACGCCTTTCACCTTTTATCTGTCAATGCATCTTGCTCACATGACCTGAGCACCTGCAGAATTTCAAAATGACAAAAAAGCAGCATTGGTACCCAACTGCCAAGCATAGTGAGTCAATCAAAGAATGGGTTGATTAGTTTGAGGGAGTTTCCGTTTGGAAATGGGTTTTCCATCCAGGGAAATAAAAAATGTTTATTGTATAGATAGTCATGTGATTTCAAGTTGCATTAGATCAAGGTTTCTGCTTCTAGAAGTATCCTAAAACAATATTTTATCAATGGTATGACCATAAAGGTAGGTCTTAAAATTGCAAACTGACTCTATGGATGTAAATTCATTAAAATTTAGCTGTTCTTTTGTTGACATAATTCCATATAAACTGCGTAACACTCCTACCAAAAATGTCAAAAACTTTGCGAAATTAACTAGGTTACAAATGGAAATAAAAGTGAGAGGAGATACAGAAATAAATTTCCATTTGAACCCCTAGGCAACATGAAAAGGGAAAACTGTTTGCTGCCCAGGCGTGAGAACAACCCCTGTTAAATCAGGTTACGCTCACGTTTGTGTAATCCTTTGTCTAAGTGTGAATACCTCTCAGATCATTTGACTGGCACTTGATGTAACATTAGGTGTTAGCTTTGGGCAGTTTGTTCCATTTCAAAAAGACAGACATGGAAGGGTAATACCAAGCCTAATATGCATGCAGTCACAACAATGATGGTTGTATAAATATTATACCACGTTGTTTTCAATATAATTTTAAGAATTGAAATCACCAATCAAAATGATTTAGCTTTTAGGATCAGATTCATACCGGTATTCACAACTACACTCCAAACTGAAAAAAAAATACTGAGAAATTTTCACAAAACCAGAAAATATTAAGGCATGATGTGAGAGTTTAAGGTCTATAATTATGGTCACCATAAGTGATAGTGTTTGACAGAGTTCTAGGTTTGAACATGTTACCATGGGTTATGTATGTGTTTTGTGTGGGAGTTATTAAGTCTGATAATGACTTTCCTTTGATGCTTTGTGTGGTGTGGCCTGACTTTGTGAGGTGTAGGGTGTGTCCTATATATCACCTCTCATGTGATCTCATCAGCATTTAGGGAGGATGTACGTTTTGTCACATGTATACAACAATCTTTGATATGTAATTATATGTAAACACATAAAATAATCAAATTTGATAACATATCATTCGGTAGGATTTTTAATGTGCACAATAAAATACACAATAAATATTAAATTATAATCAGCTTTCTTGTCAAATTAAATCAAACTTATCAACCATTTGTTAAATATATACATACATATGGGCATAAGAATAATATGTTTAATAATACAAAACCATTTTGCGATTGCTTTAGAAACCTATCCTACAAATCAAATAAATTAAATCATTTTATCATTACAATTAATGTAAGGGTATCATGGAAAAATGTTTAAAAGTGAATATGAATCTAACATGTAATTCATATAAATGATAAATCACATGATACAGTTATATTAAACATATAGAAATAAAATCATGATTGAATAAAATATATTGCTTTTATCGACATACTTCTTGTTACAGATATTGTGGCATGAAATAATTTTATTTATTCTTTTATACTTGCAGGAAAGTGGTAATTTTGGTGGCACTCCATTAGCCATGTTGACAGCACAGTGCAACAAGATCAACAATAGATCTCCTCCTCCCTTGTCTGAAGTCACAGGTGGGCGGGGTTTCCAGCCATGGAAGAGAAGTCCCTCAGGGGAATCCCCACAAGACAGCCAGACAGCTAGTGATAAATCTTCTCCTATTCCAACCTCCAGCCCAAATCAGCCTGCCTTTAATCACCACAAATCTGCATACCCAGGGATCAGCTACCCAGCAGACAGTTACTTAACCCCACCAACAGGACTACCAAGCCAGGCTGATCTGGCCAAAGGACTCCATGATGCTTCTTACTACTCCAGAATGGCGGGGCTTTCAGGACATCTGTATGACAGTTGGCCTTACATTACATCACACCCTACCACGGCACCCACGACAAGCTCTGCTTTGAAAAGCTCTGGATCTCTCAGTTCAAACCCGTCCTGGCTTGATATCCATGCTGGTAGTGGTAGCTGGATGGCCGATATTCCCACCGCCGGATTAAGTTCCCAACTCACATCTAACTATCCCACCAACATGGATTATGGTCTGCCATCTTTACAGCCTACTACTACATCCCTCTTGAATGGATCTGGACAAGGACTGTTGCAGGATTCTTATAAGTCACTGTTCCCACCCACCTCATCACAGAGTGATAATCTTGGGCCTTCAGTCACCAGTCCGTTCCTTAGTCGACCACCTCTTAGCACACCAAAGTCTGCCAAGAGATTCCCTGGCAGATCAACCTGTGATTGTCCCAACTGCCAAGAAGCAGACCGCTTGGGACCAGCAGGAGATGCCTTGAGGAAGAGGAGTCTCCACACCTGCCACATTCCTGGCTGTGGTAAAGTCTACAACAAGAGTTCCCATCTCAAAGCTCATCTCCGCTGGCACACTGGAGAGAGGCCCTTTGTCTGTAACTGGCTCTTCTGTGGTAAGAGATTCACCCGTTCTGATGAACTTCAACGTCATCTACGTACACACACTGGAGAGAAGAGGTTTGCCTGCCCTGTGTGTAATAAGAAGTTCATGAGGAGCGACCACTTGGCTAAGCACACCAAGACACACACCGAAGGCAAAAACAGTAGTGACTCTGAAACCAGTCAAGATTTGTCCATACACTCACCTGCTGGAAATGTGACGTCAGCTGGAAAAGACTCTCCCGGGGATAACAAATAGTTCTCTAAAATAACACTACTTTTTTCTTGTTATGTTTGGTCATTTTAGCATACATAATGTTAGCTATTTAAACATTTTGTTGTATATAAGTTGATGAAAAGTGTTTCTTCAGTATGTGCTGTTTTTATATCTATATATTTACATGTGAACAGGTATTTCAAATACATGTATATGTATTTTTTGCGAACCTATATATGACATACCATGAGAAGGAAATGATAGATTAACTTTGAGTGTGAATTATCCCAAAGTGTAAACAACAAGCATTTATTTATATTCATTATGATGTGTCAGGTGTATTATTTAAGTTATGTTCCACACTGTCTCATGTAAAATTAAATCTCTCAATTCATACTTTTTGTGTGAGTATTTTAAATTTTATATTCCCTTTATTAAATGATACATTAGACCTTCTCTGCTATTTCATAAACCCTGAAAAACTATATAGTTTGTTAAGCTTGGAAGTATTTTATATTTTGTATGTATATACTGAAATGTTGCACCATTTGTTTAAAATAAAAATGACAACAATATCCCTGGCTTTTTTTCATCATTATTTACATTACTGTCCATTCATTTGGCAGATTCTTGCTTAATTAGTTAGAAGATCAGTCAAAATAGTATATTTGTAGCTTATCTTATTATTTAAATATTAACGAAAAACGGCACTTGTTTTGGAATTTGTAATGCTAATTATACATAGTAAGTGACTCTGGGGAATACAGACAAAAATGTCCAAGGTGTATGTCCCGGTATTTTAGGTGAAACACGTTTTGTGATTGCTAATAAAACTTTTTATATCAAACTTAAGCTGATTTTGGGCTCATCTTTTACTGATCTGTTTTGTGAATATGGTCCAACAACAAAGCAGGTCCTTTCTTTGGAAATCTGATCTGTTTTATATGTTAGACTAATCCAGTGAAATATCACGATGTTACAAAATCCTTTTAGTGAGATTCGGTCAGTGAAAGAATACTTGAATCTCTGAGGATTGACACATGAAAGTATTTATATTTTGTGGTGAATAAGATGTATTATCCTTATTAAATCATACTGTTAGTTTATATTTAAAAAAAGTAGAGATTAATGCAATACATATGGTTTTTGTAAAAATATTATTAAGCACACATACATTTTCCCCTACTAAATTCCACGTTGCAGTTAAGGTGTTTTAAGTCATTTTAATGAAGAACAATAGAAATTAAAATGGTTGATTAGAGAACTTTATATTCTGCTTTATCTTAAAACATTATTAACCATTATAACTCAGTTTAATGAATCTGTAAAAAGAAACAAAATCTGAAAATCCAAGAAAAGAAATACAGTAAGAAAATAATGCATATAACTGTGAAGCTTGAGAATAACTATAAACATAGAAATAATGACTGCAGGTTGATAGTACATTGTTAGTACACTGAAATGTTGCTTGCCATTTTGAAAGCCTTTGCCGTTTCAAAATGGCTGTAGCTGTTTTGAAACGGCCATGGCATGACTATGGCAGTTCACAGTTCACTCATTTACAAGTACAAGAAATCAACATCAAGAGAGTGTTCGAATATTAGGCACAAATCTCAACTGTGTTGAGGTGGATCATATCCTATCTTTCAAACCGCAAACAGAAGGTTAAACTAGGTAATAGCTTTTTAGATGCTTTTTCACTCCCATATGGTTTGCCCCAGGGCTCTGTCCTGGGCCCCCTTCTTTTTACCCTCTATACTACCCCTCTCAGTAATATCATTTCCAATTTCAATGTCACCCACCATCTATATGCCGATGACACCCAAGTATATCTAGCACTGGACCATAGGAACTTTGATTCCAGTTTTGCTGAGCTTACTGATTGTCTCACATGTGTCCTAAACTGGATGGCTGGTGTGAAACTTAAACTCAACCCTGAGAAAACCGAATTTATTATCATTGGTGATAGACAAGCCAGAGAGTCCCTCATCAACAAATTCCCTACTCAACTTCTTGGAAATTCTATCTCGCCTACCGAACTTAGTCAAGAACTTAGGTGTTACTTTTGACTCCGGAAACACCTTTACTAGCCGCATAACCAATATGTGTCACACCTGGTACTACCACCTTAAGAACCTAAGACACATCTGTAAATTCCTCAGCAAACTCAATGATCAGCAGTCGACTTGACTACTGCAATTCCCTACTTTATGGCGTAAGTAAATACAATGTAGCTAAACTCCAAAAGATTGAAAATGCCCTTTGTAGAATTGTTTTTAGACTTGATAGAACTAGCCATGTCACTCCCTTTCTTCAAAAACTACACTGGCTCCCTATCACGTACCGCATCTTGTTTAAGTACAATCTAATTACTTTCAAGGCTATGAAATTCTTTCAACCCATATACCTATCATCCTTGATCAAAACCAGTTGTTTAACACGTAGAAATCGTCTTTCTCTTTCCTCAGTCTCTCACAAAAAGGCCATTGGTAGGCGAGGTTTTGCAATGGCTTCCCCCACAGAATGGAACAGATTCCCACAATCAGTACGATCACAACAAACAATAACAGGTTTCCGTAGCCAGCTAAAGATCTATTTGTTTAGACTAGCATATCCTCCACCATAGTACATCTCCCTGGCGGGCGCTAATTTTGGATCTCGACCTGATACATCCCTGGACTTTCCCTTTTTGACCTCAAGCGCATTAGAGGATGTTACATCAATTTTGTGCTATATAAATGTTTCTATTCTATTCTATTCTAAATCCAATAAAAAAAAACATCTAAACCAATGACAAACAGATCAACATCAAAGAATGCAGATTTATTTAATCTGCCCAGTTAGGTTTTATAAATGGTCAGGCCATTTCAAATCCAAGTGAGGTTTGGCTTTTTCGAAATGGAAAATAACCAGAATTGTGAAATGGTTGGGAACAACATAATGTTATATAACGAGAAAAAAAATTCCAGTTCACACTGATGTGTGGGGGAACACCCATTTTATATACACACACATTTGATAATATAATTTTTTCTCCTTAAAATACATAGATTGCCAGTTAAATGCTACAGTTAGTGATGTAAAGAATCTAACTTTAGCATATGTTCAAAGGGTATTTAGAAAAGTTATCTAATGTAATCTAATGTTTATGGTGGGCGCAAAGTATCGATCCGTGCCATCTCGTCATCAAAAGATCGCGCGCCCATCTCAAGATTGCTCAAACAATCTCAAGATGGAGTTGCTCCAACTAAGGATGATTTTTTTTAAATTATTGATTTCAAAAAGGTATTTGATTTGGTATAGCAATAGACAAAGAAGCTCACAGTTTCGTTACATAATTGTTTGGTTGTATTTACAATTTACTAATCCATATTAATTATAACTAGATGTGGTTGTGAGGGATCATGAAGTGAATCAATATGGCCCTGGGTTTGTGCCCACATTCCCTTGTTAATATGAAGCTATTCCTGTCATGTTGATTTGCTACTGTCTTAACAGTGATATATTTGATTGCAATTCATCTTTGTTGACCTCTGATCAGTCGGTATTAGACAGAACAATAGCTTAAACTATAAGACCTTACATATATCTTAAGATGGGATAAGATCTTAAAATCCTTAGATGTCCAAATAAAATGTGTTATAAAATTGGCCAATCAGTGACCTAATGATGTCCTAATAAAGTTTGTTATAAAAATTAAATACAGCCAATCATATAAAGATTCTGTGATAGAAATCATTGTGAGTTGGAGCAGCTCCATGACGAGATTGCAAAAGTACCATCTCGAGATAGCGCGGATTGGTACTTCGCGCCCAACATTTCTATAAGTCATAGGTTGAACCCAACAAACTAAGAACTTGGGCAAGCTGAGATGCTTTCCAGGGCTAGTATGTCCACAAAAGGGATCAGCCAGGGCTCATATTTAACTGGTCCATTTTATGAATACATGCATTGCCCAAACTGAATTATTTGCCAAGTCCTTGGTTTGCTAACTAATGACTGTAACATAGTGGTATAATACAGTCCATGAACAAAGACATTGTAAGTCATAGTGCAGGAAATATCAAATCTTTTTCATTTGATCCAAAATACTTTACACTGTATTGTCAACTGATTGCATAATTTGCTAGACTGTTCCATTATGCTATACTTCATCAACGGTAATGGAGCAAAATGTATAAAACTTTGGACAAGATGAAAGTCTTTTCATGGGGGTATATGAATCCATTTTGTTATTGTCGGTTTGACAACTTGGTTGCCAACTATGTGGATGTGTGTTCAAATCTGGTGCATGACAACATCTGTGTCTGGACAGATAACTGATGTACCCTTCACTGGAGGAAAAGGAATAAACTCCCCAACTTTGATATTTAACGTAAACCTCAAAGGTTAAAACTTTCTTTTCTGTTTACCAATCCATAATTCTCCGCTACCTATACACCACCTTTCCATCAGTCCTTTACTGCATTGGTGCACCATTCAGTCAGTAAAGTTGATCACCTAGTGATCTTTGTCACCTGCTCTCAAAGATAAACACATTTTATATTTAAAATTGGAGTAAGTGCTTGCCACACTAATGTGTAATTCCAGACTGAATGTTCATCATGAAGATTTATTTTACTATTGCAAGGGACAAACTGGATGGCAAATTTCTGAGCAGTACCCATCTATGTGCTGTCCCGCCTTTTATTCTAGACTTGAAAACAGTTGCTTCAAAAATCATTTTTTATTTCTCTTCACCTTTTCACGTTTTACATGTTTTACACTCTGTAAGTATCTGTAGCAAGAATCCATCTTCAATCCGCGATTGTTCCTTCATGACGTCAGTAACTTACCATGCTTTAGTAGAAAATTAAGTGCCATCGGAAGTAGGTTGTTGTATCATCTTAGGTTACCTGTTTTGACTGGTGTCAATCAAACATGTTACCAACCAAATAGAAATGTTGATTCAATTTGGTGTCCATTACCAACTCTTTCACAAATTAGGATTCATATGTAAACCATAAAAGGGATCATAACCCACAAAGCAAAATTGACTTGCAAATTCTTGTCAAAGCAAAGCAGACATTTGATCTTCTTTCAAAGCAAGTGTGGCTTGGGGTAAGTGTATGATCATTTCAAATCGTCGGTTCTCAGTATGACATATTATAACCAAGACAAACCAGCTAAATATTTTAGAAGGATACAACTTGTTGCTTATATAATACATACTAGGCAGGCTTTGAAAATTAGGCAAAAAGAAACAAAACCAGGTTAAATCTGAAAATTATTTTACAAATATTCAATACTGGATTTTGTAGCACCCAGCAGAGAATCTAGTGTGTCACACCAACAAGAAACTTTGTGGTATTAAGAGACCAGAATTCCAAATAAACTTTTTAACTTCACGCATAATTTGGCAAGAACTGGAGAAACTATAGATGATAATAAGTGTTTCTAAAAAATGAAATGCTGAAAGCATACACAAAAGAAAACTTTATATAACACCCTAGAGCTCTTAGGATTACAGACAGTGACAGTAATTTGAGGCTGATACATCAGTATACATCATGTACTAAGCATCATACTTTAAGCATAATTGCCAAGTATTAAATTTAATTGCCAGGCATTTTATTTTTTAATAAAATTAAGACAATAAAAAACTAGCTAGCAAAGACTAAGGAGGTGTTTGCATAATATTTAAACACACACAAAAAGACCAAGGTAGTTGATTGATATTCAGCTCATGAATATCTCCTGAATTGAAGAGATAGCATATCTCAAATTGCTGGGTAACCACTCCCCTGTTGATTCCATTCTAACTAGGGTTGTATGTGTTTTTCATATCTATCTTTGTTTTTAAAAGCCACCACCCCTCCACCCCACCCTCCCTCAATTCCACTGACAAAAATACACTCTCTCTGTTTTTAAACTAACCATTACTCCAGAGAAATATAAATCTAGATGGCTTACACTTAATTAAGAAGTTATAATTGGTGCTTGATCTAATTGGTTAGGTACTAGAGCAAGTGTGGTCTGTGAGAGAGTTGAGATGATGCAGACCTAGATGTCTGTAATCTGCCTCCACCCCTACCCCTTAATATAGCCACCCCGGCCCATTGTTCAGGCCTGCCCTTTGGTGCCTGCATTCAAAGAGGTAAAATATGAAAATTATCACTCAGTTAACACCCTGCTTGTTATATATTCAATTAGTCAGAGAGCCTGGTACTGATAGTACCAAAGTCTCGGGCCAATAAATAGTTGGAGCCCCTCTGGTAGTTTATCTTGCCCCAGTAGCCTTGCTTGGGGACGTCAAAAAGAGATCTTCTGGAAAAGATTTTGGAAACAAGTGAGTCTCTGATATGATTGGGTTTGACAGACATACTTGTGCAGGTTGCTTCCAATCATCCGCAGGGGGCAAACTTCCCAGCTTATGTTGGAGGCCAGGAACCAAATACAAACTTCACATTGAACAGGAAAAGTGACAAATATATTACACCCGAAATGCAGGCTAAAATATTTAAAAATATTAGTGAATAAGTTAAGTTACCTCATTGTCAGTTTTCCCACAATATTGCATTCTGTCAACACCAAATGTTTTTGACATGCAAAGTTATGCATGGAGAATTGCCCAAGAAAAGGTTCAGATAGACCTGATCCTTTCCAGTACCTACAACATGCATATATATTTTGTATACTGCTGGGCTGAATTTTCTAAAGCATCATATATTAAAATATGCCATTGACTTTTATAGTGTCCTCATGTTTGGAAAAAATACATTTATCATTCTTCAGCAATATACCAGCTTTTATGAGCACTTTGCCATTGCCTGATGTTTCATTAAGGTCAGAATTTAAATATTTCGGAAGACTGAACTGGTAAATTTCATTAATACCAACAACTGTATCTTTGGAGTCAAAAGAGTCAAAAGATAAGCAAACAATTTATAAAATTGTTGCTGCATATCCCACTCAACAAATTAGTTATATCAACTAGGCAGTTTTAGTTGTTGAAAAAAAATATTTGTGAAGAGTCTGCACAATCAACAGCTTTGAGATAGTAACAACAGCGAACCTTCTCTCTCTCAAAGACAGGTAACTTTAATCCACAGTTGCAGAGATAACAGACAAGTATTGAAGCATTCATTCCCTGGAACTGCTGTTTGCGTTAAAACAAGTTGCTGAAATAAAAAGTTAAATCTCCATGTAAAATCCATGTGTCTAAATCACTTCCATACTGTTGGTCATTCAACAACTGCAATTTGACAGGCTTGTAACATGAGTTGTACATGACCAATGTCTGTTCATTTTATCTCCCAGTTTCAGTGTAACATGGACCAGTACATACTCTCTGTATTATTTAATCCTATTCTTTATATACTTAGCTCTCTCAGAAGGCTAGTAAAATATAAACAGAGGTGACAAAAACGTAGGGGCCAGGAGTTTTGAAGAGTTTTTTGGAGTTAAAGTGCACCATTTATCTGAAGAGAGAGAGAGATGTCATACTGAATCGACACTACAATAGAGGGGATGCCATTATATGTCCACAAAACACGCACCTAGCACAAACACACATGAATTATTTATGAGAATATTAAGTTGTTTATCACGAGACCCCCATATTGTGTATTTGTATAAATATATATGTGTATCCTTTGGTACGTGGGCTGAAATGTCACAGGCATCCGTGATGAAAAAAGTGAATTAGGGAGCGACTTAGTTTTGGGTATAACTGTCATCAAACTTTGAGGTCTACCTTAAACTTTAGCGTTCCTTCATTCGTACTTAATAACTTCCGGTTGTCACGCAAATTGCAGTCCATTGAGGAATATTGATCCGGGGGATTTTATAAACGAAAGAGTGAGCGTTGGTGAGCTATTAATAAAGTATATTGACTCTGAAAAAGTTAAGATGTGTTTTAAGCATTTAACAAAATTTAAGTTACTAATTTGGGAAAGATTTAGGTTTCAGAAGAGTAACTGTCACTTTGAATGAAGAATGTCAACTAATAACCATAACACTTGAGGAACAGTCTCAGAGGTGATAGGTCTCAATATAAGCTTTCAGTATTTAACACATTCCAAGGAGGCTTATCTGACTTAAAAAGAAAACAGTGTCGGGTGTAGATAAGGCACCTTATCTCTGGGGTGAGAACTTGTCACTTACTACAATTAAATTTGGTTAATATATTGCCGATAAAAGATTGTGGAAAAACTTGAAAGAAATTTGAAACTGCATTGTATCGGTGGAACCAGATAGAAAGATTAATAGATTTTGGTGTTTTTGTATGTGGTTTGGTGTTTTATTATGTCTTAAATGTCTCCTCACATTATCAGAATTATGCAATTGACTTTGATAAGATAGTAGACTTGATTTTTGTGAGAGTAACATGAGCTCCTAGTACAGTTTTAATATATATTTATTTCTCATGACTGTTCGTCCACAACTGAAAAACGTTTCCATTGTATAAATTGATATTCGTGAGAGGTTTCTTCTTATTTTGCCCTGATTATGTTCACACGAATTTGATCAGATTTTTACACTTGATTTCAGTACAAGAATAATCCTACATGATATGGTACATGATTTTTAAAAGGTCATTGCTTCAGATATAAGTGTTGAGCAAGCATGACCATTGAGCAATAAGATCCAGGGTAGTCAGTAAAGACAAAGCTTAAGAAGCTTGACTTGTTATCTGAAACAAGGCAGTGAAACAGAGAGTCAACAGGGAGAGACAGTGCATTCCAAAGCTTTGGAGAAACATATAAAGGGGTTGTTCTATTTGTGTGATATATCATAAACCTTGCTCCTGATTCTGAAAATGTTGGAATCAGGAAAATTCTGTACGATTGGGTGCTCAGCGGGTAGCAGTGTGAAACGTTTACAGTGAGTTTGCGATCCACTTGCTGATAAGATTTCAGGGTTTAAGATCTCCATGAATTTGCCATGATGAGGTTTGCAATGTGATCCTAATCTGACAAAAATCTATACGATCTCTATGATAGTGATTTGACAGGCCTGATTATGTTTATGACAATCCCAAGGGGATTTACAATGTTAAAGACTGAGTATACAATACAAAAGATTGAACAGATTGTTTAATGACATTTTGCCACATACAGCCCCCCCCCCCCCCCCCCCCCCCCTTGGTGATTTACTCGATTTCTCACATCCATCCTGGGTCCCCAATACATAGGTGTCACCAGACAAGTCAAATTCATTAACCATTTGGACTTTTAACAACATGAATCGAGTAATAACTGAAGTGCTACATATTATGGTTATACTTGTACAACTGTTCAGGGAAATAATGGACTTAGATGACATGAAAATGCGGTTCAGAAGAAGAGTTCTTCCACAGAGGAGGAGGAGGGCCCCAGTAACATGGGTCAGGCAATGGCTAAGAAGATGTGAGGACAGGGGTCAGTGCAATAATGTTGTCGCAGAGCTCTATGAAGAAGATCAGCCTGCTTTCAACAGCTTCATGCGTGTCTCCTGAGATATTCACTCAGCTTAACACCAGATCTCCAGAAACAGACCACCTTCCTGTGAGAGCCGCTCAGCCCAGGTCTGAAGTTATCTATTACACTAAGACATCTGGCCACAGGGAAGAGCTATGTCTCCGTTCAATTCACCTTCAGGGTGGGGAGATCAACAATTTACTGCTTCATCCTTGAGGTGTGTGACACCATTATCGGATTCTACCATGATGAGGTTGTCGCTTGTCCTACTTGACCTGAGGACTGGTTGGAGATACAGCAGGGCTTCATGGAAAGGTTGAACCTACCCTATACTCTTGGTACCAGGAAACACATCCCCATCAGGTGTAACAGAAAAGAGGGGAGCAACTACCTCCACTCCAATCCATGCCCCAGCTAGCTCTGGTGGATGCAGACTGTAAATTCATCTGGTTTGACATTGCCGTCCCTGAGTCAAGTTCTAACAGCCAGATTTTCCTCGTCACTGAGGCAAAAGATAGAAAATAACATCATTGGCTTCCCTCAGGCAGATTCACTGATCAACCACAGGATATGAAATATGCACAGTATTTTTTGTATGGTGTAAATAAATATTTGTGTAGTTTAAAATATTTTTACTGTACTGAATTAACTTTTAAACGTGCAATAAAATTGTTTGGACTTTAGACTGACACAGAAGTGTGAGGGCTTGAACTGTCACCATTGAACTTTTAACTTGCTTGGACATTGGCTGACAGAGAGGTGTGAGGGTCTGAACCCTCCGCCATTGAACTGTAAATTTGTTTGGTCATTGGCTGACAGAGAGGTGTGAGGGTCTGAACCCTCAACCATTAAACTTTGACAGACAGAGGGACAGAGAGGTTGGAGGGTTTGGATCCTGAATTTTTTTTTTGGGGGGGGTGGGGGGTAATAAAGTGTTACGCCCTGTAGCACAACACTTTGCCTAAGTATTATGGTTGAGAGTTTGTTTGTGTATGTGAATATGGATTAAAACACAAAGCTTTTAGAATTAAAGTATATTATTAAAGAATAGATTTTAACACATGTTGTATGCTTGACACACACACAAAGACTGTTTTAATTGCCTTTGTTAGAGCACATGCACAGGTCATCACAGTGCATAACAAATATACACCAGTACAGGATATGGTAACCACAAACTGCTATTACTTGCATTAACTACATCTAACATCTCCCCCTTTTTAGAAAAACAAAAAACAAGAAAGTCTGCATAATTGTCAATATTTTTAAAGTCTGAATAGAGGATTCTTGATGAGATAAATTTACTGTATATTGAGTTGTCAACTAAATTATATAAAATTTATCCAATGGGATAACAGTTGGTAGACTGCAACTGTATCAATGTTATTACTCAAATAGCATTATTCTGGCCTTGAGTAATAAATCAATTTAGAGTATACTTCAACTTAAAGTCTTTGCTTGAATACACATTCAGGGTATATGTGTGTATGGTGTATGCTGTTTTCTGTTTCTGGAGCTTCTTCTCACTTCACCACTCATATTTTGATCTTGTTTATTTTCAGTAGTGTTAGAACTAACTGGGCTTGTAGAATCTGTACTACTGTGAGTGTTTGTATTAGTGACCAAAGCTGGGGATGTATCATCTGGTATTTCCATTTGTGCATCTTTGCTGTAATCATGATCTGTAACCCTTGGTTTCAAATGCATTCTGTTTCTGTGGTAGGTCTTTCCATTCAACTGTACCAAATAGGATTTGTCAGTGAGTTTCTTACTGCAAACTGCTGGTTCCCAATCAGTATTATGATGTCCTGAAATTGGTTGCACATACACAGGTTGTCCAACTTCTAACTCTGGCAGTGAATTTGCACTTTTATCATGATAGTATTTTGCTAACTTCCTTTTTTTTTAATTTTCCGTGTCACATCAGATTGAACTTCAGGTTCAAGCAGCTTGGTATTAATTGGCAAAAGAGTTTTAGTTCTTCTTGAAAAGAGTCTTTGAACTGGGCTTGATGACATGTTGATGGTAGGAGTGTTTCTCCATTCCAGTAAGGCTTGGTATATGTTGGTATTTGACCTTTCTACTTTCTTCATCAATGTTTTGACAATCGCTACTGCTGATTCCACTTTACCATTTGAACGCGAGTGACCAGGCGAGATGGATATGTGATCAAATTTCCATTCAGTGGCAAATTTTGAAAACTCATCACTCACTAAATTGGGATTGTTGTCTGTGATCACTTCGTCCGGGATTCCATGTCTTGCAAATTGTGCTTGTAACTTTTTTATTATGGACTTTGATGTTGTAGAATAAAGTCGGTCTATTTCAAAATAATCACTGAAATAGTCTACTGTCAGAAGATAGGACTTGTTCTTATAGTGAAATTCATCAACAGCAACTTTTGACCATGGATGAGTTGGCAACTTTGGTGTCTGCAGTGGTTCTTTTTGCTGTGTTTTATTGATTTCAGCACAGACATGGCAATTACTGACCATGTTGGTGATGTCCTTTCGTAATCCTGGCCAAAAAAGTGAATCACTTGCTTTCCTGATGCAGGCTTCAGTACCTACATGACTGCTGTGAAGTTTCTTCAGCATGTCTTCTCTCAGAGAGACAGGAATAATCATACGCAAACCTTTGTACAAGATTCCATCTTGTATGGTGATTTCCTCACGAAAGTTCCAGTATTCCTGTATCTTTGCTGGAGTTTCTTCTTTGCTATCAGGCCATCCCTTCATGACAGTAGCTTTTAAAAGCTGGAGAGCTGGATCATTTTCTGTGGCTACTTTGATCTCTGCTTGACTGTTTCTTGAAACACTAGTGTATTCTGCATAACTAATGTTATCTAGTCCAAGACAAAACAAATCAAATGATTTAGACTCTGCATCTGGGACTAAATTGGGTGGTATAGCACGACTCAATAAATCGGCAATGTACTGGGTTGTACCTTTTATGTATTTCACTTTCAGATTGTATCTTTGTAATTGCAACAACATTCTTTGAAGGCGAATAGGAGCAGCAAGTAGAGATTTCTTGAAGATTGCTTCTAGCGGCTTGTGATCAGTCTCTACTGTGACATCATCTTTGCCAAGAATATAAGTGCTGAATTTCTTGGCAGCAAAGCAAATCGCCAGCATCTTTTTCTATAACTGCATATCTTTGTTGTGCAGGTGACAACGCGGTTGATGCAAAAGCAATCAGTTTTCCATCTTGTAGAATGGTGCATCCAAGACACTTGTCAGAACTGTCACACTGTATCGTAACAGGCTTATTTGCATCATAGTATGTCAACACCGGTTCCATCGTCACAAGCTGTTTTGCTTTGGTAAATGCCTGTTCTTGCTGTGATTCCCAGCAGAACTGATTGTTCTTCTCACACAGGCATCTCAGTGGTTGACACACTTCAGACAAATGAGGAAGGAATTTGGCAAGGTAGTTGATGAAACCTAAAAACCTTTGGGTTTCTTTGACATTGGTTGGCCTTGGCATGTTGACAATGGCTGCTATTTTGCTTGGATCTGGCTTGACTCCATCTGCTGTCAGCAAATGTCCAATATAAGGCACTTCGGTCTTACAGAGCTGGACTTTCTTCCTGTTGAGCTTAAGATTCTTCTGGCGGCATCTGTCTAGCAGCTCAGTCAAGTTGTGATTATGATTTTGAATTGCCTCTTGCATGGTGTCTCCATAACCACACACTAGCAAGTCATCTGCAACTATTGCAAGACCTGGGACTCCTTGCAGTGCTTCAGTTTGGCGGCGTTGGTATTCTTCACTTGCTGTTTTGATTCCAAAAGGCATCCTGAGCCAGCGATACCTCTGAAATGGCGTCCAGAAAGTAGTCAAGTAACTGCTTTCTTTGTCTAGTCGGCACTGGTTGTATCCATCGGCTGCATCTAAGACAGAGAATACCTTGGCATTGTGTAGCCGTGGAAGGATCTTTTCTATTGTAGACATCGGATAATGAGACCTCTTGAGTGCTTTGTTTAGGTCAGACGGTGACAGGCATATGCGTAATTTTGCGCCTTTCTTAACCACAATCATGGATGAGATCCAGTCAGTTGGTTCTGTCACAGGTGCTATGATGCCTCGCTTTTCCATTTCATCTAGTTTTGCTTTGACCTCTTTTTTCAGTGCTACTGGCATTTTCCTTGGAGTATGCTGGACTGGAGCTACTTCCGGGTTTGTTTGCAAATGCACATAATCTGGAAGTGTACCTAGTCCATGAAAGACATCACTGTATTTATCCAAGATTGCTTCAGCTGAATTTGTAGTGACATTGTTTATGGATTCTGGCATGTTCACAGTTATCAACTGCATTACCTGGCATGTATTTGCAGATAAAAGTGGTTTTCTTGCAACTTTTGTGGTGACCACTTCAAACTTTAGCTTGTATGGTTTGTTGTTGTGTACTGTATGTAATGTACACACTCCTAGTGGACGCATGTATGATCCGTCATACAGGTTTAATCGGGTCTGGCTTTCCCTCATCACTGCATTTCTGCTGATCTTATTTAGGTCATCTATCGATATCACGTTGCATGTGGTGCCTGTATCAAGTAGACATTCTACTGGAACCCCTCTTTTGTCCTTCTCATCGGAGAGTGCTAGCTGGACACTTAGCTGTTTCTTCGTCATCTTCACAATATTTAATGTGTGTTCTATCATGAATACTGAATTGTCAGAGTCACTGTGACCTGACTCATTTTCACAGAAATTTGTAGGTTGCTTTCTACTTGTCCTAGACTGACACACACTAGCAAAATGATGAAGTTTATTACACTTGGAGCATCTCTTTCCGTATGCACTGCAGAAATTACTGTCTCTTTTATGTGACTTGCCACAGTACTTACAGTCTCTGTACTCCGTTTTGTCAGCATGCTTCTGGTGCTTGGCTTTTGCTCGCTGTGAGGTTTTCACAAACTGAACATCTGGCTCTGACTTTTCAATTTGCTTCAGCTGCATTTGAGAACGTTCACTTACTCTGCATATGTTGATTGCTGCATCCAGGGTTAAGTCCTTTTCTCTAAACATTCTGGCACGAGCTGAGTTGTCATTCGTTCCCAAGACTAATCTATCGCGAATAAAATCATCAAGTAAGGCTTCAAACTTACATGAATTTGCAAGATGTCTTAGTCTTGTGACATACTGGTCAACTGTCTCATTGGTACCTTGGTTTGTGGTACCAAACACATATCTTTCATAAACATTTGTTTTGGGAGTGAAGTATTTTTCTAAGGCTCCAACAACAGAATCTGGATCCTTTTTCTCATCTTCTGACATGCTCAAAGTTTGTAATATTTTCAAGCATTCCTTACCCATGATGGATCTTAATGTTACTATCCTGACAGTTTTATCCTTTTCTTTCAACTCAGTTGCTACTTCATAATCAGCCCACTGTTGCTTAAAGAATTGCCAATTGCTAGGCAAGTCACCTTTAGTATCCATAGGAGCTGGAACTGGTAGACCAGATGTAGCCATGTTGTATATGAGAATGTTCAATTTAACATGTGTGCTCAAAATCCAATGTTACTGACTTTTCTTTGTATGAAACTAGTAACAGTATCTTTATTATTTGTGTTATCCAGTTTTAACATACACTGTATAATCATGAGTTTACTTCTGACACCATGTTTGTGTATGTGAATATGGATTAAAACACAAAGCTTTTAGAATTAAAGTATATTATTAAAGAATAGATTTTAACACATGTTGTATGCTTGACACACACACAAAGACTGTTTTAATTGCCTTTGTTAGAGCACATGCACAGGTCATCACAGTGCATAACAAATATACACCAGTACAGGATATGGTAACCACAAACTACTATTACTTGCATTAACTACATCTAACAGAGTTTGAACCTTCAACTTTTCAAGTTTTCTGGGATTTTTTCTGTGTGTTTTGGTTTTTTATCTTATTTTTTTTTTAACAAGCAGCTAATAAATTTTTTGGGGGGGGAGATTTGGCAACCCTAAAAGCTGAATGCTGGCTGGCTGCTGCACAGACACTTTCATGGTGTCATCTACTCTTGTTCATCACCACGGTCATCTCTGCTGGTCCCTGGAAGGAGTACCTGAGGGATGTTGTTGAGCTGGCTGTAGCTGTCATCTGTGTGGCAAAGTATGGATTAGTCACCTAAATTATGTGTCTATGGAGGCTACTGAGGGTGGGTACATTGACGTTGATGGTATGAGGCTATGGAAGGTAGTTACACTTGTCAAGTCTGGTAATGATAGGTGGCCTGTGGCTGCACTGCTGTTGAAGGGGCTACTGCATCTGTTGTTGAAGGGGCTGCTGCTGTGTATTGGCTGCTGTATTTCATGTTGAACGGGCTGCTGCATCTGATGCATGGGTGGTGGCATCTGCTGCTGGATGTGATGTACATGCTGCATGGGCTGAGGTTGATAAATATGTGCGGTGGATGCAGCTGCTGAACTTGCATCAGCTGCTGGATCAGTATTGGCTATACAAAGGTGCCTGTGGGACAAAATGTTGTGCAGATTACTTGGTAGAGTAAACTTTGTTGTTGTTGTTCCTGTTGCTGTCTGTTATTGCGTTTCAGTGACTTTATAAGTGCAAAAGGCTCTACTTAGTAATCCACAAATGACTCTGTGGAGAGATTCTTCAGTTCTGAACCCATCCACTCACAATGCGCAGTTGTGGGATCATTCTGTGACTTCTGGTAGATCACACGTTCCAGCTTGTCTTCAAGTGCCTCTAATTTCTTCCACCTTTCCTGGGCCTCTGTCAAGAACTCTGATTGACCCATGGTGGGGGTTGCACAAGGTTGGGTGGTGGATGGGGCTGCGGAGGCGCCAGGCAGTCGTTCCTCAGGTGATCCATGTCTGCTGCCAACTGAAATTGACTCCATTGTACGGGGTTCTCCGACTGGAGTTGATCTGACTCTTCTGCTGATGGACCAGCATCCGGTGGCATTGACACTGTTGCATCATGGGCTGGCTTGAAGGCACACTATGAGAAATGATGGCACACAATATGTGTATGTAGAAAGCCAAAGTTCTTCTTGAGGCAGTTCTGACTATCTGTGAGATGAGGTGCTCCCTGTCCAGACTTCATATGTGTAATTTTCCATACATTGTCCTCTAGGTCTGGAAATTTCTCTTACAGGCAGTCCACTCCATGTTGTACTCAGCACAATATTTATCCCATAAGGCCTCCCTCTTGGAACTTTATAGTCCATGAGTTCATTTTCCTTAAGAAATTCAACCAGCTTCAACTCATCTTCCCCTTTAGACACGCGAACTGTCCCCATATTTTTGTGTATTCTAGAGATGTCAACATGTCTATTAACTTCGGTATATGATCTTTTATCTCCTACTTCTTTGATTGTGGGTTCACCTCCAGCTTAGGCCTGCCTGTGGGACATTCTGAAGCCCCGTCTCAATATGATCCCAGCTGTTAAAAGGAGCATAAAAATGTAACGTTAACATATTCTAAACTCATTTGTTTATTCCACACTTGTAACAGAAAACAAGGACTCCAATGACATTTACTACGATACTGAGAGTGCGCAGGACTATGTGAGTGGCATCTTGCTTTGTACTAATTCAGTGACTTGGTGAAGAGTTCAGTGCAAAGTGACAGCCCCTCCAGTTTGGAAGTAATTGTGGAGACGGGAGAAGCTGTGAGAAACCTGTGGTCAGAGACTTAAGTGTTAAGCTTCATTTACTGGTAGTCATGTTATTGTGCAAGTTCCAATTTAGTGTGTCAATTTAAAGACAACCTCTTTTTCTTCTGTCAGCTGGGACTTCTGCAAGTAAAGTGTCAAGTAAATATTTATAATGCTTTAAAATTAAAAGGATCCTAAGAGAGTGCACTAAGATAAAAATACACCCACAATTAGATAAATTGATCAATGCAAACAGGATGAATTGCTGCAACATTCCTGGTGCAATTGCACTTCTGAAAAATACTTCATGAAGTTGTTACCCCAAAAGATATTGGTGGAATAAATTATGACAACATAATTGTGTTAAAGACGTTCAATAAAGCCTACATGTAGATAACCAAAGTAATGAAAATATATTTCATTTTATAATCACATACTGGCATATACAAAAGAGTTGAGAATATGTTCTGGTCATGTCAATAAATTGAAGTCATCAAAAACATTCTGAAAATGTGGTATTCAAATCACTGTTTCAATGTGTCTTACTATAGTTAAGAAGACACATCTTTTCAGAATTGCCTCACCACACCATAATGGTCTCTCCACCTGGTGGATGCAGTTTGTGAACTCCCTCTTGATATTGGTATATCCCTTCTGGAACAAGTGGCATGCTTACATAGATTTGATGTTCAATAAATTATTCAAATCCAATCTTTCCAACCTCTGAGATCAGATTACGAATCCCAGCCTGACGTCATGTGGGAAAGCTGGTAGTTGCTTGCCGCTGGTCAGCAGTTTACAGTACAGAAGTTTGACCAACTGTATGTACTGGTTTTCTTTGCCCTTCCAACTAACAGTCACGATATAACCGAAAGGATACTAGGTGTGACATAAAACACTAAATATATAAATAAATAAATTCAAACAGCCATTGAATGTGAAAGTTACAGGTAAGGCAAATCTATGAACCAGTTTCAAGTCCCAAAATGTCGGAAATAATCAAAAGCAGTTTTTCACAGGATCTAGGTTCAAAACATACCCGACACATCCATGTTGTTTGACTACCATTGATGGCATTTCCTTCACAATAATGCTTTTGATTATATTTATATTCTATATATGTGTCAGATGAGGAGTGTCTTGTCAGAAACAAAAACTAACCAATGCAGGGGCATTAACTTAGCATCAATATGTAAAATACAAATTTCAATATAAGAACCACAAATGCTGCATAGAAAACACTAACTTTCTACCATTTTAATTTAGCTACACATTTCTTATGTCAAATAGTTTATACTATAATGTAAGCAACACTGGTGATAAATATCTGTAGTTAAAATGTCAAAATCACATATACTGGTTGAATTCAAATCAACAGAAATGCTTAAAAGTAGCAACAGAACTGACATGACTTCTAAATACTTATTCCATAGTACAAGTATAACGCTGTTAGATATGGTCATATTAATCTTCAACCAAGTCATCTTATCACCAGAGGCCTTGGGTTATTTTATAAAATTAAATCTATTACTTGTTCAGGACATCTTGAGTAAATGCTTATGCATATAGATTTTATGCATGCTATTGTAGGTATATCATAGTGCCACTGATGGTAGAACTGTGAAGAACAACAAATTCTTCAAATCAAATCCAGTGATACGTTCACAAAAAGTCACAGCTGTGTTTTAAGTCAGTTTTAAAAGCATGTGTTATGTTGGAACTGGTCACAAGTATTAAGCACAAAGGTTTCATGGACTGGATTTAAAACAAGCAGAGAAGTTTCATTTGACTGGTCACTTTCCAAACGTAAGCACTGAGTCGCTGGGGCTCCCACATTATCGCTCAGTGTTAAATGGTTGGTTAAAATTCCTTATATTGGTGCTTTATCAATTGATATGGAATGGTGTTGATTGCTGCCTCTGTACAATATTAGGTATATTAATTGTACGATGACACAGTATTTGATTTTTATGCAGTTACTTGGTTCTGTAAAGCTAACTGGGTCATCAACTTCAGACCCCAGATATGATATACTTCAAGAATTTAAAAGTAGCGAAAAACTTTGCAAAATACCTTAATACCCAAATATCTCGAACTGTTTATGTGCCTTCAGCCGATTGCATGGTCTGTTGAAGTGTTTCAAAGCATATTTGGCCATTAAGACCTATACATGAAACATAAATGAAGCAAGCTTTATTAAAGGCACCAAAAACTATATAATTCCTTGCCATTTTGGCTCCTCCCTTGATCATCTGGTAGTAAGGAAACTTAGAGCCCCAAGGTTTTACACCAAGAGTTAATAACACTAATAGTTATCTATCTTTTGGCGATATCTAACTCCATACACATAGACACTATTTCATCAAAGGCAATAAAATGTGGTTTCCCTGATTGACTGGGCTGATTTTAATCTTTTCTTAAAGTGTGTTTCTTGTCCTAAGGCCATATCGTGAACATTCTTGTCTAAATGACACCTATGTACTATGTAGTCATTACAACATACACACCGTGCTCCAAAACGTCCTTAACCTTAAGTCCAAATTTAAGTTTCTTTTTGTCTTTCCACAGCTAAAACTGCATTGGTACAAACTATAGGACAAATTTGTCACTAAAATGAAAGAGCAGCTGACAATACAGAAGATGTTGATAGTATATTTGAACAAGATACTATTGATGTTCTGCTGTTTCTGTTGAATTTAAGACTGTTCTCTGAGTTTGTTGAGTTTACAGCACAAAGATGTTTTTATTACAAGACCCCTCTTCTCCTAATTAAACCAATAGAGGCCTATTTTCATGTACTTTAACAGATAAACCACAAACAAGATCTATTTGAAAGAAAGGGGCTCAATAAAGAAAGCGTCAGAAGCCTGCCCTTCAATTACAATTTTTGACAGGTAGATTTTTGTCATAGTTCAGGGCAATTGTCTAAATTGTCGGCTGTTTTGAAAAGAAGAGAAGGGTTTCTGGGGAGGGGAGAAAGCGTGGGGGTCGGCAAACCTTTGATGTTGGAGTTTTCTTGATTTGCTATGTGATTTAGTTTTAACAGAACAGGATGAGGTTTTTGGGGGGAGGGGGTTAAAGGGGAATTGTCCTTATGTTATTTTTTTTCTTCTGACCAAAAGAAACATACCTTTATCTGTCAGAAGCTAATACACTGATCAGGGAGTCATCTGTGTTTTGCTGTGCAGAAGCTTATAGCTTGAGTACATAGATTCTTTTTGTTTCGTAATGTTCTGGTACTAATTCAGTCAAAAGGTATTAGCCCCATAATACATTTATATAGAATATTGATCACATCTAGCAACAGCCTGAAAGAAGTTTTGTCATTATTACATCATGTCTGTTGGCAGCCATTTTGAATTACCACGTGTCCAGAATCATAAAAATTGGCATCGTCATGAGACAATGTTTATTTGGCATCATATGTCAAGCCTAGTATCTTTGTATTGTCTACTGTGACGGATAGTTGGAAGGGCAGAGGAAACCAGTACATACGGTTGGTGAAGGTACTGTACTGTAAATAGGCGACCATCGCTAAGCAACTACCTGCTTTAGCACTTGGGGTTAGGATGAGATTTGAACTCTGATCTCAGAGGCTGGGGGCGAGTTTGCTACCACTGCACCACCCAGGCTCCTGACAGTTACAATACAGGATTTATAATTACAATATAACTTCTCTTTCATTGTACATGTATTTTTTTAAGATTTGCTATGATAGCTTAACATGCCTTAATATTTCCCTGGTGTATAAAGCAGAAAGTTTCCTCCTTCTTTTCAACCTTGAAGGGGAAGAAATGAGGATATTGTAATCTGTTCTGTTTGTTTTCCTGTCTGGATCAGATCTGGATCGCAAATCCAGAATAATATCTCAGACTCTGCTTGTTATTCCATTCATTTGTTACTGTGTGAATGGAGTAAATCTTTTAGGCATTTCCACCATAATGAACACACACACAGTTGATCAGTTCAAAAGATTTACAACTATTGGATCGATTCTGTACATGTCTGTCCAGAAAGAATCTTCAGGTCTTTTGTTTTTAGTTAATTATTTCATTTCATTTATATTCTCACAAAGCATGTCAAAAAGGATCAGTGTCTCTGATTTCCTCAGTCTTCTACCCAAACTGTATTCAGTGTTTATGGTTTTGGGATCCTTTTCATTTTTTTTAACCTTTAACTTGCAAATTTTAAATAAATGCTAGTGATCTGATCAAACATTAAGGTAGACCTTTTTGATTATTTCCACTGATTTTTCTTGAATTCTATAGTTCAGGGTTTTGTTCGGTCGTGTCTCTGATACTTTTTATTTTTAAGAAACGAATTTCAGATCAAAGAATCTT
Organism: Sabellastarte sp. h YS-2021; assembly: GCA_964017235.1. Classification (NCBI taxonomy): domain Eukaryota; kingdom Metazoa; phylum Annelida; class Polychaeta; order Sabellida; family Sabellidae; genus Sabellastarte; species Sabellastarte sp. h YS-2021. The sequence continues at coordinate 153,790,597 of OZ024929.1, read as the reverse complement.
GTTTTTGTTTATTTTCAGCTAAAACTTGTAAGTCTGTATCACTTACTTTTTAAATTAAAAGTATAAGGATTTTTTCAATTAGTGTGTTCATTGAACATAAGTTAGTGTTAGTGTCTGTGAATTCCAATGAGAACCATGGTAATCTAAGAAATTGTAGGATATTAAAAAAAAAACCTTTGGTGTCTGTTTGGGAAACATGGCAATTTATTCATACAGATTATTGATCCTAAGAAGTTTTCCAGATCTAAATCAGCTCCCATGAATCTTTGAATACTTCTTTAATCTTTCCAGTCTTGCAAATAGAATAAAATATTGTCTCTCACACTTGAGTGTAGTCACTTAAATCTCTTCATGTAAGTATATCACAATAGAGTGTTAGATGTATAGATTAATTAACAATAAAGGATATGTTGCAAAGCAAGTACAATATAAAGTCAATCAATCTTAAATCCTATCGCATCCAAATTTTTTAGAGAATTATTTAGTAGGGAAATATCACTGAAGCAGGTTATCATTGTCCCAGATATAGTATTATACTGATTGGTAGATGACATTCATGGCAATAATCTGAACATACCACAGAATCAGAGGATGAATCCCCAAGTCTGTACAATATGTTAGTACATGTTAATGTAATTCTATTGTAAATATTTAAGTACATATTAAATAAATTAATACCAGAGCTGACCCACTTAGACTGGAAGTGTCATCATCCTTACAGCTAGAATTCTATTGTATTTTGACAGAGAGAAACATTGGTAAAGCCTTCGACAAAGTGGTGGTGCCTAGCTTCTAACTACCTACAGAAATGTTTGACTTTAGGAACACCTAAAGTTTCTGGTTCTAAGTAGACATTTATTCATGTCAAAGTCCATAATTCATGAAATTTTATTAATAAAGCAACTTGAAAAGGACATATATTTTATTTACATTTATTTTGTACTGTAGTTTGATTGACCAACTAATGTTTAACTGATTTATGCATTAAATGATAAGATTAAGATACCAGTATAAGCACTTGAGCATTAGCTTATGAGGTTTTTCGGTAGGTGTGAGGCCGTTTTACCCTTACAATGTTCCCTTTGATTGGACTGGTTCCCATCCATCATGCTAATTATGCCTTCTCTGCACGCACAGCTTTCAGACTGGAAACCAGCCTGGCTACTTGAAAGCCACGCCGCCTCTGCCCCCGGGGAGACACTTAGCCCGGGGGGTCGGGAGGTTAGCAAATACAAACTGGCCATTCATATAGGCTTCCTGTAACTGAGCTAATGTGGACAAGTGACAAAACGTGCAAATGACACGTCGCACCCGTGAGTTGGGGACGTCTTCATCTTGTAAGGTGCATAGAAACCAAGGTGCCGTGAGATGAAATAATTAACTAACAGAAGAAGGCCAAGTCATTAAATTCTGCAATAGGCACCTGTAATAGCGACACACATATATTTTTGCTATTGATATCTTTCATTTTTATTATAATGGGTTGTTTAAAACATAGAACATACATTTTTTCATAACACAAAGCATGCACATACATATTAGCAAATTTCTTGCCATGTGATACTCAACAATTCGACGATTTTATTCTGTAAAGTTTTAAAATGTATATTTTAATTCAGTAGATTATAAGTATGCCATTAAACATACCTTTATGAGATGATATATAAGAATTTTCAGACTTGTTTAAATATTTCAATGCTGTACACCTTGGTTAAAGCAAAAAAAATTTAAATTGCAATTATCAAATGGTAAGTCTAAAGATAATGAAAGTCAGTCTGCGAACAGTGTCTGTGCATAACTTCACATTCATTTAAATTAGAAAATGCTTTATTGCAAGAAAAAAATAACATGAATGCAGCAAATAAAATCACTGTAGAATAGTTTAAACAGAACTGTAAACAATTATTTTATTAAAAATGAATTATGTATTAATTTATCAATTACAAATACATATTTCATTTTAAAATGCTGTAATGACCTTGCCAACCAGGGAGTGTTTGGGTAGTGCAGTAAATGTGTCACAGGAGACAAAATTCAGTGTAGTTCTGTAACAGAAGAGAAAAATACACAAAATACTATAAAAATTTAAAAATTCATTTCAAAGAAAGTTCAACAGATGAAACCAAAACGTGGATGTGGCAAGTTTCACATATCAATCTACATTTAATTTTTATCAAGAATTTTTGAACATGATTAGAATAATTCTATGATCATACAAACGGGTAAACTCAGTTCAAAACACAACCTTATTCTTTTTTAGAAAACTTATAAAAGTTGTATTGTTGAGGGTGAAACTTTTAACGGTTTCTATGTTATACACAGAACATTGGAAAACATGATTCCTAAAAGCATTCAAAAGTGACACAGAAGCATCTTCATGTGGGGGAATTTTGTAATGAAAATAAGACTCATTATATACTTCTGGGATTTATTTATGATATGGACAATTACAAATCATTATTGATTATTATGCATATAAATATAATCATACCATTATGGCATATTATAGTTTAAATCTTAACATATTTATTGTTACAAATATAGAAGTAAAGTGGAGCATAGGTGTACAGTGGGCCATAGGTGTTACTTGCAGTTTTAAAACTGTTTCGAGCCAAGGAATTCTGATGGCCATTTCAAAAACTAATTGAGGTTTTGAAATGGCCAGATAAATTATTAGGTCATTTCGAAACAACCAAAGTTGCAAAATGGCCAGGAACAATTGGCACAAAATACGCAATATCTCATGAGAGAATTTTTCAGTTTGTAACACCTTCAGTGGTGGTCACATATCAGTTAAGGTGTTGCTGGTTTCACCTGTTTCTAAAATGTATAATTACCTGCCTGCAAACAGAGTAATATGCCAGTAATTAGCACAGACATACAGTACAATAACATGCAATTAGAGGTGCTTTGACAAAGGTTAAATCTCTTACATTTTCATATCCTACAATTCACCTCATATCTTCACAATGAGACACTTTGTTCCACAGTATATGAACATCACTTTGTCATAGATATTTATTGCTTTGCAAAATCTTTCAGAAGGTGGTCATAAGTAGGTTGAATGTGAAACATGATTAGTAGCTTTAAAAAGAGCATCTTACTTGTTGAAATTATATATTTGGTTATTGCCTTAGTAAAGATGATCATTGTATATCAATAGGATCACACTTTTTTGGCTTTAAACATCCTTGGGTTATAATTGAAAAAATACAACATTTTAAATGTTTATTGAGTCATTTTGTCTTATGAAACAATTTGCAGACTGGGATAGTTACCAACTGATTCCAATTGTATGCCTATTACCTAGTTCGATGCAAGATCCTTAAGACCTGGCCTAGCCAATTTTAAACTTCGGAGGCTACGATAACTGATCCTGTTAGAAATAGAATCGGAAACTTGATTTGTTAAGTGAAAATATAATTCGTTTGTGAATGAAGAGATGAGTTGTGTGGCTCATAACATCATACTCAGTAGCCCGGAGGCAGATAGTGACAGTGGGGGAACAGGGGTATTAAGTAAACTCACATTGCTCTTATTTTAAAGCCTTCAGTAACTCTGGTCAATGTCTAATCAATTCAGCTTGGGTCCATACTTGATATCCTTACACAAGTCATCAAACCTGTGAAACCTTTCTTATCTGTTCTAACTGTTGTACCATCAGTTTGGCAATAATAAAAAAAATAATTTAACAACAGTTTCTCTTAGAATAATCAAAGAATTTGGAATGATTTGCCTGTTACGTAATTGATGTAGTACATATGTGATAAGTTTCAGATAAAAACTGAAATATTTTCCACCACAATCTATTGGGCTGCCTGGCATGTCTCTGCTCAACAATGACTGTGTGGTTTCTGCAGGGGGGGGGGGGGGGGGGGCAGGATGGCGCAGTAGTAACACACTCACATCCCACCTCTAAGATCAGAGTTCTTATCCCGGCCTGACCTAATGTGGGAAAACTGGTAGCTACTTTCCATTGGTCGGCAGCTTACAGTACAGATCCTTGACCAACTGTATGTACTAGTTTCCTCCACTCTTCTAACTACCCGTCACAATATAAGTGCTACAGGCGTAATGTAAAACACTAAATAATTAAGTGTGGTTTCTGCATGATGATTCAATGTGCCTTATCATCAGCTTGTGATTAACAGTCTTTGACAATGGAATCTTTAATCAGTACATTCAATACTTTGTGCCAAGTTTTAGTCCACACCCTAAACCACAAAAATGTGGGAATTCCTGTGTAACTGTATCGACTAACTATGTAGTTCAGCCACAAGTCTAGCGAATTCTGGTATCTATAAATACACCAGATTTATTGCAGGGTAGCAACTGCCTGACTGCTGTCGAAATCGTGGAAAAAATCAAACCTTGCAATTGTTTGAAATTGTAGGGGCATATATGGGGTGACAGAATTTGCTTTTAGATGTATGCCATCGGGGATTTTTTGTGTAAAAAGGCAAAAAGGCACATAAGCTGAACTAACCTCTGTGAATGCTCCCTGTTGCCATTTGGAGGCTAAAAAACCAAACATTATTGATGAATGCTCATCACTGTTACTTTAAGTAGGTAGAATGTAGGCTGAAAGTAGCTTTGGTATTAATGCCTCCATCTTGTCCAATGGGTTTGTAGTTTTTAAGCACAAGCTCTGTCAAAGGCTCTCACCTTTAGAGGTCACTTGTCAACTTTCATGAATTGTGCACTACTCTAGTGCACTACTTGTGTTTCCGATTGCTTTGCAGCTCACGCATGTAGACCAAAACAAATTTTCGCCTTGTTATTTGATGCATTTTACCATCTGCTAGTACAAAGGTCAAATTTTATAAAAGACTAATTAAGTTAGACTACCTTGACACTGACTCATCTGGAACATTTATGCTGCATTTGCAGTTCTCAATGTTGAGGAAGTTTAGTAAATTTAAATACCCTCTGGTAGTATTGAAATTTATAAAGTATTGCATTGTTACAGGAAAAATGGCGCAAGGTGTAGGTGTAAAAGAGGGACTGAGCAGCTAATACTTATCACCAAGAAAGTATCCAGACAAAGGAAAATGTATACAAATTGGATACATAGTATGCATGGATGGAGTTTGGTCAGGTTTAATACACTATGTAGGTCATAACATAACAGGTAGTTAATGGGGTGGAGGGCAATAGTACAACTAAGTAGTGAAGATTTGATATGGTTATTTGGGTTCAACTTTGCTTCCAATGCATTGCACAGGTAAAATCAGAATGGGTAGTTTTAGGGGCAGAGGAAACCAGTACATACCAGGGTACACACCACCAACCTGAGATGTGGGAGTAGAATGTGTTACTCATTACACCAAAAAGTCCCTTTAATGAGTAAAGGTTATGTTCTGTTCATTGAATACACTTTATATTAAAATATTCGATATTTATTAACTAATTTCTACAATCTTAAATTGGTATTTGGTATAATGTTTTACGCAACTTAAATATTGTGTCTGTGTGAAACACACCATAATCTGATATTATAGAGGTTGTATATAATAGAATGACAATACATCTTAAATTATTATTTATGTCATATTATACACGCTATATGTGGGTAATGGCACCTGCAGTGACATCTGAAACTCATGCATGCTTAAATTGCATTACAGTACAGTCAAGGCCAAGGTCAAGATGAGGGTAAAAGTTTCTGTAGTTGGTTTTAGCAGTAATATAAATACAGTAATGTGTTAAGAGCCTTTACTCCCAAGCACTGCAATTACACATACAGAAGGGTTGATACTTGTCAGCACAAACACACCATGTATAGTACATGTATAAGTTTTATCACACACACAGTTATTACAGATTAAAGGACGAGAAAGGTCCCACACAGATAAACAACTAAAAATGATGTAAAAAAAGTGTTAAGATTAGTTAAATGAATACGAAGCACACCTGTTATGGCAGCGTAGTGTACACCTGACCTGTAAAAAGGTTTGGTGGAGCATGTGAATGCTGCAGGGAGGGGAGTGGGTTGATGGTTTCTGCGCAGAGCTTTAAGTCACAATGCTAAACAGTGGACAAGTGAGGTTATACAGAAACTAATGGGCTGGAAAGTTGATGTTACTCCACTAACTGCCAAACTTGATGTGTTATGATACTGTTTAAGAAAACTGTTACACCTTGACAAAATATATTGACATAGCACCTCCCAGATCTTGGTCTCAACTGAGAAGTTGTGGCCAACATCATCCACCAAATTCTGTACTGTTAACCATCAGTCTAATGCAAGAAAACAAATATGTTTCCAGTTAGGGTTAGGTAATCAAAAAATATTTATTAAAACCACTGCTTAGGGTACTACTTGGCATTTTTATTTGGCACATGCTTTAATTTGGCACAAAGCTGAATACTTATGGGTATACACAAATAGGCGGAGGCGATGGTAGCTGGGGTGGCCATGGAAATAAATTAGATATATTCGACAATTTCCGGGGTCCAGATTCCAAAGACATATTTATCACGTGTGCATGCCTATTTTAATGGAGAGAAGTTCACTCTATATGCTCAGAAATAAGGACTATATGTCGAGGTAGTGCCAAGTACAATAAGATGACAGCTGCTTTGCCATATTTAAAAAAACTCCAATAGTTCCTCATTGCACACAAACTAATTAAACACATGGATGCTACATTTAGATAAACATGTTATTCAGTATCTAATAACTGCAGTTTATTGACACAAGTTCAGAGTTCAAGATATATCTAGGTCTTCCTGCTGAATATTTTCACATGTTATTTGACAATAATATGCCACTGACTTGAACCGGTCTTTCAAATTTAACTATGTGTAAACTTATAACTATCTGCAAACTAATCGGTGCATCATTTCTATAAATAATGCTAATCTTATGTCATATCTCTGACATGATTAAGATATCCTGTGTACATTTCTGTAGGGGTGACAGCTTTTGTGTTCATGGCTTTTCCAAACTACCCATAAAAACTTTGATTCCATGCTAAAGCCTCATAAAAACCTTCCCTTCATTTTTACTTGACAACTATATTATGCTTCTTAATCATATGTAGAATGGTTGGTTACATACTTCATATGTAAGTGCTTCAACACAAATTCTACAAGATTTTAGGATAATATTCATTGCCCTCCGTTCTCTAGATATTTTTACAACTGTAATTTTCTTTGTTTTCCAGTTAGAAGTGTCTTATTTATATGCTTATTGCTAATGTGAAAGAACAGTAAATTAATGTTGTACTCAAAAATGAGAGTTTCTAATCTAAAATCCTTCATAAATGACAGTTTTGGATTAAGGCTGATCTTAGATACAGAAATCAGCTTGGGATTTTATGTACCCATTTCAGTTTTTTTGTATAGTAAGTGTTTTGGGGGAAGAGTTAGTGAGGCGGCAAAGATCAAAGGTTTCTTGTAAACGTATCATTTACAGGTATAATTGCTGTCATTCATCACAGTGACAATCCCATCCACTTTACCTCAGAGTATTCTCTCAATTTTCCTTTTTTGGTCTTGCTTTTTTCTCTAACCAAGTACGTGTCATTACTTTAAGAACTATTTTAATTGCCCAAGAAGAAACTTTTGCCACATCAAAGTTTTCTGTACAAACCTAAATTTGCAGACATTTTTTTCAAAAAGAGGGATTTTGGCTTATCTAATATTTGTTACTATACGTCCAAGTTGGATTCTCTGTCCCTTTTAACATCTGTGGACATAACAGGACAGTCCCTACATGTTGTCATGAACTACGTTCAAACCCACGACTCCAGACGTTAGAATCAAGTGATGAGAAACATGCAAACTAGTCAGTCAATGAAGCTTTCAGTATGGCTTCTTCTACATAGAATACTGTCTTTTTCTGGAGACAGCTGTAAGATATAGTACAATATATAGTAAAAAAAGGAGTTTCAATATGTTACTGCAGATAAAAAATATACCAGAAGACAGAAACACATGTAGTATCCTTGCTAAAGGCTCAAGTTTCTTTATAATTAAGGGCACACATTCAGTTCAGAGAAAGAAGTTTTACTTTATATTATGTTCCCATACATATACTGGTTTTTTACAATAGCATACCACTAAGACTATGAGTGCTTTATGAACACTAAATATCTGTGTACATGTTTGAAAAGATATGATACAAATTTGAGCCTTAAAGTAAAGGCTATCCTGTTTGCTGCATTCACTAGATTTTCCAAAAAATTTAAAATTGCTTTAGGGTTTTTTGTGAGAGGGGGCAAGACAGACAAAAAGTGATCACTGTGGTGAATTAAGCCATTGGGTCTTATTTGTAAGAGAGTAGATATTGGGGGGGGGGGGGGGGGAATGCTAGGGCTGTGTATGCAGTCATATGTTTCAGTCCTCCCTACTGTAGTAAGCATGTTTTATGACCTGGTGAAGAAATAACTATGTGTATGTAGGTAAATGTATTAGTGATGATATGGGATTCCTTATTGCCCCCAAGATATAGACCCAACTTCCTATTTGATATATAATGAACTATCACTCCCTGGACTTAACCCCCCCCCCCCCTCCCCTCTGACATTACCTCTACCTACCCTCGGGTTTTGGGGCTTTCATCTTGGTTCTCAATGTCTATCAAACCAATCAAGATCCCACCCATTTCTAGACACATCAAACAAATACAAAAAAGTTTAACAGATATCTGACTTTAGTTTCTAAGTCTAATTTAAAACATAAAGTGACTGTCTATTTTCTTTTTTATCTTCTCTCCCCAAATGTAGGGGTTTCATATGATTAGTACCTCCTTCTAAAATAGCCAGAGTGATGCGTGCGTGATTATGTGAATAAAATTAAGAAAATATAAGTGTCAATCTTGGGACCTATAAAGTTACATGGTTTTCTTTGTAAAATTATGTAAATGAAAGCTATCTTAAACATGAACATGTTATAGAAATCTATACAAAATGGTGAATTTGTGTGGTTTTTTTACTTGTAAACACAAAAAGTCAGTGAAAACCAGGGCTTTTCAGGGTGTGTGTAGATTCTATATCAATAGAAATGGTAAAAAATGGGTTTAACTTTTATTGAATACCTTTTAAATGCCATCCAAACATCTACTATTGTTGAGGTGATCTGTGGGTGACACTAATTATTATTAAAAGTAACATCAACTTCCATAGTCAACATACAGTTTTCCTTGATCTGAGAACTTTGAAATAGGTTGAAATTAGAGTTTTGACCTTAAAATCGTCCTTTACAAGATGTGTCGAGCTTATTAGTTTTAATGTTTTAGAATAAAATCAATTGAAATTCACTGAACAACATTGTCCTGAAAAGTGCATAAGTTGTAAATCTTGTAACTTATTCAATTCGGATACCAGTTTTTTACAGTGTCTTAAAGAAGAACATGTTTAAATGGTTTTGTGTTTAAGATTGATTCACGACATATCTGGTTTCATATTACACATAAACACACCATAAAGAAACAGACATGGTTTTGACATGTGATATGTGGATACCTTGAACCTTGTGTTTTGATGGTTAATTAGAAAAAAAACTTTTCTTACTTCTTGATATACCAGTATTGTCACAATTACTTTTCCACATGTTGAGTGTTAAATCATCATTCCATACGGTACAAGGTAAGTTAGATTAAACTTGCTGGTTTTTACTGCCTTTCAAAAGTCGAGGTCATCTCAGCACAGCTCTTGATTGCCATTTGCTGGACTCGACCCAGGACAAAAGAGGTAAAAATCAAGTGATGAAATGGGAAACTATTTCTTTCATTGAAAACTTGAGGCATAACTTATCTGAACAACACAATGTCTTGTAGTTTTTTATAAATCTACCACTGTTTTAAATGCCATTTACGGTGTGGTTATCATTGATGTTATCAATATGACTTATTGCTGCACTTTCCAATATGTTTCTATTTTCAGTTATTACACGACACTCTATGGTACACAGAATTCACTTCCCTAATTAGAAAGCTTTATGGTGTGTCCTTGACCAAATTTGATATTTTTGTTGACCTTGAAGGTCAAAGGTGGGCTGTTATGTTCCTTTCATCGGCTTATGCCATGCCAAAACAGGTCCACAGTGCATCCAACAAATATTACCATAAGTTGGGGTGAAACCCAGCCCCAGACAAGTGTGAACCAAGTCATCAAATGTCAAACATCTTTCCACTGTCATGAATGATTTAGGAACACTCCTTAGAATGTTGTTTTCTTTATTTATCTGTCATCTCTGCTCATTGCTGGTCATTCTTGAACAAAATCGTGGGATTCTTGCACAACCAGAGTCCAAAATACTAAAAAGTGATTCTCAAAGATAAGGAATTTGTGCTCGAGGGATCACAATGCAGAAACTTGGTTGATTTCATGAATCTGGTCCTGGTGAAATCATGGAAAGTGTTCCCAGCTATTTTAATTGATTTGCTATTGGTGACAGACAGTTACTGAGCATGAGTTTGTTTGTTTTGTCATTATGTGTTGAATTGGGGAATCTATGGTTTATTTTGTTTGATATTGCACAGTCTCCCTACACGGTTGTACATGAGTATAGAAAATATGACCAAGTTCCAGTATTAAAGATGTTAAAGGTCTGGCACATGATCACTTGGTCTTCAGCTCAACACATGCCCATATATGGTAAATGATGATAGGATGTTCCATTATCACCCTAGCTGATAACAACTGATAAACGGGGACATGAAACACTGAACAGCAGATTTTGTGAATGGTCTGACAATATATTGCCAATCAATATTTTTCCATGTCGCCAGTTCAGAGAAGTAATGAATTTATGCTTTAAAATAAGAACACTCAGAGAGCGCATACCTTTGCCATGGCATGTTATAATGAGTACATAAGAACATTGTGATTTTTTTGCATTGACATGGTGATCCGGATGACTCAAAATATACTGAGATCCAAGTTGGCCTAAAGACCCATCTTCTTATTTTTCCAGCAAGATCCAACCAGTGATTTTGCATAATCCTGCTAACAAACAAACAGACAAGTGGACAGAGAAACAGACAAACTGTCAAGAAAATAAGGTTTCCTTTGACGAGGTAATCACCTTAACAGCATCCAGATGTTTTAGAAGATTTTACAATATTGCGAGTTTTATCACAGTTCAAATTGTTTCTTCTCCCTACTAAAACATTGCGATAAAGTGCCAAACTGTGCAGACATCCCAAATCTGAATATGTGCGTACATCAATGTGCCTAATCGGGAAAGTGTGAACGGAATATGTCCAAAAAAGACTAAGCAATAGCTTAATCACCTTGTACCCTGGGAAATGGTTGTAAAAAAATCCGTGCTTCCTCGTAATATGATCACGTGACTTGGATACCGTGGGTGTGTTGAATCACACCAAAACACAGATGCCAGTGGTTGATAACTTCATTAGGTGAAGCTCATCAGAGCGTTGAGATATGAATGACAAGTTTAATTTTAAAATTTAATTAAACTGTGTAATAAAATGACTAGTTTACATGTCAATATGGAAACAGATGGGAAATTAAAAGGCATTTAAGAGTTTAAATAAAGCAGCACCCATCAAGTTTGGTACAGGAGGTTGACAAGTTTTAATTAAATGGAAAAAAAACAATACCAACTCATGTGTGTTAAGGATCTAGGCATATTTTTTTAAAAGATTAAAAATACTGATGGATTATAATTACTGAATATAATTTCTAATAGATATCACACGAAATTTATAATGGGGCACAATTAGACAAAATACATTAGAAAAAATACTGAATTTAAATCTGAAAAGTACTGAGACAAATATGTCATGTAATAATTTCAATGAACTCCAGTTGATTTTAAAAATCTGTATTTTGGTCCAGTTTTTGTAATATATTTTGTTCACCTTTATTGTTGTACCTCCTCCAATAAGGTTTTTAATTCAGGACTGTTTGTTTGTCTGTTAGTCTATTTCTCTGTTGTCAGCAGGATTACAGAAATACTACTACCTGGATCTTCATGAAAAGTGAGATGGGATTTGATCCAACTAAGATTCTGTTAAATTTTGAGAGTGATCTGGATCATCGCCTGGATAGAAAAAATATTAAATATCTAGATTTTGTCATCTACCTTTTATCGAGCCATTTTGCTTTGGAAAAGAGAGATATGTTACTCTGCACTCTCTGAGTCCTCTTGTTTGACTTCCTTTGATTATTCTTTGGAGGATTGAGTTATAAATAATTAACACGTCTTTAAATTTTTCGATCATCTCTATACCTTAAAACAAAGCCACACAAATTTGAGACCAGCTAACATGCCTAAATGATGCCATGCAGATCTAGAAAGGCCAATAGGCATAGAATCTTAGAATAGTTAATAGACCTAAATGATCCTCTTCAGGTTTTAGGTTAGCCAATGTGCCTAAATAAAGTAATAAAGGTTGCATACCAGCCAAAAACTAAAATCAAATCCTAGAGATCTTAAACCAGTTAATATAGTTAAATGAAGCCATGCAGGTATTGGGGAAGGAAATACACCTAGAAAGCCAACAGTCAGCCAACTAAAATACTGAAGCCAAATTTGCCCTAAACCTTCCAAATGGATAATCCATAACATCTCTGAGCCTTCTCTTGAAAAAGTATTGCATGTGTGCAAATTTGATGAGCAATCTTGGGTTTCAAGGTTACAAGGCTTACAATATTATAAACAGCTCCAATCTAACTAAAACTGATAAGTATACAAATAAATAGACCCATAATTTATTTATAACATAAAGAGATGTCCACCATGACAGAAGTAATAGCACGTTGCTCACTGAAGTAAACACTGGTTTAAGAGAAGTGAAAATGTATAGTTCACATAAACTATGTTTTGTGTGTTTTGGTAATGGCTTACTATTACTGTATTTAACAGCAACTTCCCAACCCCTTATAACCCAAATCTACCATATATTTACAAGAACCTGTTATTAATTCTAACACCCTATAGCTGGTGTGTGTGTCTGTTGTCCACTCAAACCTATTTCATCTTTTACATCTGATCTGCCACATGTATTGCATTCAAACACAAAGAAACAAGCATTTTGTCAGATCTAATGGACATAAATCTGTAACTTATCCTTATTGTGAAAATAACACTGACTTCCAAGTTTGGAAATAAAACCTTGGGAAAATAGTTCAAAATGCAGTTATCACTTCAGTGGCTTGGTCTTGTGTGATTGGTACATTGTTGCAAATAAATATATGTGCTGCAAAGGTTTGATGTGTTACTGTCTTTATGTATGTTATAAACTTGGTATTGTTTAGCTTCTTATATCATGTATATATGAAATAAATTAATGGTTTTGTATGTGTGTTGTCTAACATATCATGCTTATAAAATTTACCTTAAAAATCAAGATTTGTTACTGGAAACATGTGATTTAATTGTATTTCCTGTTCACACTTTGTGTCCAATGGCGACTCTCTGAGTTCTTTAAATTATTAATATAAGCTGATTCAAAAAGACTGTTTTATTTTACACATTATACTGCATAATATAATCATGCCTGTAAGCTTTATTTTTAACATTTAAGTGGCGTGTGTCCGTCGAGGGAAGTAGCGTTTTTGAAATTAATCCGGTTTTCGTTGTAAACCTCACCATAAATACAACAATCTGCCTCTCCAAGCTAATTATTCTTTCCCAACAGTTGATTTATCGTCATATACTTTAAATTTTCAACCAAATCTTTTCTATCTAGACATTTTATTTAAATATCACAAAAATCCCCTAATTTCGCCTACATTCCCCGTTATCGGCCCAATAATATACTACCTTCTTACACATTTCCTTTAAATTTTAAACACTTCCCCATTCTATCTTCCTATGTAAAACAACTTATAAAGTAACTCCCTCCCACATATGATGTTATTTTTACAATTTCTGTTGTTTTTCTTGCCTGCCATATCTGTTTTTCGCCAGTATGGCAGCACTCAGAGTGTCTGTCCCCCAGTTGTCAGTTTCTTCAACCTCCGTGTACACCAACCGCCTCCTGCCTACATTTTTTGTTCAAAAAGGATGTCCATATTCCATCGAAACTTCCACCTCTCAGCCTCCTTACACTTCTGCTACTAGCTGGTGATATTAATCCAAACCCCGGTCCTTCTGATTGCATAAATTTCTCCTTTGCCAATGTTAGATCCCTCTCAAACAAATACTCATCCATTCAAAAGTTTATCGTGGACAATAATACAGATGTGTTTGCCATGTCAGAAACCTGGATTCGCCCAGATGCTTCACAGGCGTACCTCAGTGATATCTCCCCACAGGGTCATACCCTTTTTCACCGACCAAGGGAGTCACGACGGGGTGGTGGAGTAGCTTTCCTGGTGAAAAATGAACTGCAAACCAGCCGCATACCTACTGATACTTATTCCTCTTTTGAAAACCTCCTTATTAAAATCTCCTTACAAAATGAATCCTGCCTTTTTCTCAATATATACAAACCCCCATCAACCAGCCCTGCAACCTTCTATGAACAGTTTAATGCACTTCTCGAAAATATTTACCCTACTACTGACAATTTGGTTATCATCGGGGACTTCAACATTCACATTGACACAAATTCCAACGACTCAAAAAAATTTCATGCTCTTTTAGGGTCTTTCGACCTCCTTCAAAAGGTAAATTTTCCTACCCATATCCTCGGACACACCATTGACTTAGTTCTCACCAAATCTAGAAACGACAACATTTCACACGTCCATGCCACCGAGGCCTTCTCCGATCACCTCTCCATCACATTCAAGGTCAATATCACCCCCCAAAGACGAATCTCTGGTGACACCGTCACTTTCAGAAAATACCATAAAATCAATATGGAAGCCATGAAAAAGGATCTTCTCTCGTCTGAACTTATTGTTGATCCGAAAAATAATTCTGATGCCTTGTACTCACAGTACCACTCCACTTTAACAACTCTCATTGACAAACATGCTCCTTCCATCACTAAACACGTCAGAGCCAAATATATCCCTGGGTGGGTAAATGACAGTGTCATTGCGGCAAAAGAAACAAAACGTCTCTTTGAACGCCTTTGGCGCAAAAATAAAACCAGTTTCAACAGATCACAATATATCAAAAAGGTTCATATGTATAATAAAATCTGCATGAAAGCGAAATCTGACTTCCTCAAATCCAGAATTCATGACAACCGGGACAAACCTCAGAAACTTTGGCAAACTCTAAACGATGTACTCCACAGATCTGCTGCAAAAGTACTTCCCTCAGTAAATTCTCCTCAACTTTTAGCTGACAAATTTGTTGAATTTTTCACAGAAAAAATCACAAACATTCGTCAATCCTTCACCAACTCTAATCCCCCTAAATACACTGATTCTGATCTCACACCTCCTGCTTTCTCAGCTTTTTCCTCTGTTTCAGAAGATCAGGTAGCTAATATCATCAAAAACTCCCCTAGCAAATCTTGCTCCCTTGATCCTTGGCCAACATTTCTTGTAATAAAATTTTTAGATATCCTCATCACCCCTATCACATCAGTAATTAATGCATCACTCCGTGAAGGAAGCTGCCCTAAATTTTTCAAACAGGCCCATGTGACTCCACTCCTAAAAAAATCAACCCTTGATAGAGAAGTCCTTAAAAACTATAGGCCTGTCTCTAATTTAAATTTTGTTTCAAAGGTCTTAGAGAGAGTGGTGTCGTCCCAACTCCTGTCTCACCTGGACGAGTCCTGTCTTTTGACTGGTTTCCAATCTGCCTATAGAAGGTTCCATTCTACGGAAAGTGCCCTCCTAAATATACAGGATGATCTCTTCCTCAATATGTCTGAAGGCAGTACAACAGCCCTAACCCTCCTTGATCTCTCGGCAGCCTTCGACACCATTGACCACTCGATCCTGTTCCACAGATTATATGAATGCTATGGCATCAATGGACTGGCTCTGAGTTGGTTCAAGTCTTACTTGTCGGACAGGACTCAATCAGTCAAGGTAGGCTCTGTACTGTCACATCCCATGGACTTGAAATTTGGTGTCCCTCAAGGCTCGGTCCTGGGGCCACTCCTTTTCTCCATGTACACAAATCCACTCAGTTCAATTATTCGATCTCATAGGGGTATCAAACACCACTTTTATGCAGATGACACTCAGTTATACACTACTCTTTCACCATCAAATTTCAGTCAGTCAATGACAGCTCTAACAGACTGCCTAAATGATATACAAAATTTCATGGCTGCAAATAAACTCAAATTAAACCCAGACAAAACAGAATTCATCCTGATTGGTTCAAAACACAGTCGCAAACAACTTTATTCCCTTTTTCCCACTGATATTCTTGGGAATAAAGTGGCACCTGCCTCAAATGTCAAAAACCTAGGAGTGGTGTTCGACTCCAACCTGACCTTCACAGATCACATTTCCCAAGTCATTAAGTCCACTCGGTTCCATATAAGAGATTTATATAGGATTCGCCATCTCCTTGACCTTAACACAGCAATACTCCTTGCAAATGCTCTCGTCAGTAGCCGAATTGACTACTGTAATTCCCTCTTTGCCTCACTCACTCTTTCTGAGCTAAAGAGGTTGCAGGGTGTTCAGAACTCCCTCTGTCGAGTAGTCACTAGATCCTCGAGGTACACTCACACAACTCCAAATCTGGAAAAACTACATTGGCTACCAGTCAAATACAGGGTTCTTTTCAAAATTGGGTTGATCACATATAAGGTCCTTAAGTATGGTCAACCTGTGTACCTCAAGGATAAACTTCATCCATATACCTCATCAAGGAACACCAGACGTAGCAGTCCAAAATACAAATTCCTTCAAGTTCCTTCTTTTGACTCTAAAATACATAAGTCTCATAAGTATCTTACCAAATCTTTCAGCCATCATGCACCTGCTTTCTGGAACTCACTTCCTGTCCATGTAAGAACCAGTCCATCTGTTACATCCTTCAGGAAGCACCTGAAAACTCACCTTTTTAAATCTGCTTTTCCGACCTAGTTTCTTCCCCACGTTCACACCCACAACCATCGGAATACAGACCTGGACACGTCCCCCACTATGACTTGGAAATTATACATGATTAGTTAGCGCACTGAGTTCCCCTTGGGGAAGATATTGCGCCTGCAAAGCAGTAGATTTAGATTTAGATTTGCTGTTGAAAAACATGTGATGATAACTCGGTTTCTTTATCACAATTCATATCCAATGGAGAAACTCTCAGTTCTAAAAATAATTTACATTAGCTCATTCATACTTCCTGTTTCATTGTATTACATTTAACATGTATAGTATATTACATAATAAACATAGTACACATTGTCTCTAAGATAAAAACTTTCATTCCATACTCCAACCCAAATTTCAGAATTTGGCTTTTGCGCCCCTTTTAACAGCTGGGGGGACTTATATTGGGATTTAGAATTTAGCATATGGTATCATCAGATGGATTCGAACCCACAACAACTGATGTGGGAACCAAGAGATCATTTGCCACACCTGATAACCGCTAGGCTAATGAGGTCCATACTTCGGAAAATATATACTGTATATTTGTAATACACCACAAATAAACACAAGCAACTTGGCTGAAGAACAATTTTCCTTTACAATTAATCTGACCGTATAGAATAGCATGAGAAGTGATATTATTATGACAAGGGTGACTGTATTGTCAGATACCTTGCTGATTTCAATGATTTACATGTGGACTGAGGCTGTATGATCATTTGATACATTCATTCCGTTCCCTGTCACTCACTACAATGACCAGACCTTGCTCTGGTGTGAAATGGCCTTAAATTCATTAGTCTCAAGATCCCCTCTTTAACCTTTATTCACTAGTTTCTTATCAAGTCATTTTATATAGATCATTTTACCACAAAGAGTCTCGTTTAAGACTCAAAACTTGGTTTACAGAACTCTTACTGCTATCTTACATTGGTATAAGTTATCCATAAGCTTAGTTCAAAATAGACTTAATTTCAATAATTTGAAAGGGGTCTTTTTTGTTCAGAAGTAAATATCAAATAAATACAAAATATATCTCCCAAACTGTTTGAAGTTTAAAATTTCAATACATAACATATGACAGATAGTTTTATGTATGGAACAAAATAGTATACACAAGTTTGTTTTCATTTCTGAGCAGGGCAAGAGCTGGAAATTACACCTCTCTTACTTGTGGTCGGGGGTGAGAGATTGCAACTGAATACTAAGGAGATGAACTGACCAAATGTCTGACCACTACATCCCTGTGTCCCCCTCTAAACTTTCTGATCTGGCAATACAAACAAGAAAATGTTAATGCTAGAGATACTAAAGGGTGTGGTATAAGGATTGCTATCTGAAGATACTTCTTCATTTTTTTCTTTGTGAAATTGTGAATTTTCACACTGTTTTATGTAGCTCTATAATCATGTCATAACTATCGCCATTGGTGTTGTTTTTACAATGTTTTTTTTTTTAATTTATCCCCTTGTTGGAGAGCAAAAGGTAGTGTTTCCACGGTACCAATTACAGGAATAAAGTTTCAATAATAAAGTCATTGCAGTACTGGTGAAGGAGGGAGACGTACACACTTTTTGCATAAATGATAAGCTTGTATCAAAGAACACTCTCCTGTGAAATACTAAAAAAGTTAATGAAATAACCTGACCACAGTGTCTTTGTGGCAAGAAGTTACGGTCACCAAATGAGCTAGAACCAATAAATAAGCTTCAAAGTGGACTTCAGACTCGAAAAACAGATAAAAGATACATTGGCTTATTGGCTTACTTATCAAGATCAAACTTCGAATTCACAAGTTCTGCAGCTGTTGTGTCTTCATGGTCTTTATATCAAAGAAATCCCCGCTTTACCCCAAGACAAAGATCCAAATTTGTCTGACTTTGTAGCTCTTCCTTAATCTTTCCTTCAACTGTCCCCAGAGAGTAAATGGGGATATCATATACATTTTAAAACACTTTTTCATGGTTTCCACAGCTCTCCACTACTTTGGAGAATGCAAGATTTACTCAGTACATAGTCACAGTGCTATGAAAGAATATGTCATAGACCATTTTAAAATCCAGGCAGAGTTTTAAGTTGCCAAAGTGAAATTAAGATTGGGACCTTGCCTTGGCGGATTTATATTAGTGTGGACCTAATAAAATATTGATTTTGCTCAGGTAGATTTTAGCTTGGACTCTGTCGTATACACGCGATATAAATACCCCATCAAATGAAAACTTGAGATGAAATGAAGCCTGACTCAGGACTGTATTTTCAGGCAATTATGGTCAGCACTCTAATTATGGCCCCTTTACATATTTTGTTGGTTTGTTTTAGTTTCATAGATCAAGGTTTTAATCTCAGTGCAAACAATTGTTTCAATACTTGTCGAAATCGATTTCCCTTGTCAAACAGTAGATATTATGACACATTCAAAAGATGGGTAAAAATCGAAAAAATATGGGTGTCTGTAATTTATGCCGTGAGTATAATTACCAGGAAAGTATCAGTGTTTTAATAAACATACATCAATAAAGTCCAGTTTCATTATATAGACAATTAGAAAATACACAAAGAATTTAAGGCCGGTGGAAAAACATCTCATGTTTTTGGTGAAGGTTGTGAATCTCACAAATGGATATTTATAAGGAATAAGAGAAGATCAAACCAATATTGATTTCACATTGAAGTTACCCATCACGACAAGCCAGAAATAAAGGCCAAGTTGGAAAAAATTAATTTATTAGTAAAACCCACATTTACTTTACACAAGTTACACTAAAACATTTATTAAATATGAATTAGAACTACACTAACATAGACAATTACTAATTACTACTATGTAAGTAATATGTTACTTTAAAAGTTTCAATAAAAGTTGTTATTGCACAAATCACAATTGTATTAACTTTACTGACATTACACTACCATGAACACATCATTGCAACTGTGATGAACATGTATGTAAAAATATACTAAAACAGTTATACAGTTGTAAGGTACTCAAAGTTACTGTATCTTACACATGCCAACAATGAAATAAGCATTACAGTGCAACTGCATTGTTTAGTAAAACACTTACTCATTTAAGATACTAGAATTACTATAGTTAAATTGTACTATTGTTATTACAATTGCATTTACACTTCAGAGAGCCCAATGCTTGGGCTAAACCTGTACATACGAGTGTGTTGTCTTTAACCCCACAGACACTGCACTACTGCAATGGGAATGACACCAAGGAATAGTGAGTAGACAGGAAGGTAGGACCACTGTAATAGGGGCCAAAGGTCAAATAGGAGGGTTATTGTTGGAGTAGGTGTTGGAAGGTGGAGGCAACTGAATTTTGGTGTTGTGGGTTGGATACTATATAGGACCATACTGCGTCCAAAGACCAGGTACCATGTTGCTTGATGGATTGAAGTATGACATTGGAGTTTGAAGGCGAAAGAGGCCCCGGATCTTCTAAACAATGGAAAGTGTGAGTTCGAAAATGTGAATATAAATATAAGTACCATATATTTCAGACGTTATTGGAGAAATACAGCAAAAAAAACCAACAGAATTACTATAATGGTAGCAAAACTCGTCTATCATAACTCAAGTCACAGGTTTGCATTCCAGGAATCAACTGATTAGTTCTGTCCCAGTTCTCAGTGCAATTTCTTGGCCAACCAGTGTGCGATGATTTCCTTATATACCTTCGTTATATGACCTACATACCACATGTTGGAACAGACAATCAAACTAAATCTAAATATAACGCCTTGGTGAAGGCTAAGTTGTTCATTTTTTGTTCTATTATTCCAATATATATATATTGCCAATACTCACAGCTGATATCTGATCGGATGAAAGATGTATCTGAAGCTTATTTTGATAGCCACAGGTATTAGGCTTTGAAAACTCATTTCTTCTGATTGATTAGCCCTTCAGAAAGACTCCTCACCAAAGCTTTATCAACGATCTCCATCCCTTAAGGGTAAGTTTGTCAACGCCAGTCCAAAGCTAGATAAAGTCTTCAAATCTGAGGCATGCATTAAGTCTGTACAGGCTCTGGCATAATGTTTATAAAAACAACTGGAAGATGTTAAAAATAGGCACAATTCTGTCCCTTGTACTATTCAGATTTTACCATTGACCAAATTATGGGATACAAACTGAGGCCGAATGGAAGCCAAATTTTCACAGTGAGTAATGAATAAAGTGTTGTAAGCCATGATATCTAGAACAAGCATTTAACAAAAGCTGAGATAACTGGGGTGAAGGAATGATTAAGGTTGACACCTGAGTGCCAAACTGCAACTATCTGATTGAAAATTATACTTAAAGTTTTGTAAAAAGTTTAACTCTGCCACGATGGGATGTCATTTATAATTATGGAAAATCTTAAGATTATATTTAATGTGTTTTAGTATATTAAACAGACCAAAATGTATATCTTACCAAAGCCTGTTTACACACAGTTTAATTTTAATTTATGTCAATGTACACGTTAGTGTTCTGTAATCAACGGTTTAAATAACAGAAGAGATTGATCAAGTATTAACGCACATCTGATAAATACATTATTTTCTTCTGTAATTAATTGTAAAAGTGCATGCAAGAATTATAAATGGTATAATCACCATAGGCAATATGGTGATATTTTTTTTCTGTTAACCCCAGGCAGAAGTAAATAAATATAAGTTCAGGTTTGGTTCTGCAACCCTGGAAATTTAATGTATGCAATTTTGTGAGCAGGGAAGTTCTTCCATTGTTGACTGTATGTAGCTACTGGCACATTCACACCATTCTGTGCAGTCGTATCAACATGTATTTGAAATTTTGCTTCATAACTTTGCAACCCCATAAATTGGTCCTATCCCCACTTCACTCCTCCGGTTTGTACATTTAGTATAGCATGTGAGAGCTCGTGAGAGTTGTGTTACATACGCAAAAAGGTTTCCATTCTGTGCCAAATGTGTCCTACCCAAATCAAACACTGGTTTATTATAGCGAGCTCTAGCAAGGCTCACACTTTTAGGACTCACTTTTTGTCTTCTGACTTTCATGAATTGTGGCACAGTGTGATCAGTATCTGTTCACTGAAGTTAAGCAGCAATGGGCTACGTTAGTACATGGATGGGTGACTACTTTGGTACATTATTTGTGTCTCTGATGGCTTTGTGGCTCGCTCTAGTAAACCATAACCCCTTTTGGAACTGTTAAACCTAATAGTTACTACCAAAATACGAAGTGCATCTCTCCACAAACAAAACCTGGTGAGTTCAATATTTTGCACTTGTATGTAGCGTGTGAGTGTGACCTAGGTATAAGTAAGTTGAACAGATAATGTATACAACACCCTCCAAACACTGAGTCCTCACCCCCTCCTCTAAAGTGAAATATGAGAAAATGATTGCCTCTATTATCTCATTACAACGCCCTGTACACACATATATATACCAGTAAACAGCTTAATATCTGTCTCAGGTGGAATTCTCTAGACTTCTACAAAAGTCTCCAAAAATCTGAACTTAAACCTAAAGGTCACATTTGCATTTATCTCATTGTTGACTGAGATATAAAAAAATTGTCTAAAGCCCAGGGACCCCCGACTTGATATAATTAAATTAATAGTTTGACAGCCATAACAAAAGGATTCTGACGTGACTTGATTGTTAATGCATGATGAAAGAATGTTAGAAGTCTAGAATAGACATTTGTATACGTCTATATCTTGTAAGTTTGTACTGAAATACCAGATCTGAGTCCTCTCTTTTTTCCTCTTATGCTTTTTCTCCATAAAAGTCTGAATTCCTTAAAACTCTTAACACCTTTGTCAGTTGACCTGATCTTAACACTTCTGGTGCCAAGTTTCTCATCAGTTTTTTTCCTCATATTTTTGTGTGCTTTTTATCAATTGTGATATATGTATATCTTCGCCATTTTCAAGTTTCTGGTACTTTTGAGGGTGGGGTAAGAAATCTCCAGTTGAGTATTTCCACTCCAGCTTCTAGTTATAATTTTCAACAGAATGCGTTTATGTAACCCATGATTTCATCCTATTGTTTAGTTTCATTTATTTGGGGTTTTACATCACTTTCAACACTTTACAAGTCATATCACAACGGGTAGTTTTTATGGGCAGAGGGGCCACGGTGGCAGAGTGGTAACACTCTCGCCTCCCACCTCTGCGGCCGGGGTTCGATCCCCGTCATGGCCGTAAGTGGGAAAGCTGGTAGTTGCTTGCCGTTGGTCGGCAGTTTACAGTACAGAACCCTAGCGAACTATATGTACTGGTTTCCTCTGCCCTTCCAACTACCCGTCGTGATATGACCTGTACAGTGTTGAAAGCGACGTAAAACCCCAAATAAATAAATAAAAGAAACCAGTACATAGAATTGGTCAAGGTTCTCTACTGTAAACTGCTAACCATCGATAAACAACTACCAACTTTCCCACATAAGGTCTAGGGTATGAACCATCGGCCTCAGAGGTGGGAAGCGAGTGTGGTACCACTGCGCCGCTGTTGACAATATTGTCTCAACCTGACATCATAACTCAGCCCCACAAAGGATGGTTATGTTTTTGTGTGTGTTTGTGCATCTGTGTTCATAATGAATCCAAAACTAATGAACACACCTTTAAAAATTATTATATAGGTAAGACGTCGTCAAAGGAAAAAAGCGATTAAATTTCAGGAAAGATCAGAATCATACTCTAGCTAAAAATAGCAGATTTGCAACAGTTCCATTTTCAATGATTTTTCACTTAGGGCCTGTCCCAATGAGACCCTGGCTGTTGAAAATATCTGACTGACTGAAAGAAAAGTCAAACCTGTTGAATAACCAGTGGTGAAAGATTATTTAAAGGGAGCCACCTTAAGGTCATTCAGAAAGTGGTATCTATTTGAAAGATGAGAATAATGTTCAAAGTCACCATTTACATTTTTGCACTGATGGAATAAAGTATTTCATATTATTCAAGATGTTTGTCTTAATTTTGTATAACTGAACGACTTATTTCCAAAATATATAAATGGGTCAGCATTTATATAGATGTGCCATTTAAATTTTGTCCAAAATGTGAAACTTTAATAAAGTATTTTGTATTTTAATATTTATGGATTTTGGTATCATAACTTTAATTAATGCATCCAAAATACTGTATCTTTTAATTGGAACTAGAAATACTTTGGCTGTGTCTCAGATCTCCGTACAAATCCTGAAAATAGGTAACTCCTGCAAATAGATAACTTTACTGCAATCAACAGGGAAAACATAACCTTCTCCGCTTAGTGAATCAGACATAAATGTACACATATAATGGTTTACTGACAAACAAAAAGATATACATATGAAAGATAATGAAAACATCACCCACAGGTAAAGTAGCTACAATCAATGACAGACAGACAAATGGGTGTGCATGTTTGAAAATATAACATTTCCTGCACTTATACCAGTATACCTAACAATACCAACAGATTTCACACACATGTTGGTGGATGTAAATGACTGAAAGCATCTTCCACTGTGATCTAGTGGGTAAGACACTGTCAAAGGAACACAGAGGACCTTGATTCTATCCCAGATGCAGGCAGATATAGTGGCCACTTAAAATGGTGGTCCTCTGCCAGCGACACACAAATTGTACACATATAGAAACTCAGAGATGTTGATAAATGATTATTCCTGAGTCCTGTCTTTCTGGGGCTGGAATCACGAGAGGTCTCAAGTCTCAAATCTGAGATTTTGGTCTCAAATCTAAGATTTTTCTTAGATTTTTCTCAGATTTGAGACCTTTTGCTCAGCTGGGATTCACAAAAGATCACAGGCTAAGATTTTTCTCAGACTTGGTCTCAAATCTAAGACTGCCTAGGGGGTGACTTAAGTTTCATAAAATAAAGCATATGTAATAAAAAGTCACAAAACAAAATGAAAATAGTGAAGTGTCACATATTATTTCACTTGTAACACAAAATATGAATATATATTAAGAGTTTGTACAAAAACAACAGTAAACATTTACATTACAAATTCACATGATAGGCTTGTTTTGCTGTTATAATTAGTTCTTTTGAATGTCAGTACAAATTATTTTGCTTCATTGAAAATGTTCTAAAATGTGAGTATATATGGTGGAGTGGTAAAATATAAAGGTGTACACTTTCCACTAATTTCAACAAAATGTTACATCAGTTTTGATTGGTCCAGACTCAAAACTTGGCTGAGAATTTGGTTTCAACTGAGATTCCTTTCGTGAATCTCAACTTAAGCAGAATCTCAGTTTAGACAAAAATCTCAGATTTGAGCAAAATCTCAGCTGAGATTTGGCTAAGACTTGAGACCTTTCATGAATCCGGCCCCTGTTAATTAGGGGAATGTCAATCACTACAGCATGGTCAATTAGAGTCCTGGGTCCTGTTGTAGATATAGTACTAAGTTTGAACACAACAATATCTCATAATACCATTATACAATGTATATCCATACGTTATGTTTATAATAGACCCACTTACCATTCCCACTCACATACAGTCAAACAAACAGATAAACACGATTGAAAGCATAATCTCTCCCGAGTTGTATGTATCTAACAGTGGTTGAATACCAGTATTCAATAAGTGACCAGCACAAACTTTCATTTACAACAAAAAATATTGTAATAACATTTTTGTGAAATTATTTCAATAATCTTTTCCCTATGCTAAAAAAAATTATTATTTTCTTTTGATAATAATCTATTATCGCCCAGTTTAAATGTAAACCGGAAGTACTAGGTCAGTTACTGCAAACCACTCCCAAAAGCTTCTAAACATGGGGAACTGTAAAAGCGGGTTTATTTTAATCGGAAAGATGACTACTTGTGTATATGTTTGAATGTACAAACAAAACTATTTCACTCATTTTACGGATATAAAACTCAAAGCACCTCAGTTGAAAAACATCACATATCTCTACTAGATGAAAAGAGGTGAAGTAGTGATATCAATTACTATTGGTTGAGGCCAGAAGGCCTATTGGTGACCTCTTCAGCCCCGGGGGTAGCGGCATGCACAGATGTCATTGAATGTGTGCATAGAGCAAGACGTGAGGTACAGGACCTTTGGACCATCCATCATTCTGTGGGATCTCACCCCCTCCCCCAGGAGGGTGTGTAGGACAAATGCCTTGTTGGATATTGTGCTCCTTTGGTCACATTCCCTGCAAACATAAACACTAGGCCACTGTAGCCTAGTGGGTTATATTCTCTCCTAGGAACACAGAGGATGTAGGTTTGAAGCCATATACATGAAGATACACAGTGGATTGGATGGCCATTTAAAATATTGATCCGCTGTTATTCTGTCCTCTCCTCAGTGGCAGGCTGAAGAACTGCAGGGATGTTGATGTCTTTCAGTTAGTTTTATTGTCAGTCACTTGAGAGCTGGGACTGTACTTGCACAGTCGGAATGGGTCACATGGCATGTAGTCCTCTGGTGCAAGTAGATGGTGCACTGAAGGTAAATATATAAATATTATATTTAGATGTATTGGTTGCTTTATGGTTCACACCGTGCTTTTAAAACACTGAATAGGTGCTAGACTATTGGGTAGTTCAGGGAATAGAGAAAATCAGTGCATACTATATTTTGCACCTTAGACCTTCCCTGCCTTAATTCTGATCATAGTCTACATTTCTAAGTGCACAATTCACTATTATTGATATTCTATGCCCAGATGAGTAAATTTCTGGTACAATATCAACAAAAAAAGTCTGCCACAATTTTGAACAAATACTGCTCCACACCATGATTTGCCACAATTTGAACACAAAGCCCTGTTATACAGAAATATATATATTGCAAGTGTTGTTGATGAAAATGAACTGCCCAATATTTTCTATAATCTGTTTTGTGCCAAGCTGTGGTGTGTACCAAGTTACCATGCTTACCAGTATACATCAAATATTAACAAAAAATGTGTGAAAAATCATCTAATCTCAGTTGCCAATCTTCAATCACCCACCATGAACTATAACTTCTGAACAAGAAACCATAACCCATATGTCTATAACCACTGAGATTTTTTTTTAAAATTGTGAATATGTTTTTGTCTTCCTATGGGGTTTTGTTCCCTATAAGCACACGCCCCTCTTGAACTTTTCGGGTTCCTTTTTTAATTAGCTCCACTGCAATAAACTAAGATTGGGGTTTTTGTCTTGAATATGGGGTTTTGTCTATGTGGGGTTTTGGTCACCTGTAACCGCACACCCCCTCCTCAACTTGATGGCACCCCTCTTAATCAACCCCATAATGGTTGTTCACACTAGCTTCCAAAGCACTTTGAACCTGATGTAATTATGTCAGTCAATTTGCGCCAAAAAGAGAGAAAAAGAAGCAGACGAAATTTATGGTCCATTTCGTATTGTGCAGATAAAAGATTGCCGTTTTATTTTTGGTTCTAAACCTTTCTTTCTGAGGGGGTTTGGTTTCCATTCAAAAGGTTATAAACATGTTTGTAGAAGTGAAATGGAAATGACTTCACAATTTGGTGACACATCATCTAGGTGTTAGAGTGTTACACATACATGTATCAACCAAAAGTGTGCACAAACTCACATCTCAATGCCCCAAAGGCAGGGTTTTAAAGAGGCTGTGAAATGGATTTGTTGATAAAGTAAATGTGTTTATTCCCAATTACATTATGTTGTTTATATTTCTTTTACTGATTGTTATGTAGTTTAAAAGTATTTACTTGTTTATGTTCTTTTCGTTAACATGGCTCCATTCTGCAAATGCATCTCTCTATCACATATTCACTTGCTAAAAATGAAGCTTTGAATGTTGGGTGTACACTTTCACTACTAAGGAAACATGATTTATAAATTTGCATTAAATCTTTTCTCTGTAGATTTTGGCTTAATAACTCTACTGAGCTATTTTTTTATCTTACAATTGCTTAAGTAGTTTTGTGTGATTGATCTTCTGTATATTTACCGACATACTAATGGTCCCACAAGTGGCAATTCTGAGGACCTGTCCCAATATGACCCTGGCTGTTGAACGGGACGTAAAACCCCAACTTTGACCTTTGACCGACATACTAATGTAATGACAACTACCTGTCTCACATTACACCAAATGAAAAGTTAACATAATTGCTTTTTTGAAAAAGGGTAACATCTTGCTGTTCCAATAACTCATCTTAGTGAAACAATCATTGTAGCTTTTCATACATTTTATTTTTTTTTACAAAATTTAAAGAGAAATGTAAAAAATACCAAGAATGCAAGTATTATTTCAGTATTTTGTACTATAAATGTGCATATTATCATATTGTCAAATATCCTACTTGAAACATATATCTTGTTTAATGAAACTTTTCATGACTAAATAAACTGAATTCCTCCTAAAACTTGAACACTGCAACAAATGATAAAATTCGCTCTCATTTTTAGAAGTTCAATGTCAAATGGTCATTAATCTTGCGCCATATGACAACCATACGATCAATATGGCCGTTACAGAAGTAGGTGCAGCCATATTGGTTTTTGGAGCAGACATGCTTTCTCCCTTGTTGTCTCTTCAAAAGGGATATCACAAGTGTAATAAATGGCTGAGTTATCAGTATCACTTTCAATATTTACATGAAGTGGGCAGATTAAGTTTCACCGGAGTGAAGCTTGCTTTATTTTATGGCTCTTAAACAACAGATGTAATTGCAGGCCAGTTAAACAAAGACTGCATTTCTATTGAGCTGTGAATTGAATGGTTTTATGTTTGTTAAACTTGATGTCATTCACCATTTTATCAGTACCCTTCTTTTGGAGGTAAAAGTACATATATCAACTGGCAATCGAAATATCACAACACTTAAAACTCAACCACCCAGTGTAATGTCAATGGTTTGAACTTATTTCATTATCATCACTTTCAGTAGTTATCTGGATTACTGGAACATGATTTTACATGGTTTGTTTATTTGTTTATTTGGGTTTTAACGTCGCTTTCAACCCATTGTTTGGGTCATATCATGATGGGTAGTTGTGTGGGCAGAGGAAACCAGTACATTCAGTTGGTCAAGGTTCTGTACTGTAAACTGCCGACCAGCAGCAAGCTACTACCAGCTTTCCCACTTGGAGGTCGGGCCGGGATACGAACTTCGATCTCAGAGGTGGGAGGCGAGATTGTTACCACTCTGCTACCGTGATTTTACATGGATATAGTAAGCTAAACATCAGTGAGGGCAGAACTACCTTTATCAGCCTCCCTCATTTGTCTACAATGGTAAATTAAAGAAATCTGTGGCAACAGATGTTTGGTTTCTAGTATCTGCACCCACAAACAAGTTAGTATGCATTTGTGGCACCATATAAATGGAATAGATTACCACTTACAGTCAGGTAGCAAAAAAAACTAAGGCATATTTCAAAAACAAAGACTCATATTTTAACTCACCTTCCCACTACCTTAGATGGTGTAGGTATGCTAAAATCATGGTGTCACCTTGAACCTTGGCTCTGTGCCAAAGTGCCAAAGCTGCAACTGATTATTTTATATACTTTTACTTGATTGTGTTACTTCCATTGACAGCTATACTTCAACTAATAAATTTTACAGCTTCATAATTTATAGATTACTGATTAATGCTGTCATCTTGCTATTGAATTGTCTTGTTTTAATATTTTATCTTTACAAATATTTTATCTCACTGAAACATTATTTCTTCTACTTAAACATTATTTGGACCTTTACATAACTGACACTGTTCTAAAAGTCTCCTGATCTTTGTACTGTTTCACTTCTTCTCTATCTCATGATGTTGAAAACTATTTCCCTGGGCTGGTGGGTACAGGCATCTCCAATGCTATTTTTATTTTGTTTTTGTTTTGACATCAATTTTTAAATTCTTATTTCATACAAAGAACTGAATTCCATCCTATGATCTGAGATAACGGAAGATTAATGTACAGAATAATAACAATATGACAAAATATTTCTTTTGGCTGGCAGTTGACTTATCTCCGCCAATTTTCAGTCCTAACTGATTTTCAACTCACAGAGGGGTGGGGACTTGGGGAAGCTATGAATGATCCTGTTGAAAAAGTTGGGAAACTGGAAAAAGATTAGCTGACTTCATTTTAAGGGAGGATGGATCCTATCATGAGAAGAGTGGAAAAGATAGGTCATACAACCAAAATTATCAGTCATAATGTGATTTTATCGAAATAAACTTACTGACTGGCAAGGTTGTTAAACAAGGGGCGAAGCTAGGATTTTGTATTTGGTACACCCTGATGTTTTGGAAAGTTATGGTTATATCCGTAATATTTGTTTGGGTATTGTATATCTCATTAATGATTCTACTAAAAAGATGGTATGCCTGGACATGCTGGCTTATACATAAGCTAGGCCCCTGTGAACATGCTGAATATTTAGAAAGGGTGTCTACAGTTGCCATGATTATGCTTTAAACTACATGAGTGTAAATATTGATTTTACATCAAACAAGAATGAGGACCTGAATATACAATGGGAGTGGTCAGGAGACAGACTCGTGACAGTCGAATTGGGGTATTAGTGACAACCCTTGTGAATCCTCATCGTATGATCTGGTATGATATCACATTTTTCTGGTACAAATGTCTAATTTACACAGTTTTAAAACAAACTTATATTAATAAAGAAGCTTGATATATTTCTAGCAATAAATGTCAACCTTACCATAACTGTTTGCACTGTAGGCTATTTTATTGCTTAATTAACATGTATACCATCAATAATGCAGGTATGAAACAAACAATATATGCAACAGTATGAAAGTCTTGGTTGTCAAGAGTATTATACTTCTGACTTCTGAGTTACTTACTTTTCCCCCAGGCTCAGTTGACACTGACTTGACAGTACTTGACCATACTGACACTGGTCATATTAGTCTCTGATTTGACGGATACAAGCCAGTTAGACACTGGCCCAGTTGATACTAAGTAGACCCTGGCTCAGTTGATACTAAGTAGTTCTTGCTCAGTTGATACTAAGTAGTCCTTTGCTCAGTTGAGACTAAGTAGTCCCTTGCTCAGTTGATACAAAGTAGTACTTGGCTAGGTTGATACTAAGTAGTCCCTGGCTCGGTTGCTACTGACTTGACAGTGACTGCTCATGTTAACACTGATCATTTTAATTCATTTTAATAGTCCCTGGCTTATTTAATTCTGACCAGTTTGCCCCTTACTCAGTTGACACTGGCTTGGTCATGTTGACACTGATCATGTTAGTCGCAGTTAGTCCCTGGTTCAGTTGATACTGACTAATTTGTCCCTGGTTCAGTTGATACTGACTGATTTGTCCCTGGTTCAGTTGATACTGACTAGTTTATCCCTGGCTTAGTTGATACTGGTATTTAAGTGCATGCCTTGGTTGATACCGTGCATTTCAAGCAAGCCTAACGTTTTCTTTCTAAAAGTTGTTGCACAATCAGGCATTTAGGAGTCTGGGTTAGATCATGTTTTGATAATGTGGTTATAATAAATGGTCTGTTAAAATAAATTGTAGAAACTAAATGTTTTCCTGTGAAGACAGGCCTGTGCCTTTACTAGGGCTCTATTTATTGTCCCCTGATTAAGGTTATATGACATGGTTGACAAGATTTCAGAATGTTTAATTTGCTTCCCACTCCACCCCCAAAATAATAATAATAATGCAACTTTTAAAACATTCTACAAGCTGTTAATGACATTTTTACTTGAAGAAAAGTAATTAAAGACAAGAAAATGTGTGACAAAGTGTTTGAGATTACATAAAAGCAGGAACTTACAACAGAGTGTGATTATTTTCTGTTGAAACTCAAACTCAACTGCTATATGTGTCAAAAGGAAGTGAACTAAAATTGCTGATTAAAGGGACAGTGGTATTCATTTTTGAACCTTAAAATATTCTGAGCTGACGAAAATAAAAGTAAAAGCTATCTCCTTTTAAAGCTGTGTGTGGTATATGACTTTAACAATATACAGAAGCCTATCTGTGGATACTGGGTGGTTATCAGGATAATCTGAGTACTCCCCACCCAAAGCTCCTTATCTCAACCACTGTGAGATTATATAATAGTTTAAAGATGCAGTAATTGCACAAGATTTAGCCCACCCCAAACAACACTGCAAATGTTGTTTGTCTCCTGTCCAGAAACTTGTTCAGAGAATAATAAAATAACACTACCCATAAGATATATTATAAATGTTATATTTCAGTAATCTGGTAGAACATAAGTAATGATTTCAATGTAAAAGGAAGCAATTGTTCAGTCATTACATTTAGTGCTACTGAAAATTATTACACGTTTTAATCTCTATTAGAAATCTCAAATACTACAAATTGCCCTATCCTCTCAGTTAACAGACTATAACACACATAATCCCTTCTGATTTCCCCATTCATAACAAAAGGAGTTGAACAATTTTCCTTATCTCATCTATATACAAACACACACACATAAACCAAACCTCAAATCCACCCATTAATGTACTTCTATAACAACAAAACATTGATTCTTCCAACCCGCCAAATTGTCATATACATCAATACAACAATTTTCAATATATTTCATGCAGTGAGGAGCAAATTAGCTGTGATAAGTTTGACAAGGCTTGTAGAAAGATAGGGACCAATTTGAAGGGAGGCCTTTCTTTTGCTAGTTATGTATGGGGTGCATTGAAATCACCGGAGACAATAATTAAGGACTGATTGTTGGTGTCTGAACAAGAGGGAACTGTCTTCCTTGGCTAAAAGCGCCCCCTGCCGAGTGTGCGGTGTAGTGTTTCAACCAAAATGGCGGACAGTGTTATGTAGTTTTGTTCTGTCCTTTTTCGTTTATTTTAATGTAGATTTATACGTAAAATTTAACCAGATATCTCCTTCTGTAGGGGGATATAACGTCTTGTTGCTATATCTTGTAAAATGGCAAAGGGAAATGCATGCCTGGCTATGTGGCTGCCATTGTATCAAATAATTTTGAAAAAATGTTACTTTGAGAAGAATCTAAATGTCAGATTAAGGGTACATGATAAAGCCAGACTTGGCTCACTGTTCACATTTACACCCTCAGTACCACTTCCTGTAATAAAGCCCTTCAAAATTAGCCTCACTATTGATATGTCAAGTTAGCTTTGTAAATCAACTTAATCTGAAGTGGCGGCACATTTCAGTTCTTATATAAATGTTTTTAAAATGGTTTGTTTTCCCCCAAACTCATCACCACTTTGAAAGATTAATAGCTTAGACTGTAATATGTGCGATTGTTTTTAGTGCTGACATTAAATTATTTTTTTTTAAATTAATATAACTTGCACAGATTTAAACGGAAGTTAAATTGTTCATTGACAAAGAAGACACTTTTCAGGCATGTGATATAGACATCATTAGTTTATATTATGACGTATCAATAAATCATCAGCTTCAAACTATCATGTCTTGCAAACGGTCTGCACTTAAAAACTAGCTTTTAATGCACATAAAACTTCATTTATTGGTTCCTAATGCCTTCCTTTAAGGCAGACTCATTATTGTGGCTTTCAATGTTTAAATAATTATTGCATTTCTGTCTGGTCTGGTTTAATATATAAAATAAATTACCCCAAAATACCTTCGTAAAGTTAAGACTTTATGACTGATAATAATCAGTGGACCTGTGAAAATCTCAATAAAGTTAGGTTATACGTCACTTCCTACTGTCTGGGCCATGTGAGCAAATTACACGGGAAAAGAAGTGTGACATCACTCACAAGCACCTGTCTAGTGCAAGCACCTGACTAACTTGCCAAATTGGAAGATTTTACAATTACTTTCCTGTGTTAATGTTTAAATAGCTGTATAGTACCTCATTTATTTACGGAAACTCTGAACTGCAATATTTATTTTATATTAAGTCGAATATACGACTTACTATCTTGTATATACGACTTAATAACTCGTATATATGACTTAGTATCTTGTATATACGACTTATTAACTCATATATATGACTTAGCATCTCGTATATATGACTAAGCACCTTGTATTTTCGACTTAACATCTCATATATACCACTTAATAACTCATATATTCGACTTACTGACTTGTATATACGACTTAGCGTCTAGTATTCATGGTTTAGTATCTCTCATGTATACGACTTAGTAACTTGAATATTTCACTTGATAAATCATATATACAACAAAGTTTGTCATACATATGACTAAGAAATTTGTACATAACACCATTTTAGTCAAATCTTCGACTTACTGTCTTGTATATAGCATTTGTTATAAAATAGAAGAAAGTGAATAGCCCATGAATTTAAATGACTTGTTTGACATGAATGGTATGTTCTGTGAATAAGATTTAGCTATTCATATAACTAGATGGAAATGTTAAAACTAAGTCATATATACGAAATACTAAGTGGTATATAAGAGATAATAAGTCATATATGCGAGTTATTAAGTCGTATATACAAGGTAGTAAGTCGTATATATGAGTTATTAAGTCATACATACAAGTTATTAAGTTGTAAATATGAAATAGTAAGTCATATATACGAGTTATTAAGTTGTATATACAAGATAGTAAGTTGTATATAAGAGTTATTAAGTCGTACATACAAGTTATTAAGTCATATATATGAGATAGTAAGTCATATTTACAAGTTATTAAGTTGTATATACACGATAGTAAGTCGTATATACGAGATACTAAGCCATATATACAAGATACTAAGTCGCATATATGAGATACTAAGTCGTATATTCGACTTAATATAAAATAAAATTAAGCAGTAAAAATTTACAAATCAATAAGTCGAATATATGAGTTATAAAGTGGTATAAATGAGATATTAAGTCGAAAATACAAAATAATAAGTTGTATATATGAGATACTAAGTTGTATATATGAGATACTAAATTGTATATATGAGTTAATAAGTTGTATATATGAGATATTAAGTCATATATATGAATTAATAATGTTGTATATACAAGATAGTAAGTCATATATATGAGTTTATTAAGTCGTATATACAAGATAGTAAGTCGTATATATGAGATAGTAAGTCGTATATATGAAATACTATGTTGTATATATGAGATACTAAGTCGTATATTCAACTTAATATAAAATAATTTTTGGCAGCTCAGAGTTTTCGTATCTCTCAGTCTTTTTCAGGACTACCCAATTGTTCAAGGAACTTTTATTTAAGCTATTATTGCACAATTTTTCAAAAACATTCCAATTGATTTCCAACAATTTTCCCAACTATTTCTAACCAAATCACTGTAAAAATGTCTCACATTAAAGCTCAAATTTTGTAAATCTTAAAAGAGAATTTTTAAATTTTTTTTCTGGCAAATTTGTAAGATATTTCTAAGTTCAAAACTTTCAAAAGTCTTTTGAGAACTTCAAATGTTTTTCAAATGTTTTTCAATGGTCAAAACTGAAAAGGTTCAATCCAGGGGTCAAAATCGTTCCCAAAAATGTAAAAGATTCTTAAAATTCAACGTGTTTCCGATCTCTTTTTAAAAATGTTTGAGGCCAAGTTTAATTCTTTTGGCCCATTTTTTTACCCAAATTTCTTTTTTCTTCAAGTTATTATTCCAAAATTATAGATATTTTTTTCAAAATCTTTTATGTCTATGTTTAAATTATTTGAAGTTTTTTTTTTAACTTCAAATTTTCAATCACTCACTCATTCACTCATTTTGTTTTTGTGTTATTTTTGTGTTTGGGGGTTATTTGTTCAGTATGGGGTGGTGTAATACTTCTTGTTTTGGGATTTTTGTTAAACATGCAGCTATTAATTGTTTTGGGAACATTCAGGTGGACCTGAGAAGGACCTATTAATCAGCAGTGCTCCTGAAATGGACCTTTTACAGCAGTGGTCTTAAAAAGGACAGATTGTAGGCAAGTGCAGTAGGCCTACTGCTGCTGTTGCTTGGGCTTGGATGACTGCTGGGGGGGCTGGGACTGGGCTGGCTGCTGCAGATGCTCTTGCTGCTTGGTGGTGGTTGGAGGAGAGGCAAGCTGTTGATGCATGTCAATTTGTTTTAATAGTTGAGGTTTATCCACCTGTAGGTAGCTCTTGACTGATTGTATACTACCAAAAATGCTCTAGAGCCCTGAGATGTTGTGTGCACCTTTTTATCCAAACTTAATCACACGACACTGCATTTCTTTTTTAATGTTTACAGAAAGTAGAAATGCTTTTAAAATAGAATTTTGTTTCTTCAATTCTATGCGTTTTTTAAATTATTCATGGTCTTAAAGTAAGTGCCATGGTCTTTGATCAATTTTAATGACTAGATGACACATTAAATTCTGATATTTACATTTTTGGTAAATTCCCAAAATAAGGACCCTGGAGGCTGGAATTACTTGCATTATATCTCTCAAATTCCTACTTTACTCAGAGAGTAAAAGGACCTGTCCAATGTGCTTCAAATAGATATTATACATATATACAGGAACATCTATTATCCGAACAACCTAAGAGAGTTATGTTATATTCTAGAGATTTATAAAATGAAAGAGGTTAATCAGTCTAGATTAATTTGGGCAATAATGAGTTGGGAAGAGTATATTCTGGCTACATTAATATCTTTTTTTACCTTGAAAATAGAAAGCAAAGAGTTGTGAGTCATTGTCATATGTTTTGACACAAATACACAATACCCTAAACATAAAAATTTTTCTTTATCGTAGGTTTTGCACGATAACGTCCTTAATTATGGCTCAATTCTGATCAGTTTTCACCATTGTCATAAGTAAAATGAGACAAAAATGTGGGTATTAAGAGGCTTGATTAATATTCCAGAATATGTGTCATTGTATACATTGCTGTAGCTGATTACTGCTTAAAAATAATTCAAGAGGCATACCACATACAATGATCAGTGCTTCTATTTTCATCATGCTCAGTTCTGAGACATGACCTGCTGGTTCTGGTCACGTGAAGATCATTTCACTCAGACTCAATTACCTACACAAGGAGGTTATGTTTTGGATGTGTTTGTTTATCTTTTTATGTTTGTGATAACTCGCAATAAAGTATTGAACAAATCTTACTGATTTTTTGAAGGGGCTTGACCAAAGCAAAACGTGATAAATTCAGGGGAAATGCCACATCATATTCTGGGTACAAAAAAATCCTGAATCCCATTTTCAATATATTTTCAAGAACTCTGACTTCCTGGTTGACATTACTCGAAAAGTAATGAGCAGATCTTCGTGTTAGATTTCTAGACACTTAGAGATGCCATTTTGTTCCTTCCCTTTGATATATTCCATCAATTAGAAGAATCTCCCGCAGACAAAACTAAAATCGTTTCTTGGTATCAGAAATTGATTGCAAATAAACCCCAGTTACACATTGTTGGTTTCAAATTACATGGGATAGACTTTTAAAACTTTTTAAAAATTAATTATAAAAACCATGAAACTGTATACACTAAGGTTTCTATTGTATAAAGGCATGATGATGATTACATTTTGATCTGTATATACCAAAACTTAAGCTGCCCTCGTTAGCCTGGTGGTTATGAGGTTTCTCGCTTATTGTTTGAGTGTCACCTCTGTGCTCCGGGGTTTTGAATTCAATTCATGGTACAGGTAAAAACTACTGTCAGCCTCTCCGAATATATCCTAGCAGTTGAACTGGGCCTAAAATGACTATGGATAAGACTTTTCAGTGTTGCTCACATTGAGAATATTTTCTTACACCAATGACTTTAAGTTGTTCCAATTGCGAAGCAGTTATTATCGGTGCATCAACTATTGTTATCTGATATACATATTTGCAAGTATATTCCTGAATGTAAAGTTTACATTTTTAATGCTGGTGTGACATTTTATTTCAATGGATCTACAAAAGTGAAACAGTATCTGTCTTTTCAAACATAAATATGAGTGATTTGGGTGTCCATAATTTTACCCCATCCACCATTAATTCCTGGGAAGGCAGTAGGCTTTTAGGAAATTGTGATCACATTTTTTACATTGCAAGAATTCTGGGAAGTTAAATATGATTGGGCCTGACTGCCATCAACGATATTTTTACAGACAGTAACTTTCACAATTTTTGATGGGTGATATTTTACCAGAAACAAGATAGATGTTTCTCAACTAGTTCGCCCAATAAACAGATTTAGATGAAGGTTTCTGAGAAAGTACCAGGCTCAAGAAACATATCACCACCATAAGATGGTTTATACACACTCATATGAAATTACAAGTTGTTTAAAATCGTTATGCACTGCACAACCAGAATTGTAACTTGATATATTTATTTAATGACAGCAAAGCTAAGACATATGTAAGAGAACTGTAAAAACATAAAGCTGCATATAATTCCTGTTTGATGCAACTTTTACTTAGGCTGGCCTACCAGGCTGTCTGAATCATGATGCAAACATGAAAATATTTTTGCCATAATGCACTCTGTATTTAGCGGCCTTTCTATTCAAGCTAGGCTAAGTAAGTGTATGAGAACATTATGAAAAATACTTATAATGCAGTCAAACAGTTGTGTCTATATTATATGTACAAACGCCTGTGGCAAGGCTAACTTTTACTATATGCAACTTAATGCAACTTATTCTAATGAACAATTATTGGGAGGAATGCAAACCCTAGTCTGATGCTAGAAAAACAGATCTTGGAGAAAACGCCAAATACAATTCTAGACCCCCTCCTCAATGAGGATCAGGATCAACCTTGAGGAGGAGCGAGACAGGAATAGACCCCTCATCTTGTGTAAATATGACGATCCAATGTCTAGTTTTTGAGTTATGCAATTATAATACCATCGCCCCTCCCTTTCAGGGCAGAGGGTAATTAGAATCTACACATTTCAGGACAGAGCAGACTGATTTAATAGATTACCAATGCACTCGATCCTAAATATAAAACCATGATTGTTCTGTGGTTTGTAGATATTAATAAGGCGTTTATAATGACAGTGTTATCCCAGCAGGAGTTGGGTTTCTATTTTGTATTCTATTTAACAAATGCCCCAAAGCTCTCTAAAAGAATTATTTATTTTGTTAGGTTTACAAAATCTTGTTCTAACCAATAGTTAAAAAATTTCAAACTTTCTGCTAAAAATTAAAATATTTCTAGAGCTACAAGTTTTGTACTTCTGTTAAACTTTTCGAAATATCATATCAGGGTTAAGGTATTGTTATATCATACAAGGGTATTTATTATAAAATTTATACCTATTGCAGAGGGTATGGTGTAATATATGACTGATATATCTGGTGAATATCACCCATACAGACAAACCACTGGTATATAAAATTATCATGTGATGTGTAAAATCAAGGATAGATAGACACCCAATTTATATGACAGAAGTCCCTCAATATGAATGGCCAGGATAGGAAAACATGGTTTTTCATTTTCATAAAGATTTGTATGAATAATACATACATGATGCATAATGAAAATGTTAATATTTATTTTGAAATATCCTGTGAAAGCCTACAGAAAATAAGATATTTCAGAGGATCATGTGAAGATTGGATGCTGGGAAAGACTTACATATTTAAGAGATGTGCCTATGGATCATAAATCCCAATGCAGCCCACAATCACATCTTATGTGCTGTTGGTCTTAATAAAGCATATAATATAAAGAATGCATTTACTGAATAATTACTTTAAATCTCTAAAATAATATTTTACTAATACCTAGTAATTTTATGGCCATACAACACAGCTTCAAAATCTGTCTTTCTTAGCTTATACACTATACATGTGAAAGTTATGCAATATATTATTGCATGTTAAGATTCTACTAATTAAAAAAAACTTTAAAGTGTTATTACACTTTCATATATTTAAAAATCATACTGATTTGTAATGTTTTAAAAGGGAAGGATAATGAGGGTCTTCATAAGAGTGAAGAGCTAGTAAACTCCATTGGGCATTGTATACATAAAGGGTCATGTGACCAGACTTTAGCCAATTAAATTGGCATATTTAGCACTGAGGTGTAATAACTGTATTTATAAATAGTCGTGTGTGTGATCAGATTTTAGCCAGTAAAGTTGACATAATTTGGACTGATTTTTGTTTGATAATAGGCACTAATCTCTGCCATAAAGGGCCTCAGTTACCTATTGGTTATCTTTGTAATGGGTCCCTTTCTGTATACGTAACTCAAATATTTACATTGGATCTGGGGTATATGTTTATATAAGGACGGGTCTAACCACAGCTCCGTTCTCCTCAAAGATGGGCTGTATCCAGATAATTTTCACCTCCCAGATTGGTGTTACCATCCTTGCTCGTCCGTAAATGGGAGAGCTGGTAGCTGTTTGCATTTGGCTGTTGGGTTTACAGTGCAGAGCCGTGAACAAATTCATGTACTAGTTTCTTCTGCCATTTTAGCTGCCAATCACAATATAACCGAGATACAAGGCCTGATCATGTGATGCAAAACACGGGATAAACCAAAAACACAAATTTGTCCACGTAAATTTATTCATTTAGTGTTTTACGTCACCCCCAGTACCTTTTCGGTTATATTGTGATGGGTAGTTGGAAAGGAGGAAAAGGAGGAAACCAGTGCATACAGTTGGTCAAGGTTCTATACTGTAAATTGCTGACCAATTGCAGGCAACTACCAGCTTTCCCACTTGAGGTCAGGCCGGGATTCAAACTCTAATTTCAGAATATTACTCCAAGACATAGCTTACTGAAGTTCAAATTCTATTTAGCCTATTATATCAAAACAGCTGTCACTACACAAGTATTTATGACAATAGAAACTGAACTAAAATTGAGACATTTTAGAGGCATATTTTTCCTCAACGTATAATAACTAAATGACTGAAAGTTTTTTTAACTGAAATGCATATATATTTTGATTTATATGAAATTTTAGAAAGAACATATCATATCATTACTTATATAGCGCTTAACATACTAAGCACTTCACAGTTTAAAAATGTAATAAAAAACAATTTTGCATAATCATTATTGATAAGCATTTCTGAATAAGCATGTCTTAAGATCTTTTTTGAACACCAATATAGAGTTTTGAGCTCGGGGCTTTGGTGGTATGCTATTCCACAGGTGAGGTGCCACTGCACTAAACGCACCATCTCCAAAAGTATTGCTTTGGTGGTATGCTATTCCACAGGTGAGGTGCCACTGCACTAAATGCACTATCTCCAAAAGTTTTGCTTTGGTGGTATGCTATTCCACAGGTGAGGTGCCACTGCACTCAATACACCATCTCCAAAAGTTTTGCATCTGGTTCTTGGTACTTCTAGGAGGTTAAGTGAGTTCGATCGCAGTGATCGAGCTGGTCTGTGTAACTGTAGTAGATCAGTGCTGTAAAACGTGAACATTTCACGTTTTTCCATTAAAATGTAAATTTGGATGCTGCAACATGAGCCTCAAATTGCAATGAAAATATAGACACGTTTTATGGGAAGATTGGGGTGTTGTATTATGTGCCCATTTAAAGGAACACATGTTCTGAATGAGCACATTGTATTTTCATATTTTTCATATTGAACTAATCTACATATATGCAGAAAGTGCCTAAAACTTTATTGCCTTCAATCATGTTTTGAAACATACCCAAGTTATAAAGGTCCTTTACACCAATCATATATTACTCATATCAAGGTAGGTGTTCAGTGGCTATTTAACACAACTCGGAAGGCGTTTTAAAACATTTGGGACCTTTTTTGTGTGAAATCATTTGATAAACTGACATTTTACAAGCTGTTGGAGGGGCCACGGTGGCATAGTGGTGACACACTTGCCTCCCACCTCTGAGGTCAGTGGTTCAAACCCCGGACCTTATGTGAGAAAGTTTGTAGTCTCTTACTGATGGTCGGCAGTTTACAGTACAAAACCTTGACCACCTGTATGTAATGGTTTCCTCTGCCCACAAAACTACCCGTCATGATATGACCTATACAGCGTTCAAACTGATGTAAAACCCCAAATAAATAAATGAATAAATTTACAAGCTGTACTACAATATACACAGTAGAGGAATGAAGTGAAGATGGGATAGATATACAGGGCAGTTCATTCTTCAAATTGTACTACTTATAGGAGTGTTCCATTATTGCAACCGTGTCCTCAATTTGATTATGATTCCAACATCTGGCCATTCAGGAACATGATTATTTCATACAAAACAACGCCGCTGACGTAGCGGTTATCTCCCACCTTAGAATCAGTAATAATGGAGAACTAAAGAAGATGTAAGACCTTTGCA
The DNA here is from genome assembly GCA_964017235.1 of Sabellastarte sp. h YS-2021. Taxonomy (NCBI): domain Eukaryota; kingdom Metazoa; phylum Annelida; class Polychaeta; order Sabellida; family Sabellidae; genus Sabellastarte; species Sabellastarte sp. h YS-2021. The sequence continues at coordinate 153,748,438 of OZ024929.1, read as the reverse complement.
GTAAGATAACCCCACTTGACATTGAAGAAGGGGTAAAAGGTAAATGTCAGCAATTGGAAAAGAGTCTCAGGGCATGACTTCCATTAACTTATTTTCATATTGGGAACCCATAGTGGCAATGTTTTAATAGGATAATCCCATTTAACATTAAACATGTGATATCACGGCCATTTTGTTTTCAAAACTGGGCCAGGTTACTATCAGACTAACTTTCCTAGTCCTATATTTTTTGTGCAACTTTGATGAACCTAACTGCAAAAGTTTTAGAGCATCTTAATGATTTTGAAATAATTGGCTATGGTGGCCATTTTGTTTTTCAAAGTAAGGCCAAAATTTTTCTCAGGCAAAACATATGCAGGCCAGGACTTTTCATGGTCTGCCTTTACATTCCGAAGCCATAGCACCAATAATAAGGAATGAGGACTTTTTAATGTGACGACCCTATGTAATCTTGAAGCAGGGGTCAAAGGTCAAATTCAACACCTGGAAAAGATACCCACACCATGATTTCCTACAAGTTGTTTTGACATTCTGAACCGCTAGGAGCAATATTAGGGGAGATATAAGGCCTTTTAATAGGATAACCCCATTTGACATTAAAAATGTGATATGGCGGTTATTTTTTTTAACTAGGCCAAAATTACTATCAGGCTAGCTTTTTCAGCCATATATCTTTTGTGCAAATTTGATGGTGCTAGCTGGAATATTTCAAGATTTAGAGCACATTTATTATTTTCAAACAATTAGCTATGGCGGCCATTTTGTTTTTCAAAATAATGCCAAAATTTTGCACAGACAGTTTTTCACAGCCATAAACATTTCCTGCAAATTTGGTCAAGATATCTTTATAAATTAATGAGATATTAAGGTTTATGTAAAAACGGACGGACGGACGGACACACGCACGCACGCATGCACATATGGAAGGCGTTTTATAATCTCCCGACAACGGCCCTTGGCTGCAGGCAGGAGATAATAATGTTTAAAAGATTTGGTTCTCTCCAAGTAGTTATACTGATTAGGCGTGTCTAGAGTCAAGCGGCAACAGTTTGTGACAGTATTAAACTGCTTGAATTTATTGTAAACTGTAGCTGATCCTTATCTAATTTTCTGTGCAGGAACCTATCACATATATAAACTTGTCTTACCATTCATAAAGCAATATTTGTGGCTCCTACAGCAATCTTAAACCTATCTTAACATTTTCAAAGCTATATTTTCCATCTTAAGTCAATCCTTAAGGTTCCTAAACCAATCGGATTGGTCAGGAAACTATCGTAAACTCTTTGGGAGCCTATCAGAACACTTCTTTATTGAATCATGTCAATCAGAAGCTATCAGCAAAATATCGGATCCTATCTTAAACTACACCCATGGGTGGTGAATGTTTTTATTTCTTTCAATCAGAAGGTAGGTTTATGATAGATCACAATAATGGAACAGCCCTGCAAGATACAAGCCCAAGAAGACATGAAAATATGTACAGGTACGACTGCTAGGAAAAGTGTGACCTAGTCATTACTTTACATCACCAAATCATATGTCCATCATAACTCCGTTTGAAATAACAATCTCTGTAGAATTTCTTCAAGTCTATATTATATGAGGACTTTTTACCAGAATTCGGGGTTGACCAAAGTATTTCATCAGACAGTAGGTTTCCCACTCATCAGATTATTCATAAAGACTCCATGTGTGTCAGATTTTGTTATGTGAGAAATACAAAGACTTGGAGCAAGTCTACAATCTCTGTAAAGATTCGTATTAGTTTACATTAATGATGGATCACTGATGTTCTGTCAAATGGTTGATGGTAGCTGATAAATATATATTCTGTGTCTGCATCGATGGTGTGAGAACCACTTTGTTAAAAAGATACTTTAACACTGGACCCGCCCATGGTATTGGTTCTTATCATACACGAGAACGTTATGAGTTACTCTGATCAGACATGAAAGAAGGCTCCGTATATGTTTCACAAGAAGCCAATAAACATGCACTTAACAGGGGTCATTCTGTATCCAAGTCTCACGCATGCACAATATGGTATTGTGAGATTCTGTATTTTATGTGTATTTAGGGTTTATTTTAAAAAGTAAATAATTTCATGTTAACCTAAGATTTCTCCCTTAGTCTACACATGTATATATTTGTATTAATCATTATGACTTCCTCTACACACTGACAGTTAATCTATGTAATTTGTAGACCAGGATTCATCAAAACATGTTGTAATTGTTTCTAAAAGTTTATACTGCACTAACTGCAATATTTCACTGTCATAAACAGTCACTAGATTAAAGAACAACAAAAACAGGAAGTATGTTAGTAATACAATAATTTAATCATAACTACAGCTTTCAACCCCCATATGGTACTCTATGACTTCTTAGTGGTGACCACACAGATACAAGAAAACAGATGCTTTGATGTTATTGATACAGTTCAGGGTATAATATGAGGAAGTCTTTCCCATTTAATTATTATTGCTCATACAGTAAGCGGGGATCCAGAGATGACTGTCACTGTTTCCTGTACTGAACTATATAAGCCTTTATAAAATCTGAGATTCAGAGATTGAACTAATAAGTTGCTAAAGACAGGTTGAACTACTGATCTGTGGAATGGTTTTCTGTGTTACACCAGTTCTATGAACCTAACACAGAACAATCAAACTACTTAAAGCAGCAACCTCTATATATGTTAATATTTCAACTACACAAGTTTGACTTCATAATTCAAGAAATACAAATTCAATGGAAGTTCGATGATAACTGTGACTTATAGTTTTATTTTTATGTGATTATATTATCTGAATAAAGAACATTATCTACAATTTTGGAATTATTTTTACACCCCCTGTGATGAGCGGCAGACAACACTCACCCCCACATAGACTAAAATAGTCACCGCTCATAGTATCACATTTTCCCCAGAAATTTTCCTGAAAGATCTTGCTCGGGTCAAGGAGTTGAGACTGAAGCAATACAAACGTAATGGATTTCTAGATTCTCATCTTTTTTCCTCTTTTTTTTAAAAAACTTTTATGATTTGTATAATTTTTTCATGTGTGTTACAACAATTCCTCATATTTCTATATACACTATTCAGGGTGTGGCTTTTTAAACATGAGCTGGATTGGAGTTTTTCCTTTTAAATGATTTAATCTTGACGTGTACTTGGAAATGACTAAAGTAATAACAATGCAACAATGTTTGTGTGTTTAAACAAGCTATGGGTATGATACAACTGACAATGTCGCTTAACAAAATTTGATTGTAGGTGACTATTAAAAATGTTTCTGAAGTGCCTATACTTAATGACTCGCTTCCTTCTTTGCTTGCTTCAAACTTTTATTTATGTTTGGTTACAGATCATTACCACAGATCATTGTTCTATTTTATACCAAGGCACACCTACTGTGGAAATTTTATGTAAACCTGTGAAGCATTGATGTTTTCGCAATAATGCTAACAGGCAAACAAACAAACAGAATCAAAGTATAACATAACTTCCCTGGCGGAGGAAATAATAATTTGGGACAAAGTTGTGTCAAGTTACTGATTGAAGCAGTAATAATCAGGTTGAAAGTTCTGTCACAGAAAATAATTTTCAAGAGAAAATAACCTATCTCAGAAATTGTAGTGTCTTTGTTTGATAGCATACAATAATATGAGTCAAAATAGCACTTTAAAATCCTTAAAATGTTTAATTTAAAATTTAATTTTTAAATTTAAAATCTTGGATCCATAAGGCAATCCGGATCGCCAATTAAATCTAATAATCTGTTCCTTGTACTGCTGCCAACAATTCCAGAAGAATTCATAAAAATCTGCCCATAGCATTTCAAGTTATTGTGCAAACAGACAAATTCACGCTACTAATTGCATAACGTCCTTGCTTTAGAAAGTAATTTAACAATCGTGATACAGTGTTCCGTGCCTAGAATGTACAAAAACAAATCACTAAAGCTTTGGCTGAATAAAACTTGACTTAACACTTTTTCATACAAGGGATTCTGTTGTGGGGATGATTTTCTTATGATATTCTTAAACGTCCAAGACAGCTGTTATACCCTTGCATATTATCATTTAATTGTCCACATTATATGGCCCACGCCCTCGGTTGAATTTATGCATCAACCGACAATTTTCTCCAATACTATAAATGAATGTAATTGATGCTGAATTATGACCAGCTAGTAGGCACAAATGCTGTCCATCCTCGCCACTACATATCTTGATAAGACGCGTTACTTGCAGGCACCTTGGTGCATGCGGGTTCATTCTTGTGGGGGACCTGTTGTTTAGCACGCAAACCATGCCTTTTGTAATCTGTGATTTCATTGGTTATTTCTAATTCGAGGCCATAACCTTCCCTTCACTCTTCCATTTGCATTCAGGACTTGGAAGGGGTAGCACCTAGAAAGTTAAATTTATTTTTTCAACTCCATCTGTTACACTTTTTATGCTTTATTTTATTTAGTTTTCGATTTTAGTCAACTGTGTCACAGTATGGAGAAGAAAAAATATAATTTGCGTTCCATTAAGAGTGATGGTGTAGAGGCAACTATACAAATGCACTTGATCACGACTTTCTTACGAACTTGCTGGGTAATTCATCTGCACATGCTCAGCAAGATTCAGATCCAAATTCATCGGGTAGTGATCTGGATGGCAGTGCCTTGGTGAATTTGTCTGATAGCGACGATGCGGGTACCCAACCACGGTCCTTTGATAGACTTGCTGCTGAAGGTCCCAGTACTTCTGTTAATAAACAGATGACCTCTGATGCTCAGGCTATTATTAACCAAACTATTTTGCAGCATTTGTCTGCCATTGGCGAACGGTTGAACAAAATTGAGCAGAAATCTATAAAAAAGACATCAGGTCCGCATAAATCTAGAAGCAGAACTTCTGGGACAAAAACCACCAACGTTGTCACACAGTCCGTAAGTACACAGCCAAGTAATCACTCTGGTCGAATGCACACACAAATGTCAGATACACACACAGTACCCAGTACTGCTTCCCTTCCTATGCTTGATCATTTGAAAGCAAAGGTATGTCCCAAAAATTTAAGTCCCAATGAGGGGGTGTTGAAGTCTTTGTAAAGCAAAAAGTTAGGTGGCCGCATGAGTATATTCTGGCAGGTAGCAACAAAGAACGTGTCACGTACGACCAACTTACTATGGGACAATGGATGGCTGGCTTTTGCTGAGCTATGAGGGAGGAAACTGATCAAAATTCAAAAACTGCAATGTTAGACTATTTAATTTCACTGTTGGATGATTGTAATGACTTTTCATGGAGCTCTGCACAGGCCAGCCATGCAGTATTACTTTGTCGCATGGAACAGGGAGAGATTAAAGATTTTACTGAAACTGACAAAATTGACAGGGTTAGGCGGGCGCATGCGCAAAGGCACACATCCAGTAGTTAGGACACTATTAAACATGCTTCAAAACGCAGTAACACCAGTTCTATGGTGTGCCAGTACTATAATGCAGGAACTTGCAGTCAACAAAACAATCATGAAACCAAAGGTGTCACATATCGACACGTGTGTTCTTTCTGCTTTAGTAAAAATGGAAAAAATTTTCAACACACAGAAGCTACTTGTCAAAGCAAAGCAAAAACAAAAAACGAGTAAGCTTGGGTGTGGGTGCTCATAGTAATGGGACTGACAAAACAATAAAGGGATATCACATTTCATTTTTAGTTGCATGAGGTGTTAATTTATTTCAGCTATTATCGCTATATTGAATTAGTTACATCTGCAAAGGGCATTAATGCACTTCAATAAAATAAAATTGAAATTGTATGTGTCATAGCAGACGTAAAAAAGGCCCTACATTTTGAAAGATTTTTTTTAATTTTTTTTCAACTTGACTGGAGTACATCATGAGTGTGCACTGGTGTCAGATTCTCTAGATTACGTTAATCACGGTCTCATGTTGATACTGCTGTTCCACTTTCTCTAAGTGTTGTAAGATTTAGCTGGTTTTAAACTTAGGGTGCTGATTCAACTAAACCCATCCGAAAAGGTGGTGGAATAAACTGATAAACCTCCTGCTTTGTCCAGAAAAAATACATAACTTATACGGAAAAAATCAGCAATTGTCACCTGCTCCCAAATTCTGCAATTTTGAATTCTTGCATCCAGGTGCAAGGGGCTCATTCCTTCTGTCACACCTTAAAAATTTCGTTTTATTTTTGTTGACAGTGACACAATTCTGTGACCTTGTAACTTGATTTGTCTGAGGGGCTATGTCCTTGAAGGCCATGCTGTCATTGTGACTTTCAACACCAGACAACACGCATCAAAAATTTATTTTTATGCAATACTTGATGTTTTGTGCCAGTACTTTAGATATTTTAGTTCATTTTATTTGCTTTTAATGATGGAAGGGAAGAGATACAATTTGAGGTCTGGCAGAAGAGAAATACATTTGCCAATACAGCTTAAGTTGGAATGGGATGATGACTTTGTCACACAGGCAGTGGGGTCGGATCCGACATCCGGGCAAGTACCTTTAACTGACCTTTCAGGTACTAGCAATTCAGATATAGATGTTGATGAGTTCAGATAGAAATTTTTCAGATTCAAAATCACCCGTTAGTTTGTCCCGTTATACCAGGACTGGTAGCCAAGGTCATGGCCCTGTCAGGTCAAACTCACATAAGCAAGAAAGTACGGATCGAAATCAGATCAATCAGAGTATTCTTACCCAACTGAATGCTAATCGTGATAGGTTGTCCAAGATTGAAAATTCTAACTCTATGAGTCAGAAAAAGCTCTGGGTTGTAAAAAATAAGTCCAAAGTTTCTCAAAGTCATGGGGGGGGGGCGACTGCATCTGGCAACTGTGTTTCCCCATCTGTTCGTCTGTCTGTCAGTGCCACCTCGATGAGTATCCCTCCACCAGCATCTGTTAGACAGAACGTTAGGGTCCAGCAAGCAGTACAAGCTATGTTGAGGGAACTTAATTGCTGAAAACACACATGCAGGTAACTCAAAGATTAAATCACTGAGGGGTGGTCCAGTTGATGTATATATCAATAATAGTCATATGGTCACACAAATTTGTGCTGGCAGGTCATAAAGAACGCATTACATACAATCAGTTGTCTCCTGTCCAATGGATGGCTGTTTTTTTGTCATACCATGAGAGATGAGCCAGATTTGAATCTTAGAAGCAATATATTAGATGATGTAATTAATTTACTTGATGATGCTCAAGACTTCTCATGGGTTTCGGCAAAGGCCAGCCATGCTATCCTGCTATGCAGGATGGAGCAGGGCGAGATTACATCATGGTCGGATACAGACAAAATAGACAGGATTCGTAGAGTTCATGCTCAAAGATATGCTCAAGCACAGAATAACATTGGTAAGACTCAGGGAAAAAATCATACAAAAATAATCCTGTGTGTTAATTTCAATAAAATACTTGCCTTCAGAAACAAACACATGAGACAAAAGGTGTGCTTTACAAGCATATCTCCAGATTCAATATACCAGATTCAAATCTGGCTTACGTATGACGCACCTATGATTTGGAATGACCTTCCTGATGAGGTCCGCTCTGCAAATTCACTTGCCTCTTTCAGGTCAAAGTTGAAGTCATACCTCTTTGGAAAAGCATACCCACCCTAACTTTCCCATCTCCTTCTGCTTTCTCCGCGGTGCTGACCCCTGCTATGTCTCTGGTTTTTGAATATTGAACAATGTTTTTGTGTGATGCGCCTTAGAATCTGTCTTTTGACAGAGATTAAGCGCTATAAAAGTGTTATTAGAATTAGAATTATATCTGTTCAGCATGTAGGTCTGCTGAATCCAAAGCTTATCTTCACTCTCTGACTGATTGTAGGCGTCAGAAGTAAAAAAAAGTAGTAGGAAAGGGCATGGCTTTTGGTCACACAAGTCATGTCCACAAATATAGATACTTTTATGGTGCTTCATATCACAGACAGGAAGTTGAATCCTTGTGTAGTGCTACTAAGTCGCAGCTTAAGAATACTTTTTGGCTGCTAGAAGCTATGCCAATATGGTTGACAAGCGTACTTACAAGCAAGCAACTGCAGCCAACCTTGGCTCTGGTGGTATGTGTAAAGTTAAACTTAGCAATCAGTGCCACGTGAGTTTCATCCCTAGTACAAAGAACAAAGGTGACAGTACTTATATGACACCTACAGTCCCTTCAGCTCAGATCCAGAAGACTGGAAGTTTGGTAAGCAAGCACACAGGTTCGAACCTTTCATGGGACAAGGACAATTCTTTTCACAATGGCAATGCAACATATGTTGGTCAAGATTGTGCACTTGTACAAACAGTTAGTGTGAATCCTGGTAAAAGGAAACACTATTAAAAAGATAGTGCAGAGTTTTGTGGGTGGGACATTCCTCTATCTAAGAGATTTCAGGTGTTGAAGGTTGATCAGGGTTCAGTCAGTGTTGCATACTGATAGTACATATCCTGGCTTTGTTTCCAAACAATTACCCACTGCTGTTTGTAGGGGCATAGATTCCCCTGCAAAAAAGAGGAATACTATGGATTCGACTGATCAATTGGTGGACATTATGGGTTTTAAGGATAATAACAGTTCTGTAGCGGGTACTATGGATTTTGATCAGATAGGTCACTCTGACAGTTCACAATCTCAATGTCAACAAATATGTTGCCAGGAATATCGCAAATGTAGTGCACAGAATGGGGTTAGATATGGGGCAGTTCCATTGTCACCCATAAAGCTTTTTACTGGGGACTCCACTTATTGGGAACAGGTACCTGATATTATACAAGCACATCAGCTAATCAGACAGAGTGGTTTGCCAAATGTTCTGGGACTGAGAATCCCTGTTCATACACAGTTAAATGTTAACAAATGGAGTTCATATTTGTCAGATTATTATGATCAACAGTTACCAGATCTTATTGAATTTGGCTTCCCCCTAGATTTCGACAGGATCTAGAAATTGGGTTGTACAAAAGACAATCATACTTTTGGAAGAACTTAGGTTTAGAGCTATGCTAGGTCCTCTGAACAAACAACCATTCCCCATTCACAATTCACCTTTCATGACCAGAGATAAGTCTGGTTCTGATAGAAAAAGGGTCACTATGGATTTTAGTAGGCCCAAGGGTGAAGGGGTTAATGATGGTGTTAATAATAACATATATTTAGGAACACAATTTCAACTTCATTATCCTTCTGTGGATGATATTGTTCATAAGTTGAACACTTTGGGCCTGGCTGCAAAAATTTTTTAAGTTGATATTAGGCAGACCTTTCGTCACATTTGCATTAACCATGGGGACATTGATTTGTTGGGTTTACATCATAATCATAGTTATTATATCAATTTATTGCTGCCCTTCAGTTTCAGATTAGGGTCATTTTTCTTTCAGAAACTCAGCGATAGCGTACAGTATATCATGAATACAAATGGTCATACTGCCCTCCTCAACTATATTGATGATTTAATATACTGCGGATTGCCCTCTTCCATCCATCAGGCTTATAACTTTCTCCTCGGTTTGCTCCAAGATTTAGGTTTGGATATAAATATAAAAAATACCGCCCCCGGATTCGAAAATGGTTTCCTTGGGCATATTATTTGATACTGAATATTTCTCAATAGTATGCTGCAATTTTTGAGACAGTTTAATGATTCTAATGACTAATATTTAGCACTTACTCTTGACTTTAAAAGAGACTTGCATTGGTTTTGTACTTTTCTGAAATCTTATAATGAGGTCACTATATATGATTTTCATCCCACCTTGCATCAAGTCCATGTGGATGCATCTCTTACAGGTCTAGGGCATGTATAATGACTTGGTGTATGCCCAAAGCATTCCGTATGATTTTCAGGGTAATGATATTGTGCACCTGGAAATGATTAATGTTGTTGTAGCCCTTAAAATTTGGGGCCGAATGTGGGATAATCAGAGAGTGTATATACGTTGTGACAATTTGGCTGTAATGGAGGTTCTAAACTCTGGCAGAGCCAGGGACAAGATACTTGCCACTAGTGCCAGAAATGTTTGGATGCTTACAGCATTGTCCAATATTTCCTTGGTTGTCACACATATACAAGGGGTTAACAATGTAGTTGCAGACCTTCTTTCTAGGTAGCAGGGTACTCCTGCCTATTTCCAGAAATTATATCAGCATATTCCATGCCCAATCTTGACACAGGTTCATATTGATCATATGTTGTTAAATTATGAAATTTAATCTCATATTTCATATTTCTTTTGTTTACACCAATATATTTATGTTTTAGCTCCTGGAGTTGCCACAGCTCACCTGGTTTCAAAAGCATCTCAGAGATTGTTGGCTGCATTTAGACCTGCCACGCTTAGAGCTTACACACAAATGTTTGTGGATTTCTTGGCTTTTCTGTGCCTGGTGAGTCTGTCACTTCCCCAGGCCGCTACCCATCACATACTTGCCTTCATGGAGTATTTGCATCAGTCAGGTCTGTCACCTTCTAATATCACTAATTATATAACTGTCATCAGATGCATGTACATAGTACATACTTGTGACACAACTTTGTTTAGAGATTAAGGAATACCTCTGTTTATTAAATCCTTGAAAATTAACAGAAGTATAAAACCTGTACTTTCTGTAGTTTTAGTTCAAGACATTTTGCTTTCAATTATTGTGATTGCTTTCCTTCACCTTTAGTTATCTAATTTGCTAACACATGTTGCTAGTAGGTTTGATCATACTAGAAATCTTTGCAGATGAGATATCATATTTGATACAAATGCTGCCATTATTGTTGTTAAATGGTCAAAAACATTGCAAGATAGACACAAAATTGTTACTATTGCTGTACCATACATGGGGGAGTCTCCTCTATGTCCTGTTACAGCCATTAGGGATTTGTTGGCAGCTACACCCGTTGTTTCAGATATGCAAAGCTGGCATCTGGACCCCACTTATGGCTTCGCAAGCCAGGAAGCACTTGAAGACTTTATGTGTATTCCTGAAATTTCAGAAGCACTTTACATTTCATGATTTTAGGCAGGGTGGGGGCCTCTTAGGCTTTTAATCATGGAGTTCCTGTACAGGACATACAGGTGCAGGGAACGTGGTCGTCTGATTGTGTTTGGAAGTATATACACATTTCCCCCACTTCCCCTTCTTCTGTGTCCTCAGCCTTCAGGTCTCACCTTGCCGTTTGACTACCTTCCTACTGGGTGTTTGGGTAGCCTTTCTTTTCACATCACAATCACTGATATTTGACCTTTGGCTGACTGGGGGAACGCAGTTGCCAGAAATTTTGACCCCTAGTATCTTATACCTCTTTTACCATGACCTTTTATTTACTTACTATTACTGTCATTATTTTTAAATGTTTTACATTACAGAAAGTCATACTTATATTAGTTTCATTATGTATTTGTAACTGCTATCATAAAAAACAGTAGACATGTATGTAAATAAAATTTTATTAATCACAGCCTGCAGTTTTATTGCAGTCTGTGATTCAGTGGGATGGGGGAATGATAAAGATCACTCCTTACACCAAGCCCCGACCACTCTCAGGGACACTCCCCTGATTTATCTTCTTTTTGGACAAGTTCACTTGGCCTCATTCTCACAGAAATATGAACAAGATAGGTCGTAGCAGCCAAAAAATAAGTCATAGCACCCTGTAGATTAAGTGTAGAATATTAGGCTGAGTATACATATACAATACCTTTGGCCAAAGGATCAGTTGGAAGTGTTCAGGGGAGAAATATCAACTGGTTAAAGTTTTCAAAACATGTTTAATATTTTCAGCTAGCATCTATGATTAACGTGATTATGATCCCAGCTTTCAAGAGTTATGTTATGTGACAAATATGATGACACACAGAAGTACATCATCAGGCTGGGCGAGAGGCAAACTCGTCACAGTAGAACAGGGGTATAATTAATATCTTTGTACAGGTCAACAATGTAAGAAATGGACAAATTTGCATAGTGTGTGAAATTCACCAACAAAGAATTCCTTCATATTTTGTTTTGAATTATGGGAAATTCTTACAGTTTCGCACCATTCTTCCAATTTAAGTGAATTTTAAGGCTTAATATTACTTAATTTTAGTTGATGGTCCCCGTGGCAAATACGAGAAGCTGCAGCAATCTTTAACTCTTTAATATGCAGAAAACACATGTAACTAGACCCTCTTGTGTATTGTTTATGGTCAGATAAGCTATCACCCATGTGTGTTGTTGGATTGGTCACTACACAGGGATAACAAACCACACAGATTAGACACACTTTGTGAACCCCTGGTTAAGTGTTATCAAAACAAACTCGTACAAATAAATCAATACATTACAAAAACACCAGTTATTTAGTTTTCTCTTCCGTGTATTAATGAGCTATACATCTGGGCATTCTCTTCACTGATGTTTTTAATCTTGTATATAATTATATTAACTTAAATGAAATTATACATAAGCTATCCTCTTCTCAATCTTTTGTGTAACTACAAAAACAAATTTAAAATTTTCATATGACAGGTATTTGTTTAACTAGACGGTGGAATTGTCATTTAGGCGCCCAGCCAATCTATTTTAATAAGAACGGGACTGGTGTTGCCAAAGGTGACCTATTATATATAGGTTTACTCTTACTGTGTACATTGGGAATTATCACATGAGATATTAAAAATGACACTAAATCATATCTGACTTTGCAATTTCTTTAAAATGAAAAATATAATTTCGAGATAATGAAAACTTTAAGCCTACAATACTGGTCCAAATTTTCTGCTTAGGACAATTTATTTAATTAGGATACAAAAAGTACACTATGCAATAAAAGTGGAAAATATTATCAAAATGTAGACCAGCTGGAGGGTACTTACGACAGGCTGGCAAGTGTTTACCTGAGAAGACGGTAACAGTACAGGACAGCCCTGGAAGTGACTACGACAGGAAGTAGACAGACAACATGGTTACCAGATGGGTGGAGCCGTGGTTGGGATGAAGTGTCGGGGAGGGTTGGTGAAATATCAACATCTTTGATATTTTGCTGACCCACCATAACAAGTTCAGACTACTACCCCTGAAAAATCCTTAGTTACTGACAATACAGCCCCAGTGGAACACTCCCATAAGTGGTTAGAAAGTTTGCAATCTGAGGCTCTCACCAGTATGTGGAACCCCAAAAGTGGCAAATTCTGTAGTAGCCTTGCCACAGGCGTTTATATGTATAATATAGACACAACTATTTGACTGCATTATAATTATTTTTATAATGTTCTCATGCACTTACTTAGCCTAGCTTGTTGAGGAGAACCAGACTAGGAACGCCTCTGATACAGTGTGCATTATGGCAAAAATATTTCACGTGTGCATTATGGTTTAGACAGCCTGGAAGGCCAGACTAATACTGTGGCCCTATGATGCAGCACCCTTTCATTACATCCAAATATATGCATGTCAAGTGCAATCTTTATTTTTTATGTTCTTTAATCTCTTAATAGAATCTATTGTCAAGGGACTTTTGTGCATAGGATTAAACTAATCTTGACTCAGATGATCACTTAAACGGCGGTCTGGTCGCAGTATAATAAAAAAAGGTACTGGGCACAACATTAAATCAGTTGATTAGTAAATCGCAGGCTGAAAATCTCATGGATATGACAGTTAATGCTTTGCAACTGCTTATCTCAAATCAGTTCAAGCTCTGTGAATGATTATTCACCTACCAATCTCTTTGGCGTGAATACATTTTAAGTGAAATAGTCCCCAAGATCCAAACCACCTAAAAACTTTTGAGTTTTTAAAGTTAACAAGTAAATAGAGCCTATAGTCTAGATTGGATTTTAAAACATATGAACACATAATCCCAATGCAAAATACCAGCTGAGCAAGACACCACATGAGCATCTTGGAGCTGTCATGGCCTCTTAGTCCATGGTAGGTTGAGTATGTATAGTTTATTGCGGCCCATCCTCTTATCATCTGGACTGCTCTCTGGTCTCAGACTGATAACCTTATCTCCTCTCTGTATGTATTTACATGTGTTTGGTGGAACTCTGATACAATCAGGCACTGCCGCCCAACAAGTGGCCATACTCACCTAATGGAGCAGCAATTAGTATCTCCCCCAAAATATCTCTCTCTATTTGTCTTTTGCACTATCTAGGATTTCACAAATTTTTCTTTCTGGGCCACAGGTTAAGTTTAATCTTGATTTTCAATATTGTCAAACTTGCTTTTAACTTCTTTGCTGCAACATACATTTACTTTAAAACTGTTACAGTAGTTTATCCTCAAGAAATAATTGCAGTCTTGGACCACACACTTACATACCATGAAATAGTTGTTGACAAAATAATAATTTCTAGAAAAAGGAATTTGCCTTTATGGTTTAGCCATAAGTGTCAAATTGAAATTGTTGGATTTTTTTCCCCTAGAAAGTCCAAGATTGTGTACAAAACATAGCATGAAAGGCTTGTTTCTGGGAATATATAGGTTACACTTCGCCCTGTGTGTCTGAGTAATGTTGTAATGCTGGATTGTCTTTCACTTCTTGTTTTAAAAGTTGACTCATACTTGCATAGTGATGCTATCTAAAAGGTGTCAAATAGGAAAATAAACCATGGCAATGTTTAATGACAATGCAAGTTATGTATACAAATATGCTTCAGCTAATTATGTATATTTAATTTATTAAACTGTTGATTGAAACATTAAAAAAACAATGAAAACACAGGTTTAAATGGGTCACTGGATTGTGTTTTTAAGATTAGACATTTTAATATGTTTTATTTAAAAGACAGAGGTTTTTGTGATAATTTACTGTTTCTTGTTGTGGAATTTAAAACTAGATAATAACACAAAAGGATTGGAATTGCTGCGTTAATTAACATATGCATCAAGTATGTCAATCACCTGCAGTGTTGTATTTTTGATTATTGGATTATGTGTTGTGTGTGTTATGACTTCCACAAGTAGTAGCGTGGGTCTGTTTGAAACCTGTGCTAGGAAAGCAGGGGTGGAAGGGTGGCTAAACAAGTATGAAAACCACTTGACCAAACATAAAGGGAGGCATAAATATAGCCCAAGATATATGCTGGACCCGAAAGATAAAGTGCGTCACCTAGGGAAGATACTAAAATGTTACGTCCAGGAACTCCGATCGACGGTCAATGCAAAGGTGGAGCTTATATTTTTGATTGACAGCTCCGGAAGTGTCGGCGAGGAACATTTTATTGATGAATTAAAATTTGTGAAGAAACTTCTAGCAGATTTTACTGTGGACCAAAATAACACCAGAGTGTCTGTGGTGACATTTTCGTCTCCAGAACTAGTTAGGAGACAGGTGGATCATTTGGCAAACGCAGACGACAGCCATCACAAGTGTTCCTTATTGGATGGTTTACATTTTATTGGAGAAGGATACAAAGGGGGCGCAACGTTCACTTTGGGGGCAATCTTGGAAGCAAAGGTACAGCAAGATGTTAACATTATTTTTAATTAATCGCATACACGATAATTTATTCGTATCGTATTTATTTTCAAGCGCCTGAATGAACATACATGCATTTTTTTCTGGGACAAAATCTCACCTTCAGGTTTTTTTTCAGGATATGGGGGCGTTATGATATGGTACACATACGTAATGTTTTCGTGGTGACAAGAATTGACAGGCCTCAATTCATAATGTACTAATATACAATTTACTGTATTCATTTTATATCAACGGGTTTATTGCATTTACGAGAAATACATATAGTCATATTGAAGGTTTTATCCTACCTCTAACATCTAAGGTCGTATCAGGGCAGGTACACAGTAATACGTATATGTTCCACATACCTAGACCGATTAATCTGTCTCTCAGCCAATTTTTAAAAGATTGATGTAAAATGCCATCCATCAGTTTTAAAAAGGCATATTTTGGGACAGAAAACTCGGTCTACACATACCGGATTTGAACCCACAGGCACTGAGCTGAAAACAGTGATTATACTGCCAAACTTGTTAACTACTGAAGTAGTTGAGGCTAGACTTGCTCCAAGTCTTTGTATTTCTCATTCCACCAAACCTGACATGCATGGAATCCTTATGAATCCATTTGATGAGTTGGAAAACCTACTGTTTGATGAAATACTTCCGTCAGCCCCAAATTCTGGTAAAAAAGTCATTCAGTCCTCATGTAATACCTTAGACAAAAGGACTAAAAGAAAGTCTAACTTGAGGCCTGTTACAGGGGAATACAGAGGAATATGTTACCAGATGTTGAAATAAGTGAAGGCAACTTTCAAAGGAAGAACTGGTTCATGTATCATGATTTAGATGAAAACATCTTGTACAAAGTTTTTAACTGTGAGAACAGAAATTCATCTGTTCTTTCCAATGTATTTACTAGCATGGTTATATATTGGCAGTACACAGGTCATCACAATACCATGCATATCTTAATATTGAGTATTTAATAAAATAATTAGAAGAAATAATAATTTATTGCTGGGTAGATTTTTAAACAGAAATGCATGATATTGTGACAAACCATGTATACACAGTAGCAGAAAGCCTGTCATCTGTAGACTTAGGCAGATGTATGGCTATGGCCTATCTTTGGATTTCAAATCTGTTCTTGTAGACATTAAGAACTGTAAAAGACCGATAAGATTATATTCATAACACAACCTGAGATTTTTTCTAATTCTCAAGTATCAGTTCATATAATGTACTCCTACATAACATAGCCTATACTTGCTTTAAGATCAAGATTCTGCCAAGACAGTGTGGGGAACTAATATTTTTTAGCATATAGGCATAGAGCAATAGCTATTCATTAGCATTGTATATTAGCATATTGGCTGTATTTTCTTGTTAGGAAAAAGCTTTTTGATACAAATTTCAGCCTTAGCCAGGCAAAGGGTAATGCACAACAATACCACTGCCATGGTGTTTATCTCCCGCTGGATATTAAGGAGAAATGCAGGTAGTCTGACCAAAAAAGGGTTCAAAGTCCAAGGAGCAATAATAGGAAAGATAAAGGGCTCAAAGATCAAATCTAACACTTGAACCGGACACTAAAGCCAATTGGAATTGTATCAGTTCGACGCAGTGCATCCCCGAAAAAGACATGGTATAACCTAACTTATACAAAATTCAGCCATTCATAAACAAGATATTTTTGATTTCCGCCAAAATGCAAGATGACTGCCGAAATTCAGAAAAGTAAACATTTCTCAGAGGTATAATAGACAGGGTATCCTAAGTACAGGGTCCAAAATTTGCTCAAAGTCGCTCTGTATCTAACAGTTTTAAAAAATATCAACGTTTTTGATTTCTGATGGCGGTTGGAATTCAGAAGATAAAAATTTTCCTAGGTATTATATCCAGGGTCTATAGTACCCAGTGGATGCAAAATTTGCTCGGAAAATGCTTTGTGTCTCACGGCTTTTGAGATAATCATAGTCATTTTCCATTTCCGGCAAAATTTATGATGGCAGCCAGAATTCGGAAAATTAAACACTTTTGTTCAGAGGCATTATATCCAGGGTCTATAGCACCCAAAGGGTCCTAAATATGCTTGAAATCGCGCTACCTTTAACAGATTTTGAGATAATCAACAATTTCCATTTGTGCCAAAATTCAAGTTGGTGGCCGGAATTCGGAAAATTAAAAATTTTTCAAATGCATTATATTCAGGGCCTGTATTATTATTATTATCATCCAATGACTCCAAAATTTGCGCAAAATCACTCAATATCTGACAGTTTTCGAGATAATTGACATTATCAATTTCCACCAAAATTTCAAGCTCAGGTGGTCAAATATGGAAAAATTAAGGAGAAATAAGGCATCTTTAGAATGATGACCCCACTTGACCTTGAAGCAGGGGTCAAAGGTTAAATTCGACACTTGCAAAAGATTCACAGAACATGACATCTGAAAGTTGTTTTCACATTTCAAAGTTCTAGGACCACTAATAAGGGAGATAAAAATGATTTACTTAACAGTGAACATTTCAAAAGAGCTATTGCTGAGTTATGCAATGAGCTACAGGTCTTCAATCTTACTGTGTTTTTGCTGATGTTTTTTCAAAAGTAGGTGAATAACATATTTAAACAAAATACTCTAAATGCAGTAGTTTTCAAGTTACAAGTGATTTACTCAGTAGTGAGAATGTCAAAATAGCTATTGCTCAACTATGCAATGAGCTACAGGTTTGCAATTTTCCTATGTTATAGCTTACCCAAAACTAGGTGAATAATGTATTTAAACAAGATTTAGAGCTTCTCAATAATTTTCAAGGAATAGGCTATGGTGACCATTTTGTTTTTCAAAATGATGCCAAAATTTTTCACATTCTGAATCCCTAGGACCAATAATAATGAAGATATAATGACTTTTTAGTATGATGACCGCCCTTTGCCTTAAAGCAGGAGTCAAAAATCAATTCCACACTTTTAAAAGATTCTCAGGCCATGACTTCCAATAAGTTGTTTTCACAACCCCTAGCAAGTAGCAATCAACTCTGGCAGCCATTTTGTTTTCAAAATGAGGCCAAAATTTTTCACAGGCAAAACTTTTGCAGGCCAGGACTTGCCATGGGCTGTTTTTACATTCTGAAGCCCCAGAAGCAATAATAAGGGAGATATAAGGACGTTTTAATATGAAGATTCCATTTGACCTTGAATCAGGGGTCAAAGGATAAAATCAACACTTGGCAAAGATTTACAAGCCATGACTTCCTAAAAGTTATTTTCATATTTTGAACCCCTGGGGGCAATGGTAAGGGGGATATAAGGCCTTTTTTAATAAAACCCCATTTGACATTAAACATGTGATATGGAAGCCATTTTGCTTTTGAAACTAGGCAAAATTACTATCATGCTAGCTTTGCTAGTCATAAATCTTTTGTGCAAATTTGATGAAGCTAGCTGCAATATTTCAAGTTTTAGAGCATCTAAATGATTTTCAAACAATGGTCTGTGGTGACAATTCAAAATGAGGCCAAAATATTTTCCAAATATATTTTCATAGCCATAAACATTTCCTGCAAATTTTGTAAGATATCTTTATAAATGAATGAAATATAAAGGTTTATGTAATAACGTTAACAAAGAGATGAACGCATCATGTATGGAATGCGTTTTATAATCTCCAAACTACGGCCGTCGGCTTCTGGTGGGAGATAATTAAAATATGAATAGTCAACAAAATTCTAGGCAAATATGTGACTTTACTTTTTAGCTGTTGTTGGATGAGAACCTCTGAAGCCACTAATTAATTGTATCCCCGGCGCGAAACGGGGATACTATGGATTCATCATTGTCATTGTCCACGTCGTCGTCTGCAGAGATTTCTTGTTAGCGACCTACAGTCCACATTTCTTTCCAGATTTCTTTCATATTTGCCAGGTGGCTTCATATGGTGGAGGATTCGCCACCCTTTCTTTTTGGTAGGCTTTATGTCTAAATTAGGCCTGTGGTAGACAAAAATGTCTAAAATGTGGAATAGTGCTTGTTAGCGACCTACAGTCCACATTTCTTTCCAGATTTCTTTCATATTTGGCAGGTGGCTTCATATGGTGGAGGACTCGCCACCCTATCTTTTTGGTAGACTTTATGTCTAAATTAGGCCTGTGGTAGATAAAAATGTCTAAAATGTGGAATATTGCTTGTTAGCGACCTACAGTCCACATTTCTTTCCAGATTTCTTTCATATTTGGCAGGTGGCTTGATATGGTGGAGGATCTTGTTGGTAGGCTTTATGTCTAAATTAGGCCTGTGGTAGACAAAAATGTCTAAAATGTGGAATATTGCTTGTTAGCGACCTACAGTCCACATTTCTTTCCAGATTTATGCTAATTATCTCTAAAAGTATTGCGGATACCCAATTTATTCATCTACTTTTCGAAGAGCTTTCACATGGTGAAGTTTCAGACCCATAGCTAATTACTTCACCTACGCAAAATGAGTAAATGCGAATTATCTCTAAAAGTATTGCAGATAGCCAATTTTTCTCAAATAACTCATTCACCTACTTTTGGGAGAGCTTTCACTTGGTGAAGTTTCAGACCCGTAGCTAATTACTCACCTACTCAAAATGAGTAAATGCTAATTATCTCTAAAAGTATTGCGGATACCCAATTTTTATCAAATAACTCATTCATCTACTTTTGGGAGAGATTTCACATGGTGAAGTTCCAGACCCGTAGGTAATTACTCACCTACTCAAAATGAGTACATGCGAATTATCTCTAAAAGTATTGCAGATAGCCAATTTTTCTCAAATAACTCATTCACCTACTTTTGGGAGAGCTTTCACTTGGTGAAGTTTCAGACCCGTAGCTAATTATTCACCTACTCAAAATGAGTAAATGCGAATTATCTCTAGAAGTATTGCAGATAGCCAGTATTTCTCAAATAACTCATTCACATACATTTTGGAGAGCTTTCAATTAGTGAATTTTCAGATCCGTAGCTAATTACTCACCAACTCAAAATGAGTAAATGCCTATTATCACTAAAAGTATTGCAGATAGCCAGTATTTCTCAAATAACTCATTCACCTACATTTTGGAGAGCTTTCACATGCTAAAGTTTTTTATGAATTTTTAAAATAATTTTTAATGCATTAAAATTAATGAAATCATGCACTAAATCAATTATAACTTGAAAAGTATTGCATTTAGAGCACTTTGTTAAAATATGTTATTCAGCTACTTTTTCCATAGCTACAACATGGTGAGTAACTTGAGTGTCTATCTCAATAGCTAGGTGACTAATAGCTATTTTTGGACTATTCACTAACTTCCATCATGAGTAAAATCACTTGTAACTTGAAAACTATTGCATTTAGAGAATTTTGTGCAAATATGTTATTCACCTACTTTTGGGTCAGCTATAACATAGTAAAATTTCAGACCTCTAGCTTGTGGCATAGCTGAGTAACAGCTACTTTCGCCTTTGCCGGTGGATACATCTTGCATCTGGCCACAGATGCGTCCTTGGTCTAGTTTGGTCATAAATTTCATCCACTTGGCTTAAACAGTTAACATTTAAAAATAAGGTAGAAATTTATACTATTTGCATGTATTAAAGTGTCTGTATGTGTCTCTTCAACACAAAGAACATTGTTTACTGTTCTACCATCAAGATTGACTGCACAACCTAGGAGATTTTTAAAGTAAAGGGTTTGTACAACTGATCCCATTGAAAGTGGTGGTAATATGGACAGATTAGTTACACAAGCTTTATCCTGTGTAAAATGATTGGTTGTACAACAGGAAAGATAGGCTTTACAACCTTCTCCCAACTAAATAATTCATAAAGATCGCTAGTAATAATAAGTCCTGATCACTCTTGAAAGGCAGAAAAGAATAATAACCAAACTCACAAGACAGATCCTCTTCTTGAGGCAAGATCACTCAACTCCATCTTTTAGCTAAGATCATGAGAAAATGAGTGGACCAGATATGTAAAAACATCCAAAAGATTGGTCGTAACACAGTTATGAATAAAAAGATGGAAACTGATTGGCACTCGGGAGGCACACTTGCAATGGTGGAACAGAGGTAAAAGAAAAAACAAAGTCTGTTAATAGATTAACATCAGGAAAATAACTAAGTCTATATATGTATTTAGACTCTGTATTACTAGAACCTATAATATCCACAGAACACGTTCTGCTTTTCAACAACCCATACCTAAATTCTACTTACACTGTAGCCTTGCCTTCCAGGCTGTCTGCACCATAATGTGAACATGTAAAATTTTGGTCATTATGCACACAGTATCAGAGGCTTGTTCTCAGCTAGCTAATACCCCATTCACAATACAGGTGGTATAACCCATGGTAGAAGGTGTTGGGCAAAACCCCCCTGTCCTTCAACTACTGTCTGAACCCGTATGTGACCTTGTGACACATTGGCGAACTGTCCAATTCCTTGAGCGTCCTACAGATATTTTAAAATGTTTAAAATTTCCACCTCTGAATTTGGAACTGTGAGCATGCGCAGATGAATTTTTACCCCACAGCCCTTAAGGGCTGTTGGGGTATTGTTTTCACCCATGGTGTCCGGATGGGCGGGTGGGAGGCGGGAAAAAGTTTGTCCGGGCTGTATCTCACAAACCCTAAATTTGGTGTAGGAAGTTCATAATTGGTAGGGACATTGGTTAGGATGTGTAGGTGTGCAACATCATGGTCTGACCTTGATTTGACCTTTGACCTTGCCGTAGTGACCTTGAGTTTGAAAATCTTGTCCGGGCTATATCTCGGAAACTGTAAGGTGTAGTTAGATGATACTTGGTAGGGACATTGGTTAGGAGGTGTAGGTGTGCAACGTCATGGTCTGACCTTGATTTGACCTTTGACCTTGCTGTAGTGACCTTGATCAATAAAATCTTGTCTGGGCTATATCTCAGAAACCGTAAGGCGTAGGAAGTTGATACTTGGTAGGGACATTGATTAGGGGGTGTAGGTATGCAACGTCATGGTCTGACCTTGATTTGACCTTGCTGTAGTGACCTTGACCTATAAAATCTTGTCCAGGCTATATCTCAGAAACCGTAAGGTGTAGGAAGTTGATACTTGGTAGGCACATTGGTTAGGGGGTGTAGATGTGCAATGTCATGGTCTGACCTTGATTTGACCTTTGACCTTGCTGTAGTGACCTTGACCTATAAAATCTTGTCTGGGCTATATCTCAGAAACCGTAAGGTGTAGTAAGTTGATACTTGGTAGCTACATTGGTTCGGGGGTTTAGATGTGCAATGTCATAGTCTGACCTTGATTTGACCTTTGACCTTGCTGTAGTGACCTTGACCTATAAAATCTTGTCCGGGCTATATCTCAGAAACCGTAAGGTGTAGGAAGTTGATACGTGGTAGGGACATTGGTTAGGGATTGTAGGTGTGCAGCATCATGGTGTGACCTTGATTTGACCTTTGACCTTGCCGTAGTGACTTTGACCTTAAAAATCTTGTTGCACTTTTGGCTCTGTCTTTTGATGCAGGTTAAGCACTGTTAAAGTCATATTAGAATTCATTAAGAATTTTACTTTTACAACTTCCCATTGTAACAGATGGAATTTCATCAAGTGAGCCACAGACTTTGCTCCAACACCACACATCAGTATTCATTGAATGTATTGCCACTTCTGTATGCATGGTAATATTCAAAACATCAAAACCATAATGCCAGATATAGATAAAGTGTCGTAATGTTTAGTATACTGATTAATGCTGTCATCTTGTTATTGAATTGTCTTGTTTTAATACTTCATCTTTATATACATTATGTTTCTCTTAGACATTATTTTCTCTATTTAAACATTGTTTGGACCTTTATATAACTGACAGTGCTCTGAAAGTATCCTGAACTTTGTACTGATACAGTGCTTCTATATCTCATGGTGTTAAAAATATTTCCCTAGGCTGTGGGGTATGGGCATCTCTGATGCTATTTTTTATCTCCCGCCGGGCTTTAGCCCGGGAGGGAGATTATGAAATGATGTCTGTGCGTGCGTGCATGCGTGTGTGCGTGCGTTAGTTAGTCACACAGATTTCTCCAAAACTACTACAGCTACAGATTTTTTGTAAATTAATTGTCCCAATGAATTTTTAGGCCCTTGAAAAATTTTTTGGTTTTATTGACTTAGGCCTAAAGATAAGTGAGTAATAGCAATCATAGCTACTTTGAGTAAAGGGCTCATAACTCAAAAACTATTGCAGTAACAACTTTTTCTTCAAATATGTTGTTCAGCTACTTTGTCCTTAGCTATAAGATGGTACATAGTTTGGGGTCCCATTGCATGCCATAAGTGAGCAATAGCTATTTTCTCATTTGTAGCTAAATAACAGAAGAAGTAAATGTCAAATATCTTCAAAAGTATTGAAGTTAGGGAAATCTTTTCAAATATGTTGTCCATCTTCTTTTTGGTAAGCTATCACATACTAAAGTTTCAGACCTGTTGCACCTTGGATAGCTGAGTAATAGCTACTTTGAAATTCTGACTGGTGAGTAAAGCGATTGTAACTCCAAAACTATTGCAGTTAGAGTATTTTCCTAAAATATGTTGTTCAGCTACTTTGTCCTTAGCTATAAGATGGTACATAGTTTGGGGTTCTATTGCATGCCATAAGTGAGTAATAGCTATTTTCTCATTTGTAGCAAAATCATGACATAAGTAAATGTCGAATATCTTCAAAAGTATTAAAGTTAGGGAATTCTTTTCAAATATGTTATCCATCTACTTTTTCATAAGCTATCACATGGTAAAGTTTCAGATCTGTTGCACATTGGATAGCTGAGTAATAGCTACTTTGAAATTCTACAGTTGAGTAAATCCATTGTAACTCCAAAACTATTGCAGTTACAATATTTTCGTAAAATATGTTGTTCACCTACTTTGTCCTTAGCTATAAGCTGGCATGTAGTTTGGGGTTCTATTGCATGCCATAAGTGAGTAATAGCTATTTTCTTATTAGTAGCAAAATAATGACATAAGTAAATGTCAAATATCTTCAGAAGTATTAAAGTTACGGAATTCTTTTCAAATATGTCATTCATCTACTTTTTTGTAAGCTATCACATAGTAAAGTTTCAGACCTGTTGCACATTGCATAGCTAAGTAATAGCTACTTTGAAATTGTGACTGTTGAGTAAATCCATTGTAACTCCAAAACTATTGCAGTTACAACTTTTTCTTCAAATATGTTGTTCAGCTACTTTGTCCTTAACTATAACATGGTATATATTTTGGGGTTGTATTGCATGCCATAAGTGAGTAATAGCTATTTTCTTATTTGTAGCAAAATAACAACATAAGTAAATGTCAAATATCTTCAAAAGTATTAAAGTTAGGGAAATATTTTCAAATATGTTATTCATCTAGTTTTTGATAACCTATCACATAGTAAAGTTTCAGACCTGTTGCACATTGGATAGCCGAGTAATACCTACTTTGAAATTGTGACTAGGGTAAATGCATATAGTTTGGGGTTCTATTGCATGCCATAAGTGAGTAATAGCTATTTTCTTATTTGTGGCAAAATAATGACATAATTTTTCTCAAATAACTGCTTCATCTACTTTGGGGAGAGCTTTCACATGGTGAAGTTTCAGACCCGTAGCTAATTATGCACCTACTCAAAATGAGTAAAAGATAATTATCTCTAAAAGTATTGCGGATATCCAATTTTTATCAAATAACTCATTCATCTTCTTTTGGGAGAGCTTTCACATGGTGAAGTTCCAGACCCGTAGCTAATTACTCACCTACTCAAAATGAGTAAATGTGAATTATCCCTAAAAGTATTGGGGATATCCAATTTTTCTTAAATAACTCATTCACCTACTTTTGGAAGAGCTTTCACTTGGTGAAGTTTCAGACCCGTAGCTAATTATTCACCTACTCAAAATGAGTAAATGCTAATTATCTCTAAAAGTATTGTGGATATCCAATTTTTATCAAATTACTCGTTCATCTACTTTTGGGAGAGCTTTCACATGGTGAAGTTCCAGACCCGCAGCTAATTACTCACCTACTCAAAATGAGTAAATGTGAATTATCTGTGAAAATATTGCAGATATCCAATTTTTCTCAAATAACTCATTCACCTACTTTTGGGAGAGCTTTTACTTGGTGAGGTTTCAGACCCGTAGCTAATTATTCACCTACTCAAAATGAGTAAATGTGAATTATCTCTAAAAGTATTGCGGATATCCAATTTTTATCAAATAACTCATTCATCTACTTTTGGGAGGGCTTTCACATGGTGAAGTTCCAGACCCGTAGCTAATTACTCACCTACTGAAAATGAGTAAATGTGAATTATCTCTAAAAGTATTGCAGATAGCCAATTTTTATCAAATAACTCATTCACCTACTTTTGGAAGAGCTTTCACTTGGTGAATTTTCAGAGCCGTAGCTAATTATTCACCTCCTCAAAATGAGTAAATGCTAATTATCTCTAAAAGTATTGCGGGTATCCAATTTTTATCAAATTACTCGTTCATCTACTTTTGGGAGAGCTTTCACGTGGTGAAGTTCCAGACCCGCAGCTAATTACTCACCTAATCAAAATGAGTAAATGTGATATCTGTAAAAGTATTGCAGATAGCCAATTTCTCTCAAATAACTCATTCACCTACTTTTGGGAGAGCTTTCACTTGGTGAAGTTTCACACCCGTAGTGAATTATTCACCTACTCAAAATGAGTAAATGCGAATTATCTCTACAACTATTGCAGATAGCCAGTATTTCTGAAATAACTCATTCACATACATTTTGGAGAGCTTTCAATTAGTGAATTTTCAGATCCGTAGCTAATTACTCACCTACTCAAAATGAGTAACTGCCTATTATCACTAAAAGTATTGCAGATAGCCAATATTTCTCAAATAACTCATTCACCTACATTTTGGAGAGCTTTCACATGCTAAATTTTTTTAATGAATTTTTAAAATAATTTTTAATGCATTAAAATTCATGAAATCATGCACTAAATCAATTATAACTTGAAAAGTATTACATTTAGAGCACCTTGTTAAAATATGTTATCTTTAGTACATCTAATTTATATGGCGGGAGATAAATGCATGCGTCAGAATGCTTGTTATACCTTAACAGAAGGTGTGATCCACAGTTTATATGAGGTTGTGACTCGGCCATGTTTCAGTGTAACTCATTAGTGCGACAGTCACATAAGGAGGTTGTGTCTCAGTGGCACATGCTTATACTACTCTTGTCCTACTGCTATTTACAGTTACAATGAACACACAATATGTTTTTCATTTTTTGAGGTAGCCTTGCTGTAGGCTGAAGTTCTTTGTACGTAGCATGTCAAATCAGTGGCCGTGTATTTCGCCATATGGATGCACCAAACCTCGGGAAGATGTGAGGCATCCTGGGAGGCAGTTCTGTCACCAATTAAAACTCTAACCACTGGGTATACTGCCTGTAGTGTGAAAGGGGCATAAGCTAAATAAATATATGAGAACATAATGAAAAATAATTGTAATGCAATCAAAAAATTGTGTCTATATTGTATATATTAACGCCTGTGACAAAGCTACTCACACTGATTCTACATATACAGAGGCTTCTGTTGTTGTGTACTCTAAGAATGAAGATGATATGGCTGTGTGTTTTCATTTTCAAGGTCTTGAAAGTCCTTGAATTTGGCCAAAATTGAATAAAATCCTTGAAAAGTCCTTGAATTTGTTATTGCCCAACTTCTGCATGTGCATCATGTAGTTTTATGGCAATGGCAGACTCAGACTGTCTAGCCTGAACAAATATTAGATGTGTTAAACTAGCATTGTTGTAATGAGTTTATAAAATGTTAAAATCATGTGACAATAAAGAATTTTGTAGGAGGAACGGACAGCTAGAAGGAGAGGTAAAGGAGGTCGTGCCTTAAAATATATCTTTGAGAATTGTTGTTGACCTTGAAAATCCTTGAAAAGACCTTGAATCCAGTTATCAATAGTCTGTGGGAACCCGGGGTCAGGTAATATCAAAACATCAACTATCTTTTTCCCCATCTATTTCAGGCTGTCTTAGAACAAGCAAGACCAGACTCTAAAAAGGCTATTTTTCTCATCACCGATGGTTACTCAAACTATGGCAGCCCTGTTTCCGTAGCCGAGGAGCTGAAGAGCAATGATGTTGAGATTTTCACATTTGGTATCAAAGATGGAAACCCAGCAGAACTTTTGCAGATGGCTTCAGAACCCAAGTTGGAGCACACATACATATTGGACAGCTTTGAAGAATTTGAAGCCCTAGCAAGAAGAGCTTTGCATGAAGGTTGGTCCATAAGAGCTCAGTCACACTTTGCTGTTGCTAAAGATATGTTTTTCCTTTTTGAGGTAGCCTTGCTGTAGGCTGAAGTTCTTTGTACGTAGCAAAAATAATCAGTCCGCATAATGTATGTAGGGGCTTTTACATTAACATACTGCTAAGTTACTGTCTGTTGAGCTTGTATCTACTAACTTGTCTGAGTGCTTTATAAATAAATCTTCATTTTGTACATGTTCAAAAGACTTTTTGTACAAATTTGGGCTGCAAGAGAGTCTAGGTACACTTTCAATGAGGCCGCTAAAAAAGTCTGACAAAAATGGGAAATCTGTCAATATATTATTCAAAACGGGTAACCATTATATATTCTGGTTAGAAGTGTTTGAAATAAGTTGGTCTTAAGGCCCATACTCACAAATCAAGATCGTATTCAATTCATTTAATGGAAAGGTCTTTTGCAGTCATTCAATGGAAATTTGTTTTAACCTTGTCTGTAGCTACAACAGTGAAAAGAATGTAACCTGATCAATGCAAATCAATTTCCAGTTGAAAAAGCTCTTCAACTTCTATCTTATCATCATTTCTCCAGCTTTAAGAGATTGTGTATCTGTATCATGAGACCATTATTGATTATCAATAATAATGCCTGCTTCTGCTCTTAAAATTAACATTAGAAATGAAACTATGTGTCACTTTAATCATCCATTATTGTGTAACCAGCATTCATTCACGATATATTTCAAAATACTAAAATTTCCAAAATGAACTTGTGTTTGAACGGAAAACTTTTCTTTTTAGGACGAAAATCCTGGTAACCCAGACATCAGTTTCTTACAAAATCGGTTTCTTGGTAACCATGCACAAGCAGGTTTAAGCCCCACACTCATGATTGTTTTAACATTAAACTGTTACAATTGGGATTTTGAGAGTGAATACTTATTTACCCCTAGTACAATGAGGAAAATATATTTTTAATCAATTTTGGGTATATGAAAACACTGAATCTTGTACAAAATGACACCAAGCATAACACAAGCTTATAGTTTATCTTTATTACACATGCTCCTAGTTCTGCAGTCTGCATGACATAGGTTGCTGTAAAATATCAGAAGTATTTCACACATGCTGCCTGTCACGCGCCAATATTTGAACCCATTGTAAGACAGGTATGAGTTGAATGATCATTGCATTGTCAAATTGGACAACAGCTGAGACCTTTGTATCACTTGCCTATATTGCTATACACTGAATAGATATTGGTCTTGTAAGTATGAAAGTTACACAGATGTAATAAAGACAAGTATCTCACTACCCATCAAAGGCATTTTTGACATGATAGCACATATCTATTCCAAGAAAATTGCAACTGTAAGTTCTATTTTGTGCAGGTCTGGAAAGTGCAGTAAACTTTGAAGATGTAACATGTAGCACGGCTGCTTGAACGTAATTTCCTTCTGCACTTTTTATTTATAAAAAATGTTATTATCAGTGAGTTAAGGACCCATAATATGTAAAACATAAAATTTCCAAGTGAATAGACAGCACTTAGATAAGAGAATGATAACATATTAGGAAGGGCCATTGATTGAAAGATATGGCCCAAGTACTACCAGGAAGTTTACAGTTAAATCGGGCCATTCATTTCATTAGAAGCTTTAGTGCAATAAAGATAGTAAAGATCTGCAGTAAGACGTCAAATCTGCCACATCTTGTGAAATTTGCCACTGAAGAAAAGCCCCATACAACATTTATAATTGTGGAACAATATAAAAATGTTTGTGTAATTTTTCTGACAACTTTTGGTCTTTTATTTAACCTTTCCCCAAATGTTCATACTCTTGGGGATCAACCCCCGGGACTGACAGAGACACTTTCCGAATGTTGGGTTAAATGTAATATGAGCTTTTGATGAGATTTTCCTGTTATGTGATATTCTTTATAAGTATTGATCTTTTAATTTAAGGCACCAGTCAAGATGAAACATACTTAAGCTCATATTCTTATTTGTTACTTTTTAGTTCATTGCAGAATCTCAGTGAGTCACTATTTATGCCCAGCATTTTTTACTTAGTAAGGTCAAATTTCAAATGCTGTGTATAATTTAATTTATTACTGCAGCAATATGTGACTCATCTACTAAAGAAACAACCAGAAGCCAAACTTTTAGCAATTTGCGCGTAAGTTTGTAAAGTTTTTTGTAGAATTCTAAGAAATTCACAAGTAGATATGGCGCAGTTAGATAATTAAGGAATAACATTTGTTTAAAAGGACAAAATGATTATTTTAATGATTATATTAGACCACAGGAGCTGAGGCATTGACAAGTGTGTCATTTCATCTCTTAACTCTCAACTCTGGGGTCATGATTTCAAATCCAGCTCATGACCACATGTGCGATGCACTTAGATTTTTGTAATGAAATTTTTTTGGGGGGGGAATTTTTATTTTTCCATTGAACGCAACCGTACAAAAACAAAA
Source organism: Sabellastarte sp. h YS-2021 (assembly GCA_964017235.1). Classification (NCBI taxonomy): domain Eukaryota; kingdom Metazoa; phylum Annelida; class Polychaeta; order Sabellida; family Sabellidae; genus Sabellastarte; species Sabellastarte sp. h YS-2021. Next base: position 153,718,170 of record OZ024929.1, on the reverse strand, counting down.
CAATATAATGGACATACATATAAAGACAAAATGATGGCAAAACATACTTGACCAATGAAAACTAAGACATTGTTCCAACTAATTAGTATAAAACATGTATTCACGATGTATATTGGTCACATACTTATAAATAGGAAAGTCTTTTTTCAGTTGAATAAGTGATACAAAGAACAAAATGTGTAGGTGATGATGAAGTATCAAACCATTTGGATTAGATAACCTGTTATCTTCCACTTTTTCGTTAGAAAGTTTTGTAAAGAATTTATGTGAGAACTATATTCTTGCTCAAGATAGATACTTCTGATTCAAAGGCTTTTCTTTGACCATGGAATTGAAAATGTAATATTTCGCACCATAACTAAAATATTCTTCTCCATGCAGCTGCATAACCTAAAATCAATGACCGGGCATCCATTTCAAGAGTCTTTGTTGTAGTATTACAATTCCATTGTTTTAACTCAATCAAAAATTCCTCAGATTTAGGGCATGATCAAAATATGTGAGTAGTGGTTTCAGATATAAGATTGCAAAATCTACACAAATCACTGTGTTTTTTTTAATTTATTAAGTATCTGATATTGTAGCCAAATAAGGTCAATGTCACAAACTGTGTTGAAACATAGTTTATTAGTTTTTTGCCAAAGGTTTTCACTTATTTGAATGTCCAAAGTTTTTTCCCACTTAGTAGTCTACTTGATTTAAATTTTTGAAAAATCCCAGAGTCATTAGTTAGTTTATAAATATACTGACAGCCTTTTCCAGAATAATTTACAATTTTCAAATAAACAGGATAAATTGGTCTGGGTTAACTTTATGCCCCTGTTCCACCAAAGGACTAAGCCCCGATCCTGTGTGGGACCCTTAATTGTGGACAGTCACTGAAAAAAAAGGTAAAATGGGCGGGAATACTGAATCGGTATTGAAGCCTGGGATTAAGGTCAGATCGGTCTCAGGAAGCCTCAGGAGGCCCCAGGTGGCCCCAGACAGTCCCCGACTGTTCTGGGACTAAGAACCGACTAAGCCAGTTTTCTGGTCGGTTTGAAGCACGATCTTGTCGTACACATCCCGACTGGGTCCCAGGACGCCTCAGGCCTCCTGGGACTAAGCCCCAACTAACCTCCAATTAAGTCCCGGCGTCCTCAGGCCTCCTCAGTCTTCCCCAGACCAATGTGGCCGATTCTTGTTTTGCAATGGGACTAAGGGTCGCAGGAGGCCTGGGACTAAGGCACTAAGGGTCTGGGACTAAGGATCTGGGACTAAGGGTTGCAGGCGGCCTGGGACTGTGTAAGGACTGTGTAAATTTGGTCTGAGGAGGCCTGGGACTGGACATTTTGTTTATGGCGGGAAAAAAGAGTCGGTTTGGGTCGGGAAAAATATCAAACATGTTTGATTTTTCTCACGGCCCCAACCGACAACTACAGACCCTTACAGAACGCCTGGGACTAAGCAAATTTTTGAAACCGACTCCCAAAAACACTTAATCAGGAGCCTTAGTCGTGTGGTGAAACACCACATTATACAGTTTGACATATGGCTCAATATTGGACTTGAACACACAAGGTTATTGTTCAAATTAAAAAAACAGTAACTTGACCCTTTGGTATTCCAGAAAATTAGTTTAATATGATATTTTTCTTACAATTTGCATTGGCTCATTATTTTTCCTTCTGAATTATAGATATCCAGTGGGTATACTCTACCATTTCTGTACTAATTGGGAAAAACATTTGAGATTTAGAGATAGTTTTATTATTCCACAGAGGGATACTTAAGCTGAGGTGAGATTCCTTGATATCAATACACTGTACTACATTTATCCATAAATTTAAAACATCTCTCCAAAATTGGTTTGTTATTTTATTCATTTTTTAGCCAGTGCCATGTGGTTCCAAAATTCAGGAGTGACTCTATTGATTTTAAGTATACTAAGGCTAAACTAAGCCATTCTGATGTGTTTTGTTTATTCTCCTAATCTATGACACCTTCAATGACGTAATGAAACTTTCTATATTAATCATCCTTAAACCACCTAATGCATAGTCCTTGCATAAAGTAGATCAATCAATCTTATCAGGTTTATCATCCCATACAAATTTTAAAAAGTAAGAGTTGATTTTTTTAACTAAAGTGTCCATTGGGTTAGGTAAATAAGTAAGGTTTATAACGAAAAATTGAATTTCATTTTCTCATGTCCGATGTTAAATATAGTAATTTTCAAATATCTTGAGGCAGATAACCTGTGGAATTACTTCAAATAAAAAGAGTAAGAAATGCAATAGCTCCAGAATAATATAGATATTATTTGTAGCTTAAATGTTACAAACATGCAGATCATAGAACCATCTGCTTTAAATCCTGGAAGGATGTAAACGTAAACAAGTGCCCATTTTCCACAAATATTTTGAAACTCTTTTAGGCATAGATTTGATAAACATCATTACAAAAATATTTTTACAGGGCTCCTGCATGTGTTTGTAGCATTGAAATCCATCCAACAATTGGTGAGGAAAAAATTATTTAAAGCAAAATTTATCGTTGTAACTACTTATTTGATACCATACCATATACCTTCAAAATGGTATAAAAGTTTGTCTTAGTGAGTACTTGCTTGACACTATATCTTCGTTTGGTGCTTTGTGTTGGAGCCTGCAAAATTATTCCTCACGAAATGTTTAAGATATCTTCAAAATGGTATAAATATTATATTTTGTCAGTTTAATACTGGTTAAGCTGTGAACAATTAATGCATGCAATTTAGGATAACTTTCGCAATGACATATACAGAAAAAATATATCACAAATGAAGATGATAATATTATACAAGTGTGTAGCATGAGTATTGTTAATCTTCATGAGTGATATATTTATGTCCACCCCACTGGGGGGTGGACATATTATTTTTGCTTTTTCCGCCGTCCGTCACGCTTGGTTTCCGGTCATTTCAAGGAAAAGTATTTATCCTATGTTTACCAAATTTGGTATCGGTGTTTATTGGGTTAATAGCTTGCATGGGATTGCTTTTGGTGAAGATAGTTCTATTGCTAAGTGAGTAATAGCTACTTAGTTACTTTTGTGTACTTCTTTGGTTTTCGGGCATTTTAAGGAAAAATATTTGACATATCTTTACCAAATTTGGTATGAGCAATAGTTAGGTCAGTAGCTTGCTTGGGATTGCTTTTAGTGGTAATAGCTATATAACTCACTCAGTAATAGCTACTTAGCTACTTTTAGTAGCTTTTTTCCGGCGTCCGGCATCTGCCGTCAATCACGCTTGGTTTCCGGTCATTTCAAGGAAAAGTATTTAGCCTATGTTTACCAAATCTGGTATGGGTGTTTATTGGGTTAATAGCTTGTATGGGATTGCTTTTGGTGAAGATAGCTCTATAGCTAAGTGAGTAATAGCTACTTAGTTACTTTTGTGTACTTCTTTTGTTTCCGGGCATTTTAAGGAAAAATATTTGACATATCTTTACCAAATTTGGTATGAGTAATAGTTAGGTCAATAGCTTGCTTGGGATTGCTTTTAGTGATAATAGCTATATAACTCACTCAGTAATAGCTACTTAGCTACTTTTAGTAGCTTTTTTATTTTAAGCATTTTAAAGGAAAAGCATTTCACCTATGTTCACAAAATTTGGGATGGAGGATTATTGGATCAGTAGTTTGCTTGGGATTGCTTTTGGTGATAATACCTTTATAGCTAACTGAGTAATATCTACTGTGCTATATAGCTATTATGCTATTTTGAGTTGACTTTTTCTGGACAGTTTAATAAAACAATGTTTTCTATCTTCACAAAAATTTATGTGAAGGATAATTGGGTCAATAGTTTGGCCAGGATAGCTTTTTGTCGATGATAGCTTTGTAGCTATCTGAGTAATAGCTGCTTTGCTACTTTGAGCCTTCTCCTTTTCTGTTTTCACTATTTTAAAGGAATCATATTTAATTCATCTTTTTAAAATTTGGTGTGAAAGTTTATAGCGTCAATTGCTTGCTTGGTATTGTTGTTGGTGGTATAATAGCTTTAATCTCCTAAACCATGTGAGATAGAGCGATTTCGTCGAAATTTTCGACCCACATGGTACCTAAGAAATGTACTATTGGCAATTTAAAAAATTTTCCTCTTCCCAAAAATGGCGGCCATTTTGAATTTTCAAATATTTGCCAAAAATGGAAAAAACACAAATTTCCTTCTATCTCCTTAACCATGCAAGATAGAGCGAATTCGTCTAAATTTTCGACCCACAGGGTATCTAATCAATGTACTTTTGGCAACTTTTCAAATTATTTTTCTCCACAAAAATGGCGGCCATTTTGAATTTTCAAATTTTTGGCAAAAATGCAAAAACACAAATTTCCTTCTATCTCCTTAACCGTGCGAAATAGAGCGATTTCGTCGAAATTTTCCACCCACAGGGTATCTCAGCAATCTACTCTTGCCAATTTTGTCCAAGTTTTAGAGCAAAACTCATGCTTCCCTTTGGGTGGACATTAGGCATGCCAATGCGTCCTATTTCTAGTTACCATACAATTTTTCTGTGTATGTCTAATCAGGGATGTTTTAGTTTTTTATCCACCATTTTGTATGATTTATGACTTCAATAAATCCATATTTAAAGAGAGAATGTGAAAAAGGCTGTCATGTATAAAGGGGCACCATTAAATGTAAAACCTCAATCTTTAACTTGTGACTTGTCGACCATTTCTTCACAGATTTTTTTTTTTGCAACAAAACAAGCAGAAGCGCTGTAAAAAGACATTTCTAATGATATATAATACATATTTGTAGGCCAGAGTGTTTTTGAGATATTAATGAAAAATTGACACTTATTGACACTAATTATCCATGGTAGGTAGGCGCCATTGTGTACAAAGAAACATATCCTGCTCTGTGTGTCCCCTTAAAAATGTCACATACAGCATGTGGTGGGTAATAATTCAATACCATATTTCTGTTTGTTTATTTATTTGGGGTTTTACGTCGCTTTCAACACTGTACAGGTCATTTCACGTAGTTGAAAGGGCAGAGGAAACCAGTACATACAGTTTGTCGGGGTTCTGTACTGTAAACTGCCGACCAACGGCAAGCAACTACCAGCTTTCCCACTTGAGGCCATGCCGGGAACCGAATCCCGGCCTCAGAGGTGGGAGGCGAGAGTGTTACCACTCTGCCACTGTGGCCCCTATTTCTGTTTGAGTCAACATTTTTTTTGTTCAAGTTTCTTCCCAATTATTCTAGCAGTTGTCGTAAAGTATGAGAAAGTAGAATAATTTCTTTTGAAAATGGCATGAATAACTTATATGATACAACCTTATTAAATATTCGCCGAGATATTTAAAAAAGTATTGTATGCATCAGAAATGAGCTACCAAAGAGTGGTATTTAAGTGTATGTATTGGAGCTACAAATGTGATATTTATACCAATTTTAAAATTCTGTCAGATTTTAAGTTCTGTCATGGCATATATATGTCTATGGATAAAGTATTTTTGAGCTATTTTCAAAAGATGAGCACCTGTCAATATCACCATTGCTTTGATTCTTTTTACTATTGGTAACCATTGGTTGCTGCTTGTCATTTTGATTTATTTCTATGATGTTACAACCAACAAGTTAAAATATACTTTTAACTTATTCAATATATGTAATATTATGGAAGTGTTGTGGCCTCATATAAATACAAACTACCTTGGTAATTTTTTATATTACATATTTTATTTTGGTTAATTTGGCATTTCAAACAGAAATGTACAGAATCGCAGCATACATCTAAATTTCATTGTCAGAAATGTGACAGATAAAAATTGTTCACTGTGTTAGAGTTGCACATTCATATGAGTAGTGTGAGGAATTGGTCTGAAAAATTAGAATCAGTTAATCGGCAATTCTTGCTGATCAGTTATTGATTATAATCATTTTCCTGCTTGTTTATTATAACTCAAAGAAAGAGAGAGAATTCTTTATTTTTTTATTAACCACAATATATACCTATGGAGAGTACCGGTGTACCACGAAAGCCTCCCCCCCGGAAATCCTCCCCCCCGGGGGGGGAGGATGTCCTAGGATATCCTCCCCCGGGGGGTAAATTTCCTAGGAAATCCTCCACCCCGGGGGGGAGGAACTCCTAGGAATATGACCCCCCCACCAGGAAATAACCCACCCCGGGGGGGGGGGGGGGGAGGATTTCGTAACAGATCTTCTAGGAAATCCTCCCCCCACCATACTGTAACTACACAAATTTTGTATTAAAAAACTGAAAATCAACAGTGTCAGCTAGATCTTGTGTATTCTGAATTTTGTCAATGTACTATTGCAGAAGTGGATAAATATATAAATTACAAATCTCAAGGAAAGATGTTACGTAAAAAATTTAAAAGTTATAAACCATTTTGGAATAGTGAATTAACTAGCTTATGGAAAGATATGTGTCACAAGGAAAGGTCAGCTCGATGTTTAACAAGTAATTTACAACATAAAAAATCATTAAGAATGAAATTTTCAACTGCAAGAAAAACATTTGACAAAAGACTCCGATATTATGAGAGGCAATATAACAAAAATATTATTGCAAATATAGAAACTGTAAGTTCTTCAAATCCCAGGGAATTTTGGCAAAAAATAAAAACACACTGTCAGTGTAATAAAAAGTTTATCTATCTATCTATATATTAACAAAATGAAAAATATTATGGAACCCCCCTTTAAATGCATACTTTTGTCATTGGCATACTTTCTGTATTATTTTCTGAAGAAATCATTAGTGATTTTTACTGTTGTTGGTAACTCCCAAAGAACCCCGAAATGTATATTTTGCATATATATCATTGAGTATAATTTTAATAATGAGCAGTTAAATGGATTGGAAATAAACAAATCAATTTGAATACATTTATATAAGGGACAGCCCAAATAGTATTCATAAGGGATATAAACTGAACAAATTAGAATATTAATATGATTATATGTCCTAATTTTCAGTTACCTTTTTATGGCTAAGTTAGATTCATGTAATATTCATGATATATTTTTTTTAAATTGAAGCCCCCTCTTGCCCCCTCTTGCCCCCTCTTGAATGCTTTACATTCTCCTATGAATTGATCAAAGTGTAACAGTTATCCTGTCTTCACTTTGGAAGGATTACAAGTGCAATTGCCCCTACATTGTTAAAAGTACTTCACATAATCTGCTACCTACTCAGGTCTTTGATTTCTACTCCTGTTCAGGCTGCTTAAAACAAAACAACAAAGCCTGGGATGCTTTTGTTTATTGCATCAAAGTTGCTTCAACTGTCTTTCCCATAATTTCCTACCTGTTCAGGCCTTTGAAACCTAATCCTCCTATAGCTACTTTAAAGAACAAAGCTAACTGTTTGATATATTTATGGTGTATAATTGCAATTTCTTCCAGATTTTTGTGTATAAATACCAGGGGAAAATGACCAAAATCATATCATTTTATAATCTCATTGGAGTATTATGTAAAATGGATGCTGAAAAGGACAATTTCACAAGTTCTGAGGAAGGGAAACAAAATTTGGTTTCTAACACAGACAAGTTTGTCAAATTTACCATTGATTTTAATTGCAAGTGTAGAAAACCAGACTCACGAATAATGAAGACCTACTATATTAATCTATGCTTAATAAAGTTTATCAAGAATTTGATGGTTTTTCAATATAAAATTTTTTTCAACAGGCGGGGGGGAGGATTTCCTGGTGGGGGGGGATGATTTCCTTTTACACCGGTGTCCCACGAAATCCTCCCCCCTGAAAATCTTCCCACCCGAAGGAGGATTTTCTAGGAAATCATTCCCCCAGGGGAGGATTTCCTAGGAATATTGCCCCCCCCAGCGGGTAAGATTTCCTAGGAAATTCTCATGGGATCTCATGGTGTATGTCAGCCCAAAAAACATTTAATTTGAAAAAAGCTGCCACTGTAAAAAACAAAACACAAAAAACATGAAATCCTGTAAAACTTGTGGCATTCAGTGTCACCTCTCTTGACTGTGGCAAGATACAAAATGTAACTCTTGCAATCACAAAAACTGTAGCATAGTGTTCCAGCAGATATATATATATATATATATATATATATATATATACATCTGCATCATGTGTTGTATTTAGGTTTGGGTAGTACTTATATAAACTTAGTTATCACATGTGTCTTCTAAGTGTATGTATCATACTTTACATGTTTCTACATATAATAGTGTTTCGTATTAGCTTTTGCTTTGTTTCTTGTGTTATTGTTTGAATGTAATATTGTTTGAATGCAGAATATTTTTCACTGTTATAAATTAGACTGAAAAAAAAAAGAATGGGGGGGAAGGATTTCCTAGCGGGAGGGACAAGATCCTAGGAAATTGTCCCCCTCGGGGGTGGGGGGGGATTTTCTACTACACCGGTAATATGTTTTGATATCAAATCAAATTAATTTATGTCGGTATATTACATGTATTATTACAAATGCAGATTTAGGATGTATTATTTAGAGTAAAGGAAATCTTTATACAATATAATTCTTAGAATTTATACGCTTTTAAATAACTTGTGTGTTATTGACAAGAGACATTATGTAAAAGGTCATCTTTACATTAGTTTTGACAAAATCAGTGAGTTTGTTAAAATATTCTGTTTAATAAATATGTGTAAAATCATCAATGTGAATAATGTAAAACTTTAAAATGCAAAATGCTAATCACAGCTATTATCAGTTATCCATGGGTGAGTTGCCACTCTTTTCTCTCCAGCAGTCTGGTAGTTCTTCTTTGAAAATAGTAATTAAACTGATTTCTGGAAAAAAAAAGTTTGGAATTTGAGCACAGATTTACCAGTATATCCCCTGGGCTCTAAGTCCATGTATGTGCATAAATAAAATTTATTATGTAATTGAGGTATATTTTTTATCTCACATAGATGATGAGTGTTGGTGATAAAATTATCCAAAAAAATACCATTTTCATAGTATTTCAAATCCAGATGCATGAAAATTGCATGAACCAGCCACCCATCACTATTTACTTTACCTCACAGATATAAATCTGTGTTGACAAATGTTGTGACCCCTAGGAAATCTGCAACTTGAATACCATTAAACTGAAGCTTTAGGTTGCATATAGACTTGGGTTTGGGCAACACATTGACATTATTTTTATGTGATGAATGTCACATAATTAACTATTGATGGAAAACTTTATCTTTACTCTTTTGTCAGACTTACGTTCAGGAACCTACTTGAAGCAGTTCAGAAGTCGCTGCAAGAATTTGTGTGATGACAAAGGTGTGACAGATTGTTGTGATCCCCAGGCACTCTGTGCCTGTGGCACCCACACCGGCAAGTACCAGTGCATGTGCAACCCGGGTTACTATGGAAATGGACTTGATGGAGACTGCAAACGTGAGATGGGGTTCTTTTTATTTTCCAATTAATTTGCAAAATGCATTTATTTTAATTTAATTTCAAAGAGAGGAAAATTAAATTATTTCTTGTAACTTTCTTTATAGGCAGGTACCTAAATCTGTGGTCAAATATCAAGTATTTTTTCCTTATCAGTATCTCCCAGTAAATATGGAGTCTAACACCTAGAAGTTTTATAAATATCTCCTTACTCAATGTATATATATTACTTTGCAAAATTTGTTTTATTAGGTTGCAACTTATACAAAAAACCTGTAAATTTGCAACTTGTACAAGCAAGTTATGACTGATGTCAACTTTGATCTGCATAATTTGTGTTTTAACCAGAATCTGGAACACGATAATGTTGACTTCATTTACATATTATATACATTCAGTACATTTACTAGACTACAAATCACCAATAAGATCGAGGGATGTCAGTCGTAAAATACAAATTCTGGTATGTAGTTATTATCAGCAGCTCTCACTTAAATGCAGTCAGCTTATGACTTGTAAACCAGTGCATAAGTCCACATAATTATCATGGTATCACAGGCTACTCAGGGTTTGGTGTGTGTGAGAATGTCTACAACAATTTAAATACTGTTTCTTATGTAGTTTCCATTGTAATCATGTAATCTGCTAAATTTATTCTTGTAGCCGATTTAAGATTGTAACTAAGACACAATTTGTAACAAAGACACAATTTGTAACAAAGACACAATTTATCCCAGTGTAAATGTATCAGAGGGGAGGGGATTAAACTCTATCAAGGAGAATCAGAATGTAACTATTCCACTTGCCACATCCTGGGAGGTCATTATCCAATACTGCACCAGGCAACTAGGCAGTGTACGAAATGAGACTTCTCTCATGGACCTGTATCTTTCTGAAGTAACAGGTCCAAATTTCCTGTTCCTTAAGAAAATTGTTCATATATATATATTTTTAATCACAAAAATTGAAAGAATCTTTTACTTGTTACATTCTTGCTATTATAGAAATTAACATTAACCCATGTATTCTTTTGTACTTGCCACATGGTCAATTTTGAAACTCAATATTGATTTAACCTACATAAAAATACAGGTCTGTTGGACCTGAAAGGTTTTGCAGTAAACCTTTTACACTTCAACTGGGGAGCATTAAGGAAAAAGTCGTATCAAGTGTAACCTAGGACTCGAAATGGACACTAATGGTTAGAATGATGCAAACTCACAACAGGGGAGAACAGATACTGCTTAGTTAATACATACCAATGACACCCAGAAGGGCCACTTGGCCAGAAAAATGACTCTCTTCACCCACGTATAGCCTTCTTTTTCAGCTTGCCCACCAGGCACCTACAAGAACTTTGGGGGTCCTGGAGATATCAGTGCTTGTCGTCGTTGCCCCGACCCTTATCACACGAGTCGGGTGGCCAGCACCTCTGTCTACGACTGCACCTGCATCTCTGGCTTCCGTCCTGCCGAGGGGAAGCCCTTCACTTGCCAAGGTGACCACCGCAAAGTAGGCCGGTCCCACAGGGGGCGCAGAAGTAGTGCCTTCTACTCCATACCACAGCATTCAAGTAATCAGCCAGAAATCAAACCAACCCTGTGTTTGTTTCCCTGTGTTATAATAAGATAGTTTCACCCGCTTTTGTTATTAGAAGCTCCACTTGCTTAAATTCTTTCACTTTGTTTTTAAAAAAATTAATTTTGATTAAATATGTGCACTTTCACTTCGGTGGTGATTTTTGTGGAATATGTTTTTTTTTCTAAATGAATTTCTTAAGTATAAACATAGAAGTAAATTTCATTCTCCCAAAACCCATTCTCCCAAAAAACCACTGTATTAAAATAGACCAGTATTTCTTGTAAAGTATCTAACCTATGCCTTTTCTAAAGTAATAATATCCTTGCTATGATATGGCATCTGATCTTTTTTTATCAACTGTTTCATAAACTTGGTGAAAATAAATTTTGAAAGAAACAACATTGATTACCATGTAAAGAGTAGTTGTGGCATATATTAGATACTTTGCAGTAAGCTCATACTGACAACCACAAGGCTGGCTGTTTGGATTCTTTTGATTTTGTCTTTTAGTTGATAGTATGTCAAATGTGTGAAGATGTCTTGATGACTGCTGTGGTCTCTAACAATGTCAGGATTTAGATTTTTTGACAAAATTGTGTCCACAGTAGTCAGGTTTAGTGAGAATTTTATTGTGCATAGTATAAGCTAAAGGCAAAGTATGCGAAACCACTCCAGTCACTAACCCTGACATACTTCAGCCTCAGTTAATTGAACAGAATGACCTTTCAATGACCGTACCCATCCAAGTACTTTAAGTCTTCGACCTATCAGTGTTAAAATGAATTGCCATACTTGCAAAATTGAGGTTGTAAAGTAACTGATGACCACTACACATAAGCCAGATGCATCCTGTGACCTTTTTAAATAGTTGTATCCCCGGACGAAAGTTGGGGATACTTAGGATTCAGTACGGTCACGCCGCTGCCGCAGAGATTTCCTTTTGGACGCGATAACTTAAAAAATATTTTAGTTTGAACTTTCAAATTTGGTATGTGGGTATATATGGGCAATGCCACAAATGCTATTGTTTTGTGACCTTGACCTTTAATCTCAAGGTCACTGGTGGCCTCTTAAAGGTACAAGTACCTGACCAAGGGTCATTTTTGGCAAATTTGGAGATATTTTCACACTTAATGCTGACTACATTGTATGGAAACTATTGAAAATGGCTTTGGAGGTTGAGTACATGATGGAGTACCAGCATCCAGGCTTACCGGTTACAGATCTTCATTTAAGGTCTTCCACTGACCGCCAAAGTACCTGACCGAGGGTCATTTTTGGCCCTCTATTTGTTTGTTTGTTTGTGAACAAGATAACTCAAAAACTGACAGATGGATTTTGATAAAATTTTCAGGATATGTCCAAAATGGTAAAAGGAAGATATGATTAAATTTTGGGAGTGATCCGGATCACTGTCTGGATCTTCTGGATCCATGAAATTTAATTTTTAAAGACGGATAACTCAAAAACTTATGGGTGCATTTTGATGAAATTTTCAGGAAATGTCCTTAATGGGACGAGGAACAAGTGATTAGATTTTGGGAGTGATCTGGATCACTGTCTGGATCATCCGGATCCAGGCTGCCAGATATGTTTGTGTACAATATAGCTCAACAACTTATGGATGGATTTTGATGAAATTTTCAGGATATGTCTGAAAAGGTAAAAGGATGAAATGGTTGAATTTGGAAGTGATCCGGATCACTATATGGATCTTCTGGATCCATGAAATGTAATTTTTAAAGACAGATACCTCAAAAAGTTATGGATGGATTGTGATGACATTTTCAGCAAATGACCTAAATGGTACAAGGAACAAGTGATTACATGTTTGGAGTGATCTGGATCACTGTCTGGATCATCTGGATCCAGGCTGCAACATAATTTTAGGATGAATTTTGATGATATTTTTAGGATATGTTACAAATGGTAAAAGGAAGAACTGGTAAAAGGAAGAAATGATTCAATTTTGCGAGTGATCTGGACCACTATCTGGATCTTCTGCATCCATGAAATATAATTTTAAAGACAAATACCTCAAAAAGTCATGGGTGGATTTTGATGAAATTTTCAGGAAATGTCCTAAATGGGACAAGGAACAAGTAATTACATTTTGGGAGTGATCTGGATCATCTGGATCCAGGCTGCCAGATGTGTTTATGTACAAGATAAATCAAAAACTTATGGACGGATTTTGATGAAATTTTCAGGATATGTCTGAAAAGGTAAAAGGATGAAATGATTGAATTTTGGAAGTGATCCGGATCACTATATGGATCTTCTGGATCCATGAAATTAAATTTTTAAAGACAGATACCGGAAAAAGTTATGGATGGATTGTTTCAGCGAATGGCCTAAATGGTACAAGGAACAAGTGATTAAATTTTTGGAGTGATCTGGATCACTGTCTGGATCATCTGGATCCAGGCTGCCACATAATCTTGGGATGGACTTTCATATTTTTAGGATATGTTACAAATGGTAAAAGGAAGAAGTGGTAAAAGGAAGAAATGATTCAATTTTGCAAGTGATCTGGACCACTATCTGGATCTTCTGGATCCAAGAAATGTAATTTTTAAAGACAAATAGCTCAAAAAGTCATGGATGGATTTTTATGAAATTTTCAGGAAATGTCTTAAATGGGACAAAGAACAAAGTCATTAGTTTTTGGGAGTAATCTGGATCATTGTCTGGATCATGTGGATCCAGGCTACCAGATGTGTTTGTGTACAAGATAACTAAAAAACTTATGGACGGATTTGGATGAAATTTTTAGAATATGTCTGAAAAGGTAAAAGGATGAAATGATTGAATTTTAGAAGTGATCCGGATCACTATATGGATCTTCTGGATCCATGAAATTTAATTTTGAAGACAGATATAAGTGAAAGAACTAGTGATTAGCTTTTGGGAGTAATCTGGTACTATGGAGAATCCTGACCTGGTGCTCCATGAAACAGGCTCAAGACCGACATATTCACGCCTTATCTATGTTCCGTCCGGGGATACACTGCGTCGAGACGCAATCTCTAGTTTTTTTGATTTCTCATTTAATAGTATGTTACATATTATACATGTTTATGATATAATTCACCGAATAGAAAACACTTGGAAGTTTTAAATACACATTATTGTAAAAAGTAAATTTGAGATAATAAAGGCATGGGCATAAAATAGGTTATATACATTAAAAAAATAAAAACCGCCAGTTAGCCACATTCTGTAAGAAGAGTATTTGGCCATATTAGATAAACTGTAACTGTCTTCCGTTACAATAGCCTGAGTAATTAGGTACACTAAACCAACCCAGTAGGATAACACACACAACTCCCACTACTGGTGTTGTGAGTTGGAACTTTAACTTGGTCTTAATGTTGGAAAGTTGGTGGTTGCTTGACAGTGAGGGTTTTCAGTGAACAGTATGGACCATCGAGTATAACTTTCCTCTCTCCTTATTAAACCTACACATGGTAGTTGAATGTGTCCATATAAATCAGCTAATATTGTTACAGAGAGGTTTTGCGAAAGGCTTGTCTGTGGTTGTAGATTTTGGGATTTTAGTCCATGGCTACTGGAACTATGCAGATAATTCTGGGGACCCGTCCATACATAACTTTGTTTTTGAAGATGATGTAAAAATTTTAGCCTTTCACCCTATATGTCAATGTACACATAACAAGTGATTCATCTGAATGAAAATGGCAACTCTATCTGTAAGATTTGTTATACATTACTTAAATATTGAATACAAGACATGGCACCTAACATCTGGCCAATGATGTCTTTACCTAAGTATGTTTATTTAATTCATGACTTGTCTGCTAACATCCGGTTTGCTTTATTTTTGTGACCTTGTAGCCAATACTTGCCCAGTGATCCATCCACCTAACAATGGTTACTTTATCCGAGACACGTGTAACAATGTGGTACATGCTGCGTGTGGGATCCGATGTAACCTTGGTTACAAGCTGAGAGGACACAGTATCCGGCTGTGTCAGGAGAACGGGACTTGGTCAGGGGCTCATCCCACCTGTGAAAGTGAGTAAAGGTGTTGTATCATTGGTTACAGTCCTAGTGATTTACATGTCAAAAGTCTACAGTCTGCAGATAAAAACTGAACTCCAAAAACATTCATATTGTACACACCTGGTCTGTTTTATAATTGTGTGTCAAAACTACTTATGCCCTCAATCTGCAAAGTGATCAGCAGTCATGGTAGTTATATCGTGATGATATATATCAAAGTCTTCATATGTACAGATAGAGACCAGATTAAAGCGTTAATGCTCTACATTACATCTTTTTTATGTTACCAATCTGTACCACAATTCTTAATGCCCTGTGTTTAGAGTGCTGTATTATATGGAGATATTGCGCTGAGTTTAAATACACAATACAAAATCCTAAATAATACTTATCAAAATTTGTTTTATGTACATAACTAGAAATTTCAATAACATATGCTATATGCCTTATTATGTATATTGGTACAAGTAATATCTTGTGTTTTGTCTGAATTTGCCTATACCTCAATGCTCAAAAGCGTTCTTTCATGTTATCTGCTGTGCGGGGATCAATCAGTCTCTGGATAGCTCAATAGATAAACATTTACATTACAATGATTTAATGATTTTCATGGTGATAGGAAAGCCTGTAAACTAGGTGAAATCTCAGTATAAATCCAAATGTTTCATCTAGTGTTTGTGTTTCTGAAATTATATACATTTACAAGAAAATTTAAAGTGAAAATAAATATTAATAACAAAGAAAATTATTTAAAACCTGGATTTTGTAAAATTGCTATTATGGTATCAGTTCAGTGCCTTTATGTTTTCTTGTAGTTAAAAAATGCCGGCCACTGAAGAAACCCTTGCATGGTCACATGATGTGTTCAAAAGATGACTTCTCATTTGAAACCACCTGTCAGTTCTCCTGCCATTCTGGTTTCAAAGCCTTTGGGACAAAAATCCGCAAGTGTTTGGCTGTGGCTTACTGGAATGGCATCCCAGCCACTTGTAAAGGTCAGTGATTTTCACAGGCACAGAATAGTGATGTGAAGCTGTAAAGGTCACTTGCCTTAACAGGTATAAAAAGTGATATGAACATTCAAGAATCAATGATCTAAAATGTAATGGTCTGAAATTAGCATGCAAATGTCAATGACATCAATGTATTGAGGTAAAAAATGTAAACTTGCAACAGTCACTGACATTAACATGAAAATGTCCCAAGTCATTTAAGTGCAGTCCATGTTAACATGAAATGGTTAGTGATGTTAATATGTGATGGTTAATGATGGGAACATATTAAGGTTAGTAACATTAACAGATAAAACCTACAGATGTGAAAATGTAAAAGGTTGAGTTCAGATTAAATTTGTAGTCACTTGATATTTTGGGTTGAACTGTATAACAAGTACAATGTTAAAAGAATACCTTTAACTACAGCAGAACTTGTATTATCCAAAGTTTGGTTTTATGAGTGCTTCATTCTCACACATTCAAAGTTTAATAGATTCTTCTCTGTTTGTACACTTATAAATTACTAGAGGTGACATGTAACCCACTGCCAGAGCTTATGGATGGGAAAGTGAAGCCTAAATCCTGTACCACACAGAGTTCTCCATTTGGTACACGCTGTACTTTCACCTGCAACCCAGGCTACAAGATGGATGGCCAGTACAGTAAACAGTGTACAGAGGATGGGACTTGGAGTCCTGAGGAGGGCAAGGATAACAAGTGTGTGGGTGAGTAAACTCTAAAGAGACAAGTAAATCGCAGTGAACTAGTTCACAGTAAAGCGGTGTAAGGCCAGTCATAGTGGGATCCAAAATTCTAAAGAAGCAACGACCTATTTTATCTTTTCTTGCAATTTGCTTGTAAAACTATTTCACAAGCAAAATTTGGCTTATGGCAAAAATTTAATGTTCTGGAATAAAACATGGATTGTCAGAGAAATAATTTTTTCTTTAATTTTTACCCCACAGTCCATGGTGTCTGGATGGGCAGGGTGGCGGGAAAAAGTTTGTCTGGGCTATATCTCAGAAACCGTAAGGTGTAGGAAGTTGATACTTGGTAGGGACATTGGTTAGGATGTGTAGGTGTGCAACGTCATGGTCTGACCTTGAATTGCCCTTTGACCTTGCCGTAGTGACCTTGAGTTTGAATATCTTGTCCAGGCTATATTGCGAAAACCGTATGGTGTAGGAAGTTTATTTCTTGGTAGGGACATTGGTTAGGGGGTGCAGGTGTGCAACGTCATGGTCTGACCTTGATTTGACTTTTGACCTTGCTGTAGTGACCTTGACCTACAAAATCTTGTCTGGGCTATATCTCTGAAACAATAAGGTGCAGGAAGTTGATACTGGTAGGGACATTGGTTAGGGGTTGTAGGTGTGCAATGTCATGGTGTGACCTTGATTTGACCTTTGACCTTGCCATAGTGACCTTGACCTATAAAAGCTTGTCCGGGCTATATCTCAGAAACCATGAGGTGTAGGAATTGATGCTTACTAGGGACATTGGTTAGGGGGTGTAGGTGTGCAGCGTCATGGTGTGACCTTGATTTGACCTTTGACCTTGCCGTAGTGACCTTGACCTATAAAATCTTGTCCGGGCTATATCTCGGAAACCGTAAGGTGTAGGAAGTTGATGCTTGGTAGGGACCTTGGTTATGGGTTGTAGGTGTGCAGCATCATGGTGTGACCTTGATTTGACCTTGTCGTAGTGACCTTGACCTTTAAAATCTTGTTGCATCTTTGGGCCTGTCTTTTGATGCAGATTAAGCACTGTTAAAGTCATATTCATTAAGAATTTTACTTTTACAACTTCCCATTGTAACAGATGGAATTTCATCAAGTGAGCCACAGAGTTTGCTCCAACACCACACATAAGCATTCATTGAATGTATTACCACTTCTGTATGCATGGTAGAGCTGAAACAATTAGCAAAATTTGGTAGCCGGGTAGTCGCTTGCATTAACCATCGACTAACCGATTAATTGTTTATGAGAAATACTGAAAACGTGTGTGTTCTGGATGTAAACAAACAAAATGGCGGATCGCGAGATGCTGAAAAGCAAAGAATTCACCAGATTATTCGGTAAATTGGCCAATAATGTAATATTTTGATATTTTAAAAATAAAATACATATAAAATGCCTTAATCTGATATGTTTTAAGGTCTTAACTCGAGATACTCATAGTTCCAGCGATCGCGTAAAATGCGCTATGTTGGGATATACACAAGAAAACAATTAACTGATTTCATAATATTGGCGTCGACTAGTGCTTTGATAACCTAATAATCGATTAGTACGAATAATCGTTTCAACTCTAATGCATGGTAATATTCAAAACATCCAAACCATAATTCGACCATGCCAAATGTAGATAAAGAGTGTCGTAATGTTTAGTTTACTGATTAATCCTGTCATCTTGTTATTGAATTGTCTTGTTTTAATACTTCATCTTCACATGCATTATCTTTCTCTTAGACATTATTTTCTCTATTTAAACATTATTTGGACCTTTATATAACTGACAGTGCTCTGAATGTATCGTGAACTTTGTACTGATACAGTACTTCTATATCTCATGGTTTTAAAACTATTTCCCTAGGCTGTGGGGTACGGGCATCTCTGATGCTATTTTTACTGCACAGCCTTTAAGGACTCTGCGGGTGTTGTCTTCACGTATGGTGGACATTTGGATGGATGGCAGGAAAAAGCTTGTCCAGGCTGTATCTCAGAAACCATCAGGTGTAAAGTGTTGCAAGGTCAAAGTGTGACATTTATTTGACCTTGCCATAGTGACCTTGAGTTTGAAAATTTTGTCCGGGCTATATCTCAGAAACCATAAGGTGTAGTACATTGATACTGGAGTGGCCTTGACCTTTCAAATCTTGTCCACGCTATATCTCAGAAAGCATAAGGTGTAGGGAGTTGATACTTATTATGGATGCTTTTATTAACCCCAACCCATAAAGGCTGGGGTTATAGTCTCCTGCGCCGTCTGGGTGGCGTTGATGGCGGCAGGCATAAAGCTCTTGGGTGTTCCACAGCCTAAACCCCTGCACGGATTTTCATCAATTTTCAGAGGATGTTTACCCCAAGAGAATCTAGAGCTGATTAGGTATTGGGGGGTATCTGGTAACAACTGTTGCCATGGCAACACTTTTAAGATTTTTGGGTCCTTAACTTTGTGGGTGTTCCAGATTAAACCCCTGCATGGATTTTCACCAAATTTTTAGGGTATATTTACCCCAAGAGGATCTAGAGCTAATTAGGTTTTTGGGGGGTATCCGGTAACAACTGTTGCCATGGCAACACTTTTAAGATTTTTGGGTATTAAACTTTGTGGGTGTTCCACAGACTAAACCCCTGCACAGATTTTCACCAAATTTTCAGGGCATGTTTACCCCAAGAGGATCTAGAACTGATTAGGTTTTGGAGGGTGTCTGGTAACAACTGTTGCCATGGCAGCACTTTTAAAATTGTAGGGTCTTAAAGTTTGTTCTAAAATCTTTAATGTCTTCTGTAACCTAAAATATTGCAGCTAGCTTCATCAAATTTGCACAAAATGCAAATGGATAGGAAAGCTTGCCTGAGAGTAATTGTGTCCTTGTTTTGGAAACTAAGAGGATCTGGAGCTGATTAGGTTTTGGTGGGTATCCGGTTAAACTGTTGCCATGGCAACACTTTGAAGATTTTCAAGTCTTAAAGTTTGTGGGTGTTCCACAGACTAAACCCCTGCAAGGATTTTTACCAAATTTTCAGGGTATGTTTACCCTAAGAGGATCTGGAGCTGATTAGGTTTTTGGGGGTATCTGGTAACAACTGTTGCCATGGCAACATTTTAAAGATTTTTGAGTCTTAAACTTTGTGGGTGTTCCACAGACTAAACCCTTGCATGGATTTTCACCAAATTTTCAGGATATGTTTACCCCAAGATGATCTAGTTTGGCTTATGAATTTGAGACATTGTTTTTGTAAATTGTTTTAAAAATATAAGCACCGAATTTTTTCTTTTTCTTGGAAATTACACACAATTAGCATGAATTTTCAACTTTTCTAGCACCTCAAGACCCGCCATATTATTTACAATGTTTACGTGTGTGCCACATGTGTATCTGATATTTTCATTATACTAGATACTATACATTGGAAACAGTTAATCTGTTAGTTGATAGCTAATGTAAGCAGCTACCCACCAACCAAATTAAGCTAATTGTTTCAGCCTTACCAATGACCCAAATAAGAACACTATATTATGTGACGGACATCTTCTTCTTATTATCTCACAGATGTGGCGGCGCCCATGTTGCACTGCCCCACTGATATCAGTCTGCCCAATGATCCAGATGAGAACAATGCTGTAGTGAACTGGGTGATCCCCTTTGTGCTGGACAACTCCGGCTACCGGCCCACTGTCACCTCAGTTCCGGCCCTCACGCCCCCAGCTCGCATCCCCATCGGCAAGATGACCGTCACCTACAACGCAGAGGACAACAGTGGAAACCTGGCCAAGTGTCACTTCCACATACATATCAGAGGTCAGGGAGAGCAAAAAGTATTTTTTTATTGCGTAAAATAGCCTTACCTTATCCTCACAAGTGCCTGTTTGGTTTTGTGGAGCAAAACGTATCGACCGACAAGAATTTTTTAAGGAATATTCTTGTCACAAGTGGTGACCCCTTTGTCTGCGCATGTCCGCGCTTGCGCAGTAGTTGTTGTCGACAGACGATTGTCGAGAGTTCTTCATTATATTTTTGGTCGATATGGGAGCAACACGTATTTTCTTTTATTATCGTCCATTTACAGACGAAGATCTATGAAGTTTTGAAGCGTGCAAGCGTGCACCTAGCTGTAGTTGTCCATTACTGGACTGGTACTACCACTAATTCTACGTCCCTTGTCCTGAAAAAGGTCACAATAAAGATGTTTTTATACAAGAGATCTTGCTGTGAAGTCTTCAGCGGAAGACGTTGTACGGCTGCACTCACCTTCTATTCGACTGGAACTACCTGCTTGTCGAGGAAAGGGTTGCGAGAAGAGTTTGCTGTGAAGTTTCCAGTGGGAAACAAAGAAGAAAGAATTTAGTTATCTTTACAACGGAGGTCGTAGATTCTTTACTGGGAGTGGAGCGCCACTCTGTTACAGTAATAGGTCTCCCTCCAAAAGAACGACTACAGAAGCGTATCCACGGATCCTTGCAGTTATTATTTATTTTCCCAGCAGGTACAGTGAACTTCCTGCTTATCAAGACATGAAAATATGGACAGATTACCTTCCTTTGCTGTAAATTTGGATGAAGATCCAACAGACATCTTTCGGGCAGTATGTGTACTGCTTGTCTGTTCAGCCCTGTTGAAGAATTCTTCTGCAAACTCAACGAAGATCAAACTGGCTAGATGAGATTTTATGTTATATTATTTTATATGTTGAAGTCCTTGCTTCCAACTTTTACAGTTTATTTTGCACAGTATATTCAGGACAGGAGCTATGTCCAGTAATTTCCCCTACTAACCACAAAAGATCGTCGTACCACTCTGCCTAGTTTACCAGGTCAGAGGGATACAGAAGAACGTGGCTACATTAATGCAAGTCACCATGGAGGCTCTTCTTGCAGTCTTACTGGCAGTGATGGGATATTTTTTTTCATTGCCATCCCAGAGTGGTGCGAATCTTCAGTTGGGATTGTCGAGTTACTCTCCAATCGAATTCGCCAATGCCTGTACTACCCACAATGCAAAGCGATGACGTCAGACAGGAAAACATGGCTACAGTAAATACCGCTGAAATATTGCTGGAAATGCTTCAAAAGACTGCAAGTTGTCCAGTCAAGAATTGCAGAACTCCAGGTTTCTATGGCAGTTTATTTCTTGTATAGAAACTCGGCTAATGACGACCTCTGATACATCTCAGTGTCCTGAATTGATTTATAAATACAACTTCAACGGTCACTGCCCACGAGTGAAGTTCGTTTACTATGTCAATAAATACCTGCTTGCCGCATCGTTTAAACTGGAGACAGCAGAATTATTAGAAATTCGGTTACAAAAGATGCGTTCTTCTATGTACCGATTCACAAGTTTCTCAACATCTACTTCAGTTTAATGTACACTGGCAAACCTATCACTTCAAAGCATTAGGAAATTCGGGTTAGCGACCCCTCTACAGTATCATGCGAGTAGTAAAGAGGCAAATCTCATTCTTCAGTCTCACGGAATAGGAGTTCACCATATACCTGGACCACTGGTTGTTAAGTTTACGTAAAAGACACCAGTATTGGGTTCAAATCAAAGAACTCATCCAATTATTCAACAACTGGGCTTCGTGATATCGATTTCCTAGGTTACCACTGCATTTTGGTACCAGGAAATTTCTTTCACCATATACCTAGACTACTGGTTGTTTAGTGTACGAAAAAGACACCAGTATTGGGTTCAAACCAAAGAACTCATCCAATTATTCATCAACTGGGCTTCGTGATATCGATTTCCTCGGTTACCACTGCATTTGGTACCAGGAAATTTCTTTCTACCTCGAATAAATTAAATACCTGAGAATCTATTCAAGACATGGAGATCTCATCACAATCGACCCCAAGGTTGCTTATATCCCAGGTAGGGGTACGAGCACCTTTCGAAAAGACTATACCAATGGGTCAGTTATGTAGGTGTGCCTTTCACTGGTATCTACTACAACTGGCAATATCTCCAGTCACTAGTTGTGAGAATTCCTGTTTCAAATCCTTCTGAAAAAGCATATTCAGTGGTGGAAAATGCCAAAAAATGGGAAATAGGATGCCTTTTCTATACACAGGTGCACAATTCCCTTATTTTCGTAGATGCATTAAACCAGGGTTGATGATCCCATCTATAAGCATCACAGTTAGTGGCTTTGGACAGTTAAAAATGTATATATTACATTTCAATGCCATACAGCTGAAGACAGTGTGTTCAGCCCTTAAAAGCCTTCAAGACAAATTCCACACAAAAGAATTCTGATAGCATCAGACAAGACCACTGTGTTCGGTATCTGAACAAACAGGGGGGGGGGGAGCGTATACCTCCTAGTTTGGCGCAGCTTGGCCTACTGCAATCCTTGAGATATACTCATAACAGACATATTCTTGGTTGCTTAAAGGTCATACTCAACATCATCTCCAGAAGGGATAAAGGTTTGGCGCATCCTGGCCTACTACAATCCTTGAAATATACTCATAAGAGACAGAAATATTCTGGGGTTACTTAAATGTCATGCTCAATGATCTCTACAGAAGTGACAAAGTAATATGTACAGAATGGTTCTTACTCCCTTTATGGTTCCAGACAACGTGCAAGTTTGGCACAAATCAACAATAGGTGTTTTATGCAGGTAGGCTGCATCTTGGCCTACTGCAATCCTTGAAATATTCTCATATGAGCCAGATATATTCAGGGTTGCCTAGATGTCATGACAGCCTCTCCACAAAGAACGAAATAATACAGACAGGAGAGTCTTCATCTTTAACATTCTATTTGATTTACATAGTTTGTCAAATACCAATGGTAGAGATGTTTGCCACCAATATCAGTCATAAACCTCCATTCCATGTTGCCAGTCCCGGATGCAAATGCTCTGAACATATATGAATAAAACATCTTGTTGGAGGTTCTGGACTGCTAGGCCTTTTGTCCTATACCACTTATTCCAAAAAGTCATTGAACAAGTGAACACCAGGTGCAAAATGATTGTAGTGGCCCCTTGGTGGCCCATGATACATTGGCTTTGGGGTCTGGTGAGTCATTCAACCAAACCTCCATTACAGCTAATTCACTGGTCTCAGAAACAGCCATTCAGTCAGAAATACCATCTGAATCTGTTGCATTGGCACCTTCATGCTTGGCACCTTAACACCACTCAGAATCTCTTATATCATTCTCTAGGCAAGGGATAGAGAGATTTAGGGCATCTCAAGGACCCTCATCTTGGAATGTATGAGTCATGATGGGCCATTTTGAGCTCTGGTACCCACAGAATAAGGTGGCCATCTCAGAGCCTACGGTCTCAAATATACCAGATTTTTTGATCCATTTACTTGCAAAAATCTGAAACCTGTCACTATTGTTGGCTTTGCAGCAGCCATAGCTGATCATTTACATTTTTTGTGCAGGAGTTGAGCCAAAGCCTGCATCTTTATAGGCCTATTGCAAGTGTTATAGAGAGAAGCCCACTGCTAACAGAGGTGCAGCATCAAGGGATTTGCCTTTGCTTCTGTTGGTTTTCACAAAAGGCTCCTTATTAACCTTTAAAAGGAGGTCAGTCTAAAGAAGTTTGACTTGCAAGACTGTTGCAATGCCATTGGAAGTGTATTCTGGGATTTTGGCTCCTTCAGACACAAGCCTCATAGGAAGGAGTTTACAGTTCTCCCTCCTACCTACCTTTTCAGCAAGGACCTATTAGCCTCAGTTGGTCTAGATTACCTCCAGTGGTCACTTCAGCTCTAGATCATTCCTGAACTCAAATTGCCTGGACACTTGATTCGTTGTCCTCTTACAGCACTTAGATCCTTCTTGGACAGGACTACTGCTTGGAGAAAAGGGAAAGTCTCCTTCTCCTGCCTTTTAGCAAGAATCAGTTGGCTTCTGATGGCCCAGATGGCTCAAACCAGTGGTCATTCCAGCTCACAAACCTTTCTTGAGCTGATGTTGGACTGATGTTGTGACACTCTGCTCTCTTACAGTGCTTAGTTACTATCAGGACAGTACAAATACTTCAAGGAGGGGAAGAATCTTGCTCATATCTTTTAAGGAAGGCTTGATGGAGATATCTTGAGTTCTGCTATCTCTTCCTGGATCAATCTGGCTGCATGATTAGATTGCCAGTCCTTTAATCTTGAGTCTCAGAATCTATACTTTGAGACACATATTAGATCCATGGCTGCCTTTTTAGTTTCCAAGAGTGGGGTCTCACCTGAGCAGATAGCAAACTCTTGTTATTGGAAGACCCACAATTCTTTACTACATTCTACTCGAAGATGTAGCTTGGCAATCCCATGACCAGTCCATGAACAAATTGGGCCTTGTGGATTCACCTCAGCATGTAGCCAATTTTTGTGTATTTATACATGTCATTGATATGACTCACATTTTTATGTTCTCTCCAGTTATACAAGTCTTGTGTCACTGACATATGTCTTTCTTGGCTTACATATGGCCCCATATCTGCAGTTTATGCAGTTCAGTTTGCCTGCTTGGAGATATTCCCATTGTCAGATGATGACATCTTGCTTGGGGAGTCATGCAGACATCTCCAGCCAATACTGGGTGATGGTTAATACTGCTATGTGATTTGTTGTAAAATTTTCTACAACAGCAACAGCAGCAACAATGACGACCACATCATGGATCTCTTGTTGAGGTTAGCAAATTACTTATCTGTGTTGAAGAAGTAACATATAACCTAAGATGTGGCTTAGGGAACCTTATCTTATCCTCTTATCAGTGCTTTATTTGGTGACCCCTTGTCTGACAATCATCTAACAGTGTGGCCAAAACAAATACCCTCCACCTGTTATGGTTGTATTCAAGCACTTGTGAGGATAAGGTAAGGCTATTTTACGCAATAAAATGTAACAAATTTTATTGTAATTTAACTTTTTACAAGTTAAATACTTACCTTATCCTCACAAGGATAAACCCACCCTACCTCCCCGCATAATTCGTTTTGCTGGGGACCAAAAATACAATGAAGAACTCTCGACAATCGTCTGTCGACAACAACTACTGCGCAAGCGCGGACATGCGCAGACAAAGGGGTCACCACTTGTGACAAGAATATTCCTTAAAAAATTCTTGTCGGTCGATACGTTTTGCTCCACAAAACCAAACAGGCACTTGTGAGGATAAGGTAAGTATTTAACTTGTAAAAAGTTAAATTACAATAAAATTTGTTACAATTTAAGTGTTTATACATCTATACAGTAGAACCTTGGCAAATGTAAGTTTCACACACATTTTTCAAATTAGAAAGTTTAAAGTTATTGATAAAAGTAACAGAGTAGAACTAGGAGCACAAAATATCTAAATTGTCCATATAGATAGGATGTCCATGTGAGGCTATTGATTAATATTTCTGGTATTATATCTACATAGTAGCAGTGTTCCATGTTTCAATACAAACACAGTGTGGGTAAGTTAGTTTTATTCTAAATTTGTCATACTAGAATTTATTTACATACACCATCAGTAGAGGGCATACATACTACACATATACATGAATAAGGCCTTACATCAGGTTAACACAATATGAAACACACAAGCCTGACCTTGACCACAGAGTAATTTTACAGTAATGAAATGAACTGATGAACGGTTACTGTGGGGTGGTAACAAAATCTGAAAAAAGTTTAAGTAAAAGAATGCTATAGTGTATGAAAGTAGAGGCAACTCAAGCCACATGTATTGATAATCATGGTAGAAATAGTTTCTTAAAGCCAAGGCAACCTTGTAAGAGGCAGTGTTCACCACTTAGCAAAATATGTTGTAGAACCGCAGGGCCTTGGGCAAGAAAAAGTTGCAGGCCCGGCCAAAAACTCCAAAGATATGTCGATTGCAGATGTAATTTATATATTTCAGCCTACTAAGTTCTCAAAGCATTTTTTTTCTGATTATGAATCAATTACCCGTACAATGTATCAAAAAACATGTTTACAAATATAGTTATAAATCTGTTCACTAGGGGGCTCTAGTGTTAGATTTTGAAGAATACAGGAATATACGCCGTTAAGAATATTCGCAGTAGGAAGTTTCGCATACACATTTTGGAATATACGCTGTTACGGTCATGGAGCAAGCATGGTAGCAATTACCGGTTGCTTTTAAGTTGCAACAGGAAAAGACAAAAAGTTTAACTTAACAAATTTATTTAATAACAATTAAAATAATGATTACAGTGAACTGGTATGTTCCCAATATTACATACAATGATTCAATAATGAAACCTATCTGACCTGACCACTGTGACTGACAGTTACGTTTATCCACTATATCTAGCAATCTGTTCTGTGGTCTGTCCTGTGATCTGTCCAATATCCATTAACGCACAGATATCTATATCCTGTGATCTGTTCAATGTTAGATAACACGAGATGTCCTTATCCTGTTATCCTCTTGATATCCAATCACACAAAATGTCTGTATAGAGATATTCAGAGAGTGTGCACAACTGTACTGTCTGCTCTAAGATCTGGACAATGTCCAAAATACAGTAAAGCCACTCTCTGGTAGAATCGTACACTGTATATAATAAGTATTATCCAAAGTACAGCAAATCTACCCAGACACTGTAGAAAGTTCACTCCAGCAAAAGTTCACAACAACACAAGCAGTTTATATCCACGTGAATGTTAATCCTAAGACACAATAGCCTTCCTTATAGCTATCATCTGATTGGTCGATGGTAGAGGACATTGGCCAATCAGAAGAGAGATAAGAAATATGATGACAATAATGGCTACCACTTTAAAACCCCCTAATATGTTGAAAAACATAGCAATATACGTGGATATATCTTATTTTAAAAGTTTCTGGACATCGGGACCAATGCAGTGCACAACGTTTTCGGTTCGGAGATGAAAGTCACGGACTCAGACCGCCAGATAACCGTCATTTTCCAAAACTGGTGAGGGGCATCATGGTTTTGAGTGATGTATGACCAGACATGGTCAAACATCCATGTGCCATGACTCTGAATGTTTTATGTAGATACATGGGCATTAAAAGCCAGAGTGGCACCTGAACATCAGAATAAGTGGAAGATGAGGGAAGAATTTGAAAAGTCTAATTTTTTTCAAAACTAAACCCTTGCTGCTGAAATGGCGTGCTCAAGTCAGGGCATGTGTGTCAAAATCAATGATGGATGAACATATTCTCCTGACTCTTAGGGATTGAGTAGGTGGGTTTTGTGTACAATGATGTACTCCAGGTACCATCACTGTCAAGGGTGACTGTGATGTCAAGGAAATTTACATTTTTAAACCTTTATACTAGGGTGACAAGAGTTAAGATGGTCAATGAAATCATGGTATGAGTCTAGTGAATTGGTCCAGATCATGTAGATGTCATCAATGAATCTGAGCCAAAGGTATGGTGTGTTTGGTATGTGTAAACATGGGTTGTTTAAAAGTTGCCCATAAAATTGTTGGCATGGGAGGGTGCAACTCTGGTCCCCATGGCTGTGCCAGATATTTAGAGATAATGTCCATTGAACTCAAAATTGTTTTTGGTTAAAACCATGTTTAAGAGTCTTATCAATGATTGGTGGGTGTTTGGCTCCTGGATGGTGCTTGGCCAGAGTTTTGGCTGCCGCCCTGATGCCCTCCTTGTTGGATATGTTTGTATAAAGGGATGAGACATCAAGGGTTGCCAACAGGGTGGTCTTTGGCAAACCTCTGATCTTTTTTAAGTTTCTTTTTTTTAATTTCTTTTTTGTTAACACAAGAGAATACTGTTACACACAGTTACAATAATTTTTTCTTTTCAGCTCAACATCGAAATAATCCACAAGATTTTTACGTACATTTTATACATGTGATATACAGAACCTCTGATCTTCTTAATGCGCTGGAGAAAATGGGTAGTATCGTTTTTGGGTTTCATAATATTAGCCCAATGAATGCATGATATATGGCTCGAGTTTATAATGCTTTGGGTTTGCATCAGCATACTTATAATCACCTGTCACCACTATGGCATAAGAAACATCCTTGAATCTCCTGTAAACATTTTTCCAGTGAGGACATCTTTTTAAGTACTGTTACAAATAATGCCACTCGTGAACAGACCTGATTTGTTACTGCTAGTGAGTAACAAATCAAGGGTCAATTTGTAACAATTTTCATTTTTTGCAGGATTACCTTGCCTTTTCTCACATAACAATCTTTAGAGGTATAGGGATAATGTTTTTCAGAAACAAAACCTTTGGCACACATGTAAATATTTTGACATAATTTTTTGTGGTCCTGTTTCTGACCACAAGTGCCTTTTTGGAAAAATTTACATAGACTGGCTTTCTGTCTTTGCCATTTTTTTCTCATAGAATTGGGATTTACAACAGTAGTTGTCTGAGCATTTTTTTTTATTTATATTTTGTGTTTCTCTCCATTCAACCTTACCCTGCTCCATCTTTGCTGAAAGTTCTGTGTGGCAGCCTTTCATGGTTATAATGAATTCCTCTAATCATTTGACTGAAACCGGCCACCCTTTGTGTCATTGGTAAGGAATCATAAGAGGCTCTAAATTTGGTGGTCTCTGTATGTAATTCTGGGGCCAAGGTATCTCCCTTTTCCAAAAAAAAAAAAAAAAACATTCTCAAGACCAACCACCACCACCCCTTTCCCCCCCTCTCTGGCTCTCTGGGGCATAACCCTGCCTTGCTCATGAAATTAAATTTGAAAAATTCCATTGAGAAAGAACTGATTATAAATGTTTGTGGTGGCTGCTTAACATACATGAAAATCTTATACCAGTGCTTTTTGGTTGTTATAAACTTCCTTTTTGAGAAACAAGCATGGTCTGTGGGTGTTTATTACAAAGATTACAGTAGATACTTTTTTCCAATGATTGCAGACACACAGCCTCCTCGTATTGACCGCTGCATATCTCCATCTCCATTTATCATTAAGCACAGCCAGGGCAAGCCATTGTACATTGACTGGGAGGAACCTCTGTTCTCAGACAACTCACAGGAACCACTGACCATCCACCGGACACACAAACCTGGGGAGAACTTCGAGGAGGGACTGACTCGAGTAACATACACTGCCGTAGATAGGTCAAATAACAATGTATCCTGTGTCATCAACATCATAGTAAAAGGTAAGACAGGAACACCTGAAAATTTAGGTCACAGTTTTAATGACATTGAAGACAAGTTGAAAACAAAATACATTTAACATGATTGTGGAAGTAAGGATAATGAATGTCGTTGGAAATGTACTGTCAACATCATTGCGAAAGAGAAGCCAACATGGTCATCACTAAAATCCAACATGTAAATAAATATGTATTTCTTGAAGAACATACCTGTGTTATTAAAGTTAATTCATACATGTAAATGTTTGACTACTTTCTGCAGAACATGCACGTTATTTAAAGTTCAAGCATTATAAATATTTGACTTCAGAATATTTGTGTATTATAAAAACTCATATACTCTAGCATATGATAATTCTCTGTAGAACATGCTTGTGCGAACCCTCTGAAGCCACAAAATGGAGAGGTGGACTGTGTGGAGACATCCAGGGGTCTGAAATGCAGCCTGTATTGTCACCCAGGCTATGGCTTTGCTCACCCTCCTCCCAGGGTCTACTACTGTCACTTTGACACTGGTCAGTGGACTCCTGCTGATAGGTACCCATTTCCTGACTGCTCTGGTAAGCATTAGTCTAGTTCATGTCTGCTCGGGTAAACATTCGACTGGTTCCTGTGTCCTTACTGTCTAGGCTAACAATTATACTGGTATTTGGCTCTCAGTTGCACAGTTATAGATTCTGCTGACTTATTTATCTGAGTACTCAGGGCAAAGTTACACTTGTGCTGATTTTGTGACTGCTCAGCAAGCATTATACTGGGTTTGGTTCTCATAATCTCAGGTTAACAATACACTGTTTCTTGTTTTCTGATAAGTCATATAGAACATTGGACTGCTTCCAGTATGTTGATTAATCAGGCAGAGTTTTCATTTGTTCACCTTTGTTTACTAATTAGAAAAACATTCAGATTTTCTTGCTGCGGCACATTAAAAAACTGCCTCATTCCTATTTATAGATTAAATTTTCCCATTGCTCAAACTTTGTGGACTCAGTATTTTTATTAACCCCAGCCCATAAAGGCTGGGGTTATAGTCGTCCCCTGCGCCGTCCAGGTGGCGGCAGGCATAAAGCTTGTGGGTGTTCCACAGCCTAAGCCCCTGCACGGATTTTCACCAAATTTTCAGGGGATGTTTACCCCAAGAGAATCTAGAGCTGATTAGGTTTTGGGGGGTATCTGGTAACAACTGTTGCCATGGCAACACTTTTAAGATTTTTGGGTCCTTAACTTTGTGGGTGTTCCAGATTAAACCCCTGCACGGATTTTCACCAAATTTTCAGGGGATGTTTACCCCAAGAGAATCTAGAGCTGATTAGGTTTTGGGGGGTATCCGGTAACAACTGTTGCCATGGCAACACTTTTAAGATTTTTGGGTCCTTAACTTTGTGGGTGTTCCAGATTAAACCCCTGCACGGATTTTCACCAAATGTTTAGGGTATATTTACCCCAAGAGGATCTAGAACTGATTAGGTTTTGGGGGGTATCTGGTAACAACTGTTGCCATGGCAGCACTTTTAAAATTGTAGGGTCTTAAAGTTTGTTCTAAAATCTTTAATGTCTTCTGTAACCTAAAATATTGCAGCTAGCTTCATCAAATTTGCACAAAATGCAAATGGATAGGAAAGCTTGCCTGAGAGTAATTGTGTCCTTGTTTTGGAAACAAAATGGCCACCATATCAATCTTTAATGGCAAATAGGAGGATCATCATATCCAAAAGGCCTTATACCTCCCTGATGATTGTTTCTTTGGCTTCAAAATATGAAAACTACTTGTAAGAAATCATGGCCTGTGAATCTTTTGTAGAACATCTGGTGGGTTCTCTATACTTCTTACAACAGAAGTTGTTCATAAGATTTTCCCAAATCTCAATGTTGGTGACCATTTAGCTGTACCTGTGGGCTGGGGTTCTTGCCTGCCAAGGCTGGCTATTTTAAATACAAGTAACAGCCAGGAGTTTATCTCGAAAAAAAATACTTTCACTACATAATATTCATGTATTGAATTAGCAGATGTAACTTAAAATTAATGTACCATTAAAATAAATTCGAAAAATTAGAGTACAGCAGATATACAACTATAGTCTTTGTTAACATTGTGGAGTATCATCCTAGACATTCTATTTCATTGTAATATATTTACTCTGTCAGATATATGTCTGACATATATAACTTTCTCAGATATTTTATGATCAGGGGCTGTATGCACAAAGTTGCGCAACAAATTAGCTTAACCTTTTCAGAAAAGTGGCTTAGCTAATCTTTGGATTAAATCAATACTCAAAAAGTTAAGCTAATTTTTGGATGAAGAGGTTAAGCTATATGTAATCCAAAAGTTAATCCATTCTATTTGGTGGATTAAAGTTAATCCAAAAGGTAAACCAAAAAGCTTAACTTCTTTGTGAATACTAACCTTAATCCTAATTTAATTTTTGAATTAACTTTAGCTAATTTTTACTTATTGTTCCCTAATCCACTTTGTTAATACAGCCACAGAAGTCAAACACCAAATTCTGTTTGTGCATCTTGCTCAACTAAAAGTTGTGTGTCTTTGCAGTGTCACGTGTGTCCAACAATGTCATCAAGACCATGGAGATGCGGTTCAAATCAGTGAAGACCTGTGAGGACCGACTGATGCTCAATCAGATTGAGACTATGATCCAGAAGGATGTCACCAAGAGGGTGAGTCATCAATTCACCTTACAATTTTTAAATTATTACTGAATCTCAAGGAGTTACACAGTTGTAAAGAACTCAAGAATTCAGTTAGTAGCATGTGGACTCGGGAGCAAATTTGTGAATTTCTATAATGATACTTTGTATAAAGTAAATTTGCACTATGTATTTGATATATACACAATGTGTTTTAGGTACACAAGTACTGTGAGGAAGACATCCTCTGTTCTGTCGAGAATTTCTCCACTGATTGTGTGCCTGATGATTTTGGTCAGTATTACACACTTCACTTGATGAACTTATATACCAGTGCCTACTTTTGCTGATTTGGGTTTAAGTTTATTTGGGTTTTAACATCGCAGTCAAAACTATATAGGTCATATCACAACAAGTAGTTTTATGGGCAGAGGAAACCAGAACATACAGTTGGT
This sequence comes from Sabellastarte sp. h YS-2021, assembly GCA_964017235.1. Classification (NCBI taxonomy): domain Eukaryota; kingdom Metazoa; phylum Annelida; class Polychaeta; order Sabellida; family Sabellidae; genus Sabellastarte; species Sabellastarte sp. h YS-2021. The sequence continues at coordinate 153,685,231 of OZ024929.1, read as the reverse complement.
CAAAGTTCTGTACTGTAAATTGCTGATCATCGGTAAGCGAATACCAACTTTCCCACATAAGATCCAGGGTTTGAACCATCGACTTCAGAGGTGGGAGGCGAGTGTGTTACCACTGCCCAACCATGGCCTCTGCCAATATTGGTAAATCTGACTTGCTTAAGCATAATAAAATAATAACAAGTAAAACTGCCACATGGGTTATATTATCTCTGTAATTGTAGAATTACATGTAGGGGCACCTTTACAATTTTCCAAAAAAGTTTTTAATGAAAAGTTTGAAATCTAAAAGTCCTTCCAGTAGACTTTAGTTCAGAAAGATTCTTATTAAACTGAAGTTCAGGTTAATTCCTCTAAGGAATTTGACCCTGTTATCTAGAATGGCTGATTAAGTAAAAGAATTTTTCTTGTCCAATGAGATGAGGATCAGCAGGGTTAAACTGTACACATATAAAGTTTAAGTTTAAAAGTTATGAAAGAATACCTGTGTGCTTATTTCTCCCATCTGCACTGGACTTAAAGTACACAATACTTTATTGTATTTCCACCATATTCCTTCCAATACAGTTGTGGACAACAGTATACAGATGATCCTCACCAATCGTATTGATGACACAAGGGGGATTCGCCGTAAACGTGGGGCATCTGACTGGGATTATCCAGAGTACAGAGCAAGAAGTGAGAAGGAAAGACAAGCTTTTGATTTGTCTGAGTATTATGACTACAGCTATCCTGAAGAACCCTCCAATAAACATACTATTTTGGTCAACTTTGATATCGCTGGTAAGTTCTGCACACACCACAATAGCAGAAGCAAGAAATGACAAGCCTTCAGTGGGTATTCATGCCTCAATAGTATACTCCAAAACTTTCAAACATGCTTTGATATCACAGGTTCGGAATGTGAACTCCATAAAAAGGTAACAGAAATTGGCTCTAGAATAGGACAGCAAAGTGGATGATCTAAAGATCTTCTCCACCATAAATCTGAAAGTGTTTGGTATGATAATATAATTGAAACATTTATAAAAGCTTCTTTGAAAGTTTTTATCTGCCACTGTGGCCTAATGGGTAAAACACTCACCTAGGAACACAGAGGATGTGGGTTCAATCCCATGTACAGGCATATACATAGTGGCTCGGATGACCACTTAAATGGCGGTCTTCTGTCATTTGGTCCTATCTCCAGTGGGAGGTTAAAGTACCTCAAGGACGTTGATAAATGGTCATCCTTGAGCCTCTGTCCTTCAGTTAGCGGAATGTCAGTAATTTGAGAATTAGACTGTACAGTCAGATGGGTCATGTAGCATTTTGAGTCCTGAAGTACATGGAGATATTGCGCTGAGTATAAATACAAATACAAGAAGAATAAAGTGCTGAATTGATTTAATCATTCCCTGAAGGCACTAGTGTTTGAAAAAGGCAGTTTCGATTATCAGGCCAAAATCTGCTGACTTATCATACATAACAGACATATCTACAATATATATATACAGCAGAACCTTGATTACCCGGCCCTCTATCGTCCGAATCAGTGGATTAACCAATCCAAAACCATGTCTCCCTACATAGATGTATAATGTACAGTCTAGCATGAGCAATAATAAAGGATTTTACACATTCTTAGAAGCCAATAATTCCAGTACTTTATGAAACGTACCAATCACAGAAACACCTAACTTTTTTTATCTTTAATGCCATTGTTTCAATTGGGGAGGGATCAAGTCATTTACAAGACTCCACTACACAACTTCTTTGATAATGCGCCATCACTGATTGCGTGTTCGATTGGGTTTTGCAATTCATGATCCCCCAGAGTAGGTCCAAAGACTGACATGTATACAAAAGAAAAACATCAACAATGCATTGCCAACCAAACTTATCACTGAAGATGTGTTCGATAGAAGTTTTTGAATTAATAATCTCCTGCAGGTTTTCAATGGACACAATGTATGACAATGTTTATCTAAAAATGATGCGTGTACTAAACGGACACACTTCAAGTCCGCATAATATTTTAACCAAAATGACAATATCCATAGAAACAAAGCAGATAATCTCTGTTAGATGGTCTGTTATATTGCACTACACAAATATATTAAACTGCTTCATCATTGGCCACCCCACATACATATTTAGTGCCTAAAATGATCTTTCTTCAATTATTGCCCACTTGGTAACCGTATAGACATTGAATTTTGACTAATTTTGTGTATCCAACCCCCTCGTATATCTGATCCGATTCTATGTCCCCCAATGTGTTTGGATGATTGAGGTTGTACTGTGTATGTATGTATGTATATATTATATCAGAAAAACAAATGTAGTGATTTTCGAGAAGGGAATTGTGGAATAGTGTTTCCAGTCACTACCATAAATAAAGCAATAAACTTTATTTATTGAGTGTAAACCTGTAAAGTCAGTAATGACCAATCACAATAAATGCAGCATGGAAACGTGGTTACAAACATCACACAAAGATAATCAAAGCTGTGAAACAGATAGGTTATTAAGTTTTTATTTAAATAGTTTGTCAGTATTATAGTTGACATATCCACCAGAGTCCGCTTTGGTAGTGTTATGATCTTTTGACCTATTTTACATAACAATATTTATATCCAAGAAGAATCTCCATGATAGTTATGTGTGGTGATTTCAAGGAGGGGATTTCTGCGATACTTTTTCAAAAATTGTTTTCAGGCAAGAAACTCTTAGTTAATGATAGTAAGGAGGAAACAGAGAACGAGAGCCACTTGGTGGATACTGTAGAGGAAGTATCGGAGAAGGTCAAGGCTGACCTGAGTGGAGGTGAGCTGATGACCTTGCTTGAAGAGCATGACCTTGACTTTGACGGGATGACGTATGAGGAGAGGGAGCCAGTGTTCACATGTCCACTGGGTAGTGTATTGCAGAATAACATGACCTGTGGTGAGTTCAGACAGAACAATTTTACTTAACCTACATGTCATGTATAATTGTATCCCTGGACAAAGGTTGGGGATACTTAGGTCTTAGCATGGCCACGCTGCTGCCTCCACAGAGATTTCCTTTCAGACACGATAACTTAAAAAATATTTTCGGTACACCTTTAAATTTGATATATGGGTATATATGAGAAGGAAATCTTGGCCTATTGTTTTGTGGCCCTGGCTTTCCACTTGAAGACCAACGGCAGCCTTCTGAAGATAAAAATTAGGATATTTCTTCACATTTGGGCATAGTACTCACACATAGAAGTTCAGATCATCCTGTGGCTGATACACGTAACAGAAAAATATGTCCCCTATAAGCAAGCAGAAATTTCACCTTGAGTCTTTCTTCAAGGTCATAGCTGGCCTTCAAACATCAGCCTTCAAACATTTTTCCTGACCTTTTTAAGACCTTTCAAATTTGGTATGTAGAAAGTTATGGGTAAAGCTTCAAAACATATGGTTTTGGGACTTCGGCCTTCCACTAGAAAATCAATATCGGCCCTCTAGTAGATCAAATTTTGGATATTTCTGCACATTTTGGCCAAGTACTCGCATACAGAAGAACAAATCATCCTGTAACTGTTGTAGATAGTATATTTTTATGTCCTGTATATGTATGCACTTGTTTTATTGACTAGGCCTTCCACTAGATGACCAATGGTGGCCTTTTAAAAGGTCAAATTGTGGGTATTTCTGCACATTTTGGCCTAGTACTCACATAATGAAGAACAAATCATCTTATGGCTGATATATATCATGCATATATGTGTCCCCTATGAGCATGCAGTTCCTTTGTGGGCTTTGCCTTTCGTGTAAGACCAATTGTGGTCTTCTGAAAACCCAATTTCGGGTATTTCATACCATTTTGGCTGAGTACTCACATACAGAATAACAAATCATCTGATAAGTGATGTATATAATACATATACGTCCCTTGTCTGCATACACTTGCTTTGTGGCCTTGCCCTGCCATCAAAAGACCATTGGCGGCCTTCTAAAGGTCAAATTTGACGTTTTTTTCACAATTTGGCTTTTCAGATGCCATATCTTCAAAAAGATTTTACTTAGACCTTGATATGTGGGTGTGTATTGGTAATGCCTCGTAGCCTGTTACTTTGTGGTCTTTGTCTTCCACTGCAAGACCAATAGTGGCTTTCTGACACAAATCAAAAATGTTGATTATCTCGAAAACCGTAAGAGATAGAGCTATTTTGAGCAAATATTTTGGACACTTTGGGTACTATAGATGCTGGATATAATGCTCCTGAAAAATTTTTAATTTTCCTAATTCTGGCTGCCATCCTGAATTTTGGTCAAAATCAAAAATGTCAGTTTAGACTACAGCATGGTTTGTAATCCAGTGCATGTTTTAATCACAACCAACAGGAAGTAATAAATTCTAGCTTTAACCAGTCAGGTTTACTGATACATACATTGAGTTTTGTAACCTAAAAGTTAATTTGTGCCAATAAAGGGAATAGGGAAGGTATTTACCAAAGTGAAAAACAAAAGACAGCACATGAAGATTAATAATATAATACTCGTGCTGCGCACTGGTATAATATTTTTATCTTCATTTGTGATATATTTTTTCTGTATTAGTCATTCAGGAAGTTTTACTGTTATACTAAACTTCAACTGATTTTGGCTCATATTTCACACACCTATTTTGTGAATATAGAACCTGATTTTATTTATATACTGTATTGTTACCTTGAAAATAACTCTAGTTAACTGGGATATTTTCATGTTTTTCTAAATGTAAGATAGGCCAGTGTTAAAGCGTATTTGTATCAAAAGAAACCCATGATGATTTAAACGTATAGATACTGTTTATATTCAATTATTTCAGGTTATTCCCACCAATGTGTCTGATGTTTCCCAGTTGTGTTAACCTATTTACTATTCTATTTACTTAATGATATTTCTAGTTAAGTGTCCTATTGGCACATTCTTCAATGTGATGTCGGAGTCGTGTGACGACTGTGTGGTGGGTACCTATCAGCCCCAGGAAGGCAGTCAGACCTGTTTGTGGTGCCCTGCCAAAACCTCCACAGCCAAGAACAACTCTAAGTTTGTGGAGGAGTGTAAAGGTGACAAGCCTAGTTTTATTCCTGATTACTAAAGATGACAAATGGTGTAATTATTCATAATATTGTAAAGGAATGAAAAAGTGAGAATTGATGCCTTGTTCATAACTAGCTTAGAAGCCACTAGATCCTGTAGAGGGAACCAGTATATGTGAGGATAAGATTGGCTTTGGGTTAATATTTAATTTAATTGGAGTGAAAAAGTGTTAATTATTTTTGACTATGACTGACCTAAAAAGTCTGGAGTCTGGAGTGTACTTTATACTCATGTTCCATTTGTAGACCTCAGTTGCAAGTGGACATGATTCACCTCTCGCAACAAGTCGTTGAGAATTTTGATGGGGGAGGGTGTACAGGGAGGGTCACCCACCTGATACTTGAGATGGATTGTTATCATTTTGCCTCTTGTGAGAGACATTATTCTTATAATAATGCAATGTTAATAATAATGCAGTTTTTGTAACAACTTAGAATATAGAGATCAACATAATTTCATCAATTTATATTCAGTGTGGCTCTTGACCAACAAATAGCAAAAAATTAGGCCATTTTAAGGTGACCGGAAGAGAAGTCTAAAAGTTTAGTTGTTTGACCTATGCAGACTTCCTATGAACTGTGTATGGCTTATCATTTGACCAATCCGTCCATTTGACCTTGGGATGCGAGCCTGTCGATAATGTGGGTCAACAACTATTGAGTTAGAATGTAAAACCAAAATACTGGTTGCAAGTTAAAGCTGAGGGTTGCTGCTCATGAGGTGATTTTCTATATGTAATGATTATGCAGAGGTAACAATTATAGTTACATACTTGTGGTGTAACACTTTGGATAACTTTGAAATGTTCATATATCTGGATAAATTCACAGTCCTTGAAACTTATCTAACTGGCTTCCATCCTAAGTAAATCTGTAACAATTCAGAGAGGATGTCCATATTTGTGTGAAATGTTGCATATTTCCTGAGTTTATGAGTATTTGATATACATATCTGTAAACATTTGAAAGCTGGTGTGTTTAATCTCTGGGGACTAGAAAGATACTTCTGCTAGCCAAGAATTTTAGATAGAAGTGTAAATTTCACAAGAATATTCATGTGAGGGCTAGATGCACATTTCTTACTGAAAGGAAATTCTTGTTTACATACTCCAATTAAAAATGGTTTGACTATAAATGTTTGCTTTCTGTCTTTCAGGACAGTGCTTGCCAGGCAGTATGTCATCGGATGGTCTAGATATCTGTGAGACTTGTCTCATTGGGTTCTATCAGAATGACTATGCCTCCACTTCCTGTGAGCAATGTCCTGACGGAACCACCACATGGAGGCGGGGCACCAGGACAAAAGACCAGTGTGGAGGTATGGTGATATCTCTTAATAATTGTACATATATATGTACTGTGATAGTTTTGAAGACTTTGAAAGCTCTGGAAAGGTACTTAGAAACTGGGGTTTTATCAGTTATTAGAAACTATTGATAATTTAACTGGAGTAGCTCCACTGTTACCCAACCTTGTATTGTTCCAATATTCAATGTCATAAACTCATTTCTACTCCCCCAAATTTATATTTGTTGTTTGAAAATAGTTCATGGTGAATCATGGGTTGCAGATCAGTTTTGGGTGGTCAGATTTGATCTTTGACCCTGCACCAAGGTCATTAGAAGAAAGGAAAAACTACAAAGTAAAATAAGTTGAGAGATATTACCCATAAGTAGTTTTAAAGGTTTGTCCCTGTGGTTTGGAATTGATGTTGGGAATCAGGTCCTAGTTAATACTTGTGATTTTATCTTTGTAAATATTATTATTGTACCTTGTCTATAATAATTTTGTGTTTGATCAAACTTATATTTGCTTTCGCTGCATACAAGAGTACTTGAGGCTTATCACACAACAGGTCATTCAAACACTGGAAGTTAGATACACTTTTTCCTTCCAGTCTTGTGTTCAGAAGGCCAGGTCTCTAAGACTGGTCTGGAGCCATGCTTCCCATGTCCCCGTGGTTACTTTCAACCAGATCGTGGCAAGTCCTCCTGCTACCTGTGTCCTGGCCGTGTAAAAACCAGGAACCCTGGGTCCACCCGGATCACTGAGTGTGAAGGCATCACCGACCTCTCCATACGCAAGTTCAACAGCATCCCTACCTCAGAACTGGTCATCAATGACTGTTTCAAGGACCCCTGCCAAAACGAGGCGGAGTGTGTGACCCTCACTGTGGGCCACATTTGCAGGTGTCAGCCAGGTTGGACAGGTGAGAATGTATACATATAGCTGGGCATTTTGAAGTATATGTTAAGGTCCCATGCAAGAATAGGGTTGACTGTATGATAATCACAGTGTGCAATATAGATAGGTATAAACTAGGATGGGCAGCTGAGAATGTGTATTGGGAATATGGTGTGAATTGGTATCAACCAGGATGGACAGGTGGGAATGTTTAAAGCTTGCTAATAAAAGCCAAGCAACTGGTTACAACTTAGTCACCATGTCACTGGACAACAAGTTTATATACAACCACTTGTGTGGCAATATATTACATTTGTGTAGCACACACTTTAGCATCTAACTATAGGACATATTTGTGTGTTTGCACATTTCATTGTATCACTATATGACAGTTTTATATACAACCAGTTCAGTATATCACTGCAGATGTTAGCATGTCACTGCAGACCATGTTTGTGTACACATTATTTTTGAGCATGTCACTGCATCACAAGTTTATGTACAATCGGTTCAGCATCTGACCATATCACACATTATGTATAACCTATTGTGTGTCACATAGTGCAGTATATCAATGACATATCTATGTACAACCAATTGAACACCTCACTGTATCGCATGTTTGTGTATTACATAGTTGAGCATGTGACTCTGTTACATTTTTATTGGCACCTAGTTCAACATGTTATCATGTCCATGTTTTTTGTACAGGTCAGCAGTGTGAGATTGAGATAGATGAGTGTGCCTCTCACCCGTGTCTGAATAATGCCACCTGCACAGACTTCCTGAATCGCTACAACTGCTCTTGTCCCAGCGGATTCTCAGGTATTCTTTTCATGATCTAATCTTAACAGACTTGTGCCAGTCAAATACTGCCCAAGCACAACCTCAGATGCATAAAATAAGAGCTTTGTTCCAATATCTTGTACCAGTTGGACAAGCATAGACCACTATAGCTTTGGAGAAGTTGAGAGAGTAACTGGGAGAAGCCATAGTCTGAAAACAGGTTGGAAGTATCCTCCGGAAGCAACTCATACCAGTGACACCTTACAGCACATTAGTAGAGTTCACAACAACTACAATTAGTTCATACACTTTCACCACACTCTTCAGTTGAGGTTCAAGCCTGTACCACACCGTCCAGCTAGCTGTAGGCTATAGTTGTAGTGTGTAAACTGGCACCTTTAGAGTATTTATCTTTAACATTTAACTGCTTATTGAGTCACTTATACCATGTGTTGATGAAAATGTTCACAGATGGATTGTGAGGGTATCGTATTTGTGTATCTATTTGTTAATATGGTATGTAGTGGTGTGTTAAAAAATAATTATGTTTTGATTTTAATATTTTTTGTTACAAAAATAAATTTAATGTAAACATTTTGTATTCTGTTTTAAATGTTACAGTGCTTTATCATATAGCTAAGCCTCATATTTCAAGGCTGTGGTTCATTATCTTGTGTGTGATCCTTTAGGGAACCAGTGTGAAGTGAATCTGGATGACTGTATGGAGAATTCCTGCTACAACAATGCCACCTGTGTGGATGGGGTGGAGGGCTTTAGCTGTTTGTGTGCCACTGGCTTCTCAGGTTTGTGTTTTTCTGATAACTCTTATATCAACTCCTGTTAAAACCTCACCTGTGTTAACCAATAAAAACTCACGATTATCCTCTGCCTGGCAGTGTAATGTGAACGTTGAATTTGTTCCTATGTAATTAGAACAGTAAAGTAACATATTGTCTCCACATATTCAGGTAAAATTTGACAGCTGACAAACAATCCCTCTACACATGAACCAGTAAAGCCACATTTTTCCTCAAATTTCAAGCTGGAAATGTGACACTTGATGTAGCAGTGGCCCTTAGTAATTCTTGCTGTTTTATCTTATTCTGACCAAATTTTTATAGTGCTAAATCTCCACTGAAAAAGCAAACCCCAAATGGCAACAAACTAGTAGTAATTATGTCCACCCCACTTGGTTTCCAGACATTTTAGGCAACAGTTCTTATCCTATCTTTACCAAATTTGGCATGCAGGTTTATTGGGTTAATAGCTTGTATGGGATTGCTTTTGGCAATTTTTAAAAAATTTTCCCCTCCCCAAAAATGGCGGCCATTTGGAATTTTCGAATTTTTGCCCAAAATGGCAAAACACAAGTTGTCTTCTATCTCCTTAACCGTGTGAGGTAGAGCAATTTCGTCGAAATTTTCAACCCACAGGGTATCTGACAAATGTACTCTTGGCAATTTTCAAAAAATTTTCCCCTCCCCAAAAATGGCGGCCATTTTGAATTTTCAAATTTTTGCCAAAAATGGCAAAACACAAATTTGCTTCTATCTCCTTAACCGTGCGAGATAGAGCGATTTCGCCGAAATTTTTGACCCATAGGGTATCTAAGGAATGTAATCTTTGCAATTTTCAAAAAAATTTCCCCTCCCCAAAAATGGCGGCCAATTTGAATTTTCGAATTTTTGCCAAAAATGGCAAAACACGAATTTGCTTCTATCTCCTTAACCGTGTGACACAGAGCGATTTCGTCAAAATTTTCGACCCACAGGGTATCCGAGCAATGTACTCTTGGCAATTTCAAAAAATTTTCCCCTCCCCAAAAATGGCGGCCATTTGGAATTTTCGAATTTTTGCCCAAAATGGCAAAACACAAGTTGTCTTCTATCTCCTTAACCGTGTGAGGTAGAGCAATTTCGTCGAAATTTTCAACCCACAGGGTATCTGACAAATGTACTCTTGGCAATTTTCAAAAAATTTTCCCCTCCCCAAAAATGGCGGCCATTTTGAATTTTCAAATTTTTGCCAAAAATGGCAAAACACAAATTTGCTTCTATCTCCTTAACCGTGCGAGATAGAGCGATTTCGCCGAAATTTTTGACCCACAGGGTATCTAAGGAATGTAATCTTTGCAATTTTCAAAAAAATTTCCCCTCCCCAAAAATGGCGGCCAATTTGAATTTTCGAATTTTTGCCAAAAATGGCAAAACACGAATTTGCTTCTATCTCCTTAACCGTGTGACACAGAGCGATTTCGTCAAAATTTTCGACCCACAGGGTATCCGAGCAATGTACTCTTGGCAATTTCAAAAAATTTTCCCCTCCCCAAAAATGGCAGCCATTTTGAATTTTCGAATTTTTGCCAAAAATGGCAAAACACAAAATTGCTTCTATCTCCTTAACCGTGCGAGATAGAGCGATTTCGTCTAAATTATCAAGCAACAGGGTATCTGACCAATGTACTCTTGGCAATTTTCAAAAAATTTTCCCCTCCCCAAAAATGGCGGCCTTTTTGAATTTTCGAATTTTTCCCAAAAATGGCAAAACACAATTTTATTACGCTACAATAGCTTACCATGTGGGACTTAATGCTGTTCTCGGGTTGCCACACCCGGGGCCAACGTCTTAGAAAAAAAGACAGTTCTTGTTAGCCACCGGATACACTGCTAGTTGTCGTCACGTGATAACCTCTGACCTCTCGCCCTACTTTCTCGTTGGCCACGCGAATTAACAATGCTTTATTTGCAAGGAATATTATTTCATTTTTACAAGGATATACTTGTCGTTGGATCTGGAAACTACATCAGTTTCTTTATTTTATTACATAGAATCACAAGTGGATGTCTTTTCATAGTTCAGATAAGTATCTTTACTATATTTTACAACTGAAGTCCACTTCCGGGTTCTTGTTGTAAACCATCAGCGACTCGTTTATGGGGCTCTAATACAGGATATATATATATGCCTGTCAGTAAAATAAAATAAAATATTTAACCCCTACCTGCTTCATTATTGGACCTTTTTTAGGGTTTAAATATATATAAATGTAACACAAACGAGTCCTGGTCGAGTGAAATCATCGGAAACAACTTCCGTTTTTATTGTCGAGACAGCAATTTCTCGTAATGCACGTCTCGTGTAGGTAGTTTATATACAGGAATATATGCCTGTTAAAATCAAATAAAATAAATTTTGGAAGGGTTTACCCCCGTTCTTCTATTCTATTGGTCCATTTTAAGGGTTAAAATATGATATAAAGCACGAAACTAACGGGGGAATCCTCGGGGAAACCCCTGTGATGACATCACGTCTAGACTACATGTGCTGAGAGACGCGTGTTTCTTACAGTAGCGTTTCTCAATAAAATTAAATTAAATATTTTACCCCTTCTTTCCTGTATTATTGTCCATTTAAAATGTTAATACTTAAATAAACAGGAATAGAATCATCTAGACTATACGTGTTTCTTCAAACTAAGGTAACCTTGGTTTCCCATTATTTTAATCATATTTTAAGTCATCCAGTTTCATAATATTACAAATATTGTACTTGCCTTTTAGATTCTATGTTATTTAATCAAATTCTGTATAATTTCTGCTTTCCTTATCTCACAACTAGCCCTACCTGCAGTGAGGCGGGTGGGGCAGGTGACCTTGTGTCACTGTTGATTTACCTACGTAAATCCAGTTGTGTAGTTCCTTCCAAGAAGGAAAGGCAAAGCTTACATGGAAGCTTTAAGGAAAGCTTACATAAAAAATTTATAATATCCAACTTCTTTCTCCAGGGTTGATCAGATCCCTGCTTAAATCTGAAGCAGATAACATCTTAGTTCATCCGAGTTTTTAATGCACCCGAGAATCGGATGCATTATTGCCAAGTTCGACCCATCCGACTATGATGGATACTCGGATTTTCATTGCATCTAGACCTGATGCTCAGATACCAGATCCGAGGTTACACTAAGTTCAATGCTCGGATGATCTAATCCTAAATCCGATGCTCGGATGATTGTATCTAGATCTATCCTCGGATGATCAGATCTTAATTCTGATGTTCAGATGATGGTTCCAGATCATAACTCTGAACAATCCTAACACACACTTGGACTAATACTTCACCAGCCTGGCAGTAAATATCCCTTACTGGAGGCTTGGGTCCAAGTCCTCAAGCCCAAGAGGGCTTCTAAACGAGGTCCTTCATTCAGTCCTGACTCTGTATTTTTAGGGAAGTAGGTTGCCTGACTTCACCCTAACCATTTTGGAGGACATTGAAACTTAGGCAGTTTTTTTAACCTCCCTGCCCCCAGGGAATTTATGCTTAGATCCCCCACAGTCTGGACTCTGAATGATGTACTAGGCCAACAGGAAGTTGGTCTGTTATTTTCCCTTAAAATGGAACAACCCTGTTTTTAAACACAAGTTTTCAAATCTGTATCTCCCTAGGGGCCTCCTTGGGTAAGCCCCTCCTCCCCTTCTGGTCAGCAAGAGTTGAGCTTTAGGCTGCTCTCCACTAGGTTTTTCTCAATACAACCTGCTTATGGATATATGTTAAGACAGTAGCAAGGCTACCTCCAGACAGGTCAAACTCAATTTCATGGTGCATATAAGTAGTCAGAAGGGGTATGGTGAATTCAGGTGAGATACTGGTTCTTTAGATCTTAAAGTTCCCCATTCACAACTACTTTAGGAGGGACAGGAGTCCCTCATCAAGGCACCTGTAATAACACTTAGGGTTTAGGCCCTATTAATCAACCCTTTCCAATTCCCCACATCTAGAGGCTCCTACAGGAACCACCCCAATGGGGGTCATTCCATCCCTAGCAGTATCCATCGTTTTCCCCAGGTAGGGGGAAATCGAGTAGCCGAGGCTCCAAGGTCTTTTCGACCCACTCCAGGGGACGAGGGCATAAAAACCCTTCCCCCCAATGACTCCTCCAGCCTCACTCAGTCCACCAGTAGGAGTTCGCCTCCGTTCTTTCAGATAAGACTGGGAAACAAATCCTGTCATTCTTTTCAATTCCAAGTCCAGTCAGACTCCTGACCCGGTCAGAATACAAGTCTCTTCTGTCAAAGAACGCAATAGAAAGGGTGGAAAATGTAAAATCTCTCGGGTTTTACAGTCGCCTGTTCCTAGTACCAAGCCTCACCTAAGGTGGAGGCCAGTCATAGACCTAAACAGGCTCAACACTTTTCTACACGTAGAAAAGTTCAAAATGGAAACTCCAGAGTCCATCAGGACCTCCCTGATTCCAGGGGAGTGGGTATCGTCGATAGATCTGTCGGACACTTACCTACACATCCCCATCCATCCAAACTCAAGGAAATACCTAAGGTTTTGCTACAGGTCACAGGTGTTCCAATTCACCTCCCTCCCATTCGGACTAGCCACAGCCCCCCAGGTCTTTACAATGATCGTAAAGGAAGTGAAACTAATGGCCCTCTCAAGAGGACTCAGAATTCACCAATACCTGGACGACTGGCTGATCAGGTCCCAGTCTCAGGAGGAAGCCCAAGTGAACACACAGGCAGTGGTAGACCTAACTCAGTCCTTGGGGTGGATAATAAATCAGGAAAAATCAGAACTGAAACCTACTCAGGTGTTTTTCGTTCATGGGCTACGAATACCACCTAGATTCAGCCCTTGTAAAACCCACTCAAGAGAGATGGCTCAAACTTCAGGATTTGATCCTACGACTCAAGTCAAAACGTGTTTTGACTGCAAGATGTTTGATGTCTCTAATTGGGTTGCTAGCCTCAACGGAGAAAATGGTCCCGGACGGACGCCTCCACATGAGGCCCTTTCAGTTTCATCTCAAGGAGCACGGGAGATATCCTCAGTCGCTGGACAACCTCCTTCCTTGGACAGAAGCCATTGCAGCCCACCTAGATTGGTGGCAAAATCCCTCAAACGTGATGAAAGGTGCAGACCTTCATCCCAAAGACCACAGTATCCAACTCTTTACCGACGCCTCAAACGAAGGTTGGGGCGCTCACTTAGACCAAAATTCCACAAAGGGTCTGTGGTCAGATCGGGAAAAAAGGTTACACATGAATGTCCTAGAATTGAAAGCGGTCTCCCTGGCCCTTCGAGACTTCAAGGACCAGTGCCAGAATCAAACAGTGTTAGTTGCGACGGACAACTCAACAGTGGTAGCCTACATCAACAAACAAGGAGGAACACACTCAGCAGAGATGTGCGCTGTCCTGTGGAAGATCATGACCTGGTGCCATCACTACCTCATAACATTGAAAGCCAGGCACGTTCTAGGGTGCCTAAATGTGATGGCCGACCTACTGTCCAGGTCCAACCAAGTGCAGTCAACAGAATGGTCTCTGCACCCACAGGTGTTCAAACAGATCTGCCAGAAGTGGTTCACACCTCATGTAGACTTATTTGCCACTCACCTGAACCACAAGCTCCCACTGTACGTGTCTCCTATCCCAGACCCAAGGGCCTGGGACATAGATGCTCTAAACATAAACTGGACCAACCTCACGGCCTATGCGTACCCTCCTACGGCTCCTTCACAAGGTGATCCAAAAGATCAGGCAATGTTATTGCCTGATCATCGTAATAGCCCCAGGCTGGCCAGGGATGCCCTGGTTTTGGGACCTAGTGCAGCTCTCAACAGAGATCCCACTACAACTCCCAGTGTCAACGACCCTACTCAAACAGTCCCACAGGTATGTGTTCCACAACAACCCCCAGAATTGCTGCCCCTCAGCGGTCTTCAACAAGGACCATCTACAAGTCAAAGTGGGCCCTATTTGAAAAATGGTGCAGAGAAAATTCGGTGGATTTCTCCACTCCATCTGTGAAACAAATCTCAGATTTTTTCATGTACCTGTACCAAGACCTAAACAGGCGCCCCTCGACCTTTGATGGGTACAGGACTGCAATCGTTGACACTTTGGGCCCAACGGCCCAACATGTTGCACACAATGCAGACCTTCATAGGTTACTCTCCAGTTTTCACAGGGATCATCCCAAAAGTTCCAGAAATTTACCCAAGTGGAACCTTTTTGTTGTCCTCAAAGAGCTCACAAAAACACCATTTGAGCCCATGAAAGACACAGACCTCAAACATCTTACTCTAAAAACTGCTTTCTTGCTAGCTTTGGCCTCCGGCAAGCGCCGCAGCGAAATCCATGCCTGGGTCGCAAACAAAGTATCTAATCTAGGCCAATGGGAAAAGGTTGCCTTGTTCCCTTCTTCTGATTTCATAGCCAAAAACCAACTAGCAAGAGAAGGTTCTCAAAGTGTATCTCCGGTGACTATTCCTGCTTTGACTACCATTGTAGGTAGACAATTTAATGAAGACAGGACCCTGTGTCCGGTACGGGCCCTGAGGTATTATCTGGACCGAACCAAGACCTGAGAGGGTCTCGTTCCCTCCTTTTTATCTCCTTCAAGAAAGGACATACCTCAGACATCAGACCCGCTACTCTCTCTTCCTGGTTGAAACAAACCATCCTACTTTGTTACAAACAAGCAGACCAACAAACCTTGGACTTGGTCCAAGTTAAAGCTCATGACATCCGGGCCTTCGCGGCCTCTAAGGCCTTTTACGGTGGGGTATCGGTGGACCAAATCATGCAAGCCTGTCACTGGAAAGCTCACAACACATTTACAAATTTTTACCTAAAAGACCTTACTTGGTCAGACACCGACAACAATATGTATCTGGGACCCGTAGTGGCGGCACAACAAGTCCTAGATCCTTCCCCTCAGACCAGTTGTCCTCGGAAAGAAAAAGCGGGGGGGGGGGGGGCACATCCGCTACAACCAAGTCTTCAGGAGTCTCTCCCAGGATCTAGGTATTCCTTTACCTTCAAGATGTTACGGGTAAGGTCATTTTTGTTTTTCAGTTATCAAGTAATTTCTATTAAGGACTTATTTAGTTGTCATTAATCTCATATTCAGGTTGCAAAAATTTATGAGATGTCCAACCATGGGTTGGTCAGTCACTAGTGAAGGGCCCTCAGGGACCCTTAGACCTCGAAGTGAGCACTGCTGCACTTCCGTCCTACAATCAAACATCTAGACAGTTTCAGCACTGTCTCTCATTTTATTTAGGTTTTTGGCTCCTTACAGGCCCGGTCTTCGGGATCGGGGCACTGTAAATGGGACTCAGACTGGTATTTCTGGCACTATTCTATACATTTTAATTCAAAATCTTAGAAAAAATGACATATCTTCCAGTCTCAGCTGTAATCCCGCCACCGGGCGGTTGAATTCAGCATTAAGTCCCACATGGTAAGCTATTGTAGCGTAATAAAATTGAAAATTTTAATTACTTAAATTACTTAAATGTAGCTTTTATAAGAGTCCCACCCTGCCTCCCCGCTGTTTTAGAAAATTTCAACGAGAAAGTAGGGCGAGAGGTCAGAGGTTATCACGTGACGACAACTAGCAGTGTATCCGGTGGCTAACAAGAAGTGTCTTTTTTTCTAAGACGTTGGCCCCGGGTGTGGCAACCCGAGAACAGCATTAAGTCCCACATGGTAAGCTTGTAGCTTATAAAAGCTACATTTAAGTAATTAAAATTTTCAAAATTGCTTCTATCTCCTTAACCGTGTGAGATAGAGGGATTTCGTCAAAATTTTCGACCCACAGGGTATCTGAGCAATGTGCTCTTGGCAATTTTCAAAATATTTCCTCTTCCCACATATGGCGGCCATTTTGAATTTTCGAATTTTTGCCCAAAATGGCAAAACACAAAATTGCTTCTATCTCCTTAACCGTGCGAGATAGAGCGATTTCGTCGAAATTTTCGACCCTCAGGATATCTAAGAAATGTACTCTTGGCAATTTTCAAAAAATTTTCCCCTCCCCACATATGGCGGCCATTTTGAATTTTCGAATTTTTGCCCAACATGGAAAAACACAAATTTGACTTAACCGTGCAAAATAGAGTTATTTCGGTGAAATTTTCGACCCATAGGGTATCTAAGAAATGTACTCTTGGCAATTTTCAAAAAAATTTTCCTCTTCCCAAAAATGGCGGCCATTTTGAATTTTCAAATTTTTGCCAAAAATAGAAAAACAGAAATTTGCTTCTATCTTTTTAACCGTGCAAGATAGAGTGATTTCGTCAAAATTTTCGACCCAACCAATGCAAAAAGGCATGAAGCTGAAATAATTTACATGTACACTAATAAATATTAAGCATCATTGATATATTTTACAAATGAAACAGGGTCTTGTAAGACTACTGTACAATTTTGGCAAAAGGTTCATGGGGTGGACATTACACATGATAATGTGTGTTCTTCTATGCTATCCTGTTTCTATTCATATGTCGCAGCTACTATCAACAGGGCGTCCTATTTCTAGTTAAAATTAAAATTTCAGGGACAAGTGAAAATGTCAGCACCATAGAGATGTAGGATTACGAAAGAGTAGTGATCTCAACTGGTATACGAATATCCAGGTACCCGAGCATTGAATATCTACCCAAATCCGAAATCACATACCGAGTACCCCCATCTACGCACAAGTGCTGCAAATATCAGCCATGTTGGCCGACCAAGTGACGACATATCCCGACATCATAAATTTACCTCAAAGGGAAACCGTTCGGTTAAAATGTACAAAAATATTGTTTTCTCACCTTTATACAGCATCATAATATTATATTTGTCTTTTATTTTGGTTGTTTATGCAAAATCTTATGCAGGAACACTTTGAAAATCATCAGTATGTTAAAACAATTATCTAATTCTGACAGCATAAAATGTTGTATGTTGGCTATATAGTGTCGCGTGTTTCCTAAATAAATAAAATTACAATGTGTTCACACAGTATTTGATGCCTTTGCATCAACAAAATTGCCTTATCAACCTGAAAAACAATAAAGTTGCAATTCCGAAACTTAATTCGAGCTAACATTATTGTTTAACTGATAGGTCATGTGACTCCATTTTTATGGAATAAACTACCTTGTTTTGAATGTACAGAAGTCTTTTTATTAACATTTCTTCCATGTCCCGGTGATTGTCTTGATATACAGAATCTATTATTGTCCATCAGAACGAGTACCCGGGTACCCACCCGTTAAAATCATTACCCACCCAGTCCCACAAAAGTTGATATATTGACAACACTACCAAAGAGCCAATGGTGGAATTGAGACAAAACTTAAGTTTATGAAGGAGGCAATAGAGAATGAGGAATGAATCCCATTTGGCAACTCATTCCTTACTGTTGATGCATCAAAAGCAAAACTGTAACTAAATTGTTTTATTGAATTATGAATGGATGAACAAGACTGTAGACCCACAAAAATTTTACCATCATCAAGATACCTTATATTATATAGACCAATAAGCAGAAAGATTTGCATCAGATATTTAGGATAATCAGTTTAAAGAGACTTTTAAATAAGTGAGGCAGTTTTGAACACTAAAATACATTCAATAATCGATGATTGCAATTTTATCAGAACAGGATTGATTTTAATTTATATCTACTCGTATTAGATTCAAGTTTTTTATCCTCACTACTTTCGAGCTGGCAGTGTGAGAATAAGTTTGACTATTGTGAGAACAGTCTCTGTGGTTAGAGCACTTCTGTGGCTTGCAGTAAAATCCATTTCTTTCTATACTTTTAGGCTGGCAATGCGATATAAACATCAATGACTGCGAGAATAACCCTTGTGGTAACGGTACCTGTGTAGATGAAGTGGCCTCCTTTTCCTGCATCTGTCATTCAGGGTTCACAGGGGAGAACTGTGAGGTTGAGATAGATGAGTGCGAATCCTACCCCTGTTACCACAATGCCACATGTATAGACATAGTCAGTGGATATAGGTGAGTTTATGTATAACCATATAGATGCGCATACCAGACTGGCTAATGTTGCAGCATTCTGTGTGGATACAGATGAGTTCATTAGTAAATAATTACGAATTTATTGCTAGGACATTGTGTTATCATAATCCTACCAGTATAAATGTCATTAACAGATATGCATGAATACATTATTTAACACGTACCAGTGTGTTTGAATACTACTTTTGTAACCATAACACCACCTGTTTCACCTGTCATAAATGAATATTTGAGGATCAGTATATATTAATGATATAATTACGAACACACTAAATTTAAAAGCTTCAGACAAGATCACATACATGGATACAAACCATCATAACGAATACACAGAAGGTGATTATCAAGTACATTCCACTTTTACTTTTGTAGATGCCACTGTGTGCAGGGTTACACTGGCACCCTGTGTGAGACTGAGGTGAATGAGTGTGAGTCCAGTCCATGCTACAACAATGCCACCTGTCTCGATCTGCTGGATAGTTACTACTGCAGATGTCCTCCTTCTTACAGTGGCAAGAACTGTGAACATAGTAGGTCACATGTTAATGCAATTTTCTAAAAACAATGAGGAAAAAGGTCACAGTCCCCCCAACGTTCCCCAACACAGTAAAGACACACAGAGGGTACTCAGTTTATTAATAATAATATATGTGATTTCTTTAACATGTGTAAATACATTTATCACATCTAATTATATTTACATTTCCCATGAAGATAAATACAATCATAAATCCAGTTCATGAATACATAAATGGCACAACACAGTTCAACTTCAAACATACAGTTAACCGAGCCAGTCAGTCTGACCTTGAAGAAATGGAAAGTGAAGGTCAAAATTCTTGACCCTACAAAGGTCAAGTGAGTTAAGGTCACCATCACTGACCTATATAAAAAGTGAGACCAGAAATAGATAAGATAGAATTAGAGGTGACCTTGGCAAAGGTCAAAGGTCAAAACAGTAAAGTTAAGGTCAAACAAGGTCACACATAAACTAAAGTTGGAATTTGGAGGAAGTTAGAGTCAGACTGAAAGGCTCCAAAAACAACAGTGAAAAAAGTATTTCATGAATTCATAGGCAATATAATATTATTGAAAAACCCCAAACCCAAACCTAGCATTTATGAACATTATGATTTTTGAAGCATTTTTTGAAAAGCAATGGCGACTTCAGACAAACGAGTAGAGTCATTGTAAATGTACCTCCACACACAATCCGACGTCCAGGTGCCCTGGACCTTAATCTCCTGGATAGGGACATTAGCATTGAAAGCAAGGGAGGCACCTGAACGCCGGAAAGCATGGAAGGTGAAAAAATGAGGTGAAAGGTGCAATTTTTTATTAATCAAAGACAGAACCTTTCTAATTTTAGAATCAATCAAAACCTTCCAATCCCGAGAGTATTTATATTGAAAGAGTGGAGCATTGTGTGATGGATTATACAACTTAAACAGGGCCTTCAAGGCCATATAAGGACACAAAGCATTACCGACCAGACGAGGCAGAGTAATAACCTTGATGTGGTCTCTGGTCTGAATGGTCTTAGACCATTTCACCAAAATCTTTACCATATTTTTTTCGAAAAAAATGTCCCCCCCCCCCCCCCCCCAGCCATATGTCTAGTAAAGTCAAACGCCATGAAAGAGTGAGGGGCCAAATTTGAGAGCCTGAAAAACCCCAAAAAGGCCACTAAAAATACTGCTTTAAAAACTGCCCCCATGTATAAAAGGTCACATTGATGTACTATCTTCAAAAGCATATCCAGGGTAATTATATTATGGGTGGTGACACTCATTGGTCTGTTTAACTTCAAAGCCCTGATATAATACTTAACTTTCTTATGATCCAGCGCAGAGGGATTCAAACCCAGCACCACCAATTTGGCCCTAATAGCAGACAGATAATTCGATATCATGTTAACAGACACCTGGTTCACATGCAAACACTCCATAAAGGCCAGGATGCCATCGACATCCAGATTTTTTACATTCAGATTAAGATACACACAGAAACACATGAACGTTCTAAACATTGTGGTGTATGCTCGTGCAGTGGAAGGTCTGAAGGCCCCCTGAAGCCTGGAGGAAGCCTTTGTAGCCAAGTTCTTCAGCCTTCTGTTGCCTAAAAACAAAGTATAGTAACTGTAATTAGTATTATATTTCAGCATCAATATCAGCTGCTTCCAAAGTTACTTCAACCCAAGCAGCACCAGGGATTAAACTTTGCAATTCATTATTGTCACTAATACTGTTAGACCACCTGGACAGCAGGTCAGCTGCCCTGTTAACTTGCCCATTACATGCATATAAGTGACTTCAATGTCAAATGTGGCTGCCCACAGCCACACATTACGGGCACAGGCACCCAAGAAGGGGTCTCTTGCCTTGCCAGACTGAAGTACACAAACCACAGCTTGGTTATCACAGTGAACCAAGACACGTTTTCCAGCCCATTGGTGAGAGAAAACCTTGAGAGCTACCAAAATGTTTACCATCTCCAAGTGTGCAATATTCAAACCTTTATAACCATAAGGAATTTGGAGATGATAGACAATGTTTTGCCAAACTCCACCTAGACCCTGGAGACATGCGTCCAAATGAACTTGATGATCACATTTCTTGTGATCATATAGGGACACCCCATTATATAGGGGAAGAAATCTTTCAAACCATCTAAGATCCCTATGAAATTCCGGATCTAAGGTGATAGTGGCCTGACCATAACCAGTTCTTAGAGTGTTCAACATCCTATTTAAAAAGTATCGAGCTGGCTTCACACATTTGTGTATTTATAACAAACGATCCTAATAGAGATTGCAACTGACGCCTGGAGCATCTTTTTGTGTGTTTCCACTGTTTGACGGTGTCACAAATTTGACGCAATTTTTCAGCAGGTATAGCAATTGTACCTGTAATTGTGTTTATCTCGACCCCAAGGCAGGTAACTAAAGTAGCCGGTGGAACCAACTTCTTCTGACTAACAGTCAGACCCAGCTTTTGCAAAAGGTCATATAAAAGGTCATATGACGCCCTTGTGTCGGACGGAACGTCGAATCCAACGTAATCATCCACATAATTTATAACTTTATGGCCATAACGACGCATGATATGACGCACAGCGTCGCTGACGCGTTGAAAAATCTGGGAACCATGGCGACTTCCGAACGGAACGCGGGTGTCGACGTAGACGTGACGCCAGTGTAAACCTAAGAGGTCATAATCCAATGGATCCACCTTAATATGCCTGAACGCCCTGCTGATATCTATCTTATAAAGGTGAGCCCCTCTACCTAACACTTTCAACTGGTCAGTGATATGATCAACAGTGGGCAATACCAGGGCAAATTCAGTGCCCATATAAGATTCCTTATCTATGCCAGAGTTAACTGAGCCACCTAATGGCCAGCTGAGATCAAAAATAACTCGCCTATTGTCAGATCCAGGCTTATCCCTTGTCATAAAAGGAGAGATATGTCCATTATCACATGGATGGTGGTCAAAGGGACCTACAATAGCTTTGAACTGCATTTCCTCCTTTAAATAGGCTTCAATGTCCTGAGGATATTCAAGGGCAGATTTGTGATTCTCACCTTCCCAATATAAAGGGGAATTCCTGTAAAGTCAAGAGGAAAACCAAAGGTAAGAAACTCCAGTAGCTGTTGATGCCAATAATCGTGGAGCTGATCATACCATTCCTGTAGGTTAAGCTGGGAATCCACCTTGATTCTTGCCCCTAAATAATTGGGTTTTTTATGACTTGCTACCATTTTATGAGCTTTTATGGGACAATAATCCTGCAAATAATTGATCTCTTTTGATTCTGGGTGTTGAACATCAGACAATGGAATGAAACCAAATTGGAAGTCAGTTTGACGCTTCCAAGCTTTGACCAACTCATGATCTGAATTTTTCCATTGATTTTTCTTTGGTGTTTTAATCAGAATGGAAGCCATGTACTTTTCATCCAAGCCATTTATGTCATAGATCTTACAACCGTCAGATACACCTGGGTGAGCAACCTCACTAGCCACATGATCACACTGTTTTGACTTACCGACTTGATTAAGTTTTATAGGATGTACCTCGTGACCTTTGCCCACAGGACAAGACAAGTCAGCTGTATTGGTAGTTGTTGCAGTTTGACCTAAGCTGTCCAGCGACATGATAAATGACCTTGAATTATTGTGACCTTTGAGAGACTCAGCATGAGTTTCCTTACTAGTAGCACACGGGTCAGAATGTGACGCTGTATCACAGGTGACAACAATACCCCTATCATCGGCAGTGCTTACACAAGCAATAGAGTTGGTTGTAGCTTTTGAAGGACAGTGACCACCCTGGGTGGCGTTGGAACTGAAGTACCTGACGCCTTTATGACGCCCCTTCCCATGCCATATGTACCCCATTGTTTATGGTCAATCCCTTTAACATGATCCATGCCATTGCTACTTCCCAGCTCAGCTGGACGTACCGCCTCTTCAGCAACTACCTGTGCATATGACCTGTGGTCGACGCCTTTACTGACGCCCCCCTTAGCTGTTGACCCTGTGCACTGATACTTCTTCACCGGGACTGTGTGTGTCCTATTTCTAGACATTGTTATATCTTTGGTTTTACCACTATTCAACAACCACTCAACTACACTAGGATTACACTTTGTTGCATACACATATCTTGTTGAATATTTCTTCAATAAGTCAACAGACACTGCTGGATCAAGGTTACCACTGTTAGCCCTACAAGAGGGGCCATGAGAGGGGCCATTACTGCCCTGAGAAATGTTTACCTCAGGACAGCCCTTTACTCGTTTTTTGATTTCTTTGCCCAATTACAGTCCTTTTCAGCATGTGGCAAAGTCTTACCTTTTTCCAAACAAGTTGCACATATATGTTTTTGCCATTTGCCATTACTCTCATGATCCCTACTGGAGGTGCATGCACCAGTTTGAAATGGTTTGCAAAACCATGGTTTTATACCTGTCATGACGTCAGAGTTTTTGACCCAAGATTTTGAATTTTGACTATGTTTTTGAGCATGAGCTCTCCTAATTCTATCAATTTTTGAAGTATCTTTCCAAGTTACAGCCCCCCTTTCCATGTCACAAAGCAATACTGCATGAGCAGCTTTAGCATTCTGCCAACTGAAATCTGTGGCATCACTCATAATATCTGCCAAATACAAAAGCATCTGCTCCCTGGTTTCCTGACAATTTTCCTCAATCATATTTCTAGCAAAACCTTGAACCCACTGGGTCAAACTAAGCTGGTCATATGTGACCCTCTGACGACTCTGACCTCCTAATACTGTATCTTGTGGCCAAGCAATTTTGTTTTTTACCATACAATCTACGTTGCCACCTCTTTTAGATTTAAATTTATCTTTACTACCTGATTTAACAGCACTGTCATCTTGCAACTGTTTCAATCTTTCATCAACTTTGACTTGTACAGACTTTTTGGACTTTAGAACATTTAAATTTGGGACTAAAGATTCGTCAGAAGACGACTCAGATTCAGACATTGACACATCACTCACTGACACTTTTGATTTAGCTGATTTATCAGATTTACTTATCTTATAAGTCTGTTTTTGAGCTGCTCCTTTCACTGTGACTAGGTCCTGTTCCACTGAGTCGAGCCTGTAGTTGACGCGTTGAATCTGGTTCAGGATCTCCTGCTGTAGAAGTGTAGTCTGATCTGTAGCTGACGCTTCCCCACCACTAAGATGTGACGCCCCCTCCGAAGACATACTAGCAGGTGAACTTGATGACTGACGCTCTGGTGAAAAGGCTTGAATACAGTTCCTTCCTGTGGGGGCTAGATGCTTGTCTCCACATTTCTTACAGAACTTCTTGTTTGGCATGATGAAACTTGACCAGCATAGATTCAATGATCACTGATGTGTGCTTTACAGCCCCAGTGGGTACACAGCAAGAACTAAGTTGTCAAAGCACATTCAGTCGTTACAAAAGTACTCCACAAGAAGTACTAAGTACATAAAGTTCAATCTGTTGACATCAGTACAAATGCACAGAGTTCCATATATTAACACTGTTCCCAAACTCCACTTGCTGAGCTTTTCACAAGTTCACTAGGTTGTCCTTGATGTCTGATATCAATACATATGCACAGAGTTCCATATATTAACACTGTTCCCAACTCCACGTGCTGAGCTTTTCACAAAGTTCATTGGGTTGTCCTTGAATCAAATCATTAAAACTGTCAGTAAAATAGTGTTGATAAAATCCTTTAAAAGTCACAAAAGTCACATAAAATACATGAAAAATATTTAACTTTAGTCCATGTTACCGCCCGAATTGCCAACCACTAGCAAAACTGAGTCCATTTAAAATCACTTGCAGTTTAAAAGTTTCCAATCCAATCTTTTTAAAATAATACTTTTTGGCTCCTGCTGGGTTGGCAATCCAAGAAGGACTGATGACTAAATTCCACATGGCCTATGAGGCCCCAAACACGAGCCAATGGGAGGCTTTGTTACAAAAAGTGTTTTGGTAACTACAAGGTCACACCTGACCTTTACATAGGATATCCCCACATTTACTCAACTGACCAGACACCACCAATTACTTTAAAGCAAAACACCTGGTTGCCATGACCAGGGAATACCCATTAAATATAAACATATAGACTGGTACCCCAAACTTCAGGGAACAGAGGGACTGACCCCCTTAGTGCCTGGACACCAAGGCCGATATGTTGATTTATTGTTCACAAATCAGTGAATGAAGTAGGTCACAAATCAATACATTTTGTCTGAAAACAATGAGGGAAGTACATCACATGTTTAGTGTTCTGGAAACAGCTAAGGAGGTTGGCCATTATGTTTATTCAGTGTTCTGAACTGTCCACATTCCCATTTCCCAGATGATAAATGGCAAAATCCCTCTATGATTGTTGTACCTATTTCCAGTCTATTAACAAAATTGTGTAGTCTTTTTTTCACTGTAACATTTGAAACATTTCAGTGCACTTTTCTTGTTTCACAAAATCTTGTGTACACCCAAAACAATTCTATTTTGAGAATATATAACTTTTGTATATATATTGGCACAAAAACATGCATAAGTCTGATTTTAAAACCATTTAGACCGGAAAGTGGAATGGACCGGATTCTGGTTCATGAAGGATACAATGCAATGGGATTTCCATACTCTGAACCTTGCTCTCTGAATAAGATTGCAATATGGTGATTAAAGTGTATCTGTTTTCATTCAAGTGTCCATGTTCTTATTTTATTTTTTATGAATTAGTGTTCTCAATATACCAATTTTCCTGGGACCAGGTTGGAAGTCATTTTGTGGCAATCTAGATATTAAAGGACCTGACAAATAAGCTACAATTTAATTCTGAAACTACATTTGCACATTAATTGTAACTTCTGCTAGGTCATGTGACTACATTTGTATGGACTGGGATGTTGAAAACACAGAAAAAAAAGCAACGAAAGACATGTAAATTTATAGTTACTTTTAAAAGCTTTGATTGGGGGTACTCGAGTGTGTGATTTCGGAACCAGGAAGATGTTTGATCTTGTACCAGGATATTTGGATACCCGTTGAGATCACTATTATTTATACAACTGTAAACCAAAGGTTATATGGGGGCATATTGTATTTGCCTGTGCAGAATGGCCCAATGCCTTTAACCCAGTATACTGGGGTTCCAGTATCACCACTCCCTGATATGCTATGTCCATGTTCATATTTTGCTGTTTATGGATATCATCTATAAAATTAGAGGCTAGTGTGTCTGTATGTATGATTGTACAGAATTGTCCAGTGCCTTTGACCTGGTGTACCCTGCCTCCAGTATCACTGATTACTCCCTCATCCGACCAATTCACCAGAATCTGACTGAAGTGTCTCTGGGATTCTGGATGAAAACCTTTGATGACGGCGGTAACTATGGCACTGTCATCTCTTACGCAACTGAACAAAGTGACAATGCCTTCACACTGATGGATTACAGTGGGTGAGTTAATTGATAGAAAGTTATACTTTTATATGACATCTAGTTTCTTCTTTTGTTTAGAAATGTTCCACTGAGAAAACGGTCTTATTTAACCATGAAAAAAGTGTAACTTGCCCATGAAGCTTTTGATTATTGTAGCATATATTGTAGTAATAAAGACTGGGGGTTGCTGTCTCAAATCCCTCTGAGTAGTGGCAGTGGGGAAGGGCACAAAATTTGTGTCATAGCTATGGACCAATTACCCATTTTAACCCAGTCCATAAAGGCTGGGGCTATAGTTGTCCCCTGCACTGTCCAGGCAGCAGCATACATAACCTTTGTGGGTGTTCCACAGCCTAAACCCATGCATGAATTTTAACTCAAAAGTTTTTTTTAGAAATGTATATAGGGTCAAGAGGTTATCTGAATATGACGATAATTGTATCCCTGAAAAGCGGAATGCATCAGTCAGCGTCCGCAGAGATTTTCTTGTGTTCAACCTACAAGCCACATTTCCTTTGGAATTTGTTTTAAACTTTGCAAATGGCTTGCTATGGCAGAGATCTAGTCGGACTATTATTTTGTTAGCCCAGGAGTCAAAATTATGCTCTGGGGAGTCAAAAACATCACAAATTTCGACAAATTTTGACTATTGCATTGTGTTCAAGCTGTAGGGCACAGTTTCTTTCAGATTTATTTTATATTTAGTGCATGAATTGGTGGGTATGACGTCTCACCACCCTATCTTTTTTGTAGGCCTGGGGCCAAAATCAAGCGAGCAATAACTATTTTAAGCCTAGGAGTCCAAATTATGCTCCGGGGAGTCAAAAACCTCCAAAAAATTGACTTGTAACTTGCAATCTTCTTTGTATCTCTTTACAGGTTTGTACTGTACATTAATGGGGACCAGGTAGTGACAGACTCGGTTGCTGATGACAGTCTGTGGCACCACTTGTATGTCACCTGGTCTAGTGAGTTTGGGGACTGGCAGCTTTACCAAGATGGGGAACATATAGAATCAGGCACTGGGCTGGCTGCAGGCTCTGTCATACTGGGTAATATGTAATGAGTTATTAATCTGTGTCACAAAAAGTGAACTTTAACCAAACAAAACAACAGACCTTGAACATGCATGTTGTTCATAACCTAGCGGGTTCAGCAATATTCAGTATGCTGCATGAATTCAGTCTTACTGGTTGATGGATTGATATACTCCATAGTGAATTCAGTCATACTTCATATTGGATATGTTTACTCAAATTAAATTCAGCCATACTGGATATTTGTTATATATATTCAAAGTAAATTCAGTGATACTGAGTCATGAATCTCCATAAATGAAGTGAGTGTACATTTTGATACACAAGGAGGTTACATTTTAAAACATATACATTGTTCAGTTGGTATCCACTTAAGTTTGTTTAAAGTATTGTGAAGCATACCGTATTTTTCCAAAATATGGCCCGGGCGTTAATTATTTTCAAATGGCATCAGACCAGGCGTTAAATTGAACCAGGCGTTCTTTTGAAATATAAAAAAACAGTGTTATAAATTGTAAACAGTTTGCTTGGTACCAGGCGTTAATTTGAACCAGGCGTTTATTTGAACCTGGGCGTTATTTTGGAAATTTACGGTAGTTGACTTTTTAGCTTGTATACAACTTGGTAAAGAAGTGTACAGGTATGTATACTATACAGAATTGAAAAATAAAATAGTCGAACTGACTACTCGCCATAGCATTTGCCACCTTAACTGCATGTTTAAATGAAAAATACCAGTGCTTTTTATACAGATCAAGTTAATGGTACTGGAAGGCCTGGTAGAAACAAGCCACATGGCTATTTCCAATGTTCCTTGCTTTATTGCTATAAAAATTTCATCTTTTTACCAGCTGAAGGTCCCTTGATGTTCAACAGGTTTTTGCTGTATATTTTGCATGTTTTTAACTCGCTGAATATGACCATTTGGACCTTTACCATAAATGGAATGTTTACTACAATTTACACATCCCTTTGTACCCCACGGCCCTTAAGGGCTGTCGGGGTATTGTTTTCACCCATGGTGTCCAGATGGGTGGGCGGGCGGTGGGAAAAAGTTTGTCTGGCCTGTATCTCAGAAACCGTAAGGTGTAGGAAGTTGATACTTGGTAGGGACATTGGTGTAGGTTTACATTGTCGTGGTGTGACTTTGATTTAGTCTTTAATCTTGCTGCAGTGACCTTGATCCTTAAAATCTTTTCCAGACTATATCTTGGAAACTGTAAATCTAGGAAGTTGATACTTGGTAGAAACATTAGTTAGATGGTGTAGGTGTGCAACATCATGGTGTGACCTTGATTTTACCTTTTACCTTTTTGTAGGGACATTTAAAATCTTGTCTGGATCATATCACAGAAGCTGTAAGGTGTAGAAAATTGACTGTTGGATGGGTTATTGGTTTAGGAGTGTAGGTAGACTAAATCATGGTGTGACCTTTAACAATGGCTGTGCCAAAGTGTGTTCACCTACCATATTTGAGACATATGTCTCTTATCACAAAAAAGTTTGTCCAGGCTGTATCTCAGACACAGGTGCAGGAAGTTCATACTTGGTAGGGACATTGGTTAGGGGGTGTAGGTGTGCAAGGTCATGGTGTGACCTTGATTTGACCTCTGACTTTACTGTAGTGACCTTGACCTATAAAATCTTAACCGGGCTAAATTTCAGAAATCGTAAGGTATAGGAAGTTGATACGTGGTAGGGACATTGGTTAGGGGGTAGGTTTCCAACATCATGGTCTGACCTTGATTTGACTTTGATCTTGCCGCAGTGACCTTGACCTATAAAATCTTGTCCGGGCTATATCTTGGAAAGTATAAAAGGTGTAGGAAGTTGTTACTTGGTAGGGACATTAGTTAAGGGATGTAGGTGTGCAACGTCGTGGTGTGACCTTGATTTGACCTTTGACCTTGCCGTGGTGACCTTGACCTATAAAATCTTGTCTGGGTCATATCTTGGAAACTGTAAAGTGTAGGAAGTTGATACTTGGTAGGGACATTGGTTATGGGATGTAGGTGTGCAACGTCATGGCATGATCGTGATTTGACCTTGACAAAGACATATGGATTACTGCAACTGATTATTATGTGCACTTTTACATAATTGTGCTCTTTCTATTGACAGCTATTCTCCAATTAATAAATTTTACAGCTTCTTAATTTATGTTTACTGATTAATGCTGTCATCTTGCTATTGAAATGTCTTTTTTAATACTTTGCCTTTACGTACATTTTCTTTCTCTTAGATGTTATTTTCTCTACTTAAACATTATTTGGATCTTTTTATAACTGACGGTGCTCTGAAAGTATCTGTACTTTTTCACTACTTCTATATCTCATGGTGTTGAAAACTATTTCCCCTGGCTGTTTGGTACGGGCATCTCTGATGCTATTTTTACCAGCTGAGGTGCCATTGTATTTTTTTTTTAATAACACAATCTCATGCCGTTTATTTGTTTGTCCCAGCTGGTGGAGCATTGGTTCTGGGTCAGGAACAAGACAGTTTGGGCGGTGGTTTCAGTGCTCAGGAGTCATTTGTGGGCAACATCTCTGCTGTACACATGTGGGACCGGAACCTTAGTTTGGCTGAAATAGAGGAGCTGGTGTGGGGATGTGGGAGTGATCTTCATGGCAATCTTGTGGCCTGGCCTGACTTCCTAGAGGGTATCAAAGGAAGAGTGTACCAAAAGGAGTCCGAATTTTGTCAGGGTAAGATATTACAGTTAATCTAGTCTTCTCATGTAAGTAATGACAATATCTGCACACAAGGGGATTTTTAAGGAGCATTCATCCAAAGGAACGGCACTGTCACTCTATCATTTTTGTAAATATGTGAACCAATATTTACAAATATACACTCAAAAAGGTGTTTTTTTCCGATCTTTGGTTGATCCCATTTATGAATATTAGACTAGTTTGGATTTGCCCTTAAAGCTTTAAAGATATTATGAAAACGGTAACTGAGAAATATCATATGATTTTTAGTTAATAGTGAGAAAAGAAATGTGTATAATGCTGCCATTTATGTTACATAAATTCTGTACTGTTATAATGGTATTACAATTTCAACCATCTTTTCAACTGAGAAACCATAATGATTTTGCAATGTGTCATTGTTTAGATTGCCCAGAGCCAGATTTGATCCAGAATGGATCTGTAAAGTGGACAGGACTGTCTCTCAAGTCACAACTCTTTTACCACTGTGACCCTGGATTTTATTTGGATGGGCTGTCAGAGAGGCAGTGTCAAATTGATGCTAACTGGAATGGCTCTACTCCCACCTGCATACGTAAGGATAGTTTCACATTCGTTTGTGTAATTAATTGTTTCCACCAAATAAATCCAGTGGACATGTTATGCTCAACCTGTAAAATTGTCCATTTTATTGCGTTAATACATCCTATCCAATGGACAATAGCTTATCCGGTCGGCGCGGACCGGCCCGCCAAACGTCAGAAAAAGACGTCCTGTGTCTCCACCGGCCAGGCCGGCCCAGTACTGTGCACTCGCCAGATGGCGTGTCATACTTCCTTCCTGTCTAGACAACGTGACGTCATAGCATCTTTTTCGTTTGGCGCATGTACATGGTGCACGGATTTTCTCAGTGAATTTTATTTTCAAGTATTATCTACTGAACTGTTATATATTTCATTTCTTTATTTGTTCTTTGGATTCTAGAAGACTCATAGCTTATTATGTCTTCTCCTAGTCAACGTAGGGGTGGTTGTGGCCATATGATGGCGGGGTTTGACCCACACGCAGTTTGTGCACGCTGTCGTGATAAAAAGAAAGGGACGGATCCTTGTGTAGAAAAGGAAGGGGCTAATTGTCGTCACTGTAATGCTCTCACCCCTGAACAGTTGTCCCAGCTATCAACGCCATCGTATAAATTAAAAAAGGAGAAGCGGGATATGAAGTCTTCAACTCCATCCAAGAACCCTGTTGTAGATGACACTCTCAGTCCCACCCTTGTAGACCCGTCTTTGGTGACGGTAATGGGGGTCGTGGATGGTCAGAGCCCAGCCGGGCCTTCTGATTTGAGTGATAAGCCGGTCGAGAAGAGAAAGAAAGAAGAGAAGAAGAAGGACAAGAAAGCCACTACCTCCAAAAAGCCGGACAAGTCGGTCAAGTCATCTCACCGACCTCCTGCTGAATCCACCGACCAGAAACTTGACCTTATGGAGCAAAAGTGGTCGGATCGGTTCAACCGCTTGGAGGCATTACTGTTGGCCAAAACATTAGACCAGGAACCGACATTTAGTGCTGTCAAGGTCACTCCAACTCACGCTCCACCAGCCACGGCTATCAGCACTCAGCCTTTCCTGAAGCCTTCTTCAACTTCTCAACCTTCTACCTCAGTGCCACTGGCTACCGACCATGTGGATGTCACCACTGCTTCTAAGGCCGGTTCTGACTCTTCTCAACCCTCTCACCAACCGGAAACCTCAGGGATTTCTAGCCAGCCTGCTAAGAGGTCATTTTCCACTACCTTTGATTTATCCAGAAGGGAAAGTTCGTCCAGTGACTCAGACTCAGAAAGTGTTATGTCGGATAGACCTCCAGTTGATCTGTACCCGGAAGAAGGGGAATTGTCTGATGACCATGACGTTTCTATCACCGACCCCGACCAATCCCTCTCTGAAGAACAGTCTTACAGAGAAACTATGAGAGGGATTCGGTCCTACATGGGGTGGACTCATGTTCCGGACCTGGACTCCGGCACCAAGACGTCAGATGACAACCCCTTTGCCGGACCCAAACTCCAACATCCTGGCAAGGTATCCGTCAACCTCCCAACGGACGAATGGCTCTGCAACAAACTTTCCAAATTGAACATTACTCTTGTGCAGGGTTACCCTTCACGTACCACTGAGGCAGGAACTCTTCAGCGGGACCAGTTTGTCCGGCCGGCCAAATCCCAGAGTAAGTGGTACGGTGTGCACTCTGAAAACAAGGAATCTGGCTCCACACCAAAATCTTGGAATACCTCCTCTTCCCGCATTAACAGCACCTATCTTAGGATTGCGCGTCAAGCTGGCATAGCTTCAAATCCACCACTTTCCAGACCTATTTCCCAGGAAAATTTAAGAAAGTGGGAGAGATCAGCCCGGGAATCATCCATAATATGCAACCAAGCTGCTGGTTTCAATCGCTGTGTACTCAAAGTCCAGCAGAACATGCAAGCTCAGCTCCGTACCATCCGGACTGAATCCAAGGGCAAAGCAGCAAACAAGGTGTCGGCTGCTACAGATGAACTCCAGTTTTTATTAGACTTCAACTCCAGTGTTTGTCAGGCCATGGCCAAGGCTATGGAACACCTAACGGATTTTGTGTTTGTGAATATGGCCAACACCACTCTTTTAAGACGTGACTCGTATTTATCATATCTCAAGGCTGGAGTGAAGGCGGACACTTTAAATGCTTTAAGGGCAGCCCCATTGGAGTTAGATACATTGTTCCCGGACTCAGTTATCAAGCAAGCAGAGGAGGATATTGCTAATTTCGACAGAAATCGCTCTGGGTCGGTTTACAAGAAGGGCAGATATCACCCCTATGAACGTCAAGATAGGAAGTCTGACCCTAAGAAACAGGACCGACCGGCATGGAAAAACGTATCCTCTCACAGCCAGTACAGACGCGGGAAAGGAAAACATCAGTATTCCTCACGACCAGCCAAGGGCCAGCAGCCGTATAAATGACAATTACTATGTAACAAGTTTAAAGGCACGGCTGCTGGCCGGGAGCACCCCCAAAGAGACATTGACTGTTCAATCGTTGAAAACAAATGTAAATTTAAATGTTGTCAGCCATGTTCATTCTGCAACCGGGCATCCGCAAAGGAAAGGAATAAGTCCTGGCCTGTCAGCTGTAAATTTAAAAGGTTGTACATTAAAACATGTCAAAGGTGCTTCTTCTGTCATTCAATTGCCTTGTGTCCAATCTGTGACAAATGTCCCTCTTGTTGTAAAAGATCTGCCTGTAGGGGCCAGACTTCAAAACTTTTGGCAAACTTGGCTGGAAAGAGGTGCCGGACCGAAAATAGTTCAAATCTTGAGAGAGGGCTACACCCTCCCCTTTCGGATCCGGCCAAACCTTGCAAGGTCTCCCACCGTCATAAGCCGTTATGTCAATCCCCACAGGAACAGCTACCTGTTGGAGGCATTACATCAGCTTATGGACAAAAATGCAATAGAGTTGGTCCACAATCAAACATCTCTAGGGTTTTTCAACCGACTTTTTCTGGTACCCAAACCCAACAACAAGTGGAGACCTATCCTAGATCTAAGCAAACTAAATCCTTTCCTCAAGGTGGAGAAGTTCAAAATGGAGACACCGGAAACCATCAGGACATCCCTCCAGCAAGGGGAGTGGGTAACCTCAGTAGACTTCAAGGATGCCTACTTCCATATACCAATACAGGAACAATCAAGGAAATATCTCAGATTTCATGTCCAGGGTCAGACCTACCAATTCAAAGCACTGCCTTTTGGTCTGTCCACAGCGCCCATGGAGTTCACTGTATTGGCAAAGGAGGTGAAATTGATGGCTATACACAAAGGTATAAGAATCCACCAGTACCTAGACGACTGGTTGGTCAGAGCCAGATCCCACCAAACCTGTCTCCACCACACCCAGATCCTGGTCGAGATGTGCCAGGATCTAGGCTGGCTGGTGAATCTAGAAAAATCAGAGCTGGAGCCTCAACAAGTGTTCAACTTCGTAGGCTACCAGTTCGACCTCAAGTCCGGCCGGGTCAGACCGACACCGGACCGGTGGCAAAGCCTTCAAGGGAAGATTCAAACACTGCTTCTACTACCGGCTTGTCCGGTCCGGCAGTTCATGTCCTTGATCGGTCTATTAACAGCCACAGAGAAACAGGTTCACCTAGGCCGGTTACATATGAGACCCATACAGTGGCATCTCAAAAACAATTGGAGGGTACCAGAATCCCTGGAAAAGGTCATTCCTCTACCCAGGTCCTTGCACCCACACTTGCAGTGGTGGCTAAACGAAAGCAATGTGCTTCAAGGTCAACCACTACACCCTATAAAGCATGCTCTGCAAATTTTTACAGACGCATCAAAAGAAGGGTGGGGCGCTCATTTAAACGAGTTCACTGCAAGGGGGTCCTGGTCAGTGCCGGAAAGCAAGCTGCACATAAATTATTTGGAACTAAAAGCAGTCCTCTTGGCCTTAAAAGAGTTCCAAAATCTATGCACAAACAAAATTGTCCTAGTGGCCACAGACAATACAACAGTAGTGGCCTACATAAACAAGGAAGGGGGAATGAGGTCGGGCCCACTGTGTGATCTACTGTGGAGAATCTTGACCTGGTGTTCCCAGCGTCAAGTGACCCTAAAAGCCCGACATATCCCTGGCCGACTAAATGTAATAGCAGACAAACTATCCAGGCTAAATCAGACCATCCAAACAGAATGGTCCCTCCTTCCGGACATTTTTCAGGACTTGTGCAGAAAATGGCACCGACCTCAGATAGACCTATTTGCCACGAGGTTCAACAACAAGTTACCTCTGTTTGTGTCTCCGGTGCCGGACACTCTGGCAGTAGCAGTGGACGCACTCACACTGTCATGGGAGGATCTGGATGCATACGCCTTCCCACCGACCGCCATATTGGGCAAAGTGGTGGAGAAGTTGCAAGACTCCCCGTGCAAGAGACTCATTCTGATTGCTCCGGGGTGGCCCAACATGCCTTGGTTCTGGGACTTAGTGATCATGTCCAGCCAGATCCCTCTAAGCCTGCCCAACCAGCCCAACCTGCTGACACAGCCCTTCAATCAGATCCCTCACAGAAATCTGACAAATCTAAATCTCCATGCCTGGCTCCTAGAGCCACAACAATCAAAGAGCAGGGCTTCTCTGAGGCAGTGGCAGCAAGAATTGAGGCTCCTCAAAGAAGATCTACCAGATCAGTCTATGAGGCAAAGTGGGCCATTTTTACAAAGTGGTGCGTCTCTAATCAGGTGGACTTCAGGTCACCACCTGTAAAGTCGGTGGCTGACTTCCTAATGTACCTCTTTGAGGACAAGAAGTTACAGCCCAGCACCATTGATGGATACAGGTCTGCCATTGCTGATAAACTGGGTAATACAACAGTCAATATCAGCAAAGATGATAATCTCACTCGTCTCTTGGAAAGTTTCCACAGAGATAGACCCAGAGGGCGGAGGGGAATACCCTCCTGGAACCTTTCCCTGGTATTACACCAGCTGACAAGGGCTCCTTTCGAACCGCTTAGGGAGGCATCTCTGAAGCATCTGACCTTCAAAACTGTCTTCCTTTTGGCCCTGGGCTCTGGCAAAAGAAGGAGTGAGATCCATGCATGGCAGCACAAGAACATCAGACATCAATCCGATTGGTCTAAGGTGTCTCTTTTTCCATCCCCCAGCTTTCTCTCTAAGAACCAGCTGGCCAAGGAGGGTCCAGAGAGTGTAGCCCCAGTGGTCATACCAGCCCTGGCTCCTACTCTAGATAGATCCCTCAAGTCTGACAGATCCCTCTGTCCAGTCAGAGCTTTGCGCTACTATTTGGACAGGACTTCAGACCTCAGGCAACACAAGGAGTTAGTCTTTGTCTCCTTCAAGAAAGGTTTCGACAAAGACATCTCCCCTGCCACTATCTCCTCATGGATCAAGCAGACTGTGATCCTATGTTATGAGCTCTCTGATCATCAGGCCCACACCCTACATCAAGTTAAAGCTCATGATGTCAGGGCTTTTGCGGCTTCTAAGGCTTTCCAGTCTGGAGTATCCTTAGAGCAGATCCTAGCAGCCTGCCACTGGAAATCTCATAATACCTTCACCCAATTCTACCTGAAGGATGTGGCTTGGGCTGACTCAGAGCTCTACCATCTTGGACCGGTCGTGGCTGCTCAGCAGATCCACCAACAGACCGGTACCTAGAGGAGAGATGTACATATGTAAATACTTGTACATATCTGTATATATTGCACATTTAGTTAAGGAGTAATAATAAAAAAAAAAAAAAAAAATCTCACGTACTTCCTCCGGGAGGCTTAATTTTTTATGGGACTGAACTCATCCCTCTCTTCCCCTACCTCAGAGCAGGTCTGTAAAAAGGGGGGGGGGGGGGCAAGGTCGACTCTGACGGTTCCAATCCGGATAACCGGATGATGATATTCGACCATAGCCTTAAGGGTTTAGACTTCAAGTCTACCCAGTTTTAAAAAAGGTATTGTCATTAGTCTGCATGAGTTCAAGTTTTTTAGTCCCTAGTAGCTTACCCGCCGACCAAGCGGTAGTTATTCAGCTATTGTCCATTGGATAGGATGTATTAACGCAATAAAATTGCAAATTTAATAAGTAAATTAAATTTTTATAAGTTAATACCCTATCCAATGGACACACAAGACCCTCCCACCGACCCCGCTTTCAGTTTACTAGGGGTCTAATAGGTTTAGACAACGAAAAAGATGCTATGACGTCACGCTGTCTAGACAGGAAGGAAGTACGACACGCCATCTGGCGAGTGCACAGTACTGGGCCGGCCTGGCCGGTGGAGACACAGGACGTCTTTTTCTGACGTTTGGCGGGCCGGTCCGCGCAGACCGGATAAGCTATTGTCCATTGGATAGGGTATTAACTTATAAAAATTTAATTTACTTATTAAATTTGCAATTTCATGAAGTAGGCAAGAATTTTGCCCATTTCCTGAAATAGTCAACTGACTTGTCCATGTCAGGAAATAGTAATTTCTCAAGTATGCACTTGCCAATTTCATGAAGTGGGGAGTGATTTTTTTACGAAAAATAAAGTTTAATGCAAAAAAGTTTCATTTGTTTAATGTCACTATAAATACTGAAAAACACTTTATTGTATCACCAGCATCTATGCTGGGGGGGTGGTAAATGGGAATTGCTTGTCCTCAGATTTTGGCGTCGTCACACTGCGTTTCCGGACAGTCTCTCAAAAATGGATTCAGTCTAAATTTGGCATGTACATGTAATTGGTCCTCAAGGTGTAATGTAAAGTGACCTTATGCCCAGGTCCCACAGTGGAGAGGTTGCTACAATGATCTCAGCGAATATAGAAGACTAGAGGCAACTTCAAATTCGCCAGAATTCACTGAAAAAGCGCTGGAAAGTGTAGACATATGATAAAAGATCTTTGTACTTCTACAACCC
Organism: Sabellastarte sp. h YS-2021; assembly: GCA_964017235.1. NCBI lineage: Eukaryota > Metazoa > Annelida > Polychaeta > Sabellida > Sabellidae > Sabellastarte > Sabellastarte sp. h YS-2021. The sequence goes on along the minus strand of OZ024929.1, from coordinate 153,647,167 downwards.
TTCTGTGGTGTTCTACGATGCTCTTTGACTGTCATGAGATTAACCCTTGACAAAGCAAGAATATACTAAGAATACCCTACAAACTGGTTAAGATATCTGGCGATTTTACTTCAATTACCCATGAATTAACTACAGGTAGGGGAGAATGAATGCAATCCTTGAAGAATTTTCTACAGCAAAGGAAGAACCAGTTGAGATCAAGGAAGAATATCTGACGAATTTACTGAGAACAAGAAGATAGTATGATTTCTAGGCAAATGTCCTACTACAGAGCTATGACTTAGAGGAATATGCTACCAATAGTGGCGAATGCTCATGGTGAACTGAAAGATCGCCGAAAATCGGCGAATACCAGCGACAGTTTTGAACATCACGTTGTTGTCACCGTAAAGTCGGAAATAATGAAGAGAACTGAACACAAATGAAGAATAACGAAGAATCTAAGGAGAATACTGGAGGATTTGCTATTCACCAATATTCGCCATTAAAGTTTGCCACTGTGGGACCTGGGCATTAAAATCCCACAGGAAACACTAGGTTCTCAAGGTGTGCCCTATTTTAAGGGGTCGTTAAACTCTCATGTATGAAAGAATTATACTGAGCTTAATTTTTATGTCAGCTGACTTGTCATTCCACGTGAACAACTTCTACTCCAATACTACAAGGCCCACAGACATGCTTTTTTACCCCACAGCCCTTAAGGGCTGTCGGGGTATTGTTTTCACCCATGGTGTCCGGATGGGCGGGCGGCGGGAAGAAGTTTGTCCGGCCTGTATCTCAGAAACCGGAAGGTGTAGGAAGTTGATACTTGGTAGGGACATTGGTTAGGGTATGTAGGTGTGCAACGTCATGGTGTGACCTTGATTTGACCTTGCTGTAGTGTGACCTTGAGTTTGAAAATCTTGTCAGGCTATATCTCGGAAACCGTAAGGTGTAGGAAGTTGATACTTGGTAGGGACATTGGTTAGGGGGTGTAGGTGTGCAACGTCATGGTGTGACCTTGATTTGGCCTTTAACCTTGCTGTAGTGACCTTGATCTATAAAATCCTGTCTGGGCTATATCTTGCGTAAAGATGTAGGAAGTTATTACTTTGTAGGGACAACAACGTCATGCTGTGACCATTGATCTTGCCGCCGTGACCTTGACTTATAATTTCTTATACTGGCTATATCTTGGAAACTGTAAGGTGTAGGAAGTTGATACTTAGTAGGGACACTGGTTAGGGCTTGTAGGTGTGCAACATCATGGTGTGACCTTGAGTTGACCTTTGACCTTACTGTAGTGACCTTGACCTATAATTTCTTTTCTGTGGTATATCTCGGCAACCATCAGGTGTAGGAGGTTGATACTGGGTAGGGACATTGGTTAGGGGTTATGGGTGTGCAATATCATAGTGTGACCTTGATTTGACATTTCATCTTGCCATAGTAACCTTCACCTTTAAAATATTGTCCGAACAATCTGAAACCGCAAAGTGTCGGAAGTTGATAGTTGGTAGGGACATTGCTTCGGGGTTGTAGGTGTGCATCATAATTTTTAGTTTACTGATAATGTTGTCATCTTGCTATTGAATTGTCTTGTTTTCATACTTTATCTTTACATACACTTTCATTCTCTTGCATGTTATTTTCTCTACTTAAATATAATTTGGACCTTTATATAACTCACACTGCTCTGAAAGTATCCCAATATTTTTACTGTTTCACTACTTTTATATCTGATGGTGTTAAAAACTATTGCCCCAGGCTGTGGGGCACCGGCATCTCTGATGCTACTTTTGTAAAAAAAGATCAGCAATGAAATAGTAAAATTACACACCTGTAGCTCATCACATAGCTAGGCAATAGCTACTTTTAGGTTTTCACTGTTGAGTAAATCAGTTGTAACTTGGAAATTATTGCATTTTGAGAATTTTGTTGAAATATGTTATTCACCTACTTAAGGATCAGCTATAACATAGTGAAATTGTGGACCTGTAATTTGTGGCATTGCTGAGCAATACCTACTTTTAGGTTCTCACTGTTGAGTAAATCGGTTGAAACTTGAAAATTATTGCATTTATAGTATTTTCTTTAAATATTTTATTCGTCTACTTTTGTATCAGCTGTAACAGAGTAACATTGCATAGATGAGCAATAGCTACTTTCAGCTTTTCACTGTTGTGTAAATCAGTTGTAAACTGAAAACTTTTGCATTTAGAGAATTTTGTTTAAATATGTTTTTCACCTACTAATGGGTCAGCTATAACTTAATGAAATTGCAGACCTGTAGCTCATAGCATGGCTGAGCAAAAGCTACTTTGAGATTCTCAATGATACCTGGCAACAAGTGTTACCATTGCAACACTGATTCTGTTTCAAGGAGTTATAAATATTTTTGTGGATTCTTTGCATTCCACACCACTGCATGGACTAGCAGTGTGGTAAATTTGCACCGGACCAGCAGACCAAGGCCAGCAAATATGTGGTCAAGTCAGGAGAATTTCTCTCCACTGGGACTCGGAGTCCTGAAGAGGACTCAAAACTTACTAGCACCAATATGCCAGTCCAGGACTTTCACAGTGTACTTGTGTTTTAAGAGCTTTTGTACATACATTGCATGGTCAAAGCAACCAAAGCATTGATTTTCAACAAATTTTCAGGATATGTTAGCCAAAACAGGATCTAGAGCAGTTTTGGAGGGTATCTGGCATACTTCTTAATTGAAAAAGGGGCGTTTTTAAGCTGATGTTACTTCAGTTGCATTTTTATCTCCCACACCCAAGGCCAGGGTTGGGAGATTATGAAACGCCTTCCATGCATGTGTGTGCGTGCATGTGTACATTAGTCACATTTTACAGCCATCCTTTATATCTCATTCAATTATGAAAATATCTTCACTAAATTTGCAGAGAATATTTATGGCTGTAAAACATGTCTGTAAAAAATTTAGTACTCATTTTAAAAATCAACATGACCACCATGGCCAATTGTTAAAAAATCATTGATATATTCTAACATGATATTGCAGCTAGCTGTGTCAGATTTGCACAAAATGTAAATGGCTAGGAAAGCTTGCCTGAGGTTAATTTTGGCCTTGTTTTGAAAATAAAATGCCCTCCATATCACATCTATAATGTCAAATGGGGGACATATCAAAAAGCCCTTATATCTCCCTTATCATTGGTCCTAGGGGTTTGGAATGAGAAAATAACTTACTGGAACTTGTAGTCTGCAAATCTTTTGCAAGTGTCAATTTTGACCTTTTACCCCTGCTTCAAGGTCATGTAGGGTCATCATGCTAAAAGGGCCTTGTATCTCCCTTATAATTGGTTCTAGGGCTTCAAAATATGAAAACAACTTGTAAGAAATCATGGTCTGCAAAGCTTACATCTGACAACATTTTGTGGATTCTGTATACTTCTTAGAACTGAAGTTGTTCCAGAGATAGTAGTTGTACCTGTGGGCTGGGGTTCTTGCCTGTCGAGACTGGCTATTTCACGCAGTTATTTGCCCAAATTTATTTTACCGTATTTATTCGTATAAACACCCCGGGGGTGACACATTTTTCAGAAGAGGGGGGCAACTATTACCTTTTAAAAAAATTCCAGTGGCAATGGGTGATAATGGACACTTACAGCCTAGATCTAGGCCAGCATGTATAATGGCGAGAGAGCTTAAAATATTGGAAATAAACCTTAAATTTGAAGAAATTATAAAGTTTATCTTGTATTTTTGCAGATTTCATTGTGCTTGTGATCATAATTGCTATGTTTTGTTGTGACTTTCTTTAGTTCTCGTAAGCGGTATTCGATTGGGGAAGTACTAAAAGGCATCTTTTTTCGGAATCCCGGAATCGCAAAGGTGTTGGCTGTTGAGAGGGATGTAAAACTCCAAGATAAGAGCTTTGCAAAGGTAGAGGCGACTAATAGGGAGGGTGCGTTTATACGGATAAATACGGTATGCGTTTTTTGTGAAAACGACTGTATTTTTTCACATGTTCAAAATTTTTCAGATACTTTAGCTACAACTTGGTTAACTTTTGGGATACCAGTGGAAATAGCTAAGTTAGTTAGAGCTACTTTCTCACTTTTCAGCAGTTGGTATAACAAGTAAATGATTTCTGTGTTGACAAGGCTGAAAGAGTATTGGTCTACTAGTGCGAGCCGCAAAGCCATCAGACACAAGTAGTGCACCGAAGCGGTCACCCATCCAAGTACTAATGTAGCCCATTGCCGCTTAACTTTGAACAGGGATACTCATCAGGCTGCGGTACAATTTAGGAAAGTCCACTATCTGGAATTATGCTGGAAATCAGAAATGTTGTTTATCTTGAAAACTATTAACAAGAGAGTTATTTCAAGCAAATGTTGTACCCTTTGGATAGGACTCTTTATTTGTATGTCTGAAAAATCTTGAATTTCTGATTTTTATCTGCTATTTCAAATTTTGGCAGAAATTGAAAATGTCTTTTTTCTTGAAAAATGATAGAGCAATCTGGATCACATTTTGGAACCTCTGGATAATAAGGACCCTTTATTTCAAGTCTACAATTTTTTTTTCCATTTTCTGAACTCCAGCTATTATATAATCATGAATTTTAGGTGAAATCAAAATTGTCATGTGTATAAAAAAAATGTTAGAGATACAGAAATTTTGAGCAAGTTTGCACCAGCAAGGACTATTTTTAGGGCATTTGAATGTCAAATAGGATAAATAAAATTTTAAAAAGTCTTGTATTAGTCTTACTTTTCCAGTGGATCATCTTGTATCTGTCCATAAATGTGCCAAGGGTCTAGTTACATCTGTGATATGATATCATGTCTATATCTCACACATGATATTGTAGCCAATTCTAATGTTTATAGCTTAAATGGTGTTGTCTGAACCCTTTTTCCCAATGTCTTTATGCTTTTACATTGTTATATCCCGGTATACATCCGTGTTAACAATTCCTTGAATTCTGGGAATATCTGTTTAATCCATTGGTTAAACTGTCCCACCATTAGAAAATCGCCGATTCACTTCCTGTCACTTCTCAGCATCTTCACAAAATGGTAAAATATACGATTAGATTGATACAACAGAGAAATTAAACACGTAGCATTAGACCTTGATTTTTGACAGTTTGATTATTCAAGTGTTGATGCCTTTTTAGGCAAAAAGTGTGACTACCCTGGGTTTGTAATGGATGCCCAGATGCAAGGCTTCTACAGCTATGGAGACACTGTCACGTATACATGTGATGAGGGATACCGTCTTGAAGGTAACGGCACCCTGAAGTGCATAGTCACGTACACATGTGATGACAGTTACCATCTTGAAGGTAACAGCAACCAGAAGTGCACAGAAAATAATGCCATCTGGGATAGTGCTCTGCCTGTCTGTATAGGTAGGTACAAACCCCACAAACATATACAGCAGTATATGTAACATAGGTGTTTGAACCTGAGGATTCGTGTGTGTAATAATAATATGCTACTTAATACACATGAAAACGACTTCTCATCTGCTTCAAAACTTTTGTTTAAAATGTTAAAAAACATCATAAATGACAATTTTTGCTATCTATGCAAAGGTTTTAACTTTCCAAATTTTTATCAACATTATAACGTGTGTATGTTTACCATACATAAACTGTCATTGTTATGTGGCTAAGGTTTAGTTTTTACCAGTTTTATACAAGTTCAAAATTAAATAAGCTTTTTACCTGGTGTTGGCATTGTCTTGCCAATTATTGACTGTGTCACTATTTATCCATCAAGTGTTGAAATATGTATTAAGTATGATCTAATATTTCCAGAGGTTGAATGCCAACCACCACCTTATATCCAGCACTTAAGGATCATTCAGAGGAAGTCTAAATATCGCCCAGGAAACAAGATTCAATTTAACTGTGACAGGGGAAACACACTGTATGGTCCTAGGGAAGTCATCTGTAAATCTGATGGGGAATGGGATGCACCATTTCCTTCATGTAGTGAGGTGTTCTGCTATGATCCACCACATGTAGTTCATGGTTACACAACTACCGCACAGTCAGAAGCCATCAATGTGGATGGCTATGTGCTCTATCAGTGTGAGAAAGGGTACACCATGACAGGCTTAAACCGGATTCAGTGCATGGAAAATGGGAGTTGGGGTGAGTTCAGGCCACACTGTGAAATTATCAAGTGCACCAATCCAGAGGATATAGATTACGGAGTCATGGAACCGCAGGGTGTGAATTTTACTTATGGCACTGCTGTGACATATACATGTGAGACAGATTACAAGATCAATGGTACAATGACTCTAGAATGTACAGAATCAGGGATGTGGAGTCGTGAGTACCCATCATGTGTAGCTAAGGAATGTGCATTGCCAGAAAGCATTGAAAATGGGTATGCATACACTGAGACTGCTGCCTTGACTGTAGGATCCATTGCACAGTACACCTGTCATCAAGGTTATGATATAGATGGAAATGCCACAAGGGTTTGTCTGCAGAATGAATCTTGGAGCAGCACACCTCCAACATGTAGGCCCGTGAAATGTGTCCCTCCGCCAGTCATTGCTCATGGAACATTCATTAATGATGTAGGAGTATATAACACGACAGTACTGTACAAATGCAGAAACCATTATCAGCTGCTCGGTGACAGTCTTCTCACCTGTAATGAAAACCAAACCTGGAGTGGAGCAGTACCTTACTGCACCCCCAAAAACTGCTCTGACCTGGGGACAATTAGTTACGGACGAGTGGTGTATGACAGCCGCAAGGTGGGAGATGAGGCCGAGTATTTATGTCATGATGGATACAGGCTTATAGGAGATATCCGCAGAGAGTGCTTGCCAGATCTAACCTGGTCTGGAAATGAGCCAGAGTGTGAATTTATAACATGCACCAGCCCACCCAAAGTTGAATTTAGCAGATATATAGGCATGACTCCATTTAGACCCGGGCAGGTCATTAAGTATACTTGTGACACAGGTTATGAGATACAAGGGAAAGACACCAGAACCTGTAGAATAGATGGTAGCTGGACTGGACCAACTCCGAAGTGTGTCTCCATTACCTGCATGGTCCCCAAGGAGATTACCAACTCACAGATTAAGGTAAATGACAACAGCTACGGTTCCACTATTGAATATGTCTGTGACCAGGGCTACGAAATCACGGGAACGCCCAAGAGGACATGCAGTGAAGACAAGGACTGGACTGGCTCTGAACCTACATGTGGCAAAGCCCTGTGTCCCCCACCTGACACCACACCCTTTGGGATTATTGTGGGAGAATCCCATGAAGTGGGAGCCAAAGTCTCCTATGAGTGCTCTGAAGGATACAATCTGATTGGCTTAAAGACTCTGACTTGCCTGATATCCAAGCGCTGGAGTGGTGCAGCCCCAACATGTAGTCCTATAGAATGTGATAAGCCCTCTGATGTCATCTCTAATGGCCGGATGATAAGCACTGACTTTACCTATGACTCGACTATACACTATGTTTGCGACAGTGGATACTATATCGATGGTCCAACCTCCCGTACTTGCCAAGCAAACAAGACTTGGAACAATCCCATCCCCGTCTGTGAAAGGGTGGAGTGCCCAAGGCCCTTAAAGCCACCAAATTGCCAGGTGGAGGGCTTTGACTTCCGCTACAAAGAACACTTAAGCTACACCTGTCAGAATGGCTTTCAGCTAGTGGGCCCAAATGTGAGAACATGTCAAGCAGACAAGACATGGACTGGAAGTGAACCCAAATGTGTACCACTGCAGTGCCCAGACCCTGAACCACCAGCTAATGGCAGAGTCTTAAAACAAGGTACAGCACAACCACTACTTATCCCAACCCCTACTGGTCCAGTACTGTATTGTAAACACCCAAAATTGTATGTTCTTGTTGAATAGATTAGTTCATACTTAAAATTGAATTTTCAAACTTTGTGAAGATCATTTGTGATTTTCATGTGTATTTTAGGTCATTTATCTAGTCTAACTACTAATCTATATCTAAACTGAATTTTAAAGTGTCAGGGGTGGGTCTACCAGCTACTATCAGACTATGGGAAAATATTGCATCTTTAGATTAAATGATGGCTATTTGAATAAAAGAAATGTTGAATTTTTTTTGTAATTTTGGAGTGACATATTACTTAACAAAGCCAAGATATGAATGCTAAGTATTTTCCAGTTAAAACATAATTTATTTAAGCAGGATACCCCACAGGCTTGTGTTTGCGAGAGAATCTTCAATCCTGTCATAATATTTTTTGAACATAATTTTAATTGATAATATAATCACAGCCAATTTGTACCTTAAATGTAATTTATGAATAACAGTTGCACATTAAACTATTGCACATATTTCAAATTTCCAAGATATTTGAAATTCATAAGGTATTCCTTTCCATTACTAAATCAAATCAGTTCTCATTTTTTTGCAGTACACATTACTCACAAAGAATCGGTTGTCTTTTGGCAGGTACTTTCTACAAGGATACAGCAAAGTATCAGTGCAATACAGGCTATTGGCTGCTGGGCAATGACACCCGTGTATGTGAGAGAGACAGAACATGGACAGGAGAGGTGCCAAAGTGTGTACACGTTGTGTGTGGAGAGCCCCCTGAAATAGTTGGAGGTGAACCGGTACAGTCAGACAAACCAGTAGCAGGGGAGGTTGTGGAGTATAAATGTCAGACAGGGTATACTCTGGCAGATCCCAGCAACCTGACTTGTTCAGCAAATGGAAATTTTACAGGCGAAAAGCCCAGGTGTATCAAAGTTAAGTGTAAGAAACTAGAGAATATACCTTTTGGTCAAGTTTGGGCAGATGGCAATGAATACGGAGATGCAGCAAGCTATATGTGTCGACCGGGTTATAAAGTTATTGGTGCCATGCTTTCCAAATGTTTAGCAAATGGCTCTTGGAGTGAAGAGAAACCTTACTGTAAAGAAGTGGTGTGTCAAATACCAGCACCAGTTGAAAATGGATACATAAGCTCACCAGGTGGCTTTGCCTACAACAAAGTGATCAAGATTTCTTGTAATGATGGGTACAACCTCAGAGGAAGTGCAGAGAGGAAGTGTTTGGCTGATAGCAAATGGTCAGGAGAACAACCCAAATGTGAAGAAGTGGCCTGTCCCAAACCTATTATAAATCACGGCTTTATCAATGAAAGTGCTGGTGATCAGCAGATCAAAGATCATGTCAGGAACCTGGATATCTTCCCCTTTGGAATTACTGTAAACTTTGGGTGTGAGATGGGGTTTCAGCTGTGGGGAAATAAGGAGCTCAACTGCCTGGAGAATGAAACGTGGGATGGCGATGTTCCAACATGTGAGAGAGTCAAATGTCCTGCCCCTGTGATATCCGATTCAGTAATCACAGCTCTGCATGGCTATGAGTATCAGCGAAAAATTATTGTTGACTGTGAGAGAGGATTTAAGTTGAGTGGAGAATCAGTTTTGTACTGTAATGCTGATAAGACATGGTCAAAGTCACTGCCAGAGTGTTTCCCAGTGTCCTGTTCACCACCTACATTTGTCAATGGTAATTTTTCAGAGGTGAAGTCACCCAATAGAGGGACTGGATATCCATATGGTTTGACTTTAAGGTTTATGTGTTTGCCAGGCTACATCCTGGTTGGCGAAGAAATATCTGAATGTTCTGAAACTGCTACCTGGGTGCCAGACATTCCTTCTTGTAGTCAATTTACGTGCCCTAAGCCGTGGATATCAACTTATAGAGCTAATGGTCTACATATCATCTCCCCCAAAGAAGAGTACAAGTACAAAGAAACAGTGGAATTTACATGTGGCGATGGCTATAGAATAAATGGAACAGCCACCTTAGTTTGTGCAGAAAAGAAGTTATGGTCTGATGCTGTTCCTCAATGTGTACGTATCACCTGTCCAGAACCAACTTTGGAAAATGGAGATTTTTCTTCGTACTATACCTCATTCCGTCCTCTGACATTCAACATAGGTCTCAACTTGTTTTTCAGATGTTACAAGGGACACCGGCTGGTAGGCTCTAGAAATGCCACCTGCCAAGCTGACTCCACCTGGTCAGTTGCCTTGCCATCATGTGTTACTGTCATGTGTCCACCTCTAATGATAGACAACAGTGAGGTTATCTCCACAGGCAATGATAATGCTTACATCTATGGAGTCAAGGTCACAGTCTTATGTTCAGAAGGATTTGAAATGGTAGGAACATCTCGGCTCACTTGTACCAATCATGGTTCTTGGTCTGCTGAACCTCCGTACTGCAAAAGAATACAGTGCACTAAGCCCAATATAAACAATGGCATGACAGAGGTCCTCAAGCAAGCCCTTTCTAATAGATATGTGTACAATGATGTCATCAGAATAAACTGCTATGAAGGGTTCCTACTTGAAGGCTTCTCCACCTTGACATGCACCATTACTGGGCAGTGGTCTCATGACTTCCCAGTGTGTGAACCCATCACATGCAAACGACCCAATATTACTAATGGCCGCATGAGTATCATTGAGATTATCAATCCTCATTCTGATCCTGATCAGCTGCATGTGTTTGGGACCATTGTACAATTTGAGTGCCATGAAGGCTTTCGACTTATTGGTCAGAACGATAGTGTCTGTAGTGAACAAGGAATATGGGTCGGAGGGATTCCAACATGTGAGAGTGTGAGCTGTCCGGATCTTAATGTCACAAATAGTATTATAAACTCAACATCAACACGTTATGGGTCCTCAGTTGCATTTATTTGTGATCCTGGGTTTCAACTTTTTGGGGATTCTGCATTAAAATGTGGAGCTAATGGAAAATGGCAAGGCCTTTCCCCAGTGTGTAAACCAAGCCCTTGTCCCACACTAGAAATCACAGATGGTAAAATTGTTGGTGAGACTTCCCTTTTGGGTATCTATGTGTATGGTGACAGGGCAATTTTTTTATGTAACCCAGGATTCATTCTTCATGGACAAAATATACTGTTGTGCCAGCAAAATCAAACCTGGTCATCGGAGGTTCCTGTTTGCAAAAGAAGGCTCTGCTCAAAGGCACCATATGAATTTGAACATGGCAGCATTTCCGTTCATTCCCATGATGGGCAAAATAACTCTTTCAATGCTACTCTCACTTTTGAATGTGATCTTGGATTTAAAATTGTGGGTAAGCCAAGTATTCAGTGTAATGTTTACGGGCTGTGGACAACATCTTTTCCACAGTGTCAGAGGGTCTTTTGTTCATCACCCTACTTGGTAAATGGCGCAATAAAAGGAAAGCCATTAATTGGAGGAAATTACACATTTGGTGACAGTATCGTCTTTACCTGTAACCCTGGGTTTTTCCGTCAAGGAGATGGAGAGCTTTTGTGTCAACCAGACGGTAGGTGGACATCATCCTTCCCAGATTGTTTACGTCAGAGCTGTGAGAATCCACAAAATCCAGAAAATGGCTATTTTACTGGAACATCTTATTTTTTTGAATCAAGAATCAGTTTCTATTGTTACCAAGGCTATGAACTGGAAGGCCCTTCTTTTTCCACATGTTTGGCAAGTGGTAAGTGGGATGTATTTCCATTGTGTAAGCTAATTAAATGCAACATGCCTCCAGGGGTTGACAATGGAGAGTTGTCAGTGAATGGAATCCAGTATCAAGATATTGCAGAATACAGTTGCAAAAATGGCTTCGTCCTTTATGGTCAAAAGACAGCAGTTTGTCAAGCAAATGGGACATGGAGTGGCAAACCACCCAGATGTCAGAAGCAAGAATGCACAGAGTGGCCTATCATCAAAAATGGCACATTATCCAGGATACAAGAAAACTATGTCTATGGAGATGTTGCATACATAGTTTGTGACAAGGGTCACAAGGTAGAAGGGGATGCCAGCGTCAGATGCCAGGAAGGTGGCACTTGGGGAACGATACTATCAAAATGTGTCATCGTGAAATGCTCATATCCAAAAAGGATACTAAACGGCAGAGTTTCATACATGTCTGTGACCTATGACTCAGTAATCACTTACACTTGTGACAAGGGGTATACCCTAGTTGGCAAAGCAGAAAGGCGTTGTGAAGCCACAGGATTTTGGAGTGACTTGCAGCCATCCTGTCATATTGTAAGATGTCCCGAACCTAAGAGAGCCCTGTTTAAGAATGGCTATATTGTTGGGTCAGCATATATGTATAACTCCATTGTTACCTACAAGTGCAGTGTGGGATATGTCCTTCAAGGGGAGAGCAGGCATCAGTGTCTCAGTACAGGAGAGTGGAACAGTACATTACCCAGATGTATTCCAGTCGACTGTGGACAGCCCCTGGAGATTGCAAATGCATTGATCCAGGTAAGCTCCACTGTCTACAGAGCAGTGGCTGAGTATCAGTGTAACAGAGGCTACAACATCAGGGGTGCTGTATTTCACACCTGTTCCCTGAATGGAAGATGGTCTGGCCAGTTGACTAGTTGTGAGAAAGTCACATGTCCAGTGCCTGTAGATATAGACAATGGGTTTTATGAAGGTGAGAACTTCACATTCATGGCAGAGATCAAGTACCAGTGCAAAGAGAAATATGCTTTGGAAGGGGACAGTATACAGAGCTGTGATGAAAGTGGTAGGTGGTCAGGTACTACTCCACAATGTAGAGCAAAGAAGTGTCCACCTCCTGACAGGTCGGCCTCTGATCACCTACTCATGTCTGGAGATGACTTTTCAGCTGGGTCTATACTCAGTTTCCAGTGTGATACAGGCTACCGGTTGATTGGAGAGGAGAAAGTGACATGTGAAGATGGTGCACATTGGAGTGGGAACCTGCCTAGATGTGAGGAAATCTCCTGTGGTGTGCCCAGACTTATAAAAAATGGCTTCATTGATGGTAATTCATATCAATATCAGGATATAGTACAGATAGGATGTGTTGCTGGTTACACTGTCCAAGGCGAATCGACCATAGAATGTCAGGCTAATGGAAAATGGAGTGATATTAATGCCACTTGCATCCCAGTCACCTGTGGAAAGCCACCAGATATTGAACATGCCACCATCGGTGGCAGCAGCTTTAACTTTGGAGAGTATATATTCTACAAATGTTTAGAAGGGTTTGAAATGACAGGAAACAACCTCTTGCAATGCAGCAGTAATGGCACTTGGGAAGGAACACTGCCTTCTTGTCACATGACTTCATGTGGCTCAGTTCCTGTCATACCACATGCCTCCACTATTGTCACCAAAACAACCTATGGCAGCAAGGCAAGTTACAAATGTAACCGGGGCTATAATATCCTTGGCAGTGCCATGGTGGAGTGTATAGCTAATGGAACCTGGAGCTACCAGGACAAGCCAAAGTGTGTCCCATTGGACTGTGGAATACCCCAACCACTACCTCATGGCAATATCAAGTATGCTGGCACAACACTTGGGGAATATGCGGAGTATTTCTGTGATGAAGGATACCTGATGGTTGGAAAGCCAGTCATTCGATGTTTACCTGAGGATGGCTGGAACAGTTCAGCTCCTCAGTGTCTTCCCGTCTCATGCCCAACTCCTGTGGATCCAGAGAATGGAAGTGTTGACGGCAACAGCTTTGAGTTTGGAAACCAGATCTTGTACAGCTGTAGCCAAGGATTCAAGTTGATTGGGGAGGCAATAAGGACATGTGAAGGAAATGGCAAATGGTCCAGTAGACAACCTAGATGTGATGGTAAGACTTCTGGTGTCTAAAATACACCATAATTGTATCCACCGGATAGCATCCGGTGGATAGTATGGATTTTGCTTTATTACACCGCCGCCGCAGTTTTACGAAAAAAAAAGATTATAGCTAGTCTTCTCAAAATTGCAGGATATAATCATAACCATAAAATCTTGCCTGGGAATATTTTTGGCCTCATTTTGAAGAACAAGATGGCCGCCACGGCATTTCTTTGCCAGTCATGAAAAGTGCTTATATCTCCCTTATTATTGGTCCTAGTGGTTTGGGATGGTAAACCAACCTATAGGAAATCATGGGTTGGGAATCTTCTGGTGTGGTCAGATTTGACCTTGGACCCCTCCTTAAAGATCAAACGAGGATAGCCAAACCTAAAAGTGCTTATAACTCGCTTATTATTGGTCCTAGAGGTTTGGGATGGTTAACCAACCTATAGAAAATCATGGGCTGGGAATCTTTTGCTGTGGTCAGGTTTGACCGTGGACCCCATCCTTCATGGTCAAACAAGGATAGCCAAACCTAAAAGTGCTTATAACTCGCTTATTATTGGTCCTAGAGGTTTGGGATGGTAAACCAACCTATAGGAAATCATGGGTTGGGAATCTTTTGCTGTGGTAAGATTTGACCTTGGACCCCTCCTTCAAGGTCAAATGAGGATAGCCAAATCTAAAAGTGCTTATAACTTGCTTATTATTGGTCCTAGAAGTTTGGGATGGTAAACCAACCTACAGGAAATCATGGGCTGGGAATCTTCTGGTGTGGTCAGGTTTGACCTTTGACCTCTCCTTCAATGTCAAACGAGGATATCCAAGCTTAAAAGTGCTTATAACTCGCTTATTATTGGTCCTAGAGGTTTGGGATGGTAAACCAACCTATAGGAAATCATGGGCTGGGAATCTTTTGGGTGTGGTCAGATTTGGCCTTGGACTCCTCTTTCAAGGTCAAACGAGGATAGCCAAACTTAAAAGTGCATATAACTTGCTTGTAATTGGTTGTACAGGTTTGGGATGGTAAACCAACTTATAGGAAATCATGGGCTGGAAATCTTCTGGTGTGGTCAGATTTGACCTTGGATCCCTCTTTCAAGGTCAAACAAGAATAGCCAAATCTAAAAGTGCTTATAACTCGCTTATTATTGGTCCTAGAGGTTTGCAATATGAAACCAACATATAGGAATTCATGGACCAGGAATCTTTTGATGTGATCAGATTTGACCTTGGGGCCCCTCCTTCAAGGTCAAACAAGGATAGCAAAATCTAAAAGTGCTTATAAATCGCTTTTTCTTGGTCCTAGAGGTTTGTAATGTGAAACCATCCTAAAGGAAATCATGGGCTAGGAATCTTTTGATGTTATCAGATTTGACCTTTGGCCCCTCTTTCAAGGTCAAATGAGGATAGCCAAAATTAAAAGTACTTATATCTCGCTTATTCGTGTTCCTAGAGGTTTGCAATGTCACACCAACCTATAGGAAACCATGGGCTAAGAATCTTTTGATGTGGTCAGATTTCACCTTGGGCTCCTCCGTTAAGGTTAAGCGATGGTTGATTGGCTTTGGTGAGTTTTCTTTCTGGTGGATACAATTTGCATAGGTTCTCCGATGCGCTAGGTGTAGTTATTTATTGTTTTTTGTATTATATGACAACAGATGAACAGTTTGACATAATGTAAGTTACAAAAAACTTTTCAAACTGTCAGACTTAACCATGTACAAATCCTTGAAGAAAATACTGTACTTGGTACTTAGTTGAATCATAACCAAACAAAAATGAGTCAACATAGCATTGTACTGACTCCTTAGGCACATCTTTACTTCTTTGGGACCATATTTTGAATGACTAGAAACCTGCTAGATAATGGTAACCGATATTTGAATTTTTGCTGGATGAATTTTAAAGAAATGTTGAAGTGGCTGTGTCATCACAGGATCTTTATGCAGGATCATGTGACCTGAGAGTGAGTGTAATCAAGACTATGAAATTTACTCCACAGTACACAGTTGATCATGTTTCTATACCTGCCCTTTTATGTATTATGCTGAGATATCAAAATAAATAAACGGAAACTGGATTATGTTCCTTCTTGAATTATCCCATCATAATTCAAGCATTTGCCATTTAATCAGGTGATCAATGATCCAATACTATCAGATAATGTAATTTGAACATGCACTGTCTATGTATCCACCAAAACCAGTAAAAGTCCATACCAAACAATTTGGTGGTATTTTAACATATCAGTATGTGTCTCAGTAAATAGCACAGACATTTCGTTATTTCTGGTCAAATTTTGAAAAATGTTCAGTGTGAAAATGGCTTTTATCTGCTATCATATCAGATTTTATTAAATTGGTTCTGTATGTCATAGGCCATGATTCACAAATTTCCTGCACCACTACAAAAACTTGTTGTGAAGAGAATGGAGTCTACTACTCTGTTTGTGTAATGAGTGACTTGGGCATTGCTTCTTTTCAAGAGCCAGATGGTAAATTGAAAAAAAAAATTGCCGTCAAGGTATTATGCACCCGATGTTTATTAACCCCAGCCTATGAAGGCTGTTCTACAGTCCAACCTGCTAAGCAGATGTTCACCAGATTTTCACGATATTTCCGCTTATTTAATTTTTTTCTGTTTATTAGGTTTTTGGCAACATGTGCCAACAACTTTTGCTATGGCGGCACTTTTTACCTCACAGGCCTTAAGGGCTGTCGGAGTTTTGCTTTCACCCATGGTGTCTGGATGGGCTAGTGGGCAGGCGTTCATTCGGGGGGTTGGGGGGGGGGGTTTGTCTGGGCTGTATCTCAGAAACCCTAAGGTGCAGGAAGTTGATACTTGGTAGGGATATTGGTTAGGGGGTGCAGGTGTGCAAGGTCATGGTGTGACCTTGATTTGACCTTGCCATAGTGACCTTGACCTATAAAATCTTGTCCGGGCTATATCTCAGAAACAGTAAGTTGTAAGATGTTGTTACTTGGTAGGGACATTCGTTAGGGGATGTAGGGGTGCAACGTCATATTATGACCTTGATTTGACCTTTCTGTAGTGACCTTGACCTATAAAACCTTGTCCGGACTATATTTCCGCAAATGTAAGATGTATGAAGATGATATTTGGAAGGGACATTGGTTAGGGGGTGTAGGTGTGCAATGTCATGGTGTGACCTTGGTTTGACCTTGCTGTCATGACCTTGACCTATAAAATCTTGTCCCAGCTATATCTCGGAAACTGTAAGGTGTAGGAAGTTGTTTCTTGGTAGGGACATTGCTCAGGGGTTGTAGGTGTGCAATGTCATGGTGTGACCTTGGTTTGACCTTTGACCTTGCCGTAGTAGCCTTTACCTATAAATTTTGTCCAGGCTATATCTCGGAAACCGTAAAGTGTATGAAGTTAATATTTGGTAGGAACACTGGTTAGAGGTTGTAGTTGTGCAACGTCAGGGTTTGATATTGATTTGACCTTGACATAGTGACCATGAGTTTTAAAATCTTGTTTGGGCTGTTTCTTGGATACCATAAGGTGTAGAAGGGTTGGTACTTGGTAGGGACATTGGTTTAGGGGGTGTAGGTGTGCATCATGGTGTGACCTTTAACTTGCTCTGCCAAAGTGTGTTTACCTGCCATATTTGAGACATGTTTCTCTTATGACAAAGATATCTGGATTGCTGCAACTGATTATTATATACACATTTACATAATTGTGCTATTTCCATAAACCGGTATTCTCCAATTAATAAATTTTACAACTTCATAATTTTTAGTTTACTGATTCATGCTGTCATCTTGCTATTAAATTGTCTTGTTTTAATACTTTATCGTTACATACATTTTCTTTGTCTTAGATGATATTTTCTCTACTTGAACATTATTTGGACTTTTATATAACTGACACTGCTCAGAAAGTATCCAAATCTTTGTACTGTATCTTTTGTATCCCAGACGAATGCATCTGCTGCCTTTGAAAAGCTAAATAAGTGCCTAAATGATGTTAAAGAGTGGATGACAACTAGTAAGCTCAAACTGAATCCTGATAAGACTGAGTTTATCATCTTTGGTTCGAAGAGGCAAAGGGATAAGTTGAAAGCATGTTTTCCAATTGATATCCTGGGCAACTCACTCTGCCCTGCAGATTCAGTAAAAAATCTGGGTGTGTGGCTTGATTCAGATTTCTCTTTGTCCAAGCATGTTCAGAATGTCTGCAAAAGTTGTTTTGTTAAACTCCGTGACTTCAGACATGTCAGGCGGTTTCTTACTCATGATGTTTCTGTGCTTGTAGCCAACGCTCTTGTTAGTAGTCGGTTGGATTACTGCAACTCACTTTTCAGGAGCCTGTCCAAGTTCAATCTACGCAAATTACAGTGCATCCAAAATAGTGCAGCTAGAATTGTATCAAACACCAGTCGATACACCAGCATAACTCCTGTGCTAAAGAAACTGCATTGGCTTCCTGTTGAACAGCGCATTGTGTTCAAGACAGTCACACTTGTTTATAAGTATCTTCACACAGGTTTTCCCAGGTATTTTTCACCACATCTTTCTTCCTACAGCAGTTCTTATAGTACCAGGCGCAGTGAAAGTGGTGGTAATTTCCTAGTTATTCCAAAGTTCTGCCCCTCTGTTCATAAATCTGTCAAACAGTTTGGTAATAGTTTTGCGTTTGATGCTCCTACTGTGTGGAATACTCTCCCTGATGTGATTCGTGCCTCTCCATCCCTGGCCTCCTTCAGAAAACAGCTTAAAACCTACCTGTACACCAAAGCATATCCACCCTAGCCTGAATCATCCTCCTGGCGTTCTCCGTGGTGTTCGACCCCTGTTATGTCCCTGGACACAGAATTTTGTTGACTGCTTTTTGTTTTGTTGCGCCTTAGAGTCCTCTTGTTTGGGGAGATTAAGCGCTATAAAAGTCCAATTAGAATTAGAATTACTGTTTCACTACTTCTATATATCATGGTGTTGAAAACGATTTCCTGAGGCTGTGGGGTTTGGGCATCTCTGATGCTATTTTCTATTCTTTTAGCTTCTATATTTTGCATGCTCTACAGTGTGACCCACGCATTGTTTTTACCAAATTTCTTTTACATTTAAAATGACTTTGCCAAATGTCTCCGGTGGTCTCTCAAGTTATACCAGCTGGCTGGGGTTCCTGTCTACCAAGGCTGGTAGATGCTTTTTTAATAATCTTACAGTATGATTGTTTGTCTTTTTATTTTAGTAGTGTACTGTGGAGCTCCAGCTCTCCCCTCACATGGAAGAATTGTGCAGAATACAGGCCATCATTATGGTTCAGTAGTGAAGTATTCTTGTGACTCGGGATACTACTTGGTGGGTAACCAGACAACGTCCTGTACTGAACATGGGACTTGGAGTAGTGTGGAACCTACATGTCTTCATTCTAGTATGTATTCAGCTTCTATGTGTTAAATGAAAATACACTTATGTGTGAATATATTCTATGTACAAGTTGAGATTTTGTACTAGCTGTAACTCATACAAACTGCCTGTACAAGTTGCACCTTGTATAAGGAGTTTGTTCAAGTTGCAATTTTTTACAGATAGGCTGTAACGTGTACAGAATAATCTACGTCAATTAAACCCAACTTGGACAATACTGTTGTACAACTTGGATTTAAAAAGGACTTCCCCCTCCACAACGTAAACATACTCCTTACTATCTTTTGTTTATCAATAGTGAGAGGAGTCAGTTGAATGAATGTCTTTCACAAGCACAAATTTGGTTTGCTTGAGTAAATATTATGGTCTTTGTTTTTGTTTATTGAAATGGTTACATGTTATAAATGGAAAATCTAAATGCATATTATTGTTTTTATTTATTTTTAAACATTATAGATATTTCCTTATGAAATACACAGCAGTATATGTTGTCACTTTTAATACAATTTATGTTTTCAGAAGCCTATGTTGCCACCACAGTATTTTCTAAATTGAATATCTCCCTTAATATAAGGCATATCAAAATAATTTGTAGTAGTTATGATCCTTAGGCATGGCAAAATTTTTTGGTGGGTACGAATTTGACCTCTGACCTTGGAGGTTATCAAAAAAAAATTTTTTTTGTACTTCCTTTTTACCAGATTTTGTCAGAAAGTATTACATATGCATTAACAAAATTTGGCAAAACAATTTTTTCTAGCATCAAAATCTTGGTGCCAGTTAAATTTCAGATCAATTGGACCATAATTATGAAATGATTACCAGTGAGTAAAAACATACTGACAAAAATTTGACCCTTTTGGGCACATACTGAGTATGTCTACTCACATTGGGGACCTTGCACAGGTTCAGTATATTATTGAAGCATGAAAGTTGGCTTTATAACTTCAAAACTTACCTCATCATGTTAAGGTTACCTTAAAATCAGCCGAATCAGCTGTCTTTGGTACGCTGTATACATTCAGAAGAGACATGTAAAAAGTAAAATATATCTCTTTTTTTTTATTTAGGGCTTTGAGATGTATTTGCAGGTAATAGGAAACCGTGGCCTGGGATTAAAAAATCATTTCCCCCTCGAGCCTCATCACCACCCCACCCCCCTCATTCTCAAAGTTGGTTCATAAAATTGAATTTCTTGTCATTTCAAACCTAGGGATGTGGATTTTTGCCAACTTCTTGCCTTTCAAGGTCAATTTTACGACACTGAATGGGTCGGGAGTGTCCAGTAGCTTTATACATTCTTAGTAATATCAAGAAATGTATCAACTAAACTTGATATGTAGATTTGATTATAATGTACATAAAACAATGGACACATTATTGTTCATTGAAAAATTTCATTGCATCCCCAAACGAAAGTCGGGGATACTTGGGATTCAGTACGGTCACGCCGCTGCAGAGATTTCCTTTTGGACGCGATAACTTAAAAAATATTTTAGTTAGACCTTTCAAATTTGGTATGTGGCTATATATGGGCAATGCCACAAACGCTATTGTATGTGACCTTGACCTTCAATTTCAAGGTGACTGGTGGTCTCTTAAAGGTCAGATTTTGGCCATTTTTTCACATTTTGGCCCAGTTCTCATATACAGAAAGTTAGATCATCCTATGACTGGTATATATAATACATATATATGTCCTCTGTAAGCATGCAGAAATTTAATCTTGAAGCTCTTCATTGAAGGTCATCCACAGATCGCCAAAGTACCTCACCGAGGCCATTTTTGGCCTTTTTGGAGATATTTTCACACTTAATGGTGACTATATTACATGGAAACTATTGAAAATGGCTTTGGAGGTTGAGTACATGATGGAATAAGAGCATCCAGGCTTACTGGTTACAGCAGAAAACCTGCTGATTCCACAGTTATGGACAGAGTGAAGGCAGTTGTTTCATATAAGCCCACCCTTGCTGAGATGTAGTCTAATTCGCCCAGTTCTGCCAGCTCCTATGAGTTTTCGCAGAACTGTGGAGCCAACAGGAACTGGTTACAGAGCATTGCTTCACCTATAACCGGTTAGGCCCTGGTACTGGGCAGGTCCACAGGACTGGCTAACAGACCAGCAGTAGCCTTTTAAAGGTCCAAGTGGCCGTCTCAGACTAACCAGTTACTGCCCGAGGAAATTGGTAACAGAGAAATTCTTATACCAGTCATTGGTCCCGGTGAGATGACTGTCTCAACCTACTAAAACCAGGCAGCCAGCCTACTGTCAGGACCAGCTAGCTGATCGAAAGTGACTATAGATAAGAAGTCTTTCCCAACAAGATTTGTCCAACTACCTGTCAGTCTTATCAGACCCCACACCAGCTAGTTACTGGTTGTTTTGTGACCTTGACCTTCAATTTCAAGGTCACTGGTGGCCTCTTAAAGGTCGGATTTTCCCCTTTTTTACATCATATACAGAAAGTTAGATCATCCTATGGCTGGTATATATAATACATATATATGTCCTCTGTAAGCATGCAGAAATTTGACCTTGACGCTCTTTACTGAAGGTCATCCACAGACCGCCGAGGCCATTTTAGGCCTTTTTGGAGATATTTTCACACTTAATGCTGACTATATTGCATGGAAACTATTGAAAATGGCTTTGGAGGTTGAGTACATGATGGAGTACCAGCATACACTTTGTTGACCTTGGCTATTGTTTTCAAGGTCACCTTAGGCCTGCTAAAATGACTCAAAATGGTACCTAGACTGTGAGGCCATATACCTCCTTTATTATTGGCTGTTACCGCTCTAACAAAAAAATATATTATACCTAGCCTTCTCAAATTTGCAGGATATATTCATAACCATAAAATCTTGCCAGGGAATATTTTTGGCCTCATTTTGAAAAACAAGATGGCCACCAGGGACGTTTATTCGACTTAAAGCAAGGACTTTTGTTGGCCCTCTAGAGCAAAGGGTATTATAGGTAGAGATCTCAAATTCGCAGAATCACATTACAAAATCTTGACTGGAATTCGCATTACAAAATCTTGACTGGAAATATTTTCGGCCTCATTTTGAAAAACAAGATGGCCACCACGGGCGTTTATTTTTGTTAGTCATGAAAAGTGCTTATAACTCACTTATTATTGGTCGTACAGGTTTGGAATGGTAAACCAACTTGTAGGAAATTATGGGCTGGGAATCTTCTGGTGTGATCAGATTTGACCTTGGACCCCTCCTTCAAGGTCAAACGAGGATAGCCACACTTAAAAGTGCTTATAACTTGCTTATTATTGGTCCTAGAAGTTTGGGATGGTAAACCAACCTATAGGAAATCATGGGTTGGGAATCTTTTGCTGTGGTCAGATTTGACCTTGGACCCCTCCTCCAAGGTCAAACGACGATAGCCAAACTTAAAAGTGCTCATAACTCGCTTATTATTGGTCGTACAGGTTTGGGATGGCAAACCAACTTACAGGAAATCATGGGCCAGGAATCTTTTTATGTGGTCAGATTTGACCTTGGACCCCTCCTTCAAGGTCAAACAAAGATACCCAAACTTAAAAGTGCTTATATCTCGCTTATTATTGGTCCTAGAGGTTTGCAATGTGAAACCAATCTATAGGAAATCATGGGCTGGGAATCTTTTGATGTGGTCAGATTTGACCTTGGGCCCTTCTTTCGAGGTCACACGAGGAGAGTAAAATCTAAAGTGCTTATAAATAGCTTTTTGTTGATCCTAGAGGTTTGTAATGTGAAAGCATCCTATAGGAAATCATGCGCTAGAGATCTTTTGATGTGATCAGAATTGAGCTTTGGCCCCTCTTTCAAGGTCAAATGAGGATAGCCAAAATTAAAAGTACTTATAGCTCGCTTATTCGTGTTCCTAGAGATTTGCAATGTCACACCAACCTATTGGAAATCATGGGCTAAAAAATCTTTTGATGTGGTCAGATTTTACCTTGGGCTCAAGGTTAAGTGATGGTCGACTGGCGAGTTTTCTTTCTGGTGGATACAATTTGCATCGGTTCGCGCTACATCTAGTTACATTTCTATCTTTCATTAAGCAAACATTTTGTTTACTTAGTGTCAGTACAAGTTGCTCCCATAAACACTTATGCCCCCTCCCCACAGGGGTATATTTGTGTCAACCATAATACTCTGTATGTCACGCTTCAACCATGTCCTGTCCGGGGATACACTGCGTCAAGACGCAATCTCTAGTTTCAACAGTATTTTTAATTAGGAATATTAAATATCAAAGAAAATTATTTTCCAGGTTAACCTTATCATTGTCTTTTTCAGTATCAATAACTTATACATCTTCCTTTAGTTTATCACTTAATGAATTCTCAAGGGATTACTGGGGGGCCTCCACAACATACGCCTTGTTATCTTTTGTTTTATCGTAGAGTGAAATGCATCAGTTATTTGAATGCCTTCTACAATAATACTGTCTAAAGTTATATGATATGTTGGCTATTATGAAATTATTATGGGCTTTGTATATTTGTATTAAAAATTCTTTGTATTTTTATGTTGAAACTTGGTTACATGTTATAAATGGAAAATATAAATGCATGTCACTGTTTTTTTTCTTTCTTTGGATGAACAAGATATTGACTTTCTGATGATAATATACACAGCGGCAGCATATTTTTATGTACCTTTTCACATGACTTGTACTTTTGTATTATAACTGACAACCCCATTTTTAAAGCCTTTATCTTTACCATTATTCCCTTTCTTTGCTATTTTTAGCCCAGCAAAAACCTTTTCTACTTTTCACTTATATACAAATAACTACCAATTCTAATATTTATTCTTTTAAAACTTACACCGGCACAGCCTAATTCTAGGAACATTTTAGTTTAGCAAGTGTGACTATAACTTTTAAACGTAATGTAAATGTACAAATTTAAATTCAAAAACAGTTTTTCATCTGAGAAGTATAATTGCAATTGAAGTGTAATTTACAGACATTATTCATGTTGATTTTATGTATTTGAAAGGATAAACTAAAACACATTGCTCAGTTGATAAAATATTTATATTTTACAATTTACTGTCCACATGAGATACTTTGTAGGAAGTTGATATGTGGTATAGATATTGTTTGGTGGGTGTAGGTGTGCAGTGTCATAGTGTGACCCTGATTTTACCTTTGACCTTACCATAGTGACCTTGACCTTTAAAATCTTGTCCGTGCTGTATCTCAGAAACCTCCCGCCCTTTCAGCGGGTCACGCTGGAGTCACGGGATCACACACAGGTCTTTACAATGATTATAAAGGAAGTGAAGCTGATGGCCCTCACAAGGGGAGTCAGACTTCACCAATACCTGGACGACTGGCTTATTAGGGCCCAGTCTCAAAAGGAAGCATAAGTAAACACTCAGACCATGGTAGACCTGACACAGTCCTTAGGGTGGATAATAAATCAAGAGAAGTCCGAACTCAAACCTTCTCAGGTGTTTTCGTTCATGGGCTACGAATACCACCTAGATTTAGCCCTTGTAAAACCCACTCAAGAGAGATGGTTCAAACTTCAGGATTTGATCCTATGCTTAAAGTCAAAACATGTTTTGACTGTAAGATGTTTGATGTCACTAATTGGGTTGCTCGCCTCAACGAGAAGATGGTCCCGAGGCACGCCTTCACATAAGGCCCTTTCAGTTTCATCTCAGGGAGCACTGAAGATATCCCCGGTCATTGGACATCCTCCTTCCTTGGTCAGAGACCATTTCATCTCAGCTAGAGTGGTGGCAAAATCCCGCAAATGTGTTGAAGGTGCTGACCTTTACCCCAAAGACCACAGTATCCACTCTTTACAGACTCCTCAAACGAAGGTTGGGGTGCTCACTTAGAGCAAGTCTCTACAAAAAGTGTGTGATCAGACAAGGAAAAAAGGCTACACATAAATGTCCTAGAGATAAAGCGGTATCTCTGGCCCTGAAAAGCTTCAAGGACCAGTGTCAAAATCAAACCGTGTTGGTTGCTATTTACAACTCAACAGTAGTAGCCTACATAAACAAGGAGGAACCCACTGGGGGAGATCATGACCTGATACCATCACCTGATACCTACTGTCCAGGTTGAACCAAGTCCAATCAACAGAATGGTCAATGCATCCGCAGGTGTTCAAACAGATCTGCAAAAGTGGTTCACTCCTCATGTAGATCTATTTGCCACTCGTCTGAACCACAAACTTCTATTGTATGTATCTCCAGTCCCAGACCAACATGCTTGGGACATAGATGCTCTGAACATAAACTGGTCGGTTCTCGCTGCTTATGCTTACCCTCCCACGGGCTCTCCCTCACAGGGTGGGATCTCAAATATCAGGCAAGCAATTTACTCATCATTTTAATATCCCCAGGCTGGCCAGGAATGCCCTGGTTTTGGGACCTAATGCAGCTCTCAACAGAGATTCCGTTCCAGTTACCAGTGTCAGCAACACTCCTTAAACAGTCCCACAACCATGTGTTTCACAGCAATCCACTACATCTCAACCTCCATGCCTGGTGTCTAGGAGTTGACAGCTCCAAGAACAAGGCTTCTCTGTGGAGGTGGCAGAGAGAATTAATTCCCCTCAAAGGTCTTCAGCAAGAACCATCTACAAGTCAAAGTAGGCCCTTTTTAAGAAATGGTGCAGAGAAAATTTGGTAGATTTCTCCACTCCCTCTGTGAAACAAGTCTCAGACATTCTCATATACCTGTACCAAAATTTAAACAGGCACCCGTCGACCATTGTTGGTTACAGGACAGCCATTGTTGACACCTTGAGCCCAGGGGGGGCTCCATATTTATCAAAGCTCAGACCTTAACAGTTTACTCTCCAGCTTTCACAGGGATCGTCCCAAAAGTTCCAGGAATCTTCCAAAGTGGTACCTTTCTGTTGCTCTTAATGAGCTCACAAAAGTACCCTTTGAGCCTATGAAAGACATAGACCTTAAAACATCTTACTCTCAAAACTGCTATCTTGCTAGCTTTGTCCTCCAGCAAGCACCGCAGCAAAATTCACACCTCGGTTGCAAACAAAGTATCAAATCCAGGCCAATGGAAAAAGGTAGCTTTGTTACCCTCATCAGATTTCATAGTGAAAAACCAACTAGCAAGAGAAGGTTCTCAAAGTATGTCTCCAGTGACTATCCCTGATCTGACTACCATTGTGGATAGACAATTTAAAGAAGACAGGACCCTGTGTTTGGTACAGGCCATGAGGTACTATCTGGATCGAACCAAAGGCCGAAGAGGGTCTCGATCCCTACTTTTTATTTCCTTCAAGAAAGCATATACCTCAGACATCAGACCCGCTACACTCTCTTCTTGGTTAAAGCAAACTATCCTACTTTGTTACAAACAAGCAGATAACAGTCCTTGGACTTGGTCCAAGTTAAAGCACATGACATTAGGGGCTTTGCAGCCTCTAAGTCCTTTTACAGTGGGGTTTTGGTGGACCAAATCATGCAAGCTTGTCTCTGGAAAGCTCACAATACATTTACAAATTTTTACCTAAAAGACCTTACTTGGTCAGATAATGACAACAATATGTATCTGGGTTCAGTAGTAGCGGCTCAACAAGTTCTAGACCCTTCCCCTCAGACTAGCACCTCGGAAAGAAAAGAAGGGGGGCACATCCGCTGCAGCCAAGTCTTCAGAAGTCTAAATCCTAGGGTCTAGGTATAAACTACCTCCTCAGGCTGTTTGCTAAAGTCTTTTATCTTTTATTTCAGTTACAGTATTTAACATGTATCATATATTAAGTACTTATTTAGTCGATCCCATAATCCCATCATAAGGGTGGCCAGTTTATGAGATTTTCAAGCCCAGGGTTTTTTTCATTCGTAGCGAAGCCCTTTGGGCTATTTTTCGTATAAGTGAGTACAGCTGCACTTAATCCTTCAAAATCCAGACAGTTATCAGACAGTTTTCTGGTTTTTGGCTTCTTACAGGCCCAGTTCCCAGAACCGGGGCACTGTAAGCTAGACTCAGACTGGCTTTTCTAAACATTCACTTTAATCTATTTGATCCAAAATCCAAGAAAAATTGACAAATACCTCCAGTCTCAGCTGTAATCCCTCTGCCTAGCAGTCGGATTCAGCATTCAGTTCCACATGGTAAGCTATTGTAGTGCAATATAATTGAAAATTTTAATTACCTAAATGTAGCTTTTATAAGCAACAAGCTAATAATATACCATGTGGAACTAAATAGAGTCCAACCCGGGCTCCCTGCTGTATTACAGCTGAAGGGGTACGGTCTAAATTTACAACAAGAAAAAAGGAGGTTTAAACATAAGTACACTATGGGGTTCACCTACAGCATTGGGAATTCGGTGAGCACTAAACGTCTATTTTTTTTGGACGTTGGCGGGATTCCTGGCAGCCTCCCGAGATAGCATTCAGTTTCACATGGTGAGCTTGTAGCTTATAAAAGCTACATTTAGGTAATTAAAATTTTCAAATTTAAAGGTGTAAATTTATTACAATTCATTGTTCGGCTGATAAAATATGGAACTTTTACAAGTTACAATTTATACAGGTCAACCTGTGCAAACTGAAACTTGTATAAGCAGTTTGTACATGTTTGACTTGTATATATATGTATGGATTGTTAAGTTTTAAATGATCAATCACCATCTAAACTTTTTACCCCACACCCTTTAAGGGCTGTGAGGGTATTGATTTCACTGAATGGGCATTCGGGTGGCAAATAATAGCTTGTCCGGGCTGTATCTCAGAAACCATAAGATGTAGGAAATTTGATATACTTGATAGGGACATTGGTTAGGAACGTAGGTGTGTAACATCATGATGTGACCTTGATTTGAGCTTTGACCTTGGCATAGTGATCTTGAGTTTGAAAACCTTGTCTGGACTTTATCTAAAAAATTGTAAGGTATAGGAAGCAGATACTTGGTAGGGACATTGGTGTAGGTTTACATTGTCATGGTGTGACTTTGATTTAGTCTTTAATCTTGCTGCAGTAACCTTGATCCTTAAAATCTTTTCCAGACTATATCTTGGAAACTGTAAATCTAGGAAGTTGATACTTGGTAGAAACATTAGTTAGATGGTGTAGGTGTGCAACATCATGGTGTGACCTTGATTTTACCTTTTACCTTTTTGTAGTGACATTTAAAATCTTGTCTGGATCATATCACAGAAGCTGTAAGGTGTAGAAAATTGACTGTTGGATGGGTTATTGGTTTAGGAGTGTAGGTAGACTAAATCATGGTGTGACCTTTAACAATGGCTGTGCCAAAGTGTGTTCACCTACCATATTTGAGACATATGTCTCTTATCACAAAAAAGTTTGTCCGGGCTGTATCTCAGACACAGGTGCAGGAAGTTCATACTTGGTAGGGACATTGGTTAGGGGGTGTAGGTGTGCAACGTCATGGTGTGACCTTGATTTGACCTTTGACCTTGCTGTAGTGACCTTGACCTATAAAATATTGTCCGGGGTATATCTCAGAAACCGTAAGGTGTAAAAATTTGATACTTGGTAAGAACATTGGTTTGGGGTTGTACGTGTGCAGCGTCATAGTATGACCTTGATTTGACCTTGCCGTTGTGACCTATAAAATCTTGTCTGGGCTATATCTCAAAAACCGGAAGGTGTAGGAAGTTGATATATGGTAGGGACATTGGTTGGGGTTTGTAGGTGTGCAACGTCTTGGTGTGACCTTGATTTGAACTTTGACCTTGCTGTAGTGACCTTGACCTATAAAATCCTGTCTGGACTATATCTCAGAAACTCCAAGGTGTGGAAGTTGATACTTGGTAGGGATATTGGTTGGGGGGTTGTAGGTGTACATCATCATGGTGTAGTCTTGATTTGACTTATGGCCTTGTACAAGTTATAACTTGTACGGCTGAGTTGTACAAGTTCTAACTTGTACAAAATCTTTTCCAAATTTTGTGCAAGTTATAACTTGTACAGATTTTGTGCTTCTAAAAAGCTTAACTTGTACAAATGAGTTGTACAAGTTAGGCCAATACACTTTTTAATGGTTTTGAAGCTGCACAAATAAGTTTTAATACTTTTGTGCTCCTATAAAGCCTGCTTTAATTAACTGATTGTAGTTAATAGTATAATTTAGGTAAACAAGTTAAGCCAATGGTTTTTTGATAGTTTTCAAGCTATAAAACTTCAAGTTCTATAAATAAGTTTGAACTTCCTTTTTCCAAATCTAAACAAGTAACAAGGATAATGTAAAATTTGAAATTTATTTAAAGTACATCGATAATAGTTGAATTAAGTAGTAGTGTATTGTAACACAGCTTATAAGTGATAAGGAAATTAGAAAGTTAGTTACATAAAGAACTGAGTTACATTACAGATGAGCACTTTTGCACCAAAATTTAATTATTCATTTTAAACAATGTGGATTTATACAGGCTGCACTTGAAAGACTTAAGAAACCCTTTGTTGGTTAAGATGGGTTAAATGGTGACTGTTAGTTTTTAACATGATTGTAATTGACTGACAAAAGGGATTTCTAGATGTTGCCACACATTTTATAAACACTGTCAATCAATGCAGGGTTCATGTAAATATAATTGCCTTACAATAGGGGCTTCTTAAGTCTGCCTGACTTTTTATTATTAGTTTCAATCAAAGCTATAAGAAGACCTTCAATAAAAGTTCTTCACATGTGGCTTCCTTTAGCTTGGGGTCCTATCTATGCATCCTTAAATGGCATTTAACCCTTTTTGGCTTAGATCAAAGAAATCAGAATTAAAAGGCTTACCATTTCATGTTAATATTCTCCTTATGGTGCACTTTGGTAAACAACTTAAACATATCATCAGTATCGCTTAATATTTCAAAAATTTATTCCATTGATGACTTTGGAAAATTCTAACTTAAAAAGTTTTTAAAGTTTTTGTTAGATTAAATGGATTACTAATATTAAAAGCTAATTTAATTTGAAATGTTCAAAGCAAAAGTATATTAAAAGCATACAGTCAAGACCATAAAAAAATTATCTATTTGAATCTTTCTGCATAAACTGATATAGAATTTGTCACAATACTACATTTTCCTTAAATGGAATACCAATATTAAAGCCTACTGTAATTTGAAAAGTTAAAAGCAAAACATATTACCAAACTTCAATGAAGAATAGTACTATACAAGTTATAACTTGTACAGGCATAATTAAGCTTCCCTGAAAGGGCGCTTATTTGTTTTCGCCTCAGTTTCCTCGCTGCCGCCGCATTATGGTCTCCCTTGAATATCTCCCTTAAGGTTTCAAACCATATTTGGCAGTTATATACCTTAGGCATGGTAAAAATTTTTCTGCATGCTTAAATTTGACCTTTGACCTTTATGAAGGTCACATGATCAAAAACAATTTTTTTGAAGTACACCCCCCGTCATTGCAGTTCAGGAAAAACTACTTGCTACACAGCCTTATAATTTGACACACCTGTTCAGACTATCGACAACGCGAGCTGATTAGATTTTGGGAGCAATCCCTTAAAAAATGTCTCATTTATGAGTGATGTTCTGACACCTTCCAATCTGAAAGCCTTAAATTTAGGTCAACCCCCCTATTATCTTCTTAAGTATTGCATTTAGAGCCATAAAATGTACTGGGAGGTAATAGGAAACCATGTGTGGAGAGTCTAAATAGACGGTCAGTTTTACCCCACGGCCCCCCCTTATGGGTCAAACTGGGGTCATAAAATAGCTGATTTTGAGTTTTTGCCTTATATCTCCTTTATTGTTGCTTTTATAGCTTCAGAATGTATTAAGAGGTATTGCGAAAGCATATGTGGAGAGTCTAAATAGCCGGTCAGTTTTACCCCCCGACCCCCCCCCCCCCTTATGGGCCAAACTGGAGTCATAAATAGCTGCTTTGGAGTTTTTGCCTTATATCTCCTTTATCATTGCTTTTATAGCTTCAGAATGTATTAAGAGGTATTGGGAGAGCATATGTGGAGAATCTAAATAGCCGGTCAGTTTTATCCCCCGACTCCCCCTTATGGGTCAAACTGGGGTAATAAAATAGTTGCTTTAGAGTTTTGCCTTATATCTCCTTTATTGTTGCTTTTATACCTTCAGAATGTATTAAGAGGTATTGGGAAAGCATATGTGGAGAGTCTAAATAGCCGGTCAGTTTTACCCCCCGACCCCCCCCCCCTTATGGGCCAAACTGGGGTCATAAATAGCTGCTTTGGAGTTTTTGCCTTATATATCCTTTATCGTTGCTTTTATAGCTTCAGAATGTATTAAGAGGTATTGGGAAAGTGTACAGCGCAGCTTTGTGCATTCTTAGCTTTACAGCATGCTTATTAAAACCACAAAGCATTTTAAACTTTCAGGGATGCTTCGCTTTTGTTAGCAAAAGCATTCTCTAGTTTTTGTTCAAGTTATAACTTCTACAAAATTTGAAAAAGATTTTGTACAAGTTGTAACTTGTACAACTCAGCCATACAAGTTATAACTTGTACAAAATCCCAACTTGTACATGACATATATATATTCGCTCTCTTAAACATTAATTTCTCTACTTCAACGTTATGTGGTCCTTTACTTATCTGACACTGGTTGCTCTGAAAGTCTTCTGATCTTTGTACTGTGTCACTTCTTCTATATCTCATGGTGTCGAAAACTATTTCCCCAATCTATGAGGTACGGACATCTCCGATGCTATTTTTCTCAATTATGTTCCTCCAATCAGAGTTTCCTAACTTAACTTATTAAGAATATCTTTCGGTTTTTATTATGGTCAACTTCAAAATTGACTAAATACCTGGGTAAGGGTGTGCTAATGGGTTTATAGTTACATCTGTATATTGATATAAGTTAATATCATTGTAATCAGACTGCCATCTTGACTTCGTTTTCATACTTTAACTCAAGGATGCATCGAGCTATTGATTTTAAACTTCACAGAGTGGTTAAACAGGATTCCTTTTTACAAGCAAACAATAAACTTGCAATTTGTTGTTGGACTTTATACCTAATACTGATTGCGCAACCCTCCTTTTGGCATCTATAAGCCTGATTTTGTTTTAATTTTCGACTCTAGTTAGTCTTAACAATCACACAGCACACAGCTATCTTTAGTCAGTTGTCTCCATACTTTGACCATGTTTACCACTCCTTTGTAGTCTCTGGAGTACCATGTCCTCCCCCTCCTGAATTCCCCAACATGCAGAGCATAAACACAACTTTCCTGGTTGGAGACAGTGTGGAGAGGCAGTGTGCATCAGGCTTCAGAGCCAGTGGTGACCTCACTACTGTTTGTGCTGAAGACCTGACATGGACGCCACCTACTGGAATATGTGAAAGTAAGTGTGATCTTAAAGTGTGTCTTACTACAGAGCTACATGTGACCTCACTACTGTGTGAATGCAGGGCCCGGCGTGGATGCCACCTACTGGAATGTGTGAAAGTAAGTGTGATGGTAAACTCAAGGCTACAAGTGACCTCACTACTATGTGTACTGACATGACATGTATGCCACCTACTGGAACATGTGAAAGTAAGTCTGACGTTAAACTCAGGCTGTCTTACTACAGAGCTACTGTTGACCTCACTGCTGTGTGTATTGAGAGACAGTCATGGATGCAACCTACTGGAACATGTGAAAGTTGGTGCGATGATAAATACAGTGTACTACTGCATGTGTAACTCTGTTGACTAGGATTATCTTTTAAGTACTGACATCTGGAAAGTTACACATGTGGCCATCCTGACATTTCCAACTGTGTAATATGACCCTGTGAAATCAAATCTTAAGGGGCCACAAAAATAGTTGTACTTCTCTGGAATTTCTAGGTAGAAGGCTATACCTTTTTGTGAAAAACATTTCTTCACAAAGCACAAATATTATGGGGGGGGGGGGGGGAGATATTTTTACATAAGAGAAGTGTGTTTGCTATTTCACTGTATTTGTAGGAATCAGGTGCAAACTGCCAAATGCGGACAGATCAGTGGTGCTGAGGAGAGTATCCTATAACCATGGCGACATCATTAGATACATGTGTAGAGCAGGACTGAGGGCTATGACACCCACCACTCTAAAGTGTCTACAGGATGGCAGCTGGAGTCACCAGCCTAAGTGTCAAGGTAATGTGAAAAGGGGATATTCAACCTGACATCAAAGTTAAACAAAGTTTCTCTACTTAAACATGCTTGTATGACCATTATTTGGAATGTTAAACCAACTTACAGGAAACCATTGACACAGTCATAATTGACTCTTTGAGCCAAACATTCAAAGTTAAAGTGAAGTTCCTGTTTACCATCCTTCTACCATACTCGGCCAAATTAATTTTCCTGATAAGATTATTTCATGGTTTTGTTATGTTTTAGACATGTTAATAGCAACGTGTTTAGACTTACATGTAAACTTTACCACCACCAGTCATCCTCCCCTGGCAGGTGCTTACTGGGTTACAACTTTGCTAAAGGACTTAGTTTTTAAGGACTGTCCCATTTTGGATTCCCAGCGCATTAGAGGATCCTCATTAATTTTCGCCATACAAATGTATATTATTATTATGTTCTTGTGATGCTCCTAGCTTTCAATTAAATAGCCCCGGAGATTGCCACATCAGTGACTTGTTTCAGACAAGTTCTTAAAAAATAACTTTTTAGTGCGTTAATACATCCTATCCAATGGACAGTTGCTTTACCGATCTGTGCAACCGGTCCCGCCAAACGACAGAAAAGGCCGTCCTGTATAAAATACCAACAGGACCGGTCACCGATTGTACATTCGCTAGATGGCACACCATACTTCCTTCCTGTCTAGACATGTCCTGTCTTGACATCACATCTTTTTTGTTTGGCGCGTGGAGTATACAGACATGCTTTTACCGCACAGCCTGTAAGGGCTGTCGGGGTATTGTTTTCACCCCATGGTGTCTGGATGGGCGGGCAGGCCGTGGGAAAAAGTTTGTCCAGGCTGTATCTCAGAAACCGTAAGGTGTAGGAAGTTGGTACTTGGTAGCGACATTGGTTAGGGGGTGTAGGTGTGCAACATCATGGTCTGACCTTGATTTGACCTTGCCACAATGACCTTGACTTTGAAAATCTTGTCCGGGCTATAGCTCGGCAACCGTAAGGTGTAGGAAGTTGATATTTGGCAGGATAGTAGTTACGTAAATTTGTAAATATTGGTTTATCATAAGCGACTCTGTAGCTTGAAGCATTCTTGCCTGGTTTAAGTTTCCCTAGGAAGAACGGAAAATTTATGTTAATAAAGTCAGAAATAATCCTATTATTGTAAGTGAACTGCAATATTTGGTGTTTCAGTACGTATATGACTTTGTAGCATAAAATCACTAATGTTTGGATTACCTCACACTCTCCTTTAGTGTTCAGGAGAGATTCTTGACTATTTGTTGTTTGTTCCCACATGTGGTCTTATGGATACTCAATACAGTACACAGTACCAGCTCTCACTTTGGAGCCATGGACCAGTGAAGTCTAATCAGTGGAGTGAATAGTGCTTTAGGGGGAATTACCTCCACTTTATCTCACATTAGCAGCACGTTGGACCAGATTGACACATGTGTTACTAGGCTAGAAGCACAGGATCTTGTGTACCCAGGCCCATCAGTTGGCCTACACCAAAGTGAATTTGCTTCAGGATGTCCCAGTCCTGCAGATTTCGTATAAAGCAGCACAGCTGGGGATGACGTTCAGGGTCATTTTCTACTCTATAAAAGATTCACTCCAAAAAGTTTGCCTCCCACCAGAATACAAATTAAATGAATCACGCCAGGGCATAAAGAAGACTGAACTTTCAACTTTCCATGTATTACCCAAGAGTGCCAGGTATGTAGAAACAACACTGCGGCTGCTCGGTACAGTAACTAACCAAAGACCACTGTCGCGCACAGATCTGGACAATCTTCTTTCCATTCAGATAGCACTCATTAAGTTTCTCCAGGAGGAGTATGCCGCCACATTAGTACAAATCCAGTGTACAAATAACATTTAAAAATGGTACAGGGCCATTGCAAAAAATACTTCTACATTCTCCCCAGGCGTGTGTGAGCGTATTAAGACTGCTGCTGAAATTAGCAAAGCAACAGCCCAACAAGAAGAAAACCGTGGAGGATATTGTGACCGAGGCAACTATCGCGGTCATAGTTACTCATTTAGAAACCGCAAACTTACGTCCCAGCAGGACCATATGAACAAATTCATCAGACCAATGTCAACTCAGAGGTTCTCATCACCAGGACATCATGAAAATGATTCGTAACTGCTAAACAAATTGTATGTATGTTTCCTAGACAGTGTGTATCTACTCAGCAGACTCTTTAGCTTGTAACATTCATAACTGGAAAACAATTGGTGCTTCCGAATATGTACAAAGAATAATTTTAGAAGGTGTGAGGGTTCCATTTTCCTCCAAACCTGAGATCTTAAAATTAAGAAATGGAATCATTGGGTTACGTGAATCGATCAAGCTTTATTACAGAAGAAGTCAATATCTTGTCTAAGCGGGGCTACATATCCAAAGCTCCAGGTAGGCCATTTTGTGTCTCTCCCATATCTTGTGTACCAAAAAAAGGTGGTAAATTAAGATTAATTACAGATCTCAGAATTCTAAATGGCCATTGTTCAGATCTGAACCTACTTGCCTGGCTCCTAGAGCCTCAACTATCAAGGAGCAGGGCTTATCTGAGGCAGTGGCAGCACAAAA
Source organism: Sabellastarte sp. h YS-2021 (assembly GCA_964017235.1). Taxonomy (NCBI): domain Eukaryota; kingdom Metazoa; phylum Annelida; class Polychaeta; order Sabellida; family Sabellidae; genus Sabellastarte; species Sabellastarte sp. h YS-2021. The sequence goes on along the minus strand of OZ024929.1, from coordinate 153,611,448 downwards.
TGAGGTTCCTCAGAAAGGATCAACCGGATCAGTCTATGAGGCAAAGTGAGTCATCTTTACAAAGTGGTGCCTCAGTAATCAGATGGACTTTAGGGGCACCACCTTTGAAAGCCATAGCTGACTTCCTTCTGTATCTGTTTCAAGACAGGAAGTTACAGCCGGGCACCATTGATGGCTATAGATCAGCCATTGCGGACAAACTGGGGAATTCCCCCATTAATGTCAGCAAGAATGAGAATCTCACTCGTCTCCTGGATAGCTTCCACAGAGACAGACCCAAGGGTCAGAGGGGGTATCCCCTCTTGGAATCTTTCCCTCGTACTGCACCAGCTATCAAAAGCTCCTTTTGAACCTATGAAAGAGGCCACCCTGAAGCACTTGACCTTCAAGACTGTCTTGTTGTTTTGTTTATGAGTTCACTTAAGTCCCTAGTAACTTACACACCACCAAACGGTAGTTATTCAGCAATTGTCCATTGGATAGAATGTATTAACGCAATAAAATTGCAAAATTAATAAGTAAATTAAATTTTTATAAGTTAATACCCTATCCAATAGACAGACAAGGCCTCCAAACTGGCCTATCAGCTTACTAAGGAGTCTAACTAGGTTTAGACGACAAAAAGACGCAATGATGTCAGCATGTCTAGACAGGAAACTTCTGGGTGCGCCATCTAGCGAATGTACACTCCGTGACAGGTCCTGCTGGTATTATATACAGGATGGCTTTTCCTGTCGTTTGGCGGGACCGGTCATTCCGACTGGTAAAGCAATTATCCATTGGATTTACTTATTAAATTTTTAAGTTCAACTGCTTTGTCATTTTGACTGTCTACTTTTAAAGCACTGATTTGTACTTTAAATGCCTTAGTGTGAGTACAGAGCTTATGTACTACTTTTAAAGTCAGATTACACTTGGCCTGCCATTCCAAGTCAATTCATTATAGAATGTTTCTTCAGTAATTCCTTTGTAACTCCTGTAATTATATTGTGGAGCATTTTGGATATTCCACGCCATGTACATAAATCTTATCTCATTTTCATTGTATTGTTTTGAGATTTTACATACACTTACGACTTATACTGACATGTTTTAAGTTATCAATTCTTGTGACAAAGTCTTTTCATACTTAACCTGTGAGTTTATTTGCTTTAAATTCCTCTTGACATATTTCTTCATCATTCTTTTATTTTTGATAATCTGCCTAAGAAGATGGTGGAAGTGAAAACTAGTAAACAGGTTGAGGAAAAAATGTAAAATTTGCAACAGGGTCAGCTCACTCTGCCTGACAAGAAGCAACATTCAAAGAAAACTGAAAAATTAATTAACATTTTCACAAGAATCATGAAAGCTGATGAGAAATCCTACATTTTAATAATAAGAGTAGTTACCCTAGCAAGTTTCACATTTACAACTGAGTGAGATTATGAGAATTTACAGCACACTGTCAGTACCCCTGTCAGAATGAAGAACATTTGTGTTGCATAATCTTGTATTATTTGGTGCACACTGCCAGTACCCCTGTGGCAATGTAGGGCATGTGTGTTACACTCTTGTATTATTTGCAGCACACTGCCAGTACCCCTGTGACAATGTAGGGCATGTGTGTTACACTCTTGTATTATTTGCAGCACACTGCCAGTACCCCTGTGACAATGTAGGGCATGTGTGTTACACTCTTGTATTATTTGCAGCACACTGCCAGTACCCTTGTGACAATGTAGGGCATGTGTGTTACACTCTTGTATTATTTGCAGCACACTGCCAGTACCCCTGTGACAATGTAGGGCATGTGTGTTACACTCTTGTATTATTTGCAGCACACTGCCAGTACCCCTGTGACAATGTAGGGCATGTGTGTTACACTCTTGTATTATTTGCAGCACACTGCCAGTACCCTTGTGACAATGTAGGGCATGTGTATTACACAATAGTGTATTATTTGCTGCACACTGCCAGTACCCCTGTGACAATGTAGGGCATGTGTGTTACACAATCTTGTATTATTTGCAGCACACTGCCAGTACCCCTGTGACAATGTAGGGCATGTGTGTTACACAATCTTGTATTATTTGCAGCACACTGCCAGTACCCTTGTGACAAGGTAGGGCACGTGTGTAACACAATATTGTATTATTTGCAGCGCACTGTCAGTACCCTTGTGACAAAGTAGGGCATGTGTGTAACACAATCCTGTATTATTTGCAGCGCACTGTCAGTACCCCTGTCAGAATGGAGGGGCATGTGTACGACGTAACGTGTGTAAGTGCAGAGCAGGATGGATGGGAAGATACTGCACAGAAGGTCAGTTTCTAATATAGAATTAATTTCTTGAGCTGAATTAAAAACTTTTTTAAATTTGAAAGAAATAATCCATAAACAAGCTTTGTTCTGTACTTTTAAAACGGAAGCCATTGAATCAATACCTAAAGCAACAAAAACACACAAAAATACATGTTTATGATTGCATTTATCAATCATTGCAAAATCAGTTAATCTGCATATTCATACACAGAAACTAGTGGTGACCTCACCGTTTAAGGAGGGAAATTAGGGTGGTTTATAGTTATCTTTAGTAGTCCACTGAATTTTAAATAACGGGGTAGTCCTTAATTGTAATAATAACTTACTGCTGCCAGTAAATTCTGAATTAACAAAATGTTGTCTCATTCATGATTTATACCTCTATAAATGTCTTACTGGGATAATTAAGTCAAGAAAAATTTGTACACTTTCAGCTAAAACTGTAAAAGAATTTTTCACCAAACTATGAGTAATATGTGATACAAGTATTTTCTTTCAGTTACTGATTGTAATAAGATTGTAAATTTTTACAATCAGTATGCTTTGCAAATACCAGGTGATATTTTAAAGTGGTAAACATTGCATTGCAAAAAAAATTCTGGCCATAAAAAATATTTCTTTATAATCAATGATCAATAATCAACCCACTGACTCTATCTACTGAGATTTTAGGGGGTTATACATTTTTTTTCCAACTAAGGCAATTATTTACCTGCATCTTCTATGTGCATATTTTCTGATTTCACATATTTTTTACTGTAACATGTGTATAGTGCAAGTCTTTGGATAAATATTGAGTAACCTAAAAAGTAATTCAGGATAAGATGAATCTTACTGAAGAATGACTTTAGAGGACAAGCCATTTATTCTTAGTAAATTCTTATTAAGACAGCTCTATGTTAGAGGTTCCATTGTAACTGCTCTTTACTATTGACTCTGGGTAGAACCAGATTCTTATTTCAGAACAAGTGGAAATGTACAGTTTTGAATTCCCAGTTTCCAAAAAAACGGTTTTCTATGTAAAAGAGAAGTTCACCTTTATTAGAACCAAGGCCTGTGGATGTTCTCTATATGTTGGGTCTTGCTATCTTACTTTTCAGCTTTTTGTAGCCTGAAGTGTTTGCATGGAGGTCGATGCACAGCACCTTATACTTGCACTTGTCCTCCAGGGTACAGAGGAGTCAGGTGTGAAAAACGTAAGTACAAACCTTAAAAACTAATCTCTCATATCCAATCACATAGCCCATTGTTTTTCCTTGAAAACAGAGATTGCGGTGTGACAAACCACAAAATTACAAATATGGTGTAAATTAAATTATGGTTATTCTATTGCGCTACAATAGCTTACCATGTGGAACTGAATGCTATCTCGGGAGGCCGCAGGACTCCGGCCAATGTCCAAGAAAAATAGATGTTTAGTGTTGCCCAAATCCCCAGGTTGTACGTGATCCCTATAGTGTTCTTCCACAGTTCTTCCTTTTATATGGATATACTTGCCATTGGACACTGAAACTTTATCAGTTTCTTTATTTTGTATCATAGAATCTTAATTTCTGACAATTCACAAAACAGATAAGTATATTTAAGATATTTTACAACTTAAATCCACATCCGGGTTCACATTGTATAGAAAAGAGGGGGCGAAGACTCGTGTATGTAGCTTGTATACAGGATCTATGCCTGTTGAAATCAAAGGAAATAAATATTTTAAGAGTTCACTCCCTAACTGCTATATTATTTGACCATTTTAAGGGTTACAATATAAAATGAAGCACCGAAACTGACTCCGAGGAGAATCCGTGGGAAACCCCTTCGGCGATGTCATCGTCTAGACAGCATGTGCTGAGAGACTATGAATCATGTATGTAGTGTATTACAGTACCTTTACCTGTCAAAATAAAATAAATAAAATATTTTAATCCTTATCTGCTTCATTATTTGACCATTTAAAGGGTTAAAACTTAAAATAAAGTAGTAAAACGAGTCCTCATTCAAAATCATCTTCATCTAGACAACAGGTCCTTGCAAAACCAACTTCTCCCTGTGGTGTTTTACAATAAAAAATCATCCCCCTTTTTCTGTGCATTTTATCAAAGATCAAACAGATTTAATATTAATATGAATATATAAAATACTTAAAATATTTTACCTATAAGGTCTTTTTAAAATAGACGAATATTAATGCACAATGGCAAGGCAATTTTCAATCGTTTACGTAATGCCTTGTCTCCATAATTTAACTTCAATTCAACAACAAAAGTGGTTGTTAAACTAACTGTTGAAGCAATAATGGGGAGGTTCCAGGCTTCTGATACATTAAAATCTTATCTGGGGCTTCCGTGCCAGTCAAAAAGAACTCAAGCCCAAAAGGGCTTCTGAACAAGGTCCATCAATCAGACCCAGATTCTGTATTTTTAGTGAAGTAGATTTGCCTGACTTGCCGTTAATAATATTCCGAGGACATTGAAACTTGGGCAGTTTCTTGAATCTCCCTTACCCCAGGGACAGTATGCCTAGGTCCTCCACCAAAGTCTGAGTTCTGAATAATGTAGCAGGCCAACAGGAGCTTAGGCCACTCAGTCCTCAACTTAAAGATGTTTTTGATAAATTTAAACATGATTGATAAATTTAAACAGGATTGCTTTCAGGCTACTAATTTACCTGAAAACAAGCATTCTGACGCATGCATTTATCTCCCGCCGTATAAATTAGATGTCCTAAAGATAGTGGAATATAAATTTTCCTGCGAGATGGAGGCACATGTAGAAGTGACAAGTTTAATGTTTGATTGCAATACTTTTAAAGACAAAATGCATTTACTCATTTTAGTAGCTATTACTTTGCCATCCAAAGAGGTACAGTTCTGCCACTTCATTATGCAGATCAACTCAAAGTAGGGAAGCACGTCTTTAGAAGAAATAGCCTATCTGTACTACTTTTAGAGATACAAGACATTTACTTATTTTAGTGGCTATTACTCTGCCATCTAAAGAGCTACAGTTCTGCAACTTCACTATGTGGTAGATCACCCAAAAGTAGGTGAATGACTTATTTAGAAGAAATTGCCCACCTGTAATACTTTTAGAGACTAGACCAAGGATGCATCTGTGGCCAGATGCAAAATGTATCCACCGGCAAAGGCAAAAGTAGCTATTACTCAGCTATGGCACGAGCTAGAGGTCTGAAATTTTAGTATGTTATAGCTGACCCAAAAGTAGGTGAATAACATATTTGCACAAAATTCTCTAAATGCAATAGTTTTCAAGTTACAAGTGATTTTACTCATGATGGAAGTTAGTGAAAAGCCCAAAAGTAGCTATTACTCACTTAGCTATTGAGATAGACACCCAAGTTACTCACCATGTTGTTGCTATGGAAAAAGTAGGTGAATGACATATTTTAACAAAATGCTCTAAATGTAATACTTTTCAAGTTATAAATGATTTAGTGTTGAGTAAGAACTTCAAAGTAGCTATTACTCCGCTATGCAATGAGCCACAGGTCTGGAATTTTACTATGTTATAGCTGCCTCAAAATAGGTGAATAACATACTGAAACTAAATAATGTAAATGCAAAAGTTTTCAAGTTATAAGTGATTTACCCAACAGTGATAACCTAAAAGTAGTTATTATTCAGCTATGCCATGAGCTACAGGTCTGAAATTTTACTATGTTATAGCTGACCCAAAAGTAGCTGCATAACATATTTGCACAAAGTGCTCTAAATGCAGTACTTTTCAAGTTATAATTGATTTAGTGCATGATTTAATTAATTTTAATGTATTAAAATTTATTTTAAAAATTCATAAAAAAACTTAAGCATGTGAAACTTCTCCAAAATGTAGGTGAATGAGTTATTTGAGAAATACTGGCCATCTGCAATACTTTTAGTGATAATAGGCATTTACTTATTTTGAGTAGGTGAGTAATTAGCTACAGGTCTGAAACTTCACCAAGTGAAAGCTGTCCCAAAAGTAGGTGAATGACTTATTCGAGAAAAATTGGCTATCTGCAATACTTTTAGAGATAATTAGCATTTACTTATTTTGAGTAAGTGAGTAATTACCTACGGGTCTGGAACTTCACCATGTGAAGGCTATCCGCAATACTTCTAGGGATAATTAGCATTTACTCATTTTGAGTAGGTGAATAATTAGCTACGGGTCTGAAACTTCACCAAGTGATGGCTCTCCCAATAGTAGATGAATGAGTTATTTGAAAAAAATTGGCTATCTGCAATACTTTTAGAGATAATTAGCATTTACTCATTTTGAGCAGGTGAGTAATTAGCTATGGGGCTGAAACTTCACCATGTGAAAGCTCTCCCAAAAGTAGGTGAATGAGTTATTTGAGAAAAATTGGCTATCTGCAATACTTTTAGAGATAATTAGCATTTACTCATTTTGAGCAGGTGAGTAATTAGCTATGGGTCTGAAACTTCACCAAGTGAAAGCTCTCCTAAAAGTAGGTGAATGAGTTATTTGACAAAAAATGGCTATCTGCAATCCTTTTAGAGATAATTAGCATTTACTCATTTTGAGTAGGTGAGTAATTAGCTACAGGTCTGAAACTTCACAAGTGAAAGCTCTCCCAAAAGTAGGTGAATGAGTTATATGAGAAAAATTGGCTATCCGCAATACTTTTAGAGATAATTAGCATTTACTCATTTTGAGTAGGTGAACAATTAGCTACGGGTCTGAAACTTCACCAAGTGAAAGCTCTCCCAATAGTAGGTGAATGAGTTATTTGAGAAAAATTGGCTATCCGCAATACTTTTAGAGATAATTAGCATTTACTCATTTTGAGTAGGTGAGTAATTAGCTATGGGTCTGAAATTTCACCATGTGAATGCTCTCCCAAAAGTAGGTGAATGAGTTATCTGAGAAAATTGGCTATCTGCAATACTTTTAGAGATAATTAGCATTTACTCATTTTGAGTAGGTGAATAATTAGCTACAGGTCTGAAACTTCACCAAGTGAAAGCTCTTCCAAAAGTATGTGAAGGAGTTATTTGAGAAAAATTGGCTACCTGCAATACTTTTAGAGATAATTAGCATTTACTCATTTTCAGCAGGTGAATAATTAGCTACGGGTCTGAAACTTTACCAAGTGAAAGCTCTCCCAAAAGTAGATGAACGAGTTATTTGAGAAAAATTGTCTATCTGCAATAATTTTAGAGATAATTAGCATTTACTCATTTTGAGTAGGTGAGTAATTAGCTACGGATCTGAAACTTCGCCATGTGAAAGCTCTTCCAAAAGTACCTGAAGGAGTTATTTGAGAAAAATTGGCTACCTGCAATACTTTTAGAGATAATTAGCATTTACTCATTTTCAGCAGGTGAATAATTAGCTACGGGTCTGAAACTTCACGAAGTGAAAGCTCTTTCAAAAGTAGGTGAATGAGTTATTTGAGAAAAATTGGCTATCTGCAATACTTTTAGAGATAATTAGCATTTACTCATTTTGAGTAGGTGAATAATTAGCTACAGGTCTGAAACTTCACCAAGTGAAAGCTCTCTCAAAAGTAGGTGAATGAGTTATTTGAGAAAAATTGGCTATCTGCAATACTTTTAGAGATAATTCGCATTTACTCATTTTGAGTAGGTGAGTAATTAGCTACGGGTCTGAAACTTGACCAAGTGAAAGCTCTCCCAAAAGTAGGTGAATGAGTTATTTGAGAAAAATTGGCTATCTGCAATACTTTTAGAGATAATTAGCATTTACTCATTTTGAGTAATTAGCTACGGGTCTGAAACTTGACCATGTGAAAGCTCTTCCAAAAGTAGGTGAATGAGTTATTTGAGAAAAATTGGCTATCTGCAATACTTTTAGAGATAATTAGCATTTACTCATTTTGAGTAATTAGCTACGGGTCTGAAACTTGACCATGTGAAAGCTCTTCCAAAAGTAGGTGAATGAGTTGAGAAAAATTGGCTATCTGCAATACTTTTAGAGATAATTCGCATTTACTCATTTTGAGTAGGTGAGTAATTAGCTAAGGGTCTGAAACTTCACCAAGTGAAAGCTCTCAATTAGCTACAAATGAGAAAATAGCTATTACTCACTTATGGCATGCAATAGAACCCCAAACTATGTACCATCTTATAGCTAAGGACAAAGTAGCTGAACAACATATTTTAGGCAAACACTCTAACTGCAATAGTTTTGGAGTTACAATGGCTTTACTCAACAGTCAGAATTTCAAAGTAGCTATTACTCAGCTATCAAAGATTCAACAGGTCTGAAACTTTACTATGGGATAGCTTACCAAAAAGTAGATGGACAACATATTTGAAAAGATTTCCCTAACTTTAATACTTTTGAAGATATTTGACATTTACTTCTTTTGTTATTTAGCTACAAATGAGAAAATAGCTATTACTCACTTATGGCATGCAATAGAACCCCAAACTATGTACCATGTTATAGCTAAGGACAAAGTAGCTGAACAACATATTTTAGGAAAACACTCTAACTGCAATAGTTTTAGAGATACAATGGCTTTACTCAACAGTCGGAATTTGAAAGTAGCTATGACTCAGCTATCAAAGGTTCAACAGGTCTGAAACTTTACTATGTAATAGCTTACCAAAAAGTAGATGGACAACATATTTGAAAAGATTTCCCTAACTTTAATACTTTTGAAGATATTTGACATTTACTTCTTTTGTTATTTAGCTACAAATGAGAAAATAGCTATTACTCACTTATGGCATGCAATAGAACCCCAAACTATGTACCATCTTATAGCTAAGGACAAAGTAGCTGAACAACATATTTTAGGAAAACACTCTAACTGCAATAGTTTTGGAGTTACAATGGCTTTACTCAACCGTCGGAATTTGAAAGTAGCTATTACTCAGCTATCAAAGGTTCAACAGGTCTGAAACTTTACTATGTGATAGCTTACCAAAAAGTAGATGGACAACATATTTGAAAAGATTTCACTAACTTTAATACTTTTGAAGATATTTGACATTTACTTCTTTTGTTATTTAGCTACAAATGAGAAAATAGCTATTACTCACTTATGGCATGCAATAGAACCCCAAACTATGTACCATCTTATAGCTAAGGACAAAGTAGCTGAACAACATATTTTAGGAAAACACTCTAACTGCAATAGTTTTGGAGATACAATGGCTTTACTCAACAGTCGGAATTTGAAAGTAGCTATTACTCAGCTATCCACGGTGCAACAGGTCTGAAACTTTATTATGTGATAGCTTACCCAAAAGTAGATGAATAACATATTTGAAAAGATTTCTGTAACTGTAATACTTTTGAAGATACTTGGCATTTACTTCTTTTGTTATTTAGCTACAAATGAGAAAATAGCTATTACTCACTTATGGCATGCAATAGAACCCCAAACTATGTACCATGTTATAGCTAAGGACAAAGTAGCTGAACAACATATTTTAGGAAAACACTCTAACTGCAATAGTTTTGGAGATACAATGGCTTTACTCAACAGTCGGAATTTGAAAGTAGCTATTACTCAGCTATCCACGGTGCAACAGGTCTGAAACTTTATTATGTGATAGCTTACCCAAAAGTAGATGAATAACATATTTGAAAAGATTTCTGTAACTGTAATACTTTTGAAGATACTTGGCATTTACTTCTTTTGTTATTTAGCTACAAATGAGAAAATAGCTATTACTCACTTATGGCATGCAATAGAACCCCAAACTATGTACCATGTTATAGCTAAGGACAAAGTAGCTGAACAACATATTTTAGGAAAACACTCTAACTGCAATAGTTTTGGAGTTACAATGGCTTTACTCAACAGTCAGAATTTCAAAGTAGCTATTACTCAGCTATCCAAGGTGCAACAGGTCTGAAACTTTACTATGTGATAGCTTACCAAAAAGTAGATGAACAACATATTTGAAAAGATTTCTGTAACTCTAATACTTTTGAAGATATTTGACATTTACTCCTTTTGTTATTTAGCTACAAATGAGAAAATAGCTATTACTCACTTATGGCATGCAATGGGACCCCAAACTATGTACCATCTTATAGCTAAGGACAAAGTAGCTGAACAACATATTTGAAGAAAAAGTTGTAACTGCAATAGTTTTTGAGTTATGAGCCCTTTACTCCAAGTAGCTAAGATAGCTATTACTCAGTTATCTTTAGGCCTAAGTCCATAAAACCAAAAAAATTTTCGAGGGCGTGAAAATTCATTGGGACAATTAATTTACAAAAAATCTGTAGCTGTAGTAGTTTTGGAGGAATCTGCGTGACTAACTAACGCACGCACGCACGCACACACAGGCATCATTTCATAATCTCCCTCCCCGGCTAAAGCCCGGCGGGAGATAATAAATCTATAAAACCCCAGTTTCCACTAGGGGTACAATTGGGACAACCTTGTTTTGAGGACAAATTACAAAATTTTAAAATCTGTATCTCCCCTAGTCTCTCTGGGGCTCCAATGGGCTAGGTCCCCGACTGGTAGTCAAAGAGTTTGAGCTTCAGGCAAGGCAAAATCTCTGTACCCTTAATTTTTGGCTGCCCTTACCTAGGTCTTTTCTGAATACAAACTGTTAAGACAGTATCAAGGCTACTGCCAAACAGGTCAAACTCAGATTTAAAGGGTGCAAAGCAGAAAAAAAGTATTATGAAAAGACCTGTGACTAGATATCCTGTATAAGAGGATCATTATCCAACAGAGTTCCTTAGAGTGTCAAGTAAGGCCTTAGCCCACTTCTCCAGAGAGACTTATACACTATGTGGAATTCAGCGCTTAGTAGATGCAAGGCTGAAATAACCCTCCTTCAATCTCACCTGGGAGATACCAGATCTTAAGAACTTAGGAGCTCCCTATTCTGTGCCTCTCCTTTGTTCCATTCTTAATTAGTTAAGGAGTGACAAGAGTTCCTCAAGAAAGGCACCCGTAAAAACATGTAGGTTTTATTACGCTACAATAGCTTACCATGTGGGACTTAATGCTGTTCTCGGGTTGCCACACCCGGGGCCAACGTCTTAGAAAAAAAGATCGTTCTTGTTAGCCACCGGATATACTGGTAGTTGTCGTCACGTGATAACTTCTGACCAATCGCCCTACTTTCTCGTTGGCCACGATGACTGGTAGCAGTTTGTAAATATACAGACATTTTCATTTATTTCTCAGTATTCACGTATTGTTGGAGGCTAATATTTGGATATTTCTTTAAATATATTTCATAGATTATACTGTAAAATTTTTAATTTCACAACTTAAGTATTTTCCTTACAATCCGCGTGTTTTGAGTTTTCTCGGTTCAGGCAATTTCAATTGTACGTCTTTTTATTGCGTTAAAATGTCTCTCCATCAAGCAAACAAAGACAAACTGAGAGCTCAGAAATGCCGCCATTTTTGCTTCAGTTTTGATACTCATAATTACTGCCCTACCTGTAGGGAGGCTGGCAAGGGAGATGACCCCTGTGTCACTTTTGAAGCACCCTGCCATATTTGCACGTCTCTCACTGATGAACAATTGCAAAAAATTCAAAACAGGAAGCGGTACTTAAAAAAGCAAAAAGCGGAAACTAGTTCCAAAGATGAACTAGATCTCTTGGGTGAAGGCGATGGGGACTCTTTTACTGGTTCTAATGCAGACCTTGAGAGTGCTGCCGATAACCTTTTTACCTCACCCCCCCCCCCCCCCCCCGTCCTCAACCTCTCGCCTTCAGTTCTTTATCACTAAAGACCCCAGCCAAAGCTGTTCCACCCACCCCAGGTACTGTTTTACAAAACAAAATTCAAAGAAATCTAGAGAAATCCCTGGGTGATTCCTTAAATATACATATCCAGCAGCAAATGGGTTCCTTCCAGGCATCCATGTTAGAAGCATTTCAATCACTCCGTTGGCAGTTAAAAAGCCTGCCGAGGTTGATCCCTCGCCTCATGCTTCAAAAGCTGGTCCATCCAGCAACTCTGCTGCTCATCTGGACCTACCCCCTCCGAGGTCAAGTACTAATGCACAGTCCGAGGCAATGGATGTGGACGTTGGTCCAGCACTCCCTCCTCGACTAGTACTTAACCAAACTTCCTCGGATCAGTACGTTGCCCCTTCTGAAGCTATACCGAAGGATTCCTCGTACTCACACAAAAAACAAAGCCACAGGCAAACAGTAGCACCGAGCTCTGCCTCGGATCATCTGGATGAGGATTCCGACGAACCTCGGATCCATCCTAGACCTAAGAAACACTCTGACAAGATCAAGCATAAATCTAGGTCCAGATATGTGTCATCTTCAGAGGAAGATCACTCCCCTGTGGCCAGACACAGGTTTTCTAAGCCCTCTAGGGCTCAGCCCTCAGGCGCAGCTTCTGATCAAGACCTCCCACATGATCCAGACCCCCCTTATTATAGGGAAGTAGCCCTGTCTGACATTCCCTCCCAATACTCTGAAGAGGTAGACACCTTCAGGCGCATTCTTTCTCTCCCTGACCCCAGGGACTCTATGCCTAGGTCTTCAACTTCAGTGTTGGGTCTGGATGACGAAAAAGGCCGTCAAGAGCTCAGACCTAGAGGTCCTTCCTCTATCCTACCACTTAGCTCAGTTATCAAGGACGCCTTTGATAAATTTCAACATGATTTCAAAGCTGCCAATTTATCTGAGGGAAAATATGTCAAGCCTCCTCCATCCACTTCTAAGTGGTATAAGGTTGGACAGCCCACTTTTCAAGACAAAATCCAGGAGTTGAATACGGACTTTGCCAAGATCTGTATTACTCCTAGACCTCCTGGGGTACCAGTAGCCAAAGTCCCTATGCTGACCGGTTTGTCACTTTCTTCAGTGACAAAATAGATAAAATCAGAAACTCATTTTCCTCTAGTGACTCATTCACTCTGCCTCCTCCACCTGATGTACCCAATTTCAGCTGCTTTAAACAAGTTTCTCAAGAGGAAATTAGAAAAATTATCATGAAGTCACCCACTAAATCTTGTTTGTTAGACCCATGGCCTACATTTCTTGTTAAGGAATGTATTGATATTTTACTGCCCTCTATCACCAGGCTTGTTAACTGCTCGTTGTCAGAAGGTGTTGTACCTGATGAATTCAAGAAGGCTATTGTAACCCCATTGATTAAAAAGTCATCACTACCACCCAATGACTTAAAAAAATACAGACCTGTTTCTGGGTTGGGCTTCATATCCAAACTGGTTGAACGTGTTGTTGCTTCTCAGTTGAATGATCATGTTAGTTTGAACGGACTGGAGAATGTCAGGCAATCTGCCTACAAACTAGGTCACTCAACTGAATCTGCATTGCTTTCAATTAAGAATGATGTTCATTTGGCTTTTGCTAAAGGTGAGGCTACTGCTGTCGTTCTCTTGGATCAATCAGCAGCGTTTGATACTATTGATCATGATACGCTACTTAATTCTCTTAGCTCCTGGTTTGGTGTGAGCGGGGTTGTCCTCGATTGGTTTAAGTCTTATCTCTCAGACCGTGTTCAGTGCATTAAGATTGGGTCAATTTTATCTGATGCCAAAAAGTTATTGTATGGTGTGCCTCAAGGCTCTGTCCTGGGGCCAATCCTTTTTTCACTCTATACTACTCCACTGAGTAAAGTCATACAGAATCATCCTGGTATTAGTTTCCAGTTCTACGCTGATGACACACAATTGTATGTACACCTCACACATAAAAATGTTGCCTCGGCCCTTGATAAGCTGTCACACTGCCTTGAAGACGTAAAGAGATGGCTCTCTACAAATAAGCTCAAGCTAAATCCAGATAAGACCGAAGTCATTGTGTTTGGCTCAAAGTCTCAGCGCGAAAAACTTAATCAGTCCTTCCCGGTCAACATACTTGGTAATCTCATATCACCAACAGATGCAGTTAGGAACCTTGGTGTCTGGTTTGATTCTGATTTCTCATTCTCTTGCCATGTTAGGAAGGTCTGCAAGGCTTGTTTTGCTCATGTCCGGGATCTTAAGCGACTCCGAGGACATCTGACACATGAAGCTACTCTTATGGCTGCCAATGCTCTGGTCGGAAGTCAACTAGATTACTGTAACTCTCTGTTCAGAGGTCTCTCAGCTCTAGATCTGCGCAAACTTCAGTGTGTTCAGAATAGCCTGGCCAGAATTGTTGCCAACACCACCAAGTACTCACACATCACTCCAGTTAGAAAAGCACTACATTGGTTGCCAATTAAGTACCGTTCTATCTTTAAGACTGCCATGTTGGTATATAAGTTCCTACACAGTGGTAACCCCAAATACTTTGAACCCTGCCTCATTCCCAGACATAGTGCATATAACACTCGTCGAAGTCAATCTGATGGCATATTTCTTGAGGTTCCCCACTTTGGTTCAATTTTCAAGTCTCGAAAACATTTTGGACTCAGTTTTGCGTATGACGCACCTATGATTTGGAATGACCTTCCTGATGAGGTCCGCTCTGCAAACTCACTTGCCTCTTTCAGGTCAAAGTTGAAGTCATACCTCTTTGGAAAAGCATACCCACCCTAAATTTCCAATTTCCTTTCTGCTTTCTCCGCGGTGCTGACCCCTGCAATGTCTCTGGTTTTTGAATATTGAACAATGTTTTTGTGTGATGCGCCTTAGAGTCTGTCTTTTGACAGAGATTAAGCGCTATAAAAGTGCTATTAGAATTAGAATTAGAATTAGTCCTTAAGGAGCTGGAACATCAGGCTAGACAAAATATTTCAACCCTCAATTTCACCGCTGCCTTTGCCAAAACCTCTTCTTTTTGCAATGCTTCCTTGGAAAAGTGCCAACATAGCATCAAGTCAACTGTCAAGAAGATAAAGTCTCAGATCCAGAAAGGTGCCAATCCTGAGAAAGCAGCAAAGCGCGGATATGAGGAAGTTGCTGAGTACTTGGATTTTTGGAACAAGACGGTTCTTGTTCAACATAGAGCTCTTACCTGTCTCAGCAAATCGCTAGCCCATATTCTCCAGAGGGAATTATATTCCATGGCTAATACCGGCTTGCTTAGGTGCGAAGCTGAAATGACTCTATTGCATCCCCAGCTAGGGGAAACGAGACGCCAAGAACTTAGGAACTCGTCCTTCTGGGACTCCTCCTTGTTCGAGTCTCAACTTATAAAGGAAGGTGAGGACTTCCTTCTCAAAAAAGGCACCTCAAAAGATTCTCAGGGTTTTGCACCCTACCAGAATAAGCCCTTTCGTGGCCCCCACAAGAAAAGAGGCTCCTACAGGAAACGCCCCTATGGGGGCAATACCTCTCAAAGCAGTAACCAATCCTTTCCCTCGGGAAGAGGAAAATCCAACTTCAGAGGCTCCAGGGGTCGTTTTCGACCCCACAATAGGGGAAGGGGGTGTGGAAACCCCTCTTCGCAATGACTCCTCCAAAGCCTCATTCAGTCCACCAGTAGGAAGTCGCCTCCGTTCTTTCAAGAGAGACTGGCTAACAAACAAATGTTCTCAAAACGTGTTAAACATTATCACCAATGGCTACGTTCTGCCATTCCGTTCAAAGCCAAACTTGATCAGATTTCCTCTGATTCTATCAGAGTACAAGGCCCAACAAAAAGACCAAGCCTTGGCCACTTGTATCCAGTCTCTCTTGTCAAAGAACGCCATCGAAAGGGCGGAAAACGTAAAATCTCTCGGGTTTTACAGTCGCCTGTTCCTAGTACCCAAGCCTCACCAAAGGTGGAGGCCAGTCATAGGCTTAAGCGGGCTCAATACTTTTCTACATGTAGAAAAGTTCAAAATGGAAACCCCGGAGTCCATCCGGACTTCCCTGGTCCCAGGGGAGTGGGTATCGTTGATAGACCTGTTGGACGCATACCTTCACATCCCCATCCATCCAAACTCAAGGAAATACCTAAGGTTTTGCTACAAGGCCCAGGTGTTCCAGTTCACCTCCCTACCTTTCGGACTGGCCACAGCCCCCCCAGGTCTTTACGATGATCGTAAAGGAAGTGAAACTAATGGCCCTCTCAAGAGGACTCAGAATTCACCAATACCTGGACGACTGGCTGATCAGGTCCCAGTCCCAGGAGGAATCTCAAAGGGACACACAGGCAGTGGTAGACCTAACCCAATCCTTGGGTTGGATAATCAACCAAGAAAAATCAGAACTGAAACCTACTCAGGTGTTTTCGTTCGTGGGCTACGAATACCACCTAGATTCAGCCCTTGTAAGACCCACTCACGAGAGATGGCTCAAACTTCAGGATTTGATCCTACGACTCAAGTCAAAACGTGTTTTGACTGCAAGATGTTTGATGTCTCTAATTGGGTTGCTAGCCTCAACGGAGAAAATGGTCCCGGAGGGACGCCTTCACATGAGGCCCTTTCAGTTTCATCTCAAGGAGCACTGGATATATCCTCAGTCGCTGGACAACCTCCTTCCTTGGACAGAAGCCATTGTAGCCCACCTAGATTGGTGGCAAAACCCCTCAAATGTGATGAAAGGCGCAGACCTTCATCCCAAGGACCACAGTATCCAACTCTTTACCGACGCCTCAAACGAAGGTTGGGGCGCTCACTTAGATCAAAATTCTACAAAAGGGCTGTGGTCAGATCGGGAAAAAAGGCTACACATAAATGTCCTGGAATTGAAGGCGATCTCCCTGGCCCTTCGAGACTTCAAGGACCAGTGCCAGAATCAAACAGTGTTAGTTGCGACGGACAACTCAACAGTGGTAGCCTACATCAACAAGCAAGGGGGAACTCACTCAGCAGAGATGTGCGCTCTCCTGTGGAAAATCATGACCTGGTGCCATCACTACCATATAACATTGAAAGCCAGGCACATTCCAGGGTGTCTGAATGTGATGGCCGACCTCCTATCCAGGTCCAACCAAGTGCAGTCAACAGAATGGTCTCTGCACCCTCAGGTCTTCAAGCAAATCTGCCGAAAGTGGTTCACCCCTCATGTAGACTTATTCGCCACTCACCTGAATCACAAACTCCCTCTATATGTGTCTCCTATCCCAGACCCAAGGGCCTGGAACATAGATACTCTGAACATAAACTGGACCAACCTCACGGCCTACGCCTACCCTCCTACGGCTCTCCTTCACAAGGTGATCAAAAAGATCAAGCAATGCCATTGCCTGATCATCGTGATAGCCCCAGGCTGGCCAGGGATGCCCTGGTTTTGGGACCTAGTGCAGCTCTCAACAGAGATCCCACTACAACTCCCAGTGTCAACGACCCTACTCAAACAGTCCCACAAGTATGTGTTCCACAACAATCCACAACAGCTGAACCTCCACGCCTGGTGTCTAGGAGCGGACAACTCCAAGAACAAGGCTTCTCTGTGGAGGTGGCAGAGAGAATTGCTGCCCCTCAGCGGTCATCAACAAGGACCATCTACAGGTCAAAGTGGGCCCTATTTGAAAAATGGTGCAGAGAAAATTCGGTGGATTTCTCCACTCCATCTGTGAAACAAATCTCAGATTTTTTCATGTACCTGTACCAAGACCTAAACAGGCGCCCCTCGACCATTGATGGTTACAGGACTGCTATCGTTGACACTTTGGGCCCAACGGCCCAACACATTGCGCACAATGCAGACCTTCATAGGTTACTCTCCAGTTTTCACAGGGATCGTCCTAAAAGTTCCAGAAATTTACCCAAGTGGAACCTTTCTGTTGTCCTTAACGAGCTCACCAAAGCACCATTTGAGCCCATGAAAGACTCAGACCTCAAACATCTTACTCTCAAAACTGCTTTCTTGGTAGCCTTGGCCTCCGGTAAGCGCCGCAGCGAAATCCATGCCTGGGTCGCTAACAAAGTAGCTAATTTAGGCCAATGGGAAAAGGTAGCCTTGTTCCCTTCTTCTGATTTCATAGCCAAAAACCAACTAGCAAGAGAAGGTTCTCAAAGTGTGTCACCAGTGACTATCCCTGCTTTGACTACTTTGTAGATAGACAGTTTAAGGAAGACAGGACCCTGTGTCCCGTGCGGGCCCTGAGGTTCTATTTGGACCGAACTAAAGACCTGAGAGGGTCTCGTTCTCTCCTTTTCATCTCCTTTAAGAAAGGACATACCTCAGACATCAGACCCGCTACACTCTCCTCATGGTTGAAACAAACCATTCTACTTTGTTACAAACAAGCAGATCAACAAGCCTTGGACTTGGTCCAAGTCAAAGCGCATGACATCCGGGCCTTCGCGGCCTCTAAGGCCTTTTACGGTGGAGTATCGGTGGACCAAATCATGCAAGCCTGTCACTGGAAAGCTCAGAACACATTCACAAATTTTTACCTAAAAGACCTTACTTGGTCGGACACCGACAACAATATGTATCTGGGACCCGTAGTGGCGGCACAACAAGTCCTAGATCCTTCCCCTCAGACCAGTTGTCCTCGGAAAGAAAAAATGGGGGGGGGGCACATCCGCTACAACCAAGTCTTCAGGAGTCTCTCCCAGGATCTAGGTATTCCTTTACCTTCAAGATGTTACGGGTAAGGTCATTTTATTTTTTAATTATCAGGTAATTTCTATTAAGGACTTAGTCAGTTGTCGTTAATCTCATATTTCAGGTTAAAAAATTTCATGAGATGCCCGACCACTGGGTTGGTCAGTCACACGTGAAGGTCTAATAGGGACCCTTAGACCTCGAAGTGAGCACCGCTGCACTTCCGTCCTACTACCAAACATCTGGACAGTTTTAGCACTGTCCCTTTTTACTCAGGTTTTTGGCTCGTTACAGGCCCGATCTTCGGGATCGGGGCTCTGTAAAAGGGACTCAGACTGGCATTTCTGGCACTATTCTGTATACCGTATTTATTGTAATAAACGCCCCGGGGCGATGCATTTTTCCAAAGGGGGGGCGACTATTACAGATAAATAAAATCATATCTCGAGTCCAGTGACAATGGGCGATAATGAACACTTGCTGCCTTGATCTCGCTTGCTGGCATGTATAATGGCGAGACAGCTTAAAATATTTAAAACAAACCTTAAATCTGAAGAAATTATGTAGTTTTATCTCCTATTATTGCAGATTTCAATGCGTCTGTGACCAAAACTGCCATGTTTTGTTTTTATTTTCTTTATTTCTCGTAAGCGATATTCGCTTGGGAAGTACTAAAATGCACCATTTTTCGGAATCCCGGAATCGCAAAAGTGTTGGCTGTTGAGAGGCCCGAAACCCCGAAATATAAACTTTGCAAAGGTAGAGAAGAGGGGGGGGGGGGGCGATTAATAGGGTGGGGGCGTTTATTACAAAAAATACGGTATATTAATTCAAATCTTAGAAAAAAAAATTACATATCTTCCAGTCTCAGCTGTAATCCCGCCACCGGGCGGTTGAATTCAGCATTAAGTCCCGCATGGTAAGCTATTGTAGCGTAATAAAATTGAAAATTTTAATTACTTAAATGTAGCTTACCATGTGGGACTTAGGAGAGTCCCACCCTGCCTCCCCGCTGTTTACAGCTGAGGGGTAGGTTTAATAAAAAATTTCAACGAGAAAGTAGGGCGATTGGTCAGAAGTTATCACGTGACGACAACTACCAGTATATCCGGTGGCTAACAAGAACGATCTTTTTTTCAGGTTTAATAAAAAATTTCAACGAGAAAGTAGGGCGATTGGTCAGAAGTTATCACGTGACGACAACTACCAGTATATCCGGTGGCTAACAAGAACGATCTTTTTTTCTAAGACGTTGGTCCCGGGTGTGGCAACCCGAGAACAGCATTAAGTCCCACATGGTAAGCTTGTAGCTTATAAAAGCTACATTTAAGTAATTAAAATTTTCAAGTTTAGGCCCTATCAAATCAGCCCTTACACGGTCACCGCCACTACCAAGAGGCTCCTACAGGAAACACCCCTTTGGGGGTCAATCCGTTCCAAGCAGTAACCATCATTTTCCCAGGTAGGGGGAAATTGAGTAGCAGAGGCTCCAGAGGTTGTTTTTGACCTCACACAAGGGGACGAGGGTGTGGAAACCCCTCATCCCAATGACTCCTTAAAAGCCTCCCTCAGACCACCAGTAGTAGGTCTCCTCCGTTCTTTCAGAACAGACTGGCAAACAAACAAATGCTCAAACAATGTGTTAAACATTCTCACCAATCCAAAATTAGCCAGAGTTCCCCTGATTCACTCAGGATACAAGGCCCATCAATATCTAGCTCTGGCCTCTTGCATCCAGTCTCTTCTGTCAAAGAACACAATAGAAAAGGTGGAAAATGTAAAGTCTCTCGGGTTTGACAGTCGCCTGTTTCTAGTTCCCTAGCCTCACCAAGGGTGGGGGCCAGTGATAGACCCAAGCAGGCTCAACACCTTTCTACTTGTAAAGAGGTTCAAAATGGAAACTCCAGAGACTATCAGGGCCTCTCTGATTCCAGGGGAATGGGTGTCGTCGATACAACTGTCAGTTGTCACCTTCACATCCCCTTCTACCAAAGCCCAAGGAAGTACCTGACACTGTCCTTAGGGTGGATAATAAATCAGGAAAAGTCCTAACTCAAACCTATTCAGGTGTTTCTGTTTATGGGCTATGAATACCACCTAGATTGAGCCCTTGTAAAACCCACTCAGAGAGATGGCTCAATCTTCAGGATTTGAACCTACACTTAAAGTCAAAACGTGTTTTGACTTCAAGATGTTTGTTGTCACTAACTGGGTTGCTCACCTTAATGGAGAATATGGTCCCGGAGGGATGCCTTCACATGAGACCCTTTCAGTTTCACCTCAAGGAGCATTGGAGTTTTTCCTTAGTCATTGGACTTCCTCCTTCCTTGGTCAGAGACCATTTCAGCTCACCTAGAGTAGTGGCAAAATCCTGCAAATGATGAAATGCGCAGACCTTCATCCCAAAGACCACAGTATACAAATCTTTACAGACACCTAAAACAAAGGTTGGGGCACTCACTTAGAGCAAGTCTCTACAAAAGGTCTGTGGTCAGACGGATATAAAGGCTACCACATAAATTTTCTAGAGATGAAGGTGGTTTCTCTGGCCCTGAAAAGGTTCAAGGACCAGTACCAAAACCAAACAGTGTTGGTTGCTACAGACAACTCAATAGTAGTAGCCTACATAAACAAACAAGGAGGAACCTACTTGGTGGAGATGCATGCTCTCCTGTGGAAAATCATGACCTGGTGCCATTATTACCAGATAACTCTTAAGAGCCAGGCACATTCCAGGGTGCCTCAATGCCTACCTTCTATCCAGTCCAATAAACAGAATGGTCACTGCATCCGCGGATGTTCAAACAGATCTGTCAAGTGGTTCACTCCTCATGTAGATCTATTTGCCACTCATCTGAACCACAAAGTTCCATTGTATATATCTCCTGTCCCAGACCAACATGCTTGGGACATAGATGCTCTGAACATAAACTGGTTGGGTCTCACTGCTTATACTTACCCTCCCACAGCTTTCCTTCACAGGGTGATCCAAAAAATCAGGCAAGCAATTGCCTCTTCATTCTTATAGCCCCAGGCTGGCCAGGAATGCCCTGGTTTGGGGACCTAGTGCAGCTGTCAACAGAGATCCCACTCCACTTAAAAAAACCAGTGACAACAACATTTCTCAAACTGTCCCACAACCAAGTGTTTCAAAGTAATGTACAACATTTCAACCTCCACACCTGGTGTCTAGTTCTTCTGGGTTTTGACTTCTTACATTTGTACTTTTCCTGATTTATTATCCACCCTAAGGACAGTGTCAGGTATCGGGAACCGGGGCACTGTAAGTGGGATTCAGACTGGTCTTTCTGAACATTCTTTCTATCTAATTAAGCGTCCCGCAAGGGACGCTTG
This sequence comes from Sabellastarte sp. h YS-2021, assembly GCA_964017235.1. NCBI lineage: Eukaryota > Metazoa > Annelida > Polychaeta > Sabellida > Sabellidae > Sabellastarte > Sabellastarte sp. h YS-2021. Next base: position 153,589,412 of record OZ024929.1, on the reverse strand, counting down.
TTTGTGTATGGGAGAGCTTCAGGCTCCGCCGGCTCCGCATTTTGTTTTCCTTATAACTCTGTAACCGTTAGGCGGTTTCTTTTCAAATTTGGCAGGTTTAGGCAGTAGCCTGGGGAATTTTTTTGAATATGCTGCAGTGACATTTCACCCTATCAGAGAGGTCACATGACCAAAAATGTCTTTTTTCGATGGGGAAGCTTGTCCGGATGATAACTTGAAAGGAATTTTATCAATTCACCTGAAACTTGGCAAATACATTCATTCTATTAAAATCTGGAAATCATCAGATTTTGGCATTGATTGGTCAAGAAATGGCCGAGTAATTAATGATTAATTAATCATTACGAATTTTCCAAGTAAGGAAAACACAAAAATGCTTATATCTCGAAAACCGTGCTAGATAGAGCGATTTCGACGAAATTTTTGACCCACAGGGTATCTCTGCAGAGTAGTTATCCCAATTTTGAAAAAAATTTTATCTCGCCAAATATGGCGGCCATTTTGAATTTTCGAATTTTTCGCAAAAATTGCAAAACATAAAAATGTTTATATCTCGAAAACCCTGCTAGATATAGCGCTTTTCGACGAAATTTTTGACCCGCAGGGTATCTCTGCAGAGTAGCCATGCCAATTTTCAAACAAAAAATTTCTCGCAAAAAATGGCGGCCATTTTGAATTTTCGAATTTTTCGCAAAATTGCAAAACACAAAAATGCTTATATCTCGAAAACCGTGCTAGATAGAGCGATTTCGACAAAATTTTTGACCCACAGGGTATCTCTGCAGAGTAGCCATGCCAATTTTCAAAAAAATTTTGTCTTGCCAAAAATGGCGGCCATTTTGAATTTTCGAATTTTTGCACAAAAATTGCAAAACACAAAAATGCTAATATTTCGAAAACCGTGCTACATAGAGCGATTTCAACGAAATTTTTGATCTTCAGGGTATCTGCAGAGCAGCTATCCCAAAGAGCTTTCACTTGGTGAAGTTTCAGACCCATAGCTAATTGCTCACCTACTCAAAAAAAGTAAATGCGAATTACCTCTAAAAGTATTGCAGATGGCCAATTTTTCTCAAATAACTCATTCACCTACTTTTGGAAGAGCTTTCACTTGGTGAAGTTTCAGACCCGTAGCTAATTACTCACCTACTCAAAATGAGTAAATGCTAATTATCTCAAAAACTATTGCGGATACCCAATTTTTATCAAATAACTCATTCATGTACTTTTGGGAGAGCTTTCACATGCTCAAGTTTGAGACCTGTAGATGATTACTCACCTACTCAAAATGAGTAAATGCGAATTATCTCTTAAAAGTATTGCAGATAGCCAATTTTTCTCAAATAACTCATTCACCTACTTTTGGAAGAGCTTTCACATGGTGAAGTTTCAGACCCATAGCTAATTACTCACCTACTCAAAATGAGTAAATGCGAATTATCTCTAAAAGTATTGCAGATAGCCAATTTTTCTCAAATAACTCATTCACCTACTTTTGGAAGAGCTTTCACTTGGTGAAGTTTCAGACCCATAGCTAATTACTCACCTACTCAAAATGAGTAAATGCGAATTATCTCTAAAAGTATTGCAGATAGCCAATTTTTCTCAAATAACTCATTCACCTACTTTTGGGAGAGCTTTCACTTGGTGAAGTTTCAGACCCATAGCTAATTATTCACCTACTCAAAATGAGTAAATGTGAATTATCTCTAAAAGTATTGCAGATAGCCAATTTTTCTCAAATAACTCATTCACTTACTTTTGGGGGAGCTTTCACTCTGTGAAGTTTCAGACCCATAGCTATTTATTCACCTACTCAAAATGAGTAAATGCTAATTATCTGTAAAAGTATTGCGGATACCCAATTTTTATCAAATACTCATTCATCTACTTGTGGGAGAGCTTTCACATGGTGAAGTTTCAGACCCATAGCTAATTACTCACCTACTCAAAATGAGTAAATGCGAATTATCTCTAAAAGTATTGCAGATAGCCAATTTTTCTCAAATAACTCATTCACCTACTTTTGGGAGAGCTTTCACTTGGTGAAGTTTCAGACCCATAGATAATTATTCACCTACTCAAAATGAGTAAATGTGAATTATCTCTTAATAGTATTGCAGATAGCCAATTTTTCTCAAATAACTCATTCGCCTACTTTTGGAAGAGCTTTCACACACGAAAATGAAAAATTGTGAATATCTCGGAAAAGCTATTTCTTCTGCTTTAATGCTCGGCGGGAGATACACACCGCGGCAGTGGTCTTGACAAAAAATTTTGTCTCCCCAAAAATGGTGGCTATTTTGAATTTTCAAAGTTTTGCAAAACACAAAAATGCTTATATCTCGAAAACCGTGCTATATGGAGCGAACTCAACAAAATTTTGGACCTGCTGGGTATCTCTGCAGAGTAGCCATGCCAATTTTCAAAATATTTTTGTCTCGCCAAATATAGCGAACATTTTTAATTTTTTTATTTTTTGCAAAACACAAAAATGCTTATATCTTGAAAACCGTGCTAGATAGAGCAGACTGCGCTGACTTTGGTTGCCACAACAGTATAAGGCTAGAAACGAAGCATTTTCTTAATACTTTAGCATTCACCTTTATATCCTTTTCGGGACGCTTTGTTTTTGCTATGCAAAAACATTATCTTTTTTTTTTGCGAGCGATCCTCTAGTTAATTCAAAATCCAAGAAAAATTGACAACACTTCCAGTCTCAGCTGTAATCCCTACGCAACGAGAAAAGAAGGAAGACTGGAAGAACACTACTGGGATCATGTACAACCTGGGGATTCATTCAACACTAAACGTCTATTTGTCTTGGACACTGGCAGGAGTCCTGCGGCCTCCAGAGATAGCATTCAGTTCCACATGATAAGCTCATAGCTTATAAAAGCTACATTTAAGTAATTAAAAATTTCAATTTTACGATAGTAATTCTACATTAAGAATATTATTGAATATGAATCCAAAAGAAATTGCACTGAAAAAACTATAACATCCTGGAATATGATGTTGTAAATGAGAAAAATAAAAATATGTGAATAGACGTTGATTTTAAGTGCTGGCCAAAAGAATTTTTAACGAATGAAGCAACAAGGGGTGTAAATGCATGAGTAATGTAACTTATGTAGCAAATATACATGGTTCCAAGTAATACATAGAACAATCTTTATTCATTATAGTTGTGCAGATTGCTGGTAATTATTTTGTCAGTAATTTTATACCACACGACTCCATTAATTCACCAAAAAATAACATTTTTAATTCAAATATAGAAAGTAAAATGTGAGTGAAAACACTTTTTTCCAACCTTGGCACAGTTGTTTCTACAAATATATCTACATACCAATTAGTCAAACCCAATTCCTTTAAAATGACAAAAACTGCATAAATTTTCCTTATTTTGGATAAGGAGACAGGACGCTGTAATTCCCCATTAATTTCTTCAGATTTGAAATTTAATCATAGTTTGGTTAAGCTAAAATTTTCACCTGATTTATAGTGCTGTGACAATGTTTGTAGAAGTTCGATAGTTCACTCGTTTACTGCCCGAATTTCAAAGTTTGGTTCAAACCTCTGAAATTGGGATGTTGTAAACTGTTTAGAAATCACCAAGATCAGACCACATCCTAACAGATTCCATTTTTGCCCATCTATAAAACTGGACTTTTAGTGAAAATAAGGTGAAATTATTTATTCACATTATCCATGGATTTTATATTTTTAGCATATTTTCAACAAAGTGATGAGATTTAATGTTCGATTTCTGCATTTTTACTGGTTTTGAAAATGTTGACTAGATCGAAGTTCAGATACCAAACATCGAACCTGACATTCTATGTGATCTCACAGCACTACTGATTCTTGGCCACTCTTTATCTATTGGTGTTGTTTCTCGCTTCTAGTGAACTGAAAGTGGTGTGTTAGCTCTGCTCTCTTTGGTGTGTGTTTGATATGTTTTTGATGTTCCTTTCTATAGCATTCTGTCATTACAGCTGTATGCAAGAGTGGCTGTCCTAATGGAGGTCAGTGTGTCAGACCCAACAGATGTCAGTGTCCACATGGATTCAGCCCTCCCCACTGCACACCGTAAGCTCAAACATGAATACACAACTTCTGTGGGTTGTGATGGCAAACCAGATCATAGTTTTCTGCTGGTTTTACTCAAATATAAACACTGCTGAGAGAAATCCTCCATTCATTTACATAACAAGGGATCAAACACTATCAGGGTCCTTTCACATATAGAAAATACCTCAGTCAGGCTGGGAGTGTTGATATTTTCACAAAAAGAGAGGGTAATCTTTCTTTTGAACTGCTCAAACAAATGTGAAACAGACAGTTGTAAAAGCCACAAACACTTATCATACAAATAAATATGCATCAACTCTAGGTGTTGTAATTTCAGGGGAAAAATCTTGCTCATACTTCTGTCTGTAACAAAAACTTGGCCTAACTAACCTGGCCCATAACTTTTAAACCCTGTGATGGATTTTCACTAACTTTGGAGGCAAGATGTGTCCCAAAGAGATATATAATTAATCAGGTATGGGGCAGGATCCAGTGAAGTGTTGCCATTGCAACCGTTTATTGAAATTTTGTGGTTTGGCGATTTTGTACTAAAGACTTAACAGTTAACACTTAAAATATGTACCCAATAGAGATCTACGCTTCATGAAGTTTTCTAACAAAAACTGCCATGGCAACCATTTTTGTTTGACTGTTTGGGTTTTTAGACTTTGTTGGCACAGATTGAACCCCAAAACAGATTTTCACAGAGGTCTACAATTCATTAGTTTTGGGGCCTGATCCAATGAAAACTGTTGCCATGGAAACCATTTTTTACCCCACAGCCCTTAAGGGCTGTCGGGGTATTGTTTTCACCCATGGTGTCCGGATGGGCGGGCAGCTGGAAAAGTTTGTCCGGCCTGTATCTGTTAGATGTAGGAAGTTGATACTTAGTAGGGACATTGGTTGGGGGTTGTAGGTGTGCAATGTCATGGTGTGACCTTGATTTGACATTTGACCTTGTGGTAGTGACCTTGACTTTTAAAATTTTGTCCAGGCAATATTTCTGAAACTGTAAAGTGTAAATTGTTGATAGTTGGTAGGGACATTGCTTAGAGGTTGTAGGTGTGCATCATAGTTTTTAGTTTACTCATTAATGCTGTCATCTTGCTATTGAATTGTCTTGTTTTACTACTTTATCGTTTCATACATTTTGCTTCTCTTAGATGTTATTTTCTCTACGTGAACACCATTTAGACCTTAATATAACTGACACTGCTCTGAAAGTGTCCCAATCTTTATACTTTTTCACTACTTCTATATCTCATGGTGTTGAAAACTATTTCCCCAGGCTGTGGGTTACAGGCATCTCTGATGCTATTTTGTTTAAATCTTCTGGTTTTGGAATTGTCTGCTGTGGACCTAACCATTTACATTAGATTTGGTGAAAATGTGACCTATAACGAGATCTATGGCTCAGTGGCACAGTCAGCTTGGGCATGATCCAGTAAAAACTGTTGCCATGCCAAACATTTCTATTTCAGTATTTAAGTTCTTGGTCTTCATTGCCACAGGATGGGCCCTTTGACAGATTTATACGTGTAGATTTAACCATTTGCCACGTTTACATCAGATTTGGTGAAAATGTGTACCCTAAAGAAATCTATGCCCCATTAAGTTTTGGGTATGATCCAATAAAAGCTGTTGCCATCGCAAACCATTTATGTTTGGATAATTAATTTTTCGCACTATTGTAATGAACAGACAGTTATGAAAGTTTTTATATATTCTTTAATGAATACTCTGAATTCCTGGTGAACATGTCCCCTGACCCAGCAGAGCTGTATTCAGCCCACCTGTTTTTGTGTTACAGGTACAGGAAGACAGGACAAAGGTGACACAACTGACTGAAAGGTTCATAGTTACAGTTTGTTAGCAAAACAAATACAGTGGTTTGGAATTTAACTGTCATTCGCAAACTTCAACTTCACAAGATTTTTTCTGTTGTGTTAACTATATGGAATATTTATTGAAAACGAAGATATTAGAGTTGGCCAAAGGTTCAAGTATACCTTAGAAACTGTAAATGTGTGTCTCTTGTGCCATGTCATGTGCTATGTATAAGGGTGTCGGCAAACTAATGTACTGATGTATAAAATTGTTTACAGTATGTTTGTCAAATAAAAATTTATGCTTAATTCTGTTGAGACCAATCTTTGCAAGTATTTAAAAAGAACGGTTAACAATGTCAAACAAGAAGTGTGTCAATTTGTTCAGAATTTCTTCCATGTATGCTATTATTTTGAAGTTCAGTAAATCTGGAGTGTTGCACTGACTAAACATAGAATATAACTTCCCTGTAAAACTAATGTGCTGGAGTATATATGAGTGATTCAGTTTCTGTTATCAGTTCAGCAAGCCCTTTTCGTGAATTATTGGGAATTGATGAATGAGGTATTATACTATACCAGAAATTGAGTAAGCAGACATCACTGACTTCTGAACACTTTTAGTGCAAAAAGAACATCAAAAACTACATCAATCTCATTCTGGGCCATCTGCATGAACCACATTGCTGGGTTGAAACAGTTTGTTTGTCGTTTATTTTCAAACAGCACCGGGAACTTCCTGCTCTGGCAAATAGACTGTATATATGTATATATTATCTGTGTATTAAGTTACTTTGTGGTATGCAGTAAAATCATGCATCTTGACTATGTGAGCAAAGGTGTCCATTTTGGTGTCCCACTAATGCAAAACTGCTTCAATTTGAGAAAATCAGAATCAAAAAATTTTGAGGTAAAAGTTAAATTCTGTGGATTTTGAGTTTGTTTCTAATATTTTAATTTTCCTGACAAGTGTATGTGCTGACAGTTGAGATGTCGGTTGTAAAGTGTCATCACAGCATTTCAGTAAATCGGTGTTGATACCAAGATACTGGCACTACCCACTTAACCCTAATCTTATCTGTATCTGAAGTTATACCGCTTTATAGTGTGATAATCAGAACAGATTGCAGTTATAAGAAATAAACTTAAACTTTTGAAATATCTAGAATTCTTGGTGTATTTTGTTTAATACTCTTTCCACAGCTTTCTGATAAGCGATCAATTATACATAGCTAAAAATGCCATTCTGTTTGATACTGTTTTTATGAGACACAGGCATTCTGTAACGTTTGAATTTAAGTTATAAACAGAATAGGATTGGCTGTATATATATATATATTGTATTGGAGGGAATAAACTTGGCAGTCAAAACCGTGTTTATAGCTTCTGCTTGTTTCTCCATGATTTATTGAAACTGTGAAGACAGTCGGGGAAAATTATCCAAGGGATGCATATTTATATCCCCAGACGAAAGTCGGGGATATATTGGATTCAGGTCCGTCGCGCCGCCGCCGCCGTAGAAATTTCCTTGTGGACGCGATAACTCAAAAACGGATTAATATTTTTTTTTCAAACTTGGTACACATGTTAAGGATGCCCAAATGAAGATCCCTATTTTAAGGTGACCTTAATCTCCCAATAATAAAGAACTTATGGCCACCTTAAGGTCAGAAATTGCACTTGTGACCACTTAGAGCCCTCTAGGTCACAAACTATGAGGCGTATCTGGCTTAAATTTTACCCGAGAACACATTAATATATTCTTAGTACATGTGCCGAAAATCAAGACTTTAAGTTGAGGAGAAAATTGTGTTTGGGGCCCATAAAGACCCCACTTAGGACTTTTTTCCTAGATTTTTAACATATTTTGCCCTATAATTTGGAAGTGGTAATTCTGATGAGTCTCAAACTGCTCTAGGTGTAACTCTTCTATGTAATCCTTGTCTGTGAAAAATTTAAAGGCTGTAGGTTTACCTGTTAGGCCGACTTGAGGTCTCAAAATTGCCCACAGAGACCCAATTTATGGACTTTTTGCCACCTTCAAGCACTGTAGCTTTCAAACAATGTCTCTCATCTAAGTGAAATATCATCTGAGAATATATCAATATGTTTTTCTTGTATGTACTCCAAAATTTAGGCCTTTAATAGACATTTAACCCATGTATGAGGACCAGAAATCCCCACCCGAGTGACCCTTTTTAGACATTTTTCACATATTTTGCCCTGTAACTTGGAAATGGTAAGTCTGAGAAGTTTCAAACTGTATTAGATACATATTCTATGTATAATCTTAGTATGTGACAAATTTTAAATCTGAAGCTTTAATTTGAAGGCCACATTGAGGTCTCTGACGGGCTCCCAAAGACCCAGTATTTGGACTTTTTGCCACCTTTAAGTCCTGTGACTGTTAAACTATGTGACTGATAGGGCTGAAATCTCATCTGGGAATACATTATTATGTTCTTTTTACATGTGCCAAAAATCATGGCTTCAAGTAGACATTTAAACTGTGTATGAGGACCATAAACACCCACCCGAGTGACCCTTTTAAGACATTTTTCACATATTTTGCTCTGTAACTTGGAAATGGTAAGTCTGAGAAGTTTCAAACTTTATTAGATATATATTCTATGTATAATCTTAGTATGTGACAGATTATAAATCTGAAGCTTTAATTTGAAGGCCACATCGAGATCTCTAAAAGGCCCACAGAGACCCAATATTTGGACTTTTTGCCACCTTTAAGCCCTGTGACTGTTAAACTATGTGATTGATGGAGCTGAAATCCCATCTGGGAATGCATTAATTATGTCCTTTCTACATGTGCCGAAAATCAAGGCTTTTAGTAGACATTTAACCTGTGTATGAGGGCCATAAACACTCACCCAAGTGACCTTTTTTGACATTTTTTTCCGTATTTTGCCCTGTTATTTGGAAATGCTTAGTGTGACAAGTCTTAAACTGTATTACATATAATTTTTGTTTGTTATGTTTGTCCCCCAAAAAGTTTCAGCTCTGTAGTTTAATTGCTAAGGTCTCTTTAACAATTGTAAAATGCCCACAGAGACCCAGTTTATGGATATTATACCACTTTAAAGCCCTGTAACTGTCGAACTATGTGAGTCATAGAGCTGAAATGTTTGAATTTTTCAAAGGAAGTGCCTGTCTATTTAAATTTTTATTAATAATGTTATGGCTATCTTAGGCTTTTAAGTACTTATTTTTGTGTGTTATCTCTCTGCTTGCTGAGTTTTTAACTTTTTAAAATGAAACTGGTTAAACATATTCAAGTAGGCAAAATGGACACTGTTATTTTCTGGTGAGCTAAAAGTCCAATATTAATGAAATTATAGCCTTATGTAGTAAAAATAGGGGATTTTTAACCCTCAACTAGCCCAGTTTTATTCAGTTTGCCTCAGTTAATTTTGACACAGTTCCTACAGTTACTAACTCATTTCAGTTGATAATCACATTCTTAAAATTCTCAATTCTGAATTATTATTATAAATTTGTTCTTGTGGTTTGATAATTTATATTTAATTCTGGAGGTATATAATTTTCCTGTTGGACATTCCTTATTTATATATTTGATTTTATTTTAGTGATAAGATTAACTGAGTTTTTTGTATTTGATTACCCCTTTTGTTTGTTTACCATTTGTGTTGTAGCACTCTATGTCTTTGTAGTCCCACCCTCCATCCACCTCTGGGACCTCCAGCTATTGAGTGACACTAAATAAACAAAGGTATTGAATGATATCAAATGAGAAACAAAGAACCAGACTTTTCAATGGGGTTGCAGATCTTCTGTAACAGTGAGAGAGGTGTGGAGAAGGGGAGAGGGGTGGGGTGGGGTTGGGAGATGGGGTTTGCTTCATTGTCTAATAAGACAAAGGGGAGTCAGAACTGAGATTGTGTCACATATTTAGGTTGCATATATATGGACCACATATATAGGAATTGAGGAAATGAATAACTGAAAAACAATGCAAATTCTAAAAATAATATAATAAAATAATAATATAAATAATATATAATTTTTAAATAATATTTTATTTGTGAACAAATATAGAAACAGATATGCGCTTTTGGGATTATGAATCATTTAAATACTTTGAAAATAGGTTCAGAGTCACCCTTTGCAGGAAGATTGAAAAGTATGATGAGTTGAGTTAGAAATAATATTTTATTTGTCAACAAATATAGAAACAGATATGCTCTTTTGGGATTATTAATTTGGAATGGACATTCAATCATCAATCATTTAAATACTTTGAAAATAGGTTCAGAGTTATCATTGCAGGAAGATTGAAAATATGCTCTGTTGAGTTATGTATTCGGCGTCTGGGGATACACCATCTTCCTTGGGAAGATATAAACTTAGTAGATTGATGTGCTGAAGTTCATATAACTTTTCCCAAGATTTATGGCATACAACAAATGGCTTACATAAAAAATTCCCGATCAAAACCTGTGGCATGAGTGATGACCTGTCTGGGGATATGTTGGTGCCGAGTTGGCCCAATCTAGTTTTCAAATGTTATCTTGAAAAGGCAAACTGACACTGTTTTGGTTTATCTCTTCAAATGATAAAATTTAACATGTACTACTTGGCATTATAACTTGGCACACACCTCATCTTGGCACAAAACAGAATATAGACAACAAGTTGCTTGTCAGTGGTAAGACTTGTACATGTCCAAGAAGTGGAAATATCACAGTAACACTGTTTAGTACCATCCGACTCACAATATAACTATAATATAGGAATAAAAGACATATTCGAGTGCTTTATGATGATTTTAAACTATCGATCAGCTGCATTAAAGTCACGAAGCCCAAAGGGCTGAGTGCTTTAATACAGCAGATCGATAGTTTAAAACCATCATAAAGCATGAGAATTCGTCTTTTATTCCTATTCTAAAATGGTTACATAAATATTTTAGTAAAAGTAAGGGGTAAATTTTACGCAAAAATCAAAACAAATCCAACGCCATGTTTGCTGTTCCATCAGTGAAACATACATAGCGATATCTAGGGTAAAAAAGTAAGTATTTTTGTCACTCTATTTTCATAGAATTTGTTATGAAATATACAAGATTGTCACTGTAGATGCTTTCAATTTGTTGTAAGCTTTAAAACAATATGCTATTTGTTAAAATCAAGCAAGCAATAACAATTCTATGAATGTTTTAACCATTTATTTTATCGCAAGTCGTTTGTTTGCATTTGTACGCGAAGGGATGATGTACGTAGAATTCAACAGCGTTACTTTATTTACCGTTCTATATTTCTGCGCAAAGATGTGTCCAAGGTCACTGCGCAGTCTACCATTTTAGAATGCATTTTCCAAGTCTAGTGCAAGTTGAAGCACTGTTTTCAAGCAGAAAGTACATGTGTTTATCAGTGCTCCTTTAAACAGCACTGTAGAAGATTTACTGATGTGACCTGTTTTGGTGTCAACTACATGTATCACTGGCACTTGTATAAATATATATCATTCACTTTATCCTGATATTGGGGGTAATACATTGCATAGTTCACTGCATGAAAATGAGTCTACCACATTGTCAGTGAAGCACATATGCTGATAGCATGTAAACAAAGCTTTTATTACGCTACAATAGCTTACCATGTGGGACTTAATGCTGATCTCGGGTTGCCACACCCGGGGCCAACGTCTTAGAAAAAAAGATCGTTCTTGTTAGCCACCGGATATACTGGTAGTTGTCGTCACGTGATAACTTCTGACCAATCGTCCTACTTTCTCGTTGGCCACGATTGACTGGTAGCAGTTTGTAAATATACAGACATTTTCATTTATTTCTCAGACTTTACTTATTGTTGGAGGCTAATATTTGCATATTTCTTGTAATATATATTATAGATCATTCTGTTAAAGTTTCATTTTCACAGGATAAGTATTTTTATTGCTGTCGCGTGTTTTGAGTTTTCCTCGGTTCAGGCTAATACATTCTACGTCTTTTATTGCGTACAAAATGTCTACACATCAAGCAAATAAAGACAAACCGAGAGCGCAGAAATGCCGCCATTTCTGCTTTAATTTTGATACACATAATTTCTGCCCTACCTGTAGGGAGGCTGGCAAGGGAGATGACCCCTGTGTCACCTTTGAAACCCCTTGCGAAATTTGCACGTCTTTTACAGATGAGCAACTACAGAAAATCCAAAACCGGAAACGGTATTTGAAAAAGCAGAAAGCGACAACTAGTTCCAAAGATGAACTAGATCTTTTGGGTGAAGGCGACTCTTTCACTGGGTCCAATGCAGACCTCGAGTGTGCTGCTGATAGCCTCTTTACCTCACCCCCCCGTCCACAACCTCTTGCCTTCAGTTCCCTGTCTTTGAAAACGCCAGCAAAAACCGTCCCACCCACCCCTGGTACAGCTTTGCAAATAAAATCCAGAAAAATTTAGAGAAATCACTCGGTGATTCCTTAAATATACACTTACAGCAGCAAATGGGTTCCTTCCAGGCATCCATGTTGGAAGCTTTTCAGTCACTCCGAGAGGAGTTGGCTGTAAAACAGAAAGTCGAGACACAGTCTTCGACTCTTGCTTCAAAACCTGGCTTGTCCAGTACTTCTGCTGCCCCTCTGGATTTGCCCCATCCGAGATCTGGTACTAACGTTCCAAGCGAGGATATGGATGTGGACTACGGTCCAACTCTTCCTCCTCGTCTAGTATCTACTCAACCTTCCTCGGATCAGTACGTTGCCCCCTCTGAAGGTCATCCCGAAGAGGTTTCGTACTCTCACAAAAAGCAAAGCCATAAGCAGCCAGTTGACCCGAGCTCTGCCTCGGACCAACTAAATGAAGATTCCGATGAACCTCGGATCCCTTCTTCTAGATCCAAAAAGCACTCTGACAAGAGCAAACATAAATCAAGATCTAGATATGTGTCATTTTCCTCAGAGGAGGATCACTCCCCTGTAGCCAGACACAGGTCTTCTAAGCCCTCTAGGGCTCAGCCCTCAGGAGTAGCTTCTGACCAAGACCTCCCACAACATGATCCAGACCCCCCTTATTATAGAGCAGTAGCTTTGTCTGACATGCCCTCCCAATACTCTGAGGAAGTGGATACCTTCAGGCGTATTTTGTCTCTCCCTGACCCCAGGGAATCTATGCCCAGGTCTTCCACCTCAGTGTTGGGTCTGGATGATGAAAAAGGCCGTCAAGAGCTCAGACCTAGAGGTCCCTCCTCTATTCTTCCACTTAGCTCAGTTATCAAGGACGCCTTTGATAAATTCCAACATGACTTTAAGGCTGCCAACTTATCTGAGGGAAAATATGTCAAGCCTCCTCCGTCAACTTCCAAGTGGTACAAGGTGGGACAACCAACTTTTCAGGACAAAATTCAGGAGTTGAATACAGACTTTGCTAAGATCTGTATTACTCCTAGACCTTCTGGGCCCCCAGTAGCCAGAGTTCCCCTGCCAGTTCTCAAGGAGCTAGAACTTCAGGCTAGACAAAACATCTCTACCCTCAACTTCACCGCTGCATTTGCCAAAACCTCATCTTCTTGCAATGCTTCATTGGAAAAATGCCAACATAGCATTAAGTCTACCGTCAAGAAGATTAAATCTCAGATTCAGAAAGGTGCCAATCCTGAGAAAGCGGCAAAGCGCGGATATGAGGAAGTAGCTGACTACTTAGATTTTTGGAACAAGACAGTACTTGTTCAACACAGGGCCCTCACTTGTCTCAGCAAATCTCTAGCCCATATTTTGCAGAGGGAATTATACTCTATGGCTAATACCGGCTTACTCAGGCGAGAAGCCGAGATGACTCTATTACATCCTCAATTAGGAGAAACGAGACGTCAAGAACTCAGGAACTCGTCCTTTTGGGACTCTTCCTTGTTCGAGTCTCAATTAGTGAAGGAAGGTGAGGACTTCCTTCTCAAAAAAGGCACCTCAAAAGATTCTCAGGGTTTTGCACCCTACCAGAATAAGCCCTTTCGTGGTCCCCACAGGAAAAGAGGCTCCTACAGGAAACGCCCCTATGGGGGCAATACCTCTCAAAGCAGTAACCAGTCCTTTCCTTCGGGAAGAGGAAAATCCAACTTCAGAGGCTCCAGGGGTCGTTTTCGACCCCACAATAGAGGAAGGGGGCGTGGAAACCCCCCTCCCCAATGACTCCTCCAAAGCCTCACTCAGTCCACCAGTAGGAGGTCGCCTCCGTTCTTTCAGGAGAGACTGGCTCACAAACAAATGTTCTCAAAACGTGTTAAACATTATCACCAATGGCTACGTTCTGCCATTCCGTTCAAAGCCAAACTTGATCAGATTTCCTCTGATTCTGTCAGAGTACAAGGCCCAACCAAAAGACCAAGCCTTGGCTACTTGTATCCAGTCTCTCCTGTCAAAGAACGCTATCGAAAGGGTAGACAATGTAAAATCTCTCGGGTTTTACAGTCGCCTGTTCCTAGTACCCAAGCCTCACCAAAGGTGGAGGCCAGTCATAGACTTAAGCAGGCTCAATACTTTTCTACACGTAGAAAAGTTCAAAATGGAAACTCCAGAGTCCATCAGGACCTCCCTGATTCCAGGGGAGTGGGTATCATCGATAGATCTGTCGGACGCCTACCTGCATATCCCCATCCACCCAAGCTCAAGGAAATACCTAAGGTTTTGCTACAAGGCTCAGGTGTTCCAATTCACCTCCCTCCCGTTCGGACTAGCTACAGCCCCCCAGGTCTTTACTATGATCGTAAAGGAAGTGAAACTAATGGCCCTCTCAAGAGGACTCAGACTTCACCAATACCTGGACGACTGGCTGATCAGGTCCCAGTCTCAGGAGGAAGCACAAGTGAACACTCAGGCAGTAGTAGACCTGACTCAGTCCTTGGGATGGATAATAAATCAGGAAAAATCAGAACTGAAACCTACACAGGTGTTTTCGTTCGTGGGCTATGAATACCACCTCGATTCAGCCCTTGTAAAACCCACTCAAGAGAGATGGCTCAAACTTCAGGATTTGATCCTACGACTCAAGTCAAAACGTGTTTTGACTGCAAGATGTTTGATGTCTCTAATTGGGTTGCTAGCCTCAACGGAGAAAATGGTCCCGGAGGGACGCCTTCACATGAGGCCCTTTCAGTTTCATCTCAAGGAGCACTGGAGATATCCTCAGTTGCTGGACAACCTCCTTCCCTGGACAGAAGCCATTGCAGCCCACCTAGATTGGTGGCAAAATCCCTCCAAGGTGATGAAAGGTGCAGACCTTCATCCCAAAGACCACAGTATCCAACTCTTTACCGACGCCTCAAACGAAGGTTGGGGCGCTCACTTAGACCAAAACTTTACCAAGGGTCTGTGGTCAGATCGGGAAAAAAGGCTTCACATAAATGTCCTAGAATTGAAGGCGGTCTCCCTGGCCCTTCGAGACTTCAAGGACCAGTGCCAGAATCAAACAGTGTTGATCGCGACGGACAACTCAACAGTGGTAGCCTACATCAACAAACAAGGAGGAACACACTCGGCAGAGATGTGTGCTCTCCTGTGGAAGATCATGACCTGGTGCCATCACTATCACATAACATTGAAAGCCAGGCACATTCCAGGGTGCCTGAATGTGATGGCCGACCTGCTATCCAGGTCCAACCAAGTGCAGTCAACCGAATGGTCTCTGCACCCACAGGTCTTCAAACAGATCTGCCAGAAGTGGTTCACCCCTCATGTAGACTTGTTTGCCACTCACCTGAACCACAAACTCCCTCTATACGTGTCTCCTATCCCAGACCCAAAGGCCTGGGACATAGATGCTCTGAACATAAACTGGACCAACCTCACAGCATATGCGTACCCTCCTACGGCTCTCCTTCACAAGGTGATCCAAAAGATCAGGCAATGCCAGTGCCTGATCATCGTAATAGCCCCAGGCTGGCCAGGGATGCCCTGGTTTTGGGACCTAGTGCAGCTCTCAACAGAGATCCCACTGCAACTCCCAGTGTCAACAACCCTACTCAAACAGTCCCACAAGCTGGTGTTCCACAACAACCCCCAGCACCTGAACCTCCACGCCTGGTGTCTAGGAGCGGACAACTCCAAGAACAAGGCTTCTCTGTGGAGGTGGCAGAGAGAATTGCTGCCCCTCAGCGGTCATCAACAAGGACCATCTACAAGTCAAAGTGGGCCCTTTTTGAAAAATGGTGCAGAGAAAATTCGGTGGATTTCTCCACTCCATCTGTGAAACAAATCTCAGATTTCTTCATGTACCTGTACCAAGACCTAAACAGGCGCCCCTCGACCATTGATGGTTACAGGACTGCAATCGTTGACACTTTGGGCCCAACGGCCCAACATATTGCACACAATGCAGACCTTCATAGGTTACTCTCCAGTTTTCACAGGGATCGTCCTAAAAGTTCCAGAAACTTACCCAAGTGGAACCTTTCTGTTGTCCTTAACGAGCTCACCAAAGCACCTTTTGAGCCCATGAAAGACTCAGACCTCAAACATCTCACTTTAAAAACTGCTTTCTTGCTAGCCTTGGCCTCCGGCAAGCGCCGCAGCGAAATCCATGCCTGGGTCGCTAACAAAGTAGCTAATTTAGGCCAATGGGAAAAGGTTGCCTTGTTCCCTTCTTCTGATTTCATAGCCAAAAACCAACTAGCAAGAGAAGGTTCTCAAAGTGTGTCTCCGGTGACTATCCCTGCTCTGACTACCATTGTGGATAGACAGTTTAAAGAAGACAGGACCCTGTGTCCCGTACGGGCCCTGAGGTTTTATTTGGATCGAACTAAAGACCTGAGAGGGTCTCGTTCTCTCCTTTTCATCTCCTTTAAGAAAGGACATACCTCAGACATCAGACCCGCTACACTCTCTTCATGGTTGAAACAAACCATTTTACTTTGTTACAAACAAGCAGATCAACAAGCCTTGGACTTGGTCCAAGTCAAAGCGCATGACATCCGGGCCTTCGCGGCCTCTAAGGCCTTTTACGGTGGGGTATCGGTGGACCAAATCATGCAAGCCTGTCACTGGAAAGCTCACAACACATTTACAAATTTTTACCTAAAAGACCTTACTTGGTCGGACACCGACAACAATTTGTACCTGGGACCCGTAGTGGCGGCACAACAAGTCCTAGATCCTTCCCCTCAGACCAGTTGTCCTCGGAAAGAAAAAAGGGGGGGGGGGCACATCCGCTACAACCAAGTCTTCAGGAGTCTTTCCCAGGATCTAGGTATTCCTCTACCTTCAAGATGTTACGGGTAAGGTCATTTTATCCTTTAATTATCAAGTATTTTCTATTAAGGACTTATTTAGTTGTCATTAATCTCATATTCAGGTTGTAAAAATTTTATGAGATTCCCAACCTCTGGGTTGGTCAGTCACACGTGAAGGGCCCCTTTTGGACCCTTAGACCTCGGAGTGAGCACTGCTGCACTCCCGTCCTTCAATAAAACATCTAGACAGTTTTTAGCACTGTCTCTCATTTACTTAGGTTTTTGGCTCGTTACAGGCCCGGCCTTCGGGATCGGGGCACTGTAAATGGGACTCAGACTGGTATTTCTGGCACTATTCTATACATATTAACTCAAAATCTTAGAAAAAATGACATTCCTTCCAGTCTCAGCTGTAATCCCGCCACCGGGCGGTTGAATTCAGCATTAAGTCCCACATGGTAAGCTATTGTAGCGTAATAAAATTGAAAATTTTAATTACTTAAATGTAGCTTTTATAAGCTACAAGCTTACCATGTGGGACTTAGAAGAGTCCCACCCTGCCTCCCCGCTGTTTACAGCTGAGGGGTAGGTTTAAAAAATTTCAACGAGAAAGTAGGACGATTGGTCAGAAGTTATCACGTGACGACAACTACCAGTATATCCGGTGGCTAACAAGAACGATCTTTTTTTCTAAGACGTTGGCCCCGGGTGTGGCAACCCGAGATCAGCATTAAGTCCCACATGGTAAGCTTGTAGCTTATAAAAGCTACATTTAAGTAATTAAAATTTTCAAATTTCCGTGCTACCAAACCATTTACACTTGAGACTCTTCACTAATTACTGGCCTCATCAATTGCTCTTCAGAATATGATCTACATGTGATGTTCAAAGTCAATGCTATATCAAATCAGTTGAGCTGGAAGGTAAGTCCAAGGTTTATAAATGAACATATTTAAGAGTACATTACAATATCAGTGTAAGGAATAGCTCTCATACTGCACCTTAGTGCTGTGAAATTTAAAATTTGTAATATAATTTTGGTATCTCTCAGGCTAGCAAACATCATTAAAGTTAGATCATCAAACTAATGCCTTTAAAACCATTGAAAATAAGGAAATTTACCATAAAATCTTGCCACAGTGTTAAAATATGGTAAAAATGTAATATCTACAGATATTTTAAAAACATTTTACTATATTCTCAATAAAACATAGGTTTTATAGTAAGGCGAAAATAGCATGCTTCGTGCCATGTTGGTGATTCCTGAACATTTTGTGGAGTCTGAAATTTAAACATTTGAAAGAAACTTTGTTTTCAGAGCAGTCAATGAGCGAACTATCAAACTACTGCAAACATCATTGCAGCAGTACTGCACACAGGAAGACCAATAGAAGCACCATGCTATGAACAGTTTCAGTGATTTATTGAGTGTGTGACCTTACTCCAGCAAGATCAAGGTCAACTTGACAATCCACATGGAAATCAAATTGTGTCCCATAACCAGTGTTTGTACAAAAGTGCCCGTATAAAGTCTCATCAAATTTTTATCAAAAGCTATGGAGATGAATTGACAATCATGGTGTTTGATTTACTTATTTGGATTTCAACATCGCTTTCAACACTGTGTAGGTCATATCACGATGGGTAGTTTTGTGGGCAGAGGAAACCAGTACGTAGAGTTGGTCAAGGTTCTGTACTGTCAACTGTCAGTAAGCAACTACCAACTTCCCCATATAAGGTCCTGGGTTTGAACCGCTGACATCAGAGGTGGGAGTCAAGTGTATTACCAGTCACTGTGTTTGAAGTCCCACTGTGACAACAATACACTTGCACTGCATCGACTGAACAGTAGATACTTAAACAAGATGAACTTCCTATGCTTGGAAGATTTCCAAGGTATGTCGCAACAAAGTCACACTGAGCTTTATAAGCAAAGACATTAGCTCAACATTAAAGGTCCCTATACCAAGGTCACACCGAGCCAACACTATTGCATGCACACCTACATTACATTGCCAGTCTTTTTGATACAGTAGAACCTCAATTATTCGAACCTACTGGGAGACATACAATCGGGTCGCATAAGCGGGGGGGTTTCGGATAGGTGAAATGGAGTCCTGTTCGGACGAAAACTGGGGCAGTGTGGGCGATAATCGGTGGATTTTAGCAGAAAAATGGGGACATTATATCACAGTATAATTTGATAACTAACCATATTTTTCAGTGTTTCCAATGCTCCCCTGTCGTTTTAAAGCATTAACTACACTTTAAATAAGTTTATACAACAATATATTACGTGGGCTGGAGTTGGGTGTGCTCGGTTTGGTACATGCATTAAAGACGTTTAATAATTGTCGATAAACGTCCTCATACATTTTGTCAATTGAAAAACCCCATTATAAATTGTAAAACCCCAAGCAAACATGCCTTCAGTGACTGGGTATATTCGGATGGTACTGCATTGTGAACGTTTTTTTTTCTTTTAATACACATCGGCCTTTGAATCGACCTACTCGGGAAGATTATAAACTGCAAAACCCAATCGAACACGCAGTCAGTGATTGGCGCATTATCAAAGAAGTTGTGTAGTGGAGTGGTGTAAATACATTGATCCAAACAATTTCATTAAAGATCAAAGAAGTTAGGCGTTTCTGTGAATGGTACGTTTTAGAAAGTATTGGAATGATTAGTTTCCGAGAATGAGTAAAATCCTGTTATATCGCTCATGCTAGACCGTGCATTATATGTACTGCACGTAGGGGGACACGATTTGGGTTCGGTTAATCCGGAGTTTTGGATTATAGAGGGCCAGATAAGTGAGGTTCTACTGTAGTTATAATAACACCACTAATGTTAAGTCAGTGTGTATTTAAAGTCGAGCAATTTTTAATAATGGTGACAAATTGCATGCTATACATGTCAATACTATAACTGTTTTTACGCCAGTATTTCTTGATTAATAATCACAGGTTTTCAAAGAAGTATTTTGTACAGTTTTGATCCAGCAAATGATCACTGTGTTTTTATATCACTGACTGGTCTAGTCTTGATCCACTGGATGATGCAACGTTTTTATGTGTAGTGTGTGGTTCAGTCTCACTGATCACATTCTGACTGTTTTCACACCATCTTTTGATCCAGTCTGATTCACTGAATGATTGCACAATGTTTTCAAGCTTACTGTGTCGTTCAATCTGATCCACCGAATGATTACACAATGTTTTTAGACAATATTTTGTCCAGTCTGGATTCACTGAATGATCACACAATGTTTTCATGCTAGTATGTGTGGTTGAGTTTGATTCACCGATCACATTCTCCCTGTTCTCACAGAGGTATTTGGTCCAGTCTTTATCTGCTGATCACACTGTCAATGTTTTCATGTCATTTGTGTGGTCCAGTCATGACCCACGATCACACTCAATGTCTTTAGGCCAGTGTTTGGTCCAATCTGGATTTCCACACATACACCTTGTCTTTACACACAGTCAGCAGGCAGGTTTTTTCCGGGTGGTGTGACAATGAATGGACGGTGGCCTGCATCTTATGTTCAAGTCGCTTCACCACTTTTGCCTGAAAACAATGGCATGTACTAGTTACTCACCACTGCAGTGTTGTAGTATAGGTAAAAAATTGCTATGCTGAAACTCAAGGCATTAGAAAACAATCCAGATACAAGATCAGTTAGAGTGATAAAGGCCCTCCAAGGAAGCAATATTTAGTTCTACTTGAAAGGACTTCAACTTAACACAGTTTTACTTAACTGGAGCCTGCTATATAAGAATTTAGTATATTCAATTAAGCTACTATTTAAATTCCAGCTAATTTACACATGCCAATTATTTTTAGCAGTTTAATTATGGTTAATTTTTAGCTACTTCTCTGTGATCAGTTTTTCAATTCAAGTGAATTCCATGGTCCTTATTAACAAATAGGTGAATGAAATTAACAAAATGGGCAATTGAAAATTCATGTTAAGTCCAGAATTTTTCTCTCTCCGATTTTTTTCAAGCATTATGATGTACATGCATACATTATTAAACTCGATTGGGCCAACTCAGTGCCAACATATCCCCAGATAGGTCATCACTCACAAACATTAACTGAACTAAAGTTGCACTATATAAAGTATGTAAGTTGATTTCATTAGCATTTAATTCACTGTTGATAGATTTAAATAGTACTGCAAAATGGAAACAATAAAAATACCAGAGGTGGCCAAAACCTTTGCAATGAAGAATGCATGTATACAAAACAGGTTTCAAGGAAGTTCAACAGTCATTGAGAATATTATTACATTGTAATATTACATACTTATAATTCAATAACATAATA
Source organism: Sabellastarte sp. h YS-2021 (assembly GCA_964017235.1). Lineage (NCBI taxonomy): Eukaryota > Metazoa > Annelida > Polychaeta > Sabellida > Sabellidae > Sabellastarte > Sabellastarte sp. h YS-2021. The sequence goes on along the minus strand of OZ024929.1, from coordinate 153,567,982 downwards.
AGAAGTTGACCTTTAATATGGTAGATATTGTACACTTATACTTCAATAAAACATTAAAAAGTTAATTATGTGGATATTATTTCATATCATTATTTTATGCAAAGTTCTTCCCCTGTAAAAATGCGGTGGCCAAAGTCCTTTGTGGGCAAAGGTCCCATGGGCAAGAGTCCTTGTGGGCAAAGGTCCACACAGTTTATCTGTTTCTATGTTTTAATATATTAGTGGATAGATGAAATATTATAAAACAAATATGCTATTAGATTTTGTTTTTTCTTCTTCATAATTTGACAGCCTTTTACAAAGTAAATTCAAGCTGGTTTCACAGTTTCATTTATAATAAGAAGAAACAGTAAAATCTGACAATATCACTTCTCAGTTCCTTGCAAACAAAATAAAGTTTTAGTTTATATAGTGCTAAATATGCCCTTTTACATATGCCCTTTTTTATACCATCATACTGCTTAAACAAAGAGGATGAGTGCTTTTTTCATACATCTGTGTAGAGCAAAAAAAAAAAAAAAAAAGATGTGGTATAAATCTGACTGATGTATGATGAACATCTAATTAAACATCTAACACAGTGACTATTACTGAAGATCTAACACTATTACAGGAGATCTGCAACCCCACTGACCAGCATGGTTCTTTGTTTCTCATTTGATATCATTTCAATTCCTTTATTTAGTGTCACTCAATAGCTGGAGGTCCAGAGAGGGTGGGGGTGGGTGACTACATTACCTAATATGACAAGTGTGATTAGCAACTGAAATAAGTTCATAACTGCAGAAGCTGTGTCAAACTTAACTGAGGCAAGTTGAATAATACTGGGCTAGTTAATGGTTAAAAATCCCCTATTTTTACTACGTAAGGCTATAATTTGATTAATAACAGTGTCCATTTTGCCTACCTTAATATGTATAACCAGTTTCATTTTAAAAAGTTAAGAACTCCGCAAGCAGAGGTATAAAACAACAAAAATAAGTTCTTAAAAGCCTAAGATAGCCATAATATCATTAATGTTCAAAATTTAAATAGACAGGCACTTCCTTTGAAAAATTTAAAGATTTCAGCTATATGAGCCACATAGTTTGGCAGTTACAGGGCTTTAAAGTGGCACAATGTCCATTAATTGGGTCTCTGTGGGCATTTTAGAATTGTTAAAGTGACCTTAGCAATTAAACTAGATATCTGAAAATTTTGGGGGACATAGATATAAAAAGGAAAAATTACATATAATACAGTTTGAGACTTGTCACACTTAGCATTTCCAAATTACAGGGCAAAATACAGAAAAAAAATGTCAAAAAGGTCACTTGGGTGAGTGCCTATGGTCCTCATACACAGGTTAAATGTCTACTAAAGCTTTGATTTTTGGCACATATAAAAAGAACATAATAGTGTATTCCTATTTGAGATTTCAGCCCTATGAGTCACATAGTTTAACAGTCACAGGGCTTAAAAGTGGCAAAAAGTTCAAATATTGGGTCTTTGAGGGCCTTTTAGAGACCTCAATGTGACCTTCAAATTAAAGCTTCAGACTTAAAATCTATCACATACAAAGATTACACACAGAATTTATATCTAATACAGTTTGAAACTTCTCAGACTTATCATTTCCAAGTTACAGGGCAAAATATGTGAAAAATGTCTTAAAAGGGTCACTCGGGTGGGTCTTTATGGTCCTCATACACAGGTTAAATGTCTATTGAAGGCCTAAAGTTTGGGGCACATATAAGAAAACATATCGATATATTCCCGGATGATATTTCACTTAGATGAGAGACATAGTTTGAAAGCTACAGTGCTTGAAAGTGGCAAGAAGTGCATAAAGTGGGTCTCTGTGGGCAATTTTGAGACCTTAAGTCGACCTTTTAGGTCAACCTACAGCCTTTAAATTTTTCACAGGCAAGGATTACATATGAAAGTGATACATAGTGCAGTTTGAAACTCATCAGAATTACCACTTCCAAATTACAGGGCAAAATATGTGAAAAATGTAGGAAAAGATCCCTAAGTGGGGTCTTTATGGGCCTCAAACACAATTTTCTCCTCAACTTAAAGACTTGATTTTCGGCACATGTACTAAGAACTTATTAATGTGTTCTCAGGTAAAACTTTAACCAGATGAGCCTCATAGTTAGTGACCTAGAGGGCTCTAAGTGGCCAAAAGTCAAATTTCTGACCTTAAGGTGGCCATAAGTTCTTTATTATTGGGAGTTTAAGGTCAACTTAAAATAGTGATCTTCCTTTGGGCACACTTAACATGTATATCAAGTTTGAAAAAAAATACGGATCCGCTTTTGAGTTATCGCGCACACAAGGAAATTTCTGCGGTGGCGGCAGTGCGTCAGATCCAAATCCAATATATCCCTGACTTTCATCTGGGGATATAAATAATATTAAGCAGATACTACCTTAGCCATATAAGGAATAAACATTACACATCAAAGAGATCATGCCAGTAGGCATAATAGGAAACCTACTTTGACCATATTTTAAAAATACTAGCATTGCAATATGCATGCTTTTTTTTTAATGAACATAACAGTACTCCTACCTCTATGAAACAATATAGGCAAGACCATAATACCTGGTGAGAAGACAGGACCTGGGAATATTGCAAAGGGCATATCCCTACAAGATCATGCAGGTAAGTAGACTGATCCTCTGTGTGAATTCTATAGTAGACGTGCCTCCATGAGACTGTACAAGCTGAACTGACAATACACAGGCTCAGGATTACTAAGGTAGACACCTTGATGAGATCAAAGAGGCAACCTGTACAAGCTGAAGTATACTTACTTCTATAAGATCATACAGGTACACAGACCCATCCTCTGAACCCGTGATGATGTGAGTGTCTGAGCTGCTCGCACAACTGTCTATCTTGTAGTTTGTGTTTTTGTGACCTGTAAACCTGTGACAACAAACCAACACACTTTGGTTCTAACATGCTTCAGACTAGCCATATTGACAAACAAAGTAATGACTGAGAACACACTAATGCCTGATGTTGCTGAAAAATACACAAAATAAACCATACTGTAGATGCATCCTTGGTCGAGTTGTTTGAAATTTAACGAGACTCAGACACTCGCCTTGGTCTTCTCATTTCTCCCCTTTAATGGGTTTAAACTACAGGCATTCCTTGTATATTATATACATATTCTTCTATGCTTTCACCTTTTGAGTGAAAGAAGTATGAAATATTTGTGAAAGAATAAGGAAAACAGCTCTGGAGACTCAATCTATACCTGTGTCCAAATTAGGGATGGGTCGGTAGGTCTGGTATCCCGGTATCGAGAGCATTTTACTGAAATACCGTGATGAGATTTTACAACCGCCACCTCGCTTGTCTGCACATATAATTGAAGGAAGAGTTCAAATATTTGAAACATACCCAAAATCTGAAGAAATTCTAAGCTTTTATCCCTAACTTTCATGCATTTGCAGACTTTATACAGTTATAGCGATTACATTGAGCAGGACTGCCATGTTTTGGTGTTGACTATTTATAACCTTAACCTCGCTTATCAGCTCATATAACTGAAGTAAAACTTAAAATATTTGGAATAAACAAGAAATCGTCAGACATTATAAACTTTTATCTCATATTTCATGGATCAGGCCACTTTTATTGAGATGTCGTGAAGAGGAAACATCCATGTTTGCTTGAGATGTCATAAAATGTGGAGTCACGGAATCGGTACGGTTTTGCATTGGCAATCTCCCGATGTACATATTTTTCATACCGACCCATCCCCAGTCCAAATTATCTTTGAGGCGGACCAAGCCAAAGGTACAGCCCACCTAATGTGAAACAAGCATTCTGACGCATGCAATTATCTCCCGCCGTATAAGTTGGATGTACTAAAGATAGTGTAATATAGCTTTTCTTGTGAGATGGAGGCACATGTAGCAGTTACAATAAGCAAGAAGCACTTTAATGTTTGACTGCAATAATTTTAAAGATAAAAGGCATTTACTCATTTTAGTAGCTATTAGTCTGCCATCCAAAGAGCTACAGTTCTGCAACTTTACTATGTAGCAGATCATCCAAAAGTAGGTGAAGGACTTATTTAGAAGAACTTTCCTACCTGTAACACTTTTAGAGATAAAAGACATTTACTCATTTTAGTAGCTATTACTCTGCCATCCAAAGAGATACAGTTCTGCAACTTCACTATGTGGTAGATCACCAAAAGTAGGTGAATGACTTTTTAGCAGAAATTGCCTATGTGCAATATTTTTAAAGATAAAAGGTATTTACTCATTTTAGTAGCTATTACTCAGCTATGCAAAGAGCTACAGTTGTGTAAATTTTTCAGAGACGCTAGGGGAGTAGTCCTTATTACTCCGGGGGCCCGAAATATGCCCGAAATTGCTCGATCTCTTACAGTTTTTGAGATAAATGATATTTTCCATTTCCCCTAAAATTCAAGATGGCGGCTACAAATGAGAAAATAGCTATTACTCATTTATTATATGCAATGGAACTCCAAACTATGTGCCATCTGGTAGATCAAAACAACGTAGCTGAACAACTTATCTTAGGAAAATGCTCTAACTGCAATAGTTTTGGAGTTACAATGGATTTATAGTAAGAATTTCAAAGTAGTTATTACTCAGTTATAAAATGTGCAACAGGTGTGAAAATATATCATGTGATAGCTTTTCAAAAGCCACATAAATAATACATTTGAAAAGATCTGCCTAACTTTAATACTTTTTTAGATATTTGACATTTGCTTCTGTCATTATTTTGCTACAAATAAGAAAATAGCTATTACTCACTTATGGCATGCAATGGAACCCTGAACTATGTACCATCTTATAGCTAAGGACAAAGTAGCTGAAGAATATATTTTAGGAAAATATTCTAACTGCAATAGTTTTGGAGTTACAAAGGCTTTACCCAATAGTAACGATTTCAAAGTAGCTATTACTCAGCTATACAAAGTGCAAGAGGTGTGAAACTTTACTATGTGATAGCCTATCAAAAAATAAATGATTAACATATCTGAAAAGTTTTCCCTAACTTTACTAGCAGGTGCTAAGGTGTATGCGGGTTCATTCCTTTGGGACCACCTTAATTTTTGAGTTTAGTAATTAGCCCATGCCTTTTGTAAACTATCATTTCATTGGTCCTCCCTAATTTAAGGCTGAAAATCTGCATTCACTCTTCCATTTGCATTCAAGACTTAGAAGGGGTAACAGCTAGAAAATCAAATTTTATTTTTTCATCGCCATCGTGCACTTGTTTCATATTTTAGTCTATTTTAAAACCTTTTTAGTTAACAAGTGGCACAGAATGGAGAGGAAAAAATACAATTTGCATTCTGCAAAGAGTGATGGTGAAGAAATACCCATCCAGTTGCAGTTGTTGGAAGATGACAAATTCTTGAAGAACTTGCTGGAGGTGAATTCTCCTGGCCATGCCCAGCAAGCTTCGGATCTAAATTCTTTTAACAGTGATCTGGACTGTAGTGGTCTACTTAATATGTCGGAAAGCGACGATGCGAGTGGTCAGCCATGTTCGTTTCATAGACTCGTAGTGGATAGCCCCAGTACATCTGCTAGTAAAACAACGACTTCTGATACACAATCTCTCATAAATCAAAACATTCTGTAGCAATTGCCTGCTATTGGGGAACAGTTGAATAAAATTGAGCAACAGACAGTTAAAAAGACGTCAGGGCCCCATAAATCTAAAAGCAGAAGTGTTGGGACTAAAAACAATAGTCGTAAACCAATCCGACAGTACACAAACCAGTAATCACTCTGCAAGCACGCATACAAAGGTTACAGATACACATACAGTACCTAGTACTGTCTCCTTACCCACACTTGACCATTTGAAAACAAATGATGGTGTACAGAAGGCGGTAGCGGAAAGATTATAAGAACTGCAACAGCTAAATTCGACCAGTATGTCACAAAAACTCCAGTCTCAACATGGTGGTGTTGAAGCTTTTGTAAAACATAAAATTAAGTAGCCACATGAATATGTTTTGGCTGGGAATAACAAAGAATGTGTCACGTACGACCAGCTTACTATGGGTCAATGGATGGCTGTTTTTTGCAGAGCTATGAGAGAGGAAACACATCAAAATTCTAAAGATGCAATGTTAAGATTATTTAATATCTTTATTGGATGATACAAACACTTTTTCCTGGAGCTCTGCAAAGGCCAGCCATGCAGTGTTGCTTTGTCATATGGAACAGGGAGAGATTAAAGACTATACCCAAACAGACCAAATAGATAGCGTTAGACGCGCACATGCCCAAAGGCACACCTCTACTGGTCAGGATACAGCAAAACAGGCATTAAAACACAATAATAACCGTTTTATGGTGTGCCAGTATTATAACTCCGGAACTTGCTCCCAACAAAGCACACACGAAACCAAGGGGGTCTTGTACAGGCATGTGTGTTCGTTTTGCTTTGCAAAGAGTGGAAAAATTTCCAACACAGTGAACACACTGAGATTAATTGTCACAACAAGCAAAAGACAAAAAACGAGTAAGCTTGGGTGTGGGTCTACCATCAACTTGTCAGTTTGTTTCTAGATGCGTTTGGTCAAGAAATTTAAAATCTAAACATATCAAGCAGGAATTATTGCCAAAAAACACACTGCTTTGTCGTGGTTTCGTTCTTCTAAAACCTTTGATAACAGGTGGGATGGTAGGACGTACGCCCAAGTTCTCTCTACACAATTACAATCTCAAAACCTTTCTCAACCAACGTTTCCCCTGGGCATCAAGAATTGTGCAGCAGTCCATTTACAAAGTCCATGAATTACAACTTCAAAACATGCTGATCTGCTCTCATTGCAGAATAGATTTGAAGTCTTCACACAAATTTCTGACAATGTTTCTGACTTTAGTTCTTTTGATGCCAGGGAAACTGGGGGCAAGAACTGCACAAACAGGGATTGCACTCATAAATGGGAAGACACAGGTTCGGAAAGTACCCAAAAAATCTCCCCATAGAAAAACCGTGATAGAATTATCTCAAGGGAACAGTGGGGGTGCTTGCAATGATATAAATCTATCTAATTCTCACCTTTTCCACCAATACCGGGACAATTTGCAGAAAATGCAAAGCAATGTGGCTACTGTATTCAGTAAACAGGTCGTATCCACAGATGCAGATATAAAACAACACACCCCAGTCGAATGTGACATTTCAGTTCTTGATACATCTATGCAAACAGAGTGTACAAATGTAAATACTTTTACTAGGGAGGAAGTAATTCCACTATGTATATGGGCTGATAGAAACTCTTCTAAAGATTATAAAGCCTGTATACAACAAAATGGTGATCAATTGGGGTATGACTTAATGATTTGAAATTATATCATGGACCTGAAGTATTTTGGGAAGAAACCCCTTCTATTTTGCAGGCACATAAACTAATCAGGCAAAGTGGGGTGACAAATTTTTTGAACTGTAGAATTCCAGTTCAAACGCAGTTAAATCCAGATAGGTGGAGATACTACTTAACTGATTATTGGCACAAGCAGTTATCAGATTTTTTAAAATTCGGATTTCCCTTGGATTTTTATAGGAGAAATCCCCCTTCTTCATCAAATTCTAATCATGCTTCAGCTTTGAATTATGAAACCCATGTAGAGGCATACATCCAAGAGGAACTTGAACATGGAGCCCTTTATGGCCCATTCCAAGATCTAGATTTTGATATACATGTGTCCCCTTTAATGACAAGGAAAAAGTAGAACTCTACTAAACGTCGTACAATAATGGACCTCAGTTGGCCTAAAAATTCTTCTGTAAATGATGCTATTCATAAATGTAAATATTGACCTTTTGACCTCACTGATTTCACTATGTGATGCTTTTCAGGATGCATTAGTCTACAAAACTTTGTTACTAGTTGCATATTTCTCCTTTCTTAGGCTTTCTAACTTATTGCCACATGCAGTAGGATCCTTTGATCCAACTAGACAGTTAGCCAGAGGAGACGTGATTTTCACTAATGAAGGTGCAACTTTGTTAATAAAATGGTCTAAGACTCTACAATCTAGGACTGACATCAGGACCATTCCTATCCCATGGATAAAACATTCAGTATTTTGTCCAGTTACATCTCTTCACATACCGTTTCAATTACAACCAGGTTCAGCCAATCAACCTGTTTCGAATTTCCAGGTGCCATGGTCTGGTCCCCCTCACAGATGCTATGGCTTGTAGATTCTTGAATAAGTTGTCACATATCCTTCAGTTATCCCCAAAATTAACATTCCATGATTTCAGACGGTCTGGAGCCACGTGGGCCTTTCATCATGGTGTCCCTTTGCATCAAATCATGCACCATGGCACCTGGAAATCCGATGCCACCTGGGCATATATACAAAATGTCCCCACAGCCTCTTCTTCTGTTTCAAAAACTTTCCAACATCACCTACTTTTTTAGTTTGGCTGTTTGGTGGACTTTTCACCTCCATTACCAGCTACATTACTCACATTGCACTCTTTATCTTGACCTTTGTGCCCCTTACATGACCTTGGGTCATAAAGGTCAGGGGCCTGACATCCAGGGTCACTGGTGTTCCCCTCCATCACCTGCTTAGTCTCATAGCTGCATTGATATTGGCCTGGTGATAATGGTTTATAACTTTTAAACTTGGGGAGGGGGGGTCTTTTGTCTATGGTTGCCATTCACCAGTGACCTTGGTTGGTGTAACTCATTAAGGTCACACTAGTCATGGTAATATGAATGTTGTATAAAATGTTAACATACTATCAGTCGTAACATATGTCAGTTATTACAGTATTGATATGTTAACACTGTTATTTTACAAGTAACTTTTAGTAGAATAAATATTATATTAATCCCATTTCCTCTCTTTACTTGTTGTGGTCCTGGGGGAATGTAATACTTTTAAAGATATTTGACATTTAATTCTGTTATTATTTTGCTACAAATAAGAAAATAGCTATTACTCACCTATGGCATGCAATGGAACCCAAAACTATGTACCATCTTATGGCTAAGGACAAAGTAGCTGAACAACATATTTGAAGACAAACCTCTAACTGCAATAGTTCTTGAGTTATGAGTCCTTTACTCAAAATAGCTAAAATTGCAATTACTCACTTATCTTTAGGCTTAAGTCAACAAAACCAACAGAATTTTCAAGGGCATGAAAATTCATTGGGACAATTAACTGACAAAAAATCTCTACCTATGGTAGTTTTGGAGAAATCTGCATGACACATTAACGCACACACGCACGCACGCACGCACACACATGATGCATTTCATAATCTCCCTCCCGGGCAAAAGCCCGGCGGGAGATAAATGTGACCAACAAGATCTACTTCCATGCCATTCAGAGTCTTATTACTGTCCTGAACAGGATGTACGCCAGTTGTAGGTTTACCTTACCAACTAGAAAAATGTTTTTGCTGACAAAAACGAAGCGGCCCTGATGAAAAAGTGCGAAGTAATCTGTAAAAGATGTCAAGATATGCATGATAAGGAATAGAAAATGTAAAGTTTATTGCATTGTGTATGTTACTATATTTAACCAATGAAAGAACGACCACAGCTTGGCAGAAGAGAAATTGTAGGTGTCACTCAGATGTCTATGGTCCGATTGATGAGAAAATCCTTTCCGACCTTCTAAATTTGGTGTAGAATGTACGTGATAAATTTTATAGCACAGGTGTGTGCGCTTTTTCCCAAAACGCGATGACCGGTTTTTATGAAAAATGCTTAAGGTTATGGAAAAATAACATATTTGAACAAAATGCTCTAAACACAAGACTTTTCAAGTTATAAGTGATTTAGTGCATGATCTGAGGAATATTAATGCATTAAAATTTCCAAAATTCATTTCCAACTTGAGCTTAATTTTACTAAATGTACAAGTGCAACACAAAATGGAAGAAAGTAAAAGAAAAGAATACACATTCTAAAGAACAGCATAAACAGCTTGACTTTTTTGTTTCCATGAAGTGCACACACACATAGATTTATATCTCTATCTATCATCTAAACCACACTAATACCCACTCTCCCTCCATCCACCCCCTACCCCCCACATATAGAGGCAAATATTTTTTTCACCTGCATGTTAGTGCACTAAAGGAGAATTTCCAAAGTTCATTTCCAATTTGAGCTTAATTTTATTAAATGTACAAGTGTCACACAAAATGGAAGAAAGTAAAAGAAAACAATACACATTCTAAAGAACAGCATAAACAGCTAGACTTTTTTGTTTCCATGAAGTGCACACACACATATATTTATATCTCTATCACCTAAACCACACTAATACCCACTCTCCCTCCATCCACCCCCCACCCCCCACATATAGAGGAAAATCTTTTTTCACCCGCATGTTAGTGCACTAAAGGAGAGTTGGGGGGGTTCTGTCTGGTTAGAAAGACTTTCCATGAATGTAACTCTAGATAGATATCACACCAAACCAAATACAGAGTTTGAGGAGGAAGCAGAAAGAGACAACTCATTCATTTCCACTTAGTTGGAGCTACATAAAATACTGTACAAGAAAAACTGTTTATGAGAGAGTGCTTTTTTTACAGTCATCTTATATTCTGACAGCAGTCAAGTCTATAAATTTGACCAATTTACATAGTCTATGTGAACAAGTGAATTTCGAACAAGTACCTCCATCCTCAACTTCTTCTGCAAAAGAAAAGTTGAATAAATTAAAGCTTTTTTCCAAAAAGAAAAAGTTATATCCCCACAATTCCAACACTGATCAGTTGTAATATGTTAATAACCACATCAGTGCATCATAAATACCTCATTTTTGTCTTTGAAGATGTCATAACATCATAAACACTAAGAGATTAGGTTTGCCAGATAGCATAAATATTTTTTGAAGTATACATATGCCAGGTGAGGTTTTAAAAAGTGTTAAAATAAATGAGGAGGGAGCAAGAAGTATATATTTATCATGTAAAGATGGCCAAAGGCTCTTAAGTACAGGAATTTTAAGTGAAACGTTATACAAAATCTTACTTAAGTATAATCAATGTCAAGTTAAAGTGAGCATAAATATTTTTGAAGTATACATATGCCAGGTGTGGTTTTAAAAAGTGCTAAAATAAATAAGGAGGGAGCAAGAAGTATATATTTATCGTGTTAAGACGGCCAAAGCCTCTTAAGTACAGGAATTTTAAGTGAAATGTTATACAAAGTGTTACTTAAGTATAATCAATGTCAAGTTAAACTGATGTTACTGAACAGTTAATCAGTTAGGGGCGGAAAACCCTAATTTTCACGTCAAGATGGCCATGACTGTACTTGTATTGGAACTCCAAGGTGGAAAGCAAATAAGAATGTCCCTATTGTCATCTTTAAAAGTCTACAAAATTTAACCGAGCATAAAGTTTAGCTCAGGTCAGTTGAACAATAAGATAGCTGGAGGCTGAAACTTCCTTTTTCACTGTAAGGGGACCATAACTTCATTCATATTGCAACTTTAAGGTGACCATAATATGAGAACGTCCCTTCAATATCAATATATGTTAGATATGGAAAAAGAAAGGAGCCAGACGGCTTTACACAAAATTTTATGACTTTAGGGGGGGTCAAAATTATATTAACAGTTTAAGGTCACCATAAAGTCAGGATAACCCTTTGGTTTGCCATCCTTTATAGGTGTGCAAAGTTTAACTGAGGTCAGTCGAACAATAAGATACTTAGAGGCTGAAAACCTCCTTATTTCAGTTTAAGGTGGCTACAACTCCATTCATACTGAGAGTTTAAAGTGACCATAAGTATTATTTTTATCTAGTTTAATACCAGTGATAATTTCGATATAAAAAAATGGAAAAAAAAGGAGCCAGAGGATTTTATTCCAATTTGATGACTTTAAGCAGGCCATATGTCCATTAACATTTTGAGTTTAAGGTCACCATAAAGTCAGGATATTCCTTTGGCAAATCTTAATATATGTGGCAAGTTTGGCTGAAAAAAGTGAAAAACTAAGTGAACTGGAGGGCTAAAACCCCCTTTTTTGACATTAAGGCGACCTAGGCGACCTTAAGATTGCAGATACAGGGCTAAAACTTCGGCATGTGAAAGATTATCAAAAAGTAGCTGGATAAGTTATTCCAACAAAACGCCAAAATCCTCACCGTTTTTGAGATACAGACCAAGTACCCATTTTTAAAAAATTTACGAAAATAAAACGCCTCCCATTCAGGCATCTATGGTCCGATTGATGAGAAAATCCTTTCCGACCTGGGAAATTTGGTCCAGAATGTGCGTGATAAATTTTATAGCACAGGTGTGTGTGCTTTTTTCCGAAACGCGATGACGGGGTGTTTGGGAGTTATGCTTAAGGTTAGCTTAAGTAAAGCTTAAGGTCTGCGCAAAGTATCCCATAAAATTTTCCCGCCCCTATAGTTTTAAAGAAAGGTAACAAGGAAAGAAAAATATGAAAGGCTAAGAAGTTATTCAAGGGAGACTATAATCCTGCGGCGGCGGTGATCAGTCGAACTTCGGTGAAAACAAATAGCGTCCCTGACAGGCCACTTAATTAACATTGATACTCCTTCATACTTCTGAGTAACCCAGGCAAGAACTGAAATCTAGAATTTGGTTATTTTAAGTCCAACACCCAAAACCTACAGAGATCAGCATTTCAGTTTTGATGAGAACTTTGATAACAGGAGGTGCAGTAAAGGTGTTAACTTGATACACTTACTCATTGAGCAGCTCTCCCGAGTCTCTGTCAATGAGTCGCAGAGTGCTGTCCAGTGTGCTCACCAGGAGGCACTGCCTGTCCCTGGTAAAACTCACACACGTCACTGGACCTATGTACAAAACACACGGTTAAAGGCACTCCTGTGTTTACAAGCACACACAAGTCAGAGGTATTCACTGATTCCAAAAACAATGGCATGACCTTGTTGCTTAACATCTACTCATCTAGTATGTTTCTCATCTATTATCTGAGAAATATTGTCATGGAATTTATTTTATTTTCATTGCTACAATACGTATACTTGTAGTAATACAGAAGAATCTTCATTATCCAACCTTCTATAGACATAAGTTTAACAACCCCATTTCCAATGTCAAAAAATAGCATTAGAGATGCCGTACTCCTTAGCCTGGGGAAATAGTTTTCAACACCATGAGATATAGAAGTAGTGAAACAGTACAAAGAGTGGGATACTTTCAGAGCAGTGTCAGTTATATAAATCTCCAAATAATGTTCAAGTAGAGAAAATAACATCTAAGATAATCTATGTAAAGATAAAGTATTAAAACCAAGACATTTCAATAGAAAGATGACAGCATTAATCAGTAAACTAAAAATTATGAAGCTGTAAAATTTATTAATTAGAGAATAGTTGTCAATGGAAAAAGCACCATTACGTAAAAGTGCATAGAATAATCAGTTGCAGCAATCCATATATCTTTGTCACAAGAGAAAGATGTGTCAAATATGGCAGGTGAACACACTTTGGCAGAGCCAAAGTTAAAGGTCACACCATGATGCATACCTACAGCCCAAACCAATGTCCCTACCGTCAACCTTCTACATCTTATGGAATCCAAGAAATCGTCCACACAAGACTTTAAAACTCATGGTCACTTTGACAAGATCAAAGGTCAAATCAAGGTCACACCATGACGTTGCACACCTAAACCCCCAAACAAATGTCCCTACAAAGTATCAACTTCCTACACTTTAGGGTTTACGAGAAATAGCCCAGACAAGATTTTATAGGTCAAGGTCACTACAGCAAGGTCAAAGGTCAAACAAGGTCACACCATGATGCTGCACACATATACCAGGGTTGGGGTCAAATCCTTGAAAAAGGATTTAAATCCAAATCCTTTGAATTTTTTCAAATCCAAATCAAATCCAAATCCTTTCTTTTTCAAAAGGATTTAAATCCAAATCCAAATCCTTTTTGAAAAAGGAATTAAAATCCTTTTGAAAAACATGCTTGAATAAGCTATGATGGATGTGTACTATAATATCTACTGTACTATAACAGAAGTAACAAATTAATTAATTAATAACAAATACTGTAAATAATTTCCAATTAAATGAAATGTTAATCTAATTAAAATTTTGTGTCACAATGTTCCTGTTTATATTTGTTCAAATTTCAAACAAATGTATATATCAAAAGTCATATTACTGACCACAAGCATGTATAACAGTAGGTTTATTATAGACAACAAGCAGAACTAAAGTGACTTATATAACTCTGTCATGTTTCACTTTCTTTAGACAAAAGCTGAATATACACACCAATAGATATCTTAGCAGGTTTGAAGAGGCTTTTGTTAAAGCAGAAATAATAGCTGTGTAATGTTTGCACTTGGCTTTGAAATTCCCATTCACACCTTGGGGGATGTCAATGTGTTTTTGAAATGAATGGGATTAAAAGAAATGAGGCATCTTTTACACACAAACAGACAAAATAATTGCATTTCCAAAGCCTCTTTCAACTACGCTCCCATTGCTGCTCAATGTGGATTTCTATCCTGTTTATGAAGTTTATGTATGTTATTAAGTTTATGAAAGCTAAGTGCAATTTCATCAAAGTACTGAGGCTTCTTTCAACTGTACTCCCTTTCCTACTCACTGTAAACTACAAAGATAATATTACATGTAAAGCAACAATTGCATTTGTTTGTATACTTTTGCAGCCTGCACAAGATTACTAGAATGCATTAACATATTTTATAAAAAGGACAAAGAAGCATTAATACATTACATATTAAAAATAGACACACATTGCACTATAAAATTTAAAGGATTTTAAAAAGCAGAAGGATTTTGCCCAAAAACAAAAGGATTTAAATCAATTCCAAATCCAAAATCCTTTTTTGGCAAAAGGATTTCAAATCCTTTATAAAAAGGATTTAAATCCTTCAAATCCAAATCCTCAAAGGATTTGACCCCAACCCTGACATATACCCCCAACCAATGTTCCTACCAAGTATCCACTGCCTCAACTGTTAGCCAAAAACATTATAATTATTGCTGCAAAGAGATACATTTTTGATTGTTCAAGACAGTTCAACATGCCAAATGTCATTGGTTTCCAAAAGTATCTCCAAAGTATATATGCTGACCAAGAATATATAGCTAAAATAAATTTTCAATATGATAAATTCATAACAAACTGGTCTGTGCTTGATAGAATAAAAGAGAGTTGAAGTGCCAGGTAAAAATTTTTTTTTATGTAGACACTATATTTTAGTATTGCAGATATTATAATTGATCGTAATATCAATGTTAAGCATTTCCTGTTGATGTTTTTTTCATAATTACTATATCTCTGTCATTTTGTACACATATGCATTTTTTGTACGTTTTTTTTCAACTTCCTACACCTTACAGTTGTCGAGATATAGCCCGGACAAGATTTTCAAACTCAATGTCACTACGGCAAGGTCAAATCAAGGTCACACCATGCTCTTGCACACCTACACCCCCTAACTAATGTCCCTACCAAGTATCAACTTCCTACACCTTACAGTTTCTGCGATACAGCCCGGACAAACTTTTTCCCACCCCCCGCCCGAACGCCCATCCGGATATGATGGGTAAAAACAATACCCCGACAGCCCTTAAGTGTTGTGGGGTAAAAACTGTTATCCTACTGGTCTTATGCTAAACTGCCTCGTTTTTTACAATATCTATTATCTAATTCTAACTCTTTCTTGGATACCAGAGGTTACAATGACCTTCCAATTAGACACATGAAGTTTGCATGAAAAATAATTGATTTACACAGGCTGATCTGTGATATTTTATAAATTCTGTAAGATGTGTTTAATATTTTTGGAATTTCAGTATTTACTTCCTGTGAAGTCTGAGATCATCTCGCCACTCCTGAGATCATATCGCCGCACTTTGCAGTCTGCAGACCCTGTGAGAATTTCATGGTCTGTGACCTCCACAGAGGTCACACTGTCCTTTGCTTCATCTAATGTCTGACAAAGAAACAGCACAGACTGCTAGATGGAAATAGGAGAGTAAAACCTCCACAACCAAAACACTTTTCTGATTATTCAATTTTACAAATCCCTCTAATTTTCATTTCTCCCTTCTGTTTATAACTGGTGTTTCTGTTCATTTTATCACATTGTACTATTAAGCCAAAACATTCTTCCTTCCAAATATGGTACACTTTTACTAACACTCAACGATAGGAGAGGGTTATTCTAATCAGTTCGTTCTGTTTTTGTCTGTCGTTCTGTACACCGTTTAGCCCTTATAACTCAAAAACCATAACATCAATCAAACTCAAATTTGGTGGGCAGATATTTCATGGGGTACAGACGGATTCCTCCAAATTTGGTAAAATTTGAGTGAAAATTTCATGTCTTCAATTTCATTTCATGTCTTGAATTTGACATAAAGATAATAAAGAGGGAGGTGGGGTAGTCATAATTTTTATTTATTTCTGTTTTCATTTTCTTTTTTTTCCCTTTCAACTCCTTGACAGTCCATCACAAAAAAATTACCCTGAGTGACTTTCACGAAGAAGTAACTTTTAACCAATATTTTTACCTCCACCAGGAGTTTATGTTTTTGTGTACTAAGTGTTTGTCTATTTGTCTGTCTGTTTTTTTGGGTTTTTTTACACCAAGTTTTGGGCAAGATCAGGATCATATTTTATAACACGTGCGAGACTGGTCAAGTCAAGTGTTTTGCTCTCTCTGAGTGCATCTTTGTTTCCTTTGTGGTATCACTTAATGGAAAGTGAATATCATGTTTACAATAAAACAAGGAATGCCATTTATACCCCTACAGAAATAGTCCCAATACACGTTCTGTCCAGGTAGAATTAGTATAAAATATTTATTAAGATCACATCACATTTAAACATTTAACCTACAAAATAGACTCTGTGACGTGAAATAATTACGATGACACAACAAAGAGTCATTGAAAAGAAATGGCTCAACTTATCAGAAGACATGACAGTCTGGCTCATAGACAGAAAATAAACACTATGCAAATCATACCATGATATATAAATGTAAATAATTAAACTAAAGTGTTAGAGTTATGCACTGACTTGAATGGGTTTGTCCCCCTTGGTTCTACTGTCCCAACATTTGGCTGTTCCATCAACTGAACCCGACACTATCACTGTGGCTTCATCATTAAACCTCACACAGTTCACATGACCTGTTCAGTGGAGCAAATGCAATAAGTTACTGTAATTAAAAAAACCCATAGTCACACACAACAAGACGTGCCTGTTACAAGATGAATACTGATTTATGAATATGGGACCTTTGTTAAACAGCAAAATCATAAGTAAATAAACACATGCACATCAGCAATATTGGCTGAAACTTTTAAAACTATAACTTTCAGCAGAATGTATCATGTTTGCCTCCCATTTGTCAAGAGAATAAAGTCTGCAAATGTGGATGATTTGGAACCTTTTTGCCAACCACGATTGTTTTAATATAAACAAAATTACTGCAATGCAAGCCCAAATGTTATAGTATGTTGTCAAGTAGGGGGCAAGTTTTATCAGCTTTCTAGTACTTTAAGGTTGTCAGATCTACAATGCCATTAGAGATGAGACAAGCCTAAAATACTGAGACGGGGATCTCAAAACAGAAAGCCTTGCCCACACTTGGGTACTCAAGGTTTAGTAATAAAACACTGGTAGTACCAGGAAAGCAAACATGGTGGTATATGTAAACAAATTTGTCCAGAAAATGTCAAATATCTGAAAATAAAGAAAATTGTGTTAAAAATAAAACCTAGGTAGACATATGTGCTTAAACATTAGGTTTTTTATTTTTTGTGGATAAAAATATTTTAATAGTATTATGAGTATCCCGTTTGCCAGTTTCTACTGGGATTTTTCAACAAAAAAAGGCTGCCCACTTTCCCTTAATGACCATATCACAGCCCTGGACATACCAACTAGTGACATGCCAAGTTAAGGAG
The DNA here is from genome assembly GCA_964017235.1 of Sabellastarte sp. h YS-2021. Lineage (NCBI taxonomy): Eukaryota > Metazoa > Annelida > Polychaeta > Sabellida > Sabellidae > Sabellastarte > Sabellastarte sp. h YS-2021. The sequence goes on along the minus strand of OZ024929.1, from coordinate 153,550,027 downwards.
TTAAAGATGCTGCAATTTTACACTATGGTGTACCCTGCTCACCCGAATGTATTTTATGAATAAAGCTGTGTGAAAGTCCCAATATAACACCTACTAGCATGTGCCCTGTACTTCCTGAGTATTTTGCCTGAGGCGACATCCCACAGAATAACAGACTTGTCCATGCCACACGAACATAAAGTTGAGTTATCAAAGGCACCAGCAGCATCCAGCACATCATAGCCATGTCCACTGTAAGTCTGAAAGTTTACGACCAAACCCAGTATCAAATTTTACATTTGGTGTTTTTACACAGCTATATTATCTACAAAATTTAACAACAACACCCGTCTGCTGACACATCATCTATGTTACAGTGAAATTCCTAACAATCCACTGCATTTGCAGCACTAATACTTTTTGACATAATTATATGCAGTGGTATTTAAGGCCTGTAGTAAGAAGTGCAGAATTTCACTGAAAATTTGCAACTGGTGATATCTCTCAAACAACACTCGGCATGAAACAAAAATTCAGTGATACTAGTATTTTGTAACCAAAGAGGCACCTGGCTGAACATAGAGTCATTAAAAACAACATATTTGAAAATAATGGGCAAAATTCAGAGTAAACGAGTCTTCTGCAGTGAACATTTTTCTCTTAACTCTGAACATGGGTGAAATCTAAAATGTTTTTTTCACTATGTGTAAATTATAATAAATTTTTAGCATGATCAATAAAATTAAATGTAATAGAACAACATGTTAAAAACCTTCAATCAAGAATGTCGAAAAAATATTAAACAAATTAACTTTTTAATTGGGAGATCAGCTTGGATATATTCAATCATAAGGACTGAGAGAAACATAAAGCCTTTATACATTACTGGTACCTTGATCAGTAAACCTTTATGTGGATTCCATAACTTCAAAGATTTATCACTTCCACAAGTCAAGCAATAATTTCCATCAGCTACAATAACAAGATCACAAATACAGACTCAAGATCAACATGATATAGAACTTCTGACATGTAATAACTTATTACACCTTGAGTGAGTATCAATCAATCATAATGTTTTATCTGTGGCCAATATCTCATGAAATATGGTCATTTAGGATAAAAATATCACTTTGGGTATTAATCGTCTTCAGTCACTGCCTGGATTTCCAGGTATCGGGTATCCAAGTGCTTAATCTCCAATGACACTCACCGATGATACAGACTGCGAGAAGGCTTTATAATAATCTTTTTTGATTTTGCCTAATTGCATTAATAAAATATTGTTTATGAGATGATACAGACACTGTATAACATCAATTGAATTGGTTTGTGACATCATGCTGGATTTATTTGGAGATTTTTACTGCAGCTACTACTAAATAAGAAAAAAACCATTGGATATGCCTGTACCCCAAAGCCCCGGGATGTTATTTACAACACCACAACATATAAAGTTATACAGTACAAAGACCAGGAGGCTTTCAGAGAAAACGATGTGACATGATGTTGCCCACCTACATCCTCTAACCAATATCCCTAACATGTAATTAATTGAACACTATCTCAAATGAGATTACCCACTCAAATCAGCAAAAAGACGCATGCTTAAAGCAGCTAAATTCTCACAAGTTGAATTGCTAGTAGTCAAAGACAAACCTAAGATAGACACCCCTGTAATACTAAATGTAATCCTGCAAACCCAGACATTAAAAAGTTTATTCATAAAAACTGGAAAATTATTGAACAGAGCAATGTGTTCACACTTTCAAAGAAAAGCCATTAGTAGGCTTTACAAATTACCAAATTTAAGAAGCCTACTAACCAAGGGAGAAATATCCTACCCATCTACCAAGGACAAGCCTAACAAAATAAGGTCTACATTTTGCACAGGACTAGGGAAATATACTTACTGCCCACTGAACACCACAATCAGTGATATTAAGTGCAAAATTACACATAAGACATACCCCTTAATAATCTCCCTTCACACAATACCAGTGACATTATATACCTAATCACATGTGGGGAATACTATGTTGGAGAAACAGTCGCTTGTTCAGGAAAAGAATCTATGAATACAGATGATCTGTCTCTAAATCTAAAAACTCCAGAATCACGCAAGAGTCTAAACAGACGGGCTCTGTGTCAGCTGACTGTGTGTAGAAGTGACAGAAGAAAAGGTCACAAAAGTTGTGCCCTGCAAATGGTATTCAGAAGTAAAGTAACAAGGTAACTTCAGGTGTGAAGAGTAGGTCAAAAACATATGTCAAAAAATACTGCAAATGAAATAGTTTTCCAGTAACAACTGATTTACTGAAAAGTGAAAATCTCAAAGTAGCTTTTACTCAGCTATGCAATCAGTTAAAGGGTTGCAATTTTAATATGGTATATCTCACACAAAAGTAGGTGAATAACATATTTAAAGAAATACTGCAAATACAATAGTTTTCAAGTTACACCTGATTTACTCAACAGTGAGAACCTGAAAGTAGCTATTTCTCAGCTATGCAAGGAGCTACAGGTCTGCAATTTTACTATTTTATAGCTGACCCCAAAGTAGGTTAATAACATATTTAAACAAAATACTCTAAATGCAATAGTTTACAAGTTACAACTGTTTAACTGAACACTGAAAACCTAAAAGTAGGTATTGCTCAGCTATGCAATGAGCTACAGGTCTACAATTTCGCTATATTATAGATGACAAATAAGCAAAAAACAACATATTTAAACAGAATTCTCTAAATGCAATAGTTTTCAAGCTACAACTAATTTACTCAACAGTGAGAATCTTATAGTAGCTCTTGCTCAGCTATGCTCAGCTATGCCATGACCACTTTTACTATGTTATAGCTGACACAAAAGTAGATGAACAACATATTTATAGAAAATACTTCAAATGTAATAGTTATCAAGTTACAGCTGATTTGCTCAACAGTAACAACCTGAGAATAGCTATTACTCAGTTATGCCATGAGCTACACATCTGCAATTTTACTATGTTATAGCTAATTTAAAGGTAGATGAATAATGCAGGTGTTCCACTGGAGCCGACTGTATCCGAAAAAAGGCGCGAAAATGGGGAGTCGGTTAAGAAATCCCCGACAGGACAGTACACTTACAGACAGGACGTGGTGACTACCCCGACAAGATGTAGGGTCGGGGACATTTATTGCACGGCCAGTCGTAGAAGTAATACGAGAAGCCCTAAACCCCTAACAGACAAGCCGTAGCAGTTCCCGACAAGCCGTACTGATAAACAGACAGGACTGGAGAAACATACAGAACCCCACAGGGTATTATCATTACAGTTTTTGATGAATTTTTGGGAAAAAAGAGGATCAAGTGTTGACCAATAAACAATTCTTAAACTAGGTCAAGGCTGAATATTTGGATCCCATCACGTGACCAAAATGTCAAAAAAATTTTTTTTTTGTTATTTTAATTATAGTTTCCATGTTTTTGCTTAAATATTATATAAGAAATAAATCAGTGTATGTCTGTTTCAGATTATGAATGAAAAAGCCACTTAAAATATGAAATTTTCATTAAAGGTGTGCTTCTGACTATCTCTCACTTGACAATGAAAACCTTCTGCTTGTTGCTGCCTTTTATACTCCAATTTCGAGCTGTGGTTCTGGTCACGTGATGGGATCCAAATATTTACTGGTGACCTACTTCTAGGTTTGTTGGTCGACACTTGATCCTCTTTTTCCCAAAAATTTGCTTATGGGTTTTTACAGTGAGAAGAAATATATTGTGATTGGATCCAAATAGTTTGTTAACTTTTTTTAAAATTGCTCTGGTGAAATATGCTGAGAATTTGTTTATTATGTGACTAAATAAGCCACTTTTTAAGGTTTCTCAATTATTTAAAGCATACATGAGGAGCTTCACTATCTGTTAACTTCAAAACTATGATCACTTGCATTGTTTCTTTGTCATTCGTGACATAATTTTTAGTAAGTAAGTAAGAAACACTTATATAGCGCCGAATTTGATGTAAACATCCTCTAAGGCGCTGATGTGCAAAAAGGGATAGTCCAGTTCCAGAAAGATGTCCGTTTCCATATTAGCGTCTGGTAGGGGAGATAGGCTATGGTGGAGGATAAGCCAATCTAAAAAGGTATGTTTTCAACTGTTTCCTGAAACCAGAAATGCTTTCTATGGTTCTGATGGCTTGAGGAAGCTTGTTCCACTCTATGGGAGCCCCTGCTACGAAACTGCGTAGCCCTGAGCGTTTATTTGGTTTAGATGAGGAAATTGATAGGCGATTGCCCCGTGTGAGATCACTCCACCTAATTAGAGCGGAGAGATATGGAGGTTGGCTCAAATGTATTGCTTTATAAATGAGATTATATTTGAACAGTATACGGTAATGAATGGGGAGCCAGTGTAGTTTGTGCAGGAAGGGTGTAACATGACAGTATTTATTTAGCTTGCACACTGTCCGACATAAGGCATTTTGAACTCTCTGTAGTCTGCTAGTATATGCCTTTTTTGTGTTGTAAAGCAGTGAGTTACAGTAATCCAGACGACTGCTTACCAAGGCATTTGCCACCTTTACAGCTGTTTCATGATTTAAGTACCTGCGGACCCTTCGTAGTTCCCGGAGATGGTAGTAACTTATGCGACATAGATTAGCCACGTGTCTTTGCATTGAATTTTCAGCATCCAGGATGACACCAAGGTTTTTTACAGATTCAGCTGGTTCCATGGTGTTGCCAAGCAAACTCACTGGGAAAGATGACTTCAGGGAGCTTCTAATTTGATCATCACCAATCACTATGAATTCTGTCTTGTCAGGATTTAATTTAAGCTTATTATTTCCCATCCAAGCCTGGACCGCCTCAAGGCAATTTGTTAATTCAGTGATACTGGAATCGAAGTTCCTAGAGTTGAGTTCCAAGTAAATTTGTGTGTCATCTGCATATAAGTGGTGGGTGACATTGAATTTAGATATGACTGAACTGAGAGGGGTTGTGTATAGGGTAAAAAGGAGTGGCCCTAGAACTGAGCCCTGGGGAACCCGGTAAGGGAGTTGAAAAGCATCTGAAAGATGTCCATCTATTTTGATGCGCTGCTTGCGTGAGTTGAGGTATGACTGGACCCACTTAAGCACTACCCCATCAATGCCATACCAGTGCTGAAGGCAGTTGAATAGGATTGAGTGGTCTATTGTATCGAAAGCTGCAGATAAGTCCAAAAGGACTAATCCAACAGCTGCACCCTTGTCCATTGATGTGGCAATGTCATTTTGTATTTTGAGCAACGCCATTTCAGTTGAGTGAAAAGCTCTATATGCGGACTGGTTTTCGTTAGATATACCCTCGTGAGCAATATGCTCATTTATCTGCTTAGCCACAGCTTTCTCTATGAGTTTGGAGATGTAGCTGAGGTTGGACACTGGTCGATAATTCTTGAGAATATTCTTGTCAAGACCAGCTTTTTTCAACAAGGGTGTAACATGTGCAGTCTTGAAGCAGGATGGGAAACTGCCCTCCTGTAGAGAGTAGTTCACAATATTTGTAATAGGAGTCAGGAGCACACTGATACATTCAAGGACCAATGATGTTGGGATGGGATCCAAGTCACATGATTTATTTGGTGTGGACTTTATGATTTTAAGGACTTCTTCCTCTGACATGGTCCGGAAAGAAACAAACTTGTTTTTGTAGGAACCTGAGACAGGGGGATCGGCATCAGTAGACAGTAATCCAGATCTTAATTTAGCAATTTTGTCTGCAAAATACCTGCCAAAAGTGTTGACTAGACTGTTCATGGTGGTATAATCTGGAAGTACCATTTTTGGTGATCTATGGAGGACTTTCTTTATGGAATTCCACAAGGCCTTGGGGTAATCCTCATTTTCCCTAACCATATCACTGTAGTGTTTGGTTTTTGCACATTCCACGAGACAGTTGAAATGGTTCACAGCGGCTCTATACCTACTGCGGTTTATGGCAGAGTTGTCCTTTCGCCACTCCCTTTCGAGTTTGCGCTTACGTCTCTTTGCTGCCAAAATCTCACTGTTGATGAAGCCTTTGTTGACATGTTGTGGGGTTTTACATTCATGTTCAGGTGCATGCTTGTCAAGTATGTTCCTAAGGGTATGAAAGTATTGGTGTGAAAGTAAGCTAGCTGTTTTGTAAGGAGCCTGGATAAGCTCAGAATTTTCAATGTCAGACATAAATTCAGTTTTATTTATCTTGCGAAGTTTCCTGATTTTCAACCGTTTTACTCTGCAGGAATTTTTGACAGGGAATGTTGTAGTGAAAAAGACAGCTAGGTGGTCTGATATGCCGTCCTTTACATGATGGTGAACTGAGGAAGTTAGGGATTTACTAGTGCAGAGTACATCAAGGATATGTCCTTGTATGTGTGTAGGTGTTGACACATGTTAAATAAAATCAAAATCCAATAGAACTGTGTTGAAATTTTCTGTCCAGCAATTTTGACTGTCAAGCTGGATATTGACATCTCCCAGGATAATATTTTCATGTGGTGACAAAGCAGCTGCTTCCATGAAACTGTTGAATTCCTGTCGAATTTTTGATCATATTTTTACCTCACTTCAGGTTTTTGCTTTAATATTTAATGAGAAACTAGAGGATCGCTTGCAAAAAAAAGAGATGTTTTTGCACAGCAAAAACAAAGCGTCCCGAAAAGGATATAAAGGTGAGTGCTAAAGTACTAAGAAAATGCTCTGCTTTTAGCCCTATACTGTTGTGGCAACCAAAGTCTGCGCAGTCTCGTCTATCTAGCACGGTTTTCGAGATATAAGCATTTTGTGTTTTGCAATTTCTGCGAAAAATTCAAAAATTCTAAATGGCCGCCAGCTTTGGTGAGACAAAAATTTTGGGGGGCAATTGGGATTGCTACTCTCCAATTGGGTCAAAAATTTCGTCGAAATTGCTCTATCTAGTACGGTTTTCGAGATATAAGCATTTTTGTATTTTGCAATTTTTTCGAAAAATTCAAAATGGCCGCCATTTTTGGTGAGAGCAAAATTTTTGAAAATTGGGATAGATACTCTATAGACACACCCCGTGGCTCAAAAATTTTGTCAAAATCGGTCTATCTAGCACGCTTTTCAAGATATAAGCAATTTTGTGTTTTCCTTATTTGGAAAATTCGTAATGATTAATTAATCATTAATTACTCGGCCATTTCTTAACCAATCAATGCTAAAATCTAATGATTTCCAAATTTTAATATAGAATGAATATATCTGCCAAGTTTCAGGTGAATTGATGAAAACTCTTTCAAGTTATCATCCGGACAAGCTTACCCATCAAACAAAGACATTTTTGGTCATGTGACCTCTCTGATTGGTTGAAATGTCACTGCAGCATATCCAAAAAAATTCCCCCAGCCTACTGCATACACCTGCAAAAATTTGAAAGGAATCCGCCGAACGGTCACAGAGTTATGAGGAAAAGAAAACACAGAGCTCACGGAGCTCACAGAGCCGGCGGAGCCAGATATCCTCCCATGTACAAAAGTGTCCCGTCCCTTGCGGGACGCTTAATAAATCAATATATGCCTGCTTCAGATTATGAATGAAAAAGCCCATTAAAATATGAAATTTTCATTAAAAATGTTATATCCTGTGCAAACAAGCAGACAGAGATGTGCTTCTAACAATATCTCACGTGACAATGAAAACCCTCTTGCTTTTTGCAGCTTTTAATATTCCGATTTCGAGCTTCTGGGAAGCACCCCTTCAAAATTCCGTCCCTCTGAGCAATTTTCCTAAACATGTATACCAAATAATTTCGAGGGTCTGAGAAAGCACCTTTTTCTGCATGTAAAGGTAAACACCCTGTAGTTCTGGTCACGTGATGGGATCCAAATATTTACTTTTGACCTAGTTTTAGATTTGTTGATTGGTCGACACTTGATCCTCTTTTTGCCCCAAAACTTCTTTCCTGAAATAAGCTGGGATTTTATTTTTACTTAACCAAAGAAAAACACTTTTTCAGGTTTCTTAATTAATTATAGCATACATGTGGAACTTCACCTGAAAATTATGATCACTTGCACTGTTTGTTTGTCATTCTTGCAAAAAATTTTTGATCAAATTTTACCTCACATCATGCTGGAAATAGACTGCAAATGATCAGTACTTAAGTTACAAAAGACAAGTTGGCTTCATGTTATGACAAGCCTGCAAGGGATAAGGACAAGCCTGGAAGGGTTACCGACAGGCCCTTAAGTTAACCGACAGGCTTGTTGCTAGGTGGATGAAATTAGGGTCGGATACAAGGGTCAGCAATGGTCGTAGAAATATCAAACATGTTTGAAATTTCATCGACTCTCCCCGACAGGCCGGGAAACTGCAACCGACCATGTAAACATTGGTCCCGACTCTCCAAAAATGCATAGTTACCGGCCAGTCGGCTCCAGTGGAACACCTGCATAAGATATTTAAGCAAAATTCTCTAAATGTAATAGTTTTCAAGTTACAACTAATTTACTCAACAGGGAAAACCTCAAAGTAGCTATCGCTCAGCTATGCAATGAGCTACAGGTATACAACTTTACTATGTTATAGCTGACCCAAAAGTAGGTGAACAACATATTTATACAAAATTCTCTGTATTCAATAAGTGATTTACTCAACAGTGAGAACCTGAAAGTAGCTATTATTCAGTTATGCAATGATCTACAGGTCTGAAATTTTGCTATGTTATAGCTGACCCAAAAGTAGATGAACAACATATTTAAAGAAAATACTCTAAATGCAATAGTTTTCAAGTTACAACTGATTTACTCAATACTGAGAACCTGAAAGTAGCTATTACTCAGCTATGCCATGACATACAGGTCTGCAATTTCACTATGTTAAAGATTACCCAAAATTAGGTTTATTTTTATATATTTTACCAATATAAGGCGTTTCCGTTTCAGTATTTTATATTTTAAGTATTTGCAAACTTTAATTCTTTGTGTAACAACGTTTTATAAGACAACATTTTATTATAACATATTTCGAAGACGCCTCAAATCTCGCAATATAAAGATGTTTAAAGTTTCTTATATTTTGCATTATGAATGCGTCTTTTTCCCAAAATTCAATAAATTATCAAACTTCTTTCCTGTTGTGTGATTTGTAACCATTTTATAAGGCGTGATATGTCAAAATATGAAGCAGTTTATTTCGTGGGCGATAATCAAGCAATTAACTGAGTCGATTCTTCTAAAACGAGGAATCAAAGCGCATTTTCGGGCTCGCTTGCAGCCCTACTTACAGCCATCCTTACCTCCTTTTTATTACAACTCTTATGAGATAAACACTTAGATAAACACTGTTCAAGTGCATACTTTTGTGATAAGTTCACAAATTGATAGTTTATTATTGATCCTAGAGGTTTGCAATGTGAAACCAACTTGCAGGATATTGTGGGCTGGGAATCTTCTGATGTCAGATTTGACCTTTGGCCCCTCCTTCAAGGTCAAATGATGGTTCACTGGCTTTGGTGAGTTGTCTTTCCAGTGGATACAGATTTGCATCGGTTCTCCGATGCGTAGGTCTAGTTAAAGTTGCCAATATAACTAGAGGATCGCTCGCAAAAAAAAAAGATAATGTTTTTGCATAGCAAAAACAAAGCGTCCCGAAAAGGATATAAAGGTGAGTGCTAAAGTATTAAGAAAATGCTTTGTTTCTAGCCTTATACTGTTGTGGCAACCAAAGTCAGCGCAGTCTGCTCTATCTAGCACGGTTTTCAAGATATAAACATTTTCGTGTTTTGCAAAAAATTCAAAAATTCAAAATGTCCGCTATATTTGGCGAGACAAAAATATTTTGAAAATTGGCATGGCTACTCTGCAGAGATACCCAGCAGGTCAAAAATTTTGTTGAGTTCGCTCCATATAGCACGGTTTTCGAGATATAAGCATTTTTGTGTTTTGCAAAAACTTTGAAAATTTAAAATGGCCACCATTTTTGGGGAGACAAAAATTTTTGTCAAGACCACTGCCGCGGTGTGTATCTCCCGCCGGGCATTAAAGGAGAAGAAATAGCTTTTCCGAGATATTCACAATTTTTCATTTTCGTGTGTGAAAGCTCTTGCAAAAGTAGGTGAATGAGTTATTTGAGAAAAATTGGCTATCTGCAATACTATTAAGAGATAATTCACATTTACTCATTTTGAGTAGGTGAATAATTAGCTATGGGTCTGAAACTTCACCAAGTGAAAGCTCTCCCAAAAGTAGGTGAATGAGTTATTTGAGAAAAATTGGCTATCTGCAATACTTTTAGAGATAATTCGCATTTACTCATTTTGAGTAGGTGAGTAATTAGCTATGGGTCTGAAACTTCACCATGTGAAAGCTCTTCCAAAAGTAGGTGAATGAGTTATTTGAGAAAATTTGGCTATCTGCAATACTTTTAAGAGATAATTCGCATTTACTCATTTTGAGTAGGTGAGTAATTATCTACGGGTCTGAAACTTCACCATGTGAAAGCTCTCCCAAAAGTACATGAATGAGTTATTTGATAAAAATTGGGTATCCACAATAGTTTTTGAGATAATTAGCATTTACTCATTTTGAGTAGGTGAGTAATTAGCTACGGGTCTGAAACTTCACCAAGTGAAAGCTCTTCCAAAAGTAGGTGAATGAGTTATTTGAGAAAAATTGGCTATCTGCAATACTTTTAGAGGTAATTCGCATTTACTCATTTTGAGTAGGTGAGCAATTAGCTATGGGTCTGAAACTTCACCAATTGAAAGCTCTTTGGGATAGCTGCTCTGCAGAGATACCCTGAAGATCAAAAATTTCGTCGAAATCGCTCTATGTAGCACGGTTTTCGAAATATTAGCATTTTTGTGTTTTGTAATTTTTGCGCAAAAATTCGAAAATTCAAAATGGCCGCCATTTTTGGCAAGACAAATTTTTTTTTGAAAATTGGCATGGCTACTCTGCAGAGATACCCTGGGGATCAAAAATTTTGTCGAAATCGCTCTATCTAGCAGGGTTTTCGAGATATAAGCATTTTTATGTTTTGCAATTTTTGCGAAAAATTCGAAAATTCAAAATGGCCGCCATTTTTGGGGAGACAAATTTTTTTTGAAAATAGGCATGGATACTCTGCAGAGCTACCCTGTGGGTCAAAAATTTCGTCGAAATCGCTCTATCTTGTACGGTTTTCGAGATATAAGCATTTTTATGTTTTGCAATTTTTGCGAAAAATTCGAAAAATCACAAAATGGCCGCCATTTTTGGCGAGAATTTTTTCAAAATTGGGATAACTACTCCGCAGAGATACCCTGTGGGTCAAAAATTTCGTCGAAATTGCTCTATCTAGCACGTTTTTGGAGATATAAGCATTTTTGTGTTTTGCAATTTTTGCGAAAAAATTTGAAAATTCAAAATGGCCGCCATTTTTGGCGAGACAAAAATTTTTTGAAAATTGGGATAACTACTCCACAGAGATACCCTGTGGGTCAAAAATTTAGTCGAAATTGCTCTATCTAGTACGGTTTTCGAGATATAAGCATTTTTGTGTTTTGCAATTTTTGCGAAAAATTCGAAAATTCAAAATGGCCGCCATTTTTGGCGAGACAAAAATTTTTTTCAATATTGAGATAACTACTCCGCAGTGATACCCTGTGGGTCAAAAATTTCGTCGAAATCGCTCTATCTAGTACGGTTTTCCAGATATAAGCATTTTTGTGTTTTGCAATTTTTGCGAAAAATTCGAAAATTCAAAATGGCCGCCATTTTTGGCAAGACAAAATTTTTTTGAAAATTGGGATAACTACTCCGCAGAGATACCCCGCGGGTCAAAAATTTTGTCAAAATCGCTCTATCTAGCACGGTTTTCGAGATATAAGCATTTTTGTGTTTTTCTTATTTGGAAAATTCATAATGATTAATTAATCATTAATTACTCGGCCATTGCTTAACCAATCAATGCCAAAATCTAATGATTTCCAGATTTTAATAGAATTGATAAAATTCCTTTCAAGTTATCATCCGGACAAGCTTCCCCATCGAAAAAAGACATTTTTGGTCATGTGACCTCTCTGATTGGTTGAAATATCACTGCAGCATATTCAAAAAAATTCCCCAAGGCTACTGCCTAAACCTGCCACATTTGAAAAGAATCCGCCTAACGGTTACAGAGTTATAAGGAAAACAAAACGCGGAGCCGGCGGAGCCTGAAGGTCTCCCATACACAAACAAGCGTCCCTTGCGGGACGCTTAAATACAGGACTGATCATTAACGCTCGACAATAGGAGAGGGTTATTGTAATCAGTTTGTTTCTGTCTGTCTTTCTCTCTGCCTGTCTGTCTGTGCACCGTTTGGCCCTTATAACTCAAAAACTATAACATCAATCAAGCTCAAATTTGGTGGGCAGGTATTTCATGGGGTACAGACAGATTCATCCAAATTTCGTGTAATTTGTTTGAAAATTAAAGTCAGGAGACAGGTTTTGAAATTTTTAATTGGGCATATACAGTGAAACCTGCTTGTCTTCAAAAATCAATATCAGGACAGGATTTCTTCCTCATGAATTTGTGCCCAATCAGGTTTCTTCTGTGGCTGTGAGTGTAATGTGCAGAAGTTATAATCTCATGGTTGGAGTTCAATACCAGTCAATTCTAGAGTTGTTTTTTTTATTTCTGTTTTTAGGGTTTTTTAACAATTTCTTTTTAATATCTTTTAAAGGTCTTTTAAAAGAAAAGAAAAAATTAAAACACAGCATTTAAAATTTTGCTGTTCAAAAAAACTTTAACCAAGATGAGGTGTCTAACTTGACAGATAATTATTTTCAATTGGGCATATACAGAGAAATCTGATATTCTTTATCACATAAGTAAAAATTCAATATTTCGCTGTCTGATGATGTCATTACTTAATGATGTCACAATGCAATGGTGATTGTGAGGTCACAAACCCTAGCTTGTGATACTTGCTATCTTTAAGTAATAATATTTCTTCTCATTAAATTTATGTCTTGAAATTGACATAAAGATAATTAAGAGGAAGGTGGTGTATTCGTTATGTTTATTTATTTATGGGTTTTTTGGTTTTTGTTTGTTTCAATTTCTTGACAGTCCATCACAAAAAATTTACCCTGAGTGATTTTCACCAAAAAGTGGCTTTTAACCAATATTTTTACCTCTACCAGGAGTTTATGTTTTTGTGTGCTTTTTTGTCTATTTGTCTGTCTGTTTTTTGGTGTTTAGATTACTCCAGAACTAACTTTATAAAAATTTTTGTGGGTAGGACCTGGTCAAAGGAAGAAGTTACTAATTTTTGGGAAAGACCTGGATCATATTTTGGATACAAAAAATCATGAATTTTCATAGGTCCCATTTCAATGTATTTTAATGATTTTAGCTTTCTACTTGATATTTCTTCAAAAGTAATGAATAAATTTTGATGCTAAATTTTAAGTAGGAAGGGGCTAGCCATGGAAAGATCCAGTTAATATTCTGGATACCAATAAGCCTCCAAAATTTCTGGAAATTTCACCATGGTGGATGTGTGTTATACTTTATAACACTTGTGAGACTGGTCACATCGAGTCGAGTGTTTAGCTCTCTCTGAGTGCATTTTGTTTGTACTGTATTTATGCTGGAAGCGTACCTTATGGGTAAATCTAGCTACCAGTATTACATAAGTGAATCATCAAACATGAAGGGAAATACTGGTTAGCAATGAAGTTGAACACAAGACAAGCTATATTATGATCAGATATGCTGCGTAGCAGCAAAACTTTTATCTGAAATTGTTGCGGGAGTTGCTGTTTTGACACGGGGATACACAGCTCTAGAAATACAGGAGACAATTCCTTAAAATAAAGGAAATACACGAGAATTTATGCAAAATATAGGAATTTTTTCCTTCCCTCTAAAATATAGGATGTGAGCCTGAAATACAGGAGAATATAGGAAATATAGGATTACATTGACGCCATGCTATTACTCAGCTATCCAATGAGGTACAGATCTACAATTTTACTATGTTATGGCAGACCCAAAAATACATGAAAACATATTTAAACACAATATTTAAACAAAATAGTTTTGAAATTACAAGCAATATACTGAACAGTGATAACCTCAAAGTAGCTATTACTCAGTTATGCATTGAGCTACAGGTCTGAAATTTTACTATGTTATAGCTGACCCAAAAGTACCTGAATAACATATTTATAAAAAATTCTCTAAATGCAAAAGTTTTCAAGTTACAAGTGATTTTACTCAAAATGGAAGGTACTTAAAAGTCAGAAAGTAGCCATTACTCACTTAGCTATTGGGGTAGACACCCAAGTTACTCATCATGGTGTAGCTATGAAAAAAGTAGCTGAATAACATATTTTAACAAAATGCTCTAAATGCAATACTTTTCAAGTTATAGGTGATTTAGTGCATGATTTCATGAATTTTAATGCATAAAAAATTATTTTAAAAATTCATAAAAAATAAATCGGAGTGGCTGCCGAACCGTGAGTGAAGGTTCTACAGACTTGTGGACTATTGATCCGCGGAACATTTTGCGGTTCAATAACGCTAATGAAAAAGTGGATTATACAATATATTTACACAATACTTACCCACAAACAAGACAACTACTCATCCCTTGCAGAGTTAGGCCCTCCATAATCCAATTATTACTGAATTAACACTGGAAGGAGTGAACAAAAGAAAAGGGTAAGACCAAAGGGCTCGAGCACTTAACAAAAATTCCAGGATCTGATGAATGGTTGTTGAAATAAATCTCTTGTATATTCCCGGTTGTAATTTCAGTTATATTCAGTAGATTTGCTTACTATGTTTACTTGTACTGCATATACGTAATTGTATTTTGTGTGTGTTTTTTTAAAGCCTGTTAGTATTCTAGTTTGCTTCTAGTTTAGTTGAAATCACATCTCCATTAGTCATTACAGGACCGCAAAACAAACGGTTCAATAGAACAGCAAAACTAACGGATCAACAGTCTGTAGGTCTGGCGAACCGATAATCACGGTTCGGGAGCTACAGCGAAAATAAATTTTAAAAGATCCAGGCCTGATACTCACACAAGGGAATCTACTAGTTGCTTAGTACATATAAGCAAGATAAGAGAGAAATCCCTCAAATAGTCAATGAGAAAATAAGTGATTTAGTGCATGATTTCATGAATTTTAATGCATTAAAAATTATTTAAAAAATACTAAAAAAAATTAAGACAGATCCAGGTCTGATACTCACACAAGGGAATCTACTTGTGGCCTAGTACATATATGCAAAATATGAGAGAAATCCCTGTAATAGTCAATGAGAAAATTGTGATAAAGTGTTGAGATTTTTACACTTTTGGTGGGGGTACCTCCTTGTAATAGCTCTTGCAAACAGACGAACAGACAGATTTGCATGCCTTGAACAATTTTTCATCCTCGATACAAAAGGTATCTTTTAAAAAAAACAGCATGTCTCTTGGCCTTGCAGTTTTGGAGAAGTTGTTCATGCGGACGCGCATGTGGACACTGCAGAGTGATGCCATAATGTCAGCTGACTTGTCAGTCAGCTGACATAAAAAGGGCTTTCTGTGAAGGACATGCAATTCTCCCTTTTGGAGTTTCCCTAAAATACAACAAAGCAAATTCAGTACAGAGAAAATAGCATCAGAAATGCCCATACCTCACAGCCTGGGGAAATAGTTTTCAACACTATGAGATATAGAAGTAGTGAAACAGTACAAAGATTCGGATACTTCAGAGCAGTGCCAGTTATATAAAGGTCCAAATAGTGTTTAAGTAGAGAAAATTTATGCAAAGATAACAAATTAAAACAAGACAATTCAATTACAAGATAACAGCATTTATCAGTAAACTAATAAGCAATCAGTGTCTGTGAACGGGCTCTGTTTCGGCTTAGTTTGTGTTTTGAGTTTCAGAGTAGAAGTGAAAGAAGAAAAGACACAAAAGTTGAGCCCTGGAAATGGTATTCAGAATAACATATTTAAAAGAAAATACTCTAAATGCAATAGTCTTCAAGTTACAACTGGTTTACTCAACAGTGAGAACCTCAAAGTAGCTATTGCTCATCTAAGCAATGCGCTACAGGTCGGCAATTTCATGATTTTATAGCTGACCCAAAAGTAGGTGATTAACATATTAAAACAAAATACTGTAAATGCAACAGTTTTCAAGTCACAATTGATTTACTCAACAGTGAAAACCTGAAAGTAGTAATTGCTCAGTCATGTAATGAGCTACAGGTCTGCAATTTCACTATGTTAGAGCTGACAGAAAATAAGTGAATAATATATTTAAGGAAAATACTCTAAATGCAATAGTTTTTTTAAGTGACAACTGATTTACTCAACAGTGAAAACCTAAAAGTAGCAATTGCTCAACTATGCAATGAGCTATGGGTTTGCAATTTCATTGTTACAGCTGACAGAAAATTAGGTAAATAACATATTTAAAGAAAGCACTGTAAATGCAAAAGTTTTCAAGTATCAAACAATTTACTCAACAGTGAGAACCTCAAAGTAGCTATTGTCCAGCTATGCAATGAGCTACAGGTCTGTAATTACACACTATGCTATGGCTGACCCAAAAGTAGCTGAATTTATACAAAATTCACTAAATGCAATAGTTTTCATGTGACAAGCGATTTTACTCATTAAGGAAGGCACTGAAAAGTCAGAAAGTAGCTATTAATCACTTAGTTATTGGGAGAGACACCCAAGTTACTCATCATGTTGTAGCTATGAAAAAAATAGCTGAATAACATATTTAGACAAAATGCCCTAAATCCAACACTTTTCAAGTAATAAGTGATTTAGTGCATGATTTCATGAATGTTCATGCATTAAAACTTATTTTAAAAATTCATAAAATAATAATTAAGAAAGATCCAGGCCTGATACTCACACAAGGGAATCTACTCATGGTCCAGTACATATATGCAAGATAAGAAAGAAATTCCTGCAACAGTGAATGAGTAAATGGTGATAAAGTGTTGAAATTTTCACACTTTGGGCGGGGGTACCACAATTGTAATGGCTCTGGGGAACAGACAAACAAGCAGATTTGTATGCCTTGAACAATTTTTCATCCTTGATAGTGAAGGTATCTTTTAAAAAACAGCATGTCTGTGGGCCTTCTAGTTTTGAAGGAGAAGTTGTTCACACAAATGCCCACGCCGCAGAGTTATGCCATAATAGTCAGCTGACATAAAAAATATGAAGCTGTGAAATTTATTAATTGGAGAATAGATGTCACTTGAAATATCACAATTATGTAACAGTTCATAAAATAATCAGTTGCAGCAATCTATATATCTTTGTCATAACAGAAACATGTCTCAAATATGGCAGGTGAACAAACAGTGGCAAAGCCCAAATTAAAGGTTACACCATGATGCACACCTACACCCCCTAACCAATGTCCCTACCAAGTGTCAACCTTCTACACTTACGGAATCCAAAAAATAACTCCGACAAGATTTTAAAACTCATGGTCACTACAACAAGGTCAAATGAAGATCACACCATGATGTTGCACACCTACAACCCCTAAGTAATGTCCCTACCAAGTATCAACTTCCTACACTTTACAACTTCAAAGATATTACACAAACAAAATTTTAAACTTCAAGGTCACTATGGCAAGATCATAGGTCAAATCAAGGTAACACCATGACGTTGCACACCTACAACCCCCAACCAGTGTATCTACCAAGTATCAACTTCCTACACCTAAAGGTTGCCGAGATATAGCCCGGATGAAATATTATAGGTCAAGGTCACTACGGCAAGGTCAAATCAAGTTCACATCATGGCGTTGCACACCTACAACCCCCAATCAATGTCCCTCCCTAGTCCCTACCAAGTAACAACTTCCTACACAATATGGTTTCCGGTGTCCCGTGAAATTTGTTTGAAATATGTTTCTTTTTCCCATTTCTATGCTATCGCGCCTGCACACAAATAATTTTGCATTGGCAGCTGAAAAATATAATATTTAACATAATATTCAACATATTTTTATGTTATTGATATATGTATATTATATCTTAAACAATCATTTTTGGTCATCTGTGGCATTTTCGTGTCAATGGTGTTTTTGTGCATCTCGTTTTCCGTGGGTTTGAATATAAATTATACTGTATTATTCTGAAATTTTGCTTGTATTAATATTTTTATCATTGGAAATAGGTCTTTTACTAAAAATATCACGGAAAAACTATTTTACAGATAAGTGCTGCTTGACACATTGATTTTCATGTGATTTATGGATGCTTTAAATAAGAAAATTGTATTTTTGCTGTTGTCACGTGACCCCATTCCATTCGGATAATATATTAATCTATATAAATTACATTTTAATGAGCAACATTTTTGAAAGATACAATCCAGAGCACCTGCAAATTGACTAATTAGCATGTAACACGAAAACTCCACAGTAAATATTTTTACCTGTGAATTATTCTCATAAGATTTTTGGCTTCAAAATAGGTTTTAACCAATTATATGATTTTCATAAAACAAAATGTTCCTAAAAATATAAAGGTGTCTATACATAACCATAAAATTGAGAGTGTTCTTAACTAAATTTGGGGGTGTTTTTATAGATTGTAATTTAAATTGGAAAGAGCAAATTATACATGTTAAGAAAAACGTTTTAAAAAGCATATGTATCATGTACAAAGTTAGATGGAAGTTGAATGAAACAGCACTCTTAACTTTATATCATACATATTGAACCTTGTTTACAATATTGCTCTGAAATCTGGGGTGTAGCAAATAAAACTTCTCTTTCACAAATCATTATTTTACAAAAAAGAGCAGTTAGATTAATATGTAAAGTAAATAAGTTAACTAGCACAACATGTTTATTTGGAAAATTAAAGGTATTAAAGTTTACAGTCTTAGTAGATTACAAAATTGGTTTATTGATGTATAAGGTTAAACATGGTTCTTCACCTTCTGGTATACAAGCCTTTTTTCAAATTAATTATGTAAATAAACATTTTACCAGACAGATAGATAAATTTTATGTAACATTTGCTAGAACAACCCTTAAAGCAAAGTGTGTGTCAATATATGGTGTAAAACTTTGGAATAGTCTTGATGTAAATTTAAGAAAATGTTCCTTGTACCCTTCTTTCAAAACAAATTTAAAGAGAAATTTTATCAGTAAATATGTGGAGTAAACTATTTGTTAAAAGTGGTCTATTCAATATAATGTCTTTTGAATTACTCAATTACTATCACTTAATTATACAAATAAATTTAGTTGAATATTACATTTAAAAGTTTTAGTTGAAGAGCTGCTGATGAAGTATTATAGGGGTTGGCTTTCATGCAAGTAACTGGTTATACTTCAGCCACCTCCTTTTCTGTAAAATTCTCCAAGGTTCATATATAAAATATTTGCATGTTTATATTATTATAAATAAGAAACAGGTAAATGAGTTATTTAAGAATTATCTGTATATTTATTTATTATGTAATATTTATCTAAACCATACTTGGGTAGTAATTACTTTTATTATTTATTTTCTTTATTTATAATGTATTTTTTATTGTTTCCTGTCTATTCTAACTTTTTAAATCATAATTAATGACTTGTAGAGAATTGAAATAAACTTTATCTATCTTAAAACTAAAAATATTTATTTCTATTCTGTGGCTTCGCAATATATACAAATTTCTATTCATTAAAAAGGATTTAGAAATAAAACATTGGGATTTTTATTTAAATATACTTTGCATACATAAATTTGTTGGATTATTTGTGAATAAAGAACCACACTTATGATTGCCTCACTGGTTTTTCTTGTATAATCTTGGCCTTGGCACGCTACAATATGAATGTAAATGAGTGATTACAGGAGGTTTCGCGGTATGGAGGTTTCGCGGTAAAACCCACTGGAGGATTCGCGGTAGACTGTCATTATCCCTTTTAAGTTTAAAGTGACACAAAATTGTTATTAACGGACGGATTTTGATCATTGGGGTGCCATTGTTTTCAGTTTTTAATCGTGGATCTAATGGTATGCAATTATGTTAAATTATATTGACATAGGATATTATATTTTGTAGCAAGTACATCTAATTAATACCACATAGATATACTGATTGCAATTCTTTTCACTAGCTAGGATTAGGCTCTCCTACTTGATTACCTCCTACTTGAATTACTTGATGCACTGTATGAGATTAATCCCAATAATTGACTTCAAAGAAGTTAGGGTATTTGTGTTTATAAATTAGTTTGTGGATATTAGATTGATAGGGCCCACATTAAATCCTTAATAAATGGTAAATTATGAAATAATACATCTTAGGATCTGATAAATTCACGTGAAACGTCTCCCGTTTTTACCACGAATCTTCCAAATTAACAGCAAAACAACCAAGACAGCGAAACCTCTCGACCGCGAAACCTCTCGACACCAAATGATCGAGTTGCGCAAGTCAATGTAAAATATGGAGGACCCGTAGACCGAGTTTCTGTCCCGTCGCCAATTGCTATTGATATACTGATGGTACGCAATGGCGAGGAAAAGAGCTCACATGTACTTGTTTTCAGTGTAAATTTTGAAGTGTCAGAAATTATTTCATTCATTTTAAAAAGTCCTTCTTATGTTTATATAGCTGTATATGGTTTACAATACATATGTTGTTAAAGTAAACTGCTTTTACAAGCCCGGAATTTCTTTTGTATATGATTATGTAATGTTGAAGGTTTGTTTACATTTTAAAAATATTCTAAAATACATATATCCAAGTTTCATTGGCATTAAATATTAATGAACGGCACATATACATCAGTTAAAGAATTCAAATAACACTCTATACTTGTGGTAATATGTGTAGAAATATGCCGTTCAAAATTTACACTGAAAACACATACATGTGAGCTCTGTCCCTCGCCATTGCGTACCATCAGTATATCAATAGCAATTGGCGACAGGACAGAAACTCGGTCTAGGAGGACCCGATGCATAGTGATTTACTGATGTGTCAGGGACCTGATACATAGTCACTTCGAAAAATGTTATATATTTGAAATTAACTTGTGGGAGCAGCTAAAAGAAGTCAGACATTTTTAAAAGCATGAAAACCCCATGGATCACCATAACAGTAATAAAATACACGAACATTTGCTATCCGTGGTTTAGTTTCAGTTTCGAAGATTTATTTCAAGCAATTACACATATTACACGCCATATCGCCACGCCACCGGCATACCACTACATGGGTTAGCATGAAGTGGGTCGATTCATGAAGTGGGTCAATTTTTCAAGAAATTCTACCAAAATAACAGTTTGCTGTATTCTTGTATCATGAAATTTTTGGAAAAGTTTTACAGTACATATTTAAATTACAATGTTCAGATTGGATGTTTTGATGTCTGTTAAATTTAATAATTTAAATTATTAAAAATAAATTTTATTGCCCTTCTCATATGAGGGAAAATCCTGTCTGCAATTACAGCATGGCATATTCACAAACCAGATCTATTTATCATGGGTTTATTGACATTTTGTTTTATGGCGAACTTTTTCTGTGAACTTTTAAGTATGATAAATCCAAGAAACACATTGACTTGGTCAAAATATGAATATTGGAAAAGTATTTTTGACTGAAAAATCGACCCACTTCATGAATGTTTGGTGCAGATATTTTTCAAAGATTTTGTACAAATTTACATTTGAGAGAAAAAGTTATGAACCAACTTTTGCATTTTATTGCTGCTATCACTTTCTTCTGTACGTCTGCCAAACATAATGTTTCTGGCCAATCTTATTTTTACACAGCACTAAAAACACTTGAAAAATCGACCCACTTCATGCTAACCCATGTACACAACATTCAACGAAGCCTGGTAATATCGCTCAAGCATTGCAAAATTGCGGTCTTACCATTGAACCGGACTGCTCTAACAGCTCCTTGTTTACAATCAATGGTGTTAGTTAATTTTTCGAGTATTTCAGACCCCATCTCTCCAAAATATGGACAGTTTATAGTTATTTAATATTTGTGCATATCAAACCACGAAAAATAACACCATGCCAGCCAACCCCGGACGTCCGATTATTCTTTGCCACGGCCCCGAGGAACCTTTACTTTTTGGCATAACCTTATTCCCCCTTTTAACGATGCAGACACACTCTTTGTAATAACGGTTACAACATAAAGTAAGTTTGATTATATGATTTCTTAAGATCTACATTCAGTTATATATTTTAAATTTAACATGGGATATATAAGATTTTATAATATTTTTCTAAAACAAAATCATATTTTCTTTAAAAACAAAGTAAACAGTAATATAGACATGCAATTAAATTAAATTGTACATAGTACACGTTCTTTCATTAAGATCTCTTCTGGTGTAGCCGTTCTCAGTTGGCAATATGCTTCTGTCATGAAGCATATACCTTAATAATCCTTCATACCCTATGCCTTGTAAAATGGGGCTTATTTGCAAATGTTTACATAAAAACTCATTTAATGTGTTTCACAAATCAAGAACAAAATTTATTTAACATTTTTTCTGGAGGGTTATTCCTTATTTAAATTTATACATTTTAGTTTAATTGTCATTCATTTTTGTGGTAAGTGTTGATCAATATACAAATAAACAGTGTTCATATCTATGACCATGGCCAGAACATAGGCCTAACAAAGGCACCGATAACCTCCAGAATTGCAAACAAAACTGGACACTCGCACGTTATTTATAATTATATATGTTGTGGTGTGCCCTATCCCTGGATTCACCTACAAGGTAGATGACCTGGATGCTGTCATTTTCACTGCATTAATCAATGCATATATCTCCTCACACAGTGCAAACCAAAGTGTATCTGCCAAACTGGAAAATATAAAAAAATCAGTCATATTTGCTGCTGTTTACAGTGAGGAGCAATTTTACTTCCAATAATGCTTCACATGTGCCACAACCACGAGGAAAGAGTAAACAGCTTTGTTGCTCGTTTATGTGGATAAGCAAGTATTGGCAAATTCATGATGAAATGTCCAGGATGTGCCAAGATGAAATACACAGAAAGCATACTAAGTGATGTACCAACCAGGAGCATATTCAATCCTGAATTTGTCTAGACCTATTTGGCAGCTGTAATGGCACAAATTATCCTAACCTTTGGTTAAACTAAAATTCCATATATTTCCAAATATTCCTTTATAATATTTCCAAAATAAATGAAATATTCCTTTACAGCCTCTCTAAAATAAATTAAAATATTATGTCCTTTTGATTTATGTGAAATATTTCCTTTTCCAAAATAATTTAATATTCTATTCGGGTGTTTCTAAAATGAGCTAAAATATCATATCCTGCGTGAAAGTTTAAAGGTATAAGCTTTCCATGCTGGGATTAACATGTTATATCCATTATGAATTTAAAATATTATATCCAAAATAAGTCTAAACATTATATCCATAATAAATCTAGAATATTATATCTGCAATAAATTTTGAATATTATATCCTTTGGGAAAATTGTAGAGGTCCAAATTAATGGAAATATCCAGAGTGAATGCTACTTTAGTCAAACACACATCTTTCCCAATTAAGGCAGCTGGTGTGATATCCATTAGTGATTATTTGTGTAATCAGTATCCTCGGTCATTTGTCACCCTTTTGCTTCCTGCAGCTGCTTTTATAACTTTCTGCCGTGGATTTCTGCCAAGTCCATGTGGTTTTGTTTATTTTGGAAGCATATAAACCCTGGTTTTCAACCAAATTGTCAGATGGGGGAAACCACACACACGGATACAAAGATATAGAGATAAAAAGGATAGCATTAGAACTTGCAAAAAATTCATGATTGGGACTTAGAAAATATCACCTGTTTGGACTTTGAAATTTTTTTACTAATTTGGACTTAGAAAATATTTGTCAAATAGTTTCTTTTGATGAGGAAAAGACTTTGTAGAGCTTAAAGTAAAGTGGATTGAAATGACATATAAAGTTAAAAGGTGACACATGTTATGTTTTGTTTCTTGGCTATGTGTTGAGTTTGTCTAAAATGGTGAAAATATTAAAACATGCTTGGTAAATATGTCAAATGATATTGTCTTGCTTTGAAAAATAAAGTAACTGGATATCATTGGTTTTCTTTGTTGTGTTGAATAATCTGGCTAAAGAACTGGTGAGATTACCAGTCCTTATATGAGACCAAGATCTCAACTTAAAGTGTGATATGACCAAGGAAAAATGGTGATAACAACAGCAATCATCAAAAACGATACTTGAAAAATTCTTTTAATTCTTTAAAGGTAAAGAGGCCTCAAAGCAATCTGTATCTACTAAATTCTCATACATTTTAATCAATGAGCAGTCCATACAAGAAAATTAATCAGACCATCAGGAAACAAGCTCGAGTGTCCTGTTCTCATTTTGGCAAGAAAGGGCATGGCAAAAGTTCACCGGCTCATGTCCAAAGAAAAAAAATGCAAGCGTGTGTACACAGATACAAATCTTAAACCATGAACACCTTGAGATTGCTTGTTGAACAAAAATTAAATGCAACAGAAATATTAATACATCGGAAATATACTAGTGTGAAGGTGCCATTTTCACTCATTTTACCATTGCCACATCACATCACAAGGTTAGACAGTCAATTGCACTGGATCACCACACCTATGAACAGCTGTCAGACATGGATTAATATGACTTTAAAACCAAGTATACATCAACCTCATCATCACAATTGCTCTAGAGGACTAAAATGCACTCGGATTCAAAATACTAACTAAAGCTAAGATTCTTGTAATATCCGTGTTGGAGCCCAACTTAAGAGTCAGTCCATCTTAAGATGGGCTATAGCCCAACTTAGGATCCTAAGTTGGGTAGCCTATCTTAATATGGACTAGAACATATCAGTCCAACTTGAGATGATAAAATTCAAGAAAATATTTACTCTGAATATAATAAGATAATAATAAATATTTACAAGCATGTACAAATGAAAGAAAATTAAATAACATTATCATAAAAAGATGACATTATCATTGCCCCCCCCCCCTTAACTGTCCGTTATACAGAAGTATTTTTGCCTCTAAATTCTTTTTCATTTTGAAAAGAAATTTGTTAACTCTTATCAAACCTAAACTATAATGAATTGTGTTTTCTGAGCCCTGGGAAGTATGTCAATATTCCTTTGATGTTGATTTATTTGTCTATATTGGGATGATTTCTTAATTGGATTTGTGTCTATTACCTCAGCATTCTATTGATGTTGATTTGTTTCACATGGGGTGGGTGAAGTGCATAATAGGAATACCCCAAATCATAAAGTGAAACAAATCATCATCAAAGTAATATAAAAAAAATACAATGAGGCTTAATCCTATGAAACATTTATTAAGGGGGATAAACCATATATAATAGGGAATTTAATGGGTGAGTCATATTATAAAATTTAACATAAGTTTATAGAAAACACTTTATTACACTTACTGGTATGAAAATTATTCAACACCTTGCTTTGTATGAAAAGGACATGAAAGATGGCTCCCGGAGAACATGAAAATGCATGCAACTAATAAAAAATAACATGCATCCTTGGTGACATATTTCTTTAAAATGTCATACATGCTTAAAGCCACTCCCACCATTAAGAATTTATCATTTTGATCCTACCACACAAAGCTACAGCAATACTTGCTTGATCACTACAGTTCAAGCACGTTCAATACATGTGAACATCAATTATTACACTTAATGAAAAATCCTCATATAATGAACAAGGCCTGACCCTTCATTATAGGGTTGATCTGGAGTACTGTACTTAATAGAAGATTTATTTATCTCTGCGCCAAGGTAATACAAATTGCCAATAATTTACATTTCTATGGTGAAATCATACTGGAATGAACTGGTTTTTGTGTCTGGATATCTTGGATTGTACATCAGCTGATATGGTTCACATCTCCAAGAGAACATCAAGTTAAATGGATTCATTAGTCCTAAGTTTACTCTTAGTTAGCAAACCATTGAGTAAATAAAAGCCTTACTTGGTTAACTGTTGGTTAAAATCTTCGTTGTTGTGATGTCACTATGGCAATGATGCTTAAAGCCAGTGATGAGTATTAATAACATTTAGAATTGACGACGTTTAGTTAGCGTCTGGGTTTTTAGACCACATGTACTGATATCTGTGGCTTTACAATAAAGAATGTGCCTAACATATATCTAGTGTTTCTTAGCATATGTACTTTACATACAGATGAATAACAAAACATGGTGACCCAGAGTTGTGTTGAATCACTTCTGATGTAAAAAATTGTGGATTTATAAACTCAGTGTTCAATTAATTAATGTTAACATTTATCATGTGTGATGTCAGAGGCAAAGTTGCACAAGTATTTAGCACGGCTGCATGTAAATGTCAAACGGATAACCAAACAAAATCGCCCGGTACTATTGGTAAGTGATAGTAAGGGCTTTCAGCTGCAATCTGCAGATTCAGGTAAGGAGGACAACAAAATTACATATATTACAAAAGCTGGTGCCCAAGATGAGAATATTAACTCTGTATTCGAGAGCCTGGCAACAATAAACCAAAAGGATAGATCAATCATTCTCATATGGCTGGGTACCTGTGACCTGACATGAAAGACAGGCAAGTTCTTGACAATTAAAAATAACCTATCTGCTCGCATCAATGTACTGTCTGAACTATATGAGACCATAAAATCAGAATTATTTGCAAGAAGGCCAAACTGCACAGTGCTATTTTTTACCATGCCCTAATTATTCTCTTGTTGAATGGAACAAATCAAAAGGACATAGTAACCTGCAAATATTTATCGGTGATCAGCTGGACCTCCAAAAGCACATCTGACTGTTGAATGAGAAATTTATGGCAATCAACAGTGCTTCAGATCTGATTGCTCCAAATCTACACAGTGATTTGATTCAGTCAACCAAATGTCAGAGCTGTACCATTTCAAGGCAAATTTCAAATTACTAAGGGATGGTGTTCCTCCTAAACATGGTCTGTCACTTCTCCGGCTGTTGTGCATACAGGACTGCATCAAACGAATCATTCACACGACGGATTCCAACAAGTGAGCTGACTCTCATTGTCCAACCCATCAATAACTCATAAATTGCTGATAGGGCATCCCTGCCAGCAATAATAGGCACAAAATCAGTATAAAGTATTGAGCAGTCATAAATATCAACTCACAAGGTTGTTATCTCCCAGAAAGTCCTCGGTATATGCCACAAACCAAAATAGAATGGACATCCAATCAAGCGTACTCTCAATTTCGCCTTTGTAAAAAAGAAGTAGAGAGGATATGCAATGGCCCAATGTCTGGAAATGATGATGAAGTGAAACTAAACACTGTCTACATTTGGGCTGGTGCTTATGCAGAAACCTTGGTGGAAGCTACACAAGCAGAGAACCCAGAGTTTAGAATTAACACAGTTGAAGCTCTGGTAACATGTTTGGAGGAATGCCTAACCCACTCCACCTTTTTCTGTGAGGCAAGAGAGGATTTTTATAACATCAGACAAAGACCAGGTGAAAATACAACCATGTTCTAAATTAGAATAAATGAATTATATTGCCTCGCTAAATTTCCAGACACTTCCCAATTCTTGATTGTTGATAAGCTAATACATGGATGTTTGAATATAGGGTGTAAGAAAAAGGTGAAAGGAAATGATGTGACAATTACACAGTGTCTTGAGGTTCTGCGCCAAATGAAGCTATTGATGTAACAATGAAGCGTTTTGGAGAAGGTCAAATAAATACATCCTATCGTGCATCAGATCCCACCAGACGCTCTCAAAAGAATGGCGCCAAGAACAGAAAACCCACCCAAGCAAGACCACCTGGTAAATTTAACCAGAAATTGTGTGTATGGTGTGGCAACAAAGTGAGGCACATACGAGAGAGTCCAAATAGCAGTCAGAGGAAACAATCCAATGTTGCCCAATGTAGTTTCTGCAAAAAGAATGGCCACTTTCAAAAAGCATGTATTCTGAAGGCAAAGCTCAATCACAAACATACAACTCAAAATACCATCCACATAAACGACACCTCCAGTGAAGAAGAATATGAACACACTTATGACATCAGTACCACATTCACCAATAGCAAAGCTAGTGAGGTTTTCGCTGACATCAAATTCCATATTCCTAGGCAGGGAACACTACAAGGCAAAGATGATACTGGTGCAATGGCAACCTGTATGCTATTATCAAGGCTACAAAATCTGGGCTTAACTAGAGCTGATATGCCCATACAGGCACACCTGCATGGTGTCACAGATGTGAAGACTTATGGCAAGGTCAATACAAAAGTGATGTGTAATAAAATCACCCATGACATTCAATTCCTGGTGACAGAGCTTGGGTCAGAGTTGATTTTAGGACTTGAGTTTTGCAAGCTATTCAACTTATTAGCGATTGCTGATGTCTGTATGCAACAACAGATAGACATTGACATCAAAGCCATTCACATAACTGGTGAAAATGAGGTTGATTACACACCTCTAAAAGCCAAGTGGAAAGAACACTTACCGCTTGGTAAAAAGACAGGAGATGCATTGAAAGATCTCACTCTCATATTCCCAAGTACCTTTGATAGTAAAGTTGGTCTTTTCCAGGGTGAAGTAATCTGATACCAGATGCTAAGCCTGTTCAACTGTCTCCACGCACAGTTCCACTGAGTGTTATGCAAAAACTAAAGGCAGAACTGGATAGGCTGGAGAGAGAGGGGATTATTCGACACTGTCCAGAAACCACAGACTGTTTCCTCTGACTGCTATTTGGACTCTCTGCCTCTTCGGAAATATTCTCGGCACAAATGGACTCAGCCTTGGCCTGGATTCCAGGTACATTTGCTTGTGCAGATGATGTTAAGATCTACTGAGGAAAAACATGATATACACCTTCTCGAAACTGTCCAGGAAGCCACTAATGCAGGAGTTAAGTTCAACCCTAGCAAATGCTAAATTAAGAAACGCAACATAGAGTACTTTGGTAGGAACATTTCACCTGAGGGTGTATCTCCCTGTCCAAAGAAAGTAAAGGCAATACTCAACTTGGCTCCAAAGCTTTCTTGGCACGGTAAATTTCATGTCTGCCCTTCATTTCCAATCTCTCCAGGAAAACATATCTAATGTGCAGCCTCTTGAAGAAAGACAGCCATTTTGTGTGGACAAGTGACATGCAACCTGAGTTTGAAGGAGTCAAGAAGGCTATTGCTAGTTCAGTCCAACTAACACATTTTGATCCAAACAAGCCTGCAGAAATTGAGACTGATGCATCACTCAAAGGGCTTTGAGCTCTGCTCATTCAAGGTGGAAGACCGGTAAAATTTCTTAGCATATCACTGACGCAAACAGAAGCACAGTACTCTAACATTGAGAAAGAGCTTATGGCTGTCCTCTTTGAGATGAAAAACTTAGCACATATGTGTTTGGGCGTACTGTCACCATCAATTCCTACCACAAGCCGCTTGAAGCTATATTAAAAAAGCTGATTAGTCTTGTGCCATCTCGCCTGCAGAGAATGCTTTTGAGGCTCAGGATGTATGACTTAAATGTCAAATATGTTGGGGCTTAAAGTGTCCTTCTAGCTGACATGCTCTCATGGTTGGTTAAACCAGGGTCAAGTCATACAATATCAGATCTGGATGTATATATTGTGCAACTGATATCCATCAAGCCCACCCATCTACAGTCACTTCAAGCTGAAACAAAAGCAGACCCGACTATGTCATAGATTATAGGCTATATCAACAATGGATGGCCTTTACACATTCACCACTTGCCAGATGTTATCCGGCCATACTGGTGCTTTTGGGATGAGCTTGCAATTCTGGATGGCATTATCATGAAGGGGAACAGGGTTGTAGTTCCACCAGTTCAGAGGGCTGAAACATTGTTTCGTCTACATGATGCCCATCAAGGACTGAACTCAACACTCTAATGTGCTCGATGTACGGTTATTGGCCTAGACTGCAAGATGATATCAGTGATCTGATTTTGCAGTGTAAAGAATGTCAAATCTATGAGAGGAAGAGGCATAGACTACCCGAGCGACAGATCTCAGTCACAAAACCAATGGAGATGTGGGGCATTGACTTAATGGAGCACAAGGGTGGACACATGATTGTTGCAATCGACTACTTCTTGGGCTATATATTAATGGACGATCTTCAGGCAGAAGCTGCAGAGTCTGTTATATTATCACTCAATCACAATTTCAGAAGGTTTGGTCTCACTGAATCAATAATAACAGACAATGGACCATGCTTCAGATCACAGCAGTTCCATAATTTCTGTCAGTCTCTTGAAATTAAACATATCACATCCTCTCCCTACTACCATGAAGGGAATGGCCATGTAGAAAGGGCTATTCAAACCCTTAAACAGATACTCCGGAAATGCAGCTCTGAGGTTGAAATAACCACTGCTTTGATTGCATTTCTTGACACACCAATATCCCAGGATCTGCTATCTCCTGTGGAGCTGTTCTTTAAAAGGCGAATAAATTCATGCCTAGGCATAATGTGTTAAACAGCAACAATGGATGATATGCAGGAACAAAAGCTGTATGACAGGAGATCAGCTCATCTCTCAGCACCAGGGAGTCAGAATGAATACGCTCCACATCAGCAGATATGGTTCACAGAAGATAACTCTGCTGAGTGGAAACGACGCCTTATTGAGTCAAAGCGTCAATACCCAGACTCGTATTGGGTTACCACAGCTAATAATGCTTGGCGCCTCAGACGCAATGTCCATGATCTGAAGCCACGTTTCTCACTTGCAGATTTTCAACCATCATTCAATACAGTTCAACACAGTCCCACAACTCCAACAGTCTCACAGGAGGTAGAAAAGGGACAAATATTCAATGTACCTACACCCAAGGTCCTGGGTGCTAACCCTGTTTCATCTACACAGAAAATGCTACATGAGACACCAATGAACAGGAAAGCAGACCATTCACGGATATCAGTAAAGGATGAGTCCATAAGTTTACCTCCATCTCCAATCCAGAATCACTCACCAGTAAAGATAAGATCTGGTCGACAAATGAAACAAAACAGAAGCCTTGACTTTGTATACCTTTCCAAGTATGATCACAATGACAGCATCTCTTAAAACCAGTTAAATCCTGTGACCTCTATCTTTTAAAGTTCTACTTATGATCCAGGATATTATGGAGCCACTATTTCTATTTTTAACAGTAGCCACCTGATTGAAATAGTAATTATGGTAACTGTAAGAGTTTAGGAGTTCAGTAGTTACTTTTAAAGGTAAAGTTTGCATTTGGTCCATTTAATTTGAGTACTGTCGTCTGACAAATCTTTTATTTTATTCCGAGTAGTTGTGCATTTTTCTTTTCTTTTAAAGAGGGGCATGTTGTGACGTCACACTATGGCAATGACGTTTAAAGCCAGTGATGAGTATTAATGACGTTTAGAATTTATGATGTTTAGTTAGCGTCTGGGTTTTTAGACCATGTGTACTGATATCTGTGGCTTTACAATAAAAAATGTACCTAACATATATCTAGTGTTTCTTAGTTATATACTTTACATACAGATAAATTACAAAACATTCGTAAAATCCCTCAAATTTAAAGCTAACTCAGACTAAATGGTACTTTACATAGGTTTTACAGTAATCAAGATATTCAAACTAACATTTATAACATTAACATTTCATGTTTCAACTTATAATCATTTAAATGCAGAATCTTGATATCTTAGACATGTTATATGCACCAATAACGCAGCCCTTTGATGAAATAGATGTTTATTTATTTTCATGTTAGTTTCCTAAAAACAACATTTGGGGAGAGTAACCAAACACAGCCACACATAAACTGTTAGTTCCCAAAAGAAAGCAAAATGCAAGTAGAACACAAATAATGTTTTCTATTTACTCGCAGAATTCTTTAGTTGTCATTATGTTGTCAAGTATTCTTTAGTTTGCTCTTTTATGAATGCTTCGATTTTCAAGCCCCAGATACTCTGAATAGTGAGACAAAGAATTTTGCTGCTGGTGAACACTGGACGAATCTTTGGGCAGATTACTGGACAGAGTGAATAAACTGGTTTTAACTCTTACTTAAGTGGATAAAGGACTGAGGTTAGGTCTGACTGATTTTATTATTGTATTTATATTATATTACTGACCATAAGAGTGTCTCAGTTGACTGTAAATATTTTTTATAACTTAAATTTTAATTGCCATTTACAATAAAGGGATATCTATGACAGGAGAGATATCAATAGAGAACAATATATGACAAGTTATAGCTTTACTTTCTGTCATGTATAAATTGGCTTCAGGCTCCATTGCAGAAAGATTAAGGTATACTCTAGACAATATTATATCAATCTGTCAGACAGGGTTCATCAAAGGAAGGTTTCTAAGTGATTCAATTAGATTAATATATATTTTACAAGTAACTGAGAAGGAAAATATACCCAGGCTGTTAATGTCCACTCCTTTTCGTAATATAACCATCATGAAAACTAATATATTTTCTCAGTGTATCCATTTACTTACTGTAAATGAATTTTGTTGAAGTTTTAAAAGAGGTGAATACTATCATATACAACTTTCTCTGGTCTGGGAAAACCAGATAAAATTAACAAGTGACAGAACTGAAAATCTCGTGGGAAGACTTGTGGAAAGTAGAGCCAGTAAGAATGCAGTTTATGCTAAAGTCGACATATGACTTGTTGCCTACCAAGTAACCTGGTCCTTTGGAATAAGAAGGAGGAGGAGGCAGCTTGTGCATTATGTAAGGGTTATGCTAACCTCAAGCATATTCTATCTTGTTGCAAAGTGGCACTAACTCAGGGAAGATACAGATGGCATCATGACCAAGTCCTTAGAGTGATAGTGGAAAGTATAGAGAAACTAAGGAGGGGAAAAGCAGAAGGTAAACCTAGCAAGAACATTGTGTTTGTAAAAGAAGGAACAAGTCTACCAAGAAGCCAATCTAAAGGCTAAAAGAACCTGATGTCAACAGCAGATGATTGGAAACTCGAAGTTGATTTAAACAAGAAACTTGTCTTCCCCAAGGAAATAGTTATTTCAAATTTAAGACCAGACATAGTGCTATCATCTCAGAAAGCCAGTAGTGATGATTGAACTAACTGTGCCATGGAAAGATCATATTGAGGAGGCCAGTGAGAGGAAAAGACTGAAGTATGACAAACTCAGAGAACTGTGCACTGGCAAGGGATGGGAAGCAAGATGCCTACCAGTGGAGGGTGGTGTCAGAGGTTTTCCAGCTCAGTCGGTCCATCATTTGTGATCAGTGTTTGGTGTTAAAGGTAAAGAAAGAAGGACAATTGTTAAGAATATCAGTGAAGCAGCAGAGAGGGCATCTAACTGGCTTTGGATTAATAGTGGTGAGGTAAAATGGCTAGGCAACTAGAAGACAATACATGGAAATTGATCACTTCCGTGGAGCCGCCGTGAGGAGCGTGTATAGGATTAAAGGCTCGAAACATGCATTGAAGCACGGATCCTACTGAAGATATTGTCTAAAAGAACAGCAATTAATGTGTTAAGTTAAATAACACAATTAATACAAACAGCAATAGTAGAACACAGTAATACTTATCAGTCTGAAAGTGACATAATTTTAGACTGCACAAACATCTTGAATTTCAATGGACTGACTTTTTTTATCATCTGGCATACAATAATTTCATTTTTTACTACATAATAAACTTGTTCATACATTGCACAATATCAACATATTTATTGCTTAAAGAATCATATCTTAGTACATTGATGTTACACCAGGTGTTTAAATCTGTATAATGGCATAACCAATCCTATTCTTACACATACAAAATGATAAAGATATGAACCAATAAAAATGTGAGCCAATATCAGTAATGCCAATTACTTCATACAAAGTTATATTTGTCTCAAAGATTGTACCAACATGTTTCTATACTTCTCTTGCCTTTACACATGAAAATAGTAAATTTGAAAATTTTAATTACTTAAATGTAGCTTTTATAAGCTACAAGCTTACCATGTGGGACTTAATGCTGTTCTCGGGTTGCGACACCCGGGGCCAACGTCTTAGAAAAAAGATCGTTCTTGTTAGCCACCGGATATACTGGTAGTTGTCGTCACATGATAACTTCTGACCAATCGCCCTACTTTCTCGTTAAAATTTTCTAAAACCTACCCATCAGCTGTAAACAGTGGGGAGGCAGGGTGGGACTCTCCTAAGTCCCACATGGTAAGCTTGTAGCTTATAAAAGCTACATTTAAGTAATTAAAATTTTCAATTTTATTAAGCTACAATAGCTTACCATATGGGACTTAATGCTGAATCCAACCGCCCGGTGGCGGGATTACAGCTGAGACTGGAAGATATGTCATTTTTTTCTAAGATTTTGAATTAATATGTGTAGAATAGTGCCAGAAATACCAGTCTGAGTCCCATTTACAGTGCCCCAATCCCAAAGACCGGGCCTGTAATGAGCCAAAAACCTAAGTAAAATGAGAGACAGTGCTAAAACTGTCTAGATGTTTGATTTTAGGACGGAAGTGCAGGAGTGCTCACTTCGAGGTCTAAGGGTGCCTGAGGGCCCTTCACGTATAAGTGACCAACCCAGTGGTTGGGAATCTCATAAATTTTTTCCTTGAATATGAGATTAATGACAACTAAATAAGTCCTTAATAGAAATTACTTGATAACTAAAAAATAAAATGACCTTACCCGTAACATCTTGAAGGTAAAGGAATACCTAGATCCTGGGAGAGACTCCTGAAGACTTGGTTGTAGTGGATGTGTGCCCCCCTTTATTCTTTCCGAGGACAACTGGTCTGAGGGGAAGGATCTAGGACTTGTTGTGCCGCCACTACGGGTCCCAGATACATATTGTTGTCAGTGTCCGACCAAGTAAGGTCTTTGAGGTAAAATTTGTAAATGTGTTGTGAGCTTTCCAGTGACAGGCTTGCATGATTTGGTCCACCGATACCCCACCGTAAAAGGCCTTAGAGGCCGCGAAGGCCCGGATGTCATGCGCTTTAACTTGGACCAAGTCCAAGGCTTGTTGGTCTGCTTGTTTGTAACAAAGTAGGATGGTTTGTTTCAACCAGGAAGAGAGAGTAGCGGGTCTGATGTCTGAGGTATGTCCTTTCTTGAAGGAGATAAAAAGGAGGGAACGAGACCCTCTCAGGTCTTTGGTTCGGTCCAGATAATACCTCAGGGCCCGTACCGGACACAGGGTCTTGTCTTCTTTAAATTGTCTATCTACAATGGTAGTCAAAGCAGGGATAGTCACCGGAGACACACTTTGAGAACCTTCTCTTGCTAGTTGGTTTTTGGCTGTGAAATCAGAAGAGGGGAACAAGGCGACCTTTTCCCATTGGCCTAGATTAGATACTTTGTTTGCGACCCAGGCATGGATTTCGCTGCGGCGCTTGCCGGAGGCCAAAGCTAGCAAGAAAGCAGTTTTGAGAGTGAGATGTTTGAGGTCTGTGTCTTTCATGGGCTCAAATGGTGCTTTTGTGAGCTCGTTGAGGACAACAGAAAGGTTCCACTTGGGTAAATTTCTGGAACTTTTAGGACGATCCCTGTGAAAACTGGAGAGTAACCTCTGAAGGTCTGCATTGTGTGCAATATGTTGGGCCGATGGGCCCAAAGTGTCAATGATTGCAGTCCTGTAACCATCAATGGTCGAGGGGCGCCTGTTTAGGTCTTGGTACAGGTACATGAAAAAATCTGAGATTTGTTTCACAGATGGAGTGGAGAAATCCACCGAATTTTCTCTGCACCATTTTTCAAAAAGGGCCCACTTTGACTTATAGATGGTCCTTGTTGATGACCGCTGAGGGGCAGCAATTCTCTCTGCCACCTCCACAGAGAAGCCTTGTTCTTGGAGTTGTCCGCTCCTAGACACCAGGCGTGGAGGTTCAGGTGTTGGGGGTTGTTGTGGAACACATACTTGTGGGACTGTCTGAGTAGGGTCGTTGACACTGGGAGTTGTAGTGGGATCTCTGTTGAGAGCTGCACTAGGTCCCAAAACCAGGGCATCCCTGGCCAGCCTGGGGCTATTACTATGATCAGGTAATGACATTGCCTGATCTTTTTGATCACCTTGTGAAGGAAAGCCGTAGGAGGGTACGCATAGGCTGTAAGTAAGTAGTAAGTAAGTAAGAAACACTTATATAGTGCCGAAATTGATGTAAACATCCTCTAAGGCGCTGATGTGCAAAAAGGGATAGTCCAGTTCCAGAAAGACGTCCGTTTCCATATTAGCGTCCGGTAGGGGAGATAGGCTATGGTGGAGGATAAGCCAATCTAAAAAGGTATGTTTTCAACTGTTTCCTGAAACCAGAAATGCTTTCTATGGTTCTGATGGCTTGAGGAAGCTTGTTCCACTCTGTGGGAGCCCCTGCTATGAAACTGCGTAGCCCTGAGCGTTTATTTGGTTTAGATGAGGAAATTGATAGGCGATTGCCCCATGTGAGATCACTCCGCCTAATTAGAGCGGAGAGATATGGAGGTTGGCTGAAATGTATTGCTTTATAAATGAGGAGATTATATTGAACAATATACGGTAATGAATGGGGAGCCAGTGTAGTTTGTGCAGGAAGGGTGTAACATGACAGTATTTATTTAGCTTGCACACCGTCCGACATAAGGCATTTTGAACTCTCTGTAGTCTGCTAGTATATGCCTTTTTGTGTTGTAAAGCAGTGAGTTACAGTAATCCAGATGACTGCTTACCAAGGCATTTGCCACCTTTACAGCTGTTTCATGATTTAAGTACCTGCGGACCCTTCGTAGTTCCCGGAGATGGTAGTAACTTATGCAACATAGATTAGCCACGTGTCTTTGCATTGAATTTTCAGCATCCAGGATGTCAACAGAGACATCATTTGAGGCGTCGGTAAAGAGTTGGATACTGTGGTCTTTGGGATGAAGGTCTGCACCTGTCATCACGTTTGAGGGATTTTGCCACCAATCTAGGTGGGCTGCAATGGCTTCTGTCCAAGGAAGGAGGTTGTCCAGCGACTGAGGATATCTCCAGTGCTCCTTGAGATGAAACTGACAGGGCCTCATGTGAAGGCGTCCCTCCGGGACCATTTTCTCCGTTGAGGCTAGCAACCCAATTAGAGACATCAAACATCTTGCAGTCAAAACACGTTTTGACTTGAGTCGTAGGATCAAATCCTGATGTTTGAGCCATCTCTCTTGAGTGGGTTTTACAAGGGCTGAATCTAGGTGGTATTCGTAGCCCACGGACGAAAACACCTGAGTAGGTTTCAGTTCTGATTTTTCCTGATTTATTATCCACCCCAAGGACTGGGTTAGGTCTACCACTGCCTGTGTGTTCACTTGGGCTTCCTCCTGAGACTGGGACCTGATCAGCCAGTATTGGTGAATTCTGAGTCCTCTTGAGAGGGCCATTAGTTCCACTTCCTTTACAATCATTGTAAAGACCTGGGGGGCTGTGGCCAGCCCGAACGGGAGGGAGGTGAACTGGAACACCTGAGCCTTGTAGCAAAACCTTAGGTATTTCCTTGAGGTTGGGTGGATGGGGATGTGTAGGTAAGCGTCTGACAGATCTATCAACGATACCCATTCCCTGGAATCAGGGAAGTCTCTGGAGTTTCCATTTTGAACTTTTCTATGTGTAGAAAAGTGTTGAGCCTGCTTAGGTCTATGACTGGCCTCCACTTTTGGTGAGGCTTGGGTACTAGAAACAGGCGTCTGTAAAACCCGAAAGATTTTACATTTTCCACCCTTTCGATAGCGTTCTTTGACAGGAGAGACTGGATACAAGTGGCCAAGGCTTGGTCTTTTTGTTGGGCCTTGTACTCTGACAGAATCAGAGGAAATCTGATCAAGTTTGGCTTTGAACGGAATGGCAGAACGTAGCCATTGGTGATAATGTTTAACACGTTTTGAGAACATTTGTTTGTTAGCCAGTCTCTCCTGAAAGAACGGAGGCGACCTCCTACTGGTGGACTGAGTGAGGCTTTGGAGGAGTCATTGGGAAGGGGGGTTTCCACGCCCCCTTCCCCTATTGTGGGGTCGAAAACGACCCCTGGAGCCTCTGAAGTTGGGTTTTCCTCTTCCCGAGGGAAAGGATTGGTTACTGCTTTGAGAGGTATTGCCCCCATAGGGGCGTTTCC
The DNA here is from genome assembly GCA_964017235.1 of Sabellastarte sp. h YS-2021. Lineage (NCBI taxonomy): Eukaryota > Metazoa > Annelida > Polychaeta > Sabellida > Sabellidae > Sabellastarte > Sabellastarte sp. h YS-2021. Next base: position 153,511,891 of record OZ024929.1, on the reverse strand, counting down.
TGTAGGAGCCTCTTTTCTTGTGGGGACCACAAAAGGGCTTATTCTGGTAGGGTGCGAAACCCTGAGAATCTTTTGAGGTGCCTTTTTTGAGAAGGAAGTCCTCACCTTCCTTCACGAGTTGAGACTCGAACAAGGAAGAGCCCCAAAAGGACGAGTTCCTAAGTTCTTGACTTCTCGTTTCTCCTAACTGTGGATGTAATAGAGTCATCTCGGCTTCGCGCCTGAGCAAGCCGGTATTTGCCATAGAGTATAGCTCCCTCTGGAGAATATGGGCTAGAGACTTGCTGAGACATCTGAAGGCCCTGTGTTGAACAAGAACTGTCTTGTTCCAAAAATCCATGTACTCAGCGACTTCCTCATATCCGCGCTTTGCTGCTTTCTCAGGATTGGCACCTTTCTGAATCTGAGATTTAATCTTCTTGACAGTTGATTTAATGCTATGTTGGCATTTTTCCAAGGAAGCATTGCAAGAAGAGGAGGTTTTGGCAAATGCAGCGGTGAAATTGAGGGTTGAGATATTTTGTCTAGCCTGGTGTTCCAGCTCCTTGAGGACTGGCAGGGGAACTTTGGCTACTGGGGCCCCAGGAGGTCTAGGAGTAATACAGATCTTAGCAAAGTCTGTATTCAACTCCTGAATTTTATCCTGAAATGTGGGCTGTCCCATCTTGTACCACTTAGAAGTGGACGGAGGAGGCTTGACATATTTGCCCTCAGATAAATTGGCAGCCTTAAAGTCATGTTGAAATTTGTCAAAGGCGTCCTTGATAACTGAGCTAAGGGGTAGAATAGAGGAAGGACCTCTAGGTCTGAGCTCTTGACGGCCTTTTTCATCATCTAGACCCAGTACTGAGGTAGAAGACCTAGGCATAGATTCCCTGGGGTCAGGGAGGGAGGGAATACACCTGAAGGTGTCTACTTCTTCAGAGTACTGTGAGGGAATGTCAGACAGAGCTACTTCCCTATAATAAGGTGGGTCTGGATCATGTTGTGGGAGGTCTTGATCAGAAGCTGCTCCTGAGGGCTGAGCCCTAGAGGGCTTAGGAGACCTGTGTCTAGCTACAGGGGACTGATCTTCCTCTGAGGAAAAGGACACATATCTAGACCTTGATTTATGCTTACTCTTGTCAGAGTGTTTCTTAGGTCTAGAAGAAGGGATCCGAGGTTGATCGGAGTCCTCATGTGGTTGGTCCGAGGCAGAGCTCGGTTCAACTGGCTGCCTATGGCTTTGCTTTTTATGAGTATGAGACCTCTTCGGGATGACCCTCAGAGGGGGCAACGTACTGATCCGAGGAACCTTGGTTAAGTACTAGGCGAGGAGGGAGTGCTGGACCATAGTCCACATCCATAGCCTCGCTCTGAATGTTAGTACTGGACCTCGGAGGGGGCAAATCCAGAGGGGCAGCATTGTTACTGGACGAGCCACGTTTGGAAGCAGGAAGCGAGGATTCTACCTCGACTTTCTTTTGTGTAGCCAAGTCCTCTCGGAGCGGCTGAAACGCTTCCAACATGGATGCCTGGAAGGAACCCATTTGCTGCTGTAAGTGTATATTTAAGGAATCACCCAGGGATTGCTCAAGATTTTTCTGGATTTTATTTTGCAAAGCTGTACCTGGGGTGGGTGGAACAGACTTGGCTGGGGTCTTTAAAGACAATGAACTGAAGGCGAGAGGTTGAGGACGGGGGGGGTGAGGTAAACAGATTATCAGCAGCACTCTCGAGGTCTGCATTAGAACCAGTGAAGGAGTCCCCGTCGCCTTCACCCAAGAGATCTAGTTCATCATCTTTAGAGCTAGTTTCCGCTTTTTGCTTTTTTAGGTAACGTTTCCTTTTTTGAATTTTCTTTAATTGTTCATCAGAAAAAGACGTACACACTTGACAGGGAGTTTCAAAGGTGACACAGGGGTCATCTCCCTTGCCAGCCTCCCTACAGGTAGGGCAGTAGTTGTGTAAGTCAAAGCTGAAGCAAAAGTGGCGGTATTTGAGGGCTCTCGGTTTGTCTTTATTTGCTTGATGAAGAGACATTTTATACGCAATAAAAAGACGTTATGAAAATGGGTGAACCGAGGAAAGCTCAAAACACGCGGAAGCAAGAAAAATATTTATGCTGTGAAAATTAAAATTTTACAGAATGATCTATGATATATATTACAAGAAATATGCAAATATTAGCCTCCAACAATAAGTAAAGTCTGAGAAATAAATGAAAATGTCTGTATATTTACAAACTGCTACCAGTCAATCGTGGCCAACAAGAAAGTAGGGCGATTGGTCAGAAGTTATCACGTGTTGACAACTACCAGTATATCCGGTGGCTAACAAGAACGATCTTTTTTTCTAAGACGTTGGCCCCGGGTGTGGCAACCCGAGAACAGCATTAAGTCCCACATGGTAAGCTATTGTAGCGTAATAAAAGCACAATATCATGTTTAACATGACAAATTATATTTAAAAAATTTTCATTTCCTTAAATTATCAAGGCATGGTAAAATGTAATGCAATACCTTATAGTTGCATTCAGCATTTTTTAGGTCTTTAATAATTTGTATTTTATTTGTATATATTTTTTTAAAGTTTAAGTCTTGGCTGATGATTGCTTTCCTCCAGAATGCCTCTTGATAGGGATTTTCAATTTTTTGGGTTTATAATATTTTTGTAAAAATATTTGGATGTCTTTACTTCTATTTGTATGATCTTATTATTTTGTTGATAATAGGCAAAGGAAATATTTTTCCCTGGAGGAGGTGTATGTGTATCAATCTTGTCCTTAAACTGGATAATTGTTTATTGATACTAATTTCTTGAAAGATATTTCTTTTGTTTTTACCTTTTCATATATATATTCACAATCTATCTTTCCATTAACAAATTTAATATCTCGCACATGTACCCAATCCTTATACTTAAAGAGTTACATTGTGTTCGAGTTCTTTGGACTCGTGAGTAATGTGTCTGTTACCCCATATAATCTGCTGTAGAAAATCACTTTTACTCAAAGGAAATGAACATGCTTTTGACTTGTTGAAACAAGCAATGCCATCTCGATAAAATGAAGGTAAATTTTGTAAAAGCAGGAAGTGTTTTATGTGAGTAAAATTTGATTTAAGAATGTGAAAATCATGAAGTAAATTCAAGTGGATCTTTCCTAAAATCCCTATGATTCCTTTGATTTTATTAACTTTACAATCCCAAAAGCTTTTAGTGATTCAATATCAATCAATTGTATCTCACATTTACTTATATCGGCAAATAAAGTATTTCTTTTGATTCTGCCAAGGCTGTTCCACAAAAATGTATACAACACTTTGTTTACCTCTTTGGTAAAGTCCAGAGAAAAAAATAAAAATGAGCTAGATATAATAACTGGGGTATTAGTATTGACTTTGTGATAGCAACTTACTCCAAAAAGTAAATTTTCTCTTTTGCCAAAAACTATTTTAATACTTTCCAGTTTTTGGTCCCAATTTAGTTTATTGCATCCACTTTTATCATTTCTAAAATATATTCCTATCTGACACCCATGACTTGTTTATTCGGCCAATTTTTTTCTGGTCAAATTGCAATATATTTTGTCTATATTTATAATTATCTAACCAAATACTTTTTTTCTTAGATTTGTTTAATTTTGGACCTGCTACTTTTGTAAACTGTGATTTTGTTTCAAGTACTTTGGATATTTCAGAATCACCTTGAAGAAAAAGACTTATATCATCTGCATATTGAAAAGAGTTATATTTAAACTTCTCTTGACCCACACTTGCAGCAACACCATTGATTTATCATCCTTTATGTTATTTGATAGTATTTCTATTATTAAAATAAAAATAAGGACAGACACTGGACACCCCTGTGTCATTCCTTGCCTATTGTTAACTTTATCCGATGGGTATCCATTATTTTAATAATTGCCGCAGGTTCAGTATGTTAAATTTCTATCCATCTGATAAATTGATAAAATCCATCAAAAATTGTAACTCCTCTGTGGCTTCTGAAACTTTGGTTGAACCTTTACCCTTGCCTTCACCACGTATAGTCCTGATCTGTGACTGCATGTCGGCTAGCACCTTAAACAGGCATCGATTGAAGCTAGCGGCCTGATTACAAACTACAGACGCTTCCCTAGCAGTCCTTTCCCATCTCCTAAGTGTGTCCTGGGAGATTCTGGGTGAGGCTGGTGGTGTAGATGCTAAAGCCGCTTTCCTAGCTATCCTACCAAAACTACTGTTAAGTTTTGAATGTCCTGTACTCCAAGAGGTGACTTTGGCCGGATCAGTTTGCTGTTCTGAGTATAGTCCGTACCATTTCGATTGAGAGCGTGGGGGCCTCAAGAACTGGTCCATAGGTAGACTACCGGCTTCTGCAGTGCAGGAGGGGTAGCCCTCAACCAATGTAAGATTCAGTTTGCCTAACTTTCTGCAGAACCATTCCTCCGTAGGCATATGAACTGAAATCTTGCTGGGAGCTGGAGTCTTGGGGCCAGCAAACGGGTTGTCATCTGATGGGTTTGAACTGTCCATGTCGGGCACATGTGACCACCCCATAAAAGAACGTATCCCTCGCATGGTTTCTCTATACGTTTGTTCTTCCGACGTTGGCAAGTCCTGTTCGGTCAAATCCTGTTCATCAGAGAGCTCGCCCTCCTCTACAAAAAGTTCCAGGGGCGGTGTGTCTGACAAATTGCTCTCTGCATCCGACTCTACATTGGAGATACTGTCCTTGCCTGAAGACTTGTAGAGAGTCGGTGATTCTGAACCAGTGCGACCTGCAGATGAGGGTCGGTCGGTGGAGGGTCGGTCGGTAGTTGATTTGTTAGATTTCTGCACCGACAATGTAGCTGGTCGGTGAGGGTCGGAGTGTGGCTTGCTGGTCGACTTATGCTTGCTAGAAGCGACGTCTGGACCAGTGCGCCCTGATGAAGTCCTGCAGTAGTGATCCGACTTTTGCTTACCGGCCGACTGTTGCTTGGTAGCAATATTGTCTGGGCCAGTGCGCATAGAAGTTGATGGACCTTGAGAACCAGTATCTGGAGGCAGCTTGCCGGCCGACGGCTGCATGGCAGCATCAGTGTCTGGGCCAGTGTGCTGAGAACCAGAGTCCATCGGTCAGTGAGGAGGCTGAAAGAACGGCTCTGAGTCCTTAGATACATTAGGTGGTGGTGAATCATCAGCAGAAAAGGAAGGTTCCAACGACTTAGCCATTAACAACGCCTCCAACCTATTAAACCGTTCAGTCCATTTTGAATCCAGTGCTGAAAATCTGTCATCCGTACTTGAAGAGGCAGATTTCTTAGGTTTTGTAGGGGCTTTGTCCTTCTTTGGTCTCTTTTCAGGCGGCAATGAAGGTGACTGAGAAGAAGCGGCACCACCCACAGCCCCAATCACTGAGACGTTAGCAGAGTCTTCCAGTGCAATATCCTCCGTGGGGGTGGGGTTATCCACATGCTTTGCTTCCCGTTTTTCCTTCTTGATCTTGTAGGAGGGTGTAGAAATCTGAGCCCGTTGCTCTGGAGTAAATAAGTTACAGAACTTACAGTCCGTTGCATCTTTGTTAGCAATACAGGGCTCCTCACTTTTTCCCTTCTCCCTACAGCGGGCGCAAAAAGAATGCCCATCAAAACCTGCCATGATGTGTCCACAATTGCCCCTTTTCTGCCCAGGGGATGACATAGTAGGCTATGAGTATGTAGCAGTAAAGTAAAATAATCAACAAGGATGAAATCCTTCAATATCCTTATAAATTCCACCAGAAAGCTGACGAGAATAAAATTCCTTGTGCACTAGTTTTCGCCAAACGAAAAAGATGCCATGACGTCACTCTGTCTAGACAGGAAGGAAGTACGACACGCCACCTGGCGAGTGCACTAGTACTACGGACCGACCTGCCGGTGGAGACACAGGACGTTTTCTGATGTTTGGCGGGCCGGTTTGCGCCGACCGGATAAGCTACTGTCCATTGGATAGGATGTATTAACGCAATAAAATCATGTATTTTCTGGATCGGTTTTACATGGGTATATGGAAGAAGGTGTTATTGAAATCTATGGGAATCACCCACTCCCCTGTCTGGAGGGAGATCCTTATTATTTTCAGTGTCTCCAGTTTGAATTTTGCTGCCTCAAGGAATTTGTTCAGATTGCTGAGGTCTATTATAGGTCTCCACCGGTTGTTTGGTTTGGGAGCCGAAAGTAGTCAGCTGAAAAAACCCCGAGATTTTTTATATTTGACCAGCTCCACAGCATTTTTGTTTATAAGCTTATGTAATGCCTCCAACAGGTAGAGGTTTCTGTGGGGATTGACAAAGGAACTTATGATGGTCAAGTTTGGCCTCTCCAGATGGGAAGAGTGTAACCTTCTTTGAGCATTTTTATGACCTTTGGTCCGGCCTCCAAGGCTTCCCAAGTTTCCCCAAACTGGTGTAGTCTTGCCCCTACAGGTAGATGTTGTGCAACAGTTTGGACATTTGTTGCAACACATTGTTCACATATTTTAATGATTGACATCTTACAACAGCCAGGAAGGGAAGGCCCTGGATGAGCAAACTCTGGCACTTCCTTGTTGGCTGAATGGGGTGAGGGAGTAGGGAACCTTGAGGTTAGCCACTACTCTGGCTGAAGAGAGGTTCATGTGGTTCCTGGAAAGCCATCTGACTGATTTAGGGTACTGAGCCATTATGAGAACTGTGACCCCTGGTCTGATTAACAGATAAAAGAGTTGTAATCTTGAGGGGAAGCTCGATTTGCAAATTGGGGCCCCTGGTGTCGGCTGATACTGGTCACGAGCTGGGTAAATGGCAAGTTGGCTGGCCAGTCTAGGAGGCTGGATCACTGGTATCTCACTAAAACCAGTAACAAAAAACTGATGAACCTCCAGAATAACTGATACAGCAGACTTCTTGTTGGCAGTAGTCTAACCAGTCTGGTTGAGTTCGACATCTCACCAGCAAAAGTAACTGGCCGGTGTGGGTCTGATAAGATAAGGCTGATAGGTAGTCGGATAATTTTAGAGTCACTTTCAACCAGCTAGGAGATCCTAACAGTAGGATGGCTGACTGGCCAGGTAGGTTGAGACACTGTCATCTCACCCGGACTAGTGACTGGTCTAAGAATTTCTCTGTAACCAGCTTCCTCAGGCAGCAGCTGGTTGGTCTAAGATGTCCATTTGGACCCTTAAAGGGCCTCGGCTGGTCTGTTAGCCAGTCCTGTGGACCTGCTCAGGACCAAGGCCTAACCGGTTATAGGTTAAGCAATGCTCTGTAACCGGTTTCTGGTGGATCCACAGTTCTGCGAAAAAACTCATTTGAGCTGGCAGAACTGGGCGACTACATCTCAGCAGGGGTAGGCTTATCTGAAAGAACTGCCTTCTTCCTGTCCGTAATGGTGGAATCAGAAGGTTTTCTCTGTAACCAACACTTCTCAGTAACCGGTAAGCCACTTAACTGGTAAAGACCGGTAAACTGGTGCTTCTCTGTACCCAAGAATTCAGACAGCCACAGGTCTGTATCATTATTTGATCACTTGGTGGATCTGTCAATCCGGTAAGCTGGTATTCCAGTTTCAATCAGGTTCCTTCAACAGAATTTCTCTGCCTATAAGCCAGACCAGTAGACTCTGTAACCGGCTTGGTATGAAGCCACTGGTCCATGGAGGTTGTGTAAGCCGGAACCCGGTCGGTAGGTCCTGTAACCGGTTGGTTGAGGCAATTTACTTAAGAACTTCCTGTCTATCTGACTGTCACCGGCAAATCTCTGTAACTGGTGACCCTGTTGTCCTCACTGGACTTGTTGACTTAAGTTGCCTTCTGCCCATGGGAACAACTGATTTCTCTGTAACCGGTGAGTCTGCCGTCAGCACTGTAATAGTGGGAGCAGATCTCTCTGTAGCCAGTAAATTCTCTCTGTAACCGGTGAGCCTGCTGTCAGCACTGGAATGGTGGGAGCAGCAGATCTCTCTAAAACCGGTAAATTCTCTGTAACCAGATTCTTGAAGAAGCCAAGGTCAGTCTGGTTAATTCACCTGTATTTTCTGCCTGTAAACCGGTCTGGTGGGCTCTGTAACCGGCCCATGGGAAGCACACTGGTCAAAGAAGGCTCATGGCTGTGTAGCCGGCACCCAGTGGGTAGGCTCTGTAACCGGTATTGTAGGCAGCATAAACTCAGTGGCCTGGACAGCTAGCTGGAGCAACTTTTATAACCGGTTCCCGGTAGGCCCATCCTCTGTAACCGGTTGGAAGATCTTCTTACTCTCAACCTGCACCAGTACCCGCACCAAGGTAGGGTCAAAGGGGGGGAGAGGGCTAGCTGGAGACCCCACCGGTAGTCTGAGCAGAGCTGGTACCGGTAAAATTCAGCACAAGGGGTCTAGACCTGGTCATCTTCTTCTTGCTAGCTGAACCGGTCACACTTGGGGGTCTGTGGAGCCACAATTTCTTCTGCTAGCCTTGCCGGTCGTGTATGGAGATCTGTGAAGTCACATGACCGGCACTTCAAAAACACGCAGATTGCTGTGACCAAATGTTATCTACTTCTTCATACCAACAGATGAGTTTGCTGGATTTCTTCATGCCAGTTAAAAATGGGTGTCGAGTAATAAATGGTCGTATTCTTCTGATGAAACTTCTGTTGAAAACATGATTCCTCCATTGTTGAATGCGTATCACATGACCAGGTCCGTGTCACGCGACAAGCATAAGCTGGAAGTGATGACGTCAGACGATGCATTCTTCTTTCCTTCTAAATTGTTCTTGTCGACATACAGGCAGTGTTACTCGACAATGTAGAATTTAATGGAGAGTAAATCGTGGAAACAAACACTTCTGAACAGAAGAAGGAATGCTGTAGGGACGTCACACGACCTCTCACCCACGACTTTGTCTCGACGACAAGCACAAAGAAAATCTTCAAAACTGGCCATAAAATACTGGATACTGCCTTTAACACAATATATATTTTTCAGAAGAAAATAAGCTTTAAATTCGTAGAATAATCCAACTTTTCTTCAAACTTGGAGATAACTTCAAAAACACATCTACACACTACATGCGCCAAACGAAAAAGATGAACTAACGTCACTCTGTCTAGACAGGAAGCAAGTATGATGCGCCACCTGGCGAATGCACACTACTGACTGGTCCTGCCAGTATTATATACAGGACGTCTTTTTCTGGCATTTGGTGGGACCGGTCGCGCCGACGGGTAAAGCAATTGTCCATTGGTTAGGATGTATTAACGCAATAAAAGATCAAAATAAAGATCGCGCCATGATGTTGCACACCTACAAGCCCCAACCAATGTCCCTACCAAATATCAACCTTCTACACCTTACGGTTTCCGAGATAGAGCCCGAAAGATTTTAACCTTTAGAGCGCGGGCTGGATTTTGCCCTCAGAGTGCAAAAGTGAAAATTTGCGACCATTATTTAGGGTCTTTGAAATGCAAGCTAGCTTTTACTGTTCAGCTGCAAAAGCGTAATTTGGTGCCAAAAATGTTGTTGCTCGAAATGCAATGTATTCAAATGTGTAGTTCCTATCTATTTTCTTAAGAAAATACTTCATTTTTACACATTTGCTTTTTAACAGTAGAATGGACATCTACACATATTTACACTTTGGCATATTAGTGCAAAGTACTTTAAGAAAGTTTCTTAATGCAGGAAATTTGTTTCATTTGACACTGATATTAATATAATTGCAAAAAATTAGAGTGAAGCCAGGTAAAGGTGTTTAAAATTTAATTTCCCCTTAAACGCAATTAATTTCACGGTGAAGAAAAGCTATACAAGGCCATTGACTATGATTATTCTTTTGAGTAATGCAATTTGTACAAATAAAACTGCTTGATATTTTAGCAAACAATGTATTCTTACATTGTTTGAATGTAAAATAATTTTAATATACAACATTATCAACAGTTAGTAATTATGCAAAATACAATCTGTAAGTTTTTTGAGTTTCCAATAATAACTTGTAAATACATAAAAAGTAGCATCAGTTGAATATTAGTATATTTCAGTTACATTTGTCAGCAAAATGACACATTGGTGCTTTGAAAGACTTTGAAATACAGAAAGCATAGATGCAAAAATGTGTGGCTAATGGTAAATTGTGATAAACAAGACCACTGCCGTGGTATGATCTCCCGCCGCACTACATCAAAAAGTAGGTGAACAACATATTTGACAAAACTCCTATATGGTTATCATTAAAAATTGACAAAGTAGCTATTACTCACTTAGCTATGGAGATACACTTCCAAACTAGTGACCATGTTGTAGCTGTGGAGATAGTAGCTGAACAACATATTGGAACAAAATTGTGTAGCTGCAATACTTTTGAAGATATAAGCCATTTACTCATTATGGTTATCATCAAAGTAGCTATTACTCAGTTAGCTATGGAGTTACAGCTGTGAAAATTCACAATACAGTATATCCAAAAGATAGGTGAACAACATATTCGACAAAAATCCTCTATATTCAATAGTTTTTGAGTTATAAGTGACTTGCTCAATGGTCAAATGTTAAACTTAGTATAGCTATTACTCAGTTAGCTATGGTGCTACACCTTGGACACCTCACCATGATATAGTACATGAAGGAGTTGTGGAACAACATATTTCAGCCCAATATTGTAAGTAACAGTTACAAAGACAAAATCAATTTACTCATTTTGCTCATTGTTAATAACAGAAAATAGCTATTACTCACTTAGCTATGAAGATAGAACCCTAAAAATGGTACCATCTTGTAGGCATGGAGAAAGTAGCTGAACAACGTATTTTACAGAAACACTCTAAATGCACTCGTTTTGGAGTTATGAGCACTTTACTCAAAGTAGCCACCATTGCTATAACTCACTTAGCTATGGTCCTAGGTGTGAAATAACAGCATCAAATGAAAGGACATAAGCAATAAGGTCATAAAAAACATTGAAAAGGCCAAGGAGAAACAACCAGTGTGATGTACAGCCCTTTATAAAAGCGTGACACACACTCAACACACGAACACACGCACGGAATGCGTTTTATAATCTCCCGCCCGGCCGGCGGGAGATAAAAATTGCTAATAATGTGTAAATATGCAGCATATTTTTCATCATAAATTTTCAAGAATACTTTTGCAGATGTGTAAAAATGCGTAAGTTCTTCTCATCAACTCATTTTTACACTCTTGCAGTTACAATTTTTGTTGTAATGAAGTTGCAAATGTGTAAAATCTAAGGATTTTATGGTCATATTCTGACGCAAAGTTTTCATTATTCAGCAAAGCAAATAACATTTCACCAGAACCAAGTTTTTGGGAAAATTATATAGTTTTAATAAATATTATTCATTTTTACCAAATTTTGTTTGCCTACATATAAAATAGATAAATGACTGGACATAAATCTTGCCTGGGTGATATATGGGGATTTTAGGATCAAAATACACAAAGACAATAAATTTGAAAATTTTAATTACTTACATGTAGCTTTTATAAGCTACAAGCTTACCATGTGGGACTTAATGCTGTTCTCGGGTTGCCACACCCGGGGCCAACGTCTTAGAAAAAAAGATCGTTCTTGTTAGCCACCGGATATACTGGTAGTTGTCGTCACGTGATAACTTCTGACCAATCGCCCTACTTTCTCATTGAAATTTTTTATTAAACCTACCCCTCAGCTGTAAACAGTGGGGAGGCAGGGTGGGACTCTCCTAAGTCCCACATGGTAAGCTTGTAGCTTATAAAAGCTACATTTAAGTAATTAAAATTTTCAATTTTATTACGCTACAATAGCTTACCATGTGGGACTTAATGCTGAATTCAACCGCCCGGTGGCGGGATTACAGCTGAGACTGGAAGATATGTAATTTTTTTCTAAGATTTGAATTAATATATACAGAATAGTGCCAGAAATGCCAGTTGAGTCCCTTTCACAGAGCCCCGATCCCGAAGATCGGGCCTGTAACGAGCCAAAAACCTGAGTAAAAAAGGGACAGTGCTAAAACTATCCAGATGTTTGGTAGTAGGACGGAAGTGCAGCGGTGCTCACTTCGAGGTCTAAGGGTCCCTATTAGACCTTCACGTGTGACTGACCAACCCAGTGGTCGGGCATCTCATGAAATTTTTAACCTGAAATATGAGATTAACGACAACTGACTAAGTCCTTAATAGAAATTACCTGATAATTAAAAAATAAAATGACCTTACCCGTAACATCTTGAAAGTAAAGGAATACCTAGATCCTGGGAGAGACTCCTGAAGACTTGGTTGTAGCGGATGTGCCCCCCCCCCCCCCCCCCCCTGTTTTCTTTCCGAGGACAACTGGTCTGAGGGGAAGGATCTAGGACTTGTTGTGCCGCCACTACGGGTCCCAGATACATATTGTTGTCGGTGTCCGACCAAGTAAGGTCTTTTAGGTAACAATTTGTGAATGTGTTGTGAGCTTTCCAGTGACAGGCTTGCATGATTTGGTCCACCGATACTCCACCGTAAAAGGCCTTAGAGGCCGCGAAGGCCCGGATGTCATGCGCTTTGACTTGGACCAAGTCCAAGGCTTGTTAATCTGCTTGTTTGTAACAAAGTAGAATGGTTTGTTTCAACTATGAGGAGAGTGTAGCGGGTCTGATGTCTGAGGTATGTCCTTTCTTAAAGGAGATGAAAAGGAGAGAACGAGACCCTCTCAGGTCTTTAGTTCGGTCCAAATAGAACCTCAGGGCCCGCATGGGACACAGGGTCCTGTCTTCCTTAAACTGTCTATCTACAATGGTAGTCAAAGCAGGGATAGTCACTGGTGACACACTTTGAGAACCTTCTCTTGCTAGTTGGTTTTTGGCTATGAAATCAGAAGAAGGGAACAAGGCTACCTTTTCCCATTGGCCTAAATTAGCTACTTTGTTAGCGACCCAGGCATGGATTTCGCTGCGGCACTTGCCGGAGGCCAAGGCTAGCAAGAAAGCAATTTTGAGAGTAAGATGTTTGAGGTCTGAGTCTTTCATGGGCTCAAATGGTGCTTTGGTGAGCTCGTTAAGGACAACAGAAAGGTTCCACTTGGGTAAATTTCTGGAACTTTTAGGACGATCCCTGTGAAAACTGGAGAGTAACCTATGAAGGTCTGCATTGTGCGCAATGTGTTGGGCTGCTGGGCCCAAAGTGTCAACGATAGCAGTCCTGTAGCCATCAATGGTCGAGGGGCGCCTGTTTAGGTCTTGGTACAGGTACATGAAAAAATCTGAGATTTGTTTCACAGATGGAGTGGAGAAATCCACTGAATTTTCTCTGCACCATTTTTCAAATAGGGCCCACTTTGACCTGTAGATGGTCCTTGTTGATGACCGCTGAGGGGCAGCAATTCTCTCTGCCACCTCCACAGAGAAGCCTTGTTCTTGGAGTTGTCCGCTCCTAGACACCAGGCGTGGAGGTTCAGCTGTTGTGGATTGTTGTGGAACACATAGTTGTGGGACTGTTTGAGTAGGGTCGTTGACACTGGGAGTTGTAGTGGGATCTCTGTTGAGAGCTGCACTAGGTCCCAAAACCAGGCCATCCCTGGCCAGCCTGGGGCTATCACGATGATCAGGCAATGGCATTGCTTGATCTTTTGGATCACCTTGTGAACTAGAGCCGTAGGAGGGTAGGCGTAGGCCGTGAGGTTGGTCCAGTTTATGTTCAGAGCATCTATGTTCCAGGCCCTTGGGTCTGGGATAGGAGACACATATAGAGGGAGTTTGTGATTCAGGTGAGTGGCGAATAAGTCTACATGAGGGGTGAACCACTTTCGGCAGATTTGCTTGAAGACCTGAGGGTGCAGAGACCATTCTGTTGACTGCACTTGGTTGGACCTGGATAGGAGGTCGGCCATCACATTCAGACACCCTGGAATGTGCCTGGCTTTCAATGTTATATGGTAGTGATGGCACCAGGTCATGATTTTCCACAGGAGAGCGCACATCTCTGCTGAGTGAGTTCCCCCTTGCTTGTTGATGTAGGCTACCACTGTTGAGTTGTCCGTCGCAACTAACACTGTTTGATTCTGGCACTGGTCCTTGAAGTCTCGAAGGGCCAGGGAGACCGCCTTCAATTCCAGGACATTTATGTGTAGCCTTTTTTCCCGCTCTGACCAAAGCCCTTTTGTAGAATTTTGATCTAAGTGAGCGCCCCAACCTTCGTTTGAGGCGTCGGTAAAGAGTTGGATACTGTGGTCCTTGGGATGAAGGTCTGCGCCTTTCATCACATTTGAGGGGTTTTGCCACCAATCTAGGTGGGCTACAATGGCTTCTGTCCAAGGAAGGAGGTTGTCCAGCGACTGAGGATATCTCCAGTGCTCCTTGAGATGAAACTGAAAGGGCCTCATGTGAAGGCGTCCCTCCGGGACCATTTTCTCCGTTGAGGCTAGCAACCCAATTAGAGACATCAAACATCTTGCAGTCAAAACACGTTTTGACTTGAGTCGTAGGATCAAATCCTGAAGTTTGAGCCATCTCTCGTGAGTGGGTCTTACAAGGGCTGAATCTAGGTGGTATTCGTAGCCCACGAACGAGCGGGTCTGATGTCTGAGGTATGTCCTTTCTTAAAGGATCCTGGGAGAGACTCCTGAAGACTTGGTTGTAGCGGATGTGCCCCCCCCCCTTTTTTCTTTCCGAGGACAACTGGTCTGAGGGGAAGGATCTAGGACTTGTTGTGCCGCCACTATGGGTCCCAGATACATATTGTTGTCGGTGTCCGACCAAGTAAGGTCTTTTAGGTAAAAATTTGTGAATGTGTTGTGAGCTTTCCAGTGACAGGCTTGCATGATTTGGTCCACCGATACTCCACCGTAAAAGGCCTTAGAGGCCGCGAAGGCCCGGATGTCATGCGCTTTGACTTGGACCAAGTCCAAGGCTTGTTGATCTGCTTGTTTGTAACAAAGTAGAATGGTTTGTTTCAACCATGAGGAGAGTGTAGCGGGTCTGATGTCTGAGGTATGTCCTTTCTTAAAGGAGATGAAAAGGAGAGAACGAGACCCTCTCAGGTCTTTAGTTCGGTCCACATAGAACCTCAGGGCCCGCACGGGACACAGGGTCCTGTCTTCCTTAAACTGTCTATCTACAATGGTAGTCAAAGCAGGGATAGTCACTGGTGACACACTTTGAGAACCTTCTCTTGCTAGTTGGTTTTTGGCTATGAAATCAGAAGAAGGGAACAAGGCTACCTTTTCCCATTGGCCTAAATTAGCTACTTTGTTAGCGACCCAGGCATGGATTTCGCTGCGGCGCTTGCCGCACACTGGGAGTTGTAGTGGGATCTCTGTTGAGAGCTGCACTAGGTCCCAAAACCAGGCCATCCCTGGCCAGCCTGGGGCTATCACGATGATCAGGCAATGGCATTGCTTGATCTTTTGGATCACCTTGTGAAGGAGAGCCGTAGGAGGGTAGGCGTAGGCCGTGAGGTTGGTCCAGTTTATGTTCAGAGCATCTATGTTCCAGGCCCTTGGGTCTGGGATAGGAGACACATATAGAGGGAGTTTGTGATTCAGGTGAGTGGCGAATAAGTCTACATGAGGGGTGAACCACTTTCGGCAGATTTGCTTGAAGACCTGAGGGTGCAGAGACCATTCTGTTGACTGCACTTGGTTGGACCTGGATAGGAGGTCGGCCATCACATTCAGACACCCTGGAATGTGCCTGGCTTTCAATGTTATATGGTAGTGATGGCACCAGGTCATGATTTTCCACAGGAGAGCGCACATCTCTGCTGAGTGAGTTCCCCCTTGCTTGTTGATGTAGGCTACCACTGTTGAGTTGTCCGTCGCAACTAACACTGTTTGATTCTGGCACTGGTCCTTGAAGTCTCGAAGGGCCAGGGAGACCGCCTTCAATTCCAGGACATTTATGTGTAGCCTTTTTTCCCGCTCTGACCAAAGCCCTTTTGTAGAATTTTGATCTAAGTGAGCGCCCCAACCTTCGTTTGAGGCGTCGGTAAAGAGTTGGATACTGTGGTCCTTGGGATGAAGGTCTGCGCCTTTCATCACATTTGAGGGGTTTTGCCACCAATCTAGGTGGGCTACAATGGCTTCTGTCCAAGGAAGGAGGTTGTCCAGCGACTGAGGATATCTCCAGTGCTCCTTGAGATGAAACTGAAAGGGCCTCATGTGAAGGCGTCCCTCCGGGACCATTTTCTCCGTTGAGGCTAGCAACCCAATTAGAGACATCAAACATCTTGCAGTCAAAACACGTTTTGACTTGAGTCGTAGGATCAAATCCTGAAGTTTGAGCCATCTCTCGTGAGTGGGTCTTACAAGGGCTGAATCTAGGTGGTATTCGTAGCCCACGAACGAAAACACCTGAGTAGGTTTCAGTTCTGATTTTTCCTGGTTGATTATCCAACCCAAGGATTGGGTTAGGTCTACCACTGCCTGTGTGTCCCTTTGAGATTCCTCCTGGGACTGGGACCTGATCAGCCAGTCGTCCAGGTATTGGTGAATTCTGAGTCCTCTTGAGAGGGCCATTAGTTTCACTTCCTTTACGATCATCGTAAAGACCTGGGGGGCTGTGGCCAGTCCGAAAGGTAGGGAGGTGAACTGGAACACCTGGGCCTTGTAGCAAAACCTTAGGTACTTCCTTGAGTTTGGATGGATGGGGATGTGAAGGTATGCGTCCGACAGGTCTATCGACGATACCCACTCCCCTGGGACCAGGGAAGTCCGGATGGACTCCGGGGTTTCCATTTTGAACTTTTCTACATGTAGAAAAGTGTTGAGCCTGCTTAAGTCTATGACTGGCCTCCACCTTTGGTGAGGCTTGGGTACTAGGAACAGGCGACTGTAAAACCCGAGAGATTTTACGTTTTCCACCCTTTCGATGGCGTTCTTTGACAAGAGAGACTGGATACAAGTGGCCAAGGCTTGGTCTTTTTGTTGGGCCTTGTACTCTGATAGAATCAGAGGAAATCTGATCAAGTTTGGCTTTGATCGGAATGGCAGAACGTAGCCATTGGTGATAATGTTTAACACGTTTTGAGAACATTTGTTTGTTAGCCAGTCTCTCTTGAAAGAACGGAGGCGACTTCCTACTGGTGGACTGAATGAGGCTTTGGAGGAGTCATTGGGAAGGGGGGTTTCCACGCCCCCTTCCCCTATTGTGGGGTCGAAAACGACCCCTGGAGCCTGTGAAGTTGGATTTTTCTCTTCCCGAGGGAAAGGATTGGTTACTGCTTTGAGAGGTATTGCCCCCATAGGGGCGTTTCCTGTAGGAGCCTCTTTTCTTGTGGGGGCCACGAAAGGGCTTATTCTGGTAGGGTGAAAAACCCTGAGAATCTTTTGAGGTGCCTTTTTTGAGAAGGAAGTCCTCACCTTCCTTAACAAGTTGAGACTCGAACAAGGAGGAGTCCCAGAAGGACGAGTTCCTAAGTTCTTGGCGTCTCGTTTCCCCTAGCTGGGGATGCAATAGAGTCATTTCGGCTTCGCGCCTAAGCAAGCCGGTATTAGCCATGGAATATAATTCCCTCTGGAGAATATGGGCTAGCGATTTGCTGAGACAGGTGAGAGCTCTATGTTGAACAAAAACCGTCTTGTTCCAAAAATCCAAGTACTCAGCAACTTCCTCATATCCGCGCTTTGCTGCTTTCTCAGGATTGGCACCTTTCTGGATCTGAGACTTTATCTTCTTGACAGTTGACTTGATGCTATGTTGGCACTTTTCCAAAGAAGCATTGCAAGAAGAGGTTTTGGCAAAGGCAGCGGTGAAATTGAGGGTTGAAATATTTTGTCTAGCCTGATGTTCCAGCTCCTTAAGGACTGGCATAGGGACTTTGGCTACTGGTGCCCCAGGAGGTCTAGGAGTAATACAGATCTTGGCAAAGTCCGTATTCAACTCCTGGATTTTGTCTTGAAAAGTGGGCTGTCCAACCATATACCACTTAGAAGTGGATGGAGGAGGCTTGACATATTTTCCCTCAGATAAATTGGCAGCTTTGAAATCATGTTGAAATTTATCAAAGGCGTCCTTGATAACTGAGCTAAGTGGTAGGATAGAGGAAGGACCTCTAGGTCTGAGCTCTTGACGGCCTTTTTCGTCATCCAGACCCAACACTGAAGTTGAAGACCTAGGCATAGAGTCCCTGGGGTCAGGGAGAGAAAGAATGCGCCTGAAGGTGTCTACCTCTTCAGAGTATTGGGAGGGAATGTCAGACAGGGCTACTTCCCTATAATAAGGGGGGTCTGGATCATGTTGTGGGAGGTCTTGATCAGAAGCTGCGCCTGAGGGCTGAGCCCTAGAGGGCTTAGAAGACCTGTGTCTGGCCACAGGGGAGTGATCTTCCTCTGAAGATGACACATATCTGGACCTAGATTTATGCTTGCTCTTGTCAGAGTGTTTCTTAGGTCTAGGATGGATCCGAGGTTCGTCGGAATCCTCATCCAGTTGATCCGAGGCAGAGCTCGGTGCTACTGTTTGCCTGTGGCTTTGTTTTTTGTGTGAGTACGAGGAATCCTTCGGTATAGCGTCAGAAGGGGCAACGTACTGATCCGAGGAAGTTTGGTTAAGTACTAGTCGAGGAGGGAGTGCTGGACCAACATCCACATCCATTGCCTCGGACTGTGCATTAGTACTTGACCTCGGAGGGGGTAGGTCCAGATGAGCAGCAGAGTTGCTGGATGGACCAGCTTTTGAAGCATGAGGCGAGGGATGAACCTCGGCAGGCTTTTTAACTGTCAGCTCCTCTTGGAGTGATTGAAATGCTTCTAACATGGATGCCTGGAAGGAACCCATTTGCTGCTGGATATGTATATTTAAGGAATCACCCAGGGATTTTTCTAGATTTCTTTGAATTTTGTTTTGTAAAACAGTACCTGGGGTGGGTGGGACAGCTTTGGCTGGGGTCTTTAGTGATAAAGAACTGAAGGCGAGAGGTTGAGGACGGGGGGGGTGAGGTAAAGAGGTTATCGGCAGCACTCTCAAGGTCTGCATTAGAACCAGTAAAAGAGTCCCCATCGCCTTCACCCAAGAGATCTAGTTCATCTTTGGAACTAGTTTCCGCTTTTTGCTTTTTTAAGTACCGCTTCCTGTTTTGAATTTTTTGCAATTGTTCATCAGTGAGAGACGTGCAAATATGGCAGGGTGTTTCAAAAGTGACACAGGGGTCATCTCCCTTGCTAGCCTCCCTACAGGTAGGGCAGTAATTATGAGTATCAAAACTGAAGCAAAAATGGCGGCATTTCTGAGCTCTCGGTTTGTCTTTGTTTGCTTGATGGAGAGACATTTTAACGCAATAAAAAGACGTACAATTAAAATTGCCTGAACCGAGAAAACTCAAAACACGCGGATTGTAAGGAAAATACTTAAGTTGTGAAATTAAAAATTTTACAGTATAATCTATGAAATATATTTAAAGAAATATCCAAATATTAGCCTCCAACAATACGTGAATACTGAGAAATAAATGAAAATGTCTGTATATTTACAAACTGCTACCAGTCATCGTGGCCAACGAGAAAGTAGGGCGATTGGTCAGAAGTTATCACGACTACCAGTATATCCGGTGGCTAACAAGAATGATCTTTTTTTCTAAGACGTTGGCCCCGGGTGTGGCAACCCGAGAACAGCATTAAGTCCCACATGGTAAGCTATTGTAGCGTAATAAAATGTATCTTATTTTCATTCATGCACAAGGAAAATCTAGTTTTTGCTTTACAAAAACATACATGATTTAATTAAAAATATACAATAAATAAGCAGAAACTTAATCTTTAACATGACAAAATAATGAAAATATTGATGCGCTTAAGAGGAATTTCCCCAACCTCCTGCTTGCTTTTCAAGGACAGCTTTTTTCAGCGGCAAATTACGCTTTTGCGCTTTACTAATAAAAACAGCCCTGCATTTCAAATACCCTAAAAAAGCTACGCTGAATTACGCTTACGTGCCCTAAAGGATAAAGGTCAAGGTTACTATAGCAAGGTGAACTCAAGGTCATATCATAACTACCCACCTACACATCCAAACCAATATATCCATATCATCTATCAACTTCCTACACCTTACGATTTCCAAGACATAGTAACCTACTATGGCAAGGTCAAATCAAGATCACAATATGACGCTGCATACCTACACCCAAGGTTCGCGATTACGCCGTCCGAGTATATTAAATACGCGGTATTTCAGATTTGGACGCAAATTTCGGTTGTCAGTGCGTCCATCGGGACGCGATTCTTATGAAGGAAATATTTCTGCTTTAGAAGCGAATTTCGGTGTCAGGAAGCGTAGATATGCAAGCAATATATATAACACTGAAAATAAGCTTTATATTTTAAAATTAAATGGTTTTGAGCGATTTCCTGGCAAGTTGTTTACGTCCACCATTGTAAAGCGAGATATTTCGTACACTAGCATATCTACTCAAAACGTTATATATCGAAAGAAAGCCTGATCTCTGCACGGAAACAGTCGAAACGACAAGCCAGAACGGTGAATTTCGTGGGAGACAAACTATTCTAACAAATCTCGGAAACTCCTGTTATTTAACCCCGCAAAGTTGCCCGGAAAATAAAAGCTGTAAAATTCGAAAATATTTACAGGGGATGTAACAAAAAAACTATATCTCTGGGACTACCCAATGAATTTTTGTCAGACAAAAAGCAAGGAAAACTACAAATTTTTATCTTTCAAACAGTATAAATGCCATATTTGTAGCTTAAATAAAATAATCATACAAAATAAATTTCAATCTAATTGCACTAAAATGAAGTTTGTTGACTGGGGTTCAGCTTTTTAAAATATTTTTAACATTTATTTATGTACAGATGCATATTATTTATCAATATAAAGGAAATTGGATGGTGCTTCTATATATTTAAATGTACCCGAATTACAGGAGAAAAATTATTACTTGCACTCAATTTTCATACAGTGGTACCCCTTTTTCATGAGCCATAAGGTACAAGGTACCCGACATTTCATAACACTAACGCAAACACTGGACTCAGGAAAAAATGATTGGGACTCCATTTTTCGGAGGACATGTAGTCCATTGGACTCCATATTTTAGAGGTGCTTCGCTAACCCTGTACACCTGATCACCAATGTCCCTATTCAGAATCAACTTCCTATTCATTATGGTTTCTGAGATATAGGCCGGGTTAGATTTTAGAAGTCAAGGTCACTAAAGCAAGGGCAGACAGCAAGACATCTTAAGGTCAAATGAAGTTGCACCATCACATCATTTACAAACCCCACCCACCCCCCAGCAAAGTGTCCCTAACAACTTCCTACACCTTACGGTTTCCGAGATATAACCCTTAAGGGCTGTGGGGCAAAAAGATCTATCAAGTGCACAGGACACTGCCGGTCCTAGCCAGAGCTCAGCTCAGGACATTTTGTTTAATGCTTGGAGAGACCAGCAGGGCACCAAATATATTCATTTTTTGTTTCCTTCATTTCCAACTCCTTTTTGGTTTCCTTAGTTATTCCATCCCTTTGAGACAGATCACAGTAATGCAACTAGAAATAGGACGCCATGTTGATAGTAGATGCGAATAGAAACAGGATAGCATAGAAGAACACACATTATCATGTGTAATGTCCACCCCATGAACCTTTTGCCAAAATTGTACAGTAGTCTTACAAGACCCTGTTTCATTTGTAAAATATATCAATGATGCTTAAATATTTATCAGTGTAGATGTAAATTATTTCAGCTTCATGCCTTTTTGCATTGGTTGGGTCGAAAATTTTGACGAAATCACTCTATCTTGCACGGTTAAGAAGATAGAAGCAAATTCCTGTTTTTCTATTTTTGGCAAAAATTCGAAAAATCAAAATGGCCGCCATTTTTGGGGAGGGGAAAATTTTTTGAACATTGCAAGGATACATTCCTTACATACCCTGTGGGTTGAAAATTTTGACGAAATCGCTCTATCTCGCATGGTTAAGGAGATAGAAGCAAATTTGTGTTTTGCCATTTTGGGCAAAAATTCAAAAAATCAAAATGGCCGCCATTTTTGGGGAGGGGAAAATTTTTTGAAAATTGCAAAGAGTACATTCCTTAGATACCCTGTGGGTCGAAAATTTCGACGAAATCGCTCTATCTCGTACGGTTAAGGAGATAGAAGCAAATTTGTGTTTTGCCATTTTTGGCAAAAATTCGAAAATTCAAAATGGCCGCCATTTTGGGGAGGGGAAAATTTTTTGAAAATTGCAAAGATTACTTTCTTTAGATACCCTGTGGGTCGAAAATTTCGACGAAATCGCTCTATCTCGCACGGTTAAGGAGATAGAAGCAAATTTGTGTTTTGCCATTTTTGGCAAAAATTCGAAAATTCAAAATGGCCGCCATTTTTGGGGAGGGGAAAATTTTTTGAAAATTGCAAAGAGTACATTCCTTAGATACCCTGTGGGTCGAAAATTTCGACGAAATCGCTCTATCTCGCACGGTTAAGGAGATAGAAGCAAATTTGTGTTTTGCCATTTTTGGCAAAAATTCGAAAATTCAAAATGGCCGCCATTTTTGGGGAGGGGAAAATTTTTTGAAAATTGCAAAGAGTACATTCCTTAGATACCCTGTGGGTCCAAAATTTCGACGAAATCGCTCTATCTCGCACGGTTTAGGAGATATGAGCACATTTGCCTTTTTCAGTATTCAAAATAGCTAATTACTCATTTATTTAATTAATTACTCACTCATCTATGAAGCAATTCCCCCCAAAAGCAATCCCATACAAGCTATTAACCCAATGAACCTCCATACCAAATTTCAGAAAGGTAGGCTTAATAGCATTCCTTAAAATGTCTGGAAACCAAAGAGCTACTCAAAAGTAGCAAAGTAGCTATTACTCAGTTAGCTATAGAGCTATCATCACCAAAAGCAATCCCATACAAGCTATTAACCCAATAAACCTGCATGCCAAATTTGGTAAAGATAGGATAAGAACTGTTGCCTCAAATGTCTGGAAACCAAGTGGGACGCCGGACGCCGGAAAAAGCAAAAGTAATATGTCCACCCCCCAGTGGGGTGGACATAATTACTAGGGGATGTATATATAAACAGAAGTCTACTATGATTGATGTAAGGAAATTAACATAATTACTCTATTTTTTGGTTGGGATTGTGTTAGTTACTGTAACAAATGTTTGCACAGCACATCAAATAAAGATACATTTCTACTTGCTCAAATTTTTTTATTTTCATTTTTGTTTGACAATATTAATATTAAAAAGTCATATTGGGCAAGTCCAATAAGCACAACAACTGGTAGAGCAAAAATAAGCACACTCAGTAGAGTTTCAAGAAAGATGAACAATGAATTAATCTACTTGAAATTAGTCACTCCTTAAGTCAGTATATATTTTACTTGGATGATTATCAGGTGCCATGATCAGTGATCGAAAAAAAAAAACCATTTTAAACACTGACATTGAAAGTAAAAAGACAACTTACTTTACAATCCAAACAAAGGAAACATCAATACTCCTTGATCTGATAACATAAAATTTTGCAAACTGTCATCTTCCCTGGTTAACCAGTAACTGATGTTATACTTGAATTCATTATAGTTAGTCATAATAAGGTGTCCTAGGAGCCTAGTTCAAATGTTCTCTTCATACCATATTAACCCATTTAAAATATGGCCAAGTTCCATTTTTTTTTAACTTAAGCAGACTGACCGTTACATTATGTACTAAAATATAATCCGGTTTAAAAGTAGTGTCAATTTGAACCCAGGGGTTCTTTTGGAATATTACAGTCAAATGGAATGATCCTATTACAAAGGCGGACTGCCTTTTGTGACCTTTTGTAACATTATTTAACAGTTGGAAATTGGAAAACACTTTGGTGTCAGGATGAAAAATATTCCTTTAATAGTGTTCAGCAGTATAATTGAGCTTTGATAATATTTTACTTTATCACTACCTTGCATTATCAGTAGACCAACATGTGAAAACAAAAGCAAGCAATGTCATCACAGTTCTACTGCAGTACCAGAGGCCTGTTCTTACACACAGTTTTCATTGATAGGCTTCAGACATGACTAAAGTGTCTAAACTTAACACCACCCAAGCTGCTTTTAAAATTTTTAGTAAGTCTGACATGAATGTTCAACTTTCCACAATGATATGTAAATTTTTAAATCAACTTTCTTCCTAGAATACTCATCTGGAATAAAAAAGTCAATGCAATACTTCAGTATATATTTTGTTAGGAGACCTACATGTACAGTGAGAAATACTAGCTTAGTTTGAAAAGAAAACATTCAGCAATAACAGAATTTAAAAGGTTGTTCCAGTTAAGCACACAAAAAAAAGTAGTGCAACAATTCATCTACATTGTTTCAGTAACAAGACCTACACAAAAATAAGAGAGAAACTTTGCTCCGTTGAAACAAGAAACTCACATACTATCCTGTAAATGGCACTGTAATCTAGTAATATCAATTCAATGTAAGATTTGGAGGTGATCCTTTTAGGTCCTATAATATATAGATTTCTTTTTTCTACAATTTGTTTAAATTTCTTTTTTTTTTTTTTTTTGCCTGTTAGGGCCTTGATTCAGAACTTTTCAGTGACACTTTTTTCTCTTATATTATCCATTGGTTTTGCAGTTGGTCTTCAGAGGGTTAGTATTTAGACAGGAAGTTCTGTATCTTGTCCTGGTCCCTGCTCAGCTGGTTCATGTTGAGGCGGATGTTTTCAAGCGACTGCTGCACCGTTCTCTCAGCTGCAGGGGCTGGGTGGGCCTTGAAAAACTCCTACAATGACACAAAAGTGATGACATTGTTGTGGATTAAAAATTTGAAATTTTAGTTCATTTTCACCAAGTGTGGGTCTTTGGTAAGGCTGTGACAGGTGGTTAAAATCCATCCCGTACCCGAGCTACGCAAATTCGCCTCACAGTTCGGTATTCGCAAGTGTTAGTATGCACGTTTTCCCCTCTCCATAAACAAAACGGTGGTTTCCGGAAACGATGTCTTAAAATTAAAATAGTGGTGAAAGGTAATCAAAACTTATTATATTGTTATAAAATGAGCAGTATTATATAAAATTTCCCAATATACAAAGAATTCTGCCATTTTGCAGTGTTGTCATTCTTTGTTGTCCTAAAAAACGTGATAAAGTGGGCGACAATATAATATAGTTAACGACGATCGGGTGGACCAGAAAGCACTCGAGATCTTCCCAAATCGACTCCACTCGCGAATACCGACCACCCGGTCGCAGCCTTAGTCTTTGGAGGGAAAAAGTCCTTCAATTAATACCATGACAGGTTACTCAGTTACCTGAAAGTGAGTACATAGTAGTGAAGTGGGTAACTGAAAAAATTATTATAACATAGTTTTAATCATTAACCTACCTGGATAAACCTTAGTATTCAGGCAGATTTTTCTACCTGGTCTTAGATTTTGATGTACTTTTCCCCAGGTTTACAGACATTAAACATTTTGTTTTTGTAATGTTTATCTTGGCTGTCATGTTTGCTTAACTGGTACTGCCCGTTTTTTGACAATTAAAATACAGTTACCAAAATTGGGATCGGATGACTGTTATAACCTTCGTAACCCCAAATCCTGGGAGTAAAAAGTCAGCAATTTACAGGAATTCAAATGGAAGTAGCCGAACTCCAACTTTTTAAAACACAATGTCTGAGAAGTATTGTGATTGATGAGCTCATATACTCTGTCACTGTGATGAAACTAAACTATTCGCAGACCCAATCTATCCACTTCTATCTAACTGGACTTTAATGTAGTAATAAATACCGATTGTAAGGGCGTTTATTACAGGATATACGCTCAGCCAAAATGGCAAATATTGCCAGAGCGCCGTCAGGCGCGAGGGCATTATTAAGGAATTTTTGCCGGGCGTATATCCTGTAACAAACGCACGAGCATGAGGTATTTATTACTATTATAAAGACCGGAAGAAATATCCCTTTATTTTTATGAGGTGACACGAACAAGGATGCCGCCATATTGTTTTGAATGCATGACCACTCTCGTAAAGCAGACTATTTTACTATTAACATACAACTGAGCAATTCGAAACAGCACTTCCGTTTTTCAGCGGGCGGTTATCGCATGTTTTATGCCCAGCTGATTCTATGCGCACAGACAGGTTTTCGTTCACTGCGCACTTCCGGTCTTTAAATTAGTGCTTAATCTCCCCTTCACAAGGGGACTCTAAGGTGTAACATCAATAAAACGGCCAACTAATATCAGTATCCAAGGACAGAAAAGGGGTCAATCTCCACAGGAGAATAACCAGGGTGATATTAAGACTGAGGTAGGTATGCCTTGGTGTTGAGATAGGATTTAAGTCATAAGTCTTCTAATGATCTCTGTATATTTATACTCCTTCACAGTATAATACTGAAGCAGAAGCAGGTATTACACCAGAGAAATGTTCACTCACCTCAACATCTTCCAGTTTGTCCTTACTGGCAAAATGCTCTGTGGTAGACTGAAGCAAAAACAAATACAGGATTTACTTGTTTGTAAATAAAAACTCATTCAACCAATTCAATGAATGATGTAGCAATGGATGATTGATGTACATGGTAATGTCACCAACCGAAAATAGCATCAGAGATGCCTGTACCACACAGCTTGGGAACATATGCAACACCATGAGATATAGAAGTAGTGATACAGTACAAGGATTGGGATACTTTCTCAGCAGTATCAGTGTCAAAATAATATTTAAGTAGAGAAAAAAACATCTAAGAGAAAGAAAATGCATGTTAACATTAAGTATTAAAACAAGGCAATTCAGTAAATTAAAATTATGAAGCTTTAAAATTTATTACCTGGAGAATAGCTGTCAATGGAAATACCACAATTATGTAAAAGTGCACATAATAATCAGTTCCAGCAATTCATATCCTTACGGTTGTCGATATATGCTCGGACAACTTATTATAGGTCAAATCAAGGCAGGGTTCGAAATTAGCACCAATCCGCCAGTCCGCGACCGACAGAAATGCTTTCAGGTTGAAAAAATAAAGACCCTGCCAGTTTATTTGTCCTAGAAGCTGTAAGATGGTTATACATGCACATTTCACAAAGTTGAATTTTGGTTTGCATGTTTTTTTCGTACCTCGTACATTTGTGTAAAGATTTAAGACTTCTCCCATTTATATATTTTGGATGGTCGAATTATGGTTTGAATGTTTTGAATATTACCCATACATACAGATGTGGCAATACATGCTTATGTGTGGTGTTGGGGCAAAACCTGTGGCTCAACTGATGAAATACCATCTGTTACAATGGGAAGTTGCAAAAGTAAAACCCTTCATGAATTCTAATATGACTTTTACTGTGCTTAATCTACATCAAAAGACACCCAAAAGTGCAACAACCAAGATCTTTAGTAAAAAGATATAAGATATAAGAGAGATATAAGAGAAATAAAATAGTATCAGATATCCCCGTAGAGAGATAAAATAGCATCACATATGCAAGATCAAAGGTCAAATCCAGGTCACACCATGACGCTGCACACCTATAACCCCCAACCGATGTCCCTACCAAATATCAACTTCCTATACCTCATGGTTTCTGCGATATAGCCCGGACAAGGCATTATATTTCAAGGTCACTACGGCAAGGTCAAATCTCGGTAACCATGACTTTTTACATCTAAACACCCTAGCCAATATCCCTACCCAGTATCAACTTCCTACACCTTACAGTTTCTGAGATACAGCCCAGACAAGATTTTATAGGTCAAGGTCACTACAGCAAGATCAAAGGTCAAATCAAGGTCACACAATGACATTGCACACCTACACGCCCCAACCAATGTCCCTATCAAGTATCAACTTCCTACACCTTTACGGTTTCCGAGATATAGCCCGGACAAGATTTTCAAACTCAAGGTCACTACGGCAAAGTCAAAGGTCAAATCAAGGTCACACCATGATGTTGCACACCTACACCCCCTAACCAATGTCCCTACCAAGTATCAACTTCCTACACCTTACGGTTTCTGAGATAAGGGCTGGACAAACTTTTTCCCGCCGCCCGCTCATCCGTCCACCATGGGTGAGAACAATACCCCACAGCCCTTAAGGGCTGTTGGGGTAATACTGAATGAAAAGAAAAAACAGACCTTGTGAGTACCAAAAATTAGAGATGTTCTTCACTTTTTAAGTGATTGTTTCCGACAAACCCCAACCTAGCTTAAAGGCAGAAGTTGTGTTGTCACACTCTTGTAATATATCAAGAAACCATGTAATTCTTAATTCTAATTCGACTTTTATAGCACTTAATCTCCCCATACAAGAGGACTCTAAGGCGCAACAAAACTAGAAGAGTAGTAGAACAAATTTCAGTATCCAGAGACAGAAGAGGGGTCAAGCACCACAGAGAAAACCGGGGATGATCCAGACTAAGATGGGTATGCTTTGGTTTACAGGTAGGTACCTAGAAAAGTTACTGATCCAGTATCCATTCATGCAAACCAGGTGAGTGACTTAGAAAATCTCACTGTATGATACGGACACCTTATCATTCAACTCTGGGGATATCTTGGAATTATATTGTATTAGAGAAGCAAATCCTGAGACACTTGGCTAGAAAAACCTTGTGTAGATACCAGCCTGAATATTGGGGTGACGTTTTACAAATACAGAAACAATCTTGGTTACATTAATATGCAATTGATATCTATCGGTCATGGAAATTTTGTCACTTTAAGCTACATTGAAAATTAGAAACTTTGGAAAACTGCATTAAAAGGTTCAGCAAACATGGGAATCAGTGAAAGGGAGTAATATAAATACACAAAAAGACAATACTCACTGAGACCAGACGGGCCAATAGAAAACCACCTGTGTATCTTTCATGGAATTCTTGCCATCGATCTTTCACAAACTTCCAGGCCAGGTCACGACCCTGGGCTGACACTGTGGCTCCCCCTACAACAAAGATTGTGTCCTGGGAACGCACCTCATCCTGCAGCAATTTAAAAGAAATAAACCCAAATTAATTATTTATATCTTTGAATGATTTCACAATAAATTTTACAGCTTCTTCCATATTTTTTTTTTTTTTTTTTTTGTTGGTACAATTATTTGATACAAACGGTTTCTGTTTACAAAACTTATCATAGATTTCTGGATAGACATTCATTGTTTGCAATGATATATAAAGGACCACTGTGACTCAAAGTGTTACATTTTACAAAAGGATCCTGTGTAAAATTCTGCTAGTTGAGTCCTAGGTCAAAGGTAATCTTGATTAAGCCTACAAATCTAACTGTAGCCCTTTACAAATGAGTCTAAATTTAACATTTGTCGGCTTCCATCTATATCGTTGGCATGGTTGTTCTTTTGTAAACTTGTCAGGTTGATTTCCCAAATAAAATTAGATGTGTCTTCTTTTTACTATATCCTTAAAAATACAGAACATGGGTAAGGAATTGCATTGAAGAAATAGTTTATCTTCAAAGCTCAAGTTCTCTAACAGAATGTCAGAAAGAAAATAGTATTCCCTGTCTTGAAAAATGATACTTCCTCATAATTTCTTAATCTGGCAAGTTATCTAGAGGGTCACTTCTGTCAGGGAAAATTATGTCCCACTTGAAATTGCTCTTGTTCTTGCTCTAAATCCAAAACATATCTGGCAGTTGTACTTGTACAATAAAACTTCTGCAATTTAACTCTCTATTTTCAGTATACTCTATTCAATGAACTTACTCGCACTTCATGAATTTATATATACCCACCATTTTATACTAAAATAGCTCTACTGTTTATATGACTGGAATCTTGCTCTCAGAATACTGTTGGGTATGAATCTTAAATTTATTTCCAGATAAAATGGTAAAATGCAATAGGACACCTCCTTATTTGAACTAGTCAAACTCACAAGAAAATTTCATTAAAAAGTTCTGTTTAAAGAGGTATGAATGAATGTAATGCTGATGAAGTAAACGCCTACTGACTTCTGAGGACAATTTCTGAGGGAGTTTGACTCATCACTCACCTTAAGATTACAAGGACTGTATTTTACATAAAAAATGTTTTCATGCAAATGATTTTACTGATATCTAATGTCTGAAGATGGAAGTTATTTACTCAAGGAAAGTTCCATGCAACACAGAAGAACTTACAAATGTTTAAATGTACAACCACATACCCCAAGTGAGAATTCCAGTGTTTTCTGCATTAGACTCTCCTGTTTTGCCGAGCCCAGACACCTGAGGATGCGCACTTTCTCCTCCTGTAGGTCTGACTCCCGGAACAGCTGTCAACAAGAGGAAATTAAAATGGTTGTTATGTACTTCTGACCCTGAGTCAGAATTCCAGAATTTTCACCCAATTATTGCTGATGCAGCTGCCAATCAATATAATGCATCAGTAACAAGACAAATTGAGTGTGTTACCCTACAAAAAAGTTGCCAAGTCAACCAATCAAGCATCAATAAAAGGATGGTGCAGCCACTGCAATTGCTTATTGCCTGATACCAAGTGAAAACTCCAGAACTGATCCCTATTTGAAGTTTTACCCGGGTTTTATAAGCTGACATATATTCTGAACCGTTTACTTTTTCTTAAATTATGGAACAGTCTTGTAAAATTTCAAGAGTGCCTAAGAACTAGTGAATTTTGTATTGTGTTTAACATTCTGAGAGAATATGTATTATTTACTCTCCTTTCCCAGAATAGCCACTAAGTAGATCAAACCTTCGCAAAAAAAAAAAAAAAGAAAAAGCAAGCCAGCCTCGGCAGGCAAAGAACCCCAGCCCGCAGGTACAGCTAAATGGCCAACAACATTGAGATTTGGGAAAATCTTAGGAACAACTTCTATTGTAAGAAGTATAGATAACCCACAAGCTGTTCTACAAAAGATTCACAGGCCATGATTTCTTACAAGTAGTTTTCATATTTTGAAGCCCAAGAAACAATTATAAGAGAGATATAAGGCCTTTTTGATACAATGACCCTCCTATTTGGCATTAAAGATGTGATATGGCGGCCATTTTGTTTCCAAAACAAGGCAAGCTTTCCTATCCATTTACATTTTGTGCAAATTTGAAGAAGCTAGCTGCAATATTTTACGTTACAGAAAACATTAAAGATTTTAGAACAAACTTTAAGACCCGAAAATTTTAAAATTCTTGCCATGGCAACAGTTACTGCTGGATACCCCCCAAAACCTAATCAGCTGTAGATCCTCTTGAAGTAAACATATCCTGCAAATTTGGTGAAACTCCATGCATGGGTTTAGGCTGTGGAACACCCACAAGTTTAAGACCTAAAAATCTTTAAAATATTGCCATGACAACAGTGGTAGCCGGATACCCCCCAAAATCTAATCAGCTCTAGATCCTCTTGGGATAAACATATCCTGAAAATTTGGTGAAAATCTGCGCAGGGGTTTAGGCTGTGGAACACCCACAAACTTTAAGACCAGAAAATCTAAAAGTGTTGCCATGGAAACAGTTGTGTACCAGATACCCCCCAAAACCTAATCAGCTCCAGATCTTCTTGGGTAAACATACCCTGAAAATTTGGTGAAAATCTGTGCAGGGGTTTAGTCTGTGAACACCCACAAACTTTAAGACCCGAAAATCTTAAAAGTGTTGCCATAGCAACAGTTGTTACCAGTTACCCCCAAAACCTAATCAGCTCTAGATCCTCTTGATGTAAACATATCCTGAAAATTTAGTGAAAATCCGTGCAGGGGTTCAGTCTGTGGAACACCCACAAGCTTTATACCAGCCGCCCGGACGGCGCAGGGGACGACTATAACCCCAGCCTTTATGGGCTGGGGTTAAAAATGCATTTTTGTTTATGTGACCTCTCTGATTGGTGAAAATGTCATCGCAGCATATTCAGAAAAATTTCCCAGGGCTACTGCATACACCTGCCAAATATGAAAAGAATTCGCCTTATGGCTGCAAAGCGACTGTGAAAAGAAAATGTGGCACTTCTCCCATATACAAACAAGTGTTCCTCACGGGACACTTGTAAAGCATGCCATTCAAAGTTGGTCTTTAATATTCAACCAACCTGTATATTTACCAATAAATACAAAAAACATCAGACAAAAACACTCAATACTCCATATATTAGCATACTTTGTCAATATACAAGCGAAAATATATCTCACCAATTTATGGTTGTATTTACGTCCCATGCACACACATGAAACGTTTTCCAGATGGTCTAATATTAAATTAAATAAATTTGAAAATTTTAATTACTTAAATGTAGCTTTTATAAGCTACAAGCCTACCATGTGGGACTGAATGCTTTACTGGTTGCCGCGAGGAACTACGACCAACGTCTAAGAAAAGAAGACACTTATTCTTGGCCGTAGCCTCAGGTTGTCATCACGTGATCTGCCCCTTATGTTACAACTTTTCTCGTTGAGATTTAAACCCATACCCCTCAGCTGTAATACAGCGGGGAGGCAGGGTGGGACTCTCCTCAGTCCCACATGGTAAGCTTGTAGCTTATAAAAGCTACATTTAAGTAATTAAAATTTTCAATTTTATTGCGCTACAATAGCTTATCATGTGGGACTGAATGCTGAATCCAACCGTCCGGAGGAGGGATTACAGCTGAGACTGGCAGATAAGTCTGTTTTTTCTTAGAATTTTGATAATAATAGTAGAAAGAAAGATCGAAAGTACCAGTCTGAGTCCCGTCTGAATACCGAAGACCGGGCCTGTAGAAGCCAAAAACCTGAATGAATGACAGTGCTAAAAAACTGTCAGGGTGTTTGACCAGAAGAAGATGTGTACCCTAGATACACAGACGGGGTCAGTCCCAAGGACGATCATGGAAGAACCTGAGCTTAAGGCTCGGGTACTGAGTAAAATGACAACCTTAAGGTCCTTAATACAATGTACAATTATAATGATTTAAAGATTAGATAGACCTTACCGGATACACCCTGATGAGGTAGACATATATCTAGACCCTGGGCTTAGACTCCTGAAGACTTGGTTGTAGCGGATGTGCCCCCCCCCCCCCCCCCCCCTTCTTTTCTTTCCGAGGATGACTGGACTGAGGAGAAGGGTCTAGGACCTGTTGTGCAGCTACTACTGGTCCCAGATACAGATTGTTGTCATTGTCCGACCAAGTAAGGTCTTTTAGATAAAAATTGGTAAAAGTGTTGTGAGCTTTCCAGTGACAGGCTTGCATGATCTGGTCCACCGATACCCCACCGTAAAACGCCTTAGAGACTGCAAAGGCCCAAATGTCATGCGCCTTGACTTGGACTAAATCCAAGGCTTGCTGGTCTGCTGGTTTATAACAAAGTAGGATGGTTTGTTTCAACCAAGAAGAGAGAGAAGCGGGTCTGATGACTGATGTATGTCCTTTCTTAAAGGAGATAAAAAGGAGGGACTGGGAACCTCTTAGGTCCTTGGTTCGGTCCAGATAGTACCTCGGGCCCGCACCGGACACAGGGTCCTGTCTTCTTGAACTGTCTATCCACAATGGTAGTCAAAGCAGGGATAGTCACCGGAGACACACTTTGAGAATTTTCTCTTGCTAGTTGGTTTTGGCTATGAAGTCAGAAGAAGGGAACAAGGAGACCTTTTACCAGTGGCCTTGAATAGATACTTTGTTTGTAACCCAGGCATGGATTTCGCTGCGGCGCTTGCAGGAGGCCAAAGCTAGCAAGAAAGCAGTTTTGAGAGTGAGATGTTTGAGGTCTGTGTCTTTCATAGGCTCAAAAGGTGCTTTTGTGAGCTCATTGAGAACAACAGAAAGGTTCCACTTGGGGAGATTTCTGGAACTTTTGGGGCGATCCCTGTGGAAATTGGAGAGCAACCTATGAAGGTCCCCATTATGAGCAATATGTTGGCCCGATGGGCCCAAGGTGTCAATAATGGAAGTCCTGTAACCATCAATGGTGGAGGGGCGGTTGTTAAGGTCTTGGTACAGATACATGAAGAAATCTGAGATTTGTTTCACAGATGGAGTGGAGAAATCCACCGAATTTTCGCTGTGAAGAAATCTGAGGTTTGTGTCACAGATGGATTTTCTCTGCACCATTTTTCAAATAGGGCCCACGTGATTGGTAGATGGTCCTTGTTGATGACCGCTGAGGTGCAGCAATTCTCTCTGTCACCTCCACAAAGAAGCCTTGTTCTTGGAGTTGTCCACTCCTAGACACCAGGCGTGAAGGTTGAGGTGCTGCTTGTTGCTGTGGAACACGTAGTTGTGGGACTGTTGTGGGGCGTCCCTGGCCAGCCTGGGGCTATTACTATGATTAGGCAATGGCATTGCCTGATTTTGGATCACCTTGTGAAGGAGAGCCGGAGGAGGGGAAGGATAGGCAGTGAGACCCGTACAGTTTATATTTAGAGCATCTATGTCCCAGGCCTTGGGGTCTGGGATAGGAGACACATACAGTGGAAGCTTGAGGTTCAGATGAGTGGTAAACAGGTCCACGTGGGGTGTGAACCACTGTTGGCATATCTGTTTGAACACCTGTGGATGTAGTGACCATTCCGACCTGATTCGACCTGGAGAGCAGGTCGGCCATCACATTCAGGCACCCTGGAATGTGCCTGGCTTTCAATGTTATGTGAAAGTGATGGCACCAGGTCCTGATTCTCCACAGGAGTGCGCACATCTCCACTGAGTGTGTTCCTCCTTGTTCGTTTATGTAAGCTATCACAGTTGAGTTGTCCATCGCCACTAGCACTGTTTGCTCCTGACACTGGTCTTTGAAGTGTCTCAGGGCCAGAAAGACAGCTTTCAATTCTAGGACATTTATGTGTAGCCCTTTTTCCTGGGGTGACCACAGACGTTGAGTAGAATTTTGTTCTAAATGAGCACCCCAACCTTCATTTGAGGCGTCTGAAAGAGTTGGATACTGTGGTCTTTGGGATGAAGGCTGAAGCCTTTCATCACGTTTGCAGGATTCTGCCACCAGTCTAGGTGTGCAGAGATGGCTTCTGTCCAAGGAAGGAGGCTGTCCAGTGGTTGAGGAAATTTCCAGTGCTCCTTGATGTGAAACTGAAGGGGCCTCATGTGAAGTCGTCCCTATGGGACCAATTTCTCCGTTGAGGCCAGCAACCCAATTAGAGACATCAAACATCTTGCAGTCAAAACATGTTTTGACTTGAGGTATAGGATAAAATCCTGGTTTGAGCCATCTCTCTTGAGTGGGTTTTACAAGGGCTGAATCCCGGTGGTATTCGTAACCCACAACGAAAAAACACCTGAGTGGGATTCAGTTCTGATTTTTTTCTGATTGATGATCCATCCCAAGGGCTGGGTTAGATCTACCACTGCCTGAGTGTTCACTAGGGCTTCCTCCCACGACTGAGACCTAATCAGCCAGATGTCCAGGTATTGGTGGAGTCTGAGACCTCTAGAGAGGGCCGTGAGCTTCACCTCCTTTACGATGGTAAAGCCCTGGGGGCTGTGGACAGTCCAAAAGGTAGGGAGGAGAACTGGAACACCTGAGACCTGTGGCAAAATCTTAGGTATTTCCTTGTGTGGGGATGGATGGGGATGTGAAGGTAGGCGTCCGATAGACCTATCGACGATACCCATTCCCCTTGAATCAGGGAGGTCCTGATGGACTCTGGAGTTTTCATCTTGAACTTTTCTACATGTAGAAAAGTGTTGAGCCTGCTTAAGTTTATAACTGGCCTCGACCATGGTGAAGCATGGGTACTAGAAACAGGCGATTGTAAAACCCAAGAGATTTTACATTTTCCACCCTTTCGATAACGTTCTTTGACAGTAGAGACTGGATGCAATGGGGCAAAATTGAGAGTGGAAAAATTCTGTCTTGCCTGATGTTCCAATTATTTAAGAATTGGAAGAGGAACCTTGACCATAGGAGCCCAGATGACTTAGGAGAAATACAAATCTTGGCAAAGTCTGTATTCAGCTCTTGTATTTTGTCCTCATAACAAGACTGGCCTAGCTGGTACCACTTGACAGTGGAAGGAGGTGATTGGATGTACTTACCCTCAGGTAAATTTGCTGTTTGGAAGTCCTGATCAAATTTATCAAAGGCATTCTTAATGATTGAATTGAGAGGCAACATGGAGGAAGGACCTCTTGGTCTAAGTTTTGCCTGCCTTTCTCATCATCAAGGGACATGACCGCAGTTGAAGACCTAGGTAAGGATTCCCTAGGTTCAGGCAACTTGATGCGTCGAAATGTATCCACCTCCTCAGCATATTGGAATGGGATGTCAGCCAATGCTACTTCCCTATAATAAGGAGGGTAGGGGTCATGTTGGGGTTTCCTTCACCAACTGTGAATTAAGTGGTCCTGATCAGGGTATGACTTCCTGGAGGGTTTAGGGAACCTGTGCATATTTTCAGGGTACTGATCCTCCTCTGAAGATGAGGGTAAGAATCTGGCCCTCGACTTGTGTTGGCTTATCAGAGTGCTTTGGGCCTACTAGGGGCTGGTTGAGGGCCATTAGAATAGTCCAAGTAGTGGTCCGAGGAGCTCGGATCTACAGCATATTGACCTTGACCATAGGGATGGAAACAGCGCTGTTGAAAATCCAGAATGACATTGCTGCTTCGTTGGACTCTGGTAAGGCTGTTGCACTCACACTGCTAGACCTCTCAGCGGCATTCGACACTATCGACCATGACATTCTTTTTAATTCCCTAAGAGATTGGTTTGGGGTTGATGGCACTGTGTTGAGGTGGATCAGATCCTATCTCTCAAACCGGAAACAGAAGGTTAAATTAGGAAATAGCTTTTCAGATGTGTTCTCACTTCCGTATGGTGTGCCTCAGGGTTCTGTCCTGGGCCCCCTCCTTTTTACCCTTTACACAACCCCTCTTAGTAATATCATTTCCAATTTCAATGTCACCCACCATCTATATGCTGATGACACCCAAATATATCTAGCATTGGACAATAGGAATTTTGATTCCAGTTTCGCTGAGCTTACAGAGTGTCTCACATGTATCCAAAACTGGATGGCTGGCGTGAAATTGAAACTCAATCCCGAGAAAACTGAATTTATTATAATAGGTGATAGACAAGCCAGAGAGTCCCTCATAAATAAATTCCCTACTCAACTTCTCGGAAATTCTATTTCCCCTACTGATACAGTGAAGAACCTGGGTGTAATTTTTGACTCTGGAAACACCTTTTCCAACCACATAACTAATATGTGTCGAGCCTGCTACTACCACCTTAAGGACCTAAGACGTATCCGTAAATTCCTCAGTGTGGAAACTGCAGCCTTGCTTGCAAACTCAATGATCAGTAGTCGACTTGACTACTGCAATTCCCTACTTTATGGCATCAGTAAGTACAATGTTGCTAAACTCCAAAAGATACAAAATGCCCTTTGTAGAATTGTTTTTAGACTTGATAGAACTAGCCATGTCACTCCTTTTCTTCAAAAACTACACTGGCTTCCTATCACTTACCGTATATTGTTTAAGTACAATCTAATTACTTTCAAGGCTATAAATTTCTCTCAACCCATATACCTATCATCCTTGATCAAAACCAGTTGTCTAACACGTGGAAATCGTCTTTCTCCCACAGACTCCCACAATCAGTACGATCACAACAAACAATAACAGGTTTCCGTAGCCAGCTAAAGACCTACTTGTTTAGATTAGCATATCCTCCACCATAGTACATCTCCCTGGCGGGCGCTAACCTTGGATCATGACCTCGAACGTCCCTCGACTTTCCCTTTTTGATTTCAAGCGCATTAGAGGATGTTGCATCAATTTTGCGCTATATAAATGTTTCTATTCTATTCTATATTGTCTAGAAGAGTGTGAATATTGTTTTTTGGCTGGTCGAGGCAACCTTCAAGGGATCCTCGGCCGAACTACGAACTTGACAGGAGTCGTCTACGAGGCCACTAGAGTACGAGGCGAGAAATTGTTGGAGCCTCTGAAGTTCTGAGGCGAACTCCACCTCCAGTGACTCGATAGAACTACTGGATTCGAGGATTTGTCCAGATCTTGAAGGGTGCGTTCGTTTTGTGAGCAGAAGAAGAGGTCTGATACACCTCCCTTTGCTTTTGTAAAGATTTCTGAAAATCTTCACGAAAATATTATTGAACGCCTCCAATATATGTATGTCGAGGCGAGAAGACAAAGATATTTTAAGATTAGCTGTGACACACGGATCGTCGACCTTACCTGCCTCTCTGCAGGTAGGAAGGAAATAAATGCATTTGCTGTAGGTATTTTTACTAGTTTGGTGTGTTCCTCCATGAGAAGACATGCTTTAACGCAATAAAACAAATGTGAGTAGACCTCGAGTCAACAACTCGCAGAAGAAAAGACAGTCGAGGCGAGTTCATAAAACTTAAAATAAGGACAATTTACAAAAGCGGAAGTGCTCAAAATTGGCCAGAATGGGCTATATACAGTAATAAATGAAATACATAAACGGGAACGTTTCAAGGTCACATATCACACTTTTTTGATGAAACAAAAAATATTTTATATTATGTACCAGTTAAAAATTAAATCGTTTGGTATATTTATTGGGGGAAATTCAGAGTATAACCTCCATATAAAGTATTTTTAAAAGCATGTTTTTATCTTGATTTTCTATCGTCTCCATTTTCTGCTCTTATGACGAGAAACAGATGTGACGTCATGCGGGACTAACACCATAGACTGGTGTGCAGTTACATTTACAAAACACTGGTATTTCTCTTATTTTGTTCTTAAAAAGCTTCTCTGTGCAGCTTTATAAGTAGCTTTGCCAAAGACTCAAGTTCCTTTATCATTAGGAAATAATTCAGTTTATATAATTGAGTGTCACTGTACATAATGTACTCTTAAAGATGGTCATTTTGACCACCAAGACACAGAGTTCTTGATGAGCAGATATCTACTTACATTGAAAACCAATTTTTTTCAGAAAATGTATACAAATTTGAGGCTAAAGCTAGGCTACTTTTAAGTGCAATAAGAACATAAATTCTAAATTCTTTCCCCCCTCCCCTACCCCATCTTTCCATCTAACGTAGGCTTGAGAAAGCAGTGATTGACAAGACTGAACATGTTGTATGAATGTACCTTCTGTAACTGAAGATGAAGCAGTGATACACACCAGTAAATGAATACACACAGTACACATAAGATCTTGTTGTCCCAGAAAAAAACAACTGAATATAAAAAGATGTGAAAATTAGAAGCTACTTTCTCTGTAATGAGATACTGTTGATTCACAGTTTAATTAAATGCAGTTAGTATATTAAATGGGAAAGCATTATTCTAAATTTTCCAAGCAAAAAAAATGTTCAAAAAAAATAAATTTTAGGAATATAAGAAAGTTTTCAATGCTGTAACAGGCCAGGATTAATTTATGAAGGATATGTGCCTGACAGCACATTTTAAAGTTACATAAAACAGTATAATTGCTTATATTTTCTGGACTATGGATCTGTTAAGCTCTTTTAATAGGGGTAAAAACTTTAGCAAGTTTAGCTAATCTGTAATGAGAGATATTTAACCTTTACTATGTCTAGCATATTGATATGTGTTTTATTTAAATAACTTATGTTTTGGGTTTTGAAGCTGAAACACAAACAGGCTCTGTACCTAAGTAAACAGACACCAAATAAACAAACCAGGAGCTATATATACCGTTTTCAGAGGAAAATTGTGATTGCTCTAAATTTTCTTCTTCATATATTTCTGTACATGTATCTTTGTTGATCTGTGCTGTAAAAATACATGTACTTAGTTCACCAGTTATATAGTTGTGGGTTTTTACTATACATTACTATATTCCCCTCAATCACTGGCACTGTCAAAAGCCATTATAAATAAAGCTGACTGCTGTTTCTATTCCCGTGTGACGTCACACAGAGTTTGTAAACAAATGGTGGATTTTGTGGCTTGGGATTTGCCGTCTTTATTAAATTGCTTGAATATCATGTGTAAACATTTGTGACATCTAAATAAAGTATATAGACTGCATTAAAGTATATAGAACAACATCATGGGAAGTATATCTCAGATTTTTTAAAAAGTGTGATATGTGACCTTTAACAATAACACTGCACTGAGATATAGAAAGAAAAAGGCAGTAAATACTTCCCAAAGATTTAAGATGGCGGCGACCAACGAGAAAAGTTGTAACATAAGGGGCAGATCACATGACGACAACCTGAGGCTACGGCCAAGAATAAATGCCTTTTTTTCTTAGACGTTGGTCGTAGTTCCTCGCGGCAACCAGTAAAGCATTCAGTCCCACATGGTAAGCTATTGTAGTGCAATAAAATTGAATTTCATCAAATTTTTATTTACAAGTCCTTTGTTCATAACTTTAAGACGAAGCAACAGATACACCTGTTAGTGACAATGGCTTTCTGAGATTAAACCCTGTGCTAAATCAGTTGCATTGTTTTTCCTCTTACCTTCATGATACTGTCAAATTCCTCATCCCCACCATTGCAGAGAACTGTGCTGTACACCTGTAACAGACAGAATCCTCAGTAACATCACACAACCGGCACCCTGCTCCACTAAAGCAATGGATTTTATACAAGTCTGCTTGTAAATGGCAGATTCTTAATTCTTCTAAAAGGAAGTATGGATTGTACAGTACCTACAGTTCATGACAGTTTCAAGAAGAGATAAATTCCAGGTAGTGAACAATTCCATGAGAACATGAAACCTTGAACATGTTTTTCATAAAATATAACAACATCTTACCTTTGATTCAGCAACTTTTAAAAATACTCGCAACTGATATATTTAATTTTCTTGCATCAAATTTAAGATCAGTCAAATTGGGCTTCAATTAATGGAGCCAAATTGTAAAATCTGTCCCTTCAAATAACGGATCACATTTTAGGACCCACAGTGCCTCTCTGCTTATAAGGTTAATTCTCTGACATAGAGGGTTCCCAAATGTGGGGAACCGCACTTAAGCTGTAGCCAGCCTAAAGTGCCAATAAAGCAAATATGGCAGCTGATTATCTGTGACCATAAGAAAAGTTATACATAAAAGTTTGGTGGACAAACTGAAAGTTTTTGCTTGCTCCTATTATTTTGGAAATCAAATATAACAGTTTCGCCATTGTCCAGTTTGCAATATTGTGGTCAGTTTGCCAGGCCAGTTGGCCAGTTTTTGATTAACTAAGTCCCCTTTCACAACCCTAGTAACGCCACAATTTCCTCAAAACAACAATTATTTGGACAGCTATTCTGATTCTATAAAACAATTTGGCCTTGCAAAAAATTAGCTAATCTAATGAATCCAGATGTTCATCTGGATTCTTAAGAGCTGTCAGGTTCGTGTTTGTGAAATACACCTACTCAATATGATATTCTATACATACGGCACTCCTGAGGTCTGCTGCCAATGTCTTAGTCCGTTCGATGTGGGCTTTGTACCTCTTCTTTGCTTCTTCAACGGTCTTCTCCTCTCCACAGCGACCAAGCTTGCCCAGAACCAGCCCGCGTAACATGGCATCCAGCGGACCTGGGGACAAAAAACTTTTCATTAACCTTTAATTATTAATACATTTACCGAGTACCAAACTGCCAAGTAACATCTGTTGTGCAATCACTGGTGAACATCCTTTCATTTTTAAGCAGCAAAAAGTAAAATTGGCTAAAAGTATGAAACAGATTAGACATATTGCCTAAAATTGGAAATAGTTTAAAATGGCCTAAAATTGAAAGCATGAAACAGATTAGCTAGATGGCCTAAAATTGACTCAAAAATTACAAATTTTGTAAAGAATGTGCCATTATTCAATATACATTAAATCCAAAGAGAGTAACTTATTTTCTTTTCATTGAAACATTTTCAGTCTGTCAGTGCACATTAAATATATTTCCCTTAAACCTTTCACCTAAGGGATAGCCATGAAATCATAACTGGATCCATCACTTGAACAGGTACCTTTCGATGTGTATATCACATCACAGATTTGAATGTTTACATTTTTACAGTAGGTTGTAATGTAATTAAATGTAATTAAAAGACCACTGAAATTCTGCAATACATTAAATCAACAACAAAAAATCCC
Organism: Sabellastarte sp. h YS-2021; assembly: GCA_964017235.1. Lineage (NCBI taxonomy): Eukaryota > Metazoa > Annelida > Polychaeta > Sabellida > Sabellidae > Sabellastarte > Sabellastarte sp. h YS-2021. Next base: position 153,469,976 of record OZ024929.1, on the reverse strand, counting down.
AACATAATGAAGAAACTAGATAAGACTGCTCCATAATTTAGTATAATAAACCTGCTCCACTGTTGAAAAGTTTACCTCCAAACTGCCCTGGCAATGTAATCCTCTGTGTAATCTTAACGGTCATACTACACATCTAACCAGTTGTGATTTAGTGCTTTTTATGAAATGTAGCACTCAATATACACATGGTATGACTGAACAAATCCTTTCACATGGGATAAATTAGTATTCCAATTCTTTTTTTCTGACAAGGTCAGTTGTAACCAATCTCAGAATTTATATTTGAGTAGGTCTTACTATTAGTTACAAAGATGCAACAGCAGTATAAAACCTGGGTTTTTTTTTCTAAATTTAGCAAATTGCCAGTAATCTGCTAGAAATATAGTAAATTGAAAAATTTTAATTACTTAAATTACAAGCTTACCATGTGGGACTTAAATGCTGATCTCGGATGGCCACAGGCATCACGGCCAACATCTTAGAAAAAAGACATTTATTGTTGGCCGTAGCCTCTCGTTGTCGTCACGTGATAACCTCCGACCAATCGCCCTACTTTCTCGTTGAAATTTTCTAAAACCTACCCCTCAGCTGTAAACAGCGGGGAGGCAGGGTGGGACTCTTCTAAGTCCCACATGGTAAGCTTTTAGCTTATAAAAGCTACATTTAAGTAATTAAAATTTTCAATTTTATTATGCTACAATAGCTTACCATGTGGGACTTAATGCTGAATTCAACCGCCCGGTGGCAGGATTACAGCTGAGACTGGAAGATATGTCATTTTTTTCTAAGATTTGAAGTAATATATATAGAAATAGTGTTAGAAATACCAGTCTGAGTCCCATTCACAGTGCCCCAATCCTGAAGACCGGGCCTGTGAAGAGCCAAAAACCTAAGTAGAATGAGAGACAGTGCTAAAAAACTGTCTAGGTGTTTTGATTGTAGGACAGAAGTGCAGCAGTGCTCACTTAGAGGTCTAAGGGTCCCTAAGGGCCCTTCACGAGTGACAGACCAGCCCAATGGTTGGAATTCTCATAAATTTTTTGCCACCTGAATATGAGATTAATGACAACTTAATAAGTCCTTAATACAACTTACTTGATAAACTAAAAAACAAAAAAGACCTTACCCGAAACATCTTGAAGGTAAAGGAATACCTAGATCCTGGGAGAGACTCCTGAAGACTTGGTTGTAGCGGATGTCCTCCCCCCCTTTTTTCTTTCCGAGGACAACTGGTCTGAGGGGAAGGATCTAGGACTTGTTGAGCCGCCACTACGGGTCCCAGATACATATTGTTGTCGGTGTCTGACCAAGTAAGGTCTTTTAGGTAAAAATTTGTAAATGTGTTGTGAGCTTTCCAGTGACAAGCTTGCATGATTTGGTCCACCGATACCCCACCGTAAAAGGCCTTAGAGGCCCCCGTATGTCATGCGCTTTAACTTGGACCAGGTCCAAGGCTTGTTGGTCTGCTTGTTGATAACAAAGTAGGATGGTTTGTTTCAACCAGGAAGAGAGAGTAGTGGGTCTGATGTCTGAGGTATGTCCTTTCTTAAAGGAGATGAAAAGGAGGAAACGAGACCCTCTCAGGTCTTTGGTTCGGTCCAGATAATACCTCAGGGCCCGCACCGGACACAGGGTCCTGTCTTCTTTAAATTGTCTATCTACAATGGTAGTCAAAGCAGGAATAGTCACCGAAGACACACTTTGAGAACCTTCTCTTGCTAGTTGGTTTTTGGCTATGAAATCAGAAGGGAACAAGGCGACCTTTTCCCATTGGCCTAGATTAGATACTTTGTTTGCGACCCAGGCATGGATTTCGCTGCGGCGTTTGTCGGAGGCCAAAGCTAGCAAGAAAGCAGTTTTGAGAGTAAGATGTTTGAGGTCTGTGTCTTTCATGGGCTCAAAGGGTGCTTTTGTGAGCTCGTTAAGGACAACAGAAAGGTTCCACTTAGGTAAATTTCTGGAACTTTTTGGACGATCCCTGTGAAAACTGGAGAATAACCTATGAAGGTCTGCATTATGTGCAATATGGTGGGCCGTTGGGCCAAAAGTGTCAACGATTGCAGTCCTGTAACCATCAATGGTCAAGGGGCGCCTGTTTATGTCTTGGTACAGGTACATGAAAAAATCTGAGATTTGTTTTACAGATGGAGTGGAGAAATCCACCATATTTTCTCTGCACCATTTTTCAAATACAGCCCACTTGACTTGTAGATGGTCCTTGTTGATGACCGCTGAGGAGCAGCAATTCTCTCTGCCACCTCCACAGAGAAGCCTTGTTCTTGGAGTTGTCAGCTCCTAGACACCAGGCGTGGAGGTTCAGCTGTTGAGGGTTGTTGTGGAACACATACTTGTGGGACTGTTTGAGTAGGGTCGTTGACACTGGAAGTTGTAGTGGGATCACTGTTGAGAGCTGCACTAGGTCCCAAAACCAGGGCATCCCTGGCCAGCCTGGGGCTATTACGATGATCAGGCAATGGCATTGCTTGATCTTTTGGATCACCTTGTGAAGGAGAGCCGTAGGAGGTTAAGCATAGGCCGTGAGGTTCGTCCAGTTTATGTTTAGAGCGTCTATGTCCCAAGCCTTTGGGTCTGGGACAGGAGATACTACAGTGGAAGTTTGTGGTTCAGGTGAGTGGCAAATAAGTCTACATGAGGTGTAAACCACTTCTGGCAGATCTGTTTGAACACCTGCGGATGCAGAGACCATTCTGTTGACTGCACTTGGTTGGACCTGGACAGTAGGTCGGCCATCACATTCAGGCACCCTGGAATGTGCCTGGCTTTCAATGTTATGTGGTAGTGATGGCACCAGGTCATGATCTTCCACAGGAGAGCACACATTTCTGCTGAGTGAGTTCCTCCTTGTTTGTTTATGTAGGCTACCACTGACGAGTTGTCCGTTGCAACTAGAACTGTTTGGTGCTGGCACTGGTCCTTGAAGTCTCGAAGGGCCAGGGAGACCGCCTTCAATTCTAGGACATTTATGTGTAGCCTTTTTTCCCGATCTGACCAAAGACCCTTTGTAGAATTTTGATCTAAGTGAGCGCCCCACCCTTCGTTTGAGGCGTCGGTAAAGAGTTGGATACTGTGGTCCTTGGGATGAAGGTCTGCACCTTTCGTCACGGTGAGGGATTTTGCTACCAATCTAGGTGGGCTGCAATGGAATCTGTCAAAGTAAGGAAGTTGTCCAGCGACTGAGGATATCTCCAGTGCTCCTTGAGATGAAACTGAAAGGGCCTCATGTGAAGGCGTCCCTCCGGGACCATTTTCTCCGTTGAGGCTAGCAACCCAATTAGCAACATCAAACATCTTGCAGTCAAAACACGTTTTGACTTGAGTCGTAGGATCAAATCCTGAAGTTTGAGCCATCTCTCTTGAGTGGGTTTTACAAGGGCTGAATCTAGATGGTATTCGTAGCCCACGAACGAAAAAACACCTGAGTAGGTTTCAGTTCTGATTTTTCCTGATTTATTATCCACCCCAAGGACTGGGTTAGGTCTACTACTGCCTGAGTGTTCACTTGGGCTTCCTCCAGTCGTCCAGGTATTGGTGAAGTCTGAGTCCTCTGGAGAGGGCCATTAGTTTCACTTCCTTTACAATCATTGTAAAGACCTGGGGGGGGCTGTGGCTAGTCCGAATGGGAGGGAGGTGAACTGGAACACCTGAGACTTGTAGCAAAACCTTAGGTATTTCCTTGAGTTTGGATGGGTGGGGATGTGTAGGTAAGCGTCTGACAAATCTATCGACGATACCCATTCCCCTGGAATCAGGGAGGTCCTGATGGACTCTGGGGTTTCCATTTTGAACTTTTCTACATGTAGAAAAGTGTTGAGCCTGTTTAGGTCTATGACTGGCCTCCACCTTGGGTGAGGCTTGGTACTAGGAATAGGCGACTGTAAAACCCGAGAGATTTTACATTTTCCACCCTTTCTATTGCGTTCTTGACAGAAGAGACTGGATACAAGTGGCCAGGACTTGGTCTTTGAAGGGCCTTGTATTCTGACTGGATCAGGAGTCTAACTGGACTTGGATTTGAAAAGAATGACAGGATTTGTTTGCCAATCTTATCTGAAAGAACAGAGGCGACCTCCTACTGGTGGACTGAGTGAGGCTGGAGGAGTCATTGGGGGGGGGGAAGGGTTTTCATGCCCCCGTCCCCTGGAGTGGGTGGAAAAGACTTTGGAGCCTCGGCTACTCGATTTCCCCCTACCTGGGAAAAACGATGATACTGCTTGGGATGGAATGACCCCCATTGGGGTGGTTCCTGTAGGAGCCTCTAGATGTGGGGAATTGGAAAGGGTTGATTAATAGGGCCTAAACCCTAAGTGTTATTACAGGTGCCTTGATGAGGGACTCCTGTCCCTCCTAAAGTAGTTGTGAATGGGGAACTTTAAGATCTAAAGATCCAGTATCTCACCTGAATTCACCATACCCCTTCTGACTACTTATATGCACCATGAAATTGAGTTTGACCTGTCTGGTAGTAGCCTTGCTACTGTCTTAACAGATATCCATAACCAGGTTGTATTCAGAAGAACCTAGTGAAGAGCAGCCTGAAGCTCAACTCTTGCTGACCAGAAGAGGGAGAGGGGCTTACCCAAGGAGGCCCCTAGGGAGATACAGATTTGAAAACTTGTAATTTGTGTTCAAAACAAGGCTGTTCCATTTTAAGGGAAATTAACAGCCCAAGTTCCTGTTGGCCTAGTAAATCATTCAGAGTCCAGACTGTGAGGGATCTAGGCATAAATTCCCTGGGGGCAGGTAGGTTCCAAAACTGCCTAAGATTCAATGTCCTCAAAAAATGTTTAGGGTGAAGTCAGGCAACCTACTTCCCTAAAAATACAGAGTCAGGACTGAATGAAGGACCTTGTTTAGAAGCGCTCTTGGGCTTGAGGACTTGGACTTGGACCAAAGCCTCCATTATAAGTGATATTTACGGCTGGAGAACTATAGGTCCAAGTTTTTTTGTTTTTTTTTTTGTGTGAGGATTGTTCAGTGTTGTGATCTGAAATCATCATCTGAACATCAGATTAGATGATCCGAGGATTAGATCTATATACAATCAACCGAGTATCAAATCATACTTGGGTGAATAGCAGTTGGGAATACTGCATCCGATTCTCGGGTGCATTAAAAAACTCGGATGAACTAAGATCTGATCTGGCTTCAGATTCAAGCAGGGATCTGATCCACCCTGGAGAAAGAAGTTGGATATTATAATTTCTATGTAAGCTTTCCTTAAAAGTAAGCTTCCATGTAAGCTTTGCCCTTCCTTCTTTGAAAGAACTACACAACTGGATTTACGTATGTAAATCAAGAGTGACACAAGGTCACCTGCCCCGCCCGCCTCACTGCATGTAGGGCTAGTTGTGAGATAAGGAAAGCAATAATTACACAGAATTTTATTAAATAACATAGAATCTAAAAAGCAAGTACAATATTTCTTATATTATGAAATTGGATGAATTAAAATAATAATGCCAAACTAAGGTTACCTTAGTTTGAAGAAACACGTAATGTCTAGATGATTTGATGAAGGATTCTATTCCTGTTTATTTAAGAATTAACATTATAAATGGTCAATAATACAGGAAAGAAGGGATAAAATATTTTATTTCATTTTATTTATTTAATTTTATTGATAAACGTACTGTAAGAAACCCGCGTCTCTCAGCACATGCGGTCTAGACGTGACGTCATCACAGGGGTTTCCCCGAGGATTCCCCAAGTTAGTTTCGTGCTTTATATGATATTTTAACCCTTAAAAGGGCAAATACTGTTGAAGAACGGGGATAAACCATGTACAAATTTATTTTATTTGATTTCAACAGGCATATATTCCTGTATATAAACTACCTACACAAGACGTGCATATTACAAGAAATGCTGTCTCGACAATAAAACGGAAGTTGTTTCCGATGATTTCACTCGACAAAGACTCGTTTGTGTTACATTTATATATATTTAAACCCTAAAAAAGGTCCAATAATGAAGCAGATAGGGGTTAAATATTTTATTTTATTTTACTGACAGGCATATATATATATCCTGTATTAGAAACCACATAAACGAGTCGCTGTTTCTTTATGTGAACCCGGAAGTGGACTTCAGTTGTAAAATATGGTAAAGATACTTATCTGAACTATGAAAAGACATCGAATTGTGATTCTATGTAATAAAATAAAGAAACTGATGTAGTTTCCATATCCAACGACAAGTTTATCCTTGTAAAAATGAAATAACTTACCTTGTAAAATAAAGCATTGCTATTTCGCGTGGCCAACGAGAAAGTAGGGCGATTGGTCGCAGGTTATCACGTGACGACAACGAGAGGCTACGGCCAACAATAAATGTCTTTTTTTCTAAGACGTTGGCCGTGATGCCTGTGGCCATCCGAGATCAGCATCAAGTCCCACATGGTAAGCTATTGTAGCGTAATAAAATCGTCCTATTATCTAGACTTTTATTCCAATATACAAATATGCAATTTTTTAAAGTCACTTCTATTCTACCAAAATTAGACACTCTTACTTTTATTAACCAGAATTATATTTTCTATCACTTGAATAAAACTTTGACCAAAATGTCTGAATAATAGATATTCTAATGTTTAATACAGCATTTCACCCACTCTCTCCCTCCTTGGCCTCCCAGCCCAGTCTCTCAGCCACTGGGTGGTAGAGTTTTTTAAGGAAGCCCTGCATTTTCTCATGGAAGTTGGTGTATTGTAACATCACGGACAATGTTCCCAAGTTACTGCTCAGGTCTGACCACACTGTGTAGTTAGTCTCGTTACAGAATGCCTCTGCAACCTTTAGCACGTCATCAGAGGAGGCAACTCCAGCTCGTGCCTTGAAGTATAAAAGAAAGGGAACTAATAATATACTGTTTGTATGCAACGGTTACATCTGTTCATGCCTGTAACTGTATCACAGGAACTGATAATATACTGACAATGTTTGATCATAGAAGTTACATCTGCTCGTGCCTGTGAATATAAAATACACTGAACTGCTAATATAATTTTGATGGTACAGTGTACATCTGCTTCTGATAAAATATATGAACTAAATGAATAGACAGTAAACTGCTTGCACCTGACCAAGCTGTTTTTAATGCAGATAAACATAGTGACCGAATGAACAAGATATTAATAAAAGATAAATGGAAAACTTGATGTAATTTGGAGCATTTTTATAGTAAACCTAATTTTCAGCTGATCTTTCACTAATCCTTTTTCTGAATATGGCCTTTAAGGTTTTCCACGGCTACATGTAGACACCTGACCTCACCTTGCTTTATAAGAGGGATAACTTGAGAGTCTAACATCTTACAAAGATCAAACAAGAGTCCAGTGGTTGGCCTTCACCCAACCACAGAGTCGAATCTTAGGACAGGACTGGGTGTTGAAATCTGTAAACTCTGTATTATCGCCCGCATTTGGAAACCGCTTTCACGGAAGTTTTCAGATTTGTGTCGCGAGATGGGTATTTGTTTACAAATATAAAGGGTCTGTAGATGCGCAGTTTTACAAAGCTGGTTTAAGATGAAAACCACCAGCATATTTCCTGTCCACTGACTTGCCTCATTTATATTAATGAGCAAATATGTGCAGTCACGGCAGTTCTTTGTGGGGGTTTCGTAACAATATTTTACAAAGCTGGTTTAAGATGAAAACCACCAGCATATTTCCTGTCCACGGACTTGCCTCATTAATATTAATGAGCAAATATGCGCAGTCACGGCAGTTCTTTGTGGGGGTTTCGTAACAATATTTTACAAGGCTGGTTTAAGATGAAAACTACCAGCATATTTCCTGTTCATGGACTTGCAGTTTGAAATTTGATTTTGAAATGAGAAGACATATTTCAATTTTGAAGCGTGGATATATAGTACTGTATATGGATATTTTACAGAAGCAAATTGTAAGTACTTAAATAAAATATTCGTGTGTTTGTTTCTACAATATTACGATAGCCACAATGAGCGATAATAGGGAGGCACAGATTATGCTGTATTTTACCGATGAAGTATTTCGTCGTTTAGCCAATCAGATTAGGACAAGATTAGCGAACTGGTTTATTTTGTAAATATACTCTAAATCAATTTGGAAGACAACTTCTTCTAAAATAACAAACGGATTGACAGAAAAAATAATTATCCTTCGCCACAATGAGCGAAAATAGGGAACCACAGATGATGCTGTATTTTACCGAAAAGACGTGATAACTTCTAGGACATGCAAAAGCGCCTTCGAGTGGTTGAATGTAGAACTACGGAGTTTGAAATATTTTCATTGTCTCTGCCAGATGTGTTCTCAATTCTGATTGGCTGAACGAAAAATGTATAGTACTACTGTGACGTCACTTCATTCATTAATTTATCTGCGGTTTATTTGTTTGACAAATGAGTAATAGACTGTAGATGCGCAGACAACAATTTTATATTAACAGTGACTGCGTGATAAACCAGCAGACAAATAAATTGATTGGGGCTTCACGGCTAGAAACCAGCAGACGAAACCGTTATAAAAGACTCGTTCGAGTAGACCATTACAATAGCAAACACAATAGTTTCTAGGACATACGGGTTCTTTGAGAAAGCCAGACGAAGTGCTAGACAAGCTTTTTACTTTATAAAATATAACTGAATAAAAGCATTAAAAATCTTCAAAATGGCAGAGTGTATAATATACACCTTTATGTACAGATATGTGAAGAAAATATTATGCAGAATTGATATTTAAGGGTTTAAACGGCGAATTTAAAATCATGACCGCAACTCAGTACATAACTCGAATCAAAGATTCGACTAATAAAGTACCACAGACGCAATCAGCTGTTACAGGTTCAGTTAAAGGAGAATTGCGAGAAGTCCATGCTGCTATACAAGAGGATATTACACTAATTACCAGAGCAAAGAGGTCATTCTGTAAGCCCAGTCTGTCCCTGGGTGGAAGGGAACCATCCCTGATTGCAGGCAGCAAAGCATCCAACATCTCAGAGGTGTACTGAGTTCTGTAAAAACCCACAGCACCTGTATTTACCTGAAAATGAAATGCAATACAGTTGTTCGAATTTTATTATCAGTTTACAGAAATAGACATTAACTTGGCCCGGAAAGTTTAGCATAGAAATAACAGGTTACACAGTTTGTAAATATATATTTATTTCAAATTTTCAGGTAACAGATAACTCTAGGGAGAAATCAACTGAAGGAATTGGTTAAATTATGGCAGTTCCCATAATTACATAATGTTATATAACCACAGACCTGGAGCCAGTCTCAATATTATCCACAACCCCACATAACAAAATACCATCCTTCTCAATAATATCCATAATACTGTATACAGCCATGAACTTACTCTTGTCTCAATAAAATCTGTAATACTACATAACCCCAGACTATGATCCATGCTCATATGGATATGTTTTCCACCAAAATCAAACCTTCAGAGACCATGACAAATTCAAAGAATTTATAAAGACCTATGTATCATGATTGCCACCTGAATATTCATAATATCTACTGTAATATATATTAAAGTATACTTGTTGCAAGTAAAAGTATTAAGTAATGTTGTACATAAGAGTATGTTGCAAGTAAAAGTATTAAGTAATGTTGTACATAGGAGTACAATGGGCCATAAACACTATGGTTTCTGATAGAGATGGATTCCTTTCTGGAACAACTTCCTGTGAGGGAATCACCTTGCTCCTATCTCAATAGCATGCACATTTTTATACAACCACAGACCTTGACTCAGTGTCACTAACATTCTCAATGCTTTGTAATCAGAGATCTTCGGCTAGTGCCACCAATTTCACAAAACCAACTTTCCTGATCTAGTGGCAATAATTTTGCAAAGTTCTACAAGCACAGACTAATGTACTGCACAATGGTGTACAACTACTGACCTTGAGCCAATCACTGGGGTCCACATTGTCCACAGTAACTGTGGTCTCCTTGCTTTCCAACAAAAACTTATGTACAGACTTTTCAGGTGAGGACTTGGTAGAGATGGACACAGGAACCAGCCACTCACTGTTGTTACCTGTACAAATCATCAAGGTTTGATTTTTAGATAGCTCTCAGCAGTTAAATTCAAAATGGGACAAGCATCATTTCCCATAGATTGTAATGGATTGGATTTGAAACAACTACAATTAGCATGGCAAAAACAAAGCGTCCCGAAAAGGATATAAAGGTGAGTGCTAAAGTATTAAGAAAATGCTTCGTTTCTAGCCTTATACTGTTGTGGCAACCAAAGTCAGCCCAGTCTGCTCTATCTAGCACGGTTTTCAAGATATAAGCATTTTTGTGTTTTGCAAAAAATTAAAAATGTCCGCTATATTTGGCGAGACAAAAATATTTTGAAAATTGGCATGGCTACTCTGCAGAGATACCCAGCAGGTCAAAAATTTTGTTGAGTTCGCTCCATATAGCACGGTTTTCGAGATATAAGCATTTTTGTGTTTTGCAAAAACTTTGAAAATTCAAAATGGCCACCATTTTTGGGGAGACAAAAATTTTTGTCAAGACCACTGCCACGGTGTGTATCTCCCGCCGAGCATTAAAGGAGAAGAAATAGCTTTTCCGAGATATTCACAATTTTTCATTTTCGTGTGTGAAAGCTCTTCCAAAAGTAGGTGAATGAGTTATTTGAGAAAAATTGGCTATCTGCAATACTATTAAGAGATAATTCACATTTACTCATTTTGAGTAGGTGAATAATTAGCTATGGGTCTGAAACTTCACCAAGTGAAAGCTCTCCCAAAAGTAGGTGAATGAGTTATTTGAGAAAAATTGGATATCTGCAATACTTTTACAGGTAATTCACATTTACTCATTTTGAGTAGGTGAGTAATTAGCTACGGGTCTGGAACTTCACCATGTGAAAGCTCTCCCAAAAGTAGATGAACGAGTAATTTGATAAAAATTGGATATCCACAATACTTTTAGAGATAATCAGCATTTACTCATTTTGAGTAGGTGAATAATTAGCTACGGGTCTGAAACTTCACCAAGTGAAAGCTCTTCCAAAAGTAGGTGAATGAGTTATTTAAGAAAAATTGGATATCCCCAATACTTTTAGGGATAATTCACATTTACTCATTTTGAGTAGGTGAGTAATTAGCTACGGGTCTGGAACTTCACCATGTGAAAGCTCTCCCAAAAGTAGATGAATGAGTTATTTGATAAAAATTGGATATCCGCAATACTTTTAGAGATAATTATCATTTACTCATTTTGAGTAGGTGAATAATTAGCTACGGGTCTGAAAGTTCACCATGTGAAAGCTCTCCCAAAAGTAGATGAAGCAGTTATTTGAGAAAAATTATGTCATTATTTTGCCACAAATAAGAAAATAGCTATTACTCACTTATGGCATGCAATAGAACCCCAAACTATATGCATTTACCCTACAGTCACAATTTCAAAGTAGGTATTACTCAGCTATCCAATGTGCAACAGGTCTGAAACTTTGCTATGTGATAGGTTATCAAAAACTAGATGAACAACATATTTGAAAATATTTCCCTAACTTTAATACTTTTGAAGATATTTGACATTTACTTATGTCGTTATTTTGCTACAAATAAGAAAATAGCTATTACTCACTTATGGCATGCAATAGAACCCCAAACTACATGCCAGCTTATAGCTAAGGACAAAGTAGGTGAACAACATATTTTACGAAAATATTGTAACTGCAATAGTTTTGGAGTTACAATGGATTTACTCAACTGTAGAATTTCAAAGTAGCTATTACTCAGCTATCCAATGTGCAACAGATCTGAAACTTTACTATGTGATAGCTTATGAAAAAGTAGATGGATAACATATTTGAAAAGAATTCCCTAACTTTAATACTTTTGAAGATATTTGACATTTACTTATGTAATGATTTTGCTACAAATAACAAAATAGCTATTACTCACTTATGGCATGCAACAGAACCCCAAACTATGTACCATCTTATAGCTAAGGACAAAGTAGCTGAACAACATATTTTAGGAAAATACTCTAACTGCAATAGTTTTGGAGTTACAATGGCTTTACTCAACAGTCAGAATTTCAAAGTAGCTATAACTCAGCTATCCAAGGTGCAACAGGTCTGAAACTTTACTATGTTATAGCTTACCAAAAAGTAGATGGACAACATATTTGAAAAGAATTCCCTAACTTCAATACTTTTGAAGATATTTGACATTTACTTCTTCTGTTATTTAGCTACAAATGAGAAAATAGCTATTACTCGCTTATGGCAAGCAATAGAACCCCAAACTATGTACCATCTTATAGCTAAGAACAAAATAGCTGAACAACATATTTTAGGAAAATACTCCAACTGCAATAGTTTTGGAGTTACAATGGCTTTACTCAACAGTCAGAATTTCAAAGTAGCTATTACTCAGCTATCCAAGGTACAACAGGTCTGAAACTTTACTATGTCATAGCTTACCAAAAAGTAGATGGACAACATATTTGAAAAGATTTCCCTAGCTTTAATACTTTTGAAGATATTTGACATTTACTTCTTCTGTTATTTAGCTACAAATGAGGAAATAGCTATTACTCACTTATGGCAAGCAATAGAACCCCAAACTATGTACCATCTTATAGCTAAGAACAAAGTAGCTGAACAACATATTTTAGGAAAACACTCTAACTGCAATACTTTTTTAGTTACAATAGCTTTACTCAACAGTCAGAATTTCAAAGTAGCTATTACTCAGCTATCCAAGGTGCAACAGGTCTGAAACTTTACTATGTCATAGCTTACCAAAAAGTAGATGGACAACATATTGGAAAAGATTTCCCTAACTTTAATACTTTTGAAGATATTTGACATTTACTTCTTCTGTTATTTAGCTACAAATGAGGAAATAGCTATTACTCACTTATGGCAAGCAATAGAACCCCAAACTATGTATCATCTTATAGCTAAGAACAAAGTAGCTGAACAACATATTTTAGGAAAACACTCTAACTGCAATACTTTTTAGTTACAATAGCTTTACTCAACAGTCAGAATTTCAAAGTAGCTATTACTCAGCTATCCAAGGTGCAACAGGTCTGAAACTTTACTATGTCATAGCTTACCAAAAAGTAGATGGACAACATATTTGAAAAGATTTCCCTAACTTCAATACTTTTGAAGATATTTGACATTTACTTCTTCTGTTATTTAGCTACAAATGAGAAAATAGCCATTACTCACTTATGGCATGCAATGGGACCCCAAACTATGTACCATCTTATAGCTAAGGACAAAGTAGCTGAACAACATATTTGAAGAAAAAGTTGTTACTGCAATAGTTTTTGAGTTATGAGCCCTTTACTCAAAGTAGCTAAGATTGCTATTACTCACTTATCTTTAGGCCTAAGTCAATAAAACCAAAAATTTTTTCAAGGGCATGAAAATTCATTGGGACAATTAATTTACAAAAAATCTGTAGCTGTAGTACTTTTGGAGAAATCTGCGTGACTAACTAACGCACGCACGCACGCACACACAGACATCATTTCATAATGGGAGATAAAAATAGGCATGGCTACTCTGCAGAGATACCCTGTGGGTCAAAAATTTCGTCGAAATCGCTCTATCTAGTACGGTTTTCGAGATATAAGCATTTTTATGTTTTGCAATTTTTGCGAAAAATTCGAAAATTCAAAATGGCCGCCATTTTTGGCGAGACAAAATTTTTTTGAAAATAGGCATGGCTACTCTGCAGATATACCCTGCGGGTCAAAAATTTCGCCGAAATCGCTCTATATAGTACGGTTTTCGAGATATAAGCATTTTTATGTTTTGCAATTTTTGCGAAAAATTCGAAAATTCAAAATGGCCGCCATTTTTGGCGAGACAAAATTTTTTTTTCAAAACTGGGATAACTACTCTGCAGAAAAAATTTCGTCGAAATCGCTCTATCTAGCACGGTTTTCGAGATATAAGCATTTTTGTGTTTTGCAATTTTTGCGAAAAATTCGAAAATTCAAAATGGCCGCCATTTTTGGTGAGACAAATTTTTTTTGAAAATTGGAATAACTACTCCGCAGAGATACCCTGTGGGTAAAAAATTTCGTCGAAATCGCTCTATCTAGTACGGTTTTCGAGATATAAGCATTTTTGTGTTTTCCTTATTTGGAAAATTCATAATGATTAATTAATCATTAATTACTCGGCCATTTCTTAACCAATCAATGCCAAAATCTAATGATTTCCAGATTTTAATAGAATGAATGTATTTGCCAAGTTTCAGGTGAATTGATAAAATTCCTTTCAAGTTATCATCCAGACAAGCTTCCCCATCGAAAAAAGACATTTTTAGTCATGTGACCTCTCTGATTGGTTGAAATGTCACTGCAGCATATTCAAAAAAATTCCCCAAGGCTACTGCCTAAACCTGCCAAATTTGAAAAGAATCCGCCTAACGGTTACAGAGTTATAAGGAAAACAAAATGCGGAGCCGGCGGAGCCTGAAGGTCTCCCATACACAAACAAAGGTAATAATAAAGGTAGTAGGTAAGTGAGCATTAGATATCTTGTTAACTCAAGGTCTGCCTATGATAAATTAAGAAGTGAATAATTCATTATGGGTTTCCAGTATTAAATTGTTTTCAACATGAATTTATGACATGCTGTGGTTACCTGAACAGATCATGTAAGCAATAAATGCCCTGGGCTGTTGATTACAGTCCAATTATTTTAACATAACAATTTAAACAAATCCATCAGGAAGCTGAACACAGTCAGTGTGTCCAATCTTTTAAAATATAGTCATAAGACTGTAGGGATTCCAAAAAGAAAATATAACTGCTGAGCAAGCTGGCAGATATGACTGTCTAACATTGGTCAAGTGAGAATTTCAGTGTTTACTAAAGTACAGAGAAGATTTGTGATAAGCCTTCATTAGAATGAAATGAAACATTGTTCATTGATCCTTTTAGTTATTGGGAAAACAGAATAATAATCCAGCTGTACCTTTGTAACACCAAAGGACACCATTACCTTCATTTTTTCCGTCAGCACAAAACTTCTCCTGTGATATGGTCAGAACCCGCTTGTTGCCATCCTTTTTCTCACTCACCTAATATCAAGCAAGAAATCAAATTATAGTGTGTGTAACCCATCTGTAATCTTTAAGTCGGCACTGCAACCTTTGTCAACGATTGCTAAGATGTTTGCCACCTCTGCACATCATATGAGAAACATGAGCTAATGATAACACTAATAAAATAATGTTTGTTTTTTCATTTGATCCATCTTATCTTTGCGACAATTTAGATCATTTATGCATATACACAGAGAGGAATTACTGAAATTGATAATTATACAGATTGATATGATTACCGTATTTATCCGTATAAACGCCCTGGGGGGGCAATGCATTTTTCAACGGGGGTGGGGGTGGGGGTGTGGTGGCTACTATTACAGATAAAAAAAAAATCAACTCTCGAGTCCAGTGGCAATGGGCGATAATGGACACTTACAGCCTTAATCTCGCTTGCCAGCATGTATAATGGTGGGAGAGCTGAAAATATTAGAAACCAACCTTAAATCTGAAGAAATTATAACCTTTTATCTCGGTTTTGACATATTTTAATGCATCTGTGATCAAAATTGTCATGTTTTATTGTGATTTTCTTTATTTCTTGTTATTGGTATTCAACTGGGGAAGTACTAAAACACATCTTTTTTCAGAATCCCGGAATCGCAAGGCTGGTGGCTGTTGAGAGGGATGTAAAACCCTGAAATATAAACTTTGCAAAGGTTGGGGGGGGGGTTATAGGAAGAGTTATACGGATAAATACGGTATGCTACATGAAATAACAATTTACCTGATCAGAATATTTCACTCATATCTTAACATAAGCTCATAACATTTCTGAGATTTCTATTCTGTCAATCTTACCTTGAGTACAGGGAATCCCATCTGCTTAGTCCAAGTGCTCATGATTTTTTCGATAGGTTTACCACTTGCCTCCCCCAGTGCACCCCACAAGTCTTCAGTGAATGTGTTCTGATACTTGTGTTTAGTCAAGTAAACATTCATCCCCTTCCTGTAATCCTGAGAAAAAAAACAAAGACATGATCTCTGCCATAAAACAAACATCAACAAGACATAAATTCATCTGAATTGTTCTGAAACTTGTGCATTGTCAATTATAAAGACCAGAAGTGAGCAGTAAATGAAAACGCTT
Organism: Sabellastarte sp. h YS-2021; assembly: GCA_964017235.1. Taxonomy (NCBI): domain Eukaryota; kingdom Metazoa; phylum Annelida; class Polychaeta; order Sabellida; family Sabellidae; genus Sabellastarte; species Sabellastarte sp. h YS-2021. Next base: position 153,453,764 of record OZ024929.1, on the reverse strand, counting down.
CTGTGCGCATACAATCAGTGGGCTTATATAGAATATCAAATGCCCGCCAAAGTAATCAAATATGGGGGATTCCTTGTTTGTGACACCTCATAAAAATAAAGGGGTATTTCTGTAAACAGGTAGGCTGGTCTTTATAACAGTAATAAATACATCATGCTTAGGCATTTGTTACACTATTTATGCCTGGCAAAAATTCTTTCATAATGACCTCGCACCTAACGGCGCTTGTGCATTATTTGAATTTTTGCCAGCCTTAATAGTGTAATAAATGCCCTCAAACTCAGTCTTTATTCCTACCATAGACATAATTTTGATATTGTGGGTAATGCACTCGCCTGAAATTTCTGAAGTTATACATTCCAGTCTGAGTTCTGGGAGATATTTCATGGATGATACTCTAATTAGGAGAATATTGGTATACAATATATTGAATATAATATAATAATAATAATAGTAGGATTTATATAGCGCAAAATTGATACAAATCCTCTAATGCGCTTAGGTCCAAGAAGGGAGAGTGCAGGGACAGGCATGGGTTGGCATCTAAAAAAGCGCCCGCCAGGGTATAACTAAGGTGGGGGGTATGCCAGCCTAAACAAGTGTGTCTTTAGCTGGCTTTTGAAACGATCTATTGTTTGCTGAGATCTGACAGTTTGTGGCAGCTTGTTCCATTCAACTGGTGCAGCTACTGCAAAGCCTCGCCTGCCTATGTGCTTCTTAGGGCGGGTTGAGGAGACAGACAGCCTGTTGCCGTGAGTGAGACTGCTGCGGCATCTGCAGCTTTCCTTCGAAACTAAACCCCACTTTGTGACGTGACCTTTTAAAAGTTAGACGATATCTAAAATCTCTCCACAGAAATTTATATAATGTTATTGAAAACTGAATTCTATATGCATAATAAAAACGCCACATCAAACTGGATTAATCACATATTTACATTAAGTATTTAAAAAAAACACAAGAAGAAAGAAGACTACACATTTTGGGACAACAAGGTCAAAGTTGGGGGGGGGGGGGGGGGGGGGGTAACATTGTTTTTGAAAGTTGAGGTTATATCAGAACAAGCCCCAGGGTATCCCATATGCCGCACTAAGGTGAACTCACATGTATGGCCACAGTGATGTTTATGTGGACACAGATGATAAATGTGTCTTTATTTCAGATCTTTGTGGTACAAACCTCATCTCCAATGTAATCATGCAACATTCTGATCACTGAGGCTCCCTTACTGTAAGAGATGGCATCAAAGATCTCATCGATCTCACATGGATGTCCCACAGGCACCTTACAAAGAAACATAATGTACAGAAAAACCTTTGTCATCTAATCTTCCATTTAATCAAATACTGAATAATATGCATGCATACCAAATGTGCCAGTATTGAAGTTTCTCTTTTATACTGATGTTACCATGGTAATTACTGGTTTACCATTAGATATACTGCTTAAACAGAAATAAGTTTTCAGAAATATATATGATTGTAATGATTACAACTAAGTAAGTCATTGTAATATAACGCTATTCATTTTATCATCATTACACAGATTACACAACATTTTTTTGTATAGTTTCACAGCAAAAGTACAGTAGACACAAACTAAACATTGTGATTTAAGGCTACATATGAACAATACTCAATCGATAGGGGGTACCAAAATTTTTGGCAATGTACAGCAAATCCTAGAGTTTCATACATGTCAGTAAACTTGATTGCAACAAAAGTTTGCAAAGTTAACATGACTGTTCCCAAAACTAGCCCTATATGACTCCTCTTTACCGATCTCTGAAATAACCCAACAGTTTGACTCAACATTTTGCAGACAATAGTTTCAAATATTCTTTGAGTTATATATGTTACAGTCAATCTGTGAAACCAGTCATTACGCGTAATGACTGAAACTTTCAGTCATTTCACGTAATGACTGAAATGGCCAGTCATTACGTGTAATGACTAAAATTTTCAGTCATTTCACGTAATGACTGAAATCTGTGGTTCATTTTTACACAGATTGACTGGAAAGACTTCAGTCAATCTGTGTAATTCATCTAGAGTTGTTTTTCATCAAAACCTTTGTATTATTCAAAACCTTTGTACATTGTTTCCCTGCATTGTGAACCTTTGCATGCTAGAGAACTGTTATGGGTATTAAATATTAAACTATTTTAATCAATTTAATATCCTTGGAATTCCCACATGCTTTCTGAATTTATATTCAGGACTTTCAAACCTAAACCCATACTTTTGTAATAGACTCTATTATCATTTTCAAAAATATTATTAAAATATTGAATGGTTAGGTGCATTTAATTACTTTTTAAATGTTATGTCCATTCTAAATTCATATTTGGGCTTTTTAAAACTAAACTCATATTTTGTCATAGAATGAAAATATCTCTTTGTGGTCAATGAAATAAAAATGAAATTTATGTCTTGTTTGAAGACTAATCTTCATTTATTAATCATAATTTATAATACAATTTTGCCTTTTATGTTATTAATTAAAGACTCAGTTCTATTGTGGCAGGTTTGTTAGGAAGCAGGAAACCATGAAGCCTTTGAAGTGAATCTTGTCCACACTTACTTGTCCTAATTGCAATGCAGCCCTTTTTATCCTGTTTTGTTCTTTGGGACCATGTTACTGTTGTTTGACCTCTCCACACAAAGAGCCTGGTTATCAAAGATGGAGTGACCTTTAATGTTCTAAAATAACTGGGGCAACTTAATCCATTCTTCTAATATTTAATAAAGCTCTAACTCACACCTGAGTGCACTGTAACTAGAAATAACCCTCCAGATACATGATTTACCTTATATTCTTCAGTTGTACATGTTACACAGAAATTTAAATTTTAGCAAGAGTCTATTGATTGGGTCCCCTTTTTGTAAGACACACTACCTATCCATCAGTGCTCTGTCATATTTTACAGATTTTGTCATTTATTATTCGAAGTGACTTGGCTACCGACAATGGCGGTTTCACAGTATACAACTTTCGGCTACCGTCTTGTTTTTCTCACGACTATCGTATATATCTACTGTCATGGACATAGAAGTACTTTATTCAGTTTTAAATATTTACCCCAATTAAACATTTTAAATGCAAATGTCAGTCAAATAAGTGAATTTACTTATGTGATTTGTCATATGTATCCCTTACTTACAATAGCTGAATGTTAATGCAGCCGGCGAAATTGCAATCAGCTAATGACATAAGAATAAGGCCTTTTTCCCAGCATTAGCTTCAAGTCTGATCGATGTGTGTGTGTGTCTGTATGGCTGAGAGTGTACTACTCCACTAGCTGGTTTGCGTTAGTGAGGAGGGGTTTGCCAAGAATTCAAGTGAGCTTTGTGTCTGTGTGTGTGTGGCTGGTGTAGTGCTATACTTTGAGCCAATGTCGGTAAAATTACTGCCTGTCAATAGCCTTGTCACAGGCATTTATATGTATAATGGCACAATAAAAAGAACTGTTTGTTTGCATTATAAGTATTTTTCATAATATTCTGATATATTTATGTAGCTTAGCTTGCTGAGGAGAACTGTCTCCAAGACTAGAAAGGCCTCTGATACAGTGTGCATTATGGCAAAAATATTTCATGTTTGCATTATAGTTCAGATAGCCTGGAAGGTCTGGCTAGTCAGTATGCACAGAGTGCAGCATATTTTACCGACATCGGTCACGCAAGGTAAATGTTTCTGTAACCGTTGGCGGTTTCACAGTCACAGCCTTTATTATTAGTACCAACTAATTAACCGATAAGAAAAAGGATGCAATGAAATTAAACGGCTAGTTGATGCAGGGTTGCATACAGATATGTACATTAGAATAATGTTAGTAACACCTTTTCTTGATCTGGTCCCTGTTCATTAGCCACTTTGTAAATTTTATGATGGATAAGTCTCATGTGGATCTATTTAAAGCTATTTATCACAATTCAGCCATTACGTGTAATGACTGGACCTTATTTTCAGTCATTACGCGAAATGACTGGTCATTTTAGTCATTACGCGTAATGACTGGTCATTTCAGTCATTACGCGAAATGACTGAAACTTTCAGTCATTACGCGTAATGACTGGTTTCACAGATTGACTGTAACATATACATAAGCTCCACACTGGCTCTGTATAGCCCCCTCCTTAATGATTACTGGTCCCTGCACAAACCTCAATGGGATGGCTGTTATTGAGAGCATCCAAGCTGAGAGCACGGGTGAAATCCTGGGAGGCAAACTGTGTCCAGATGTCAAACTCGGGAAAGCAGTGGTCAACGCATAGGTACTCAATCCACGAGGCAAAACCTTCATTCAGCCACAGGTGTGTCCACCATTCCTGTAAAATGATAATCTCTTTCATAAGACATTGTGTAACATGTAAAAAGTGGTTTACAACTTTACACACAGTACTCAATGAAGGAAGCAAAAACCTTCACCTAGCCACACAAGTGTCCTCATTCCAAAAATTAAAAGTAAGATAGAAACTAGAGATTGCGTCTCAACGCAGTGTATCCCCCGGCGGGACATGGTTGAAGCGTGACATACAGAGTATTATGGTTGACACAAATATACCCCTGTGGGGAGGGGGCATAAGTGTTTATGGGAGCAACTTGTACTGACACTAAGTAAACAAAATCTTTGCTTAATGAAACATACAAATGTAACTAGACGTAGTGCATCGGATAACCGATGCAAATTGTATCCACCAGAAAGAAAACTCGCCAATCAACCATCACTTAATCTTGAACGAGGAGGCCAAGATAAAATCTGACCACATCAAAAGATTCTTAGCCCATGATTTCCTACAGGTTGGTGTGACATTGCAAACCTCTAGGAACACGAATAAGCGAGTTATAAGCACTTTTAATTTTGGCTATCCTCATTTGACCTTGAAAGAGGGGCCAAAGCTCAAATCTGATCACATCAAAAGATTCCTAGCGCATGATTTCCTATAGAATGCTTTCACATTACAAACCTCTAGGACCAAGAAAAAGTGATTTATAAGCACTTTAGACTTTTCTATCCTCATTTGACCTCGAAGGAAGGGATCAAAGTCAAATTTGACCACATCAACAAATTCCCAGCCCATGATTTCCTAAAGGTTGGTTTCACATTGCAAATCTACAGGACCAATTATAAGCAAGATATAAGTACTTTTAAGTTTGGGTATCCTTGTTTGACCTTGAAGGAGGGTCCAAGGTCAAATCTGACCACATAAAAAGATTCCCAGCCCATGATTTCCTGTAAGTTGGTTTGCCATCCCAAACCTGACGATCTGACCACACCAGAAGATTCCCAGCCCATGATTTCCTGTAAGTTGGTTTACCATCCCAAACCTGTACGACCAATAATAAGTGAGTTATAAGCACTTTTAAGTTTGGCTATCCTCGTTTGACCTTGAAGGAGGGGGTCCAAGGTCAAATGTAACCGGTTAATGGTGGCTCCAGAGTTCTGCAAAAACTCATAGGAGCTGGCAGAACTGGACCAATTAGACGTCTCAGCAGGGGTAGGCTTATATGAACCAACTGCCTTCTTCCTGTCCATAACTGTGGAATCAGCAGATTTTCTCTGTAACCAGTAAGCCTGGATGCTGGTACTCCATCATGTACTCAATCTCCAAAGCCATTTTCAATAGTTTCCTTGTAATATAGTCAGCATTAAGTGTGAAAATATCTCCAAAAAGGCCAAAAATGGCCTCGGTCAGGTACTTTGGCGGTCTGTGGATGACCTTCAATGAAGAGTTTCAAGGTCAAATTTCTGCATGCTTACAGAGGACATATATATGTATTATATATACCAGCCATAGGATGATCGAACTTTCTGTATATGAGAACTGGGCCAAAATGTAAAAAAAATGGCCAAAATCTGACCTTTAAGAGGTCACCAGTGACCTTGAAATTGAAGGTCAAGGTCACAAAATAGCGTTTGTGGCATTGCCCATATATACCCACATACCAAATTTGAAAGGTCTGACTAAAATATTTTTTAACTTATCGCGTCCAAAAGGAAATCTCTGCAGCGGCGGCGGTGGGGGCGTGACCGTACTGAATCCTTAGTATCCCCGACTTTCATCCGGGGATAAAATGATACAAACCACCTTTCCCCACTGGCCATTTCAAGACTACCAGCACTTAACAAACCTACTGCTGAGGCTTGTACTTGAAAAATGCAACATAAACCAACTTTTGATCTGTAAATTCCATGCATCATTTGTCCCAGTATCACTCTACAATCAATGAGATGGTGCCCAGGTAGAAATTTTGCTTATTGATTTATTTTTTTTCTTGTCAATGGAACAGCATTACCAATGGTGCATGTACACAGCAGATGCATTAGACTATCAAATTAAGTATAAATCATCAGAAAATCCATCAGCCGTTCCATTGATAAAAATTTGACTTTTCAGCCAAGTTATCTTTGCCATACATGCAACAAGATTCCCAGACAACTATGGATTTTATGGCCGCCCTTTGAATGACAGTAAAATTTATCAGCTGTTTCACTGAAAGAAAATCTACATTATTCATACCACAGTAATGAGATTCCCAAACAACCCATCAGTAATTTTACGGCTAACAGTTTTGTTTTAGCAAAATTCAGCATCCAGTATCTTGACAGAAATCATGCATTTTACTTGCAGGCACCTTGGTTCATGCAGGTTTATTCCTTTGGGAGACCTTTAACATTTAAGGTTTCTGGGCATTAGTAGGCAGACAATGCTGTTTGTTTACTTTAATTTTATTGGTTCACTCCCATTCAAGGGCATTAGTATGCAAACAATGCTGTTTGTTAACCTTAATTTTATTGGTTCACTCCCATTCAAGGCTAATAATTTGCATGCACTGTCCCATTTGCATTCAAGCTTTGGAAGGGGTAACATCTAGAAAAATAAATTTGATTTCTTCCCACCACATGTTTGTCTCATCCCTTAAACACACACTTTAATCAGCTATGTAGTTTCAGATACACCTGGAGGACCTTCCTGGAGCCTAGCTGATGATTCAGGATGTTGGCTCTTCATTTTAGACCTTTGGCAAATGGACACAATAATTGTTAGTCTATGTCTTTCCATGCCCCTCATGTGCTGATCATGCTAAACCTTCTGAATGCAAAATGATTCTTATGTTTATTGTGATGAATATCATTTTATATTATTTTATATTCTACTACTCATATACACAGAACTGTACATATCTATGATTGTAGAAATAAAGTCCGAGGTTTTGTGATTTATAACCCCAGATAATTCCCAAATTATATGGGGTTATAAATCACAAAACTGAGGACTTTATTTCTATTATAAAGACCGCATTTAGCCTTTTTTATATCATAACTGAAATGAATATGGCTACATAACCTTTTTTTTGTGTTGCACTATTTTTGCCGTTTTATTGTTTTGGCTGTTCCACCTTGTAAACATTCATGGTGACACATAAACGAGAATCACATAAATCTCTCAAACTTTATTTCACTATTTCAACACATTTAGTGTGATACAGACAATTTGCTTTCTAAAATTATTTAAGTCAAACTGTTACATTAAAAAAGAATTTCTGATCCAATTAATTGTCTATTTTTCATGCAACAATTTACCAGACGTTTCCCAGTGCAGGGTAAATAATAGCTTAACGGAATGGCCAGAGTACAATTATACGCTCATATAATTTCACGGAAACAATGTGCGCACTGTAGGGATTTTCGTTGTCTGCGCATTTCCGGTCTTTATAATACTTGCTAGTCACAGCGTAAAAATGTATATTAACAATTACTGCAATATTATTATATTGTATTATGCTCATAAAGAGCTTGTGATGTTTTATTCCTTGGTCTTGTTTACATTTAGCTATTGATCTTATCCACACTTTGTCTGCTGATACTGTGCCGTCATCTGACCATCTACATACCGCCCTTTGTATATCTTGGCTAGTTTCAATCCTGGCTGCACGTTTTGCAGTGCTATCACTAGTACAACAAGGCATGCAGTCCCCTTCAGGGGCGTCTGTTCGATTTTGCATATTGGGTATTTGCTTGGTTATCTCAAACACAATTCCAATCACTTTATTTGTTGTGTCCTCTCTGGCCGCCGAGTTGTAAAGTAGGTGAAGCTGCCAGATTCGACATAACCCCTATGGGATACTTCGTCCGCCTGTGCTGGCAGGTTGTCACATCTTTTATAGCATTGATCTCATCTACCCATTTTGTCTGTACCCCTGGGACCCCTCTCAGGTCTCTGGTTGTACAGTATTTCGTACGTCTTATCCTTTCATATGACCAAAATTTACTTGCTTTACATCTTGAACAAAAATTCCAATCAAAACATTTATTTCTTCTGTCTTCTCTGGCAGATGATATGTAAAGTCTGTGAGGCTGTCAGATTTTGCAGAAGCCCTCTTATAGTAGGGGGTAATCTGTGTCCAATAGCATTGGTTTTTAATTGGTGGGTTTTCACCTCCCATTTCAACCGATTCTATGCATGTCACCTTACAAATTTGACCTTTCCATCTCCCATCTTGACCTTGGCCTACAAGGTCATATGGCTTAACTCCAGAGTCACTGGTGGTTCATTCCCCCACCTGATTAATGCTAGGCATTCCCCTTTTGGTGTTGCTTTATTTAACTAATTGTAATTTGTGGTAGGTTTGGGGGGGTCTTTTGGCTATGGTTATCACCAGTGACCTTCGGCTGTACGACTGATTGAGGTCAAACCTCATTACACTCTGTAAACTGTCAGATTATCACCATAGCTGCTACTCTAAGCTATATTATTGTAATGTTTCAAGGTCACAATTTATACTAACTTGTAAAGTACCACACTAATGTGCTAGCAATGGTCTGTGTTAACTAATTTAAACTATTACCGTGAATGTAAATTATTGTCTTACAAGATTTTAGTAGAATTAAATTATATATTAATCCCAATTCTAGTGTTATTTTTTGCCTTGTCCCCAGGGGGAACATCAGCCAGTATTATGTTCTTACCATGGTGACGAGGTTCCCAAACCACTGGTGAGCGATTTCGTGTCCAACCACTAGTGCCACCCACTGGCGGGTGGCAGCGGTGCTGTTTGCTGGGTCAATCAACAACGCGGTCTCTCTGTAAGTCACCAGACCCCAGTTCTCCATTGCACCTGTAAAGGCAGGGTAAGACGTCACATCGACCGAACAGTGCAAAGTTCACAAACCATATTATATGTAAGAATCAAGAAGTATTATTGGGTACGTATGGATATGTATAAACCGAATACTATACAACCTTTTATGTCCAAATAATCAATTCTACAAACTGTCAGTCTAAAAACTTTCTAAATTTCCTCTTTATTTCATAACATTCACGAGAAGACTACCTGCTGCAAAGTCTGCGATAGCAATCAGGTCCATTTTAGGAAGTGGGTAAGCAATGTTGAAGTAGTCCTTGTAGAATGGAAGGGTCTTAACTGCAACCTACAAAACAAGCCAACGTACTAACAGGATGTAAATAGTGAGTGAACTCTTAATTCCAGAACTTAGCTTGATCACATTTATACATATAAGACACTGTTCCACATTAACTTCAAACTTCACCGTTTGTAAATGTAAATCCTGCTTTGCCATATGTTTATAGGTGAGATACTCTCTAGCATCCCCGTCTCTAACAAAATCTTTGTCCTAATTGGTATAGCAGAGCAACTCATATCTGTTCTACAATCATGTTTATGCATGTTAAAAAATTGCAACTGTTTTAACATCTTCGGTCAACAGTGTCAGCTTTTGTGTAAACTAGCTAAAAATATTACACTTTGGATATATATGTATTTTCAATTATTTAGTGATTGTCACAAGATTGTAAACATGAAACTTATGTATACTGTCTTAACAGAGTGACTATTTAAAATGGTATATTAATTGGTGTATGAGTTTACATTTTAAACACGAGTGAAAACTGCCTTTTATGTGACATAATTTTTTTTGGGTTTACCCACATTTCCTGGCAAAGTTCAGTGAATTTACACAATTACACTATAATTTAAGCAAGTATATATATTCACTGATTTTGCATAATTTATTGTAACATATAAATAAGGTTCTGCTTTATCCTAGCACTACAACGGGAACTGTCCAAGAAAAATGAAACAACTTATTTTTTTCAGCAAACAGATGCTTCCCCCAATGTGTATATCACATTCAATATTTGTATGATTTAATTTGCCTCCATCAACCAACAGATGGAAATTCCCCTTACCTCCAGAGCAAATTGCCCCTGCTCCTTCTTGCCCACAGGTGTGTACACTCTGACCTTGACCCCGTCTGAGTCCTGGGACTCCACAAAGTCATACTCGCCTACTACAAAGGCCAGCAGATAGGTGGACATGATGGGAGTGCGCTCATATGTCACCACCTTGTAATCCTTGTCTGACTCCAATAGTTGGAGGCTTTTCTCTGGCTGAAATATACAGAATAACGATGGCTCAAAATGGAAATATTGAACTCACGCAGCAGTCAAGTATGTACTCTGATATAGCACCAACACCTTTTAGTCATTGATTGAAATTGTAAAATGGCATTCTAGAATGTTGTAAAATGTTGCTTTCTTTTTCTTTCATGCACTTCAATGTATTTTATTCACCCTTTTGTTACATGTTGACATCAAAGGTTTGCCTGGGGCCAAGGAGGGCGAGGGGGGCAACCCCCCTCATCAGGAGTGTAATTTAACAATTTCAGCCATAACGCAATATGATTATACCCGGTACACCAGTTTTAAGTTCAAACATGCAAGAGTTACATACATAAATATTACCTAAATTTACTAAACTTTACATACAAAAATATTTTCCACATTTTCTTTTAAATACTGCTAGCTGCATATAATAACTAGTTACTTTCCATTGAAAAACTGCATTTTTCATACATTTCATGTGTATATAAAAAACAAAAATAACATCAGAGATGCCCCACAGCCTGGGGAAATAGTTTTCAACACCATGAGATATTGAAGTAGTGAAACAGTAGAAAGATCAGGATCCTTTCAGAGCAGTGTCAGTTATATGATGTTTAAGTAGAGAAAATAACATCTAAAAGAAATAAAATGTATGTAAAGATAAAGTATTAAAACAAGACAATTCAATAGCAAGATGACAGCATTAATCATTAAACTAAAAACTATAATGTACACCTACAACACCTAAGCAAAGTCCCTACCAACCATCAACTTCCTACACTTTACAGTTTCAGAGATATTGCCTGGACAAAATTTTAACGGTCAAGGTCACTACAGCAAGGTCAAATGTCAAATCAAGGTCACACCATGACATTTCACACCTACACCTTACGCTTTCTGAGATATAGTCCGGACAAGATTTTATAGGTCAAGGTCACTACGGCAAGCTCAAAGGTCAAATCAAGGTCACACAATGACATTGCACACCTATAACCCCAAACCAATGTCCCTACTATGTATTAACTTCCTACACCTTACGCTTTCTGAGATATAGCCCGGACAAGATTTTATAGGTCAAGGTTACTACGGCAAGCTCAAAGGTAAATCAAGGTCACACCATGATGTTGCACACCTACACCACATAACCAATGTCCCTACTAAGTATCAACTTCCTACACCTTACAGTTTCTGAGATACAGGCCGGACAAACTTTTCCCGCCGCCCGCCCACCCATCTGGACACCATGGGTGAAAACAATACCCCGACAGCACTTAAGGGCTATGGGGTAAAAACAGTTAAACTAGGGGAGGGGGGGAATTAGTGTACAGATTTTTCATTACAAAGGCATAATATTGTACCAAACTTATACAGGCTTGTGTTGCATTACAAAATTATTTGCGATTAGTTCAACTTTATTAATTTTATAATCATTCTAGTAATAGTATCAAAAGGTTCCATTTACTGTTCATAACTTCCTTATTCTTTTCAAATTGTATAACAATGTTTTTTTTTCTATTTTGTATGTGTTCCTTATCTTCTCAATTACACCTGAAATTGACAAATTTTGACACAAATTTTGAACATGTTTTATTAAGTATATACAATTCTTTATCAAGTTGATTAAATGATTCAAAATTCTAGAATTTCTTCTGATCTGATATCTAGGAGTACTGTAGTTGTGCAAAGTAACCCATTGAGATCAATGTAAGGTTTCAAAACAGCAACTTCCTTCCGGAAATTATCTGTCACAGGACACAGCCAAAATAAATGCTCAAGGGTTTTAATTTCATTGTTACAAAAGTAACAAAGACTCAAGACTGTGATATATTTATTTTAGCTACTGTTAGGAAATGGTATGGGTATTTCGCTGTACAAATTAAAAACTTATTAGTTTTCAAAATACATTGTAATATTTTGTAATTGTAAAATGGCATTCTAGAATATTTTAAAATATTGCTTTCTTTTCTATTTCTCAAAATCTAGAAGTGCTTTTAAGAACAGAACCTAATATCTAGTTGTTTTTCTTTGATGACCTTTTATCATGTCACAGCCTACAGGGTCCAATTTTTAAAGTAACTTTGTCATACAAATGCAAGAGTTTCAAAGGCAGCTATTCACAAAAGGGATCAACCAAAATCCAGTGTATGGCTTTTCTTGTAAAAAAACTAGCTCACTTTAGCACATCTAGTACAGGGTTCCCACTGACTTTTGATAACTGGATTCAAGGTCTTTTTAAGGATTTTCAAGGTCAACAACAACAATTCTCAAGGATATATTTTAAGGCACAACCTCCTTTACCTCTCCTTCTAGACTCTAATCTAATCTAATGTGGACTTTTATAGCGCTTAATCTCCATCGCTGATGGACTCTAAGGCACAACTGAACATAAAGCAAGGCAGTTAACATTAATCCGAGGACAGAGCAAGGTCATACCAAGGAGACACAGGGTGACAAGGGGAGGCTATGGTGGATAGGCTTTGCAAACAGGTAAGTTTTAAGCTTCTTTCTGAAGGAGGCAACTGATGCTGCACTGCACACATCAGGAGGGAGTTCATTCTAGATCTTAGGAGCATCAAAGGCAAAGCTATGATCAAAATGTTTGACAGACTTGAAGACTGATGACCGAAAAGGAGGAACAGTAAGGTATTGACGGTCTGGGTGACTACGCCTGGTACTACAGGAACAACTGCTGAGAGACAGGAATAGTTGAAAATAGGAAGAAGAACCACTGTGTAGAAATTTGTAAACTAGTGTTGCAGTTTTGAACATACATCTATACTTAACGGCAGCCAGTGGAGTTGCTTCAGAATGGGTGTAACATGAGCATACTTTCTCTGATTTGTAACAATATGAGCAAGGGTATTCTGCATACTTTGCAATTTATGCAGATTGAAACATGACAAACCCCTAAACAGAGAGTTACAGTAGTCCAGACAACTACTAACCAAGGCATTTGTAGCTAGGACTGCCACTTCTGGAGTAAGATACTGTCTTATTCTACGAAGGTCGTGCATCTGAAGAAAGCACGCTTTGCAAGTCCTCTTGACATGTTCAGACAAGGAAAATTCTGCATCAAATCACACACCTAGATTTCTGACAGAATCAACCGGATGAAGAAGGCTACCAAGAATACTAACAGAAAAATAAGAGGAAATCTTCTGACGCTGAGCCTTAGAGCCAAAGACAATAAATTCAGTTTTTTCTGGGTTGAGCTTCAGTTTACTGACAGACATCCATCGTTGCACATCAAGAAGGCAGGCATTTAGCTTGGCGAGAGCAGCAGAGGCATTCTTATGGGAGAGATGGATGTATAGGTGTGTATCGACAACATAGAAGTGGAATTTAATATGCGGATGAAGGCGGATGATTTTGCTAAGTGGTGTAGTATAAAGTGAAAACAGCAATGCACCCAGAACTGAACCATGGGGAACGCCGTAGATGAGCTTGCTTAATTCAGATAGTGTGGAGCCTATCTTGACAGTCTGGCATCAATCACTCAAGTAGGAAGCAAAATACTTTACAAGAGTTCCACCAAGACCAAACCAGGATTTAAAGTAACCAAGGAGAATATTATGATCTATGGTATCAAATGTGGCTGATAAATCCAGAAGAACTAGAGCCGTAGGTTCGCAATGTGCCAGAGTGAGATGGACCTTGTTTTTTATTGACAATAAAGCTGTTTAAGTGGAGTGTCCTGGCTTATAAGCTGACTGATGTGGATTGTCCAGTTTGTTGTAATTGATGTGTGACGTAAGTTGCTTAGCAACAACTTGCTCAACCAACTTTGACAGGAAAACAAATACTAGACACTGGGATAATTCTCAAGGTCATTTCTGGGCAGAGAAACCTTTTTAATGAGGGGGTTGACAACCGCTCTTTTGAAAGCACTTGAGGAAAGAGCCATCAATGAGAGAATAATTTACCAACTTAGTAATAGACGGAAGGAATATATCAAGACAATCCTTGAGGAGGAATGTTGGTATGGGGTCCAATGGGCACGATTTAGTAGGAGAGTCATTGATGCACTTATTGACCTCGTCTTCGGTTACAGGCTTAAAGGGTATTGAAAGCAGGCGGCACCAAATCTGGTGCATCACTGAAAGAGCCAGAAGTGGACGTCAGTTCCTCCCACAAAATTCCCACACATGCTTTTATCATTTTATAAACAATGCTAGTTAACACATCTAATAATATTTTAACATAAACTTTGTTCAGACTAGACAGTCTGAGTTTGCCATAGCCATAAAACTAGATGATGCACAGGCAGCAGTTGGGCAATAAATTCAAGGACTTTTCTAGGATTTTATTCAATGTTGGCTAGTGCTGTAACGAGTTGACCGAAACTCAAGTCGTAACTCGGTGGGCGATATTTGGGGATCACATCAATTTACGCAATTTAAACTCGAGTTTTTAAGAAATAAATTATGATATACTAGTCTTGTTACAAACCAGCACTTTTGCAATTTATCTGACCATAAAGACATTAAAAATCAATGAGCAACGGTTGTTTTTTTTATTTCTCTTATTTACGTGGCTGTTCCATAAAGTGCTCATATATATCTGCACAATTTAACCGGCAACAAAATATATTTCCCTGCAATAAAATGGTACTAAACACATTAACGGCGGATTCCATGATGACAATATTTGGACATTGTTATTTTATTTATATTTGTGTCATTTACTCGGGTTCAACTTGAGTTCAACTCGCATCCAACAGGCGATCGTCGATCTACAGAAATCGCTAATGATAACAGCTCTAACGTTGGCCAAATTCAAGGACTTTCAAGGCCTTGAAAATGAAGCAATTTTTTTCAAGGATTTTGAAGGATTTGAAAAATTTTGTTGTAAAAATACTCCCCTAGTACTGAATCTGCGGGGAGGTAGGGGGGGACTATCCTGGTCAGGAAATGGTAAGTATTTATCTAATAAAAATTAAAATTACAACAAAATTTTTCAATTTTATTGCGAAAAATACACTTACCATTTCCTGACCATTGCTGAATGCAGCCTTCATGGAAGGAGGGCAGTACTAGAATATAAAGACCCAGTACACCACTCTGCACAGCTATCATACACAGCACAAACCTATAGGCATTCAGATCCAAACTCACCTCCCAGATGAGGCAGTGGAACTGTTGAACACTACAAAACAACACAGCCTTGTTGTTGTTGTTGTTGCTGTTGTAGGAAAGAAGTAATCATTACAGAGACTCACTACCTAGCCTACAACTAAAACATTATGAGAAGTTTACATTGAAATTTACATGCATACAACAACATATAAACTTCCAACAGTCACCACATACCATACAGATCCCCTAAATCATAGTATGTAGTTGAAGTTCTCACAAACTGACAGTTATTGCCACAGTTGAATGCTGTATCTAGACAAACATCCAACACCCACACAGGTGACACAAATATTGGAAGTGTCATCAGCATATTGTGTAATTCCAAGCCTTAATGAAGTCAACAATTCTGCCTAATATAAAGACAGATAGTATGACAGACATACAGATGCAAATGCATACTAAAGTATCAAAATAAGTATCACACATATACTTATAAGATAACAAACTGTAGGACACAATATCAAAGTCTGACCACAAGCAAACCAAGCAGGTGAGACTGAAAATTGGTGAAAAAGTTATGGTTCCAGTAACAGGCATCTGAAAATTCATATACAGAAACCCTATCCTAAAGCCTAAAGATTCTTGCTTTGACTCGCTGCTGTTGAGAGTCAGAATTTGACTTCTCCTCAGTCAAAATGCTAGTCTGCGTACAGCATGATAAGATAGTTAACCTGAAAATATCTGCTGTAAAGCCTTCCTAACTAGGCACAGACAAGACATAATAATTCCTCATTGAATCCTTTGTCCCAAGTAAAAGTATTTCAACCTCACAAGACTGCTGTCCCAGTGATTGAGAGCTGGCATATCGACCGGCTTAACTGAAGTAGGCCCATCCGAAGCCAACTGATTCTTGGGTAATAAATGGCCAGAGCCATTTGTGAGCAATACTCCTTTTAAGTAAGGGAAGACAATGCTAACAAAATTAACCTTCTTCCTTTGCCTGATGCCAAAGCCAAAAGAAAGATCGTTGTGAAAGTTAATAACCTCCAAGAAAAAAGGCCTCAAAAGGCTGTCTGGTGAGACCAAACAAGACCAGAGACAAAAGGTAAAGAAGGCTTAACCTATTGGCTACTGGATTGTCTCTATAGAAACATGTCAACAATCTATACAACTGAATAGTTCTGGAGACTTATTACCCTTCAAGTGAAGCAATCTACCATTGTTATTCTGTAACCAGCAATAGTAGATAGCTTTAGATTCTGTAGAAAAGTATTATCTGAGATGTTCACCACAAAGAAGCCCCAGATGGAGTTTTGTGGATAGATCTACCAGGCCCCACAACCAAGAACATCCACCATGACCATCATGATTCAATCATGATGAATCTGCACCTGAAGGTGGTCATCTCCTAAATCACCTGAAGAATCCTTGGCTATCCTGGTGCAATCATGATGATTCTGCACCTGTAGGTGATCATCTTGAGTCACCTGAGGAATGAGAGCCACTGGAACAAACACAAAGCTGTCCAGATCCTCCCAAGAAATGTGTAATGCATCTGTTCCCCAAGCCCCCAGTCTAAGGCAAGGAAACACATACACTGGAAGCTTAAGATTCAGGTTGTTGGATACCAATGGCATAATGATTGAACTCACCTACAAGGGAAGCCTTAAAAGGAACCTTTTGTGGAACAGATCCACCAGATCCCAAAAATAAGACATCCCTAGCCACTCTGATGCAATCAAGATGATTCTGCACCAAAATCTTGAAGTAGCCCCTCTTAATAGCTACAAAAAGAATTTCTTGCCTTTCCTGAGATCTTTTGTCGTATCAAGATACCTCTCAAGGCTCTCACTGGACAAAGAAACCTATCTTGCACCAAAGCATGATCTAAAGAAGGTTCCATAGCAGGAATGACTAAAGGTTGAAAAACCAAAGGAGCCTAAGAAGCCAAATGATTCACCTGCATCACCTGAAGAATCAAGGTCACAGGACCAAACAAACTGTCCAGTCCATCCCAAGAAAAGTTGAAAAAGACAAGCTTGTGGTTCAAACTAGTTGCAAAACAAATCCATCATTGGTGATTGTAATCAAAGACAGATTTGATTGAACACCTGAATCAGAATAGAAGATTTAAAAGTCATCCAAAACACATTCAATTTGAATCATCTTGACTCTCATGAACAAAGAATTTGTTGGAATATTTGTATACCCTGGGAAGTGATATGCCTGAATCTGAACCCATGGCATTCATCCAAGGAATGATTCTTCAGATAAGGAAACACATTCCTGAAAGTGGGTACCTCCCTACCTGTTCAGATAGGAAACCACTGAAGAACTGTCTGTGGAAATCAACAGATTCAGAATCCGAATCAGACTTCCAAATGATTCTAAAGGTAGTAGCCCTGTTAATGTGGAGTCTTGACCCCTCATGATACAACAGACCACTGGCTGTTTGATGCCATAATTGTGCATCCCAACCCTTAAAGAAAGCATCTAATAACAAAAGGAGATTGTGCTCCTTCTGATGAAGTAATGGGAGCTCCTGCAAATTTGAAAAGTCGTTCCACCACTGAAGATGATCCCTGAGAACCTGAGAACAGAAAAACTGGTACATTATCTGTGTATTATGTGTGGTATCTGTGGTACATTAGCAGATAGCCTTGGGGTTACCTGATAAACAAATGACCCAATGGCACTGTTTCCTCCTATGAAGCCATACCGCCACCAAAGAACCGCCACCAAAGAAATGGCTTCCTTAGAAACCATTAGCCGGAGAAAATGCTTTGCTATGAGTAAAGATGTACCCTAAGGTGGAATCTGCAATCCAAACTAAAAATCCTGGTGCTTTAGACAAGATGTTTTCTTTTTTTTTTTTTCTAATGTATATAAACTGGTGACACCCAATGCCTTCTACTGCAGCCATCAGGTTCACTATCCGTTGATACAATAGTACAGTCGAAAATAAACCATTTCCAAGAGTAAAGCAATGAAATGGTCTATATCATGATGCGTTCCTATAGATCCCACAGTCTCACCATGGACTAACATAGCAAACAGGCAGTGAACCGGTGTGAACTGTCATCAACAGGGAAGTGAAGATAAAAATTTGTGTGAATCCGGCTACAAAAGAATGCAACTGTAAGGAAACGAGTTGACACACCCATTCACTTACTAGTAACAATTGCGAAAATCCCAACTATGCAAAATTAAGGTACATGTAAAGGTTTATTACCTGACCTCAACTATTAGTGGTAGCCATCTCTTCCCAGCTTATCACAACCGATAAAGTGTAAAATTGTAGCGATATCACCATCTCACTGGTGTTATCGCCCTTTTGTCGATCATTTCATAAACAGCTTTTATGCAACTGATGTCTCCCGCATTTTATTCATTTATTCTTAACACACATGTCCACAACTTCTTTAGGAACATGAATAAGTAATCCTTCCTGGTACTGTTGCCTCTGTGAAAGGTAAAGTATGTTTGAAAATTATCCTCTTACTATGTTGAGATGTAAGGTGTAGAATATCTGCCACTAGTGGACAAACACTCCTCCTAAAGATTACTCCTAACCCCTCTAAGTCTTACAGAGGAGGAGAGTTTTGTAACAGAGTTGGAGGATTAATTATCATAAAGGGCACAAAAAACTGCCCTGGGGCACTAATCCCCTTTCTAGCCATGTGTAGGAGTTTGCTCCTTCCCAGACAGAAGAAACACTATACATCCGAGATCACAAAATGAAGTTTCCCTGGACATCTGACCAAAAGTTCAGCAGGAGAAAAACCTCATTAAGAGTGAAAAAAGCACTTTATATTCTACCAAAATCATCTAAGAGATAAGGTAGAGAAAAATAAGACTTGTAACACTCCTGACGAATAAAAGTTGAAGAACTGGTCAACGCACTGCCCACAAAACATCCAGGATCATTGAAGACTGTAATTGAAATTACTGTACACAGTCCCAAGGTAGTACTGGATATTCTAGGAGATTTCTGTTAAACCTTAAATTCTTGAAGACCTCCTGACAGAGGTCCTGCTAAATAACTCCAAAAATTGTAGTCTAAGATTTAACATGATTATGCTGCAAGAAACACAGAGAACCTGTATTCTTGAACAAAATCTGACAATGGGTACAACCAGGTTTTATATACCGGTGCCGGTTTCCAGCAGAAACCCTGCATAACCCCACAGAATGAAAAGGTAATTCTGAGATGAAACACAACTCCGGTCATCTGACAACCCGATTCCGGACCTTTTGGGAGGTATGGAAACTCGATTGTCTACGGATGACGTCATGCAAGCACTTCCCTCCGTGAAAAGTTCCGACTGAAACCCACCGGAAGAAATAAATGGTTAGAGATCAATTCTGCATTCGAAACTTATCCACGATGCAGCATCCAACAGAAGCTATGATGTCTGCCCCCATAGGGGATTCCATCCGGTCACCCATTCGGCAGAGAATGACGTGGTGAGATATTTGCTACCAAAATGCCTGGCTATACAAACCCGACGTGATAAGCTTATGTGACAACCGAATCCTCCACAAGGAATTCCTTGTTTTTCATGGCGATTTCCTTGGTTGCCTAGCAACCTGTAAACTGTCCCTGCCGGAGCTAGTAAGACTGCCGACAGTTTCAGTGTATAAAGTAGAAATCTTCAATCCAGTGGACAAAAAAAAATATATAAAAATAAAAGCACTTGGCTCATTCTCATGAAACACAAGCCTTTTGAAGAAGAAACAACGAAACATCAATGCCGCCATCTTACAAAAAGTGGCGCTCAATCCACCATAAAATGACCACAAAAGCACTTTTCCTCTGTGCTTCTTTAATTTCGTCCTGAGAAGACATTGTCAACACAGATGTCTTACCATAGAACTCAAAAAGCCACAAAAAATCCATCAACTTAATAAAAAATTCAAATAGAAAAAACACGTCCACACTCTAGGATGGCCAACAAAAATAATGAAGGTTGTTTACTAGCGTGGTCACATGACCACTAGGGGGACATGCTAGTTCACACTCACTCACTGGCCTCTTAAGGTATCTTAAAACGTTTCTCAACGTTGGCCAGTGAGTTGGATGGCACCAACATATAGCAATGGTCAGGAAATGGCAAGTGTATTTTTCGCAATAAAAGTGGGAACCCTGTAGTAGCAATCATTTTGATGAATATGGCAGCAGATTTCTCACCATGTTGGAGAGGGCCACTCTGTTTTCAGGCACCACCAGTGTGACATCAAAGGTTGCCTTGACAGCTGGCTCATCCCAGCATGGAAATGCACGGCGAGCATCTGTAGCCTGAAAGTAAAGATAAGAGGTCAAAGTATTGTATTCCTTACCACAGCCAATGGTTATATAGGTAAACACGTCTTGCCTGGGGCTGGACTCCAATCCCCTACCACATGGGTTAGAATCTTGTCCAGTATGGGTTAATGTCACCGACAAAGGAGTAAATCATGCCATATATTAAGCCTTGTAAGTATCTAAAATACTTATCTATGTTCTACACTGGAAGCAACATTGCAAATACGCCATAGCGATGTAAAGAAGCAAATCTCAGATACTCGTACTGCTGTGGTTCAGAGGAATGATAAAAAAACAGACAATATTCTAGATGATCACTTGTGTATTGATAAATAAAAGATAAAGCTCCTGTCTGCGAGACAGACCATCTCCCTTCACTTGAAAAGGTGAGACAACTGTAAAAAAATAGTATCAGAGATGCCCGTACCCCACAGCCAGGGGAAATTGTTTTCAACACCATGAGATGTAGAAGCAGTGAAACAGTACAAAAATCAGGATACTTTCAGCGCAGTGTCAGCTGCAAAAAGGTCCAAATGATGTTTACGTAGAGAAAAGAATTTCTAAGTGAAAGAAAATGTATGTACAGATAAATTATTAAAACAAGACTATTTAATAGCAAGACGACAGCATTAAACAGTAAACTAAAAATTATAATGCACACCTACAACCCCTAAGCAATGTCCCTACCAAGTATCAACTTCCAACAACTTACGGTTTCTGAGATACAGCCCAGACAAACTTTTTCCCACCGCCCGCCCGCCGGGCAGCAATCTATATCCTTAGGGTTGCCGAGATATGCCCAGACAATATATTATAGGTCAAATCAAAGGCAGGGTTTGAAATTAGTGCCGATCCGCCAGTCCGCGACAGACAGAAATGCTTTCAGGTTGACAAAATTCCAACCCTGCCAGTCTGTTATTCATGCACATTTTACCACAGTTGAATTATGGTTTGAATGTTTTCGATATTGTTCAACCATACCAAAATGACCTTGTACATGTTTGTGAAGATTCAAGACTTTTCCCACTTTTATATTTGTTTTGTATGGTCGAATTATGGTTTGCATGTTTTGAATATTACCCATACATACAGATGTGGCAATACATGCTTATGTGTGGTGTTGGGGCAAAACCTGTGGCTCACTTGATGAAATACCATCTGTTACAATGGGAAGTTGCAAAAGTAAAACCCTCAATGAATTCTAATATGACTTTAATAGTGCTTAATCTACATCAAAAGACACCCACAGACGCAACAACCAAGATTCAAGTAAAAAAATATCAGAGAGATATAAGGGAGAGACAATAGTATCAGACATCCCCGTAGAGAGATGAAATAGCATCAGATATGCAAGATCAAAGGTCAAATCCAGGTCACAACATGACGTTGCACACCTATAATCCCCAACCAATGTCCCTACCAAATATCAACTTCCTACACCTTATGTTTTCCGAGATATAGCCCGGACAAGGCATTATAGGTCAAGGTCACTATGGCAAGGTCAACTCAAGGTCACACTATGACGTTTTACATCTACAGACCCCAGGCATTGTCCCTATCCAGTATTAACTTCCTACACCTTATGGTTTCCAAGATATAGCCTGGACAAGACTTTATAGGTTGTCACTATGGAAAGGTCAAAGGTCAAATCAAGGTCACACCATGACGTTGCATGCCTAACTCCCTAACCCATGTCCCTACCAAGTATCAACTTCCTACATGTTATGGTTTCTGAGATACAGCCCGGACACGATTATAAAGGTCATGGTCACCACAGCAAGGTCAAAAGTCAAATCAAGGTCACACTGTGATGTCGCACACCTACACCCTTCAACCAATGTCTCTAGTAAATTTTTACCTTCCCATACCTTATGTTTTCTGAGATACAGCACAGATCAATTATATCTTTCTTGTCGTACAAACAATAATCAGCTTCATAAATATGTAGAGCTTTACGATAGGTGAAATATGTCTAAAATATGGCATTAAAAAATATCCTGGCAGGACTCAGGTCAAAGGAACCATAACATTGTCACCTATATCCTCCAACCATGTGTCTGTACCAGGCCTCACTTGTCTACACCTAACAATGTATTTTATTTATTTGGGTTTTTACGTCGCTTTCAACACTGTACAGGTCATATCAAGACGGGTAGTTGGAAGGGCAGAGAAAACCAGTACATACATAGTTTGTCAGGGTTCTGTACTGTAAACTGGAGACCAACAGCAAGCAACTACCAGCTTTCCCACTTGAGGCCATGCCGGGAACCGAACCCCGGCCTCAGAGGTGGGAGGCGAGAGTGTTACCACTCTGTCACCGTGACACACCCCCCCATGATTTATGATATATGGCAAGATTCTATAAGGTCAAAGGAACATCACATCATGAGATTAACTATTGTGTGTGTCAGCAACCTTGCATTTTTGGATGAAGACTATGTTTGGACCTAGGTGATTGCATCTACGTTATTTTATATGTCAGGCTCACTATGTTAAGGTCAAAGGTCAAATGAAGGTCGCTTCATGACATTGCAGATTGTACTTGTCAGTGGGGAAGGGTGGGTAACACTGGTATCTCGGTATCAAAACCAATTCACTTCAACACTGTGATGACACTTTACAGTCAGTATATCGAATGTCAGTATATAATATTGTGAGAAAACAAAGTATTAGAAACAAACCTAAAATTTGAAGAAATTACTGACTTTGGTCATATATTTTGATATATTTCAACACTTCTATTGTGATTTCTTTCTGAAGAAATGCAATGTTTTCTTTTCATGAATCTTACTTCCAGTTTGTGGGCCTATTCAATAGGGGATATGCTAGATCACAATTTCTTTCGGTATCCCAGAATTGGTATGGTTTCACACTGGCAGGATACCGAAATGTAAAATTTGCTATCGACCCTGGCCTACTAGTCAGCACCCTTGGCCTTTTTGAAGACTACATTTGAACCTAGCTATGTAGTGACTGTGATTGCTTCTATACCACCCCACCCAGACAATATGGCAAAAGATACAGACCTGGGGTTCAGTGAGATCTAAGTTTTTTGTAGATGCTTTATGTGTTAGCAATTCTACTAGAAACAGATATACCAGTAGCTGATGGAATGCAGTACCCCCACATTCTCAAAGTGTAATACACAGATAACATGGTCAATTGCTCTGATCACACATGTCAGATGAATCCCAAATCCAACTCGACCACGTAAAAATAACCAATGGTTAGGCCAAGAGGGATACCCCCACTGTAATCTTCAACATGTGGAATGTACATAATGCAACCCTGAGAAATGATTTCCGCACAAATAACATGCGAGACATGGAACTTTGCGTTCCCTCAGCCTATAGGACATAATCATCCATCAGCATGGAGACTTCTTACAAACATCAAAGAAAGAGGCGTGTTTTTTTATATAACAGTGGGCAGAGAGAAGTTTCTCTCATTCTCGTAGGGTTCAAAGAATTAAAAAGGTTGCATAATGGCAAGAGTTTTTTTAAGTTAATAATTGACAAAAGCATTTCAATAATCTGATACTGTGACAAATGTAATAATATTGCAACATTAATTAATATATAATATTTTTTTCCTGGTATTGTATCTTTCTTTTGAGTATCCTTGTGTGTTATATCTGTAGAAACCAAGGTTCTTGTGTGTATTGAAGTAATTGAATTCCCACACAGGTGACACAATAGCACATTGTGTTCCTCTGCTCACATTACAATAGCTTGTAAAAACAGTATTGTTTAATGAAGTCCCAACACTTAGCACACTTTTTAACCTGTTGTTTTATGTGGACCATAACTTACTTATGTGTCTGAAATAAAGTTCTTCTATTCTATATTCTATTCAAGCACCTAAAATGCTCAGCTGAGTGATTACATAAATGGTGTTGTTGCAAGTGTTAAATTACTTCAGTTTGTTTTGTTTTTTTCTGTAATAAACCAATATTATTTAATAATATGATACGTTTTTAACTTTTTATAATCATAATACTGCACTGGGTGTAACACTTTCATATCATAACTGAAAACAGTAAAAATTGATCGTGTTTACACTCCATTTGATATATCCTGACAGACCAAAAAAAACCTATATTCATCCAGACATTTCTGACAGACCTTATGTAATGGCTTAAAGCCAATTTCTTTTTAATTTAAATTTGTAAAACAGAAACCCTGTGAGTTGAATAACACATTCAAATGGGATTGGAAAGTTTTTTCTCCACAGTGGTAAAAAAACACACATAAGTATAGGTTAATGGCCAAGTAAGTGTCCAATATTGGAAAATAAGGGGCTGTTTACGAGGTCCCGAAGGGACCGAGTCAACAGTCCATTATTTTCCAATATTGGACACTTACGAGGCTATTAACCTATTTAAATTACACCTCTTCTTTAATTTATCATTTTTAAGATATTGTTTAACATCATTACTTTTCATTTCAATATTCCTGTTGTGTACTTTTTGGTTTTTATGATCATTTTAGTTGAAATAAATGTGAAAGGGTTTCTGTGGAAATGTGCTAAAAAGACTTCTATATATGGTCAAAATCACAAAGTGGCCAATAGTGAAAGATATTGGACACTTTTAACAAAAGAAAAACTCTCAGGTGTAATTTAATAAAGAATACATTATTTTGACCGTCCATTTCTATTTTGCAAGGTATTCATTCACTGCATAATACTTTCAACAAATAATGCAATTAAGATGCACATAAATGGGCAATTTATTGGAAAATATAGGCCACTTATACCGTAATACTCCGAGGGGACGGTATTTGTTTTATCAGCAAACTACAAATCACTAGGTCGTCCAGACACTGGTTGATATAATTGATACGGTAATTGATTGGACAACAAACCATTAAACAAAAGGACTGGAACAAAATCTGAAACTTGTTTCAAATAGTTAAGGGAAAATTATTTATTCTTTCCACCTAGTTCTTTCTTGAAGTTTCATTATTCTCTGAAACTTTTACAATATTATACACGAGTCTTTTTCCTAAAACCATAAAACGTAAGAAGGGACATGGTGCACATATCAAATCATATCAGTTTCCAGGTGGTGTCACATTCCAAAGTTGTATCCATGCATTCTTAATTATTTCTGCTATTTTATTACAGTTAATGAAGTGTGGCTTGTACAATAAGAAATCTATTCAAGGTACATTGAAACAGAAACTCCACTCAATCCAATACATGCTAAAAAATTTGGTTTTTGCTAAACAAAACCGAAATTTGCTCTCTGGGAGGTTAAAGTCTTAGACAAATAAAAAAACAAGTTATATTTGCCAAAGCAGACAAGCAAGTCTGTGAATAATTTGAACTCTGAAGTAGGGAATATATTCTTAAACAGTCATGTTTTATAAGCATTTTACCTATTTATCGAAAATCCCTTTCTCAAAAGATTAAACCTGTTACCTGTAAATTCAAAAACAGATAAAAACCCAGTAACAATTCTATCCATTTTCTATGCCTTTAACATATTCGAAGAAACTAAAAAAATATGTATAAAAGGCTTTGATTAGATCTTAATGGATCAACTTATATTTTTAGAAGTTGGAAGTGCTTATTTACTCAATAAATATACATTTAAGTTGATTAAACATGAAACAATATTTTCTAACTCCACGAAGTAACTACAATATATACCGTATATTTTTGCTATATATTTTGCTAGATTGTTCTTCCAATACTTATTTAGAGGAAAAGAAACAAGACTGTAACTTATATAAACAAATGAGTAAGACCAACTACAACTGTAATGTAGGAATTTTTTGAAGGCTTCTGTCTTTTGGCATCTTGCAATTCATTTCATTTGTGTACTGTAAATGTTAAAGGAGATAATAGAGGAAAATTCTGATTTTTCTGACAGTAACAGATGAAGTAGTGGTTTAAGCAACTGGTACTCGAAAACTATAGCTAGAAAACTGAAACTTCACATTTTACTAACATTAAGAAGTAGCTAAACAAGTACTTTATAAGCTTTGAGCAATATAAAAATAAACAAGCAAAGTGGGTTAGAGACTAACAAGAGACAGATTGCGCGATCAGGGATTTGGCCTGCAACATGGCAACTATTTCATAAACAACCTGGCTCTGGTGGTTTCCTACTTCCCTGTCCAGTTTCAAATCAATTAGTAGAAGCATCTTCGAGATAGAGCCCAGAAGCTGAAATATTGACAGACATATGCACAGACGGACACACAAGCTGTCACCAATTTTGAAAGCATCCTAGCCCATGGGGTGACCTACCGCCCTGTCAAATTTCAAATTGATTGGCAAAAGCGGCTTTGAGCTACAGTCCAGAAACCAAAATACTGACCGACAGATGCACATACAGTTGGATGCAATGACTGGCACCAATTTTCAAAAGGATCCCAGCCCAGATGGTGTCCTACCACCTGGTTAAATTTCAAATCAATCAGGGGAAGTGTTTTCAAGTTAGAGTCCTGTAACCAAAATCTTGATGGACAAGCGCATGACAGACGGACACATCGACTGGCACCAATTTAGAAAGCAATCTAGCAAAGGTGATGTCCTACCACCCTGTCAAATTTCTTATCAACTGGCAGAAGCATCTACATTCTACAAGTTTGAGTTTGCAAACCAAAATGTTGACCGATGGACAGACGTCAGACACATCAATCTAATAGGCACACTGGTTACAAGCAACCCGTCCAATAATCAGAAAATCAATCATTCATCAGTCTATACTCTGACTGATCTGAAAATCGACTGTGGTCAGGAGATATGGTTAATAAATGTGCTTGTACTTCTAGAGATTTTTTTTTCTTTTTTTTTTCTGTCAGCAGATTTTCATGAACTGTGGCATAGCATGATGAGTACCTGTTTCATCACTGAAGTTAAGGAGCAATGGACAACGTTAGTACTTGGATGGGCCACTGTCTGAGTTCTAGGTCAGGTGATGTATCTGATTCAGAATTTGTCTCTCTCGCCAGATTTTCTTTAATTCTAGTGCACTACTTGTGTCTCTATGGCTCTGCAGCTCGCACATGTAGACTGAAAGACTTTTCGCCTTGTTTAGATTGGAAATAGGTAGAATTCTCCTCTGTGTAACAATCTACAGCCAAACAACTTGACTTCATGTGTAGTAGTATAAAATAGCATCAGAGATGCCATTACCCCACAGCCTGGGGAAATATTTTTCAACACCATGAGATATAGAAGTAGTGAAACAGTACACAGATTGGGATACTTTCAGAGCACTGCATGTAAAGTTTAAGTATTAAAACAAGACAATTCAGTAAACTAAAAGTTATGAAGCTATAAAATTTCTTAACTGGAGAATAGCTGTCAATGAAAATATCACAATTATGTATGGTCGAATTATGGTTTGAATGTTTTGAATATTACCCATACATACAGATGTGGCAATACATGCTTATATGTGGAGTTGGGGCAAAACCTGTGACTCACTTGATGTAATAGCATCTAATACAATGGGAAGTTACAAAAGTACAACCCTTAATGAATTCTAATATGACTTTAACAGAGCTTAATCTACATGAAAAGACACCCAAAGGTGCAACAACCAAGATTCAAGTAAAACGATATGAAAGCTATAAGAGAGATTAAATAGTAGTATCACATATGCCTGTAGAGATATAAAATAGCATCAGATATGCAAGATCAAAGGTCAAATCCAGGTCACACCATGACGTTGCACACATATAACCCCTGCCCAATGTCCCTACCAAATATCAACTTCCCGCACCTTATGGTTTCCGAAACATAGCCCAGACAAGGCATTATAGGTCAAGGTCAAATCAAGGTCACACCATGATGTGTTACATCTACACACCCTAATCAATGTCCTTACCAAGTATCAACTTCCTATACCTTACAGTTTCTGAGATATAGCCCAGACCAGCTTTTATAGGCCATGCATACAGAAGTGGTAATATATTCAATGAATGCTTCTGTGTGGTGTTGGAGCAAAGCCAATGGCTCACTTGATGAAATGGGCTCACTTATTACAATGGGAAGTTGCAAAAGTAAAATTCTTAATGAATTCTAATATGACTTTAACAGTGCTTAATCTGCATCAAAAGACAGACCAAAAGGTGTAACAAGATTTTAAAGGTCAAGGTCACTACGGCAAGGTCAAAGGTCAAATCAAGGTCACACAATGACATTGGACATCTACAATCCCCCTCCAATGTCCCTACCAAGTATCAACTTCTGGCACCTTACAGTTTCTGAGATATGGCCTGGACAAGATTTTATAGGTCAAGGTCACTATGGCAATGTCAAAGGTCAAATCAAGGTCACACCATGACACTGCACACCTAAACCTACCTAACCAATGTCCCTACAAAGTATCAACTTCCTACACCTTATGGTTTCTGAGATATAGCCCGGACAAGATTTTATAGGTCAAGGTCACTACAGCAAGTTCAAAGATCAAATCAAGGTCAGACCATGACGTTGCACACCTACACCCCTAACCAATGTCCCTACCATGTATCAACTTCCTACACCTTACGGTTACTGAGATACAGGCCGGACAAACTTTTCCCACCGTTCAGCCGCCCACCCACCCATCCGGACACCATGGGTGAAAACAATAGCCCGACAACCCTTAAGGGCTGTGGGGTAAAAATTGTAGGTTAACTGGGCAAATGGAAATAACTTCAGAACATTGGAGAAAAAGTCATATTATAGGGGTTCTCCTGCACTGTTGTCTGACAGAGTAGAAGTGATTTTCAGATCCCTTGAGATTTAGCTCAACTGGGTCCAACTGGAGGTCAATATTTTGACAAGAATAATAGCATATTACAATGTAATGCAAAACAAGCAGGATCAATGAGAAGTTGTTTTTTTCTGTTTTTTTTTTCCTTTCAGCACTTTCATCCAGTGAAAAGACAATTCTTTGAAACATTTACAGATAAAAGAAAGTAACTTTGCATTGAGCCTACCTCAAACTGAGTGACTGCTCCATATCTATCACTACCATCTGAACCCTTGTACTTGGATCGGTAGAAGCCTTTCATCTTGTCATTCAATTCCCCAGTAAAGTTAAGGGACAGCACACCATTCCCCACCTGTAAAATAAAGACTTTTGCATCAGTCTGCCATAAAAATGATAAAATACTGTTGTTCTTATAAAAAAAATAAATAAATAAATATGCAACACATATCCAATTTATAAAATACAGGTTACCATGGAGAACTATGTCACTTGTTAATATTAAAATAAGGAAACCGGATCCCATTTATTAAATACATAAGTACTGGTTCCTACTATCAGAGGGAATTCAATAGAAGTTGTGGGATGATTACTTAGATGTGTGGTCAATTATTTATTAGTGACAGTGTACCGTCTAGGTCAATGTAAACTTTTAATAAAAATAAATTCAACAAAAAATTGTATTTTTCTCTAACATATCATTGAATATCTACATGCTTTTGACATACATTTGTCACACTTTTTTGTTCTGTTTACGTTTACTGCCATATTTACAGGAAGTGGAGTTTTTTTGGTAGATACGAAATGTCGGAAACTTTGATACACCCAAAATTATTACCAAATAGACTTATACTTTATTCCATAAAGTGTCCTGCATGGGCGACCTCCCAATCTACATATTTTTGATACCGTACCATCCCTAATATAAAAGTTTGCTACTTGGATATTATACACAAACATAAAACTGTAAGTATTTCTTTCAAAAACATTCCGTTAAATATATGGTCATAAATAATTAAATATTAACAAAATGTTTTCAAATCTTTGTGGTGTAGCACTCCATACTTAATGTTTTTAGTTTCAGGTGTAGCATTTTGCCATCGTTTCTCATAGCCACATTCAACGTTTGTAAACATTTAAAAGTAAAATAACTTTACCTTAGTGCTTTCAAACCTTTGCAGATCTTTCTAGTTATATTCCCAGATTAAAAGCGATTGTTTATAGATCTTTTTTCTCATTTTGGAATTTTAAGGGCACACATGTGCACACACAAGACGGAGAGACAAAACGAAACGTGCAACTGATTGCAATAACACTCTCCTATCTTTGAGTGTTGAAAAAGTCTTCTTGTCATCTACTGAAGATAATACAAATGTACTGATCTTTAATTATTTATGGATTAATTAATGGATGCCAAATGTTTTCATAGTTTTCATCAATGAGCACATGGTATAGGGTGTATTTTATTGACATAAAGATTTTAATATATGTCATAGTCTAAATGTGTAGTATATCAACATTTTTATTCATACATTGACTACAATTTACATTTTACCAAGAACCACAATTAAATCAGCATTTCTATGTTGCACATTTTCGAGGATTCATAATAACCAACTGCAAATAAGATCAGCAGTCCTGCCATCAGACAAATGTAACGCAACCAGTACTTCTATAGCACTTAATCTCCATCCTATGACACACTTTAATGCACTGGAGCCACAATGAGAAATTGAAAATTCAACATCCAGAGATATAGCAGGTCAACACTGGCGATGCTAGGGACAAACACCATAGATATAGTCATACATCTATAGTACAGCATAAAGTAGACATACCTTCAGCACTGAGGGAAACTGAAAAGTGACTGTTTCTTCCTTCTCATCGTAAGTAGTATTAATTTCACTTGAATAATCTGTAAGTATAAAAAAGAAAAGATATGGAAGTTTCACCTAGTATGAAGCAAATTCACCAGTTATATGTTACAGTACTGTACGAAGCACCGAACGAAATTAAATATCTCTCTCTCTTTTAAAAATCATATATATCTGTCTAACAACAAACAAAAAAATCACAAAAGAAAACAAGCAATCGGCGTCCATGAAGGGCTCTGTGTCAGCCGACTTTGTGTTATGAGCTTAAGCATACCAGTGGAAGTAAAAAATGACATATCTCAAAACAGCTATTGCTCAGCTATGCAATGAGCTACAGATCTGTTATAACTGATCCAAACGTAGGTAAATAATATATTTCAACAAAATACTCTAAATTCAATAGCTTTTAAGTTACAAGTAATTTACTCAAAAGTGAGAAGCTAAAAATAGCTATTGCTCGGCTACACAATGAGCTACAGGCCTGCAATTTTAATATGTTACAGCTGACCCACAGGCATACAAACAACATATTTTAACAAAATAATCTAAATGCAACAGTTTTCAAGTTACAAGTGATTTACTCAACAAGGAGAACCTCAAAGTAGCTGTTGCTCAGCTATGCAATGAGCTACAGGTCTGCAATTTTACTATGATATAGCTGACCCAAAAGTAGGAGAATAACATATTTTTAAACAAAATTCTTTAAATGCAATGTTACAGTTTTCAAGTTTTAACTAACTTTACTCATTATTCAAGGTAGTGAAAATCCAGACAGTAGCTATCACTCACTTAGCTATTGAGATAAGTTCCAAATTTTAATAAAATGATCTAAATGCAATACTTTTCAAGTTATAAGTGATTTAGTGCATAATTTCATGAATTTTAATGCATTTAAAATTATTTTAAAAATTCATTAAAAAATTAGGGCCGGGACGGGTGCTAAAAAAAATCCTGAGTGCCCGAACTTGGACAATGACCTGAATTCGAGTAATCACCATTAGAAGTCTTCTGTGAACAGATAGTAATGAAACCTTTGAAGAAAAACATCTTCTATTTATCCAGGAATTATAGAATACGGGGGAAATTATACGTTTTTAAGCTAAAACCACAACTTTAATTGATATGTGGCAAAAACATTTCATTTTGCGGGCGACAATACAATACACTGTAAGAAATCGAGTAGTTTAAAAATGGACTCGAGTCTCAGCAAAGACCAACTCTTCTATCGAGGCTCGAGTGACCATTTGCAGCCCTATAAAAAACTATTAAGAAAGATTGAGGTCTGATACTCACACGAGGAAATCTTCTTGTGGTCTGGTACATATATGCAAGTTAAGAGAGAAATCCCTTCAATAGTCAATGAGACAATTGTTATAAAATGTTGAAATTTTCATACTTTGGGTGGGGGTACATCGCTTGTAATGGCTCTAGCAAACAGACAAACAGATCTGCATGTCTTGAACATTTTTTTCTCCTCAATAGATAAGGTATCTCTTAAAAGAAACCGCATGTCTCTATGCCTTGTACTTTTGGACAAGTTCTTCACGCAGATGCAGACACCGCAGAGTGATGCAATAATGACAGCTGACCGACTAGTCTGCTGGCATAAAAACAAATATGTGTGGTTTTCCTTTCAGAAATTACAAGAATTTGATTTTTGATTCTTTAATATAATAAAAATGAAACTTGCAGATATTTACATTTGTTTTCATTTAAAATTTCTTAAATAAGGTTGTCTTGAATAAGTTTTTAATATGTCTTCAATACATCTGACTGTACAAAATGTACAGGCCAGTGTAGCAGCTATATTTACCTTGCCCATTTCCTGAATACTGTACTCTGTTGATTTTGATATCTGCTGAATTCAGAATAACTGTTGAAGTCTCAGTTTTGACCTAAAATATAATAAAAGAACTGTAAAATTTATCAACTGAAGTATAGCTGTCAATGGAGATTGCGCAATAAGGTAAAAGTACTAATAATAATAACTTGCAGCAATCCATATATCTTTGTGATAGGTGAGCTATGCCTCAAAAATTGCAGTAGAAACATACTGGCAGAGCAAAGGTAAAAGGTTACACCCAGGTCACACCATAATGTTGCACACCTATATTCCTAACCAATGTTCCTACCAAGTATCAACTTCCTACACATTACAGCTTCCAATATATAAACCATGCAAGATTTTAAAGGTCAACGTCACTACAGTAAACTCAAATGTCAAGTCAAGGTCACATCTACAACCCCCAGCCAATGTTCATACCAGGTTTTAACTTCCTACACCTTATGGTTTCCGAGATATATACCCTGGACAAGATTTTACAGAGCAAGGTCACCTCAGCAAAGTCAAAGGTTAACTCCAGGCCACACCATAACATTGTACACCTAATGTCACCTATACCACCTAACCAATGTCCCTACCAAATATCAACCTCTTAAACCTTTTGGTTTCTGAGATACAGCCTAGACAAAATCCCCCCCCCCCCCCCCCCCCCCCACCTACCCACCAATCTGGACACCATGGGTAAAAATAGTAAATGTAAGATACCTAGAAACACCAGGAAATATAGGTAAAACTAGACCTATCGCATCGGAGAACCGATGCAAATTGTATCAACAAGAAAAAAAACTCACCAAAGCCATTCAAACATCGCTTAACCTTGAAGGAGAAGCCCAAGGTGAAATCTGACCATATCAAAAGATTCTTAGCCAATGATTTCCTATAGGTTGGTGTGACATTGCAAACCTCTAGGAACACGAATAAGCAAGATATAAGCACTTTTAATTTTGGCTATCCTCATTTGACCTTGAAAGAGGGGCCAAAGGTCAAATCTGATCACATCAAAAGATTCCGAGCCCATGATTTCCTATAGGTTGATTTGACATTGCAAACCTCTAGAACCAATAATAAGCGAGTTATAAGCACTTTTAAGTTTGGCTAACCTCGTTTGACCTTGAAGGAGGGGCCCAAGGTCAAATCTGACCATACCAAAAGATTCCCAGCCCATGATTTCGTGTAGGTTGGTTTACCATCCCAATCCTCTAGGACCAATAATAAGCGAGTTATAAGCACTTTTAAGTTTGGATATCCTCGTTTGACCTTGAAGGAGGAGTTCAAGGTCAAATCTGACTACACCAAAAGATTCCCAGCCCATGATTTCCAATAGGTTGGTTTACCATCCCACACCTCTAGGACCAATAATAAACAAGTTAAAAGCACTTTTATGTTTGGCTATCCTCATTTAACCTTGAAGGAGGAGTCCAAGGTCAAATCTGACTACACCAAAAGATTCCCAGCCCATGATTTCCAATAGGTTGGTTTACCATCCCACACCTCTAGGACTAATAATAAGCAAGTTATAAGCACTTTTAAGTTTCGCTATCCTCGTTTGACCTCGAAGGAGGGGTCCAAGGTCAAATCTGACCACATCAAAAGATTCCCAGCCCATGATTTCCTATAGGTTGGTTTACCATACTAAACCTCTAGGACCAATAATAAGCGAATTATAAGCACTTTTAAGTTTGGCTACCCTCGTTTGGCCTTGAAGGAGGAGTCCAAGGTCAAATCTGACCACACCAAAAGATTCCCAGCCCATGATTTCCTACAGGTTGGTTTACCATCCCAAACCTCTAGGACCAATAATAAGGGAGATATAAGCACTTTTCATGACTGACAAATAAACACCCGTGGTGGCCATCTTATTTTTCAAAATGAGGCCAAAAATACTCCCAGTCAAGATTTTATAATGAGGAACATATCCTGCGAATTTGAGATCTCTATCTATAATACCCTTTGCTCTAGAGGGCCAATAAAAGTCCTTGCTTAAAGTCGAATAAACATCCCTGGCGGCCATCTTGTTTTTCAAAATGAGGCCAAAAATATTCCAAGGCAAGATTTTATGGTTATGAATATATCCTGCAAATTTGAGAAGGCTAGCTATAATACTTTTTTCGTTAGAGTGGTAACGGTGAAATCTCTCTACAAACTGCGGCGGTGTGGGCGGCAGCGTAACGAAGCCAAATCCATAGTATCCACCGGATGCTATCCGGTGGATACAATTATGGGGAAATATGGATTCCTCGCGGTTTTATAAACAGGTTTCCGCTTTTACCCCAAAATACAAGATTTTAGGACTGGTGAAAAATTAAGACTTTCTGTCAGCAATGGCCACTGGGTCAAACAAAAGAATTCAGACTACCGTGCATTCCTTACAATGAACTCAATCAAAGATGTTGCTGAGAAATATCAAGTACATGTACAAGGTATTAGTGACTGATAATGAAAATAAAAATGGAGGCAATGCACCTCACTTCAAGCTGTTGTGAACGACCAGATTCCTGAAATTACAGCTTATCCTTGTGCTTCTCACTGGAGACATCACCTCAGGAAATCAGCCAGATTGTAAAGATTTAAATAACTTGGAATTTAGAAATCAGATATGAAGTATTCAAGTGTCAAATAAGATTACCCCATATATGTTTTGACTTGTTTAATGATCATAACTTCATAAGTTAAACTAACATGCCCACAGATACAAAATATTGGTTTGTCAAGCATAAATACTGCACGTATATTTCAATTTCCTCATTGATACTCATGAGTTGATTTTACATGTCCATTGATACGAAGAACTGGTTTATCAAGCAAAAATATCACAAATATAGTTTGTTTTCTCATAAAGTTTAGCACTTAATCTGCCACCATTATGTGCACCTTTAAACACTGAAAACAATAACACTTTGTTGACAAAAATCCATCCATAAATAAAGATTTTTAGTATTTTTTGTGCAGATTCTTCAGAGAAAGACTTTTTTATGGATGGTACTTTCAAAGTTGGTCATGCCCATTTCACCTTGATATTTCAGTGTATGTCTTTGTGAACAGTGAAGGGAAATCAGGCTGGTACCTCTTTGTTTTGTTGTAATGTCTGGTTAAAAGAAATTTAAGCCTTGCTGCAAAAGATGCACACTCAGCCTGAGATTAAGTACTATTTTTCTAATTTTGAAAAGACATTATGATGGGCAGTGGAGTCTGTGCTTCCTGATGAGGGAAAAGAAAATGGTCATTCATTGGGTCAATGCTGTTCTGGAGGAAAATAAAGTCTTTTGGTTTACAAGTGCCTTACAGGCTAGATAAGCCAATCAATGGGTTCTGCCAAAAGCTTGTCTTGCCATTTCTCCCATTTGAACATATCCCTCAGTTGTTTACCATTACTTCCACAGAGGCCAACATGGGTCAACTACAAGATTTAGTGAGATATAGGAATACCAGCTGGATTCAGAATACAATGATCAAAGTGTATCTTTATGCAGCCCACCTGAACTTAATATAACTAAGTTCAATGGCACAAATGCAAGACTTGTCATGCTTCAAACCTTAGGCATAGTGAGGTTGGTGCCGCTTTAGGCGATGACAAGGACAACTAGAAACACATATATGCAAATGAAATATCATCCAAAAAATTATCATTTAAATTCAAAAAAGAAATCGTAATGATCCAATAAATAAGTAAAATAGCCAGCCTCAGCAGGCAAGAACCCCAACCTACAGGTACAATTAAATAGGCAACAATATTTAGATTTTGGAAAATGAAAGAAACAATTTCAATAATTTTGTAAGAGGTATACAGAACCCACAAGAGGCTGTCAGATATAGGAACTTTCATATAACTGAAGACGGTGGACAGGGGACTTAATATTTTATTCATTTATGATGTGAGCATTTCTTTTAACAATAGGAAGGCATCTGTCAATTCAGATGGAAGTCTATCAAGAAGCAACAGTTTATCTGACATATATATATATGTCATGACAGAACTTCCAATTTGACAGAATTTCAAATCCTATTAATATTTCTTGACAGAACTTCTAATTGTAAGTTCCGTTGACAGAACTTCCAATCCAATTTCGGACCTCAGAGCAATACTCCCCAAGGTTTAATATTCAATTCAGAAGAACTGGTGTTTCGTTTCTGAATTAATTTAGCTTCAATTAAACTATTTTATCATGTAGTTTTTTTGTAGTTTTTTTAGCTACTTCATCAAAGGTTTACCTATTTTCTAAATAGTTACAGAGATTAACTACCTACTTAATTAATTTAACATTTAATTTATTGATTTGTGACTTAGCTTTGTCATTTTTATATTTTTATTTTATAAACCACAAAGATTATTAACCTTCTCTGGTTTTCTCTGAAGTACTAAATCATAAAGGTTAATTACCTGCTCTGGTTTTCTCTGAAGTACTAAACTACAAAGGTGAATTACCTGCTCTGGGTTTTCTGAAGTATTAAAATCACAAAGGTTAATTACCTGCTCTGGTAGATTTAATTGCTGTCTGTTTTAGTTCTCCACGGGTATAAAACCTTCGAGTGGTTTAGATTATCTTCATAATATAACCAAAGTATCACAATGGATCAGAAAACAGTTTTCTATCAGTTGCTTGAAGAGCATATTAGTAGTGTTGGGGGAAAGTTTCAGGACAAATTTTGTGTCAACCAGGAAACTTATGACCAAATCCAAGCAGTGTTAACCTCAGGAAAAGGAGAGAAACGTCAATTTGGACCCTATTTCAAATTTTGGTGCAAAAAGAACTATAGACTGGAGACATGCTCACTGAATGTTGTTTATTGTGTGAAAACATCATGTCCAGTTGTTGGAAAGGAAAGCATATTTGAGACCCTTGTGAAATGTCATGAACGAGTGGGACATTTAGGGTTTAAATGTATATTCTTTTAACATTTTTAACATTACAACAGGATTAGAAGTTCTGTCAGCAGAATTTGAAGTTGAAGTTGTCAGAGTCGGCAGCAGACTTTCCATTTCGGTATCCCGCCAGTGTGTAACCGTACAAAAAAATTTTGTTCTAGTATATCCCCAATCAAATAGGCCCACTGACAGGAATAAAAATTTGTGAAAACAAAACATCGACAGTTCTTCCGAAAGAAATCGCCTTGTAAGTACTAAAACATATGAAAATATAAGATAAAAATTTTGGGTTTGTTTTTAATATTCTATGTTTTCTCACAATATAATGTTCTGATATTCGAAATGCCGGTTGTACAATGTTTTCACGGTATTCAATTGAATTGGTCTCAATACCAGTGTTATCGACCCTGGCCTACTCAATATCCACATCTTTTAAAATATTTTAGGCAGTTTCCTTTAATAAATTGAAAGATTTGTCATGAATTTAGGGTTTATATCTACTGAGATATTTTCAGGAAGTGAGTGTTTTTGGTAGATTCTAAATGTTGGAACATGGTTATTCTTTACGGATTGACATATACTTCATCCCGGAAATATAACCAAGAATGGGGTAAAAGAAAAAATGTTATGGCTCAATAATCGGTCAGAAAAATGGACGATAAATTGACCATGAAAACTGGAGGCAATTCCTATAACTACTGCCTTGTTACCAGGCCTGGGCAAAATGTATTCATATTCATAAGTATTCGAATACATTTTTAAAAGTATTCGTATACTTTTGTGAAAAATGCAAAGTATTCGTATTCGAATACATTTCAAAAGTATTCATATTCATGAATACTTTTATGAATACATTTAATATTTTTCACTTTTTGTTGATTTTTTTCACCCTGTACTGACAAGTTGGCTGTCTATCATTATGTGCCTAGGAAAACTAACAAGACATATTTAATAAATACTTTTAGTCATTTAGTCAAGACATAATAATGACATTGTCATGTTGAAACAAAATAGTTAGGATTATAACTTCTTCTCTTACATCTCATAAATGCAATTAGCTTGTGTGTTTAACTTTTATATTGATAAATGATTTCCTGTGTGTTTTAATCCATATTGATTTTCATAATGTAGTATAATGTTATTATAAAATTCATGAAATTATAAACACCAAGTTACCTACTTCAAAATGACAAATGTGTTTGCCTTTGCTATAATAAGGGATTAACTTAGATGTGTTTCAATACCAGTGTCATTTGTTATATACGAGTAATTCTTAGGCAAACTTTTGTGACACCTATTGTAACAGTGTTATAGCAGTAGTAATCCCATCATAAAGATTTCCAAAACAATGGCTATCTCAGTTAAATACAAGATGTTTATGGCACTAAGATGTCCTTTTCAAAAAAAACAAAAAAAAAAAACCTCTTTTGAGTAGCTAATGTTTATCAGATTGAATGTTCAGATCTTGGAACAAAA
The DNA here is from genome assembly GCA_964017235.1 of Sabellastarte sp. h YS-2021. Lineage (NCBI taxonomy): Eukaryota > Metazoa > Annelida > Polychaeta > Sabellida > Sabellidae > Sabellastarte > Sabellastarte sp. h YS-2021. The sequence continues at coordinate 153,414,202 of OZ024929.1, read as the reverse complement.
ATGAATTGTTGTCAAATATGATGTAAATCTGAACCATCATTTACTGAAATGTGCTTTCATGTTTGTATATTTTATTCAGAAAGGTTAAATTATAGAGATTGGTTAAAAATGATTGCATGAATTGTAGTGCTGGGAATCGCCGCCAATTTGCATGGTCGATTATTCGTCCATTTTTCTGAGCGATGATTGACCCATAATCGATTATTTTATTCCATTATTGTTTATTATTTAAGAAACATTTCGGGTAAGAATAACATTTAGAATCTACCAAAAGCACCCACTTCCTGCAAATATGGCGCTAGACATAAACAAACTTGAAATTCAAGACAAAACTGTCAGTTTATTAAGTAAAAATACCTAAAACATTTAGTGTATCCCCGGACGGGACATAGTTAAGGCGTGAATATGTCGGTCTTGAGCCTGTTTCCTGGAGCACCAGGACAGGATTCTCCATAGTACCAGATTACTCCCAAAAGCTAATCACTAGTTCTTTCACTTATATCTGTCTTTAAAAATTACATTTCATGGATCCAGAAGATCCATATAGTGATCCGGATCACTTGCAAAATTCAATCATTTCATCCCTTTACCTTTTCAGACATATCCTGAAAATTTCATCAAAATCCATCCATAAGTTTTTGATTTATCTTTTACATAAACACATCTGGCAGCCTGGATCCAGATGATCCAGATCACTCCCAAAATCTAATCACTTGTTCCTTGTCCCATTTAGGACATTTCCTGAAAATTTCATCAAAATCCACCCATGACTTTTTGGCTATTTGTCTTTAAAATTATATTTCATGGATCCAGAAGATCCAGATAGTGGTCCAGATCACTCGCAAAATTGAATCATTTCTTCCTTTTACCACTTCTTCCGTTTACCATTTGTAACATATCCTAAAAATATCATCAAAATTCATCCTAAAATTCTTTTACAGGCTGGATCCAGATGATCCAGATCACTTCAAAAATGTAATCACTTGTTCCTTGTACCATTTAGGTCATTTGTTGAAAATGTCATCACAATCCATCCATAACTTTTTGAGGTATCTGTCTTTAAAAATTACATTTCATGGATCCAGAAGATCCATATAGTGATCCGGATCACTTCCAAAATTCAACCATTTCATCCTTTTACCTTTTCAGACATATCCTGAAAATTTCATCAAAATCCATCAATAAGTTTTTGAGCTATATTGTACACAAACACATCTGGCAGCCTGGATCCGGATGATCCAGACAGTGATCCAGATCACTCCCAAAATCTAATCACTTGTTCCTCGTCCCATTAAGGACATTTCCTGAAAATTTCATCAAAATGCAGCCATAAGTTTTTGAGTTACCATAAATGACCTATTTAGCGCACAGTGCGCTAAGGAAATACTATTTTTATTCAATATTTGTTGGGAAAAAATTCCCCTTTTAGCGCACCCATCATGAAATACTTTCCGGGATGAAGTATAGGTCAATCCAGTAAGAATAACGGTGTTCCGACATTTAGAATTTACCAAAGATACCCACTTCCTGTAAATATGGCGGTAGATATAAACAAACTTGAAATTCACGGCAAAAATGTCAATTTATTAAGTAAAAATACGTACAATATATAAAAAAATATGTGGATATTGTGGACTGTCATCGGGAAAAAGAGATTGGGTGCGGTTACAAGGGCGGATGGGCTAAATAGGTCATTTACGGTATCTGTCTTTAAAAATTAAATTTCATGGATCCAGAAGATCCAGACAGTGATCTGGATCACTCCCAAAATTCAATCATATCTTCCTTTTACCATTTTGGACATATCCTGAAAATTTTATCAAAATCCATCTGTCAGTTTTTGAGTTATCTTGTTCACAAACAAACAAATAGAGGGCCAAAAATGACCCTCAGTCAGGTACTTTGGCGGTCAGTGGATGACCTTAAATGAAGATCTGTAACCGGTAAGCCTGGATGCTGGTACTCCATCATGTACTCAACCTCCAAAGCCATTTTCAATAGTTTCCATGCAATGTAGTGAGCATTAAGTGTGAAAATATCTCCAAATTTGCCAAAAATGACCCTTGGTCAGGTACTTTGGCGGTCAGTGGATGACCTTAAATGAAGATCTGTAACCAGTAAGCCTGGATGGTAGAAGTCCATCATGTACTCAACCTCCGAATCCATTTTCAATAGTTTCCATGCAATATAGTCAGCATTAAGTGTGAAAATATCTCCAAAAAGGCCAAAAATGACCCTCGGGCAGGTACTTTGGCGGTCAGTGGATGACCTTCAATGAAGAGCTTCAAGGTCAAATTTCTGCATGCTTACAGAGGACATATATATGTATTATATATACCAGCTATAGGATGATCTGACTTTCTGTATAGGAGAACTGGGCCAAAAAGTGAAAAAATGGCCAAAATCTGACCTTTAAGAGGCCACCAGTGACCTTGAGATTGAAGGTCAAAGTCACAAAACAATAGCGTTCGTGGCATTGCCCATATATACCCACATACCAAATTTGAAAGTTCTAACTAAAATATTTTTTAAGTTATCGCGTCCAAAAGGAAATCTCTGCGGCGGCGGCGTGACCGTACTGATTCCTAAGTATCCCCGACTTTCGTCCGGGGATACAAATATATGGATATTGATATAAATCAGGAAAGGTAAGATATAAGCTTAATAATCAATCATTAGAAAACGTCAGTGACCGACCGCGATTCTACACTTTCACCGACGATTAATCGACAATACGTCTAATCTCCACACCACTAATGAATTGGGGTTTAGTTATAATCTATTCATAAATGTATTCATAAATGTATTCGAATACTTTTTAAAAAGTATTCGAATACTTTTGAAACTGATATATTCATATTCAAAGAAATGAAAAGTATTCGTATTTAATACTTTTGAAAGTATTCGCCCCAGGCCTGCTTGTTACCAACTATCACCAAACAGAATTCAAACAGACGTAACTTGTAACAGGAGCCTTTATGGGCTAGTGTTAAAAAAATGACTATTTCAAAATACAGTAGAATTGCTTTTAATCGAAGTTGTAAAGTGTCAGTAATTCTGTTCGAGGAATAGCCATTTCGAGTTTGATCAACTAGTTATCATAAAGATCGTGAGGAGTATGTTTTGGGCGATAATGAGTGTTTTTTGTGATATAATGCAAAGTATAGAAGTAGAAATAAAGAAATACCTGTAAAACCTTTTATTAACACACAATATCACAATTTATCATGATAAAAACATATATTACACTGTAGTACAATAAAATTGAGCAAAATTACTTTATTGTTTTCATTGTCTCTCACTGTATGTACGCTAAACCCAATTTGAGGTGAAGCACAAAACTTTCTCTCCAGGAATCTTATTTTTTGAAAAAATCTGGGATTTGTGATTGCTTGATGCCAGCTTACATACCTCTAGCAACAAAGTCTTCAATTGAACACAACTTTTCCTAATTTGGACATTAAGTATCTTCTCATTACATCACAAGCAGCCTCAGTATAACTAAAGGATTGCTTGCAAAAAAAAAAAAAAAAAAGATAATGTTTTTGCACAGCAAAAACAAAGCATCCCAAAAAGGATAAAATAGCATCAGAGATGCCTGTACCCCACAGCCTAGAGAAATATTTTTAACAGATATAAAAGTACTGTATCAATACAAACTTCAGGATGCTTTCAGAGCAGTGTCAGTTATATAAAGGTCCAAACAATGTTTAAATAGAGAAAATAATGTCTAAGAGAAAGATAATGCATGTAAAGATGAAGTATTAAAACAAGATAAGTCAGTAACAAGATGACAGCATTAATCAGTAAACTAAACATTACAACACTCTTTATCTACATCTGCATGGCCGAATTATGGTTTAGATGTTTTGAATATTACCATGCATACAGAAGTGGTAATACATTCAATGAATGCTTATGTGTGGTGTTGGAGCAAAATCTGTGGCTCACTTGATGAAATTCCATCTGTTACAATGGGAAGTTATAAAAGTAAAATTCTTAATAAATTCTAATATGACTTTAACAGTGCTTTATCTGCATCAAAAGACAGACCCAAAGGTGCAACAAGATTTTAAAGGTCAAGGTCACTACGACAAGGTCAAAGATCAAATCAAGGTCCCACAATGATGCTGCACACCTACAACCCCAACCAATGTCCCTACCAAGCATCAACTTCCTACACCTTACAATTTACAAGATATAGTCCGGACAAGATTTTATAGGCCAAGGTCACTACGGCAAGGTCAAATCAAGGTCAGACCATGACATTGCACACCTACACCCCCTAACCAATGTCCCTACCAAGTATAAACTTCCTACACATTACGGTTTCTGAGATACAGCCCGGACAAACTTTTTCCCACCACCCTCCCATCCACCCGCCCGCCCATCCGGACACCATGGGTGAAAACAATACCCCGACAGCCCGACAGGCTGTGGGGTAATAAAGGTGAGTGCTAAAGTGCTCTGCTTATAGTCTTTTTCTGTTGTGATGGTTTGTCGAAATCACTCTATCTCGCACAGTTTTCAAGATATAGTCCGGACAAGATTTTATCATTTTTGTGTTTTGCAATTTTTGTGAAAAATTCAAAATTTCAAAATGGCCACCATTTTTGGCGAGGCAAATTTTTTTTGAAAATTGGAGTGGCTACTCTGCACAGATACCCTGCAGATCATAAATTTTGTCGAAATTGCTCTATCTAGCACGGTTTCGAGATATAAGTATTTTTGTGTTTTGCATTTTTTGCGAAAATTTGAAAATTCAAAATGGCTGCCATTTTTGGTGAGACAAAATTTTTTTGAAAATGTACTAGTTAATCTCCAGATGTACCCTGTGGGTCATAAATTTCTTCGAAATCTCTCTATTTCGCACGGTTTTCGAGATATAACCATTTATGTGTTTTGCGATTTTTGCAAAACATTCAAAAATTCAAAATGGCTGCCATATTTAGCAAGACAACAATTTTTAGAAAATTGGGATGGCTACTCTGCAGCAATACCCTGTAGGTCAAAAATTCTGTCGAAATCGTTCTATCTAACATGGTTTTGGAGATATAAGCATTTTTGTGTTTTGCAATTTTTGAGAAAAATTCAAAAATTCAAAATGGCTGCCTTTTTGGCAAGAAAAATATTTTTGGAAAAATGTGTTAGTTTATCTGCAGAGATACCCTGCGGGTCAAAAATTTCGTCGAAATTGCTCTATCATGGTTTTTGAGATACAGGCATTTTGGGGTTTTCCTTATTTGGAAAATTCATAATGATTAATTAAACATTAATTACTCGGCCATTTCTTAACCAATCAATGCCAAAATCTAACCATTTCCAGATTTTAATAGAATGAATGTATTTGCCAAGTTTCAGGTGAATAGATAAAATCCCTTTCAAGTTATCATCTGGACAAGCTTACCCATCGAAAAAAACACATATTTGGTCATGTGACTTCTCTAATTGGTTGAAATGTCACTGCAGCATATTCCAAACAATTCCCCAGGGCTTCTGCATACACCTGTCAAATCTGAAAAGAATCCACCCAACGGTAACAGAGTTATAAGGAAAACGAAACGCGGAGCCGGCAGAGCCTGATTTCCTCCTATATACAAACAAGCTTAACTACTGGCACCTACCAGTGAATGCCCAGACTGTGGTTGTTATTTAGATTTTAAATTCTATTAACAGACTCAAACTAGAAAAAGGTTTTTGCTGACAAAAACGAAGCGGCCCTGATGAAAAAGTGCAAAGTAATCCGTAAAAGATGTTAACATATGCAATATGTTGGTAATGCTTATAATTGTATGAATGGTAAATTAATTCTAAAGAAACCTTCCTATGAGTAAGCCTAATCAATGTGTCAGGTTTAATTGATGTTAGTTGAACAGTAAGTCAGTTGGGGGCTGAAAACCCATTTTTTTACTGTAAGATGGCCATAGGTGGACTTGAAGGTGGACAGAAAATAAAAATGTCCCTTTTGGCATCCTTTATAAGTGTGCAAATTTAACCAACGTCGGTTGATCAATAAGATAGTTGGAGGCTGAACACCCCCTTCTGTTACTGTCAGGTGGCCATAACTTCATTCATATTGGGGCATTAAGTTGACCATAAAATAACAGTGTCCCTTTTGCCATCCTTTATAGGTGTGCAAAGTTTAACAGAGGCCAGCTGAACAATAAGATAGTTGGAGGCTAAAAACCCCCTTATTTCACTTTAAGGTGGCTACCACTCCATTCATATAGAGAGTTTAAGGTGACCATAAGTATTATGTTTATCTATTTTAATACCAGTAATAATTTAGATATAAATAAAAAATGGAAAAAGAAAGGAGCCAGAGGATTTTATTCCTATTTGATGACTTTAAGCAGGCCATAGGTCCATTAACATTTTGAGTTTAAGGTCACCATAAAGCCAGGATATTCCTTTTGGCAAATCTTAATATATGTGCCAAGTTTGGTTGAAAAAAGTGAAAAACTAACTGAACTGGAGGGCTAAAACCCCCTTTTTTGACATTAAGGTGACCTTAAGATTGCAGATACAGGGCTAAAACTTCGGCATGTGAAAGATTATCAAAAAGTAGCTGAATAAGTTATTCCAACAAAACGCCAAAATCCTGACCGTTTTTGAGATACAGACCAAGTACCCATTTGTAAAAAATGTACGAAAATAAAACGCCTCCCATTCAGGCATCTATAGTCCGATTGATGAGAAAATCCTTTCCGACCTTCAAAATTTGGTGTAGAATGTACCCGATAAATTTTATAGCACAGGAGTGTGTGTTTTTTTCCGAAACGTGATGACAGGGTGTTTTTGAAAAATGCTTAAGTAAAGCTTAAGGTCTGCGCAAAGTATCCCAAAAATTTTTCCCGTCCCTATATTTTTAAAGAAAGAAAGAAAAATATGAAAGCCCAAAAAGTTATTCGAAAAGGAAAGAAAAATTTGAAAGCCCAAGAAGTTATTCAAGGGACACCATAATCCTGCGGCGGCGGCGGTGATCAGTCGAACTTCGGTGAAAACAAAGAAGCGTTCCTGACGGGCCGCTTAATTATATTTTTATTAGACCAGACTACCAAACAATATACCTTAAATGACCTAAGGAAAGACTATTTTTTTCAATATTTGTTGGAAAAAAATCCCCCTTTTAGCGCACCCATCATGAAACACTTTCCGGGATAAAGTATAAGTAAATCCGGTAAGAATAATGGTGTTTCGACATTTAGAATCTACCAGAAATACCCACTTCCTGTAAATATGGCGGTAGATAAAAACAAACTCGAAAGTCATGACAAATATGTCAATTTATTAAGTAAAAATACGTACAATATATAAAAATATGTGGATATTGTCTTTATTGTGCACTGTCACCCACAATATTGCTGGGAAAAAAGAGGTAGGGTGCGGTTACAAGGGTGCATGCGCTAAATAGGTCATTTACGGTATTTCTTTTACCGGCCATGATCTTGTCTGACCACTGTAAATACTGGGACAGGGGGGTTGACAAACAACTCTTTTTATGGTATTCATATTGTGTTATCATAATGGCTGCTGCTGTAAAGCATTTTGAGATTCCAGCTAATACAGAAAGGAGTGTCAGAGCAAAGTGTAAACATTGTACTCAGGTTATGAAAGGCAGCACAAAAGTCCCTTCAAATTTTGTCAAACATTTGAAGGTGAGAATTAGTTCATTGTTTACTTGTCACTTTTATTGAATAGCAACTTTGGGTGATAACATTGTATTCCAAAGAAACATACATACTTCATAAAGGAGAATGTAATACACAGCAAGCTTTCTGCTTTCTCTCTTATACTTTATTTACAAAAACTAGTTAATATAAAACTTACTATGTATAGTATTACTGTATTAGACTAACTGGTTACATGTATTTACTTATTTGTATGTAAAATTGTAAATATCATGTTCTGTAAATTTTCCATCATCACAACACTTAATCTTTAAAGTAAAGTGACTTATAAGCCCCATAACAGGCTGGGTATTGTTTTATTTGTTGTATCTGTTGTTTTGGGAAACATCTGTTGTCACTTAAATAAAATAAACAACAATAAAAGTCAAACTCAAACATCAAGAAATTAGACAACTCACAAAGAGAATTGTGTGACCTCGATATTACCATTGGGGAATGTTCTATAGCAGTGCAAAAATTATCAAATAACAAATCCCCTGGAACTGGTGGGCTCCCAGTAGATTTTTATAAATGTTTTGGAACAAATTAAAATAGCATCAGAGATGCCCGTACCCCACAGCCTAGGGAAATATTTTCAACACCATGAGATACAGAAGTACTGTATCAGTACAAACTTCAGGATACTTTCAGAGCACTGTCAGTTATATAAAGGTCCAAACAATGTTTAAATGGAGAAATAATGTTTAAAAGAAAGATCATGCATATAAAGATGAAGTATTAAAACAAGATAATAGACCTTTTCAACATCTCTTCACATGACTGATCTGAGGTAAACACACACACTCCTGCAGATACTGTTTTACTGCAGTGTGTGCACAAACATTCTTTTTTTTTCTCAGTACACATTTTCAGGCATAAATATCACTTAAATTCTGTGATATTTAACAGTCTAAACTAGACCTAGCGCATCGGAGAACCGATGCAAATTGTATCCACCGTAAAGACAATGCACCAAAACCTCTAGTACCAATAACAAGCGAGTTATAAGCACTTTTAAGTTTGGCTATCCTCATTTGACCTTGAAGGGGGGTCCAAGGTCAAATCCGACCACACCAGAAGATTCCAAGTGCATGATTTCCTATATGTTGGTTTACCATCCCAATCATCTAGGACCAATAATAAGAGAGTTATAAGCACTTTTTAGTTTGGCTGTCCTCATTTGACCTTGACCGTGGGGCCCAAGGTCAAATCCGACCACACCAGAAGATTCCCAGCAGATGATTTCCTATATGTTGGTTTACCATCCCAAACCTCTAGGACCAATAATAAGCGAGTTATAAGCACTTTTAAGTTTGACTGTCCTCATTTGACCTTGAAGGAGGGGCCCAAGGTCAAATCCAACCACACCAGAAGATTCGCAGCCCATGATTTCCAATGTGTTGGTTTACCGTCCCAAACCTCTAGGACCAATAATAAGCGAGTTATAAGCACTTTTACCTTTGGCTATCCTCATTTCACCTTGAAGGAGGGGCCCAAGGTCAAATCTGACCACACCAGAAGATTCTCAGCCCACGATTTTCTATATGCTGGTTTACCATCCCAAATCTCTAGGACCAATAATAAGCGAGTTATAAGCACTTCTAAGTTTGGCTATCCTCATTTGACCTCAAAGAAGGGGCCCAAGGTCAAATCCGACCACACCAGAAGATTCCCAGCCCATGATTTCCTATATGTTGGGTTACCATCTCAAATCTCTAGGACCAATAATAAGCAAGTGATAAGCACTTTTAAGTTTGGCCGTCCTCACACTTGACCTTGAAGGAGGGGCCCAAGGTCAAATCTGACCATGGCAAAAGATTTCCCGCCCATGATTTCCTGTATGTTGGTTTACCATCCCAAACCTCTAGGATCGATAATAAGCGAGTTATAAGCACTTTTAAGCTTGGCTATCCTCATTTGACCTTGAAGGAGGGGTCCAAGGTCAAATCCGGCCACGCCAGAAGATTCCCAGCCCATGATTTCTATATGTTGGTTTACCATCCCAAACCTGTACGACCAATACTAAGCGAGTTATAGGCACTTTTACCTTTGGCTATCCTCATTTGACCTTGAAGGAGGAGCCCAAGGTCAAATCCGACCACACCAGAAGATTCCCAGGCCATGATTTTCTATATGCTGGTTTACCATCCCAAACCTCTAGGACCAATAATAAGCGAGTTATAAGCACTTTTAAGTTTGGCTGTCCTCGTTTGACCTTGAAGGAGGGGCCCAAGGTCAAATCTGACCACACCAGAAGATTCTCAGCCCATGATTTTCTATATGCTGGTTTACCATCCCAAACCTCTAGGACCAATAATAAGCGAGTTATAAGCACTTCTAAGTTTGGCTATCCTCATTTGACCTCGAAGAAGGGGCCCAAGGTCAAATCCGACCACACCAGAAGATTCCCAGCCCATGATTTCCTATATGTTGGGTTACCATCCCAAATCTCTAGGACCAATAATAAGCAAGTGATAAGCACTTTTAAGTTTGGCCGTCCTCACACTTGACCGTGAAGGAGGGGCCCAAGGTCAAATCCGACCACACCAGAAGATTCCCAGACCATGATTTTCTATATGCTGGTTTACCATCCCAAACCTCTAGGACCAATAATAAGCGAGTTATAAGCACTTTTAAGTTTGGCTGTCCTCGTTTGACCTTGAAGGAGGGGCCCAAGGTCAAATCCGACCACGTCAGAAGATTCCCAGCCCATGATTTCCTATAGGTTGGTTTACCATCCCAAACCTCTAGGACCAATAATAAGCAAGTTATAAGCACTTTTACCTTTGCCTATCCTCATTTGACCTTGAAGGAGGGGCCCAAGGTCAAATCCGACCACACCAGAAGATTCCCAGCCCACGATTTTCTATATGCTGGTTTACCATCCCAAACCTCTAGGACCAATAATAAGCGAGTTATAAGCACTTTTCAGTTTGGCTGTCCTCGTTTGACCTTGAATGAGGGGCCCAAGGTCAAATCCGACCTCACCAAAAGATTCCCAGCCCATGATTTTCTATATGTTGGTTTACCGTCCCAAACCTCTAGGACCAACAATAAGCAAGTTATAGGCACTTTTACCTTTGGCTATCCTCGTTTGACCTTGAAGGAGGGGCCCAAGGTCAAATCCGACCAAACCAAAAGATTCCCAGCCCATGATTTCCTATAGGTTGGTTTACCATCCCAAACCTCTAGAATCGATAATAAGCGAGTTATAAGCACTTATAAGTTTGGCTATCCTCGTTTGACCTTGAAGGAGGGGTCCAAGGTCAAATGTGACCACATCAGAAGATTCGCAGCACATGATTTCCTATAGGTTGGCTTCACATTGCCAACCTCTAGGACCAATAATAAGGGAGATATAGGCACTTTTAAAGTCCGCTATGTGGGTTACTTCGGCACTCCGTGGATGACCTTGAATTAGGAGCTTCAAGGTCAAATGTGTGCAAGGTTATAGAGGACATGTATATGTGTCATACATATCACCTATGAAGAGATTCAACCTTCCACCTATGAGGAACAGCCAGTAGAAAAATGTAGATTATTTTCAAAGAAATGCCCGTGGCGGCCATCTTGTTTTTCAGAATGAGGCCATTTTCCTTCCCAGAGAAGCTTACCCCCAATGAAGATATCCTGCAAATTTGGTGAACCTAGCTGCTGTTGTTTTCCTCTTAGAGCGTTAACGCCGAAAATCTCTCTACGCGCGGCCGCGGCTGCGGCGTAGCGGACGCTAAACCAATGTATCCACCGGATGCTTCCGGTGGATACAATTATCTTGTGTTCAATGTTAGCTTTAAAAAGATTTAATTATCATTTAAAGCCAGTGTACAATATTGTCCTGCTTTCACATAGTACCAGGTGTTTCAATGGAGCAGGGATGCAATAAAGTTGAAATTATTTTGACAAATTTCCCAGAAACTAAAAACAAAGCTTATCATGGTCTACTGTACTTTGTGGACATTCAACATGAATACAATAATAAATAAAATACATAAAAATTCCTCCTCATCTGCATAATTTGTGTTTGATCAATGAAGAATATTTTAAATTCACATTTTTAAATATTCAGAAACATTGCTTTATATTCATATGTGTTCTCAATGCTACCTTCATAAGGGGGTTATGTTTTTGGATGTGTTTGTTTGTTTGTATCTCTGTGATTACTGCAAACGAAATGAATAGATCTTTAAGAATTTTTTCATGAACATAGGGTCTGACCAAAGGCAAAAGGGATAAAATTTTGTGAAAGATCCAGATCCAATTCTGGATACAAAAAACCCCGAATTTTCAAAGGGTAAATTTTCAATGTATTTCAAATGATTGTTTGCTTTCTGGTTAATATTACTCTAAAATAATCAGCAGATCTTCATGACATTTTTCAAATAGGTAGGAAGAAAGGAATACAGTTTTGCAAAGACCCGATTATGTTCTAGAAACAAAATAAAATCTTGAATTTTTGGAAACACCTCTGATAGACGCAGTTTCTAGTTAAAGTTTGAAGGTGATCTTAAAATTTGAGATTCAAGTACAAACATGTAATACCTATCTTTATCTGATTAATTGTCCCCAAATTAAAATTGACATCTTTCTTTGAGATTTCTAAATGTTTCTGAGCTTTCCAAGAGCTCTCAATGGCTTGGTATACTGAGAATTTGGATGATGGGAGTTAAACACATTCAACCAGTTTATCTCATTATGAGAGACCAAACTTTATAATATAAGCTGCTTTAAAAATCAGTTTTCACTACTCTTTCACAATTTTATCAGGAGTAAAATGTTTTATCTGAAATATACATTTATCACAATAATATTTGAGATCAGTAAACTAAGAATAAACTTGTGAAGCTGAAACTCTATGAAGGAATAAATTAATTGAATAAAGTTTCTTTCAAAACAAATTAACACTATTACTTTTTAAAAATTTTCTATTAATATTGATGCCACTGGTTAGAATTTCTGGGAATAGTGAGCTATAGTAGGACAAAGAAAAAAAACTTAATTTTATGTTCTTTGTTCTTTGGGACACTTTGTGGAAAAATGCATCTATGTTTGCTTTATTGCAACAATTCAAAATTTGACACTAAAAACCCATAGTTAACACTTTGAACATTTAAAAATATGTAAAGTTAAATATATTCCTGGAGAAATATTTGTTGTATTTTGAAAATTAACCCCTCATAAAAAAGAACAACACACAGTATTAGTGCTGGGACGATGTTTGCAAACTTCAGTATTATCGCTCGCTGGCTCATTGCCGATCAGTGATCGGTAAAATTTACATATAGCCGATGTTTGCTAAACTTGGTTAATTTTATTGTAATTGGAATTTTTATAAATAAAAATACTTACATAATCCCAACAAATGCTTACGTGACCTACCGTTCGGTCAAGGACACAGACAATGTGTCTCGCCATGTTTTTTCTACTGAAAGTACACACGTAAACCCCAGGGGGCACCTGCTGGAGGTTATATCTCCACTGTAAGTTGCCATTCTTAAAATTTTGACCCTACCCCTCAGAAGATGGTAGAGGGGAGGAGGGTGGGACTCTCCTTGTTGGGATTATGTAAGTATTTTTATTTATAAAAATTCCAATTACAATAAAATTAACCAATTTTATTGCATAAAAACGTACTTACATAATCCCAACAAATGCTTGAATACAGCCCTGAGGTCCATGGTGGGTAGACTTCTGAGGACTGTCAAGTGCTATAGGAGAGTTCTTGAGGTTATACAGATACAAAAAATGCATAGACACCATATGTTATACTACAAACAACTGTAACATAGTACATATAGTTAAAACTGTAATTATATTATTGTTATTACAAGTACTGATAAAGTGAAAAAGTAGTTGTAATAAAGTAACTGCAAAGTACTCACCCACTTTTGAAAGCAGCATGTTGTACTATACATAGTATGATATTTATGAATCCCGTCACCGTATCTGTACAAATGTGCAGGGGTCAAAGGTCAGCTGTGCCCAGTTGAATAAAACTCCAGCAGTCAGAGTGCAGCTGTCCTTCAAGCCAAGCAGTCATAACATGAAATCTTATCCATAGTCGTGTTCAAAAATCAAAGTCCTACTACATTCCAGTCCAATTCCATATATCCTGAAAAAATAAAGACTGGTTAAACTATTAAGTCTCAATTGTTCACTATATGCTGTGCAGACACAATGGGACCTAACTTAAAGATATCATCATTTTCCCAGCAAATATCCTTCAAATAAAAGTTTGTAAAGGTATTGTGGGATTTCCAGTAACAGGAGCTCAAGACCTGCTCTAAAGAGATACCTCCTTTAAATGCAAGTGATGCAGCCATAGCTCTAACATCATGAGCTCTAACCTGAGTGACCTGTTGATCAGCCGTATCTGAAGACTGATAGCAAGTTTGAATGGTGTGTTTGATCCACTGGGAAATGGTTATTCTTGTGATATCCTTAGAATAACCCTCCCTAAGGGATACAAAGAGCAGGGCCTTGCCCTTTCTCATGGATTTGGTCTTCTCTAAATAGACCTTGAGGGCCCTAACTGGACAAAGTGACTTGTCCTCCACCAGTGAACTGTCCAACATGGTAGTAAGAGCTGGTATAACTACTGGTTTAATGGAATCAGGGCCATCCGAAGCCAACTGGTTTTTGGCCAGGAATGCTGGAGAAGGAGAAACAGTAACTTCTGACCAATTTCTCCTTGAAGAGACAGAAGAGTGAGTCCATGCATGGATCTCACTCCTTCTTTTACCTGAGGCTAAAGCCAACAGGAACACTGTCTTGTAAGTTAGCCACTTCAAAGGAGCCTCTGACAAAGGCTCAAAGGGAGGTTTTGTCAAACCTAAGAGGACCAATGAGAGGTCCCATGTAGGTATGGACCTATTTGGTTTAGGTCTATCCCTGGTGAAGCTGGCAATAAGTCTATTCAGTTCTAGACTTTTTGAAATGAATTCACCCTGTGAACCCAAAGCATCAGCAATTGCTGTTCTGTAACCAAGGATTGTAGCTGGTTTGAGATTTTTGACTGTGAACAGGTAGTTTAAAAATTCTGCTACCTGGGGAACAGCTGCTGAGGTGATGTCCACCTTATTCTCTGTGCACCATTGCCCATAAATGGTCCACCTTGATTGATAGACTTTTCTTGAGGATTCCCTCTGAGGTGCCTTAATTCTTTCTGCCACCTCAGATGAGAATCTTCCAGAATTGGATTCCTGGAATCCAGAAGCCACACATGTAGATTCAGGTACTCCACGTTGTTGTGGAACCTGTTGGAATGTGGCTGTTTCAGAAGTGTCTTCCAGTGAGGGAGCTGTAGGGGTACCCTGGTCGAGAGATCCACCAGATCCCAAAACCATGGCATCCCTGGCCACCCTGGAGCCAGTACTATCATCCTGCATGGGTATGTTATTATTTTTTGAATTACTTGTGGCAGGATGGCTACTGGACAGAAGACATAGCCGTCTAGGCCTTCCCAACAGATATTCAATGCATCTATTTTCCAAGCCTTTCTGTCTGGGACAGGAGATACATAAATTGGAAGTTTGTAATTTAGATGAGTTGCAAATAGATGTACCATTGGTGTGTGCCAAACTTTGCAAATTTGGTTGAATATCTGTTGGTGAAGTGACCACTCCGTCTGTATGACCTTGTCCCTTCGTGATAGAGAGTCTGCTATGACATTTAGGGATCCAGGTACGTGTCTTGCCCTTATCTGGATTCTTCTGGAATTTGTGAATGCAAGAATTCTCCAGATAAGAGCACACATTTCTATGGAATGTGTGCCTCCTTCTTTGTTCAGATAAGATACTACTGTACTGTTGTCTGAACAGATGAGCACGCTTTGACCTTGCAAGTGCTCCTGAAACCCCTTTAGGGCCAGAAGAACAGCTTTCAGCTCCAATACGTTGATGTGAAGCTGAGCCTCCTTGTTTGACCAGAGGCCACTGAGGACTATTTCGTTCAAGTGAGCTCCCCAGCCTTTTTGGGAGGCATCTGTGAACACCAAAGTGTTGTGAACATGAGGATGGAGGGGAGAACCTGCCATAAGATTTTGTAGATCCTCCCACCATTTGAGATAATTGAGGAAATTCCTTGTTACTGGAATGTTTTTGTCCAGTGACTGGGGAAACTTCCAGTTTGACCTTAGGTACCACTGAAAAGGTCTCATGTGCAACCTTCCTAGAGGTACTGTTTTTTCTAAGGAAGCTAATGTCCCTATGAGTGACATGAGCTTTCTTGGAGTCAAGACTAATGACTTTCTGATGGAAACAGTCTGAACTTTCAACCGATCGAGTTTCTTTTGGGTTGGAAAAACCAGACCCCTGTGAAGATCGAAGTGATAACCCAGAAAATCTAGATTTTGTGTGGGAACCAATTCCGATTTTTGGAAATTGATGAGCCAGCCTAGTTCTTGGACCAATTTCACTAATTTTTCCGAATCTTTGAGACATTGATCTTTTGTTGGTGACCGAAGAAGCCAGTCGTCCAGATATTGATGGATTCTGAGGTTCCTGGCTTGAGCTATGAGTTTTACCTCTTTCACAATGCGAGTAAACTCTAGGGGAGCTGTTGCGACACCAAAAGGGAGAGCCTGAAATTGGAAAACCCCTTTTTTCGTTTGAAATCTCAGATATTTTTGAGATTGTGGGTGAATTGGAACATGAAAATAAGCGTCTGTGAGGTCTATCGAGGTGACCCACTCCCCCTGTCGAATCGACTTCCTGATAGATTCGGCTGTTTCCATTTTGAATGTCGGTACATGTAAATGGTTGTTTAACATACTTAAATCTATCACTGGTCTCCACCTTTTCATGGGTTTGGGTACCAGAAACAGTCTGCTGTAATATCCCAGAGTAGAAGGTTTCCTGACATGAGTTATTGCCTTTTTTGCAAGCATGGCCTGAACTGCTTCGTGTAGAGCGCCATCTTTGTTTTTGTTGTGATATTTGCTCAAAATGAGCGGAATTTTCGATAATTTGGGTAGAATTTTGAAGTCTAGGCGATAACCATGTTGTAGTAAACTTACTACTCTGGGATGTGCTTGATTTTTTGCCCATACCTGCCAAAAATCCTGCAATCTTGTCCCTGGAAAGTCACGTCCTCTTTCCGCCTCTGCCTCCTCGCGATGCGCGCGCAGAGAAGTGGTTATAGGTGTTTGGCTGCGTTCGTTTGTCACGAAACGATCTGTTACCTTCCTGTGAGGGCTTTGGATGTGAAGACCTCCCGAAATCGAAATTCTTCACAGAGTCTCTGTATGACTTGGAATCAGATTCCTTCATTATTGACAATCTTTTGATCATGTTATCCTCAACCTGGGATAAAATATCCGAGTTGAAGACCTCCTGTTGGTCAAAATGGTCTGTACGCAAGCTTGCCAAATCTTTTGGACCTAATTTTGAGCTGCAGTCCTTCAATAAGCTATCCCTCCTTTGAAGGAGCATATTGCATGCCAGAGTCATGTTTTGTTTGAGGACCGTATCCAGGGCTATCTGCAGAGAGGAGGTAACTGAAGCCTGTAGCTGAGAATATTTTATCATGAGGTCTGCTGACTCCTTGACTGTATCCAGATCTTCAGACCCTCTAATTTCAGTAGCCAACTCCTGGATTCTGTTGTTGAGCTCCTCTATAGCCATTTTAAACCACACTACATGGCCCAAAATTTGAACATTTTCCCTGCAAACTGTCTCTTGAACAATATGTTGTTGGGAAGGTACAGTGATGGAATTTGACAATGATTTCACTCTAGCTATGTTGAAGTAGGAGTCAGGTAGTTTAGGAGCTTTCAAAGGCGTATTTTGTGGAGAGGTAGTGTAGTAGATCATGTCGGGCCTCTCAAAGGCCAAAAACTGTCCCTGGGACAATGATTCAGAGCTGGATTTGTCTTTGACTGAGGTTCCAGAGGCCTTCCTAAACCTGTAGTCCCACATGGACTGAATATCTTGGACAGGAGGTAAAGCCAAATTTTGTTTCCTCACCACCTGCTTGGAGGGTTTCTTGGAAAAAGCAGAAGGGGCCACAAGGCACTCCACTTGTGGTACCTCCAGATCCAGTAGACCTCTGATGGCATTGAGCATCTCAACATAAGAGGGATCTAACTCCTGTGAATGAGAGTCTGCATCCCCTTGAGGAGACTTAGATCTGTGTCTCTTGCTGGCAGGCAAAGAGGAGTCCTCATCAGATAGCTCTCCTTCTGAAGGCTGAGTTCTCGTCTGGGAGACAGGGGCACTCATACCCTGCTCCTGACAGAGAGGAAGACTGTTCTTAGAGGCTGAAGGTTTGTCACTGCGTTTGAACTCTTCAAACTGGGAAGCCAAGGAAGCCAACTGATTATTCATAGCTTTAATCATGTCTTGAAGCGAGGAATCAGGTTTGGAAGTAGAAGGCTGTGAAGATTTTGAAGGTGTTGGTTCATCCAAGAGAGAGTCATCAAACTTCTCAGAACTTTTGGACTTGGAAGCTTTTCTTTTGTGTGGAATTTTTAAGGCCCCAGCACAAATAGAGCAATCAGATTCTTTACTCACAACACACTTGTCTTTTCCCTTCTTGTCGTTTCTGCATTTTAAACAAGCTTGGTGATTATCCCATGGAAGCATATCACCCAAGCAAACTGAACATTTCCTTTGTTTTTCAGACATCTTGAATCGTACAAAAGAACGCGTGTGCACTTCACGGCGGTCAAAATTAGAATGGCAACTTACAGTGGAGATATAACCTCCAGCGGGTGCCCCCTGGGGTTTACGTGTGTACTTTCAGTAGAAAAAACATGGCGAGACACATTGTCTGTGTCCTTGACCGAACGGTAGGTCACGTAAGCATTTGTTGGGATTATGTAAGTACGTTTTTATGCAATAAAATCATTTCTTTGTAGCCTTTTTGTCACAATAAAACACTAATTGCAACAATAATTTGTAAAATTTTTGAACGTTTACCAGTTAAAGTCACAAAACAATCCGTAAATGCAAAAAGTTATAGTAAACAGAAAACACCTTGGGTTTTCCCACTGTAGTCAAGGTGATAGTAAAATCAGCCAATCACAGGCAAGGATAGATAGAGCATGGCATGAATGAGGTAGACATTTGTGAAAGGCTTTTAGTTTATATCTTGGTTATATTTGTGCTAATTTATGTACACTTTCCTTGTTTTTATTTAATATTTGAATTTTTTGTCTGGTTCACACTACTGATTCCATGATCGGCAATGATCGATCTTTGTTCACATTATTCCGATTCGAACATCGACATGTAAAATCGTGCCGATCTCCCAGCACTACACAGTATACACTAGAGTCAATGCAGAAATCTACACACAGTAAATCTCTGCTTACCTCAGTGGGATCACATGACTGAAAACTGCCTTTGTTTGTTGAAAAGGTCTATTCAATAACAAGATGACAGCATTAATCAGCAAACTAAAATTCAACCCTCTTTATCTACATCTGCAAGGCCCGAATTATGGTTTAGATGGTTTGAATATTACCATGCATACAGAAGTTGTAATACATTTAATGAATGCTTATGTGTGGTGTTGGAGCAAAATCTGTGGCTCACTTGATGAAATTCTATCTCTTACAATGGGAAGTTATGAAAGTAAAAAACTTAATAAATTCTAATATGACTTTAACAGTGCTTAATCTGCATCAAAAGAGAGACCCAAAGGTGCAACAAGATTTTATAGGTCAAGGTCACTACGCCAAGGTCAAAGGTCAAATCAAGGTCAGATCATGACGTTGCACAACTACATCCCCTAACCAATGTCCCTACCAAGTATCAACTTCCTACACCTTACGGTTTCCGATATATAGCGCGGACATGATTTTTGAACTCAAGGTCACTACGGCAAGGTCAAAGGTCAAATCCTGGTCAGACCATGACGTTGCACACCTACACATCCTAACCAATGTCCCTACCATGTACCAACTTCCTACACCTTACGTTTTCCGAGATACAGACCGGACAAGATTTTATAGGTCAAGGTCACTACGGCAAGGTCAAAGGTCAAATCAAGGTCAGACCATGACATTGCACACCTACACCCCCTAACCAATATCCCTACCACGTATCAACTTCCTACACTTTACGGTTTCTGAGATATAGCCCGGACAAGATTTTATAGGTTAAGGCCACTACGGCAAGGTCAAAGGTCAAATCAAGGTCAGACCATGACGTTGCAGACCTACACCCCCTAACCAATATCCCTACCAAGTATCAATTTCCTACACATTACGGTTTCTGAGATATAGCCCGGACAAGATTTTATAGGTCAAGGTCACTACGACAAGGTCAAATCAAGGTCACACCATGACGTTGCACACCTACACCCCCTAACCAATGTCCCTGCCAAATATCAACTTCCTACACCTTACAGTTTCCGAGATATAGCTGGGACAAGATTTTATAGGTCAAGGTCACTACGGCAAGGTCAAAGGTCAAATCAACGTCAGACCATGACGTTGCACACCTACACCCCCTAACCAATATCCCTACCAAGTATCAACTTCCTACACCTTACGGTTTCCGAGATATAGCCCGGACAAGATTTTATAGGTCAAGGTCACTACGGCAAGGTCAAAAGTCAAATCAAGGTCAGACCATGACGTTGCACACCTACACCCCCTAACCAATATCCCTACCAAGTATCAACTTCCTACACCTTACGGTTTCCGAGATATAGCACGGAGAAGATTTTATAGGTCAAGGTCACTACGGCAAGGTCAAAGGTCAAATCAAAGTCAGACCATAACGTTGCACAACTACACCCCCTAACCAATGTCCCTACCAAGTATCAACTTCCTACACCTTACGATTTCCGAGATATAGCCCGGACAAGATTTTCAAACTCAAGGTCACTACGGCAAGGTCAAAGGTCAAATCAAGGTCAGACCATGACGTTGCACACCTACAACCCCTAACCAATGTCCCTACCAAGTATCAACTTCCTACACCTTACGGTTTCTGAGATACAGCCCGGACAAACTATTTCCCGCCGCCCACCCACCCGCCCATCCGGACACCATGGGTGAAAACAATACCCCGACAGCCCTTAAGGGCTGTGGGGTAAAAATGTTTTTTAGTTCTGAGTTATAAATGGTCAATTGAAAATAACCAGCTGTCATTAGATCAAAAATGGGGAATCATAAATCTGGTTCCGAAAAAAAACAAGGATCTGTGTTCACTGAATAACTGGAGGTTTTAAACACACTAATAAATCCAGACCAAGT
Source organism: Sabellastarte sp. h YS-2021 (assembly GCA_964017235.1). NCBI lineage: Eukaryota > Metazoa > Annelida > Polychaeta > Sabellida > Sabellidae > Sabellastarte > Sabellastarte sp. h YS-2021. The sequence continues at coordinate 153,393,328 of OZ024929.1, read as the reverse complement.
AGGATACATTAAAGGTAGATTCATTGGCGAAAATATTTGTACAATTAAAGACATTATTGATCACTGCACCTTCTATAACAAACCTGGTCTAGTTATTCTACTAGATTTTGCCAAGGCTTTTGATTCCCTCACTTGGAGTTTCCTATTTAAATGCTTAAAACCATGAACTTTGGTAATAGATTTATTGATTGTGTCAAAATGCTCTACAATGATATACAAAGCTGTGTTATTAACAATGGCAAATCCTCCCAGTTCTTTAACCTACACTGTGGTATCAGGCAAGGATGCTGTCTGAGTGCTCTACTTTTTATAATAGTAGTTGAGTATCTATCCACTGATATACGAGACAATAAAATGGTTAAAGGTATCACAATTGGTGATCATGAACATCTCATAAATCAACTTGCTGATGATACTACTCTATTCATTGATAGTGAAGACTGTCTAACACATGCTTTTGATCGAATAGAACATTTTGGACTTTGCTCAGGTCTGACATTAAATAAGTCAAAAACAGAAATCGTCCCCTTAAACAGTGAAATGGTGCAAACAAATAAAAGTTTTGAATGGAAATATGGTCCATTCAAAAGTTTAGGAGTTTGGTTTTCTGCATCACATGAGGTAATGTTTCAGCTGAATATCAAGCCTAAACTAAATGCAATACAACATATTATTAATGTATGGTCTGGCCAAGGTTTAAGTATTAAAGGTAAAGTTACAGTTATCAAGAGTCTAATCATAAGCCAAATTGTCAACATACCCCAGGTATGCAGTGCAATCTATGTACCTGAAAGTTTTATTACCGATGTTGACAGAATACTTTTTTCCTTCCTTTGGGGACAAAACAAGAGACCAAAGGTCAAGCGAAAGACAGTTGTTAATGACTATGCCCAAGGAGGAGTAAAAATGGTTGACTTTAAACAAGTAATCACCTCTATTAAAGCTAGTTGGGTTAAAAGATTGTTAATAAAAGGTACAACTACATTTAGAAATAAATGGAGATACTTGGCATTAAAAATTTGTGGCATCAATGATACTGAAACTTTATTATGTAAAATCAGTCCAATACGAATACAAGTCCCCACTTGGTGTACCAGTTTTTATCGACAAGTTCTAGCTTGTTGGTTTTCATTCTTTTCAGTGGAACCAAAAAATTACATAGAAATCCTAGAGGAAAAAATCCAATACAATCAGTATGTAAAAATACAAGATAAACCCCTAGGTAAACATTCTGATTTCTTGAAGCAATGTGGAATAATACATATCAGAGATATTGTTGATGAAAAAGGTCTTATGAGTAAAACTAATATAGAGGTAAAATATGGATGTCACATTCCAAATCTGACATATAATTCTATCATATCAGCTTTACCCATAAAATGGAAGGATAAAATAAAAACAAACAAAAAACCATTAAGTACCATTAACTATGATATAAAACATATACATAAAAATGTAAGTCGGTTACAATCAAGAGACATATATGAATACATGACTTTCTCAAGCTCTATGCCAAGTGTAGTTGATAAGTGGGTAGAATATTTTTTTTTTATTATTTTTTATTTTTTTTTTTATTTTTTAAGGTTTATTCCCCCTTTTAGATGGGTTCAAGGAGAGCAGAGCAGAGGAAAGAGGTTGCAACCTCGCAATGCCCACCTTTACAATTCATTGCACAGCACAGTGTGCCTTAGTGTACTAGTAATGTATGCTTTTGTAAAAATTATATTATTTTGGAATCTAAACTTGAATGAAAAAAACTTTTTTTGAAATTCACATTATAAAATTTGGGAACAAACCAACTTTTTTTTCTGATGGACTCCCAGCTACCCTTATACAATAAAGCATATAACAACATAAAATACCTTTACTCTAACATACGTTCAAGTGGTTGCCATTTGTTCTTGAATATTTCAACACTCTTATTACACATATGTACTAAGTTATTTTCAATAATGTAATACTGTTTTATAATTCTCAGTAAGTATTCTAAGCACAATCGTTTTTCATTGCATTTTGTTGAATAAATATATTTTTTTACAATATTAAACAAGTGGTTTATACACCTTCTATTTTCAATGTCAAGGCAGCCCAGTAAAACCTTATGAGGTTCAAGATGAGAAGTTATGTCCAAATAGGGTTTCATTTTCTCAGCTAATTTATCCCAAAAGGCCTTTACTATAGGACAAAAATAAAATAAATGTTCTATGGTTTCAATATCATTATCACAAAAGTAACAGTTGTCATTGTCAGTTATCTTACACAATTTTAAATATTTGTTGGTTGGGATAATTCTTAAGAGAATTTTGTACTGGAAAGCCCTCATTTTACTATCAAGAGTACATTGAAAATTCATAGAATAGTATTTATGCCAAGGGAACAGCACTGTATATGGTTGCAAGACCTGACACCATTTTGTTTCATGTGACCTATGCTTAAAGTTTTTACTCAACATGTATGAATATGATTCTTTACAAACTTTTCTCATTTTCAAAAGTGATTCTAAAACTTCCTGGTATATACAAGTCTTATGGAGTCTTTCATTCAAACCCCCTTTCCATTTTCTGGGAATACTATGCATCAGACTGTAAAAATCAACAAAATTCATTTGCAAATTGAAAGTTCTAATAAATTCATCATAACCTAGGAGACCTCCGGTTGGACTTATTACGTCATTTAGATGGGTAGAATATTACCCATTCCTTATTAATTTTGATTGGAAGAAAATATCTAAACTGCCAGGTATAGCCTACAATGAGTACAAACTACAGAGTTTGCAATATTCTATCCTACACAGATACTTTTATTGTAATTACAATTTACATTTGTGGCAGTTAGTGGACTCTCCTGATTGTGACTATTGTCATGTTGTAGATAATATAGAACATTTTTTTTCTTTTACTGTGAAACTGTTCATAACATATGGAATTGCATAAAGAGGTTAATTGTACAATGCTTTCAAATTAACATAAAAGTCACTGTTCTTGAGGTGTTGCTAGGCATTCGATGTGAGAAATATACTGCATTGCATTTGATCAATTTTATCTTTTTATATGTAAAATGGTATATATATATCAAAGAAAGGAAATAATATAATAATATTGAAATGCCTTTCTCTTAAATTTAAAAATAGAATCGAAACAGAAATGGTGTCTTTTAAATATTCTAATATATTTTTACACGAAGAAAACTTTATTAGTCTTTGTGAGGATTTGTGTGTACACCTCACCTGAAACACTTTTTAAGGTGGTGATGAATTATCTGTAAATGTATTTTAATGGAGTTTTAAAAGGTAAACTCTTTACTCATTGTGTATAAAATATGTTCTTTGCAAAGCTACTCATTCATTTATGTTAATCTGATAATGATATGTGTTGGTTTTTCTTTTCATACTTAAAAGTGTTATCTATAGTTTGGTCTAACACCAACTGTATACCATTTTTTGTACATGTTAATGGAAGCTTAAAAAAAAAAAAAAAAAAAAAAAAAAAAAAACAATAAAAGGGGGCCTTTTAATGTTATAAAGATAACTAGAAAAAGGACGCATCTGTGGCCAGATGCTGGATGTATCCACTGACAAAGGCCAACTAACATAGTTTAGAAGATAAAAAGCATTTTTCGTTAATAAGCAAGCTGAAAGCACTTTTAAGTTTGGCTACCCTTATTTGACCCTGTAGCAGGGGCCCAAGGTGAAGTCTGACCACATCAAAAGATTCGCAGTCCATGATTTCCTATAAGTCGTTTTCACATTGCAAACCTCTAGGACCAATAATAAGCAGGAGGGGCCCAAGGTCAAATCTGACCACATGAAAAGATTTGCAGCCCATGACTTCCTATAAGTTGTTTTCATATTAATGAGTTATTTGAGAAATACTGGCTATCTGCAATACTTGTAGAGATAATTCGCATTTACTCATTTTGAGTAGGTGAATAATTAGCTACGGGTCTGAAACTTCACCAAGTGAAAGCTCTCTCAAAAGTAGGCGAATGAGTTATTTGAGAAAAATTGGCTATCTACAATACTTTTAGAGATAATTCGAATTTACTCATTTTCAGTAGGTGAGTAATTACCTACGGGTCTGGAACTTCACCATGTGAAAGCTCTCCCAAAAGTAGATGAATGAGTTATTTGATAAAAAATTGGATATCTGCAATACTTTTATAGATAATTAGCATTTACTCATTTTGGGTAGGTGAATAATTAGCTACAGGTCTGAAACTTCACCAAGTGAAAGGTCTCCCAAAAGTAGGTGAAGGAGTTATTTGATAAAAATTGGCTATCTGGAATACTTTTAGAGATAATTTGCATTAACTCATTTTCAGTAGGTGAGTAATTACCTACGGGTCTGAAACTTCACCAAGTGAAAGCTCTCCCAAAAGTAGGTGAAGGAGTTATTTGACAAAAATTGGCTATCTGCAATACTTTTACAGATAATTTGCATTTACTCATTTTGAGTAGGTGAGTAATTACCTACAGGTCTGAAACTTCACCAAGTGAAAGCTCTCCCAAAAGTAGGTGAAGGAGTTATTTGACAAAAATTCGCTATCTGCAATACTTTTAGAGATAATTCGCATTTACTCATTTTGAGTAGCTGAGTAATTACCTACGGGTCTGAAACTTCACCAAGTGAAAGCTCTCCCAAAAGTAGGTGAAGGAGTTATTTGACAAAAATTGGCTATCTGCAATACTTTTAGAGATAATTCGCATTTACTCATTTTGAGTAGGTGCGTAATTACCTACAGGTCTGGAACTTCAGCATGTGAAAGCTCTCCCAAAAGTAGGTGAATGAGTTATGTAAGAAAAATTTGCTATCTGCAATACTTTTAGAGAAAATGCAGAATTACTCATTTTTAGTAGGCAAGTAATTTAGCCACAGGCCTAATTTAGACATAAAGCCTACTAATAGAGTACTGTGGTGCACCCTGTAATATACTTTGCAAACTTGAGAAGGCTAGCTATAATATTTTTTTTTGTTTTGAATAACATATTTAAACAAAATACTGTAAATGTAATAGTTTTCACGTTATAACTGATTTACTCAACAGTGATAACGTCAAAGTAGCTATTACTCAGCTATGCAATGAGCTACATGTCTGAATTTTTTCTATGTTATAGCTGATCCAAAATTAGGTGAACAACATATTTAAGCAAAATACTGTAAATGCAATAGTTTTCAAGTTACAAATGATTTACTCAATAGTGACAACCTGAAAATAGTTATTGCTCAGCTATGCCATGAGCTATAAGTCTGTAATTTCACGACGTTATAGCTGACCCAAAAGTAGGCGAACAACATATTTTAACAAAATACTCCAAATGCACTATTTTTCAAGTTACAAGTCATTTACTCAACAGTCAGTACCTGAAAATAGCTATTGCTCAGTTGTGCCATGAGCTACAGGTCTGTAATTTCACTATGTTATAGCTGACCCAAAAGTAGCTGAATAACATATTTACACAAATTTCTGTAAATGCAATACTTTTCCAATTACAACTGATTTACTCAACAGTGTGAACTTCAAAGTAGCTATTACTCAGCTATGCAATGAGCCACAGGTCTGGAACTTCACTATGTTATAGCTGACTCCGAAATAGGTGAATAACATATTGAAACAAAATACTCTAAATGTAATACTTTTGAAGTTATAAGTAATTTACTCAACAGTGATAACCTAAAAGTAGCTATTGCTCAGTTGTGCCATGAGCTACAGGTCTGAAATTTTACTATGTTATAGCTGACATAAAAGTAGCTGAATAACATATTTATACAAAATTCTGTAAATGCAATAGTTTTCAAGTTACAATTGATTTTACTCATGATGGAAGTTACTGAAAAGCCCAAAAGTAGCTATTACTCACTTAGCTATTGAGACAGACACCCAAGTTACTCACCATGTTGTAGCTATGAAAAAAGTATCTGAATAACAATTTTTAACAAAATGCTCTAAATGCAACACTTTTCAAGTTATAAGTGATTTAGTGCATGATTTCATGACTTTTAATGCATTTTAGACATTTTTATCTACCACAGGCCTAATTTAGACATAAAGCCTACCAAAAAGATAAGGTGGCGAGTCCTCTAGCATACCAAGCCACCTGCCAAATATGAAAGAAATCTGGAAAGAAATGTGGACTGTAGGTCGCTAACAAGCAATATTCCACATTTTAGACATTTTTGTCTACCAGGCCTAATTTAGACATAAAGCCTACCAAAAAGATAGGGTGGCGAGTCCTCTACCATATCAAGTCACCTGCCAAATATGAAAGAAATCTGGAAAGAAATGTGGACTGTAGGTCGCTAACAAGAAATCTCTGCGGACGCGGACGAGGGCGCGGACGACAACGATGATGAATCCATAGTATCCCCGCTTCGCGTCGGGGATACAATAATAAGTGGATAACAAGTTAACAACCAATTAGTAATTAATTGTAAACTTTGTATTAATACATGCCCCAATGTAATAACCAGAGATTAATTTAGTACTGTTTTCCATCAACTTTGTCATTCACGGTTGAAAAGTACTTGTACTTATGTACTTTGAAAAGTACTTGTACTTAATAATCTGTGTTTTGCCGTCCAAAATGGACACTGTTCACTGAAAACATCATCCTGACATCACACAATGACGTTGATGCAAAAGGTCAATTCCTGGCATTTCCTTGCAATATTTTATAAAATGGATGCATGAACGATAATCAACTACTTTAAACTACAGAACTCACCCAAGCCATTAATATTCATGAGAAGATACGAGGACACAGATTTACCCTGGGATTTCCTTGCAATATTATTTTAAATGGAAGCATACACGAAGACTTGGGTGCCATTTGAAGTATCTGATCTTCGTCTATGCTTCCAAATTGGGTCGAATCGTCCAGCAAAAGTAGGTCGAAACGTCTTCGAAAAAGCGGGTCGAAACTTTCGGAGGGTCGAAATGTCTGGTAATCGGCTTATGCATGCAACTAAAACTGCTGTAATAAGCCTATTCATAGTTCCGATCTTCCGGTGTAAACAAATCTTGGAGAGCACATAAACAAATGCACATGGTGGGCGAAAATAGGCGAATTTTTGTCCTCATCTTCATAATAAAATGGCTGTGTCTCTGGAAATACTTAATGGATTTTTACGAAATAAAAAGCACCAGAAAATGTAACAAATTGCCTTTGAAATGGTGTGAATATTATATTTTTATATACATATTTTATATTTGTTTTATATTTATCATTCTTCAACCAAATTACTGTAAGATGGGAAGGCATCAGCATCTAAATATATAATTTATAATAGAAACTATTTTAACCACATACACACGAGCATCATGATAAAGGTATTTTTCAACAAGGTTTTTGCTAAATTTTATTGCATTAAAATTAATCCACTATTCGCAATAGATATATATTGAAATTCAAACCCCTTAGTTAGATCTAAGGTCACTTTATCTAAGTATTGTTGTAGAATATGGCCCCAGGTAGTGCTGGTATCGAATGATAATATGCACATCGATATCAAACCATATTTTTGCCTTGCGTATCGATCGATATTGAAATATCGGGGTATTAGATGCTTTCTTGAGAGAGACCTTCCAAACTCTATTGCGAGGTTTAGTATTTCCCGAAACGTAAACAAATATGGCATTTCCGGTTTAGCGGTAAGTGAAATATGACAAAAATAGTAGGATAACCAATATATTCTTCAAATATTGTCCTTTATTTGAGTGAAAAACATGATATTTGTACCTGTTAAGTGGTATGTTTCGATATTGATATTATACTCTACATTATTGATATTGGCAAATGTAGTGTGAATCGATAAATATTTCAATATCGATAAACAATACCAGCACTAGCCCCAGGTATTCATCTTTTACAAATATTAAAAAAACCTTTACACAGAAAAATAATAATTATTATCATTGTAAAGGCATTTGAATAACACTTGTGTAGGTTGTTATTGATTAAAAGCTTGAGAAAAAATTATTCAAAGTATCAATAAAAAGCAGTTTAACCTACAATAAAAACCCTTTAAAATTCAATATTTATTTATTTTAGACATCCATGTTTAATCTATATACTTTCATTGCCAAAAATTCGTTTTTTAACATCTTATTTCTGGTGAAGCCAACACTTTTTCAAAATTCTTCACTGATTCTCCACTGATTCCCTTAAAAATATCAGAAACTACAGTTCCCTTCAAATGATTCAAATAAGTGAAATAATAAAACCAATATAAAACAACTTTCACCTGAATTCAAGGAAGATTGAGGGTCTCAACAAAAGCCCATTTTTAAAAAAATATGTGATTTACTTACTTATATATATAAAATATATTACTGGAAACATATTTGAACAGAGCTTCCATTTCTTTTATGGTCTTAAAAGTCCATGCAAAGAAGAAATAATAAAATATTTAAGTTAGTTTATTTTTCACAGTGGCTATTCTGCCGACGATCGTCAGCAAAATAAGGTTCAGGTTATTTTACTAACTACATATATTATTTAAAGTAGGGTTGATCAATTTTTCATTACTCAAAATTATGTTTTGCATTATCCTTTTTTTTTACAGTGAATATAATGTATTTATGAATAAGTTTTATTTTCTTCTTACGTATAGCCTAATGGTTCCTTGATCAGTGTAAATCAAATGACAGGCTAGTCATATTTTCTTTGCTTTTGTGAAAATGTTAAAGGAGAAATGGGAAAGTATCAGCAATAACACTATATCATACACAAAATAAAAACTGAAATATTCAGTCAAACCCTAAATACACTACATTGTCTTAACAAGCTGTACAGGTCTGTTCTGGAATATATGTTCTATATACTGTTCACTCAATGCATGAGTTACAGTCACATATAGGTCTTACTATGCCTGTAAACATCAAATCCATTATTAATACAGTCAGTAAATAGTCTGAACCTAACTTTGTTGACCATCGGTAAAATAACCCATACTCTATTTTACCGACGACCGTCGGCAGAATAGCCACTGTGTTTATTTTTTGTAATTACTCTTTTATACTTATTTTGTGTTGTTTGTGATAAAATGTTGAGGTATTGCCATTGTAGATGCTTTCTATGTGTTATAAGCTTTAAAATGATGTATTATTTATCAAAATCAAGCAAGAAATGACAATTTCACGAATTTTAATCCCTATTTTCTAATCTGCCTTTCGCAACATAAACAATCAACTCGAGCATGCGCACTCGAAACCACGAACTGGCTTATTAATAAATGTGAAACTTGACCAAATAACAGATATTTCTATACTGCTCAGCCAGTGAATTTCGTCACCCCAGTGAAGTTCGTCACCTGCATTTTATGGCAATATTAAAGAGTTTTTTCCGGTGAACTTTCGGCATACATGTATACCTTGTTGCTGAAAGCAGCTATTCCATTTATTTAAATAAGAATATTGCCAATCTTTGGAATAACGAAATTCACTGGCTGAGCAGTACAGTAGAAGTATCAGTACATAACCAGTACAAACCTCAACAGATATTTCTTCAGACCCTTCAAATGTAAAGGCATTTAAATCGGGCTTTAATTTCAGTGCATAATTGGAAGGGATGACTGTTCCTGGTAGACGTTGAAATTCCTTCTTTTGAGACATACTGCTGCTGAACAGTTTCGCCAAAAACGAAAGCGACTGAGGATTTCTTTCGCTGAAACTGAAAGTACAATTAGCAGGCTGTATCACGTGCTTTAGAATAATATGGGTTCTGTTGAATAACAAACTATTCAATCTGAACAGAACTTTCATGAGTAGTTATCAGCTACAGCCCAGAACACACGTTTGTTTGTCCAGTTTGCCGGTGTCTGCAAACTGTGTGCATACTAAACCGAACTAATTAGACTTTGGTCATGTTGCCTCTAAACCAGCCGAAGAACGATCTCCAAAAGAGGTCCTATGAGTAATATCTGTAAATTAAAAGTACACTTTAAAGGTGTGTATTCAGATTTTGAAAGTGCTCTAATTTTACTTTCCCTGCATTGATAAGCCTATAATAGCCACATGAGTGAACAGTTAGGAGAAAAACAGCCTGTTAACATATACCAAAAAAAAAAAAGATGTTATGTTTCAATTCTTCCCCAAAATAAGGCCATAAATGAAGATGGCACTTGTGAGGTTTGTTTTTTTATTAAAAACAAAAACAGGACAAAAGTCAAGACGTAATTTTTATTGACAGGTGTAGTTCATAGGGAACCTTTGGCTTATAGGACTTGCATATTAACTTATTTATTTTTTATTTAAAAAAAAAAAAAAAAAAAAAACAAGAAGAAGAAGCCACAAGATAAAAAATCTCAAAACTAAAGTTCAGTGCAGGGACTGTTTTGAAGAATGGATTACTTTGATGACAAATCAAGGTTTTTGTAATGACCCCTGCACTGCTGGTATATTACCTCTGATAATTATGAAAAATGTAACCTACTACAAATGCATTAACCTCAACTTCAGTAACACAAAACACATTTTACAACTCCATATCAACAGACTTGTCTAATCTCACCTTTCCTATACTGCTAAAATAAAAGTGTTTTGACTGGACTTTATGACAACATTTTTTTTAAAAACACGAATCTCAACTTTGTGTACCACATAAAAGTTAGCCTTGTAAAATGACACACACAGAATATATTTATGCAAGTTTAAATTATATCACAGAACTCACAAGCTAGTCTTTGCTTTTTGAAATATTCTTACCAAGAGCCAACAAATACTGAATATTCAGCAGCTATTCATTTGGCCAGGGGTCCTGGCAACATTGTGTCATCCTTTATCACTGTAAATTATGTAATATCACATCTGTAACTATAAAGGCACATTATTTTATGTTATGTTTTTGCTTAAATCAGAAAGGGAACATGCACATAATGGCCACAAAAATTTATAAAAGATGTAAGTAAATAAGAAAATGCTGGTATTTTGACATGTAAAAATATTTTTATCAGGTGCACATGTATTACACACTATTGCTAATAACATAAATGGTAAATGGTTTTATTACAAGACTAGCAACAGCTAGGCATATAGAGACAAGAGGTGGGGAGGGGTCGTTTGAATAGGATTAGCAAGAACAAGAAAAACAGGCCTAGTTACCTTTATTACTCAAACATGCACGCATATTTCAAGCACAGAAAAGTCTGTATTTTTTCTTAAACTTTTCCTCAAGAGTATAACGCTAAAACAGTGTTGTGTTCCAAAGAGATTTTATAAGAAAAAACAGAATTTGTTTATATACCAGATAATTTCTTATCAAGTATTCTTAAGTAAGCAAAAGGATGCTTCTAAAATACATAAAAAACCTACTCTCCCAATTCAAATAAAAATCATTAGCAAATCACAGAAAGGAAGTCAAGATTTTTACAAAATATTGGCTAACCAAAACATGGTACATGATACCACTTACTATTCATTCTGGGAACAAGCTTTGGGTATTACGATTTGTACAGACATGTGGAAACAGATATTTCAAGTATGTTTTGAGACAATAAAAGACAATGACTTAATTTGGATGCAAAGTGTTGTACAGAATACAAGGTACAAATGATTTATTGTTTAAAATTAATAGACATGATGATGGTAAATGCAGTTTTTGCAAAGAATACAATGAAACTATATTGCATCTTTTTGTACAGTGTAAAAATGTACAAAATTTTTGGTCTGAATTAAAAACCAACATGCAGCTCATACTTGGAATTGACCTTGCAATAGACCCATCAACTATAATACTAGGAAACCTCTTAACAAAGGTTGATGCCATTCCTTTAAATACTGTCTACCTTGCAGCTAAATTATATATTTTTCGAAAGTCAAAGTTAAATCAAATTCCAAATTATTCAAATTTTTGTAACGTCTTTAAAAAAATATATTTTGAACAGGAATATGTTGCCAAATTGGAATTGAAGACCATAAACTTTACTAAAATATGGGGACACTTTTCACAAATTTTTACTGCTTAGCTTTATAAAGTTTTGTATAATATATGGATACTGTTCTTGTATTTGACAATCATTTTGTTTCTATAAATAGTGTAATAATTTTTTTTTCTAAGTGTACATTGTCCTGTGTTCTTGTGTTTTTTTATTTGTAACAATTGTTGTCTTGTATGTGTTATATGTTAACAAAAATAAAATAAGAAAAAAAAAAAAAAAAAAAAAAAAAAAAAAGTATTCTTGATAATTGTACTATCAGTAAAAAAACAAATTCTGCTGCAAACTTATATTTACTCATGCAATGTGTTATTTGTCATCACCTTTCATGATGAATGTTTTGGTGTATTATGTCAAAGTGTTAGGTCATAAATGTCATGTGATCCAAGGGTACTTAAATAACAAAAACAAAATACAAGTGTGGTCTGGTTTAGTTAAAAGTCTTTATTTCAAGATATGGTAATTTTTGGGCATTAAAAATGTTGTGAATATGTTGTTTATGCATAGTGTTATCATCCTGAGTAAATTTTTACATTTCACCAAAAATGCTGAATATACACCTTTAATAAAGCTAACCAATGAAAATGTTTCAGTAATATTAACCTCGTAAAAGAAATAGGCATACAGAAAAAATCCTGAGTTTTAGTATATCCTTCACTGAGGACATCTACCAATCAATAAACTAATGAAACATTCCTCAGATCAAGCAAATTTTAGAAAAAAAAATACTGTTACAGCATTTTCATTTTTAAACAAGAGCACTCAAAGAGTGCATGCCTACACCAAGGCACGTAATAACTAGGAATTGCATCAATCTGATAAACCTGACAGAATATGATGAATTACAATGAAAAATTTGGTCATCTGGATCAGTTTCAAAATTTACTGGGATATAAGTTGGACAAAGACCCATGTTCTATTTTGTTCATAAAGACCCAAGCAGTAATATTTGCATGATACAGCTAGCAAACAAACAAAAAGACAAATGAATAAACAGCAAATGGACATGCAAACAGTCAAGAATTCAAAATGACCCTCTATAATAAGTGAATAGGAAAACTTACAGCACCCACAAGAGATTATGGTTCCTTGCTTGATTATGCGTACATCAGCAAAAGAATCTGTACCTCCATTAACATGTCAGACACTTATTATTCATAAACTAGACACACAACAAAACGTGAATGGTAAAATACAGATTTGTTTGTATCCAGACAATGATCCAAATTTTAATGGATTCAAAGTTGGATCAAGACCCATCATCTGATTTTTCCATCAATATCCAAGGAGTAAGATTGATTTATTTGTTAACAAACAGATAAACTTACAAATGGATAAATAGACAAATGTTCATGAACATAATACACCCTTGGCGGATTTAATTACATATTGTGCATGTTTTATGTTCAACAGTCACATCATTTTCTGATCAACAATTATAGGTCATTGATGTTATGGGACAAATGTCAATTAAGTTATATCTGTGCAGGCTTTTTGATCGGTTATAAGCTATAACTTGTACAAGAGTTTTACTCTTTCTCATTCTTTACTAATGATTTATAACACATAATTACTTTATCTATGAAAATGGGTTTTTGTTAAGATATTAGACTGATGTTATTTGCAATCTTAGGATTGGGTGCAACTGCGTCTTGCCCATTAACCACTTCCCCACCTTTACTTGCATTGCTCCCTGCTCTTTGCATGTTTTACAGCTGTCAAGAGAGTGTAATTTATACTTGTGGTTTCTATCAAATTGATGGGGCCACAGTGGCAGAGTGGTAACACTCTCACTTCTGAGATCAGAGTTCAATTCCCGGTCAGACCTCAAGTGGGAAAGCTGGAAGTTGCTTGCCGTTGGTCGGCAGTTTACAGTACAGAACCTTGACCAACTGTATGTACTGGTTTCCTCTGCCCATAAAACGACCCGTCATGATATGACCTATACAATGTGTTGAAAGTGACGTTAAAACCCAAATAGTGATAGTCTATCAAGTTGATAGACTCATTTATCTAGGTATATTTAACACTGCCATATTATGTTAACATTGCCATATTATTAATATAAACAACTTTTATTAAAGAAAAATTCTCATATATTTTTTTTGATAATTTAGCATAAAATTATTTTGCATGTTGATATCGAAAACAGTGTAGGACTTTCGTGTCAAAAACATCATGGACCATCAGTCCAGGAACTCCAAAAAGTTGTCTGCCCTTCACAAAAGTTGTTTGCCCAAATATTTTTACCTTTTCTGCAACTTTTAGAATTGTTCTCATGAAAATGTATTATTATGATAGAGCTTGTAACATTTTGCAATTGTTTTAGTTTTGTAATTATAAAAGAAGTTTTTTACATTCTTTATTAACTGCTTAAAATGTAACACTATTGAAACTGTGTCTTTTCATAAAACATAAAGTATACAAATCACAGTCATCCACCCTGTAAATGACCAATAAACATACTTACTAAACTATCTTTCCAAAAGTTATAATGTGATTTTGCAAAAAATAGATAAATTCCTGTCACAAAAACCGCAGAAAAAACAGCAAGTTTTAAAAATGTCAGAACAATCCACTTGTCAATTAGTACTAACAGCTGAGTAACAATAAGCTAATCACTGAAGTCACTGAACTCCTCTATTGAGAAACTGTTGTCTGAATAGAGGGAATCTGCATCACTTTTATAATCACTCTCACATGGTTAGAGCAACATCCCTGGGGATACTGAAGCTCCAGGAGGCTCTCTGCCAATAATTGGCACTTTATAATGACTTGATATGGGGTGAGTTGTCTATTTCTTAAATGGGGGAGTAGGACATTGGGGTTGAATCGTCTCAATACCGTTTTACCTGTGAAACTGTATGCAGAAGATGAGTTAAAAATTCGTCAAAAAAGCACTGAGATCTCGAGAGAATACCCTTTACTTGCGGGTGTTACTGTTACTGCTCAGCGAATTTTGTCACCCAGTGAATTTCGTCACCTGCAATTCATGACAATGTTAAATCATTTTACACTTAATTTACATCGCTGAATTACATGTTAATATTAGAAGTTGTGGTTGCATGTGTTTAAACACAAGTATTACTTACTGGTTTTTGAGGGTTTAAATTGCAGGTGACAAAATTCATTGGCTGAGCAGTAGCTGGATGCATCAAATAAAATAAGCTCACTTTCGTGTTTTTTTTCATCTATTTCTATGAGGAAATATGTATGTCATCGCTTCCAATAGTAAACAAATTTCTTTGGTGGGTAGTTGTTTTGACTGTTTTGCCTGTGAAACTATACTGCTCAGCCCATGAAGTTTGTCATTTTATGACAAAATAAAAGAGTATTTACTGTAAACTGTTGGTAAACATGTATACCTTACTGCTGAAAGCAGCTATTCCATTCATTAAAATATGAATGTTGCCTGTCTTTGAACACTTTTATGGCAGGTGACAAAATTCACTGGGGTGACAAAATTCACTGGCTGACTAGTATACAGTAGATAGATAGATGTGGATACAGATATTTATTTCAACAGAATATATCATTTTTACATGCAGAAAACAAGTTAAAAATTCAACAAAAAAGCACTGAGATCTCCCGTGAATACCCTTTTCTTGTGAGAGTTACTGTTAGCTGGATGCATCAAATAAAATAAACTCACTTTCTTGTCTTTTTCATCTATTTCTATGAGGAAATATATGTACGTCGTCGTTTCCGATAGTAGATGAATTTCTTCAGTCAGTGGTTGTTTTAACTGTTTCAACTGGCTACCAAAAAAGATGCTGGACTCCCGGTCCGAGTGGAGACAAATTTTCCTGACTTGACCATATATTTGTTGGCCTCGGGTCACTGGTCCACCGTGAAGGTCACACACTGATCGAAAACTAGAAAGCACTCATAGAATGGCCAAGTTTTCAGCACAGGGGACTAGTTTCTGTTGTTATGAGCTGAGTATGACAGACAAAAAGAAGCCGAGCTTGTGAAGTAACAGAATTGTTCAGTTTCTTTCAAAAGTTAAGAACTTGTGTAGATATGTATATTTCTTGATTTCACATATCATTCAACTCCGGTATTTAAAAGTATTTACATGCACCCGCCAGCTTAATATTAATCTCACAATGTGAATTTAAAATGTACATTTGGAACTTAATACAATCTTTATAAATTAATATTTATAATATATCAAAGCAGTAAACTTTTTCACTTATCGGGTGAGTTGCTTTCACATGTGTGCGGGAGAATTGTTTTTAAGGTAGAGACATATCCCGAAAGGGTTGAGTATCAACCCGTTTAACCTACTTTGAATAATCTTTTAGATAGTGCAACTTTTCATATTTTGATATCAGCTTAAATGACAATTTAGGAAATATAAATAATTCAAACAGTTTTAAAAGCTTTTACGTTGTTCCTCTGTTTTTATATAAGGGGAACATTGAGAAGTAATATATTTATATTGTGTAGTCTTAATTTTGGTATAAATCGAATTTTTTAAATCATGGCGGCGGATGGCACTGAGTTTTACCTTCGTTATTATGTTGGGCACAAAGGAAAGTTTGGACACGAATTTTTAGAATTCGAATTTAGACCTGATGGTAAATATGCGGGTTTCAATATTGTTCTACTTATGTTTATAATAATACAAATGTAATCGAGTTTGAGGCTTTCGGCCGTTTCAGATTTATACGTCGCGCTGACGAAACACGGGCAAGGCGCCACTAAAACCACTCCGTAAAGCTACCACACATGTTTAATATTGGCGCTCCCCGGGGCAATTTTACTTTACCGGTACGGTATCTGCCATACTCGCAAAGTACACCTGTCCTTATTTACCTAGACCGATTAATCTGTCTCAGCCAATATTTAAAAGATGGATGCCATCCATCAGTTTTAAAAAGGCATATTTTGGGACAGAAAACTCGGTCTATATTTACCCTTCCGCATCCACATCCGTAATTGTCCGTATCCGTGATACCCTGGATATTTTGGTATAAAACAGTGAGTCACTGTCCGCATCCACAAAATAACAAACTCGACCCTTTTTTTGCGGATACGGACAGAAGTTCACTGTATTATACCAAAATATCTAGGGTACTACAGGTGCGGATATGAATTTCGTCATCTGCATTTTATGACAATATTAAAGCATTTTTGTATTTCATTTTCATCGCTGAAATCCATATTAATATTACAAGCGATGGTTACATGTTTTTTAACAGAAATATTGATGGTCTTTGAGGGCTTAAATGGCAGGTGACGAAATTCATTGGTTGAGCAGTAGAGGTTGTTTACCCAACGGCTGTCTATGCTAGATCTGTTTCACTGCTAGCGTACCCAACAGCTGTGTACGTACACTACTGGCATACCCAACTACCCTGCATTCAAGGTAGTGAACCCTATGTTTCTAATGGTTGTGCATCCTAGATCAATAGCATGCTTAGCGTACCCAACGGTTGTGTACGCAAGATCTATTTGACTGCTAGCCTACCCAACAGTTGTGTATATGCTAGCAGTGATATCGGTCTAGCGTACCCAACGCCTGTGTATGCAAGAGCCATATCAATGTTAGCATACCCAATGGCTGTGTACGTACGCAAATGGCATACCCAACTATCCTGCACTCAAAGCAGTGAACTTATGTTTCCAATGGTTGTGCACCCTAGATCAATAGCATTGTTAGCGTACCCAACGGTTGTGTACACAAGATCTATATCACTGCTAGCATACCCAACGGCTGTGTATGTACACTAATGGCATAACCAACTATCCTGTATCCAGTTAAAGCACTAGGTTCTATTTTCTCAATGGTTATGTACCTTAGATTTTTGTCATTGTATTTTGTTAGTGTACCCAAAAGGTACTGGCATACCCAACTACCTTGTATCCAAGGCAGTAAACTCTATTTTCCCAATGGTTGTGCACCCAACAGCAATATCATTGCTGGCATATCCAGTGGCTGTGTACACAAGATCCATATCACTACTAGCATACCCAGCGGATGTGTACACTGGCAGTGTTATTGGTCTAGTGTACCTAGTGGTTGTGCACACAAGATCTATATCGCTGCTAATGTAGCCAACAACTCCACATTTTTTACAGCCTACCCAATTTCTCATTACCCAAGGTAGTAGATATCATTACTTTTTTCAGTGTACTCAACAGCTCTGTATCCAAGGCATTGTGAAGCAATGAAAGATTGCAAAGAAGTGATTGGGTACACTAGCAGTGATCTTGTGTACGTAGTCATTGGGTAATAAGATCAGGGCTGTACGAAAGTGGACAGCATTTCGCCGATTATTTTATACTGTTCCCCAAAAAGTTACAAGGACTGTTAGACACTTAGCAAACAGTAATTAAAGCTAAAGAGTAATTCTTCTCATTGTATTCTAGCATATGATGAAGTTATAAATAGTATTTATATTGACCCCAGACACAGTTTAGAGAATGTACGGCTCTTTGCATCAGTCTGATGCAGTTTGTTAGGCATATTTCTCACTGACATATCAAGTTTTTTATTCATCTTTATAATCCTGAATGCTGTCAGTTCTAAAATCTTAGAAAAGTATCAAGACACGTTGCACACTTTTCTATGCTATAAAGCTCCTTCAGTATCAACACAGATGTTAGTTTTAAATGAGGTACAATAGAAATTGGCAAATTATTCTAATTGTAAAATATTGCTAGAAAACTTCAACAGTAGGTGCGGTAAAATATTACTAGACTTCTGTTTGAAAAATGGTAGAAAATCCAACGTGTTCTCATATTTTCTTAAGTCTGCTTGTGAACAAGTACTACTACAAGTATTTTATTTGTAAAATATTGCTAGATTTTCAATTTCTAAAATATAGAAACCTCCCTTGTGGCCTCATATTTCCTTTACTCCATGAAATTTTAAGTTACTGTACCAGATTGAACTGCACTCTGGTTAATTTACTCTAATATGGCAAATGAATGCTACTATACTGGAAAAAAGTTTGTCCGGGCTGTATCTCCGAAACCGTAAGGTGTAGGAAGATGATACTTGGTAGGAACAGTGGTTAGGATGTGTAGGTGTGCAACGTCATGGTCTGACCTTGATTTGACCTTGCCGTAGTGACCTTGAGTTTGAAAATCTTGTCCGGGCTATATCTCGGAAACCGTAAGGTGTAGGAAGTTGATACTTGGTACGGGCATTGTTTAGGGGGTGTAGGTGTGCAACGTCATGGTGTGACCTTGATTTGACCTTTGACCTTGCCATAGTGACCTTGACCTATAAAATCTTGTCCGGGCTATATCTTGGAAACTGTAAGGTGTAGGAGGTTGATACTTGGTAGGGACATTGGTTAGGGGGTGTAGGTGTGCAACGTCATGGTCTGACCTTGATTTGACCTTGCCGTAGTGACCTTGACCTATAAAATCTTGTCCGGGCTATATCTCAGAAACTGTAAGGTGTAGGCAGTCGATACTTGGTAGGGACATTCGTTAGGGGGTGTAGGTGTGCACCGTCATGGTGTGACCTTGATTTGACCTTTGACCTTGCTGTAGTGACCTTGACCTATAAAATCTTGTCCCGGCTATATCTCGGAAACCATAAGGTGTAGGAAGTTGATACTTGGTAGGGACTTTGGTTAGGGGTTGTACATGTACAGCATAATGGTGTGACCTTGATTTGACCTTGTCGTAGTGACCTGGACCTTTGACCTTGTTGTAGTGACCTTGACCGTTCACCTTTGGGTCTGTCTTTTGATGCAAATTAAGCACTGTTAAAGTCATATTAGAATTTATTAAGAATTTTACTTTTATAACTTCCCATTGTAACAGATGGTATTGCATCAAGTTAGTCACAGGTTTTGCTCCAACACCACACATAAGCATTCATTGAATGTATTACCACTTCTGTATGCATGGTAATATTCAAAACATCTAAACCATAATTCGGCCATGATTACTAATTACTACTTTACTAATTAATGCTGTCATCTTGTTATTGAATTGTCTTGTTTTAATACTTCATCTTTACATGTGTTATCTTTCTCTTAGACATTATTTCCTCTATTTAAACATTGTTTGGACCTTTATATAACTGACAGTGCTCTGAATGTATCCTGAACTTTGTGCTGATACAGTTTTTCTATATCTCATGCTGTTAAAAATATTTCCCTAGGCTGTGGGGTACGGGCATCTCTGATGCTATTTTTATTACCCTATCTTGCTTATGCAAGCTGACTGACAAGTCAGCTGACATTATGGCATCACTCTGCGGCGTCCACCTATGCATGAACATCTCCTCTGAAAGTATAAGGCCCAGAGACATGCTGTTACTTTTAAAATATATCTTATCTTTCGAGGATGATAAATTGTAAAATACATGCATATCTGTCTGTCTGTTAGAAGTGAGGTACCCCCATCCAAAGTGGGAAAATTTCAACACCTTATCACAATTTTCTCATTGATTATTGAAGGGATTTCTCTCTTATCTTGTATGTATGTACTAAACCACAAGCAGATTCCCTTGTGTGAGTATAAGACCTAGATCTTTCTTAATTAAGTGGCCCATCAGGGGCACTTATTATATCCCCAGACGAAAGTCGGGGATATATTGGATTCAGGTCCGTCGCACCGCCGCCGCCGCCGCCGTAGAAATTTCCTTGTGGACGCGATAACTCAAAAACAAATTAATATTTTTTTTTCAAACTTGGTACACATGTTAAGGGTGCCCAAAGGAAGATCCCTATTTTAAGGTGACCTTAAACTCCCAGTAAAAAAGAACTTATGGCCACCTTAAGGTCAGAAATTGGACTTTTGGCCACTTAGAGCCTTGTAGGTCACAAACTATGATGCTCAGCTGGCTGAAATTTTACCTGACAACACATTAATATGTTCTTAGTACATGTGCCGAAAATCACGACTTTAAGTTGAGGAGAAAATTGTGTTTGAGGCCCATAAATACCCCCACTTAGGGATTTTTTGCTATACTTTTCATATATTTTGCCCTATAATTTGGAAGTGGTAATTCTGATGAGTCTCAAACTGCGCTAGGTATAACTTTGATATGTAATCCTTGTCTGTAGAAAATTTTAGGGCTGTAGGTTTACCCAAAGGGGTCGACTTAAGGTCTCAAAAGTGCCCACAGAGACCCAATTTATGCACTTTTTGCCACTTTCAAGCACTGTAGCTTTCAAACTATGTCTCTCATCTAAGTTAAATATAATCTGGGAATATATCTATGTATTTTCTTATATGTGCCCCAACATTTAGGCCTTTAATAGACAGTTAACCTGTGTATCAGGACCATAAACACCCACCCGAGTGACCCTTATAAGACATTTTTCACATCTTTTTCCCTGTAACTTGGAAATGGTAAGTCTGACAAGTTTCAAACTGTATTAGATATATATTCTGTGTGTAATCTTAGTATGTAACAGATTTTAAGTCTGAAGCTTTAATTTTGAAGGTCAAATTGAGGTCTCTAAAAGGCTCCCAAAGACCCAATATTTGGACTTTTTGCTACTTTTAAGCCCTGTGACTGTCAAACTATGTGACTGATAGAGCTCAAATCCTATCTGGGAAGATATTAGTATGTTATTTTTATATGTGCCAAAAATTAAGGCTTTAAGAAGACATTTAACCTGTGTATGAGACCATAAATCCCCACCCGAGTGACCATTTTTAGACATTTTTCACATATTTTTCCCTGTAACTTGGAAATGGTAAGTCTAAGAAGTTTCAAACTGTATTAGATGTATATTCTATGTGTAATCTTAGTATGTGACAAATTTTAAGTCTGAAGCTTTAATTTAAAGGCCACATTTAGGTCTCTAGAAGGCCCCATAAAGACCCAGTATTTGGACTTTTTGCCAATTTTAAGGCCTGTGACTGTTAAACTATGTGACTGATAGAGCTGAAATCTCATCTGGGAATACATTATTATGTTCTTTTTACATGTGCCAAAAATCAAGGCTTCAAGTAGACATTTAACCTGTGTATGAGGACCTTAAACACCCACCTGAGTGACACTTTTAAGACATTTTTCACATATTTTGCTCTGTAACTTGGAAATGGTAAGTCTGAGAAGTTTCAAACTTTATTAGATACATATTCTATGTGTAATCTTAGTATGTAACAAATTTTAAGTCTGAAGCTTTAATTTGAAAGCCACATCGACTTTGGACTTTTTACCACCTTTAAGCCCTGTGACTGTTAAACTATGTGATTGATGGAGCTGAAATCCCATCTGGGAATACATTATTATGTCCTTTTTACATGTGCCGAAAATCAAGGTTTTTAGTAGACATTTAACCTGTGTATGAGGGCCATAGACACTCGCCCAAGTGCCTTTTTTGACATTTTTTCCGTATTTTGCCCTGTTATTTGGAAATGCTTAGTGTGACAAGTCTTAAACTGTATTATATATAATTTTTGTTTGTTATGTATGTCCCCCAAAAAGTTTCAGATCTGTAGTTTAATTGCTAAGGTCTCTTTAACAATTGTAAAATGCCCACAGAAACCCAATTTATGGACATTATGCCACTTTAAAGCCCAGTAACTGTCAAACTATGTGGGTTATAGAGCTGAAATCTTTGAATTTTTCAAAGGAAATGCCTGTCTATTTAAATTTTGATTATTAATAATGTTATGGCTATCTTAGTCTTTTAAGAACTTATTTTTGTGTATTATACCTCTGCTTGCTGAGTTTTTAACTTTTTAAAATGAAACTGGTTAAACATATTCAAGTAGACAAAATGGACACTTTAAGTGAGCTTTAAGTCCCAATATTAATGAAATTATATCCTTATGTAGTAAAACTAGGGGATTTTTAACCCTCAACTAGCCCAGTTTTATTCAACTTGCCTCAGTTAATTTTGACACAGCTCCTACAGTTATGAACTCATTTCAGTTGATAATCACATACTTAAAATTCTCAATTCTTTTTGTATTTGAGTACCCCTTTTATATAGATTGTTTGTTTACCATTTATCCCCACCTCTGGGACCTCCAGCTATATTGAGTGACACTAAATAAACAAAGGTATTTAATGATATCAGATGAGAAACAAAGAACTCAATGGGGTTGCAGATCTTGTGTAATAGTGAGAGAGGTGTGGAGAAGGGGAGAGGGGTGGGGGTGGGAGGTAGTGGGCTTCATTACATATAACACAAAGGGGAGTCAGAACTGAGATTGTGTCACATATTTAGGTTGCATATATATGGACCACATATATAGGTATAGAGGAAATGAATAACTGAAAACAATTTGCAAATTCTAAAAATAATATAATAAAATAATAATATAAATAATTTTTTTTTAAATAATATTTTATTGTGAACAAATATA
This sequence comes from Sabellastarte sp. h YS-2021, assembly GCA_964017235.1. Classification (NCBI taxonomy): domain Eukaryota; kingdom Metazoa; phylum Annelida; class Polychaeta; order Sabellida; family Sabellidae; genus Sabellastarte; species Sabellastarte sp. h YS-2021. Next base: position 153,370,097 of record OZ024929.1, on the reverse strand, counting down.
GAAACAGATATGCGCTTTTGGGATTATGAATTTTAGAATGGACATTGAATCATCAATCATTTAAATACTTTGAAGGAAGATTGAAAAGTATGATGGGTTGAGTTAAAATAATATTTTATTTGTCAACAAATATAGAAACAGATATGCTCTTTTGGGATTATTATTTTAGAATGGACATTCAATCATCAATCATTTAAATACTTTGAAAATAGGTTTAGAGTTATCATTGCAGGAAGATTGAAAATATAATTTGAGTTATGTATTCGGTGTCTGGGGATACACCATCTTCCTTGGGAAGATATAAACAGAGTAGATTGATGTGCTGAAGTTCATATAATAATGGGTAATTATGTTTTAAAAAATTCCCGATCAAAACCTGTGGCGTGAGTGATGACCTGTCTGGGGATATGTTGGCGCCGAGTTGGCCCAATCTAGTTTGTTTTTACTTAAGTTCGACTGATCGCCACCGCCGCTGCCAGATTATGGTCTCCCTTGAATAACTTCTTGGGCTTTCAAATTTCTCTTTCCTTCTTATCTTTCTTTAAAACTATAGGGGCAGGGAAAATTTGACCTTAAGCATTTTTCAAACTCACCCCATCATCGCGTTTCGGAAAAAAACACACACACCTGTGCTTTATCAGGTACATTCTAGATATAAATCCGCAGGTCAGAAAGGATTTTCTGATCAATCGGACCATAGATGCCTGAATGGGAGGTATTTTATTTTCGTAAATTTTTTTAAATGGGTACTTGGTCTGTATCTCATATACAGTCAGGATTTTGGCGTTTTCTTGGAATAACTTATTCAGCTACTTTTTGATAATCTTTCACATGCCGAAGTTTTAGCCCTGTATCTGCAATCTTAAGGTCACCTTAATGTCAAAAAAGGGGGTTTTAGCCCCCCAGTTCACTTAGTTTTTTCACATTTTTCAACCAAACTTGGCATATATATTCAGATTTACCAAAAGATTATCCTGACTTTATGGTGACCTTAAACTGTTAATATAATTGGAACGGCCCCCATAAAGTCATAAAATTGGAATAAAGCCATCTGGTCCCTTTTTCCATATCTAACGTATATTGATATTGAAGTAGATCAAAAGAAGACTCATACTACCTTATGATTTAAATATTAATGATGTTATAGTCATCTTAAACTTAAAATGTAGGGGTTTTCAGCCCTTAGCTCAGTTAATGTTTAAATTTTTAAAATAAAACTTGGTACATTTATAAAGGTTGGCAGAAGGGACATTCTCATTTTATGGTCACCTTAAAGTCGCAATATGCATGAAGTTATGGTCACCTTACCTTGAAAAAAGGAAGTTTTCAGTCTCCAGCTATCTTATTGTTCAAATGACCTCAGCTAAAACTTTATGCACGTGTAAAGGATGACAAAAGGGAAATTCTTATTTTATGGTCAGCTTAAAGTCCCAATATGGATGAAGTTATGGCCACCTTGCAGTGAAATTATGGAGTTTTTATTCTCCAGCTATCATAATGTTCATCTCACCTCAGTTAAATTTTGCACACTTATTAAAGATGACAATAGGGACATTCTTATTTTCTGTCCACCTTGTTCTTCCAATACAAGTACAGTCATGGGCCATCTTGAAGTAAAATGAGGGTTTTAATCTCCCAACAGACTTACTGTTCAATGACATCAGTTCAACTTGACACATGAAAGCTTAAGGAAGACTTTTAATGACCTTTTTACTTAAAATTCCTGTATTTAAAAGACTTTGGCCATCTTAACATAATAAATGTATAGTTTTTGCTCCCACCTCATTTATTTTAAGACTTTTTAAATCCACACCTGCCACATGTATACTTAAAACAAAATTTCTGTTATATGGCAAACTAACTTGCTGATGTTTTTTAAGTTATGGCATCTTCAAAGAAAAAAATGAGGTATTTAGCATGCAGTGATGTGGTTATTATCTCCCGCCGGCCCGCCGGGCGGGAGATTATAAAACGCATTCCGTGCGTGTGGGCGTCACGTTTTTAAAAAGTTCTGTATATCACACTGGTTGTTTCTCCTTGGCCTTTTCATTGTTTTATGACCTTATTGCTTATGTCTTTTCATTTGATGCTGTTTTTTCAGACCTAGGTCCATAGCTAAGTGAGTAATAGCAATGGTGGCTACTTCGGGTAAAGTGCTGATAACTCCAAAATGACTGCATTTAGAGCATTTCTGTAAAATACGTTGTTCAGCTACTTTCTCCATGCCTACAAGATGGTACCATTTTTAGGGGTCTATCTTGATAGCTAAGTGAGTAATACCTATTTTCTGTTTTTAACAATGAGCAAAAGGAGTAAGTTGCTTTTATCTTTGTAACTGTTACTTACAATATTGGTCTCAAATATGTTGTTGAACAACTTCTTCATGTACTATATCATGGTGAGGTTTCCAAGGTGTAGCACCATAGCTAGCGGAGTAATAGCTACACTAAGTTTAACATTTGACCATTGAGCAAGACACTTATAACTCAAAAACTGTTGAATGTACAGGATTTTTGTCAAATATGTTGTTCACCTACTTTTTGATGTACTGTGTCGTGGTGAATTTTCAGAGCTGTAAGTCCATAGCTAACTGAGTAATAGCTACTTTGAAATTTCTTAATTTCAACATTGAGTAAATCACTTATAACTCCAAAACTATTAAATTTAGAGGATTTTTCTCAAATATGTTCTTCACCTACTTTTTGATGTACTGTGTAATGGCAAATTTTGAGAGCTGTAGGTCCATAGCTAACTGTGTAATAGCTACTTTGATGGTTCTCCATTGAGTAAATCACTTTTAACAGCAAAACTGTTGAAGTTAGAGGATTTTTGTCAAATATGTTCTTCGCCTACTTTTTGATGTACTGTGTAATGGCAAATTTTGAGAGCTGTAGGTCCATAGCTAACTGAGTAATAGCTACTTTGATGGTTCTCCATTGAGTAAATCACTTATAACAGCAAAACTTGAATTTAAAGGATTTTTCTCAAATATGTTGTTTAGCTACTTTTTTATGTACTGTGTAATGGCAAATTTTGGGAGCTGTAAGTCCATAACTAACTGAGTAATAGCTACTTTGATGGTTCTCCATTGAGTAAATCACTGATGTACTGTGTAATGGCAAATTTTGAGAGCTGTAAGTCCATAGCTAACTGAGTAATAGCTACTTTGATTGTTGTACTTTGAGTAAATCACTTTTAACAGCAAAAGTTTTGCCCGGGAGATTATGAAACGCAGATATTTAACACATATATATGCCCTCTATAAGCATGCAGACATTTGACCTTGAAGCTCTTCGTTCAAGGTCATCCACAGACTGCCAAAGTACCCTACATAGTTGATTTTGGCCAAACTTAAAAGTGCCTATATCTCGCTTATTATTGGTCCTAGAGGTTTGGGATGTGAAACCAACCTATAGGAAATCATGTTCTGCGAATCTTTAGATGTGGTAAGATTTGACCTTGAGCCCCTTGTTCAAGGTCAAACGAGGATGGCCAAACTTAAAAGTACCTATATCTTGCTTATTATTGGTCCTAGAGGTTTGGAATGTGTAACCAACCTATAGGAATTCATGTGCTGGGAATCTTTTGCTGTGGTCAGATTTGACCTTTGACCCCTTGTTCAAGGTCAAACTGCTGTGGCCAAACTTAAAAGTCCCTATATCTTGCTTATTATTGGTCCTAGAGGTTTGGAATGTGTAACCAACCTATAGGAATTCATGTGCTGGGAATCTTTTGCTGTGGTCAGATTTGACCTTGGACCCCTTGTTCAAGGTCAAACTGCTGTGGCCAAACTTAAAAGTGCCCATATCTCACTTATTTTTGGTCCTAGAGGTTTGGGATGTGAAAACAACCTATAGGAAAACATGTGCTGGAAATCATTTGATCTGGTCAGATTTGACCTTGGCCCCCTCGTTCAAGGTCAAACGACGATGCCCAAATGTGAAAAGTGCCTATATCTCGCTTATTATTGGTCTTACTATTGGTCAAATGAGGATGGCCAAGCTTAAAAGTGCCTATATCTAGCTTATTATTGCTTCCAGAGGTTTGGGATGTAAAACTCACTTTAAACAGCACATTTTTGCTCCCCGGCGGGAGATCATAGTGGTCTTGTCAGTATATTGCAGCTGATCAGTGTTGATATAATATAAATTCCCAATTTTAGGTGCATTAAAAAATCCCACATTCTTCTGATTCCATTCTTGTGGAATTGTGTGGATATGACTTTTCCTTTTTGGGAAAAAAAGCTTTAATTCAGCTTTTGTTTAGCAGCAGGAGTTGTTGATCTAGCTGCTTATTCACATACACTATGTAAATTGGTCAAATGTATAGGCTTGACTTCTTTCATAAGATAAGGTGACTGAAAAAAAAACACTTTCTCGTAAACATTTTTTCTTGTACAATATTTTATGTATCTCCAGCTAATTGAAAATGAATGAGTTATCTTTTTTCTTCCTCCAACTTTTTATTTGCTTTTTTGTTGTATCTATCTGGAGGCAGATTCATAGCAAGTCCTATTCACTCACTGATGGGGCAGTGATGCCCCACTGTGCTTTTTGTGCATCTGTGTGTTACATAATCTGCACAATGAGTGAAAAGGTTGATAAGGGATCTCAAGATGTATTCATTTCTTTTCATCAAGGGATATGCCTACATGTCTTTTCATCAAGGGATATGCTTACAGTAAATCTTTGGGGATAAACAATTCAAACAAGGACATTTATCTTTAGGTTCATGGAAGTAGAGCCTTGTGGAAAGAATGTCTTGTCTGTTTTGAGAGAATGGAAAAAGCCTTCATAATATGTAAAAACCTTGGGCTTTCATGATATTCAGATTTAGAGTCGTGTGTAAATTAAAAATGTTAACAATAACATCTGACAACATGACTTTGTGCATTTTTTTTTTTTTTACAATGGAACAAAAAAGGATTTCACAAATATGATTATCTTAAGCATATTTATCTTATAAAAATATTAAATAGCAATGTATTTTCAGAGGCATAAAATGCCTCAAAGATGTACAACATATGAATGTCCCAATCTATAGCCAATTATAGCTTACTACAGTGTATCCTTATCATTATAAATCTAGGATTAAATATCTCCTGGAAAAAAATTATGATCCCAAATTTACAGCAAAATGATATGTTCTTTTCATAAAATATACCACTCTACGAAACAAAATAATGCTCACATTTTGCTTACAGTCTAATACTGCAACTGATACAGTTTTTAGATAATCCACTTTTCCATCACATACAAAACAAAGTAAAGCTAACTTTCTCCTTGCAGTCTCATAACACAACTACTACAGCTTTATTAACTGAAGTCTCCACCCGGGCCGCTCGTTTTTGTTAGCAAAAAACTTTTTGTAGTTATTTTTTTACGAATTTTTAAAATAATTTTTCATGCATTAAAATTCATGAAATCATGAACAAAATCACTTATAACTTGAAAAGTATTGCATTTAGACCATTTTATTAGAATATGTTATTCAGCTACTTTTTCCATAGCTACAACATGGTGAGTAACTTGGGTGTCTATCCCCATAGCCAAGTGAATAACAGCTACTTTCTAATTTTTCAGTAAATTCCATAATGAGTAAAATCACTAGTTACTTGAAACTATTGCATTTAGAGAATTTTGTATAAATGTGTTATTCAGCAACTTTTGGGTCAGCTATAACATAGTAAAATTGCAGAAATGTAACTCCTTGCATAGCGGAATAATAGCTACTTTGAGGGTATCACTGTTGAGTAAATCAGTTATAACTTGAAGACAGTTGCATTTAGAGTATTTTGTTTGAATATATTATTCACGTACTTTTGGGTCAGCTATAACATAGTGAAATTCCAGTCCTGTAGCAAATTGCATAGCTGAGCAATAGCTACTTTGAGGCTCTCACTGTTGAGTAAGTTGCTTATAACCTGAAAACTATTGCATTTAGAGAATTTTGTTTAAATATGTTATTCATCTAATTTTGGGTAAGCTGTTACATAGTAAAATTACTGACGTGTAGCTCATGGTATAGCTGAGCAATAGCTGCGTCCAGGTTCTCACTGTTGAGTAAATCAGTTGTAACTTGAAAACTAATGCATTTACAGTATTTTGTTTAAATACACATGTATGTTATTGACCTACTTTTCAGTCCTCTATAACATAGTAAAATTGCAGACTTGTAACTCATTGCATGGCTGAGCAAAAGCTACTTTGAGGTTATAACTGTTGAGTAAATCAGTTGTAACTTGCAAACTATTGCCAGGGTGTATCCAGTCATGGAAAACCTGGAAAAATGTTGGAAATCCATTTTTTCCCGGCCTGGAAAAGTCATGGAAATTGACTCCAGGTCTTTGAAAATTCATAAAAAGTCATGAAAATTAAAAGGCATCCTCTTGCAAAACAGCGTTGTTCCTTTCTTTCATCAAGCATTTCAATACAAGGATATATTTATGTTATCAGATCAAATTTTGGTGTCTTCCACATCTCCCTGTATTGTGACTTGACTCCAATTTGACTCCAAATCATACAGGTATGGCTTGTCATATCTTCTCTCGTGGCATTGGTACATCTCTCTTTCATGTCATGAAGCATGTAAAAAGGTCCTTGATTTTGAAGCTTTGGTCATGGAGAAGTCATGGAAAAATTTTCAAATTTAGTGGATACACCCTGTTAATTATTGTATCCACCAGATAGCATCTGGTGGATGCTATGGATTACGTATGAGTACGCCATCGCAGTGTGTAGAGATTTTCTCGTTACCCCTCTAGAGGCCAAGGTATTATAGGTAGGCTTCTCAAATTTTCAGGTTATATTCATAACCATAAAATCTTGCCTGGGAATATTTTTGGCCTCATTTTGAAAAACAAGATGGCCGCCAAAGGTGTTTTTCGATTTTCAACAAGGTGTTTTGTTGGCCCTCTAGAACAAAGAGAATTTTAGGTAGCGATCTCAAATTCGCAGGATATGTTCATCATTACAAAATCTTGACTGAAAATATTTTTGGCCTCATTTTAAAAACCAAGATGGCCGCCATGGGCGTTTCTTTTCAGTCATGAAAAGTGCTGATATCTCCCTAATTATTGGTCCTAGAGGTTTGGAATGTCAAACCAGTCTATAGGAAATCATGGGCTGCGAATCTTCTGGTGTGGTTGGATTTGACCTTGGACTGCCCCTTCAAGGTCAAACAAGGATAGGCAAACTTAAAAGTGATTATAACTCGCTTATTATTGATCCTAGAGGTTTGGGATTTTAAACCAACCTATGGGAAATCATGGACTGGGAATCTTTTGGTGTGGTCAGATTTTACCTTGGGCCTCTTGTTCAAGGTCAAACGAGGGGGCTCGGTGGTGTAGCGGTTAGAGTTCTCGCCTCCAACCTCTGAGGCCGCCGGTTCGAATCTAGGGCCGGGCGCTTCATGTTGGAAAGTTGGTAGTTACTTGCCGATGCCCGGTGGTTTACAGTGCAGTATGCACTGGTTTCCTCCACCTGTAAACTACCCGTCACAATATGACCCTGGCTGTTGAACGCGACGTAAAACAACAAATAAATCAAGGTCAACCTATAAGAAATCGTGCTGGGAATCTTCTGGTGTGGTCTGATTTGACCTCGGGCCTCTCATTCAAGGTCAAACGAGGATAGCCAAACTTAAAAGTGCTTATAACTCGCTCATTATTGGTCCTAGAGGTTTGCAATGTGAAACCAACCTATAGGAAGTCATGGGCTGCGAATCTTCTGATGTGGTCAGATTTGACCTTGGGCCCCTGCTTCAAGGTCAAATGAGGGTAGCCAAACTTAAATGTGCTTTTCAACTTGCTTATTATTGAAAATGCTGTTTATCCTGTAAACTATGTTAGTTGGCCTTTTCTGGTGGATACATCTTGCACAGATGCGTCCTTGGTCTAGTTCAGGGTTGGCAAAAAATGGTCAATATGTGTATTGACCAGGCCGGTGGTTAAAACTGGTTAAAGCCAGCTTTTACAGGGGCTGAATTCACGAAAGGTCTTAGCCAAGTCTTAGGCTTAAGTTGGCTATATTTTTATACAAAAGTTAAGTCTAAGACTTGGCTAAGACGTTTTGTGAATACGGCCCCTGGTCAATAGTGGTCCATACTGATCGATTAAAAAATAATGAAATAACATCAAATAAGTATATGATATACTGCTGAGTATTTGCTCCCTTTTATACTTGAATGATTGTGGTCATAATATACCTGCATTTTCAGTATTTTATTAGTGACAAAATTTACACTCTCAAGATTTGTTTGTCTTTAAAGTTTAAGAAATGTCTATCAAGACAGTAATGTTTACTCAATATTGGCAAGGCCAAGAATTAATACAAAGAAACCAAGGAATAAAATCACATTGATATATACCAGTACATTTCATTGAAATGCAACCATAAATTTGTGATGCACTTACAAATGTTTGTCACCTGTCATTCAGTGGATGAAAAAGTATAAAATCCCTTAAGAAAAATGAGTTCCTGACTACAACCTCACCATAACCTCTGTGACCAATGCCTTATCACTTATTGTGAGGGGATTTACATTAATTACTATGAGAGGATTAACAAGCATGCATAGTGTCTAGTGTGCAAACAGCAGAGTGATAGTTATAACCTACAATTTGCAGGATTTTTTTGAATGATAAAAATCATGATTTAAATCAATGATTTTAATCAATTGATATAAATCAAACAACCCTGGTTTAAACCTCGTCTGGCAATTTTGGCCAGTAAAAAAAATATAAAATAAAATGTATAAAATAAGATGAAAATATGTATAAAATAAAATATTTTTTGACCAGTATTGACCACTTTTAGAGTATTAAGCAGGGCGGTTTTAACTGGTTAAAACCACCCCTGCAATTGACCAACCAACCCTGTAATTATTGCATTAACAGCATTTTGTTTAAATTTGTTATTCGGCTACTTTTGGGTCAGCTATAACATAGTAAAATTGCAGACCTGTAGCTCATTGCATAGCTGAGTAACAGTCTTGAGTATCATTTGCAGTGCACAACTTTTTTGTCCTTTTCTAATTTTCACTTGTAGGCTGAAGCTCAAAATCACAAAGTCAGCTGGCACAGAGCCTGTTCAGAGGCGAATCTGGGACATTTGTAGATTAATGTAATGTAATAAAACACCCCCAAAATACTAGAGAGCTTATTTTATTAGTATTGTGGGCAAACGTCCTACCCAGTAAAATTTGCTGTGGGCAAAGGCCCTGTAGACATAGGTCTGTGTTGGCAAAGGTCCTGTGGGCAAATGTCCGTACACCGTTCTAAGGCAATGATTGCTTGTTAAAATAGTATAGTATCTTTTATTCAATGTACACTTGAGTATTAATAATAATAGAGTATTTTTATTTGTAAAATATTGTTAGAAACCCCACAGAATTTCATGACAAAATTTCTTTTCACACTTGCAAGCACACAAAGGCTGACAAAAGGGGGGAGGGAATACACATTTATTTATTTGTCAAATGTAAAAGGGTTGGTTACAGAAATAGGGGTGGCTATATGTTTTGCTGTAATCATAATTGTGTAAAAGAGTTTTTATTGCGTTAATACATCATATCCAATGGACAATTTGCCAAACCGGTCGGCGCAGACCGTCCCGCCATACGCCAGAAAAAGACGTCCTGTGTTTCCACCGGCTGGCCGGTCCGTAGTACTGTGCACTCTCCAGATGGCGCCTCGTACTTCCTTCCTGTCTAGACAACCTGACGTCATAGCATCTTTTTCGTTTGGCACGTGTACTGTGCAGACGTGTTTTCAACATCTCCAGAATAGTTTGGATAATGGCGGATTTTCAACCTCATTTGCAAATATTTTATTGCAGAAATGTTATATACATACCAAGCACAGATTCACATTAAGAAATCTGCTGGAAACGCTCCCTAGTCGACTCAATTTAACATTGATGATAGGGCAGTAAGCAACGAGAAATATGTGGACGGCCATGTTGCTAGTTTCCTCCCTAGTCGATTCAACCTTGTGTTGATGATAGGGCCAGTAGAAGATGGATGACAATGAAATATGCTGTATAATGCTTTTTAAAGAGTTTCCTTACCTTCTGCAAAGAACGCATCGCCTTCATTAGAATTCTTCATCTCCAGCAAGTGGCAGGTCGCTTGTGAGATCTATAAATAGAAGTACCGTCTTCACTGTTTATTCCAGCATTGTTGTAAGCGGCCAGCAAGGAGACAAGTACAGGTCGCTTGCGAGATCTATAAATAGAATTGCCGTCTTCATTGTTCATACCAGCATTGCTGTAAGCGGCCAGCAAGGAGTCGAGAAGAAGGTCGCTTGCGAGATCTATAAATAGAATTCCCGTCTTCACTCTTCATACCAGCATTGCTGTAAGCGGCCAGAAATAAACAACCGGCCTCAAACGAAACACAACTGACATCATCTCCAGCCAAGCGGCCGGTGCACTGCGCATGCGCGGGATTTCTAAATATAGTTCACAAGGGCTATCCCAGCAACTGTCAAATTTTTTGCAATGAAGACGTGAAATCAACAGAACACAAGAAACAGTTAGAACTCAAGAAGTTTTGAGTAGCAACCTTGTGTTAGCGAAAGACAAGAAGATAAATAAGAGTTCAGAAGAGTCGAGTAGCACCTTTGGGGTAGTGAAAGACAGGAAAAATCAAGAGAGCACCAACCTCCACCGGCCATTGTTCATCAGCAGCCTGTTTGCCGGCCTAAGACTGATAACAATTCGAGTAGTACTACAGACAGCACCAAATACAAGCCGGTTACAGAGGCTACTGGCCGGCTGCTGGTTACAGAGTCTTCCGGCCAGCTACACAACCTGCACTGATCAGTTGGTTTCACACTAGCCGGTTACAGAGCTTATACCACCTATTGCCTTCTCACTAGCCGGTAGCCCAACAGCTTCTTGCCAACCAGCATCAAGAATCAACCAACCAACAGATCATTATATAAACCGGCCACTTCATAAGCAGGGCTACCAGTTACAGAGAAATCTACTGTTCCCACCATTACTGGCAAGAAGGCAGGTACAGGGAACATGTCCAGTGAGGACAGTTCTAACGGTCACAGAGTATTACTGGTTACAGAGAACTACCGGTTACAGAGTATTGTCGGTTACAATGCTGTTCCCATCATTACTGATGGAAACCAGCTTCAAATCCAATACTGACAGCAGGTTCACTAGTTACAGAGTTTTCCCGGTTACAGAGGAAATTGCTGGTGACAAGTTAGTTGGACAGGAAACTTCTTCAGAAAAATTCCTTAACCAACTGGTTACAGAGCCTACCGACCGGGTGCTGGGTTACTAGGGGTGGGACGAGTACAAATAATTCGGGTCGATTACTCGCAGATGAAAACTCGACTCGACATCGAGCCCTCGCGACATTTAGTATCCACCATAACAGGAAACGACATCCAATATGGCGGCTCCCGTAAACGAAAAAAATATAAAGATAAAAGCTTTGAAACGCTTGAATTAGCTATTGTCAGCACATAATATCATTAATTTTATGTTACAAATGGTGGATTATGTGATTTAATGAAAGTAAGGTATGCTTTTTATGTTTAATTAACTAAAAAACGTAACTGGTTCTATAGGTTGTTATATATACACGAGTAATCGACCCTAAGAATTGGGGTCGAATTTTCGTGAAATTCGCCTCGCTCGGCGAGTGTCGACTGCTCGGTCGCACCCCTATGGGTTACACAACATTCATTGACGGTTGCTTCACAAGAGAGGGAGAGATACTGGTAAAGTTACCAGACTGAACCTGGAACACCAGGCTACTGGACCGGCAGATCTACCAAGGTACAGACTAATGGTACAGACCTTGCTGTCCGAATTCTTTCTGTGCTTCCTCCCAGAAAGCTTTGGTTACAGAGTAGCACCAGCCTACTGGTTTTCCAGTTACAGAGATGGTTGGTTACAGAGGAAGCTGCTGAATCAACCACTGGACAGGACAAAGGCAGCTTCATATTATCCTATCCCTGCTAAGAAGTAGTTCAATTCACCCAGTTCTACCAACTCCAGTGAGTTTACACAGAACTGTGGAGCCACCAGGAACCGGTTACAGAGCATTGCTTCACCTATAACCGGTTAGGGCCTGGTACTGGGCAGGTCTCCAGGACTGGATAACAGACCAGCAGAAGTGCTTTAAGGGCCCAAGTAGCTGTTTTAGGCCTTGATTGAAAAAATAGGTCATTTCAGCAGCAAGCGGAAACGTAGTCTACAGTCAAACAAGTTTTCATCACGTCCGGCCAGGGGTCAGCCATCTTTCAAATAACAATTACTGTGTGAATACTGTGCCTTGCATGCAGCTGGTCAGGGGCAAAGAATCTGTAAAAATGTGAAAAGTTGACGGACCACAACAAGAACAGAGACTGTTAACTTGGATCATTGTCACCAGACCGGACCAGTGTCCGGAGGGACCGGAAATGTTTGTCAGACTACCAAATGTCCCAAATGTGGAACACAATCTGCCTGGAGGATCTAAACTAAATCCTTTTTGGGAACCTTGGAAACTTTGGGGCTGTACCCAAGACCAAACTTGACAAGGTCACCAAAAATCCATCAGCTTATGGACAAGATGAAGTCAAGCCAGTTCAAAATCTCTAGGCTTCTTCAGCTGACCTTTCTTGGTTCCAAAACCACACAGCCGTTGGAAACCTATTCTAGGTCTGAACAAACCAAACCTTTCGGAGACCATCAGGACCTCCCTCCAACAAGGGGAGTGGGTTACCTCCGTGGATTTCAAGGACGCCTACTTCCTTATACTATACAGGAACAATCCAGGAAATACCAGAGATTTCATATTCAAGGTCAGGCATACCAGTTCAAGGCCCTGCCATTCGGTTTGCCCACAGCACCCATGGAGGTCAATGTGATACCAAGGAAGTGAAACTGATGGCTATACACAAGGGTTTAAGAATCCACCAGTACCTAGAGGACTGGTTGGTGAGAGCCAGATCGCACCAGGCTTGGCTCCAACATACACAGGAACTAGTAAATAATGTGTCAGCAATTGGGTTGGCTGGTGAACTTAGAGAAATCAGACCTGGAGCCCAAACAAGACTTGGATTTTGTAGGCTATCAGTTCGACCTCAGGTCTGGTCGGGTCCGACTGACTCCAGACCGGTGGCAGAACCTTCAATAGAAAATACTGAAACTGCTATCCCTACCGGCTTGTCCGGTCTGGGAATTCATGCCCTTGATAGGTTTTTCTAACAGCTACAGAAAAAAAAACAAGTTCATCTAGGTGGATTTCATATAAGACCCATTCAGTGGGTCCCTGCACCCCCATTTACAATGGTGGCTGAAGGAAGACAATGTGCTTACAGGCCAACCATTACACCCAATAAAACATGCTCTGCAAATATTTACAGACGCACCAATAGAAGGGTGGGGCGTTCACTTGAATGAGCACACTGCAAGAGGAACCTGGTCCCTTCCGGAAGCAAGCTGCATATAAACTATCTAGAACTTAAAGCAGTCTTTCTGCCTTTAAAAGAGTTCCAAGACCTTTGCTCAAACAAGATAGTACTTGTAGCAACCGACAACACCACAGTAGTGTCATACATAAACAAGGAAGGAGGCATGAGGTCGGGCCCACTTTGTGCCCTTTTATGGAGAATCTTGACCTGGTGTACCAGGAAATAAGTGACTCTAAAGCCCGACACATTCCAGGCCGGCTGAACGTGGTAGCAGACAAGCTATTCAGGCTAGGCCAGACCATCCAAACAGGGTGGTTTCTCCTTCCAGAGGTCTTCTACTCAATATGCAGCAGGTGGCACCGGCGCAAAATAGACTTATTTGCCACGAGGTTCAACAACAAGTTGCCTCTGTTTGTGTCACCGGTGCCAGATCCCCTGGCCACAGCAGTGGATGCGCTCAGTCGGCCATGGTAGGATCTGAAAGCATACACCTTCCCACCATCAGCCATATTGGGCAAAGTGGTGAAGTTGCAAGAGTCCCCATGCAAGAGAATCATTCTGATTGCTCCGGGGTGGCCCACCATGCCTTGGTTTTGGGATCCAGTGGCCGTGTCCAGCAAAATCCCACTGAGCCTGCCCAATCTGCCCAACCTGTTGACACAACCATTCAATCAGATCCCTCACAGAAATCTGACAAATCTTAATCACGATGCACGGCTCCTGGAGCCTCTGCATTCGAGGAGCAGGGCTTCGCTGAGGCGGTAGCAGCATGAATTGAGGCTCCTCAAAGAGGATCAACCAGATCAATCTATGAGGCAAAGTGCTAACCATGTCCGCAATATTTGTAAGACATGTTTCAAATTCGTGATCTCAGGCGGGTCAGAAAGAACTTGACTGATGAGGCTGCTATCCTGGCAGCTAATGCCTTGGTGAGCAGTCGCCTTGATTACTGCAACTCTCTCTTCAGGAGTCTGTCCAGTCTCAATATGCGTAAACTACAGTGTATTCAAAATACACTTGCCAGGATTGTCACAAACTGTAACAAATACACGCGGGCATCTCCTATTCTCAAACGACTCCATTGGCTCCCAGTTGAATCTCGCTGTATCTTCAAAACTGCCACTCTAGTTTATAAGTTTCTTCACAGTGGTCATCCCAGTTACTTTGGTCCTCTTCTGCCCACTCGTTGCGGAAGATATAGTACAAGATACAACCATCCAGATAAAAGGTTCCTGGAGGTTCCTCAATTCTGTCCATCTGTACATAAATCCAAAAATCACTTTGGCCACAGCTTTGCTTTTGATGCCCCCACAGTCTGGAATCATTTGCCTAATGAGGTACGTTCTGCCCCAACTCTCACCTGTTTCAGGAAAAGGTTAAAATCATATCTCTTCCACAAGGCATTCCCACCTTAGCATACACTTTAAGTACAATGGTACTGGACTTGGCAACGGCTATGGACAGATGATTTCTTAAACTTGATTTTTGGTGTTGCGCCTTGCAGAGATTAAGCGCTATAAAAGTACAGAATAGAATAGAATAGAACCATTGTTACAAGTGGTGCGTCACTAATCAGGTGGACGTCAGGGTACCCCTGTAAGTCAGTTGCTGACTTCCTTATGTACCTTATGAGGACAGGAAACTACAGCCCAGCACCATTGATGGTTACAGTTCAGCCATTGCTGATAAACTGGGAAATTCACCCTTCAACATCAGTAAGGACAAAAATCTCGCTCGTCTCCTGGACAGTTTCCACAGAGACAGACCCAAAGACAGGAGGGGCGTACCCTCCTGGAACCTCTCACTCGTCTTGCACCAGCTGAATAAGGCCCCGTTTGAACCTATCAAGGACGCTTCCTTGAAGTATTTGACCTTCAAGACGGTATTCCTCTTGGCCCTTGGGTCGGGCAAACGCAGAAGTGAGATTCATGCTTGGCAAAACAAAAATATTAGACACCAATCCGATTGGTCAACGGTGTCCCCATATCCATTACCCAGCTTTCTACCCAAAAATCAGCTGGCCAAGAGGGTCCAGACAGTGTGGCCCCAGTGATTATAACAGCCCTGGCCCCCATCTCTGGATAGATCCCTCAAGTCTGACTGGTCCCTTTCTCCGGTTGGAGCATGCACTACTATTTGGACAGGACCTCAGACCTCAAGTAGAATAAGGAGGTGGTTTTTTGTCTCCTTTAAGAAAGATTCCGACAAAGACATCTGCCTCTATCTCCTCTTGGATGAAACAGACTGTGATCCTATGTTATGAGCTCTCTGACCAGGAGGCCCAATCTTTACATCAGGTTAAAACCCATGATGTCAGGGTCTTTGCTGCTCCTAAGGTCTTCCAGTCGGGAGTCTCCTTAGATCTAATCTTGTCAGCCGGCCACTGAAGTCACATAATACCCTCACACAGTTCTATCTGAAGGGTGTGGCTTGGGCTGACTGGGATCTTTACCAATTGGGCTCGGTATGGGCTGCGCAGCAGATCCACAATTGGCCCTTAGATCGAGGAGATTTGTATATATGTACATAGTATAAACACTTTCTACATGTACATAGTAAAAAATGTGAAGTGCTTCTTTGGGAGGTTTATTGACATTCTGGGACTGAACTCATCCCTCTCTTCCCCTTACCTCAGAGCAGGTCTGTTAAAAGGGGGGGGGGGAGCAACGTCGGTATAACCCCGGGTAACCGGCTGCTGGCAACCGACCATGGCCTTACAGGGTTTCCTGACCTTAAGGTCAACCCAGGCCTGGGCCTATTGGTCTCCTGACAAAGTCAGCCTAGACCGTAGGTTAAAATTTGCTATTATGAGTTCACATATGTCCCTAGTAACTTACCCGCCGACCAAGCGGTAGTTATTCAGCAAATTGTCCATTGGATAGGATGTATTAACGCAATAAAATTGCAAATTTAATAAGTAAATTAAATTTTTATAAGTTAATACCCTATCCAATGGACACACAAGACCCTCCCACCAACCCCACTATCAGCTTACTAGGGGTCTAACAGGTTTAGACAACGAAAAAGATGCTATGACGTCAGGTTGTCTTGACAGGAAGGAAGTACGAGGCACCATCTGGAGAGTGCACAGTACTACGGACCGGCCAGCCGGTGGAAACACAGGACGTCTTTTTCTGGCGTTTGGCGGGCCGGTCTGCGCCGACCGGTTTAGCAAATTGTCCATTGGATAGGGTATTAACTTATAAAAATTTAATTTACTTATTAAATTTGCAATTTCATGCATGGAAATATGAAAGTTTTAAAATGTGTTATGCTGTTGTCTTTCAGGTAAATTGAGATATGCTAACAACTCAAACTACAAAAATGATACAATGATTCGCAAAGAGGTGAGTAAAGATTTAAGTTTTAATACACTGTATAAGGAACATGCAACTGTCTTATGACACTTATACTTTTTTAGTTATATTTAATAATTTTTCTGTTCCATAAATAAACCAGCTCAGTTCAGAATCATAGTAACTGGTGTGCTTTCCCTGACCAATAAAAATGGCTGCAATGCTTTGACCAAAACAGTATGTAAAGGGTGATTCTAAGACCCTTTAAAATTGATTCTGAGCTACATGTATATGTGTCTGCCATATGTTAGGAGAGTGTAGGACAGTAAGCCCCCCCTGGTCTGCCTGGGGAGGGCAAGAGCCCCCCCGACCAAAGACCCCCCTCTGTAGGACTTAAGCCCCCCCCCTCCCCTTACAATAAAAGAAATATAATATTTATATCTAAATTTATTTATTTAAAAGTATAAATTTCATTATTATTCAATATTTAGTCTAAAATACAATGCTAATGCCTGTTAACTGTTTATTAGATATATCATGGATTACAATTTGACCAGACATAATGGGTATTAGGAAATATAAGTAATCGGGAAACAGTTGCAATTATACAGTAGCAATCAATCAAAATAAATATCACTTAAAGATTCTTTAATCACTTTCTCACAGGTCTGTGGTACCATGAATTACAATCTTACCAGATTAAGATGCCTTAACCTTACCTAACAATACACCTACTTAAGATACATCAAAGCTTTTGGTCTTTGTCCAAGAGGACTTGAAAGGGGGGTTCATTCACATGTTAAAGAGAGGCAATTACAATACACTTTACAAAAATAAGGAGGTGCGGTGGGGTGGGGGGGGGGGGTGGGGGGGTTCGGGGAGTAAATACTGTAATGATTAAAAACATTTTTTTTTTTGCATCTAATTTATATAAGTCTCTCAAATGACATGTCTAGAAATTTAAATTCCTTAGATGAAAAACAAATTAAAAGTGACAATAGTGTTTCAAAAATAGAAGGGGGTGGGGGGTGGGGGTGTGATCATCATGTAATTGTTTGATCATCATGTAATGACTAAAACAGGTTTTTTTTTGGATCTAACTTATAGAAGTCTCTCAAATGACATTTTTGTGTCAATAGTGTTTAAAAAATATAAGGGGGGGGGTTTGCCCTACCCCTCTGAAAATGAGGGGGGCTTTTGCCCTCCTCCCTCATATTTAAGGGGGGGGGGGGGGGCTTGTGTCCTACCTTTTTAAAAAAGGGGGGGGGGGGTTGTGTCGGTGGGGGGGGGGCTTTTGTCTGTTCCCCATGTTAGGAATCGGTTTGAAAAAAGCAGAATTGATTAATTGGCAATTCTTATACTGCTTATCATAACTCAAAGAAAGAAAGAAAACTCTAGTTTTTCTCATTAACCACAATATGTACTTGAAGTACTGGTCAAAGAAACATGACAGAAGAGAAAATTCAAGCGTCCGATGAAAAAAAGAAACTTGTGTGAAAAATTTATTTCTTAACTTTTTAATTTTTTTTTTTCAATTTATTTTAAATTCTTATGCCGAATATTGATTTTTATGCATTGAGATTTAAAAAATTTTTATTTTCTATCGAATCATCAAGCCAACGTTACCAGTGTTGTGAGAGAACGGAACATGTTTTCCTATCAGTTCAATGATCTGTTGTCAAGGGACTAAAAGTACTGTGAGTCATAAATAAATGAAGCATGTGACATAGGGCACTGTAGTGATGCATTCTCTATTTTAACTGATTGGTGTATATTCCAGGCTTATGTTCACAAAAGTGTGATGGAGGAACTAAAACGTATAATTGAGGACTCCGAAGTGATGCAAGAAGATGATGCTCTTTGGCCACCTCCAGATCGGGTCGGAAGACAGGTCAGTGAACAGAATAAATCATTTTCAGCGCTAGACTGAATGCTGTGAAATATGGATTGGCATGTAAAAGTCTCCATGTAATCTATATTAGCACCTTTTCGTAATCTCAGATTGGGCTAATTTGTGTACACCTTCTAGATCCTTTTACTCCTTTCAGCAGTCTTTTTTTCACCCAGCAGGCCTGAATTTGTGGTTAAATGTCTTCTTAAAATTTGTGACAGTCTTTTGAACTGGTAGGTTTTACATCTGATAATTGTAAAAAATCTTGTTTATCTCACAGGAACTTGAGATTGTTATCGGTGATGAACACATTTCCTTCACAACATCCAAAGTAGGCTCACTAGTGGACGTCAATCAGAGCAAGTAAGTATTTGACAGTTGAGTGGCTAGAAGAGGCAAGCTGGTCATAGCTACCAAAACAAGTTTTGTACTTCTATTTTCTGTTTCAGAAAACCCTAGCATATTTAATGTAAAAGGGATAAAACTGAACATAAAGACATATAATTTCACACAACAGAATCAAAATAAATTTTAAAAAGATTGAAGGACAAATTTTAGTCAAAGTTTATGGAATTATCAGATTGAAATTGATCTAGTAAAAAACTCTGTGTAAATTTTACTTGGTTGTATTACTGTTGGGCATCTAGAAAGTAAATTCCTAGACCTTAAATTCAATAACATAAATTCAGAGGTGGATATGTGTATGCCAATTTGATTGAGTAGAAGACTAACGAGCAGTGGGGTTCATCAAAACAAATTGCTCATCAAAATGTTTGTGAAAGCTGAAACGTTTATATTATTTTGCTGTAATATTTTTGATTCCAAGGTAACAGTGCTGCTGACCATTTCCTGATATATAAAAAAAATCCCAACAGTCACCAGGTTATGTTCTATTTTCAGAGATCCAGAAGGCCTTCGAACCTTCTACTACTTGGTTCAGGATCTCAAGTGTCTGGTGTTTTCACTGATTGGGCTGCACTTCAAGATCAAACCAATCTAGTCGTCAAGACTGTACCAATCAAGTGCAGAACTCTTGTATGTTCCATTGACTCGAATCTTTTGTCTGGTTCAGTTGAAAGCTAACCTGACATAGGTTTTAAACAGTGTTAGATTTAGGCAGGTGATATGTCACCTGAAGCTTGAAATGACTCGTCTTGGAAGAATGTTGGAAAATTACAAGCAAATTTAAGCTCAGACCATCAGAAAAAGATACACCTAAATAAATCATAAATTTTTAAGACCATCTGTTTATTTGATGAAAGGCTGTCTTTAACCTTTTAAAATGCACAGCAGATTTGAAATTTTCAAACAACGTAAAATTAGGCAGTAATTAAATACATTACTACACATGACCAAAGATATCAGTGAAATATTCTCAACGGAGATTCATTTATTCTATAACTTAAGAGTATCATTTTAAGTAACATTTTAGTAGACTGATAAGTTCAGGCTTGAGGGGAATTCTGTAGCAATTTTTTGTTGCCTCATTCCTGATCAACTTTAATGACTTCCCCTTACAGAAAGTTGTTGCCCAAGTATGTCAAAGATATAAGGGAAGTGCCCTTTGAATATATGATTTTAGATATTAGGGTAAATAGTTGTTCCACAATTTGGCAATCAATTTACTTTTACTCTGCTGTCAAAGAAGTCCAAATAAGATTATTTTGTGTAAAGCCTGTGTAATGTGTAAACATTTTGATGTTTTTATAAGACAGCAATAAACTGTGTAAAAGTTAAACCAGTTGTTGTACTTGAGTTTCAGTTTATTTGTCCTAATTATATCCCCAGACGAAAGTCGGGGATATATTGGATTCAGGTCCGTCGCGCCGCCGCCGCCGTAGAAATTTCCTTGTGGACGCGATAACTCAAAAACAAATTAATATTTTTTTTTCAAACTTGGTACACATGTTAAGGGTGCCCAAAGGAAGATCCCTATTTTAAGGTGACCTTAAACTCCCAGTAAAAAAGAACTTATGGCCACCTTAAGGTCAGAAATTGCACTTTTGGCCACTTAGAGCCCTGTAGGTCACAAACTATGATGCTCAGCTGGCTGAAATTTTACCTGACAACACATTAATATGTTCTTAGTACATGTGCCGAAAATCATGACTTTAAGTTGAGGAGAAAATTGTGTTTGAGGCCCATAAATACCCCCACTTAGGGATTTTTTGCTATACTTTACACATATTTTGCCCTATAATTTGGAAGTGATAATTCTGATGAGTCTCAAACTGCGCTAGGTATAACTTTGATATGTAATCCTTGTCTGTAGAAAATTTTAGGGCTGTAGGTTTACCCAAAGGGGTCGACTTAAGGTCTCAAAAGTGCCCACAGAGACCCAATTTATGCACTTTTTGCCACTTTCAAGCACTGTAGCTTTCAAACTATGTCTCTCATCTAAGTTAAATATCATCTGGGAATATATCTATGTGTTTTCTTATATGTGCCCCAACATTTAGGCCTTTAATAGACAGTTAACCTGTGTATCAGGACCATAAACACCCACCCGAGTGACCCTTATAAGACATTTTTCACATCTTTTTCCCTGTAACTTGGAAATGGTAAGTCTGAGAAGTTTCAAACTGTATTAGATATATATTCTGTGTGTAATCTTAGTATGTAACAGATTTTAAGTCTGAAGCTTTAATTTTGAAGGTCAAATTGAGGTCTCTAAAAGGCTCCCAAAGACCCAATATTTGGACTTTTTGCTACTTTTAAGCCCTGTGACTGTCAAACTATGTGACTGATAGAGCTCAAATCCTATCTGAGAAGATATTAGTATGTTATTTTTATATGTGCCAAAAATTAAGGCTTTAAGAAGACATTTAACCTGTGTATGAGGACCATAAATCCCCACCCGAGTGACCATTTTTAGACATTTTTCACATATTTTTCCCTGTAACTTGGAAATGGTAAGTCTAAGAAGTTTCAAACTGTATTAGATGCATATTCTATGTGTAATCTTAGTATGTGACAAATTTTAAGTCTGAAGCTTTAATTTGAAGGCCACATTTAGGTCTCTAGAAGGCCCCATAAAGACCCAGTATTTGGACTTTTTGCCAATTTTAAGGCCTGTGACTGTTAAACTATGTGACTGATAGAGCTGAAATCTCATCTGGGAATACATTATTATGTTTTTTTTACATGTGCCAAAAATCAAGGCTTCAAGTAGACATTTAACCTGTGTATGAGGACCTTAAATGCCCACCTGAGTGACCCTTTTAAGACATTTTTCACATATTTTGCTCTGTAACTTGGAAATGGTAAGTCTGAGAAGTTTCAAACTTTATTAGATACATATTCTATGTGTAATCTTAGTATGTAACAAATTTTAAGTCTGAAGCTTTAATTTGAAAGCCACATCGAGATCTCTAAAAGGCCCACAATGACCCAATATTTGGACTTTTTACCACCTTTAAGCCCTGTAACTGTTAAACTATGTGATTGATGGAGCTGAAATCCCATCTGGGAATGCATTATTATGTCCTTTTTACATATGCCGAAAATCAAGGTTTTTAGTAGACATTTAACCTGTGTATGAGGGCCATAGACACTCGCCCAAGTGCCTTTTTTGACATTTTTTCCGTATTTTGCCCTGTTATTTGGAAATGCTTAGTGTGACAAGTCTTAAACTGTATTATATATAATTTTTGTTTGTTATGTATGTCCCCCAAAAAGTTTCAGATCTGTAGTTTAATTGCTAAGGTCTCTTTAACAATTGTAAAATGCTCACAGAAACCCAATTTATGGATATTATGCCACTTTAAAGCCCAGTAACTGTCAAACTATGTGGGTTATAGAGCTGAAATCTTTGAATTTTTAAAAGGAAATGCCTGTCTATTTAAATTTTGAATATTAATAATGTTGTGGCTATCTTAGTCTTTTAAGAACTTATTTTT
Source organism: Sabellastarte sp. h YS-2021 (assembly GCA_964017235.1). Classification (NCBI taxonomy): domain Eukaryota; kingdom Metazoa; phylum Annelida; class Polychaeta; order Sabellida; family Sabellidae; genus Sabellastarte; species Sabellastarte sp. h YS-2021. The sequence goes on along the minus strand of OZ024929.1, from coordinate 153,347,588 downwards.
GTGTGTTATACCTCTGCTTGCTGAGTTTTTCACTTTTTAAAATGAAACTGGTTAAACATATTCAAGTAGACAAAATGGACACTTTAAGTGAGCTTTAAGTCCCAATATTAATGAAATTATATCCTTATGTAGTAAAACTAGGGGATTTTTAACCCTCAACTAGCCCAGTTTTATTCAACTTGCCTCAGTTAATTTTGGCACAGCTCCTACAGTTATGAACTCATTTCAGTTGATAATCACATACTTAAAATTCTCAATTCTTTTTGTATTTGAGTACCCCTTTTATATAGATTGTTTGTTTACCATTTATGCTCAACCCACATCCCCCACCCGGATTCCCCCCACCCACCTCTGGGACCTCCAGCTATATTGAGTGACACTAAATAAACAAAGGTATTTAGTGATATCAGATGAGAAACAAAGAACTCAATGGGGTTGCAGATCTTGTGTAATAGTGAGAGAGGTGTGGAGAAGGGGAGAGGGGTGGGGGTGGGAGGTGGTGGGCTTCATTACATATAACACAAAGGGGAGTCAGAACTGAGATTGTGTCACATATTTAGGTTGCATATATATGGACCACATATATAGGTATAGAGGAAATGAATAACTGAAAACAATTTGCAAATTCTAAAAATAATATAATAAAATAATAATATAAATAATTTTTTTTTAAATAATATTTTATTTCTGAACAAATATAGAAACAGATATGCGCTTTTGGGATTATGAATTTTAGAATGGACATTGAATCATCAATCATTTAAATACTTTGAAGGAAGATTGAAAAATATGATGAGTTGAGTTAAAAATAATATTTTATTTGTCAACAAATATAGAAACAGATATGCTCTTTTGGGATTATTATTTTAGAATGGACATTCAATCATCAATCATTTAAATACTTTGAAAATAGGTTTAGAGTTATCATTGCAGGAAGATTGAAAATATAATTTGAGGTATGTATTCGGCGTCTGGGGATACACCATCTTCTTTGGGGAGATATAAACAGAGTAGATTGATGTGCTGAAGTTCATATAATAATGGGTAATTATGTTTTAAAAAATTCCCGATCAAAACCTGTGGCGTGAGTGATGACCTGTCTGGGGATATGTTGGCGCCGAGTTGGCCCAATCTAGTTTAATCTTTGTTATATAAACTGGAAATAGTAGGAACCATGTACCCACAGTTTCAGGTAGACTGTGCTTTAGTACCCAGAACTGTCATATCAAATTATGCAGACTTTATGCAGATGTCACAGAGGTACTCTCATCTCTAAAGTTTTCAAAGTATCAGTTTCTGATTTAAGTGAAAACTGGATTTTGCCTAGTTATGCCAAGTGGTTCACAGTCTAGATTTGAGACCATCTCTCTTGTCGTAGTTTGCTCCACCTTGCTTGCCTTTTCTGCTGAAGTTTAATGAAGATGATTGTACAGTGTTGAAAGCGACGTAAAACCCCAAGTAAATAAATAAATTAATTAATTGATAAAGATGACAGCAAATTCTTCAAATCAGTATCAATGTTTGGTTCACCAGAGTGAAAAAGTCTGTTAATCTTTTTGGGGATTGGCGAACAACTTGAAGTGACCAGTTATTTACTGGTTAACAGTTTACTCTCTATATTTTGTCCAAGTGGTATATGTGGCACTATCATTTTAAGTCCTGCACATGTGTCATAGAAACTGAATATGTAATAGTTATTGATATAATTTGTTGCATGTTTAAAAATTAACTTTTGACATATTTCAACTAAAGAAACTATTTAAACAACTGTCTATTTTGATTGAAACTTGGGTCATGTAAAAGTTTGAAGACCTTGCTTCTTGTTTGTTGTACATTTCCAATATCTGGAAAAATGGTTTTAAATAATGTAAAATATATTAAAGATCCTTCAAAATTATCACCAGTATTCACCGATTTTTAAGTTCACTATGACAATTTGCCACTATGGGTAGTATTTTCTATTTCGTAGCTCTGCCTTGGGTGTTCTTTGACAAGTCACACTACCTTCTTCTTGTCAGTACATTTGCCAGATATTCTTGTTCTCATCTCTTTCTTTATGGTAGAAGAGTCTACAGATCTCACTGATTCATGCCTTTCCATAGCTAATTCATGGATAATTGTAGAGAAACCGCCAGATATCCTCGCCATTTTGTATTCTTGGTATAATCTTGCTAGGTTCAGTCTCATTACGTAGAACATCATTGAGCCATGAAGAACTTCAGACCATGTGACCACACTTTCCCACCTCTTATTGGTGAATTTTGGTCGATTTGAAATTGCCTGTATTCAATATGTGCAGAGATGATCGCAATTTTAGTATGTGCAGAGATGATCGCAGCACACTCTTCCAGTGTTTGACCTGGGCATTGGGAGCATAAAACCTTTGTTGTTACAAAATCTTTTACCCATTACATGCAAGTTTTTAACCACAGAGATGATAATGGCAATGTAAGTGGACAGATTCATTTGAATAAGTAGACATCAGGTCAGAAAATATCTTTTGCCACATCCTTTCATTGTAGTCGAGTCACCATACCTTAGGACATTATGATTCAGCATCTCATTGATTTGGGTTTACCAAAGTAAAAGTTGGGGTTTTTACGTCCCGTTCAACAGCCAGGGTCATATTGGGACAGGTCCTCAGCATTTCACTTGTGGGACTCGAACACACAGAGGTGACAGCCTATGATTAGAGGTCAAACTTGCTAACCACTAGGCCACAGAAGACCTGATTTGGGTTTAACATCACCTATGACCTTGTGCATGCTGATTGAGGGGTTGGAAGAAATGAGTGCACATTGGGAAAAAATGTTTGGTACTTGCAAGCAGCTACCAACTTTCCCAAATCAGGTTGGCCCTGGATTTGAACCAAGAACATTGGAGGTGTTGGGGAGTGTGTTCCCCACTACAATGGGGTGTCAACCTAAATCATATGCTGATGTGGAGCAGTGTCCTTATGAAGTAGGTAGTAATGATATGTTCCAGATCCATTAACATTGTTTGAGACAGACATTAGGACTTGTGGCAAGTTTAATCAAAAGGCCAATGGTCATAAAGCCTTGGACTGTCAAACAAAAATCTGTACATAAACTGAAAGATCAAGAGAAGTCCTTAATTATCTCCCGCCTATGGCTGAAAGCCGTGGTCGTGAGATTATAAAACGCCTTCCGTATGTGTGTGCGTCCGTCCGTCACGTTTTTGCATAAACCTTAATATCTCATTCATTTATGAAGATACCTTCACCAAATTTGCAGGGAATGTTTATGACTATGAAAACCTGTCTCTGCAAATTTTTAGCCTCATTTTGAACAACAAAATGGCCGCCATAGCTAATTGTTTGAAAATCATATAGATGCTCTAAATCTTAAAATATTCCAGCTAGCTTCATCAAATTTGCACAAAAGCTATATGGCTGGAAAAGCTAGCCTGATAGTAATTTTTGCCTAGTTCAAAAACAAAATGGCCACCATATCACATGCTTAATGTCAAACGGGGTTAACCTATTAAAAAGGCCTTATATCTCCTCAAATATTGCTCCTAGAGGTTCGGAATGTGAAAACAACTTGTAGGAAGTCATGGCCTGGGAATCTTTTCCAGGTGTTGAATTTGACCTTTGACCCCCGCTTCAAGGTTAAATGAGGTCGTCACATTAAAACATCCTTAGTTCTCCCGTATTATTGGTGCTATGGCTTCAGATTGTAAAGACAGACCATGAAAAGCATAGGTTGTGGTCGACAGATTGTAAATGCCTTCCATACATGTGTCTGTTTGTGCATCCGTCTGAGCCTCCGTTTGTCAGGTTTTAATATAAACCTTAACATCTCATTCATTTCTAAAGATATCTTAATCAAATTTGCAGGGAATGTTTATGGCTACGAAAACCTGTCTCTGCAAAATATTGGCCTCATTTTGAACAACAAAATGGCCGCCATAGCCAACTGTTTAAAAATCATTTCATAAAGTTGTTCTAAATCTCGAAATATTCCACCTAGCTTCATCATATTTGCACAAAAGATATATGGCTAGAAAAGCTAGTCTGATGGTAATTAAGTGGCCCGTCAGGGATGCTTATTTGTTCTCACCAAAGTTCGACTGATCACTGCCGCCGGATTATGGTCTTCCTTGAATAACTTCTTGGCCTTTCAATTTTTTTTTTCCTTCTTAAAAACTATAGGGGCGGGAAAAATTTTGGGGATATTTTGCACAGACCTTAAGCTTTACTTAAGGTAACCTTAAGCATCACTCAAAAACACCCCGTCATCGCGTTACGGAAAAACCACACACAACTGTGCTATAAAATTTATCAGGTACATTCTAGACCAAATTTCCAAGGTCGGAAAGGATTTTCTCATCAATTGGACCATAGATGCCTGAACTGGAGGCGTTGTATTTTCGTAAATTTTTTTAAAATGGGTAGTTGATCTGTATCTCAAAAACAGTCAGGATTTCGGCGTTTTGTTGGAATAACTTATTTAGCTACTTTTTGATAATCTTTCACATGCCGAAGTTTTAGCTCTGTATCTGCAAACTTAAGGTCACCTTAATGACCAAAGCAGGGGTTTTAACCCTCCAGTTCACTTAGTTTTCCACTTTTTTCAACAAAAATTGGCATATATATTAAGATTTACCAAAGGATTATCCTGACTTTATGGTGACCTTAAACTGTTAATATTATTGGGGCTATGGCCCCCCTAAAGTCATCAAATTGGAATAAAACTGTCTGGCCACTTTATTTTTCCATCTTTTTAAAAATCTAGCAGATATTGATATTGATGTACATCAAAAGAACACTCTTACTACCTTATGTTTCAAATATTGATAATGTTAGGGACATCTTAAACTTAAAATATAGAGTTTTTCAGCCCTGAGCTTAGTCAATGTGTACATTTTTCAAATAAAACTTGGGACATTTATAAAGGTTGGCAGAAAGGACATTCAGATTTTATGGTCACCTTAAAGTCCCAATATGAATGAAGTTATGGTCACCTTTTAGTGAAAAAGGAAGTTTTCGGCCTCCAGCTATCTTATTGTTCAACTGACCTCAGCTAAACTTTGTACACTTATAAAGGATGACAAAAGGGACATTCTCATTCTATGGTCACCTTAAAGTCGCAATATGGATGAAGTTATGGTCACCTTGCAGTAAAATTATGGAGTTTTTAATCTCCAGCTATCGCATTGTTCAGCAGAGCTCAGTTAAATTTTGTACACTTTAAGATGACAATAGGGACATTCTTATTTTCTTTCCACCTTGGAGTTCCAATACAAGTACAGTCATGGCCATCTTGACGTGAAAATGAGGGTTTTCAGCCCCTAACTGATTTACTGTTCAGTAACATCAGTTTAACTTGACATTGATTATACTTAAGTAAGATTTTGTATAACATTTCACTTAAAATTTCTGTACTTAAGAGGCTTTGGCCATCTCAACATGATAAATATATACTTCTTGCTCCCTCCTCATTTATTTTAACACTTTTAAAAACCACACCTGGCATATGTATACTTAAAAATATTTATGCTATCTGGCAAAGCTAATATCCTAGTGTTTATGAAGTTATGTCATGTTCAAAGAAAAAAATGAGGTATTTATGATCCACTGATGTGGTTATTAACATACTGCAACTGATCAGTGTTCACATAATATAAATTCCCAATTTTAGGCAGATTAAAAAACCACATTCTTCTGATTCCATTCTTTTGGAATTGTGGGGATATAACTTTTCCTTTTTGGAAAAAAAGCTTCAATTGATTCAACTTTTGTTTTGCAGAAGGAATTGATGATCTAGCTATTTGTTCACATAGACTGTGAAGTTGGTCAAATGTATAGACCTGACTTCTTTCACAATATAAGATGACTGAAAAAAAAACACTTTCTCATAAACAGTTTTTCTTGTACAGCATTTTATGTATCTCCAGCTGAGTGGAAATGAATGACTTGTCCTTTTCTTCTCCCTGCCCCAACTCTGTATTTGCTTTTGTGTGATGTCTATCAAATTCATGGAAAGCCTTTCTATGCAGAAAGAACCCCCCCCCCCCAACTCCCCTTTAGTGCACATAAAAAGCAAGTGAAAAAAAGAATGGCCTCAGTGAAGGCAGGGGGGTGGATGGAGGGAGAGAATGTTTTTGTGTGGCATATATATGTGTGTGTGAAACAAAAGTGGAACAAAAAAAAATGTGGAATATTTATGCTATTCTTTCATATGTATATTGTTTTCTTTTACTTTCTTCCATTTCACTTAGACTTCTACATTTAATTAATTTTAGCTCAAGTGGGAAATGAATTTTTGAAATGTTAATGCATTCAAATTCCTGAAGTCATGCACTAAATCACTTATAACTTGAAAAGTATTGCTTTCACAGCATTTTGTTAAAATATGTTCTTAGGCTCCTTTTTCCACAGCTACAACAAGTTCAGTAACTTGTTTGGTCTTAATTTTGTGCATTATTGAACTGTGGAATGGATCATGATCTCCTACTCTTATTCCTAAGCCTAGATTTTTAATTTCAATTGCTAAATCATTTATAAATATTGCAATATATAAACTCGTACTTTTCTTTCTCAATAAATCCAGTAACATTTTTCTAGCCCTATAGCTTGACTTGTTTGTAACTTAATTTTTCTTGTAAGCAATAACTCTGAAGCAAAATCATTAACTTTTGAACAAAAAGTTTTAAGCACTTTGGTTCACTGGATTTTATTAGTGTTTTGTTAAGTTTTTAGTTGAAGCACAACCAGTAATTTTAAACAATAGTTCTTAAGCATCTTAGTCCACTGCATTCAATTAGTGTTTTGTACTTAAGTCTGATACTAATGACATTTTGAAGAGAAATGTCTGTGCTCAATGTACCCTTACACTTGAGACCTCTTCTCCGAGAACATTCCCAAAGAATGTCGGATATACAGAATCCGGGGGAAAAATGCCTCCTGGACAAAATGCCTCACAGAAAAAATGACTCCTGGAAAAAATGCCTCCTAGAAAGAATGCCTCTTGGATATTTTGTGACTAGGGAAAAATGCCTCCTGAGAAAAAAAAGCTATTTCAACTTGTAAACATGTTACATATGAAACCTATAACGTATAATATCAAAAACATGTTAATTTGAAATATGTACAGTCAAAACCAGAATGTACAATATCACGAAGTACAAATTACAAATATCTTCTTGAAAGGGTATCCCTTCAGCTGTAATCTGGACCAGTTTAAAAGCAGGATTTATGGCTGTGAGGTTTCTTGATGAAATAGTTGTGGCCTTTATGGCTTAAAATATGCATTTTTACCAAATTGCAACATAGGTTATCTCCTCTGTAAGGAGTTGATCGCAGTTAGATGCACTAGAATGGGCAGAAATGTAATTACAAGAAAAAAAACAACACCTGTCATAATGGAAACCAGGGATGAACAGCCAGCCAAAAGAGTGAGAAGCACCAGTAAAACCTTACAAGAGAAACTTACGTTAATTTGTACAGCTAAGCAAAATGCGTAAAAGACTGTGAATTTTTGACAGGCATTGGCGACTATAAGACTCAAGTCGAAAAATGAAGATAACTCTGAAGTTGTAATGTGAACTTGTAGTGTTATGATACTTGAAAGAACTTTTTTTCTTATTTTTCCTGGTCACAAAATATTCAGGAGGCATTTTTTCTAGGAGGCATTTTTTCCAGGAGGCATTTTTTCCATGCATCGGACATACCTTCTTTTGAGAAGTAAATTTTGCACCCACAATTTCTCTTCTGTCAAGCTGTGGTCGTTATTTAATTTGTTATATATAGTAACATACACAATGCAATAAACTTTACATTTTCTATTTCTTATCATGCATATCTTGACATCTTTTACAGATTGCTTCGCACTTTTTCATCAGGGCCGCTTCGTTTTTGTCAGCAAAAACATTTTTCTAGTTTTGACCTAGTTCTAAAAGGTAAATGGCTGCTATATCACATGTTTAATGTCAAACGGGGTTATTCTATTAAAAAGGCCTTATATCTCCCCTAATATTGCTCGTAGAGGTTCAGAATGTGAAAACAACTTGTAGGAAGTCATGGCCTGGGAATCTTTTCCAGGTGTTGAATTTGACCTTTGATCCATGCTTCAAGGTTAAATAGGGTCGTCACACTGAAATCTGCTTATTTCTCCCTTATTATTGGTGCTATGGCTTCAGAATATAAAGACAGACCATCAAAAGTCCTGGCCTTCAAATGTTTTGAAAAATAAAATGGCCACCATAGCCTTAGATGCTCTAAAACTTGAAAAATTGCAGCTAGGTTCATCAAATATGTGCAAAAAAATATATGGCTAGGAAAGTTAGCCTGATAGTAATTTGGCCTAGTTTCGAAAGCAAAATGGCCATCATATCACATGTTAAATGGGATTATCTTATTAAAAAGGCCTTATATCTCCCTTATCATTGCTACTAGGGGTTCCCAATGTGAAAACAACTCAAAGGAAGTCAAGGCCTGAGACTCCAATTGCTGATTTTTACCTTTGACCCCTTCTTCAATGTCAAGTGGGGTTATTTCACTTTTAAGGCCTTATATCTCCTTTAGTTCTCCATTATTATTACTGATTCTAAGGCGGAAGATAACCGCTGCAGCAGTGGCCTTGTTTGTTATATTTTGGGCTGATGGAGTTCTCTGGGAATCTACTTGGATGTGCAAGTTGGAGATTGACCAATAATTTCCAGAAAATCACTGTCTTTTAATTACTTGGGCAACTCATCTGAATTTGCTCCATATATTCGTTTCATGTTGCCCAATAAACTAATCAACATGCAGCTTACAAAATTTGTTTTGATTGTTGATAATGTGTATCTGACTAAAACAATTCATAAAGGTCACAAGAAATGTAAAGTTCAAATTGATGTCGACCTATTGATTCTACCTTTCATCCATTAATTCTTCATATTACATTTGTGGCGACTTCAACATTCATGTTGATGTTCCAGTTGGTGACGGTCAGAAATTCACTACCTTTCTTGATTCATGTGACCTCAAACAGTTAGTCAATAAACCTACTCATCTACATGGTCACATATTGGACCTGATTTTATCTCCCTGTGATCAGGACACCATTGCTGATGTTAAAATTTGTGACTTTGTTTCCGATCACGCATTAGTCAAATGTTCAGTTGCCTTCCCTTGTCAAGTGTCTTATACTCCAAATGTAGTTCAATATAGAAGGTTCCACCGTATCAATATGTCTGATTTCCGCTCAGATCTCAAATATACGTCCTTCGTCAAGTCTCCAGCTGATGCTGTTGTCGATCTGTATGATCAATATGTACATGATTTGAGTGATGTTCTGGATAGGCATGCACCTCTTATATCTAAATTGACGAAAAAGGAGTCTGCCGATTGGATGTCTGATGATTATCGACGTGCAAAGTCCCTTAGGCGCCAATTTGTGAGAACCTGGCGTAGGGCTAAAAGTACACTTAACAGGAGTAGGCTTCGTCGCCAGATTGCTCGGTGCAATGCACTTGTAAATAAAGATAAATCAGACTACTATAGCAAACTGATCTCAGACAATAGTCATGACTCTCGAAAACTTTGGCGTGAGCTCCATAAGACCCTGAACAGGGTTTCTGATGCCACACTTCCATCTCATGAGTCCGAAAAGTCATTGGCTGACCAGTTTGCCTCCTTCTTCACCAACAAAATCAAGAAGATTAGAGATAATTTTGCTTCTTCTGGCACTGAATATGATGTTAACCCTCCTTCAGATCCTCCCCAAATTACTGTCTTTAGGCAAGTTTCTGAAGATGCTGTTGATAAAATAATTAAAGCATCACCAACAAAATCATGCCTGTTGGACCCTCTGCCGACATTCCTGATTAAGGAATGCATTGATATATTGCTACCATCCCTTACAAAGCTGGTCAACTGCTCACTCATGGAGGGATGCGTTCCTGATGCCTTCAAATCTGCTGTGGTCACTCCACTTATTAAAAAGCCAAATCTTCCCTCAAATGACCTTAAGAATTATCGCCCTGTATCAGGTCTCAGTTTTATATCTAAATTGGTAGAACGTGTGGTTGCTAAGCAGCTGTTAGAACATATTAATGCCAATAACTTAGACAACCCGTACCAGTCGGCATATAAGGCGGGCCATTCAACTGAGACTGCTCTTCTCTACATAAAAAATGAGGTTCACTTATCATTGTCAAGAGGTGAATCCACTGCCTTGGTATTGCTTGACTTGTCTGCTGCCTTCGACACCATTGATCACTCTACTCTTCTGGGTTGCCTCCAAAACTGGTTTGGGGTCAGTGGCTCCATTCTGAAATGGTTCACATCCTACCTAATGGACCGTTACCAATCAGTAAAAATTGGTTCTACTTTGTCAGATGTTTGTAAACTCCTATTTGGTGTTCCCCAAGGTTCTGTCCTGGGTCCTTTGTTGTTCTCATTGTACACTACCCCCCTCAGTTCCATTATCAGTAAACATAATGGAATAAAGTTTCATTTCTATGCAGATGATAGCCAACTTTATATACATTTATCCCAGAAGAATGCATCTGCTGCCTTTGAAAAGCTAAATAAGTGCCTAAATGATGTTAAAGAGTGGATGACAACTAGTAAGCTCAAACTGAATCCTGATAAGACTGAGTTTATCATCTTTGGTTCGAAGAGACAAAGGGATAAGTTGAAAGCATGTTTTCCAATTGATATCCTGGGCAACTCACTCTGCCCTGCAGATTCAGTAAAAAATCTGGGTGTGTGGCTTGATTCAGATTTCTCTTTGTCCAAGCATGTTCAGAATGTCTGCAAAAGTTGTTTTGTTAAACTCCGTGACTTCAGACATGTCAGGCGGTTTCTTACTCATGATGTTTCTGTGCTTGTAGCCAACGCTCTTGTTAGTAGTCGGTTGGATTACTGCAACTCACTTTTCAGGAGCCTGTCCAAGTTCAATCTACGCAAATTACAGTGCATCCAAAATAGTGCAGCTAGAATTGTATCAAACACCAGTCGATACACCAGCATAACTCCTGTGCTAAAGAAACTGCATTGGCTTCCTGTTGAACAGCGCATTGTGTTCAAGACAGTCACACTTGTTTATAAGTATCTTCACACAGGTTTTCCCAGGTATTTTTCACCACATCTTTCTTCCTACAGCAGTTCTTATAGTACCAGGCGCAGTCAAAGTGGTGGTAATTTCCTAGTTATTCCAAAGTTCTGCCCCTCTGTTCATAAATCTGTCAAACAGTTTGGTAATAGTTTTGCGTTTGATGCTCCTACTGTGTGGAATACTCTCCCTGATGTGATTCGTGCCTCTCCATCCCTGGCCTCCTTCAGAAAACAGCTTAAAACCTACCTGTACACCAAAGCATATCCACCCTAGCCTGAATCATCCTCCTGGCGTTCTCCGTGGTGTTCGACCCCTGTTATGTCCCTGGACACAGAATTTTGTTGACTGCTTTTTGTTTTGTTGCGCCTTAGAGTCCTCTTGTTTGGGGAGATTAAGCGCTATAAAAGTCCAATTAGAATTAGAATTGAATGCGGCGTGGATTGTCTCGCCAGGACTGTGTATGGTCATTTCAGACAAGTCCTGTCTGGATAGTAGAAAATACAAGAAGAAGCAGTAAAAAAGAAACTGGACAAAACAGAAAGTGGAATTTTCACTAAAAGGACAAAAAGTTTTTTTTCATTTTTACAAAAGAAACTTAGTGATAAAGTGTGAGATGTTTGAGAGTTTAATGAAATAGGACCTAAAAGAAGGAGCATATCATTAACTGTTGAATACTCCTTTTGTTTGTACAATGAAGAGACTTTTGAAAAATACATTTGTTGTACAATGCAGAGACTTTTGAAAAATACATTTGTAACTCAAGTATTAAACATAGTTAAATGATTTGTTGGTATTAAGTTTCTTTTGTAATTTTGTGTCCTGACATTGAGACTTTGGTCTATTTGTTCCTAGATCTTGTGGTTTAGCTTTTATCTCCTGATCTGTGTTTCGAGATTTTGCATGTGTTGGGAGGCAACGGCAAATCATAGAAAACCAGTTAGATTTACTTCCTACTCTGAGCCCCCCATCCCCCCACCACCACCCCCCACCCCTTCCCCAAAGGGCGGAACTGGGGTTGTATTTATTTATTTGGGGTTTTACGTCGCTTTCAACACTGTACAGGTCATATCACAACGGGTAGTTGGAAGGGCAGAGGAAACCAGTACATATAGTTCGTTAGGGTTCTGTACTGTAAACTGCCGACCAACGGCAAGCAACTACCAGCTTTCCCACTTGAGGCCATGCCGGGGATCGAACACCGGCCTCAGAGGTGGGAGGCAAGAGTGTTACCACTCTGCCACCATGGGGAACTGGGGTTGTAAAATCACAGTTTGTATTTATTGTATCTAGTTCATTTTTGCCATATGCAGGGAGTACTCAATGGCAGATGAAATCTATACACCTCTTCTGTGGTCATACAAACTGGGGTCCAAATGCTACTTGGCACTATCTTAGAAACTATCAGGATTTCAGTGTTTTTCTTGATATAATATATACAGCTACTTTTTTCAGTTTCATTCTTATTTCAAAATTTCAGCCTCTATCTGCAATACCTGCTAAGTACTGGAAACTTTTTGCAGGATTTTCACCCATTTTTACATTTTGTGAAATATTCCACTTATAAAACCAAGACGGGTGACCCTTCCATTTTCTCAACTCTCAATTATTTTTGCATAATGGAGAAGTAACACTATATTATTTTCTAACAGTAGATTGTGGTTCAGTTCAATGGCCAGTCTGCCAATAAAATAAGGGTATTTGCCAGTCATCCTCAGCACAATGCATTCAATATTAAAATGTTTTCACAAATTCTTTCACATTAATTAGGTCAGTGGGTACATTTACAAAGTATTTTCAATTCTGAATGACATTCAGAGTGAAAAGAAAAATACCTCATGGAAAAATGCTACCTTGAAAAAATACCTCCTGACAAATACAAGACAAGTAATTTAATTTATAAAGTTGCATATTTTTTAATTCTTTGCATTTTCTTTACAATCTGACTTTACAATAATCTTCTGTTAACTTAATCAAAGGAGCAGGTACCTTTCAAACAAACTCACTGTTAAAATCTAACCCAGCATACTATATTAAAAGGAGTGTTTTTGGTGGCTCAAAATTTACTAAAGTAAAATGAGAAAAAAATGTAGTGCAAAAATGCAGTACTGAAAATGCATTCCTGCTGGGTTTAAATTTGATTTAAAATTTCAATGTTTTTAAGTGCAAAACAAAGATTTTAATTTACCTTATTACAGTTTGTTACATACTTCTAAAATGATACACTGTTTGTGGTTGAAATGACATTGCCCCAGGGAAGCCAAACATTTCAGGTCAGTGGGGCCATAATTAAGTAACAGGTCAGTATTTCATTATCCCTGTATATTACAACTACGATCAGAAATACTTCTGCTAATGGAAGAAACACACAGAATTCTACAGAGGCACGCAGAGCCTCAAGGTACAGTTATGATTATTTGTAAGTGAATGATCTGTTGTTTTTTATATTTTTCTCATTACAAATGAAGCGAATGGTGATGTTTTTGTAGAGTTGTAATTTTTTTCTAAGTTAAAGGACATGTGTATATTTATTTAGAAATAATGACACAAAGTTGTAAAATTGTAAATCAGTTCGTTTGGATCTAATTACATTGTTTCATAATATTTCACCTTTCTACTAATATATTTGGCTCATTATTTAAGAAGGTATGGTTAACCATTTAAATGCTTTACATTCTGAAGTCCCCAGTGTCTGTAAAATATACAAAATTCCACCTTTGAATTTTTGTGCTTCTTCAGTGGCATTATTTATGATTTTAGATTTTTTTTATTCAAATAAATCATTGAAGTATCTTTTTTAAATATATGTTATCCCAGGTGATATTTGTAATTTCCTGAAATAAATGAGCAAAATTTGATGATTAGTTTTACAAATAAATTCCAAGTTATCAAAAAGGATGTATGCTCCATTTTGGTTTGAACATGAGACCTAACTAATCTCTTATAACATTGTTTATGTCATTAGCTCACAACTGTCACCTTAACAACATTCTGGTGGTGGGAGAACAGAAAAGATGTACACATGACAAAAGTTTCATCTGATGAAGGAGGTAGTTTTATGTCTCTGATCTGCCTCTATAACATGTATTTTTTATGTTGATATAATTTGAGCTAATTATGATCCTTGATACTTTCCTTGCATAGTAAAAGGTTGTATCACACATAGGCTCTACTTGCTTACATTGTCTTTTTATTGTGAAGTGGTTTACCAATACTAATCATACAGTTGCTTCACATTGTGCAACAAGTGAAAAAGATGACCAAATTTAGTGTTTTGCAAATAAAATGTTCTCGTGTAGATAAAAAAATGCTTATGAGTGCATTATACAAGCAAATACGAATACAGGCCTTGAGGTACTACAGTAATAACATTTGTGTCATTGTGTTTAACTGTTGTTAACCAACAACAAAACTCTTAACATTTTTATCAACATCAGGCTGTTTAGTTCACTTAGAATAAATGGCTCACTGGATGAAGCAGAAACACATCTTGTGTCAACTTTTTTTCAAACTCCAAATCAACTTCCAGGAATTTTGTTAAGACCTCTATGATTTATACCTCAGGAGACTGCTGTGTCTGATCCAGTTGAACAAAGGACGGGGAAATTGTAAATTGTCCCCAGTGAAAAGATGAATGGTGTGACTGAAAGTATCAACCTTACAGCCTTTTTCCAATTGCTACAACTTATAAAGATGACTCTTAATAATAAGCCCCAGGAACTTGGAAAGCTTTGAATATGGCAAATTCTCTCTTCAGAAAATTTTATTCCACTCCATTTTTATAGAAGAGTGTGCTAGATTATTCATATCTCTACGTAAGCCTCCCTTACATCCCACTATATGTGTTCCAATGTGCTGGTCACAGGAGAGAAATGGGTCAACTTACAAGTGACACACAAGCAAGATGCAAGTTGTAGTGGGAAGGAAGATTATTGATTGGTTCTGCTGCGTCTCGAACTTGCAGCCTTCTGATTACACACAGATATAAACACAAGTCTAGCTCTTTAACCAGCTGAGCTAAAGGGGAATCCCCGGAAGCCCAGGTATTAATAGAGCTGATATACGTGAGGATATTACATACCACCCCTCCAAGGAAAGACCTGTCCTCAGGTCTTACATGACTACATTATTACACTTTACTCGCTTGCCTTTGAGAGGGAAGGATCTTTAGGCATCTCACCATGTAGTGGGAAGGAAGATTATTGATTGGTTCTGCTGCGTCTCGAACTTGCAGCCTTCTGATTACACACAGATATAAACACAAGTCTAGCTCTTTAACCAGCTGAGCTAAAGGGGAATCCCCGGAAGCCCAGGTATTAATAGAGCTGATATACGTGAGGATATTACAAAGTCTTCTTTAGGTATTTTCGAACACGCAGACAGCACACCATGGCCTTTATGTGGAAATTTTGGTCTGCGAGTTATTTTATGTGGTCATAGGAATAACTGAGACACAGCCAAGCCACGTGATTCACTTTTTTGTAAGCATGGCACACGAAGATTAAATCTCCCACAAACTGGCCATGACGTGAAACTTTCAAAAAAAAAACTTGGAGGGCCTGTATGGTGGGATGTGAGAGTAGCATAAGTTATTGTACCATTAAGATAAGTTGTTACATCATGAAGATAAGTTGTAACTGCCTTCAGGCCAAAAAATCCAGTTGTGTCCACTTGGGACAGTTCAATCGCAAATAAAATAACATGTTTGAAAATGGGATAAGCTACTGGGACTACCTTAGATGGGCTTAACACCTCTTACAACCTCCACGGTTTTGCTCCTGAGCACAAGCTAAGAGTGGTTGGGATGCAAATTCGCAAGAGTGAAACCGGGGTGTTATACTAGTGTTAAATTGTTGTATCTCAGTGTGTTTCTATAATTGATCCTGTCCAAACATGGATAGGAAACAGATGAACCACAGACTTGTTCCTAACTGAAAAGTTTGGTCAAACTTGGTTTGGCTTGGTTTGGGGGATCTGGGGGTAAATTTGCGACATTGGAACAGGGCTATCAGTAATTTTACTTTCTTTGTATTAACCACGTACTGTTCTCAATTGTTGAAGAGTTGCAGAAAAGATGTAATAGTCAGTGCATAGCAATACTAAAATACCACATCAGTGGTCAGTTGGATGTGCAAACACATTTTGCACTGTTTACGTCTTTTCAACAGCTGTGGCCTTTTGGGATAAACCAGTATTTTCTGTACTTCCTCGTTAGGTGGATTCGAATCAACAACCACAGGGCTATGAGCTAAATAAGAAATGACAAAACTGGATTACTTATACCTATATTACTTTGCACAATAAAACAACAACAAAAATGGAAAAGATAGACCCTTTGTTATAAGTGTATTGCTTGTTCATACTATAGATATAGAAATATAGATATATAAAAAATGTCAAGAAAAGTGAATATTAAAAGACCAGATAAAAGAGAAAAGAAAACTCAAAAATTGTACATTTAAGCAGCTTTGTGAATTTTAAATATACAAACTTAACTCTTTGTTGGTTACTTTATACTAAAATCTAATTAAAATAAGTTGCATGTTGTCAATGTATTGATACTATCGCAAATGCCAATAAAATACATTTCCACACATTTCCAGCTTTTTACGTGTTACTGTAAACAGTATGGCATACAATACAAGAGCATTCTGAAAGTGCATACTTCTGCCAATGCCTAACAACACCAATATTGCTTATGAATGCAATGATAAAAAAATCCTTTAAAAAAATCCTGGATACAGACGTTAATTAGGATCACTACTAAAATGCTATCGTCTATTCCTTGTGCCATTGTCGTCACATTGCCCAGAGGTCAACCCAGCCAAATAATATGGGATTATTATAATTTATTTCCACTAAAATCGTTGTATTGAACATTGAATCTTTTTTCTTATTAGTTTTTATTTATTTCACAAGAAATACATGATTATATAACATGTAGCAAAAGGAGACAGTAAATTACTGAAACAATTGCATGATGCAAATCTAGACAATAAAATATTGAAACAGTTGCAAGCACTGATGTCAAATTAGTCTTAATATTTCACCAAATCTATTTTCAAAGATTTTCTGTTTACCCTTTGTGATATAAATATAATTGTCCAACAACAGTCTTTTTTATTAATAATAAAATATATAGAAGAAAGGACTGGTTTGCTTTTTCTTATATTGAAATATGTAGTATTTGCCCAACAATATGATATAATTTACATGGTAATAATACTTTGTCTCTAGACCTAGTATAATCTGCAATATAGTAAATTTAAACTTTATGAGATAGTCATTAGATATTATTCAACATATAATCTTCTCAACACGTAACCCTATAATATTATTACGAATATTATTATATGCCTGAAATGTTATTGTACAGCTGACATATTTATCGAATAATCCAAAGGACACTGATGCTTCTAAATGTATATATGGTTTACAACCCCATAGCTTATCAGTTAATAAAGTTTGCATATAGCAAACCAAAAATCATCCAAATGCATCACACTAAAATGGCATAGGAGTGGAAGAATCAGAGACCCTGAGAAAATGACCTGCAAACCCTATTTCTGATGGCTACACTGTCAATATCTTGAGGTCAAAAATGAGAGGTCAAAGGTGGAACTTGCTAACCACCAGGCTACCGACAAATATCCATGCCTGTCATATTAAAGGTAGACTTTCTTCAAGTACTTTTGTCTAACGTATTATATGAGGACTGAATGACTTTTTTTACCTGGGTTTCATCAGAGAGTAGGTTCTCATCATCCCCTCACCCCAAAATTTTCAAGCAGATTTAATTTAAGACAACCTCAGTGAAAGCAAGATCCCAATATGACCAAAGTTCAAATGCCAGGTTCAGTCAAATGTCAAGGGAAAGGTCAATGCCAGTGACCATTAAAGGATGTTTAAATTAAGCAGATGTTTTTGACACAAGAATTTACACCAGCATTACAAATTCATCAATTTACAATGTGGGATCAGCCAAGTTGACACATGAGGTGAAAACAAAGGTCAAGGCAAGGTCAACCCTGCGCATCAGGGAATGTGTGTAAGTGACAAAGCAAAGAAACCCAAAGAGGGTTTTTATATTTTATATTTTTATTATACATTTTTACATTATTATGCATCTACAGAACTTAAATTTCTTTGCAAGATCATGACAAATAATAATAATAATAATGCTTTCAGTGACTAGATACTCTATCGCGAATGTAAGTTATAAATCCACAATGTACTCATATAGTGCAACAGCAGGCAAGGCTGACCCTAACCTTAAAGTATTATAAAATATGATTCATAAAATACTAAGAAAGAACTTCCACACATATTGTGCAATAATAACCTGCACCAGCAGACTACCGTAAATGTATTAATATGAAAACTATAAGTTACTATCAGTACAGACCCCAAACAATGGGTTATTTCCAAATAATGGACTAAAAATTCACCCAAACCACCCATTACGGCAGAAAATGTACTCAAACGGCTTTGCTAAGGGGAGTAATGGAGGTGTTTAATCTATGTATATACTGTCAAGTGTAATCAAATGACCAAGTGCCTTGCTGTTTGATGGTTTCAATAGAGACTCCATGTTCAAAGGCCCAAGAAGCTCCAGATCTCCTAAATGTGTGAAAGGTGAAGTTTTGTGCTTCCTAACCATGCATGCTATCTGTGAGAGGATACCAATGGTTGCTCTTAAAATGGCAAACAATGGGTCATTTTTTACCCAGGAACCAATTGCAGCATATTAGTTAATGCGGTAACTGGACACAATCTGGACCCCAGCGGTTTGTGAATTACAACATAGGTGACCTTATCTCGAGATTGAATGGTTTTAGACCATTTAACAATAACAATAGCCTCTTTGTCAGAAAAGATTATATCGCCTCAAGCCAAATGACTGGAACGGCCAAAACCATTGAGGAACCATATTTGACAATCTCAAAAATGAAAAAAATGAGACAAGCATTTTAGGAAATTCTGAGGTCTCAGCCATGGAGACAATATCAAGCAAGATCTGTGCAGTAAATACAGATTTTGGCTCATTAGCAAGGGGCCTGTCAATTCTCACAGAGCAAACAAACATCTGAATTTGTTCATCCCTTTAGGTATTCAAGAAAAGCCAAAATAATATTCACATCTACCTGCCAGGGGGTCAGACCAGTGACCACCAGAGAAAGCCAGAAAAACTGCAAACATCCTGCTATAGGTTTTTGAGTTGCAGGTCTAAAGAATCCCAGAGCAGGTCATATGCTCTGATGCTGAGCTGGGCTGTGGCAGCAGTAGTATCTGAAACTATATATCATAATTTAAACAAGTTAAATCAACATGGGTAGTATCCCACGAAACATTGGGGACACGTGCAAAGTAAATCCCAAGACTGTTGATCAAATTTATACCTAGATAACAGGTCAGCAATCACATTTGATTTCCTGTAATGTTTTCAATATGAATGGAAATATTAAACAATGCAGACAACAGCCATATATTATGAGCACATGCCTCCAATGTATTATCTTTAGTCTTACCAGAGGGAAGCATCAACCTTTGCCATATTTCAGAGCCACTAGGATATTTATCATTTCAAGATGGACGATAGGATAATTTTTGAAAGTTTTAGAAATGGGTAAAGCATAGCATTGATTGTCAAAAATCCCACCCATACCGGTAAGGGATGCATCCAGGTGCAACTCTGTCTGGACAGGCTTATAGGTATAAACAACCATGCCATTAAACTGCCTCAAAAATTGTGAAACCAGTTGAAATCTCTAAAGAAATCCCTTGTCAGAAAATTGGTCTTTTAATCAAAATTTTCCTCAGGATTCACACATTTTTGACAAATACAGTTAGATTATTTTATTTATTTATTTATTTATTTGGGGTTTTACATTGCTTTCAACACTTTACAGGTCATATCACGATGAGTAGTTGGAAGGGCAGAGGAAACCAGTACATACAGTTTGTCAGGGTTCTGTACTATAAACTGCTGACCAATGGCAAGCAACTACCAGCTTTCCCACTTGAGGCCGTGCTGGGAACCGAACCTCGGCCTCAGAGTTGGGATGCGAGAGTTTTACCACTCTGCCACCGTGGCCCCCAAATACAGTAAGGAACCTAGCAATTACTGTAATTGTAATTGCTTCTTTGAACAGAATTGTTTTGTTTGTCATTGACAACACATGTTTTAACATTCCTAAGCTTATCAGGAGGGACAGACATGGTTCTGGTTTCAGTATTAATAGGTATTCCTAGGCACACTAAAGATGTACAAGAGGCCACCAACTTCTTAGGCTTGATAGCAAAACCTAAATGAGCCAAAAGCTTCAATAAAGTGTAAAAATACTGCTGAATATTGGAAGTCAATCCACAGTATATTAAATCATCCACATAATTGTAGAGGTGAGGGAAACCATGGATGTTGATATGTTGATAAGATATATCTGATGCTATCTATCACTCTTTCAAAGAAAACTGAACCATGTCTATACCCGAATGGGACCAATTGATCGATGAAATAAGACTGATGTTTAAGGCCGAAGAGATCCAAGTACCCTGGATCCACTTTAAGCTGCCTGAAAGCCCGGCTAATATCTATTTTATAAAGTAAAGAGCCAAGTCCCAATTCAACAATTTCCTTAACAATATCATCCACAGATGGGTAATTCAATATAAAGTTCGAACCCAGGTACAAATTTTTCTGCAAACCAGGATTGACCAAAAAGTTTTCAGGCCAGCTCAAATCAATAATCTGCGTCTAACTTCAGAGTCTGGTTTCTCCCTTATAATGAATGGAGATATGTGGGATTGGTTTCTGATCAAACGGCCCTAACATGGTCCCATGTTTTAACTCATCTGGTATATAACATTCTACATCATAGCTATGGTCAAGAGCAGAAGCATGATTTTCTTCAGTAGACTGCAATTCGAGACCAGTGTCAAAATCAATGGGGAGGCCGAATTCCAATAGATCCACCAGTTGTTAATCCCAATGATCAACCAAATAATAGCTCCAATTTTTAATCATCAATTTAGAGGAAACTGGAATTCAGATGCCCATGTAATTGGGACAGTTCGAATCCATCATGACCCTATGAAGAGTAAGAATGACAGTCATCCGAGCATGATCAGTATTTGGACCTTGGTAAAGCATCAAAGGCGACAATGGAATAACCCCTAAGGCACTGGCCATTTGTTTTTCACAAGCAACATACATCGGACAAGACCTAGCTTGGTCAACAAGATATTGATCTACTCGTTTTTAAACAAGATATTATCAAACTTGTCATAATTTGACACATTTGAGAAATCATTTGAGTTCACGTCCAGGACGTCAAGGTCACACTCAAGGTCAGACAATTCCTGATCAGTGTAATCTGTTCTATTATTATCACTAACTTCACCACTGATGTCATCTAATGTACACAAAGGACTAAATCTGTTAGTGATAGCTACTGGTCCTGAAGGTGAACAGGTATGACCCTATAATGTTTTCATAATGTTTTTTACCACCTGGGTTATCAGAACTGATTCTTTGATCTTTTTTGTGGGTGCAATGTCATTCCACCTTGCCCTCAAGGCGCACGTGCTGGGTGGCTACCCTATTTTTGCACCATTTTTCATGCATTATGACGATATATGATTAGTCTTCATAACCTCAGCATAAGACTTACCAGGAACTACAGGCTTACATCTATGACTTGTGATTGGCCATTCTTTCCAAGTAGCTTTAGTGGCTGAAATTTCCTGATCCAGTCTTTTCAAATCAGAAACAGAATTACGAAACACAAACCTAGAACAATGCTGATTATTTACAGATTTACTGACAGTACTATGTACAAGTGTAACAACATTTTTAAAATTTTTCCCCAGTTTCCCTGGACATGATCAGGCTGTAAATGAACATTCTTAACCATGCCCAGGGTTACTCGTTTTTTACACATTTCTTACAATCACTGGCACTATAAGTACTGACCTTGTCCTCCTGTGCAAAACATGAACTACAGATATGTCTATAAAACACCTCTTTTGTTCCATGGTGTTTCGTGAAAGTACAAGAGTTATCATTACAGTACACACAAGGCATGGTCTTAGTGCTTTTCTGTTGATTCTGACCTTGTTTTTTCCCGAATTTTTGGCCACCATTATTGCTCAAAGAGCCAGATACATGTCTCTGAACATTTGCTCTTTGGATCTGATCAGGTTTTTTGGGGGGGTTTCAGCAAAACAAACAATTTTACCTTGCTCCATTCGTCATAGCAACATCGCAAGGCTGGCTTTGGCTACTTGCGACGGAAAATCATTGGAATGATCCAATAATGCAATGAGATAATCAAGCATATGATTTTTGGTTTGTTGATTTTCCTCATCTCGCATAATCCGACAAAATCTGGCCATCCACTGTGTTATGTTGAGTTGGTTATAATTCAACCTGTATTTTGAATTTCCAGCTAAGAAGAATTTATGCGGCCATTTGATTCTCTGATTCAAGCCCCATTTCCATATACGCGTGATCCGGCATGCGGTATACGGCATGCGATATGTGGCTATTTTAACTTTGCAATAAAAATATAAGAGGTGTTTCTATATATGCGTGTACGGTACGCAGATCCGGTACTTATACTTTATGCAGAACTCATCAGGCTTCTAGCACTTTGAATAGCCGCATACCGCATGCCGTATACCGCATCACGCGTATATGGAAAAGGGGCTTTATGAAAACATCACACACACACACACACACCCCTCCCCCGGACTTTAATTTTGAATCCATACCTTTTTTGTTAAGGCCATATAATTCTCTCAGGCATTTCTCGACCTGTTCTTGAATGAACATATCATGGCATATTGTATGCAAATTAGGCAATTTTTTGTGCAAGTCATCCTCTCCATGGGAACCAGTGAGATTTGAACTCGCAGCTACAGGTTTACACACAGAGTTATAGCCTTAGGCCGAGACCTAGAAGCAGGATTACTTTTATTGACATTCAAACACTTACCAATTGCATCCAGTTGGGATTAGACTTTCATCAAATCCTTTTGTCTAAGGTATTATATGAGGACTGAATGACTTTTTTACCAGAATGTGGGGCTTGTATTTCTCTAGACAGAATCTTTTTTTTACTCATCAAGTGGGTTCATAATGATTTCATGTATGTCAGATTTGCTGGAATGAGAAATACAAAGACTTGGAGCAAGTCTACATATTTGGTGGAACAAGAAATACAAAGACTTGGAGCAAGTCTAAGTTGAGACAAAATCTTTGCATTTATCAAAGCCTGGTCCGAACTTGTCGGATCCAACGCCCGTTCAACAGCTTGTGCCCTTTCAGATATCATAACGTCCAATCTATGGTCTGAATCACTACTACTGTCACACTACTACTAATAACCGTACCAATATCATATTCAATATCACTCTCAGTATTAGATTATAAACTATTGAACAATCAGAACGACCAGTACATTAAAAAAATGTAGATCAATCGGTTATAGGGGGTGCAGGAATGATTAAGGTTTACACCTAAATGTCAATCCCCAAATGTCTGATTTGGTGGAGTGAGAAATACAAAGACTTGGAGCAAGTCTACATTAAAGGTTACATCCATTTATCTTGGTGCTACAAAACTAGATTGTCATGGGGACTCACGCTAGCTAGAGGCTGACAGTCTACCACGACAGGTGTGAGGGAAATCCCTACTAGCAAGGTTTCCAGGGGACTCGAACTTATAACCTTTGACTAAAGAGGCCCACACTCTACCAGGTGATATATGCGTAATCTCAACTAACCGAGTGAGTAAGCAGTTTTTCGCATGTTTTGTGTTCTCTAAATTATTAGACAATTAAAACACGATTCATATTATTATATTATTGAATCTATTAATATCACAATGAATGTCAAATTATGAATGTGCAAGATCAAATTGACAGGTCACCACAAATTCTAAAAAAAAAAAACCCTTTACAACAGCCCGCATGCTTACAACGTGTACAATCCTGTTATTCTACGATGTTCAGATGTCTGTTTATTCTCTGTGGTCAGAATTTTTGATGAGCTACGGTCCATATGTATATATTTATAGGGTTTTTTTTCAATCTTTTCGTGAGAAATGAGAAAAAAACTACCCTGCTTAAAGAAAACACTTGTTAAACATATAACTTTTGTCGGCTCAATTTGACCGCGCCAATCAATAATAGATTTACCGTAACTCACCCAAATATCGCCATTGAACTTTGATTCACGTTCAACATTTACAATTTATGAAACATCTTGACCATTGTTAACGGGGGAATACTGATTTCCCTTTCGTGGTTTTACATAGAAAATAATCTATTTTGGTCTGTTAAAATAATTTTAATGCAAGAGCTGCTGGTAAATATAGATTAATTTGTCATAATAAATTAGAACATATTATACAGGCAAATTTTAAGCCCTTACTGTAATTCTTTGAGCAGAGTTCCTAGTTTGTAACCTTCGTCTGAAAGTGTTTGCCTAAGCGGCTTTTGTCCATAAAGCAAATATCTACGGTAACCACTTTCTAAATAGCTGCCATTATATCTGTCAATAGTGAGCAAATATTAGTGTAGGTGGCGTGTCTGTGCCTAGCTATTTTAGCCAATGTTATTCCAGCTTGTCCTCACATTGTAGCCAGGGGGCCACGGGGTTGAAATGAAAAGATTTAAAATGTTAGGGGATAAAAAGCAATCTGAATTCTAATGGGTCATTGGATTTACTTAGGGCTAATTAGCCTCATGGGTAAATGACATGTGCATTAAGACGAAAACACCGGGTTCTGTACAAATTTGTCAAAAAAGTACATTTTGAGTGTTTCTTGCAATAAATAGAAATTGGAATTTTATTTTTCTTGATGGTATAAGGATATTCGTGTACTTTAATCTGCATTTAAGGGGTGGGTTATTGGACTTACATCCTCTTAGATAAGAACAGATAAAAACAACATGTGCTCAATAGAGTACAGATAAAGAAAATATGGGGAATTACTGCTATTACTTCTGAGTAAAGAAATATAAAGATAGGGAGAATTCGGGGGAGTTTTGGGTACCAGCCTAATATTTTAGTGTGTGTGTGTGTGGGGGGGGGGGGGGGGGGGGGAGATAGGTGTATGAGTGTTTGTTAAGTACAGCTATTCTTCTAGATAAGGGCCCCCTCTAATGGCTTAAAAATAAGTTGATGTAATCTTGCTCAATGCTTTTCTTGCAGAGAAGATTTTACTTTGCTGTAGAAACTTTAGTATTATATACAAGGCTGGATGAACCATGGTTTAGCTTGGACAGACAGATGCTTAAAAACTTGTTCAAAAGGTGACATCAGGAATATAAGAGAAAAAGAAAGCAGATGTTATACACTATACAGTGCAAAAGTTTTGACAATAAAATATTTGAGTCTCGAAGAATGGGACTTTTTTAAATGGTTCCACGTCTAAAGATCAGATGATGATATTAATACAATCCCTTCTCAACGTGTTATTTCACAGGTGAGTGATGATTATGTATCAATATAATTATGTAGGTTATTTTATAATATATAGATATAAATGTTATATAGAAATAAGTGTGATGGGTTTTTAGTGAAAATCTATTGCTTATACAGTATAGAATATACAGAGTGATACAGGTACATGTCTTACACAGGAAATATTATTTTGTTAGATATTTTTTGGCTTCAAATATCATGTAATTAAGTCCTTTATCTGAGTTATTGTACAAAACATATATCTGTAGCAATTGCGAGATAACATCAAATAACAAGTACGTTTTCTTATGGGGTGTAAAATTTTGGCTTACTGGATAAATTGTTTTGTACATGTGTGAGCTGTGCTGTTGTTATAAATGATGATCTTGACATTCAAATGAGAATCAACTAAACGGAAGCCATGCGAACCGGAAGTGTGCTGTAAATTTGCAAACATGGAAGTGTATTGGTCAGCTTATTATTATAAGTTGAAGGTTTTACTTATACACCTTATACACTTTGTCGATAAGACTGACTAATATAACCACCCCAAAGTCCGCCACCATGACAGAACATATCATTAAGTGTGCTTTTCAATTAATACAGAGGTTGCGAACAGCGTTTCTTAACAATTGTAACACAAACACAACATAAATTAAAAGAACACCGGGGATGGGGTGGGGGTGACGTGGCACAGCCATTTTCTAAGAGAAACCCCGACAGCTGAAAATTTTGGGGTTAGAAAAAGGGAAAGTGCACTAAATTTGGTGACGTGTAACGTAGCCAAAAACAGATACAGGCTTCAAAAACATAGTTTGCAGCCTCTCTACTAGCTAAAGTTGCTAGTAATTGCAACTATTTTAAATTTTCGAGAATTTTTCAACTGAATAGGTCATACTTTTTGGTGCTGGCTTAACAAGGGTGAAGTTTTTCCACTTTTCTGATATTTTTGGGTATCCGTTTCAATTAGAAAATAGACATTTAACTTATGGAGTGATATATTCTGGCAAGTGAGAACTCTGTTGATTTCCGTTTTCACTGTGACGTCACGGGCACACAAGTTAAGATTAGAAAGTTGACTCACTTCACCCATGATTGACCACATTTCTGTCATGTTTGGTGTACCATGATCCCCCGAAAACATTTGAGAAAGGGCTAAAGGGGTCCTTAGTGGCCTAGTGGTTAGCAAGTTTGGCATCTAATCACAGGCAGTCCCATCTATGCGGGTTCGACTCCAACATGTGACAATGCTGAGGACTTGTCCCAATATCACCCTGGCTGTCGAACAGGATGTAAAACATCAACTTTGAACTTCCAGAAAGGTCTATATTCATCTGGATGTGTGCAAACATTGCATAGGTGTAACAATTAATAACACCAAACTGTTCACATTTCCACTTTAATGATTTCCTTTCAACTGTTAAAACATGTATACACTCTTGGATAAAGTATAGCATCTAAATGTAGTTTTTAACTTTTCTTATCAGGCATATGGAATTTTATGTGTTAGGTAATAAAATCTAGAGTGTCTTTAAATAACATATATATAAATGAGTGCTAAAAACAAAAAGCTAATATGTGATATAATTTTTATTTTATTTACATACATGCACACTTAGACATGTCACGAAGTAATAAAATGGTGTAATCCCAATGCAATCAGCCACATCCAGTTTATCAGTGATATATACAGTATGCAAATTCCACGTCTTCGATTTGTACACTGAAAAACTAACTAGGGAGGGATGAAGTTTGATATTTAAAATAGAGCAACGATAAAATGCCTTCATAGGAATACTTGATCTACAGCAAAATGTTTAAATGACCTAAATTTGTTATTTCAAAATTCCAGATCATTTGATAATGAATCTCCCATGTTTCAAAGTAAAACAAGAGCATTTTTGTTATCGTACAGTTTTGTGAATTATACATTAGTCTATAGGTGTACAGAAATATAACCCCAAGCCCAATCGAAAAAAAAATCAATAAATCTCTTTTGGCGGGAAAAAGTTGTCTGATAGTTTTCTGCGATTTTGTCCCTTTCTGAAACTTAATATTTTTTCCAAAAGATGCATAAATGTATAATATTTACCAAAGCCTAACTAAATAATACTGTTATATATAATTAGTGAATTTATAAACTTAACCCGTTCTCAATTCCCCAGCTGATGAAAACACCACAGAAAAACTCGGGAGTTTTTTTACACAGGCGCAAATTTGCGGCACTATGTTTAAGCGAATGATGAATGGTCATGGTTTAAAGGCTAAACAGCAAGTGTGGTTACATAGCTCTAGATAAGGCTGATGTCTTTATCTCTGATAATCTACCTTGTTATCTGCCACCGACTGTAATATGTGTGTGTGGTTTAAGTGGGCTTGTAATGACTTACAACATCCATTTGGCCAAAAGAGTAAGTATAATAGTATTGTGTACTGTACATAGTTAATCTGTTTTTATCAGCGTCTATTACAGTAAATTGACAAGGGATTGTGTGTAGTCTGTGAGTCTGTTATCACTGAAAATTTAACATACGTTTTCAGGACGTGACTTACTCGAATTACTGAGATTTGCTTTTGAGATGAATGGTTCACAGCATTTGCTGATGTGCTTGGATTTAGTAGTAAAATTATCAAGAAAATACAACAAATTTTGACAAATAAAACTTGCAACCTTTGTATGTTCTAAATTTATGGACTATGGCAGCACATTGGCCCTGACATATTGAGATGACATTTAGTTATGTAATACAAATGTGTATATATTGGAAATGAATGTAATTGTCTTTAAATAGATTATTAGGCACGTAGCCTCTTGTTATGTATTCAGATATATCAAAACTTAAATGTCATACCACAAATATTAAAACAACTACACCCATAACTTGACTCAGGGAAAGTCAGCTTTAAGTTATACTCTTTATTGTGGTAATTTAATATCTAATTTCTAGGACCCAATTTGAATTTATAATTGGCTATTTACAGGTAATTTTACAATAGATTCACCACACTACTTTAGATAAATGTGGACTGATTATTTATAAATCATATCAGTTCTTACTTTGTAAGCAACTGATGGCTCACAATAGACATATTGAAGTCTTCATTTATATATTTGGGTTTTAATGTCGCTTTCCACACTGTATAGGTCATATCAAGACAGGTAATTTTATGGGCAGAGGAAACCAGTACATGCAGTTGTTCAAGGTTTTGTTCTGTAAACTGCCAGCCAACGGAAAGCAACTACCAACTTTCCCAGGAGGTTTGAACCACAGACCTCACTGGTGGGAAGTGAGACCTATTATATAGAGTGCTTCAATAAAATAACGATTGCATTTTCAGGTAAATTGACATAATTAATTTTAACATTTACACAATACTGAGTAAAACTAGGCAATTGAATAATGTAATAGCTCTTTAGATAGCAACAATGATAATACATTAAAATAGTTCTTGGCAGAAAAGGGTATATTGAAAAAGAATTTTAAAACTTTTTGAAAACAGTAGGCTTTTGCTCACCCCAAAATGTGATTTTACCATAGGCTTGCTTTGGTTTCTGACACAAATTTACAGAAGGAAATTATCCATTGTATTATTGTACTCCCTTATTATTAGTCTTGATAAGGCCCTATGTTGTCAAACAATAAGACAGAAGAAAATAACTGGAATGTCATATTTTTATACTGACATTACTATAAGACTGGTACTAATTTTGCCTTTCAACTTGACATAAAACTCTGACACTGACTTTAACAAGTACTTCTGATACTGATCTCCCATGTCTGATGAAAGGGTTTCACATGAATATGTGGTTGGTATGTGATATAAAATATATTTCAAACTCATTGACATAACAAAATATATAAAATAAAAATTTGTGAACTCAGAGAATAGTTGTCAGTGCGCCAAAAATTTATATTCTACATTACACTACACAGTCAATTCAATGAAACTGCAGAGATTGAAATCCGATCACATGACCATCCACTCTCGTAAAAATTCACCATTTCAATTCTCTCCTAAAACAAAAATCTGTCTAACTTTTGTTATAAATTTATGATTAAATGTATAACTAAACGGGTATCAGTTTATCAGTTTCAAAGGTAAAAAATAAGGAACCCTGTATTGTAGTAAGGTTTAAACAGTGCACTAATGCAATTAATTAGTCAGTGTTAAGAGGGCGCCATTATGATTTAGAGCCCAGGGACAAATAAATACCTTGTTCCTTTTGGAATATCTCTTTTCCTGTGAATTGACAGTACTTTCAGTATTTTTAGTTTATATTTAAGAGTATTCAAGGGCTTAGCGAAAGACTATAATTCCTTGAGATAGTCACTAGTAGAAATGGCCAGCAGGTATTAGCTGTGTTCAGATAATACTGAAGTGAGGATGAATCTTTCAGATTGTTGCTCCATCTCTGAACAAGACTCAAATGAAGGTATGCTGTTCTCAAGTGTCCCTATCTAGATTTCCCCCATATCTAAGAGGATGCAATTATAAGCTGAGGCATTGAGAAGGGGACTGCTTATTTGCTTAAGCTGGTTTTCCTTGGGTTTGGTGCTGTAAGCTGAAAAACTTTTTCCAAACCATAAAGTAGCAAAAAAAAATTGGAGCATAACTGGTATTACATGTGTAATTATTGCTCACATAAGAAAACATGAAAATTGTGTTTTTTGCAGTTATTATGGGAGCAATGGATTGCCAGTATCTACAAGCTATTACCTCCTATGTTCATAGATTTTTATATCTTTATCTATTATTCCAGTTACTGATATATAGATACCAGTTATTAATAAGCAGTATGTACATATTAACCACATATACCTTTCCAACTTGAAAATACGCGACAGGGACTTGAATATATAGGTTAATCACTTTGAGCTACAACATTATATGACTCAATAACTTGTGAATATGAGTTAGTACCTATAATATACAATTTAATAACTGGTACATACAAATTAATAACTCATTAGATGGGAACTGGAATATTCAAGTTAATAACTGGTACATACAAAGTGATAACTATTTAGAATTAGAATAAACATGTTATTAACTGTATATTTAAATTAATGGCCTATTAAAGCTGGAATAGACAAATAATAACTGGTACATACAAATAAGTAACTTCTTAATGGAATATACATGTTAATAACTGGTACGTTTAAAGCAGTAACTACTTAGAACCTATGTTAATCTTATATATTTCATTCATTCTTTTTTCATAGGGTTTATTCGAAAATGTCACAACTATTATTTATATTTATCTTCATTGTTTTAAATTATTTAAATTTAGCAAAACAGATTTGTTCCTCCATGTGGCCTTAAAAGTCAAAGTTGTTATTATGTAACACTTCCCCCATACGTTTGAATGTTTATCTTAGCATTACACTTGACAGAGGAAGAACTAATTTAGCCTTGAACCCAGCCTTTTAAAATTTTTTTAGCTTACAAGCTAACAGGAGCTTTATAAGTGACTAGTATGTAGGTTCTAAGTCTTGTGTAAAATACTCTGGTTCTCTCCACGTCAAAACTGCCTCTCATAGATTCTCATACGTGCACCATCACGCCATGAAGCTATTTTGACGACTGGGTGCTTTCATATCGCAGCACCAAGGTTCTGTTCTGCCTATCTGTGGGTGGGTGCTTGGCTACAGATCTTTACAAATACTCCAGGGCTCTACCACTTGAGCATGGCATTAAACTGAAGTTGGTAGACAGAATACCCATCTAAGTATACACACACGTATCCATACACGAGGTCACCATTTTTGCCCATTACTTTGGCACACCTGAAAAAGAATAAGCCATCAATGTTGACTATGTGGCATTTGAGATATGCAGAATATTTGTAGTGTATTTGATGTAGTGTACTAATTTCCATTTTGTTTATATATTATATTTATGTATATTTTTTGCAATGCATTTTTTGTGACTTAAAACACTGTTCCTGCGGTGAAAAAATAATAAGCTCTGAGATAAGATAAGTGCTAGCCTCAAGATGGCCTCTATATATACTGAGAGAACCTGTGAGGTTTAGGCATGGCTTTTATACTTCACAGACCTAACCTGTTTACTCAGTGTTGCCATGGGAACCGTGAGATTTCCTCGTGATTTGGCCTTCCACTTTTGACGGGAGGTAACTTCGAGTGAGTGAACTGAATATTGATTATTGAACACCCATAGGGCAAATACAGAAGACATCTGTTGATTGCTGCAGGTTTCACCTGAATGACCTGGAAGTGATATGGAAACATAGGAAAATTGCAATAGTAACTGTTTTATGAAATACAAAGTGTAGAAATGAGGGAGAGTTAAAATAAATATTCTAACATCTGAAATACCCATGTCCAGATGGCCCACCTATCGAAATATAGCAATGTAATCATATTTTGACACATTTTATGAATCAGTTCAAAAGTTATGCAAGCAGACGGCTCATGTTTTAATTCACACATCATTCGAAATCCGAAAATTAGAAAAGACGAAATTAGAGAAAAAAATACCACCGTATGTCTATGTGAAATCGATTTTTCTTATCAAAACCAGTACATTGTGTGAATATTTTCAGTCTAAAGTATCTGTCTTTCACATCCTTATTTGGACACGACCATTTAAACTTTAATTGTCAACATAACAATAAATAACTATACATGTATATGATGTTTATATAAATGCCAATTAAAGCTACAACATGTATTTCCTGCATGTATTGTCAAGAAAAGAAAACTGGTAGCTTTATGTGGGTGTTCCACCACATGACTAAGGCTCCCGATTAAGGGTTTTTGGGGGGTCGGTTGCAAAAATTTGCTTAGTCCCAGGCGTCCTGTAAGGGTCGGTTGTGGTCGGTTGAGGCCGTGTGAAAAATCAAACATGTTTGATATTTCTCCTGACCCCAACCGATTATTTTTTCCCGCCATAAACAAAATGTCCAGTCCCAGACTTCCTCAGGCCTCCTCAGACCAAATTTACACAGTCCTATGTTGTCCCAGGCCGCCTGTGACCCTTAGTCCCCGACCCTTAGTCCCAGACCCTTAGTGCCTTAGTCCCAGGCCTCCTGCGACCCTTAGTCCCATTGCAAAACAAGAATCGGCCATCTCAGTCTGGGGAAGCCTGGGGACGCCTCAGGACACCTTGGAGGGTTAGTCGTGGGTTAGTTGGGGCTTAGTCCCAGGAGGCCTGAGGCGTCCTGGGACCCAGTCGGTTTGTCTATGACTAGAAAAATGGTTTAATTGGTTCTTAGTCCCAGACCAGTCTGTTACTGTCTGGGGCCGCCTGGGGCCTCCTCAGGCTGATCTGAACTTAATCCCAGACTTTCAGTAGTCCCGCCCATTTTACCTTTTTTGTCACAGACTGTCCACGATTAAGGGTCGGGGACAGGGTCGGGGCTTAGTCCTTTGGTGGAACAAGGGCATTATATGGGCAACTAGGTTTAGTAACCACCCAGACAATTGTATATAGTCTATTGAAACCATAATTCAGTCTAATTATATAAAAATATACATATTGTCATAACTGTAGCATAAAGAATCTTCCACATTTGCAAACTTAGGATACTTTTTACATTAACCTGTTCTCACATGGTCATACGTATGGGGGGAAAAGTTAAAAACATATTTTGTGAAAATTCACTGGCAGGATTGTGAAATAGATATTTGAGTCATCATTTGAAGTGTTTGTACATATTTATGAAAGGAACTGACAGCACTGTATACACAAAGACACATAAGTCTACACTGAAAAGGGACAATATTTACTCTTCAAAGGAAACCTGGTGTTTGATATTAATTTATGCAAATGGCTTGTCTGTACTTTTTGACAGGAGCTAACGACTATTTCCTTTTGGCGGGAAGTTCTGCGCAGATTTTCAAATATTTCCACATTTCTGGGGGTAAATGTTAACAAATATTGTACAAAAGGATATAAAATTATATGTTTTAGTTCCTTTTACATATATCACTCCTTGCAACTTATCTGCAGAAATGATTTTACTGAATAAGATTAAGAGCAAACCTGAAAGAAGTCTGATATATTGAGTGAAACTAGTATAAAGTCGTGAAATCTTATTGAAGTACTTGTGATTTCCAGTAATCAGAGAAAGAATATGGGGAAAAAATGACAGAAAAAAAATTGACGAGAGAGATTTCTGTCATTTTTATGCATATGCAAATATTGGTCTTTCTGTGAGAGCTTACATGTGTGTGTGTAAGGGACAGGGAGAGTGGGTAAATATGGGCTATTTAACTTAAGTATTATTTGAGTGATTCGTCATATGAAGCACCCCCAGAAAACGATGACCAAAAGGTTTGAACAAAGTAGAGTACTACCAGCATTGGGAACTGAAGTATTTTACACCAATAAAAATATAACCTTGTTTACATGGCAAAAAACCCTGAATTTATGGTGTTATAGTTCCACTGTCATTATATTCAGAATGTACATCAAATTGATAAAAATATTTTTAACGAGTTTAAAAAAGGAGTAGCATTTTTGGTTTTCAGAAATAGTAAAATATACCGGCTCCAGGTTTTACCTCTATTGCGGAGGTTGTGTTTGGGGTGCTTTTGTCTGTTTGTATGTGTTCATGATTACTCAGAAAGTACTGATCAGATCTTTATGAATTTTCTATGTGGGTAGTGCCTAGCTAAAGAAAGAAGTGATCTAATTCTGGAATGGATCCAGATCATATTCTGAATAAAAAAAATAATCTTGCATTTTCAAAGTTCCCATATTCAATATATTTTCAATGACTTTGGCTTTCTAGTTGACATTACTCCAAAATTAATTACCAGATCTTCATTAAGGTTTTTTATGTGGGTATGGTCTGGCCAAAGGGAGAAGTGATTAAACTTTGGGAAGTATCTGGATCATATTCTTGAATCCCCCCCCCCCCCCCAAAAAAAAAAAAAATCCCAAATTTTCAGAACTGCTCTGGCAAAGACTTGCGCTCTATGAGTGTTTTTTAGTAAGTTCACATATTTCTTCCATGGTTTCCTTGTGAGTTCTAAGTTGTTAAATTTAGAAGAAATGTAGTAGAATTTCTCAAATCTACTGAGTCACATAAACAGCCACACCATAAGAATGACATGCTAGTGTGTTTAAGTGGACTGTGTGGGGGCCACAGTGGCGCAGTAGTAACACACTTGTCTCCCACATCTGAGGTTCAAACCTCAGACCCTATGTGGGAAAGTTGGTAGTTGCTTACAAATGGTCTGAAATTTACAGTACAGAAGAACCTTAACCAACTGTGTATACTCGTTTACTCTGGCCATAAAACTTCCCATTGTGATATGACCTGTACAGTGTTGAAAACTTTTGAACGACATTAAAACTTTTTTATGTGTGTGTGCAATAGTTTGCACTGTATTGACCGGTTTGGACACAGTCAACCAGTCGTACTCAGTCCTGCAATAAAAAGCTAACTTTTAAGGATCTTTTCATTTCTCGTTCAACGGCCAGGGTCGTATTGGGACAGGACTACAGCATTGCCACTTGAGGGAGTGAAACCCACACAAAGGTGACAGGCAAATAACCACATGCCAAACATGCTAACCACTAGGTTACCGAGAGTTAAAGATTTAGATATAAATGATTCAATGGGTACTGAGTGTATTTTGGTTCTGTCAAGACCATATTGTACAGTAGATAACAAGCTTTTCAGTGATCCAATAATACAGTTATATTTGTGAGCAGCCATTGTAACCTCAGTCTGCATCTTCAATGCATATTCAACAGTAAACAGTTTTTTGGAAATATTCTAGATCTAAGTAGTATCTGTGCCTCAGGAATTATTAATCTAATTTTACAACACCATAAAAACAGCCAAGAAGAGAAATATTTATTCTGCTGTATATATAATGTTAAGGACTGTGTATGATAAAAGTTGGAGAATATCTTCAAGTTTAACTTCCACCAACTTGTATGGCATCATCGTCAGTGTGATGACTCTGGGTATAGCATACAAATTCAACAATATTATTGTACAGCCTTATTGCATTGTATCGCCGTTGGTATGAACAGGCCTTTAGTAGTAAGTTAGTGTTACAATTTCTAATACATATATATTTGTCTCTTGTAAATGAAGTAATGCCAAAGACTTCAGTACTTTCAGGACAATGCATAATTTTCAAACAAATTTGTATCTTCAAGATATCTTTTTACACATAACATAATAGACCTCACTCCAGTACCAGTGTAAGATGTACCTTGCTTTCACGACACATATTTACAATAAATGAATCCCTAATTCCACATATAGTTTATTCAGATTTATGCATAAACTTCACAAATGCTTGTGTTCATTAAAGAGTCAGGCAATATACATCAGAATCCATTAAAAACTCAACTCATGCAGAAAACAGACATTATTGCTGTCATGTAGATATACATGAAATACATAGAATAGAATACATTTCCGGATAATAAAACATATCAAAAATATCCACACCTCAGTGCAGTCTTCCATGGCCCTTTCATAGTTTTTGATATACATCTGTATGATTTTATACATTTAGTTGGTACAATCATCGTCTTGTATAAAATTTTTGATTTTTGCTTTGTCATGCTAAAATACTTCCTACAAGTACTAGTTATTATCATGCCACCTATTAAAACCTCAGGTCTAAGTGGTTCAGTGATCAGAAGTGTGGCATTTTATAAGTTGGACCTCATTTCTGTGGTCCTGAGTTCGAGTCCACCTAGGTACAATGTTCTGGTCCATCTTAAGCTAGGCTGCCAAACTTACGATCTTAAGTCGGGCTATAGCCCATCTTAAGATGGACTGATTCCTATGTTAGGCTCCAGCATATACAACATTCGTTATGTAAGGGACTGTCTTTCACCTTGAACTTTGATTCACTTAAAATGGAGAACGGAAAAAGACCAGGGATCTGAATTCGTACCCTCAGTGGTAGGAGGCTACTACACTATTATTTCCCAATCAGCAGTTTATATTTCAAAAAGTAAAATATGTCCTTAACACCTAGATTACACATATCCATGTTCGGGTGACAAGCTATAGCTGATTTATGGGCCCCTGGCTTGCATGCTTTCAGTTGTGGTCTGTTGTGGCACGGTCCACTTTGTGTTGACACAGTTTGGATAGCAATTTTCATTCAGTTCCCCTTTGTTGGCATGTTTAAATAAACCTACTACTAAAGTGTACACAGAGGAGGTTAAAGGGGAATGCATATACGAGGATGAATCCTTCTTCAACCTGCACTTCCAAGATATGGGGTTTCTTTTCATTAGGCATAAGGACAAGTTTGTGAAATGGAAAGGGGTGACCTATGTATAATGTATGAAAATGTGGGTGGCAATAGCCTGCAGACATTACATAGTAACCTTTTTATCTGTATTATAAAGCAATCTACTGTACCTAACACAGCTAGGAGCATCAACAGTCCTGTTAACTTCAAATGCCAGTTTAACTTTTTTTGCAATTTATACATTACATAAAACCTTTTTCATATCACATTGAAATCTGAATTATCTTTGTTATCAGATTCAATGATGTGATAAATTTCGATCTATTATCGATCATCAATGTGAAGACAGTGCAGTAAGTAAATAATCTCTGTACAACCATGACTCTTCAGACCAATATAAAAGTGCTTTAAGTGAACAAGAGGATTTTTTCTTCTTTATATTTTCTTTGTTCTTTATACACTAGACTGTGAAGTAAGGTGGGTAAAATTTTACTACAATATGTAGATTTTACCATTGACGAAATTTCCCCTTATTTTACTTAAACATTTGTGATATTCTTATCGGAATTATGAATGTTATTAATTTTAGGCTAGTTAGTTAACTTTTCTCAGATTGTCAATTAAGTTTACTTGTTGATGGTTTAATTTGAGGTAATTTTCCCGCAAGGGCGAAATTGACATGGTGTGACATATTCCTTATTTATTACTCTAGATACTTTTAAGACGGATGTTGTTTTTATTAGATAATCTTAAAGCTTTAGACACTCACACGTTATTTTTCTTATGTGGGCCGGGTGGGGGGATATGTATGCATAGAGATAATTCACTTCTGAATCAAAGATAGAAGTTTAAAAAATTGTACATTGGAATTACTGGGAAAAAAGGTTATTGAAAAGTCCAAATCCTCAGATATATATACATAACTATACAATGGTTGTACACTCTGTACAGGGCTGCATTGAGTGCTGATATGTTATACAGTGTGAATGGTGTGTGTGGATTACTAAGGATGAACACTTGAATTTAAGGTAGGCAAACAAGTACATATACAGTGCATTGTTAGTATATTGTATTGCTACTAGTATTTAGGTAAAAGCTCCCTTATATTTGTTGTAAAAAGGAATAGACAGCTCTGTACATTTAAAACTATGCATATGATACAGTAACACGTATTTGTCTGTAATATAATCTGTTAAGATTGTTTTATTAAACGTTATTATTTAATATTGTTTTCAATAATTCAATTATGAATGAGTTTCAGTGTATCTCTTAAAATAAATGTAGCCACTTTTGTTTTATTATATTATTTCAATTACAATTGAGACAAAATTAAACTTATAAAATAAACTGAGATAAATATGTCATACAATTGGCATAGCAATAATTTAAACTAAAAGCAATTGAAGGCCCCGGTCCATATATTATAATATGTTACTTACAACTAGAAATACTAATTTAGAAGACTGAGTTTCTGACATAAAACTTTATGTATAACTTGTCAAATTAAGGCAATAATTTTCTTTTTCTCTCGGTGTACAAGGAAAAAGTTAATGCAAAGATAGTGTAGATTGTGTGATTGTCATGTAGAAGATGAAACACATCCCATAGGCTCCAGTCCCAATTTGAATAACATAAGGTCATGTTATATTTTTCTGAATTAATTATAGATGTTGGTGAGATTTAAATGAAACAATACATTTGAAGTCCTGTATCATTCAGATTTGAAAACAGTGACTTTATTAATGATATATGGAATGCAAGAAATAATATAATTTTTCAAAAATATATGGTCAAAAAATGTATTTCCAACACTTGTACTTTCCATATATTGTAGTTTTAGTGACTAATAAGCCCCATAGGGCTGAATATATATATATGATTGTATAATACCATATCGTTGTTATTTTCTTATTATAATCTATATCATTCTTGTCACTTAAACAAATGAATAAATAATAATGATAACTAATAACTTTTGCAGGTAAGTAAAACTCAAGTCAAAAAGAGAAACCATCACAGGCAAATATGGATTTTTAAGAATATTATTTAGTTTCATTTAACATTGTTATGAAGTACTGTTGTTATCATCAGCAAAATACATATTCTCAACTGCAGGTAGCTTTATGGTATTTCTTTTGGTATGTGATAAATTGCAGTTACCAAACCATGTTGAAATTGTCACATCTTTTTAGTTCCAAGAGCACACCATGTGGTCAAGCTCTTGCACTGTAAACCAAAGTGCATTAGTAACCATTACCAACTTTCATATTTAGGCCAGGCCTGTTATTCAAACCCCCAAACCCCAAACACTGACAGAGAGAAGGCGTGGGCATTACCTCAGCACCACTAATCGCTTCTTCTTTGGTGACATAGAGAAACAAAGGATAAATAAAGTTAGTTAGAAAAGCCATGCTAAGCAAGTTGGTTTTACTGTCTCGTCTGAATTATGTAGCAGATGAAGTATTAGAGATATAAAAGAGCAGATCAACAGTACACCAACAGGATCAAACCCTCCTCAGAGGTAAGAAAACATTATAAACGAATTGGGGAAACTGTAGGGAAATTGTAATCCAGTAATTAAGCGTCCCTGAAAGGGCGCTTATTTGTTTTCGCCTCAGTTTCCTCGCCGCCGCCGCATTATGGTCCCCCTTGAATATCTCCCTTATTATTAGAAGGTTTCAAACCATATTTGGCAGTTATATACCTTAGGCGTGGGAAAATTTTTCTGCATGCTTAAATTTGACCTTTGATCTTTATGAAGGTCACATGATCAAAAACAATTTTTTTGAAGAACACCCCCGTCATCGCAGTTCAGGAAAAACTACTTGCTACACAGCCTTATAATTTGACACACCTGTTCATCTATCGAAAACGCGAGCTGATTAGATTTTGGGAGCAATCCCTTGAAAAATGTCTCATTTATGAGTGATTTTCTGACACCTTCCAATTTGAAAGCCTTAAATTTAGGTCAACCCCCTATTATCTTCTTAAGTATTGCATTTAGAGCCATAAAATGTACTGGGAGGTAATAGAAAACCATATGTAGAGAGTCTAAATAGCAGGTCAGTTTTACCCCCCGACCCCCCCTTATGGGCCAAACTGGGGTCATAAATAGCTGTTTTTGAGTTTTTGCCTTATATCTCCTTTATCGTTGCTTTAAAAGCTTCAGAATGTATTAAGAGGTATTGGGAAAGCATATGTGGAGAATCTAAATAGCCGGTCAGTTTTATCCCCCGACCACCCCTTATTGGTCAAACTGGGTTCATAAAATAGTTGCTTTGGAGTTTTGCCTTATATCTCCTTTATTGTTGCTTTTATACCTTCAGAATGTATTAAGAGGTATTGGAAAAGCATATGCGGAGAATCTAAATAGCCGGTCAGTTTTACCCCCGCCCCCCCCCCTCTTATGGGTCAAACTGGGGTCATAAAATAGCTGATTTGGAATTTTTGCCTTATATCTCCTTTATCGTTGCTTTTATAGCTTCAGAATGTATTAAGAGGTATTGGGAAAGCATATGTGGAGAATCTAAATAGCCGGTCAGTTTTATCCCCCGACCCCCCCTTATGGGTCAAACTGGGTTCATAAAATAGTTGCTTTGGAGTTTTGCCTTATATCTCCTTTATTGTTGCTTTTATACCTTCAGAATGTATTAAGAGGTATTGGGAAACCATATGTGGAGAGTCTAAATAGCCGGTCAGTTTTACCCCCGCTCCCCCCTCTTATGGGTCAAACTGGGGTCATAAAATAGCTGATTTTGAGTTTTTGCCTTATATCTCCTTTATTGTTGCTTTTATACCTTCAGAATGTATTAAGAGGTATTGGGAAAGCATATGTGGAGAGTCTAAATAGCCGGTCAGTTTTACCCCCGCCCCCCCCCCCCTCTTATGGGTCAAACTGGGGTCATAAAATAGCTGATTTTGAGTTTTTGCCTTATATCTCCTTTATTGTTGCTTTTATACCTTCAGAATGTATTAAGAGGTATTGGGAAAGCATATGTGGAGTGTCTAAATAGTCGGTCAGTTTTACCCCCCGACCCCCCCTTATGGGCCAAACTGGGGTCATAAATAGCTGCTTTTGAGTTTTTGCCTTATATCTCCTTTTTCGTCGCTTTTATAGATTCAGAATGTATTAAGAGGTATTCTAAAAGCATACGGCGCAGCTTTGTGCATTCTTAGCTTTACAGCATACTTATTAAAACCACAAAGCATTTTAAACTTTCAGGGATGCCTCGCTTTTGTTAGCAAAAGCATTCCTTTAGTTTCAACACAGCAAACTTCTTTATTTTCAATGACTGGTATTTTTAATACTTAAATCTTCATTCTGTTCTGTCATCATCATATGTATGCTTCGTATATTACACCATTTGGCTGTTCTTAAAGTCTTACTTGACTGGCACTGGCCTGAATTAAAAATCTTTTTGAAACAGCAATAGCAGTTTCATAGCATAGGCCTGTGTACATAAGAGATACATTTAACTTCTTATTCAAGTATATATTTTTGAATTAACCCTTAAAGATGTTTAAACCAAGTTATTATCTAATTTATTGTGCATGTAGTCTATAAATATCATTATTGTAAATTAAAAGAAAATTTGAAATAATATGAATGAACACCACTTATGGACCTCTGTGTGGTCTGCATCATCAACTTCCCTGACTCTACATCACCTATAGAATGGTGGAGGGTTCTACCTGAGAGCTGACTCAAAAAAAAGTGTTAATTGCATCCAGATCTGCCTGTGTGTCCGCTACAAGGCCCCAGGATAAGGTACCGTGTAATCTTATGGCTATTTTCTTCTTATCTGTACGATGGTTAGCCCTTCAAGAGCCTATCTGCCTCAGTCGCCCCACCACCCTGTGCCTTCTCTGGTATGGCCTGGCTACATTAATGAACTAACTCTTATTCAATGTGTTTATGGATAGTTGTGCCTTAGAGTCTGTCAGAAGATGGGGATTAAACTCCATAAAAGGTCTTATTAGATTAAATGGATTTTTTTTCATTTCTTGTGGATGGATCATGCTCTTGTAGTACCAAAAACCAGAAGAGCTCTGGATCTAGATATATATATATATTTTTTTAAAAAAAGATCAGTAAATATTTTTGGCCATTTTATCGTTGGTTATCAAACAGATGTGGGTGTATCTTATATATACATAATACCCTAACAATACATCTACAAGTTCTGTGAATTACAACCATGGATCTCAATTAATCATATTGTACAATTTTAAAGATATTTTTTATTTCTTTCTTGACCATCTTGAATTTTACTACTTAACAGTATATTTGTGAATATCACTTCTATCTGCGAAATAGGGATAGAGTAGTTTCAACTCTCAACAGTGCCAGAAATCATGTGATTTTGTTTCCAGATTGTGTGCGAGTTTTTTGGTATTTTTTCAAACGTTAACATCTCAGAAGCTGTAAGAGAAAATGATTTTGCTTTTAATTTTTACCCCACATCGAAAGTAAAGAGTCTTGGTTTACATTATTTAATTTTTTTCAAAATGTTAATTCAAGGCAGATTCATCTACAAAGATACAGCACACAACAGCTACTAATAAGTGCTTGAAATCATAATACAAAATTTTCATTTGGACTCAATTTTGAGTTCAGGCAAGCAAGTAGTTCAATCTGTTTCCAGTAAATGTCAGCTGATATAGTGCTCAAAAGGCACTCTATAGATGTTAATTTTCAACCAGTAAAATATTAGAAGGACCATCATTTTTCTTGACAAATACTGACTGGCAGGTAGTGTAATCCATGAGTTTAGTTGGAATGTTTACAACATTTTAACAGTTAATTAGCTATGTTAATGTTATACCTAAGTTGAATCATTATCCTAAGTACTTTAACATCTGAAAAATGACACAAGGAAATATTGAACATTTCCTTATTGACGAAGGGTGCAAGTAGACAGCATCAATAGGGAAGCCTTATTTTAATATTTGCTCAGAGTTAATTGCATGAGAACATCTTTGCTACTGATACACAATGTACCCATTACATGTGTGTAAGCCTAAATGGATCAGATGTTGTATGTGTAAACATTAAATGTAATACCTGAGTTCTGAGTGTAGACATGTATGGCATGGGTTTATGTTTGGTCACAAGACTAAACTCTTTAAGGGGGGGGGGGGGGGG
The DNA here is from genome assembly GCA_964017235.1 of Sabellastarte sp. h YS-2021. Classification (NCBI taxonomy): domain Eukaryota; kingdom Metazoa; phylum Annelida; class Polychaeta; order Sabellida; family Sabellidae; genus Sabellastarte; species Sabellastarte sp. h YS-2021. The sequence continues at coordinate 153,304,704 of OZ024929.1, read as the reverse complement.
GCGGTACGAAATGAGAAGTGAAGAAGAGACTAAAATCCCAAGTGATTATCTCTTATGGAAATATGAAAATGGATTTAAATTGGAAATTATTGTTTGAACAAGTAATAATTAAAACAGATTGGACATTAAAGATTCTTGTTAACAAAGTGGAAAATTGGAAAATACCCAGTTACCAAGCAATTGTTATAATGCATAAAACATCAATATTTTGGTCTGAATGGATAGCCTTTTTTCTAAGCATTTTCATTAATGTTGTTATCCTAATAAAATTTCAGTCATAAAATATCTCCCTCTTTTCACACGGATAAGCAATCAATATGCATTATTTACAGATGTCTGTTGAATTATTAAATTTTTAAAAAGCAGCAACAACACATGAAATAATGAAACAGGAAGCTGTTAGAAACATTTTAAACCAGAAATATTAAACAATTTTACTTCTATTGTGAAAAGGTGAAAGATGAAGGGTTTTAATAGATACTCAATCATTTTAATGGCTGAATGGATAATCTTGCAAAGAATAAAGAATACCTAAACTAACCGTCTTCAAATAACAATATACTAGTAATCACGCAATGGTACTTGGGTTGGCTTTCTAGGACACACACTAAAGATACAAAAACTAGAGAGATAAAAAAGAATTTATACCACGATCCGAATTGTCTGTACAGAAATGTGACAGGGAACCAGAACAAGGCAAGATGTTGGCATAGCTGAGTCAAAAAGTCTCATGCTAAAACTTCAGCTCTGTCTCATGTTGCCCTGTGTAGGTTCTTATATTCTACAACATCCTCAGACAGGCCTAGACCACCATTCAATTCTGTTGGTATAAAGTACTTATTTGCAAAAAAAAAAAAAAAAAAGAAAAAAGAACTCTTGTGTTAAGTGGTCCATCAAATGGACATTACCACATTGACATCTTAAATATTGAAGGCTTGGTTTTAAATTACAGCCTCAATATATTAAGGAGCAGAACACTGGAGGAAGGGGATTATGTGTCATTTATGAGTGCTAAAAGAGAGAGGGAGAGACCAGTTTTAACAAGCAAAATTCAAGACAAGACAGTCAATATGAGTGAAGTGTTTGGTATTCATTATGAGAGGAAAGAGAATGCAGAGTTTGTTAACAAAAAGAAGCATTTGGGTTGGTAAAATATGGTATATTGACCCACAGTAAAGAGAAGCTTTGAAACAGTAGAAGACCAATAGTACAAGCCCTTACAAGTTCCCGCCACTGAAGCTAGATGGCTGCTTGGTAGCTACTTGTGGACATTGCCTGTATTAGGGTCCTCAAGCTTTAAATGGTAACCTTAAGATTGTAATCAAATAATGCAGTTTCTCTTTTAAAATGACATTCATATTTGTTGATATATTCATTGCCGAAAAGATCTCTTGTTTAAGGTTTACAACATTAGCACCCACCCGAACAATCTAACAAAATTAGCAAAATCCTGAACAATTTCACAAGATGCTAATTAAGGATTTGTTTTGTCAGAAATGAATATCATATGATACAGCTGGATTCAGCAACTGAATTGACTTGCTATTTTCTCCTCTTCAAGATTTTTAAATGATATAAGCATCACATCACCATGGTAACTGTTGCTTCTTTTGGAATCTGATCAATACCCGTACTTCAAAACAAGGAAGACATAATCTATCTCAACCTTTATGCTTGTTAAAATGAAAGCTCATCATTAAAAAGGCATGGCCTTTTGTGCTTCTTAGAAACAGGACAAGAAAAAGCAACAAAACCAACAAAAGGTCATCATATCCACCTCCTCCCAGCTTATACCTTGTCTTAGTATAATGCCATTTTCTATGGGTATACCTGGACTCTCCTTTTGTGTGTGTCAGTTGACTCTGAATTGATTGGGTCCACACGTTGCACCAGGTACAAACTTACACACATTCCCTTCTGAATAGGATTCTATGTACTCTTGGTGTCCTCTCCATATTTGCTCTGGCAAAAAGGTCAGTAGATAGAGGAGGGAGCAAAGGAAAAAGGCAAAACCACCCTGTGTGCATTCAAGCAAATGATTTTAGACAGAAAAAGAGCACCAGCACCAAGACACAGTGTTGTCTTGCAAATATTGGATGCTAATGACATGGTAAACATGTGGAGGTACAAATACACCAGTAACAGTCTTTAACATTGGATATTTTTTATTGTTTGCATGAGTACAGGGAAAACGTCACAAATGCCTTCTCTTCGTACATTTCTGAAGGAAAAGGGAAAGGACTGACATTAAAATGAAGATATCTGTATCTTGTGATATTCACAAGTACTTACATCCAAAGAGTTAAAATTGCTTCTCAAAATATTCTGATGAGTGTATATGTAATTTTATTAGGCTGAGTTTCAAAATCATTAGATGTAAAAAATCTATATAATAGAGTTTTTTATGAAATGAATATCATTTCTTCAATGAAATATGACCAGTTCAATTTTCAAATATATACGCAGAGGAACAAAATTGGTCAGAAAATTGGCTGGTTGCTTATATATAGCTATTCTCATTTTTAGCATAACTTCTTTGGGGATTCCCTTAAATAAAGTCTAATACATAGACTTGACAGAAACACAATTTTAAGCTTATTAATTGGTTCAAAAGAAAGACGTATATGCGACCAAAGCATGGTGAGGTAGATTTGAGGTCCAATAACAGGATGATTTTTCTCAAATACATCTTGTTGTCTGGCCTTACGAGCAACACTGTAATGCCATGTTTTAGTGCTTGTATGGTGAACTAGATTCTCAATCAACCAAGAGCCTTGGTAGGTATGTGGAACTAGATTTACCTGCTGATACCTTTATGATGAAAAAAACCTCAATGGGGACATATGATTTAATTCAACTGTTTATACCTTTTATTGGGGACTTATGATTTAATTCACCTGTTGATGCCTTCCGAATAAAAAGTCCCTTGATAGGGAAATGTGACTGAATTTACTTCCTTATGTTTCTGACAGGTAGAAGTGTAATATATAAGATCAAATGGTAAGCAGGAATTGTAATATTTGTGAATATAGATATATTTTCAGAAACCTTTTTATGTTGTATTTGCTGGTTACAGGGGAACAGAAATGGATTAAAGTATCTAGGATTACCACTTCTTGGAAACATGTAGAAAAATTATAGCCATCTTAAATATATAGCACTACCTAACAGGCAACCAACTGGGACTATTTAGGATTTGGGCAGCCCTAGCGTATTTGTTATGGTTGGTGACAACCTATGCAAGGGTGTCCCGGGTTCATTGTAGTCTGCATTGGTTACAATTAGACAAACTCCTGAAAAGGGAATTACAGTAGTAGTGTTACGACTGTCAACAATAGCATTTACAGAAAGAACAACACTGTAAACCATACATTTCCTCGTGAATAATATATTTTCTATGTCATTCTATATCTTCTTCATACAAAAGAGAGACAGCTGTAAATTAAAATAGATACACACAGGGTTTAACATTTCTCACAATAATTTTGCTCTTCTCTTCTTCATCCACACCAATGCCATTCTGTGATCTCAACGTTTTTTTTCTTTGTGTTATACCATATTTACATGTTTTATGTTTCATACTAATCAGTTCACAGTCTTTCACTTTCTGACTGTGCTGTGAGTGGCAATATATTTATACTTGTTTTTCCATCCTCCCCTATCAAAGTTTTTTTAAAACATGCAGGACTCACCACCTTCTTTCATCTATGGCTACTTTACCTATTTCCATTTCTCTGCTAGCCAGCTTGATCTTCAAATTAAAAGCTAGTGCTCTCTCATATGTTGTCCACAACCTCCATATCTTACAACTTTCCATATTTTCATCAATAGATCAAAGGCATTTGTAGGCTCTTACCTCCACTGTGGTAACTTATTCACCTGCAGCTTCTGTTGTCCAGGAGGTAAACAAGAATGCTAGGGGTTACTTTGAACTGATATATGTTTGACATTGCAGAATTGAAGAAAACTCAGCATGCTTGCTTCCCTCACACTGTAAACTTCCCCAAAGAAGTTAGTTGAAAATGACATTCATTATGATTTTGGGTCCTTTAATGAGGAAGTTTAGCCTGGCTGACAAAGATATTTGTACAGCTTTAGTTGAAGGACACACCAAAGAGGTTATAACAAGTACACTTTTGACCAAATTTCTCTGTCCTTCCCCCTAAGGTTTCCTATTTTGGATGCCTTCTTATATCCCCGTCTGTCTCTCTGTTTCTCTGTCACGAAAATTTTCACCTCACCCATAGGTTTCAAACTAATTGCAATATTTTCACCAGATTTAAACCAAAGATCTACTAATCAGGATTCAGGAAGGATCCATTGATTATTGTTCCAATGGCATCTAAATAAACAAATGGAACAAAATGGTATGATTAAACTTAAAAGTTGGAAGGACTAATAACTACTGCTTGAAAAGGAATTCATTCAGATGAGTATATTTTACTTTCACATTTTAGTTTAAAATTGACAAAGAATAGTAAGTTCATAGCAACAGAAGTAAAAATTTTGTGGTGGCCAGCAGGAATAATTTTTATCCTTCACTGGGGTATCCTGTGCATTAGCAGTCTGGCTAGCACCTTTGGACCAAGGTTGTAAGTATCATGCTGTTGGTGAAGCTGAAGAACTCTAATACAGATGTCCCAATTCTGCCAGAAGCCTTTGCATATGCATGGGATAGTGCTGCAAATGGTCCAATAATGGGATTACAATGGCGATGAATGTGGTTGTTGTTGACATGAGAAGTTTTATTTATGGCATCTGGTGATTGATAGTTTTGACTGTCAATGCTTGGCTACCAAGTCAAGAGGAAGTGAGGCAATGACTTGGTCAGGAGTAGGTTCTAACTTCTGATTCTTCTATTCTCTCCATTATTTTAACTTCATTATTTACTCAACCATAAGGATACTTTCAGCCTTGTTCTCTGACATGAGTGTTGGGTGGATTGTCTTAACCTATGCAGATCTCTGGCTGAGAACCCGATTGGGAACCCAACTTGACACAGATGTCCCTGACATTCAGCGTGGCTCCTGGTGCCCTGTTCACTTTGTTCTACCATATCTTCCGAGTCATTTCTTACTAAATGAAATCATGTTTAAACATCTCCTCTGCGAAAATGTTTTGTTTAAGAATGTGTAAAAGATGTCATTAGCATCTAATAAAGTTATAGATAAATAAGTATCTAAGAATAAGAATTTTGCAACATTTTTATACAGGTTATCCACAACTAGTGCCTTCGTATTTGTTATCAACTAAGTTAATAATGCTATCTGCTTTCTGCACATTTATTGTTAGGAAGCTAAAATCTTGTTATTTGATAGTTTATTCCCCCTTTTAAAATATTCAGGTAGAACAGCCAGAGGAAAGAGGTTGCAACCCCCAACTGTCCACCTAACAATCATTTGCACAGCACAGTGTGCGACATGGCAATTTACTTTTAAAACAATGTTTTTAGGAAAATTACACTTAAACAAAATGATGTTAATAACAATACAAATAAATGAAAAATAATACAATTTGCCATTTTTGTTTTACAACAAACACTTTAAAAGCGTGGAGAATTAAATTTTTTTTGTAGATTTTTTATGGAAACACAGCTGCACCATAAAAAACACAGAGTAATAAAGTACTTAAAATTAGTCAACTAAAATTACTCAACCAACAAGGATTCAACAGCTTGCCATTTGCTTCTACACATTCCTTATTCTTATCATACATCTTCACTAGTTCTGTTTCAATACAGTATTGCTGTTTAATTATTTTCATAAGATGCTCTATGTATAGTACTCATTCATTACATTTAGTGGAATAGATATATCTTTTCACAAGATTAAATATATAATTTAGACACATTGTAACAGTCAAGGTGTCCCAATAGAACATTGTGTGGTTTAAGTTGAGGGGTAATATCTAAAAGTGGTTTCATTTTCTGTGCTAATTTTGACCGTAAGTCCTGGACAACAGGACAAAAGTAAAAAAAAGGTGTTCAATGATTTCAACACTTGACTGACAAAAATAGCAAGATTCATCATCAGTAATATTAGACATTTTTAAATATTTGTTGGTTGGAAGAATTCTCAAGAGAATTTTATATTGAAAAGCTCTCATTCTGCTGTCAATAGTGCATTGAAAGTTTACTGAGTAGTAACTAGGCCATGGTAACTGAGTTACATGATTCTATAAAACATGAAGCCATTTTGTTTCATGTGATCTGTGCATACATTTTTGTACAAGAAATTAAACCATTGAATAAATTGTGGCCCAAAACCATAAGATTTAAGGACATTGTTGAAATAATCCCATTCAATGATGTCGAAGGCCTTTTCAAAATCTAATAGTAAAAGCATACCTTCTTGATTTTTAGTTTCAAGATACTCCATCAAATCATAGACAGTTCTTATATTTTCACCAATATAACGTCGTTTTAAAAATCCTTTCTGTTCATTTCCTATAATTTTGGCCAGTACCTTTTTAAATCTATGTGCCTGTTTTTTGTGTCTGTGACAGTTCCCCCACTTGAAAACATTCGTTCAGGCTTTTCGGTAGATATTCACCAATATCATTCCAGAAAAATTTATAAAATTCAGTGGGATAGCCATCAGACCCAGGGGATTTACAATTGGCCATAGCCTTCAAAACTGTCTTAACTTCATCTTTTGTTATTAAACCTTCACACAATTCTTTTTCTGTTTCATCTAAGGCTTTCAAATTGCATTCAAAAACTGATTTTCTGTATTTGCCGTGGTTGGTCTACTAGATTTTTATAAGTTCATATAGAATCTTTTGAGTTCTTTTAATATTGACCTTGGTTCAGTTAAAATATTTTGACCAGTATTTACCTTACAAATAGTCTTGTTTACATAATTCTTTTTTCAAGATTACAAAAAAAAATTTGTTGGCTTCTCATTTAGCTTGTGTTAGCTTTGAACGCATAATTGTCCCTTGCAATGCTGTTTGTCCAATTTCTTTCAAGTCTTTTTTTGCAATTTTGGATTTCTAATACAGTGTCTGTTTTAATAATATTTTGCTGTGACAGATGTTTAAGCTCTAAGTCCCTTATTTTACATTCTAATTCATGTTCTAAAATATTTCTTTTTTTCTTCAGCTTAGAGCAATATGGAATTGTAACAACTCTTATGTTTAATTTTATCATCTCAAATATTAGCTGATTCGATATTGTTATAACAGGCTCTGTATCAATATTACCTGTGCTATATTCACTAACAGTTTTCTTGATTTCGGCCTTCTCCATGTCACCATATGTTTTTTTCTTTCGGTAAGGAGGTGTTAAATTTCCCTCTATTAGTATCGTCAATATTAATTTCAACACCAATAAATGAATGATCAGTTCTGTAACCAAAGCTCATAAATGTTTTAACAGTTCTTGCATGGATGTCCATGGAAACAAGGAAAAAATCTAATCTTGCCATTTCAACTGGTTTTGTACCACTAAAGCTAAAATCTTATTTTTAGATTTTTCTTTGTTTCTGTTAGAAATTTTGTTACATACTATAGTTAATTTCTAAAACATATAAAGAATAGGATTGATTCTACATTATATGCAATGAATAAGGATCCTGGAGTTGTCTGATTAAAAAAATAACTGATGTTACTATCATTCGTTATCATGCAGGTATTTGTTTTGCCAAAATAAAACCTCACAGAAAGCACAATTTGGAACTACTCTCAAATGACTGTAATTCAAGTGTAGAATGAGCTGTAGACATAACTATTTCTCAGGAAAATCAGATCAGTTTTTTGGAGGGAAATTTTTCCAGAGTTGCCGGGTGATGTTTGTTCTTCTTCCTCTGTTGCCTCCTTCAGAAAGAAGCTCAAATCACATTTGTTCTCCAAGGTCTTTCCATCATAGTTGCTCATTCAGATGGTGTCTCTGTGGTAACAACCATTGCTATGCTTGGACGCATGAATTTTAGAATACTGCTTACGGTTGTTGCATCTTAGAGTCTGTTTAAATGCAGAAATTAAGTGCTATAAAAATCCAGTATAGCACAAAATAGAATATGTAGGGAATGACCACGAATGAAAGTAACATGTGAAGAAACATGTATAGACCCTCTTTAAATATATGTGATAGTGACTAAAAGTTATTAGGCTTTTATATATTATTTTATTAACACTTTCCACAGGGGAAGTTCTATCCTGTCCTTACTTTTTAAAGTTTCAATAAAAAGTCATAAATTAACTATTGTGCTGGTACCACTGATATTCTTGACACATTTTGTGAGTAAGATCACTACACTTTACCTCTAACACAACTTGGTGGGAATTTAGGGGGCAGCCTTTTGTAGCTATATTATTTTTCTAATGTCTGATCAGAATGCCCCCAGGTATCACAACCATGTTGTTTTTAAGTGAGCACATTGACTTTGATCTAGTTTCAGTTCTGGGACAAAGTGCTAACAATATGGTGCTGGTGTATGCTTTATTATGGCCAAGTGAACCGAATTAATGAAGTACAAGTACCTAGACAAACACTGTTGCAGGACAGACAGTTAGTACCAGTGACCCAATGATTACAAAGTAACTAGACTATTGGAATATAGAATTTCAAAGTTGACACAAAAGCCCACACAAAAGACTTGTAGTGACAAAATAAAAGTTTCGTATTCATGGTTTCAAACTTTAGTATCTATTTTAATCAATCTGCATCCAACTTGAAACCAGTGCTCATCATCATGTGGGTATGTTTGAATAAAACAAACATTCACAGAGACTGTGAGGAATTCTGGGAATATTGTTATATGTAAATTCATGGAAATGAGTTTAATAGCTTTTGTTATTTATGTTTCAGTATATTCATTGTATATATATAATAAGTATGTGTTTAAAAAACATTGTGTTGGTATGCAATGGGCCAACATTTTCTGTGAGACTTTTATGGGAAGGTTTGTTATATCATGAAAACAGTGGACAAGATAGGTTCAATGGCCATAGAGATGAGTCTTTAAACGATAGGTCGTAACTCAATTCGATGTGATTGATTGCAAGGGAAATGACCACGTGCATAGGTGTTTGCAAACATGATTAAAAAGCGGGGTAGCATTTACAATCTGCCTTGATAACACTCCTCGACTGCGTGGTCCACACGAGAAGACATGCCATAGGACCAGTAAGATTCAATCGGAGCTACATTACATATCAATATTTCAATCATTACCTCAACCAAGGAGGTTATGTATTAGGGTGTATTTGTCTGTATGCATTGGTGAGTACTCCTAAACTACTGAATGCATCATGAGGAAATTTCGAAAGTGTGGAGGGTTTGATGATCAAAGGAAGAAGTGAATACGTTTGGTAAAGGTCCATATCATACTCTGAATGCAAAATGTCTTGATAATGGGGATACTCAGCAATATTAGCAGAGGTCAGTGCTTTCTATTTCTGGCTTGCTTTCCCCAAGTGTAGTACTACAAGCTCATTCATATATGGAAATGTATGAAAAAAGAAACTCCCCCTGAGAGTTTAAATCTCATATACAAAGAGATTTGGGTGAAACAGAGTTAAGTACCTCTGAGTGGGAGAGATCTATTTGAAACCCAATACTCTCACCCTTCTATGTTTTAAGGACATGTCTTTTCAGATTGATTGGTGAAGCTCTCATAACTCCCCATGTATATTTGCCCCATTCAAACAAGCCTTGTTTGCCCACTGTTACATGGGTAATTGTCCAAATTCAAAAGAGAAGAGCTAATGTTTGGATTGGATTATGTCCCCTCCCATTAATACCCACTCTCTGCCTGTAACTACAAGTGTCCACCAACTCTGTGGGCTTTCTGTGTTTTCATGGCTCTGTTTGTGAAGGGCAATCTATTTCATACATCCACATTGACAGAGGTCAGACCAACAAGGCAGAATATCTCACGTGGCTGAGTTTCACTGTTAGTCTTATAATTACACAATACTTAAAGCCTACAAGACTATTGAGCTTATGTATGGAGAAAATAATTTTTCTAATGATATATTTGCAATGTTATGTTTAGGTTTTTTGATTAAGTTACTAGGGTTGATAAACCTGTTATGTCACTATGGTAAGACATTATATGTGAAATAGTATCTCTTAATGATAATTACGTGGGCATACTACTTATTTTAAACTGTGTAAGTGTTTTCATGTCACGCCAAGTTAACTATTTGTCAGTCCCTCTGTAGGACTTCATATCACTTGACATAATAAGGTGTTTTGGGACTCAGTATGTGTGATAGATAACACACCAACTTCCCAATCACTAAGCCATGGGTTTGTAGTCATGGCCTTTGGTTGGATGGAAATTGCTTCCCTAAGTCAAGTGAATTTCGATGCACATTCCAGACCAACTAGTTGACCAAATTAACAAGAACATCATTCAAGACACTGCTGTCTATATAATCTAAGGCTGAGAAAGTTCAATGCTGTAAAAGTGACCATGCATCCAATCACAGGCAATGTAATTGGTACATCAAGCCAGTAATTTGGTAAAGGCTGATGAAGTCAGAACAAAATCAATATTTAGTATCCTTCAGCAACTGGACATGCATGGATTGTTAAACATAGACCCCAAGTACTCAGAGACACTATGGTGGAGAAAACCCACCCCAAAATATGTTTCAAACATTTCCCTGAAACAGGTTAGGGAGGTAAGCACTACAAGTATCAAGGGTGGTGCATTCCAGAGCCAAAGTAGGTGTTTTACGCACTATTCAACAGCCAGGATCATATTGAGACAGTTCCTCAGCAATACAACTTGTGGTGCATTCAAGAGACTGGGAGTATTATTGCTAAAACTGTTAAATCTTTTCTTATGAACTGATAGCACGAAAGCTGGAACAGTTATAAAGGCTTTATCAAGTGTTGTACATCTTGTTTTATGATCAAGTGTACTACATATCCCATGTTTGGAGTTCGGGTAAGGATTAAAATACCGTAGCAATGCTGAGTCAATTAATTACAAAATCTAGTTTTAGATCTATATTTAATGGGAAGTTAGTAAAGGTTGTGAAACTTGAGAGTGATGTGAGTACGAACAGTTTACCTTAGTTATATCTGCATTGAAAAAAAACTACAACTTAATAGGCTGGTATATTGGCAAGCCTGTTGGGTCTGTTTTTTACCCTGTTTAACAGATATGACCATATTTGGACAGGCCATCAATATGTCCCACATGTTATAGAGGGCTGGATTTGAACCCCAAAACATAGAGGTAAATGCCAAGTGTGCAGTTGCAAACCTTAATAACCAGTATGCCTCTTAGCGCCTCACATAGCAATTTGATTTAAAGCTAACATCATCTCTTTAACAAATTGGTAAATATTCACCCCAAAGTACTCATAACAAATCGAAGATTGCCTCAGATGAATAACACAGTTTCTCAATTATGAATATATTGCCCAAAATACATTCACTTCGATTTTTAAGGTTAGAACAAGAAATTCCAAAGTGTACCACAGAGTAGTATTTTAGTGAAACAATAAGACTTCTTCAAAATGACCAACTCACAGGTCTGTTATTAAAGAGTGCGTTATGACATGTGGAAAATGAAGAAAGATTTGTTTTCAATGTAACTGAATGGCCACAATCCTAACCTAAGCTAAAGTCATTCTTCAGAAAGAGCAGTCTATATGACATACTTCTGCTTTCATCCTTCACATGGTAATTGTGTATAACTGATTGCTAGGGGTGTGACGTTGTTTTCAACATTTGTCACATGGGGTAATCGAGAGGACGGAGGAAATCAGTGCATTCTTATCATTAAAATTCTACACTAAAACAATTTGGTTTGCCCAAATAACTGGAAACTGTCTCATTTCAGGTTGGGGACGGATCTGAACCCAAATCCTAAAAGGCAGAAGATGAGTGTGTTGTCATTGTACTCCATGTTGACTTTGTGCTGTGGGTAAAATAATCGACATTCTATCCCACATATAGTAGATGAGTGATACAAATTCTACATATCCTGTATATAAAAGTATAAGGAAACTTCATGATGATTGTCTTTAAAAAAATAAACACATTAGCTTCCAATTGTAAAATTTGAGTACCTTTATTTAATAACTGCAATCAAGGTCATTTACATGTTATATTCCATCTTACTCTGAAACTTCAACACATTTAGATAGGTCCTATTATGGTGGCCAGTTTTAACGGTGGAGGAAAGTTAGGTATCCCAGAGCATTAGTAGTCTGTACTGTAAACCCTGTAAACCAAGCAGAAATTTGTAAGAAAGTGTCGAATTCTACAAACCCACAATCGCAGATAGCTACCACTGTGGCCTTGTAGGTAACACACTCACTTAGAAGGTACCTGAATTCAGTCTCAGGTGCAGACTGATACGTATTACCTGGGTGGTCATCTGCCAATGGGCCCTATTCCCAGCGACAGGTTGAAGAACCCCAAAGGACGTTGATAAACTGTTATCCCTGAGACTCTTTTAGTTAAGGGAATGTCACTCACTAGAGAGCTTAGGCTGTATACTTGTGCAGTCGAGATAGGTCAAATGGTGCCTTGGATCTGCATTAAAAGAGATATTGTGCTGCAAATAAATGTACAGTACAATACAATACTAGAGTATTGTATCCACAGAATTCCCCCTGACATAATCGCACCGAAAAATAGACATGATCAAAACATTTGGCTGTAAAGCTGTGATAATTCATGAAGGAAATACTTAGGAAACCTCCCACAGTCGCCCTAAATCTTTTCGGTTTTCTTCTATTCATGAGTAGGAGATAGAAAAAGATATTAATGACTCAACGTCACTTTACTTAGGTGCTCCCAACTAAATCTTAAAACCTGTCTAAAGGTGAAACCTAAATGTCTAAATTTCTTTGCATCAAAAATATTAGTTGCGATATCTTTCCATCAGATGCGGTTCACATTTTAGGTGTACACTTAAATACTTTTTATCTCTCGCTAACCGAAGGCCAGGGTCAGGAGATTTTGAAACACCTTCTGTAAGTGTGTGTCTGCATGCATCCGTTCATCACGCTTTATATAAACCTTTATATCTCATCTATTTATGAAGATATCTTCACCAAATTTGCAGAGAATGTTTATGACTATGAAAACATGTTTGTTATAATTGTTCTTCTTCCAATTTGCACAAAATGGTTATATCTAAGAGAGCTTCCTTCAGAATAATTGTGACCTCATTTGAAAACAAAATGGTTGATACGCCATATATTCAAATTCAGATGAGGGTCATCATATTCAAAAGTAATTATATATCTCTTATCATTGGTCCTAGGGCTTCGACATGTGAAACAACCTAAATCATTGTCTGTAAAGCTTTTGCAAGTTCGAATTTGACCTTTGACCCCTGCTTGAAGGTCAAGTGGGGTGGATCATTATAATAAAAAGGTATTATATCTCGTTTCTTATTTGTTCTAGAGCTTCGACAAGTTGAAACAACCTGTAGGGAATCATGACCTGCATATCTTTAGCAAGTGTCTAATTTGACCTTTGCCCCTTGGTTTAACGTCAGAAGGGATCATCTATGACTCATTATTCTAAAAAGGCCTTGTATCCTCTTTATTATTGGTTCTACAGCTTCTACAGCTTCGAAATGTGTAAACAAACTATAGGAAATCATAGCATTTGAATCTTTAGTAATTGTCAAATTTAACGTTTTGACCCTTGTGTCAATGTCAAGTGGGGTCATCATACCAAAAAGGCCTCATATCTTCCTAATTATTGGTTCTAGACCTTCAAACATGAAAACAACCTATGGCCAATCATAGTCTGTGAATCATTTGCAAGTGTCTCCTTTGAAATTTGCCCCCCTGTTTGAAGGCCAAGTGGAATCATCATATGAAAAGGGCTTATATATCTCCCTTATATTGGTTCTAAAGCTTTGAAGTGTGAAAACAACCAAAGGGAAATCATGTCGTGCGAATGTTTTGCAAGTGTTGAATTTGATCTTTGATCCCTGCTTCAAGGTTCAGTTCCGTCATCATATTGAAAAGGCCTTTTATCTCCCTTATTATTGTTCCTTTGGTTTTAAACCTCATTTCATGGTCAGACTACCTCCAGTTTTGCTTAATATCGGGCGGGAGATGAACACTGCAGCAGTGGTCTGGTTTTATGTATATGTTTACATTTTCCAGTTTAGTCATACCTGACCAAAGTGAGTAGTTGCCTACCATTGCCCTGCAGTTTACAGTACAGAATATTGACAGACAAGTATGCATTGATTTCCTATACCCTTAACCTATCCATCGTGACATGAACTTTAAAATGTGTTGAAAGTGATAAAAAATACAAGGGTTTTCATTTAAATGAACAAAAACTATTTCAAAGATGGCGGCTTTGGTGGTCATCTTGTTATTTCGGAAGGAACTCATTATAAAGCATACTGTTAACAAATATACCGATTTGTAATATTATGAGTGATGCCCCTATGCATATGGACTTATTTTACTTGTTATTCATACAGATTGGTAGATAATAAAGTAAAATATCCCTCAATCACTAGCAGATCCAGAGGTGGGGATCAGAGGTTCGACCCCCCCCCCCCCTTTGAAAATGTAAAAGGGGGTTCCAAAATAAACCCATAGTAATAGGCACAGATTTAAATGGTAAATAGCCTGCTTTGAATCAAGATTCATCTGAAACTATATTAAATATACTATTTCACAACCTTCTATTATGTTCTAATATTGCCAATGTCAAATCTTGCTAAAAACCTACAAAAATATATGTAAAAATAACCCTGAAATTTATGTTATGTAAACAACACTAGATGATAATAATACCCATGCATGGGTGGCTTCTTATAAAATAAAACAACCGATTCTTATTTCTTACAGAGTGGAATGAAAGAGTGCAAATATTGAATTGGTGCAAAAATAAATGATTACTTTTTTCAGTTATATGTGCCATTTTAGAAAAACAAATTTAACTCTACAATTCAATGATGCTATTTAATATGTTGAATATTTTGGGGTTTGAATGTAAAGGTGTAACAGAAAGATACATGTTGCTAAATCATCGGTTCTTAATTGCTAGTCCAGTCAAATTTAGATTTGAACGACCAAAAATAATGCAATAGAAATCACATTTTTCACGGTTAAATTTCCATTTAATATAGCATAATAGGAATGTAAAAAAATCTAAAGGAAGAAAATATAAGCTTTAAGTTATGTCACAGCACAAATAAGAATAAAAATATGAATTTTAACTTCTGTCAAACTGTCTTGATAGAAATTAAATTTGGAAGTTCCGTTGAATTTTAAGTTCATTCATGACATATGTTTCAATAATCGAATATCTCTTCTATAAAGTTAATGGAAAAATTAGATGTAAGTGATTCATGAAGGTAATGATGACTTTAACTTTGGACACATAAATAAGATAACATATTGATGAATTATGTATGAGTTTAGTTCTAAAGTAGTGTTTCTACAGCATGAAATGATATTTCATATTGGTTGATATAAAAAAAGCCAAATTGAAGCTGGAAAGTGACATTGAAATCACAATGGGTTGATGATTCTGAGTAACATGTCTTAACAGTTAGCTGGGCAGGGTTTAAATGACCTGGAGTTGGTCTCCAGACTCGTCCTTCAAGTCATCTTTGCACTGATACCTTTTACAAGGATTACACATTCTTGCAGTTGTGTTAATTAAGTTTTTTTGTTTTAACTGATGGAGTTTGTACTAATGTTTTGAAACCTTATACATATTATTAAATTATTAAAAATATTTTTGAAACTGCTGTTAAATTTATAGAAAAACCACTGACTGTAATTTTTTTTTCAATTGCTCTCCCCTCTTCCATCTTAAGCATGCCTGCACATGAATATCTTTCTTCTTTAAAAGCTGGACCCACCCCTGATTCATTTGACTTATACAAAAATATCAAAAGTATCAATCATGAAGATAAAGCTACGTATAATATTATATTGTCGTCTTCAATCCATTTGTAATAAATTTTACATGTATGTCATTCGGGAAGTTTTCTGCTGCATATGTGGTGACAATTTTGTTTTCTGAAATGGGCCCAAAATGCTGAACAAAATAACAATTGGGATAAGAAACTGAGTGTTAAATTCGGTGATAAAATCAGTAGTGGTTTCACAAAGCTGGACTCGTGGGGAAAATAACGACCATGGTGACACTATGTGATCAACATATTGCCAAGTTTTGATAAAGTTCGGTTGAATGGTTTCCACGTTAGAGAACATATCCCTGTATGTCACAGCGCAGTGGTTTAATGATGTGTGAGATCCATTCTGTATGTGGTACATATAATTCACTAGCACAATGATCTTGTAACCACCTTGGGGGTATTGTTTAAGAATTTGAATTGCTTTCATAGAATGGTATTTTCAAAAGGTTTACACGTATTCACTTACATAAATTGTTTACACAAGCCAGAGTAAAACGGTGTAAATAAAATAATGGGTGAAGTTGGAGAAAATGGCAGTTGTTATCTTGAGGTTCACCAGATTGATAATGAACACTTATGAGTAAAGCAGTGAGTCAGATACTTTGAGCATCATAGATAAAAGCAGTGGACCACTGGTTAACCTTATGATAAAACAAGACTAACTATGTGTAGTGCCTAAAATTGTTTGATGTAGTGAGTTTAGGTTAATGTATATAATTTCTAACATTGTGTGTAACTTTAGAAACTTTATGCAATTGAGTACTCAAAAGCTCTCAATTAATCAGCTAGGGTGATGTGGTTATGGGCCTCATACACAGGTTAAATCCTAAATTAAAGCCCTGATTTTGGTACATGTAAACATACTAATATCCTCTCAGATGAGATTTTATGTGAAGGTAACATATAATTTTTGAGCTATAGAGCTTGAAAGTGACAAAAAGTTTTTAAATTGGGTATCTGTGAGCATTTTAGAGACCTTAAGGTGACCTTAAAATTAAAGCCACAGACCTCAAACTTTACACAATCAATGATTACATAAAACAGTTATATCTAGTACAGTTTAAGACTCATCAGATCTAGCATTTCCAAATTACAGTGCAAAATATGTAAAAAATGTAAAAAAAAATCCCTAAGTAGGGTCTTTATGCGGCTCAAACATAATTTTAACCCCAACATAATGTCTTGCTTCTTGGCATATGCAAGAAGAATATATTTATGTGTTTACAGTAAAATTTTTATCCAGAAGAGCCTTTTAGTTGTGACCGAGAGGGCATTAAGTGACCAAAAGGTAAATTTCTGACATTAAGGTGGCCATAAATTCTTTATTATAGGGAGTTTAAGATAGAACATAGGGTTCGTCTTCTGGCCCAACTGACCCAACTGTGTGCCAAGTTTGAATGAAATCTGTGAAAGCGTTTTTGAGTTATCACACACACAAGTCAAACCGTACAGTGGCGGTGCGATAGACGTGAAACGACTATCTCCCCAACTTTTGTCTGGGGATATAAATATATATCTCTGATAATTTCATCCAATAAATAGACATGAATCAGCAAAATTGTGTATAAATAAAAAGAGCCATAGAAGGTCAGAAACCATGATGTCACATGCTACAGTTTATTATTTTGTGGAAATGAAGACAAACAGAAAGTGGCATGTTTTGACAATCTGACATTGCCAGATATTGATTGGATTAATAGGAGTGGCAAACACACATACTTTAGCTTGTTGTAAAACATCTTTAGATTGATTATGCAATATTCTGTGGCCATAATGTCACACCTTTTGGTTGTCAACAACGAAACTTGTCTAAAATGTATTACGTAAAGATGATTTAACAAGATGATTTTATGGATTTCTCTGTAGAGACCAAGACTATAAAATACTGAAAAAATGCAAATAATGGTGGACTTTATTATTCACCCAATCTGGATTTTCCCAACACATGGGCGATCCCACAGAATTTCAACACCAAACTTGAGTTTTATGAACTAATCTAATTTAATCAGAATTTTAGAGCAGCTATTCTCTATATTAGAATATTTTATTGCAAAAATATAACAAACACACGCAAAATCAAATCAATTCCATAAACCTAAAATTAATGACTGAACATCTATATCTAAAGCCCTGAAAACCACTAGGCGTATTTCACTACCATAATCTGTGCTATCCAGATTCAGATTCTTTGGATTAGCTAGATATGTGAAATGCAATTTTCTTATTTTCTAAATCGAAAATAAAAAAAATTGGTAAACCACAATAAATATAATAAAACTCACTAAAGTTTTAAAATTCCCTGTCACAATTGGCCGCCATTATTCTGCAGAGCAGTATGGGTAATCCAATGAATGTGAATTCCTCTACCTCAGAAGGCAGATCAACAGATTCATAATCCGGATTAGGATTCTAGTCACATCACAAGCGAATCTGTTAATCCAAGGAATCTAGATTCAATGGATTAAGGTTGTAAAATAGGCATTCTGTTTCATCTCACTCAAAACTTCCATTGTTTAAGGGCATAATGTAAATGCATGAGCAATGGTTTCTGTACCTGGGTGGCAAAATCTTCATGAGTTGCTGTCTGCTTTGTTCAATATGAATAGTAAACTTTTTGTGCCCAATATAATGTTAAGTATCTGATATTGTAACCAAATGAGGTCATTGTCACAAACTGTCTTATAACATAATTTATTAGTTCTTTTTTTTGTCAAAAACTTTCATGCATGTGAGTATCCAAGAATTTTTACCACTTTAGCAGTTTACTCGATTTAAGTTGTTCAAAAAAACCCAGAATCATAAGTACGTTACTGCCTACATATGTTTCAATATTTAACTTTACCCTTTGGTATTCTAGATAATTTGTTTTAATGTGATATTTTTCTTGCAATTTGGTTAGGCTCATTATTATTCCTTCCTTATTATACAAATCCAGTGGATATACAGCACTGTTTCTGTACCGATTGGAAAAAAGCATTTGAGATTTGGAAATGATTGTATTTATATAACAGAGGGGTACTTAAGCTGAGGTGAGATTCTTCCATGTCAATACTATGCTGCAATACTTTTATCCATGAATTTAAGACACATTCATAAATATTAAGTTAATTGTTTGCTGATGTGAGTAAATGAATGTTGCTTCAAGTATTTCTGTTGCAGACATAAAACGTTACTTGCCTTTCAACTGATTGCATAGAAAATATTAACTGATACTGCTCAAGCGGTTCTTACCCTTGTAACTCCAAAATTACAACATCAATCAGGTTCAAATAGATTCCATGCTTGTGAGATACTTCATGGTTGATACAAGGCCTCCTCCAAATATGGACAATTTACATGTTTTGATACAAAAATGTTTAGTGGTTGATTTAAAAAAAAATAAATTTTTAATAATAAATATATATTAACCCAATTTGCCTATTTATTGTTCTCATCTGTCATCGGGGTCAGTGTGCCTTGTGGCCTTTGGATGCCACCAGACTCATTATCCCAGGAGCTACCTTAAAACCTTATAACCTTATGCCACCAGCATTCTTCCTTTTCATTGCTAGAGGATGGGCAGGAGGCAACATCAAGCACTTTCCCTCCCAGTTCCTCCCTTTAGACCTTGGGTTGTACTGTCTTTTTCTTTTAATAGTTCTATATGTATTGCAATATGTTTTGACATCACAGGCAATGAGTTATAATATGGAGGAATATAAATAGAAATGGTTAAAGTAAATATATATAGATAAATGTGTGTGTATTTGTATTCTATTGAATGCATGTGCTAACATTGTGTTCTAGTTGTAGGCTGGCCTGTATTATTGGGATGCTGTTGCTGATATAATTGGCTACATCCTGGAATATATCTCATATCGGGTATCACTTCTTCATGGTCACCCATGTAGCTGCAATGGTGCTTTGCTTGTCATCGTCAAGGGTGGAGAACTGTCCTGTTGGCTGGCTTTGCTCTGTGCTGGAATAAAATTTAAAATAAAATTAATGGTAAATTATGCATATTATATCTTGGCCAGGACGTTCACCAGTTCTGTGGAGTGCATTGTTAATTGTAGTTTGATCAGACAGTGGGCCCATGTACTTACTTTTTTATTAAATTTAAGGTGGCCTGTTTTGCATAGCGCAGTAAGGTGCGACGATGACAAAGTCACGGCGCTTTAGTCCTTGATAGATAGCAGAAGTGTTTCACTGTTTATTATCTGATGGTTGTTTCAATATTTGTGTTCATACGGCATGCCCCGGTTTGACCTCCACTTGAACTGACATATGGCTTTTATACTTATACATTGACCTGTATGTGCCTCTATTTTAATTGTATCAAATTTACCATGTTTATATCTTGTTCTTAACTTCAGCACACGACCTTTTGACTAACCTTTGTTTTAGTACTTCCTTGTGAGATACAGGGTTGTATCGCCATGGTTTACACAGACTTCATGTTCGATATTTACTACCTCTGATTTAATACCTACCTGTCCAATGCTGAAACTTACCTCTTGCTGTGCAGTGTGGGTACTTTCCATCACTTCTTTTAACATTCAACTTAGCATTTATAGTTAATATTCTACAATCAAGCAAGCTGGCTCCACCACTTCATTTCATTTTTAGAACCTGGATTTATTCCCTTTATAAAAATTCCAATTTTTTTCCTCTTTGGACAACTTGTCGATTCCCTACTTCCTCTTACCCCTCTAGTTTCACTTTATTATATTACGGGGGTATTAGTTTATATTTGGGCTCTTGGGCTAAATTTGTAGGATTGAGATTTTGCTTTTTTGCAAATGAAGTTAGATTTAGTGCACAGATAGAAGTATAAATGACTAGCTGATAGGCTAAAAGTCAACAAAGAATGTGAGCAAGATAAAAGTCCCCATAGACCCACCAACAGAGTCTGAGTTGGGCGATACACCTCCTGACATCCAGAGGAGAGAGAACAGGGAGGAGGCAGACAAACAACAGAGGAGGAAAAGGAGGAAGCCAGAAGGCCGTATACTCCACAATAGGATATTTCAGACAGAGGAGACAGTGGCTGAAAAACGACCAAGAACTGAGAGGAGTGAAAGTGAAATGGACACTGAGTGTGGAGGAGAGGGCAGCCAAACATCTACAAAATGCCAATCCAGGTGCAAGAAAGGACATATAGTGAACATTTATTTAACAGACTTAGATGAGGAGGCTATAGTAGACTTTGTCAACGATCATGAGGAGCTTTGTGACAAAACCCACAGGAAGTTTAAGGACAAGGCCACAAAGGATTGCCTGTGGTAAAGATTTGGAAGCAGCAGCAATCTCTCAGTGAAAGTGTGCAAGACTTAGTTCAAATCCCAAAGGAATCGCTGTGGGAAATTAACCTAGTCTAAGTCTGGCCTTCCTCCTAAGGAAATTACAGAGAGGCAGAACTGAATTCATAATAAGTTTAAATTTTTGAAGAGCCACATCAGGTCTTCTGGATTTAAGTCACCATAGAAAGGAGCCAGTGCTAGTGCTGCTTCAGCTGATGACATTTCACGAGTACGGATGGATACTGACCTATGGAGACCGCATCCACTCTGACACAACACATCAGCCATCCATTGCCAGCACTGCCAGTACTAGTGTAGTCTCCCAGCCTTCATCAATCGACCAGCAGGTCAAATATCAATTTGCCCAGATAGATAAATGCTCTCATTGTTCCTTGGGTCTCTGACAGGATACCTGCAGAACAGCAGCAGTCATCAGAGCACAAGCAGCAGTAACAGTAGACTTACTGCACCTACCTCCAAAAGGTTTTTTTCAGTTGAATGCTTAAAAAACAAACAAAAACATTACACCACATCACACTAAACACATGACCACAATACACAAAAACATTAAGTGAGTGAGTGAGTGAGTGAAATTTTGAATTTATAAATTTCTCAGATTTAAAAAATACTTGAACCTTAAAAAACTTTGAAAAATTTAATCTAAATTTAACTTTGAGAAAATTCTAACATTAGAAAGAGACTCTGACTTTTAAGAAACTTTGGCAAATTTTGAAATGATCTTGACCTTTGAGAAATTTCTCTTATTTTAAAAATATTTGGAACTTTGTGAAACCTTTGGATTCGACCATTGACCTTTGCGTTTTAACTTTTGACCTTTTGAGAAGCTTCGAAAGTTATAAAAAGATTTTGACACTTCAGAAACTTTCAAACTCAGAAATCTTTTGAAAGTTCAAAACAATGTACATTTATTTTATTTGGGGTTTTACGTCACTTTCAACACTGTACAGGTCATATCACGACGGGTAGTTGGAAGGGCAGAGGAAACCAGTACATATAGTTCGCTGGGGTTGTGTACTGTAAACTGCCGACCAACGGCAAGCAACTACCAGCTTTCCCACTTAAGGCCGTCACAGGGATCAAACCCCGACCTCAGAGGTGGGAGGCGAGAGTGTTACCACTCTGCCACCGTGGCCCCTCAAAACAATGTACAAAAATGTTTAATTAAAAAAAAAATTTATTTTTTGTAAACTTTTTAACTTAAATCCATTTCGAAAGATGAAAAAAAGAATCTTAAGGTTTTCAAATTTTGACATCTACTGTGGGACATTTTTAAAATTTGTTTTCAAGTTATTGAAGATAATTATAAGACTTTTGTTTTGTTTGGAAATTGGAAAATTATTGGAAATTTATTGGAGATTTTTCTTTTAATTTGCTGGAAATTTGTGGGACATTGGTGCAAACAAGCTTAAATAAAAGTTCTTTCAATAATTGGGTAGTCCTAAAAAAGACTTATAGATTTCAAGTTCTTCTGTCCCCAGGGTAGGTCCTTCTCATATCTCAGATACTCTCCTCCTGCCCAGCCAATGCATGAATGTGAATGAACATTGGTGTGTCCTCAGGATGCTGTGCACCAAAAAACATGTCAAATCTATGCCTCTGATAACCATTTTTCTTTGCTCTGTTTTGCTTAGTAGGACCCTGAATCTGCTTGCTAGGATTCCAAACATGTTCTCCACTACCCTTCTGTAGTCCAGATCCAGTAGTTTATTCTATCTTACCAAGTGAGTTTGTCTTCTGCTGTAGGGTTTAACAAGCATCATGGCATCAATGCATAGCTGAAATGTAAATGTAAAGCTGGCCCTCCCTCCCACCAGTGGTTCAGGTGTCAGAAGCCCAAAGGTACTATTCTCGATCTTTTTTCTTCAACTTGCAAGGTTTTTTTTTGTGTTTTTGTGTGGCAAAATAATTTTATTCTAACACTTTATAAATGTTTACAAGCATCAATTACAGTACTAATAAAATAAAGTATGAATAAAGAAACACACAGTACTCTGGCTTTACCTTTCTACAAAACCCAAATGAGCAAATAGCATCTCCTGATAATGTATTATAGTGTAGAAATCATATTGAACTATTACCATCGAAAAATACCTTTAGTGGATTCCATTTGCTCTTTAAATTGTTTATCATTTATAGACTTTCTAATAATAATGTTCTTCTCAATATCATATGCTTCTGTTATACTATTATGCACTGCCAAGATATCGAGTTTAGATGGCACAAATTTACTAATATAAATATACCTTTTAACAATAATAAGTAAATGATTAATTAAATGCATGTTGTCTCCACTGGTAACCCATAAAAAATGCACTTTTTATTTATTACAGAACTGAGATTGATACATGGTGAAAGACTATTGGCAATTTGATTCCAAAATGTTTTTACAAAGTGACATTTCCAAAAGAGGTGCTCTATAGTTTCAATTTCTTTTTGGCAAAAGCTACAGCAATCATTATTTCTAATGTTACACAGTTTTAGGAATTTATTTGTGGGCAAATTTCTTTGTAAAATATTGTACTGGAAGCTACCTAGTTTAGATTCTATAGTACTGATGAAAGGGATTGTGTAAAAAATTTTAAAAGCGTTTACTTCAATATTTTGATTTAAGCCTAAAATCCATTTTTCAATGTTCTTCCTTTTTGATTTATGCATATTGACGAAAGTCCAATAAGTCCTTTTACATACCTTGTCCATTGATAAGATATCACTTAAGACCTTTTAATATACCATATTAGCATCCAGTTTTATTTTGGTTTGAGTAAGGTTAGTTTTCCAACTCCTTGGAATGGCATGGGTTAAAGAATAGAAGTCTACAAAATTAAGATTGATTTCAAACTTTTTTTTAAAAGATAAGTATCCAATTAAGTCCAGATTGATCTAACAGATCATTTATGTAGTACACACCTTTGTTCTGGAGTTTAGGTCTAAGTAATATTAAATTTTGGCTAACCATAAAAAATGTATTCCAAATAGGAAAAGTTCTTACATAAGAGTGTTAACAAAGCTGCACCAACCAAGCAAAACCTCCTCCCAAAATTGGTTATTTAAAGTACTACTAAGATGTTTAAGTGAAAGTATATCAAGTTCCCACACTTTATTTCTGTCAATGCGTAAGTTTTCAAAGTTAGATTGCCAGGATCCAGGTTTGTTCATTACTCTTTTAATCCAAGAGAGTTTTAGTGCATTATTCAAGCTGACAATATTTGTCAGTTTGAGCCCTCCTTCTGGAATATCTTTCTCTAGATCTCTAAGTGATATCCAAGGTTTGCCTGTGCCCCAAATAAACTTCCTAAACATTGCTTCTGATCGTTCTACCATATCTGTTTTAGGTTTTGGCAGAACTGACATTGCATACACCAATTTTGGAAGTGCCATCGATTTAATAACACTAATTTTGCCAATCAAGGATAATTTTGTTTCTCATATGACCTTAATAGTTTCAATATTATTTATAATTTCTGCATCATTTTTTCCACCATACATTTTAAATTGATATCAAAATTAATTCCAAGCAGCCTGAATTGTTCCACCCAAGACAAATCTTGTATTAATTTTTTTCTTACTGTTCTTGATAAACCAATCCAGGCCACTTGTGTCTTTTCCATATTCATTTTGACACCAGAGCAGTGATAGAACTCTTGAAATGTGTTTAAACATTCTTGTAGAGAATTGTCTCCTTCCTCCAGTAGCAAAACAGTATCGTCTGCATATTTCCCTGATTTTGCACTGATCATTCTCAATTTTTATACCCTTTATATATATATTTTTTTGGTTTGGTTTAACTGCCATTTACAATAGAGAGATATCTCCGACAGAAAAGATATCCCTGTCCATCACATAAGAACATTATACAACTAGTTATATCCAAGTGAGCAGTTAAATTTTTCTATATAAATATGTACAATATTTACAGACCATTGCCAGACCTGTTGAGTGACAAAAATGCTAATTTTATTTATTTTGGTATTTCCCAATCTATGCAACTATTGACACTTCTAGTTTCTTCCTAATACTTGTAAAGGATGAACACAAAGAGAAAAAAGATAAACAGAAGGAATATTTCATTTACATTGCATAGTTAATCCTCACTTAAAAAGTCTTTCCATGTCCTCATTTCATGGTCAAATTCATCTGATGAAAAGAGCTTTGTCATATATTGTTGTTCACAGTATCTTTGCTGAATTAATTTTTTTTAGTTGAAGAAAGTTAGGGATAAATTTATTCTGAGCACACCAAAATATGTATTTCCTACT
Source organism: Sabellastarte sp. h YS-2021 (assembly GCA_964017235.1). Lineage (NCBI taxonomy): Eukaryota > Metazoa > Annelida > Polychaeta > Sabellida > Sabellidae > Sabellastarte > Sabellastarte sp. h YS-2021. The sequence continues at coordinate 153,279,264 of OZ024929.1, read as the reverse complement.
TAAGAGCAATATGAAATTGACAGGCTTGAAGTTTTGAGCCTGTATGCAGTACCCAAAAATTTTTGTTATTTGAGTCATATGTAACTGGTAATTTACTTTACATACACCCTTTATATTGTTATTTGATTTTATATCCATAGCCAATGGTTCAATTGCCAAAATAAAAAGATATGGACTAAGAGGATCCCCCTTGTCTGCACCCTCTCTTCAGAAGAAATTGCTGGGAAAATAACCCATTATTAATGACATATGAGCAAGGATCATTGTAAAGCAATTTGGTCCATTTTTTTAAATCAATTCCAAAGTTGTACGCCCTCAAAACTTCAAAGTCCATTAATACTATTAACCCCCTTTTGCCCAATTTCTTCAGCTTACTCATTACATCATATACCAACCGAATGTTTTCACCTATAAAAGTTAGATATTCATGTGTCTGATGAAAATCCACTTGGCCCAACATCTAGCCAGAGGAATCTGTAATCTGCTTCGACCAGGGCTAGCAGTAGGAAAAAGAAGCCCTTATAGTTGTAAAATTTACTCCTAGATTTTCTTGGCTTCCTCATGGCGATATGTTTCCTGTCTAGTGCCCCAAGAGTGTTAAGGACATTCCATCTGGTTCTGAACTTCTCCTCAATCTGTTTCCATTCTTCTGGAGTGGTAGGGCAGAACCAATACTCTTTCTGGAATTCAGCAAGGATGGCCCTGCGGCCAATAGGGATGAATTAACATATGGTGTTTTGGCCAACCAGCCAGTCATACTATAATCACTTGTATGTTTCTCTTGTTGCCAGGTGTCTCAGTGTTATTACCAGTTTCAATCCTACTTCTAAGGGCTTCCTAAAAATGGTGACTTCCTTCTTGACGTGGTGGTGTATGCATTCTTCAAAACAGCAGAGATATCCCAACAAAATTCTAGTAACCTGGGATATCAGTCTACCTTGTCGACCAAGAGGTTGTTAATGCATCCTTTACCTTCTCTTTGAAGGATCCTGGGCAGGGTTTGTGGCTTTCTTCTTCTCCTGGGTGGTGGTGCGACTTTGGTGGCAGTGCTGGTTGTATGACTGATCCTGGGTTCGGATGTGTCTTTTTTTGTCGGCATATCAGAATAAAAATTACAATAGTTAACTTATTAAGAAACAATGGGGTCCTTAAGCTTCTAAAGCCTCTCTTATGTAGAGCTGGCATTTTTACAGTGATAAATGATGAGTTATAGCTGCTACAAGGGGTTTATATAGTGTTGTTTTTATCCCAACTTACAATCTTAAATCCAAAAATTAACCAGTCTGGTTGGGGTAGATCAGGACACTGCTCTATTCTTGTCAGTTTGTCAACAGATATGACTCATCTGTTAGGCCTTAATGGCTTGTCCTCATAGTTTCACATCTGGTTGTGAAGAAAAACATCTCGAAACTGATATATGATGGGGCTATTGCACTAAAAAGAATAACACATGCAGCCCGGAGAGAGAGCACTTCTGCTGTAATTGATTTGTTTATTTGTTTATTTGGGGTTTTACGTCGCTTTCAACACTGTACAGGTCATATCACGACGGGTAGTTGGAAGGGCAGAGGAAACCAGTACATATAGTTCGCTAGGGTTCTGTACTGTAAACTGCCGACCAACGGCAAGCAACTACCAGCTTTCCCACTTACGGCCATGACGGGGATCGAACCCCGGCTGCAGAGGTGGGAGGCGAGAGTGTTGCCACTCTGCCACCGTGGCCCCCTCTGCTGTAATTGAACACAAACTGTTAAGGTCAGGAGTAATAATATAACATCCCCATTTTTTCAAAGTTAAAATTCTATGCTTTTGTTTTAGTTACATTAGTTAGACAATATTACTTTGATTTTATCATTATAACCATTTATGCTGTCTAGTTTGATTCAGTTTACTATATGCAATTTTGAGCCATTATGAAGTTACATTTTACAGAATTTTTTTACCATTGTTAATTCCTATTTTTGAATTGATAATCTTCACATTATTGATAAACTTCTGACATTGAGATAGTAATACAGATTAAAAGCTAATATCATACCATTTGATTACAAGATTGATTACACAGTACTTTTTAAACACACACCAATATACACATAATACAAACTCAGCCTTTGCCGTTCAGATCATGTAAATGTTCATAGTCTCTTTGTTTCAATATTATTTACTATTTTAGACTGTTCCTTGAATACATGTGCATGCATTAAATTGTTCATATCATAATTGTCAATCAGCATTCATTAATGAGTCTTTCAGTTGGTCTGGTCTCATGTGATGATCTTCTGGGTTGGCTCAGTCCAGGTTGACTGCTGTCTGCAATCTTAACACTCTTGTGACTTTTTCTGCTATGACAATTATCAGGAGTAGTCAATTGACCCACCTAGTACTACTATCAGGTATTTCAGTTTGTCTTTGTGGTTTGATGTTACAATCAGTAGTGTCACCATTTTCTATACACACACTTTTGTTTGGCATTTTGCAGATAAACCTTCTGTTTCTTCTGTAGTGAGCGCCTTCTGTGGTTTGTACTATGTATGGGCGTGGTTCTTCTATTGCTGAGACAATAGTGCCAGGGGACCAATCTAGATCATGTGATTGTATCATGATAGCGTCACCAGGTTTAAGTGGTGCTAATTCCTTGGTGCCATGGTCATAATAGGCTTTCATGTTTGCTTGCATCTGAGCAAGCACAGACTTTATACTTTCTAATTCTGGTCTATACTTTGTAGCAGACAGTAGTACAGATCTAACAGGTCTGTTATACAACAGTTCTATGGGTGAAGGTAGAGAATTAGAAAGTGGTGTAGAACAAAGTAATAGAAAAGCTAGATCTGGGTCACACTTTCCCAGGGTGCATTTATTTAAAGTAGCCTTAGCAGTGCGGACAAGTGATTCAGCAAATCCATTACTCTGAGGGAAGTGAAGACTTGAGGTGATGTGTTGGAACCCTGATCTCAGAGAGAATTGACGGAATTCCTCACTGCTGTAACATGGACTGAGTAGAGTATGCGGGGTATACCATGTTCTGAGAAGATTTGCTTCAAGTGTTGTACTATGAGCTTTGTACTTTCACCATTTAATCGCCTCAAGATAGGAAATTTGCTGTAATAGTCACCGACTATAAGGTATTTCTGGCCATTGTAATCAAATAGATTAGTTCAAAGTATTTCCCAATGTGAACTTGGCAGATCTCTTTCATGCATTGGTTCTGGTGGGTCAAAGTCAAAGTTGGGGTTTTACGTCCCGTTCAACAGCCAGGGTCATATTGGGACAGGTCCTCAGAATTGCCACTTGTGGGACTCGAACCCACAGAGGTGACAGCCTATGATTAGATACCAAACTTGCTAACCACTAGGCCACTGAGGACCTTGGTTCTGGTGGGAGACTGTTGACAGAGGTGTTGCAAATTGTACAATGTCCAACAAGATTTTCAATATCTTTGTCAATGTTGGGCCAGTAAACACATTTTCGTGCTAGGAATCTTGTTTTTGATATACCTTGGTGTGAGTGGTTGTGCAACTGATTCAACACATCTCCTTGCAGTTTTGGTGGTATTATGATCCTGTTGCCTTTGAGTAGGATTCCATCATCTATACTTATAAAGTCTTTAACTAACCAGAAGAGTTTCACAGAAGAGAGTAACAGGGAACATTGGTTAGGCCACCCAGAAGTAACCATGTGACGTAGTGCACTGAGAGTAGAGTCTGCACTTGTTTCCTGTTTTCAGTTGTGTAAGCTTCTGCTTGCTCCATTGTAAAGAGTGTATGGTATGATCTAGTGGTATTTCCTTGTCGCTCTTTTGTGAACAATGGTGGGACAGAAAGTCAGCAAGCTGTAGTTCTGAGCCTTTGCGATATTTGATACAGATATTGTATGGCTGAAGTCTGAGCATCATACGTTGTAGTCATGGAGGAGCTTTTGCAATGGTTTTAAGGTGAATAGCCTCTAGTGGCTTATGGTCAGATACCACCATGATTTCCTTTGACCCAAAAATGTATGAATGAAATTTTTCAGCCCCAAACACCACAGCCAAGAATTCTCTTTCTATGTTTGCATGGCGTGTTTCTGTTTCAGTGAGGCTTTTGGATGCAAAGGGAAATTATGCGTTCTGTGTTTGCTTGCTTTGGATTGATTTGGATCAATGCTGCACTGAAAACCTCTGACAAATATTAATTTGTCATTTATTTGTCAAAATGGTGCCTAAAACGACAAACTTCCTAATTGACAAATTAAAACTTGTCATTTTCTTGTTTGACAAATTAACTGACAAACTTATGACAAGAAAATAACCCCAGGAGTCCAATTAATTAGTCATTTTAGGCATCTGTTATTGGTGACATTCCTGTGAAATTAATTTTAAGGGCACTAATTTTCTTGTCATAAGTTTTCTAATAATTTGACCTATAAATTATCAACATTTGACTATCATTCAACAAGAAAATCTCATTTGATTTTGTCATTTAAGAAACTTGTCGTTTTAGGCACCATTTTGACAAATTAATAATTTTCAGTGTGCTTCAAGGGCTTTGCAACTTGCATCAACTTAGATTTTCATCTCCAGAGACGGATTAAAGTAATTGAGTATCACTGAATCAGTGTTGCTATCCTTCAAATGCCTCTGTGTGGGATGCAGTCCATTTTAACTAGGCATCTTTTTTAAGCAGATTTTGCAGGGCATTTGTCTGGTCAGAAAGTTTTGGAATGAAATGTGCCAAGTATTGAATCATCCCCAAGAAAGACTAGCTCCTGCTTTGTGGTAGGAGTAGGTAAGGCTTTGATTTCTTGTATGCGACTTTCATCAGAACTAACACCATCTTTACTGTATGTCATGCTGAAAAAGTTTATTTGTGGCACTTTAACAAAACACTTTTCTGGGTTCAAGACTAACCCATTTTCCACTGCTTTTTCCATGAATTTTGGCATGTTCACATCATGATCTTTTTCACTTTCAAAAAAAAAATGCATATATCATCAGCTACACTAATGATGCCATGGAGACCAGAAGTAATGTGATCAATGCTTTCTTTGTGATCTTGGCTCACATTGATGCCAAAGGGCAATCTGTTGAACTTGTACCTTTGATTTGATGCTGATGAATTAAATGTGAGCATGCTGGACGTTTCATCCAAGACAATGCTCCAGTAGCCATTCTTTGCATCAACAGTGGCTCCAGATAATTTGTGGGTGATTTCTTCAACAGTGACAGGTCTGTGCTAAGTGCATTGAAGATTAGAATTGAGATATCTTGGGTCGAGGCAGATACAGAGTTTATTGTTTGGTTTTCTGGCATAAACTAGATTTGACAGCCATGCAGTAGGGACTTTGCTGATTATGCCTTGCTTTTCCATGTCATCCAGACAGGATTAGTTTTCACTTGTTAGATTAATTGGACAGCGTTTTGGGCTTTGTACCACAGGTGTGTGATCTTCTTTCAAGTGGAGGGTTGCTTTATTTGGAAGTTTACTAAGGCTTTCAAAAGCTTTGGGATATTTGGCAATTAAGTCTGTTTTGTTCTTTATTGGCTCTTGAGATTTGTTCAGAACACACACTGTGACTTCAGTTGTCGATTTATTGATATTGATGAGCTCCAGTCTGCAACTATCCTCTAATCCAAGGATGATTGGCCCATCAGATTCACACACATAGAACTGCAGTGGTGTATAATCTGTACCATTAACAGAGCATATAATTTCAGTTGTCCCATAGTGTGGTATTTCTTTCCTATCATATGCTGTTAACTTAGAAAGTGGTTGTGGGCATAACACAGTAGAGCTGTTATCAGGATTTCCATTGGCTAAGATGTACTGCGGGTATATCTGTTTGAAGCAGTGGCTTGGAAGAGCATTGGTGCCTGCCCCAGTATCAACCTGAGCAACCAGATTTTTTTTCGAGTTTTTCAAGTTGAGTTTGACTTTAAGCTGAGTTGCTTTTTCTTGCTCAACTGCCAATATGGCAAGCTCTGTGTCATCTTCAGCTACCTTGTGCACAGGTTTGTTTTTGATGTCTCGTTTACGCCGTGGACTTCTAGATTGCTTTTGTTGGTGGTTTTTTTCTTGATTGCTGATATTTCAGCACAGCTTCACATTGTTTTAGCCAGTGATTTTTACCTTTACATTTCTTGCATGTTGATCCATATGCTGAACATTCACCCTTATTGTGGTCATGGCCACAGAATTAACTGTCCTTGTAAAATTTTACACTATAAACTTGAGAAGTAGGAGGGTTTTCATGCTCGAAAGCTGACATGGTACGCATTTACAACTTGGAAAGTTCATGACAGTGGGCTATCTCAACTGGACGGTCCAGGGTTAGGTCAAAATTTTCAATGATAAGTTTCTCTCTGATGGCTGGAAAATTGATGCTAAAAACTATTTTATCTCTGACCATTTCATCAGGATCTTGATAGTTGCACTCTTGTACAAGTAGTTTAAGATCAGTAACAAAGCTATCAAATGTTTCAGCAGTTCCTTGGACGCGGTTATGGAATTTGTACCGGGAGAACACAATTTAGTCTTTGGTTGTACATATTGTTCAAAATTGTTATAATAAGTTTTGAGTTTGTTCCTGTTCAGATCTGTGATGTCAGTGAATGTATTGCAGAAGCCATGCCCTTTTCCCCGATCCAGATGAGAAAATAGTTCACTTTAACATCTTCAGTTTTTGACAGGAGTGGGCCATTAAACATGAGATCTACTAGCTGTTTAATTTTTTTCCATGCCTCTGGAAGGTTTGGAGCACCCCAATCAATAGTAGGATTAGGTAGTGGGGAAGCCATTTTTTCTACTGAGTGATGAAGAAATAGAGACATGTACAGGCTACTTCAGTGTAGTGAATGCTCTCATAAACAACAGCAGTGTGCCGTCACAAGCCAGACATGCAGGAGAAGATACAGTGCTGTTTAAATTGTCTAGCTGAGTGTGCACTGTAGAAGAGTCAGTATACAGTATCACGAGAGTCTGTGGTTAGTCATCGGAGTGGAGTTTTAACAGTTACTGTTGTTGAGAAACTGGCATTTCAGGATATTTAAGTAGTAATTCATATAGAGTTTATTTTAAGCATGTCTCATACAACTACCTTGCTGCCACCATGATATATTATGGGGCTATTGCACTAAAAAGAATAACACATGCAATACCGGATGTTTTTATTAAGAGAGAGAGCACTTCTGCTGTAACTGAACACAAACTGGTAAGATCAGGAGTAATAATATAACAGAAACCAAATCAGGTCAGGATCTGAATCCAGAGAAGCTGGAATGTATTATGTCCTCTTAGGAAGTGAAACCAAGCCATATTTTTCCCTTGCTTTTTTCTTGATTTAGTCCCTGATCCCAACTCAGCTAACCAATCCTAGAGTCGGTAAGAGTCAATTAGAGTTGGCTCCAGTGGAACAACCTAATAAAAAGGAGAAATTGTGAATGAGAGCATGGCTTTTGGGGGTGTTTTGAAATATATTTCCTATCTACACAAATCTACCCTATAATTTTTTAAAGAATTGCTAGTCACTGTTTCCCTACACAGTTACACTAGGGTATAGCCACACAATATAACGCTTTTATGTCACCCATGGGCAACAATATAACCCACAATTGACTTTTTGTTTTTATTTGTACTTACATATTTGTCAACACCAGTTCATATCGAGCCAAGTGTTATGCTTTGTCCAAGTGCATCCTTTTATTCTTTGTGTTAATAAAATTTGAATTTTCACATGCCCATTGTTACTTGCCGTTTTAAAAATATTGGCCATTTCAAAAGCTAGGAGAAGTTTTGAAATAGCTTGGTAGTTTGAAATGGCTTGACTGTTTCAAAACCATCTCACTGGTTCTAGCCAGCCAGTGTTTTCAATACTATTTACATGTATCTAACCTCAATTGGTATGAATTTGTAGTGGCACTAATATATAAGTACTAGGATACTTTATAAAATCTTTATAATGCAATTTTGATGTCCAGCTTTAAAAAGCTCTGCAATTGAAAACGTGTTAAAAACGGTCTTAACCTACCCAGTTTGATTTTTGTTATAATTAAAGGTCTTTCCTTTGATTCCCTAATAACAGGGGAAATCCATTCAAACGATTGCTTAAAGAGTGATTAACAAATCACCATCAAAGGAATAACTACTTTTAAGAAAAACTCAGGGTCAGAGGGGAACCATATGTCACTCGGATCAGTTAGGTTTTGAAATGGCCACACCGAAATGGCCAAGAAAATTATTATTACAATAAAAACATTCAAACATATGACAATTATTGTCAAATTTTATTTTACATGCCAAAACTCTACCTCTTTTTTTAATCGTTATTTATGATTACATTAAATAAAATATAAATTATAAATGTTTCTTTTTTTTCAGAGATTAATCTTAAAAATAAGAAAACTGGATTTTTTTCTTAATTTTTTATATAAAGCAGGTAAGAGTTTGCATATTTTAATAAGAGTATTAATTTTGTTTTAAGCAATGGTTATCTTTTAGCATTTTGTAAATTTCTGTAAATGTTATAGGAATTAATTAAGTATTGTTCTCCTCATATTTTCCCTATATTATTGTTTCAAGGCTTTCTGGTTTTATAAAGCATTTTTTCGAATGGGGCAATGTATGAATATAGCTTTATTTTAATGATATTTTTTGTGTAACAAAAAATAAAACATTTGTGAGACACTTTTCTTGCTAAGAAAAAAGATTGTTATTCAAATCCTTTTTATTTATTATTTTTAGATATCTTAGGATTAGCAACTTCACTAAATTTACAGCCGAGCAGGAATAAAAATACTCTAAATTTTGCAGTGATTTTTTTTTTCTTTTTTTTTTTCTAAATTGTGAAATCTGTTTCTTTACTTCGACCTTAAACTAATTGCTGTGGTTTTATTATTTGGCGAACTATTCCCATAAAATGTCGGAAGATATGTCGGCGACAAGTCGCTTCAAACCTGGCGAAGGAGACTGGATTTGTGAAGAGGAGTCGTATGCATCATTACTGATATAATTGATAAATAGCAATTATGAAAGAACCTTATTTGGAACTTGGCGAAATCTCCGATTCCAACAGCAAAACATTTTTTTTTCGCCATGTGAGCGATAATACCAAGACCTGAAGGGGTGTCCCGTGAAATTTTTCTTCTTCCTGTCTTTTTTCCTGTCCGTTTCCACGCTATCGCGCATGAGCAGAAATGGTTATATTGTAGAAATAAACTACGTATGCCCGGACTTTATTGGCGATTCAATCACAAAAATAACTTCAAATAAAGGACAAGGGCCGAAGGCATGAGTCCTTTATTTAGAGGGTATTTTTGTGATTGAATCGCCAATAAAGTCCAAGCAAAAGTAGTTTATTTCTATTATAAAACGATTTTTGTAGTTTTATCCAATGTTCACTGATTTTGTTTGTTTTCAATTTTATTTTTGAGATTATGTTGCGCAACCATGTTCGCAGATTGGAACAGCGTACATTTGTTCCTCTATAAAAGTACTCTCATGAAATGCGCAGAGACGCATTTTCGTCGACTGCGCAGGTGTCCGTTTTATAATATAAACCAAAAACACTTTATTTAATATATTATCTAGACCTCTGTCCCTCGCCATTGTGTCCATCAGTATGTCAATAGCAATTGGCGACAGGACAGAAACTCGGTCTATATAATATCCAACATATTGTTGAAAGTTATTGATATCGCAGCGTATTAATATATGTACATTACTGCTTGGCGCCATATAATGGCACACGCCTCAAATTGGCACAAAACGGAAGTTAAAATATTTAATAACAATGGTTCTTTATCACCCACACTCACGCGTATCCGCTTAACAAATAAGGAAGTGGAAGTGAGGACAGAAATAATTTAAATATCTTCGGCAATTTCCGTATGCAAATTGTGCCAATTTGAGGTGCTGATTTCATGTAGAAGTTATATTATCGCCCGTTAAAAACGATTCTAACAGGTTTATTGTTTTGATTTGATGTTAGTTAAATAGTTGAATAACTTGTGTTTGTGTCAATTCATATTTTAATAAAAAGAAATCCACTAAATTACACTTAAAACAAGAAAAAAATAAGGTTTTTATGTCCAAGTTGTGCCAAGTTACAGCGGGAGGCAGTATATCTCTTAAACTATCATCATTTAACAACCATAAAATACAATACTAAATGAGATCCGTGGTTTAGAAGGGACTTGAAAGAAAAATTTTACTTCTTGGAAAAATTTCACGTTACAATAGACCGAGTTTTCTGTCCCAAAATATGCCTTTTTAAAACTGATGAATGGCATTTTAGGACAGAGTTCCTCCCCACACAAAAACTTCAATATCTCAAAATTACTGTCACTTTAAACTTTAAAATATCCACTTAAATGTATTAACAGTATAAAGCATTTAGATGCAGGAACACAATTTTCTGTGTTTGCAGTAATATAGACACATTTTCTGCACTTACTGTTTGTATAGACAATGATGAAATTTTGCAAGTAAAATAAATTTTGGTAAATATATCCATTAACTATTGAAAAAGATTATTTCTTTTAATGCGGGTCACATCCTTGATACTCAAGGTGGTAGCCTAGTATATGTTTAATATCAGGATGTGTGCCATTTGTTGCCCTTCAGGACGTTTATGTTTTTTGTGTACTTATGCCATCTGTCTCTCATCAATACATCCATCTTTTAAATATTGGCCGAGAGACAGATTAATCTGTCTACGTTACAACGGTTTCGTCTGCGCTTGTTCCAGCACACGTCCTTGAAAGGTCAAGTGAGTAAACACAAACGTAGAAATGTAAACCAGGAAGTGATTTTTACTTGGTAAAAAATGACAATAATATATGTGTCCTTGCATAACACATATTAAAGTTAATTATGAGCAGCTCGTGACCAACAACTCGTACCCACAACTCATACACAAAATTTTCTTTTTAAATATTGCAGGAAACCCCACCGACTTCTGTCTGCTCACGTTTTTTTTTTCAAATTTGCAGGTTTTATTTTAAAGTATTGAAGTAAACTCCACGAACTTCTGTCTCCCCACGTTTTTTCTAATTTGCATAATTTATTTTAAAATATTGCATGAAAATCCACGGACTTCTGTTTCCTTACGTTTTTTTTTTATTTCTAATTTGCATAGTTTATTTTATAATATTACTAGGCAACCCCCACAGAAGTACGATAATTTGAAGTATTTGATCTCTAACTGAACAGACGTTCTTACATAAAATACTCGCTCTTCAAGCAGCGTTTCTATTTATTAAATATAAAATATTGTTAGAAAACCCCATGTAATGGGTGATCTCCTATTTCTTCATAACTAATATGAGCTGCATATACACATACAAGTACCCAGTATTTGATATTCAAACAGAAATAATATTTGTGTACGAATTGTTGGTCACGAGATGCCGTGATCACGAGTTGCGTGTAAATCGATATTTCAAAATATTGTTTTAAACCATCTAAGGTGGGCGAAAATAGAGGTTCCAACAGCATTATAAATATGTGAACAGGCATTGTTTAGGCTTAACTATGAAGAAAATATCCAATAAAATGCTGAAATATATTTGTGTCATTCATTGACACGTTAATGTCACAGGATTTTTGTGGGTTTATTATTGAATTTGTCAGTACATGCACTGATCAAGTGATGTTATAGTATTAAATCATGAATGATTTGTTTTCACCGAAGTTCGACTGATCACAACTGCCGCTGCCACAGGATTATGGTCTCCCTCGAATAACTTCTTAGCCTTTCATATTTTTCTTTCCTTGTTACCTTTCTTTAAAACTATAGGGGTGGGAAAAATTTTTGGGATACTTTGCGCAGACCTTAAGCTTTACTTAAGGTAACCTTAAGCATAAGTCCCAAACACCCCGTCATCGCGTTTCGGAAAAAAGCACACACACCTGTGCTATAAAATTTATCATGTACATTCTAGACCAAATTTCCAAGGTCGGAAAGGATTTTCTCATCAATTGGACCATAGATGCCTGAATGGGAGGCGTTTTATTTTCGTAAATTTTTTTAAAATGGGTACTTGGTCTGTATCTCAAAAACGGTGAGGATTTCGGCGTTTTGTTGGAATAACTTATTCAGCTAAGTTTTAGCCCTGTATCTGCAATCTTAAGGTTGCCTAGGTCACCTTAATGTCAAAAAGGGGGTTTTAGTCCTCCAGTTCACTTAGTTTTTCACTTTTTTCAGCCAAACTTGCCACATATACCGGTATTAAGATTTGCCAAAGGAATATCCTGACTTTATGGTGACCTTAAACTCAAAATGTTAATGGACATATGGCCTGCTTAAAGTCATCAAATTGGAATAAAATCCTCTGGCTCCTTTTTTTTCCATTTTTTTGTATCGAAATCATCACTGGTATTTAACTAGATAAAAATAATACTTATGGTCACCTTAAACTCTCAGTATGAATGGAGTTGTAGCCACCTTAAACTGAAATAAGGAGGTTTTCAGCCTCCAAGTATCTTATTATATCCCCAGACGAAAGTCGGGGATATATTGGATTCAGGTCCGTCGCGCCGCCGCCGCCGCCGTAGAAATTTCCTTGTGGACGCGATAACTCAAAAACAAATTAATATTTTTTTTTCAAACTTGGTACACATGTTAAGGGTGCCCAAAGGAAGATCCCTATTTTAAGGTGACCTTAAACTCCCAGTAAAAAAGAACTTATGGCCACCTTAAGGTCAGAAATTGGACTTTTGGCCACTTAGAGCCCTGTAGGTCACAAACTATGATGCTCAGCTGGCTGAAATTTTACCTCACAACACATTAATATGTTCTTAGTACATGTGCCGAAAATCACGACTTTAAGTTGAGGAGAAAATTGTCTTTGAGGCCCATAAATACCCCCACTTAGGGATTTTTTGCTATACTTTTCACATATTTTGCCCTATAATTTGGAAGTGGTAATTCTGATGAGTCTCAAACTGTGCTAGGTATAACTTTGATATGTAATCCTTGTCTGTAGAAAATTTTAGGGCTGTAGGTTTACCCAAAGGGGTCGACTTAAGGTCTCAAAAGTGCCCACAGAGACCCAATTTATGCACTTTTTGCCACTTTCAAGCACTGTAGCTTTCAAACTATGTCTCTCATCTAAGTTAAATATCATCTGGGAATATATCTATGTGTTTTCTTATATGTGCCCCAACATTTAGGCCTTTAATAGACAGTTAGCCTGTGTATCAGGACCATAAACACCCACCCGAGTGACCCTTATAAGACATTTTTCACATCTTTTTCCCTGTAACTTGGAAATGGTAAGTCTGAGAAGTTTCAAACTGTATCAGATATATATTCTGTGTGTAATCTTAGTATGTAACAGATTTTAAGTCTGAAGCTTTAATTTTGAAGGTCAAATTGAGGTCTCTAAAAGGCTCCCACAGACCCAATATTTGGACTTTTTGCTACTTTTAAGCCCTGTGACTGTCAAACTATGTGACTGATAGAGCTCAAATCCTATCTGGGAAGATATTAGTATGTTATTTATATATGTGCCAAAAATTAAGGCTTTAAGAAGACATTTAACCTGTGTATGAGGACCATAAATCCCCACCCGAGTGACCATTTTTAGACATTTTTCACATATTTTTCCCTGTAACTTGGAAATGGTAAGTCTAAGAAGTTTCAAACTGTATTAGATGCATATTCTATGTGTAATCTTAGTATGTGACAAATTTTAAGTCTGAAGCTTTAATTTGAAGGCCACATTTAGGTCTCTAGAAGGCCCCATAAAGACCCAGTATTTGGACTTTTTGCCAATTTTAAGGCCTGTGACTGTTAAACTATGTGACTGATAGAGCTGAAATCTCATCTGGGAATACATTATTATGTTCTTTTTACATGTGCCAAAAATCAAGGCTTCAAGTAGACATTTAACCTGTGTATGAGGACCTTAAACACCCACCTGAGTGACCCTTTTAAGACATTTTTTACATATTTTGCTCTGTAACTTGGAAATGGTAAGTCTGAGAAGTTTCAAACTTTATTAGATACATATTCTATGTGTAATCTTAGTATGTAACAAATTTTAAGTCTGAAGCTTTAATTTGAAAGCCACATCGAGATCTCTAAAAGGCCCACAGAGACCCAATATTTGGACTTTTGGCCACCTTTGAGCCCTGTGACTGTTAAACTATGTGATTGATGGAGCTGAAATCCCATCTGGGAATGCATTATTATGTCCTTTTTACATATGGCGAAAATCAAGGTTTTTAGAAGATATTTAACCTGTGTATGAGGGCCATAGACACTCGCCCAAGTGCCTTTTTGGACATTTTTTCCGTATTTTGCCCTGTTATTTGGAAATGCTTAGTGTGACAAGTCTTAAACTGTATTATCTATAATTTTTGTTTGTTATGTATGTCCCCCAAAAAGTTTCAGATCTGTAGTTTAATTGCTAAGGTCTCTTTAACAATTGTAAAATGCCCACAGAAACCCAATTTATGGACATTATGCCACTTTAAAGCCCAGTAACTGTCAAACTATGTGGGTTATAGAGCTGAAATCTTTGAATTTTTAAAAGGAAATGCCTGTCTATTTAAATTTTGAATATTAATAATGTTATGGCTATCTTAGTCTTTTAAGAACTTATTTTTGTGTGTTATACCTCTGCTTGCTGAGTTTTTAACTTTTTAAAATGAAACTGGTTAAACGCCGGTTAAACATATTCAAGTAGACAAAATGGACACTTTAAGTGAGTTTTAAGTCCCAATATTAATGAAATTATATCCGTATGTAGTAAAACTAGGGGATTTTTAACCCTCAACTAGCCCAGTTTTATTCAACTTGCCTCAGTTAATTTTGACACAGCTCCTACAGTTATGAACTCATTTCAGTTGATAATCACATACTTAAAATTCTCGATTCTTTTTGTATTTGAGTACCCCCTTTATATAGATTGTTTGTTTACCATTTATGCTGTAGCACTCCATCTCTTTGAGAGAACATGTAAACTGTGTAAAAAAGATGTAGAAGATGAGATACATTTTGTTTGTGTTTGTCCAGCTTTAGAGCTGATTCGTATGAAATATTTCAAAATTTTAAATATAGATAAATCTGAATTATTAATAGATCAATTATCAAGGGTATTAACTCATATGAATGTCAGTATGGTTATTAATTTTATTTTTGATTTGTGGCAAGAAAGAAAAAGTAAATTATATTGTTAATTTTTATGTATTGAATTGCTGTCTTTATTTACTGTATCTTACCTCAAAATATGTTTGCTCTGTTTGTTATTAACTCTCTATTTAAAGTGACTTATAAGCCCATATAGGGCTGGGTATTACTTCAATAGTTTTTGTATAATCCTTGTCAACATAATACATGTCACTATAATAAACTAATAAACTAAACTAAGTCCCAACCCACATCCCCCACCCGGATTCCCCCCACCCACCTCTGGGACCTCCAGCTATATTGAGTGACACTAAATAAACAAAGGTATTTAATGATATCAGATGAGAAACAAAGACCTCAATGGGGTTGCAGATCTTGTGTAATAGTGAGAGAGGTGTGGAGAAGGGGAGAGGGGTGGGGGTGGGAGGTGGTGGGCTTCATTACATATAACACAAAGGGGAGTCAGAACTGAGATTGTGTCACATGTTTAGGTTGCATATATATGGACCACATATATAGGTATAGAGGAAATGGATAACTGAAAACAATTTGCAAATTCTAAAAATAATATAGTAAAATAATAATATGAATAATTTTTTTTTAAATAATATTTTATTTGTGAACAAATATAGAAACAGATATGCGCTTTTGGGATTATGAATTTTAGAATGGACATTGAATCATCAATCATTTAAATACTTTGAAGGAAGATTGAAAAGTATGATGAGTTGAGTTAAAAATAATATTTTATTTGTCAACAAATATAGAAACAGATATGCTCTTTTGGGATTATTATTTTAGAATGGACATTCAATCATCAATCATTTAAATACTTTGAAAATAGGTTTAGAGTTATCATTGCAGGAAGATTGAAAATATAATTTGAGTTATGTATTCGGCGTCTGGGGATACACCATCTTCCTTGGAAGATATAAACAGAGTAGATTGATGTGCTGAAGTTCATATAATAATGGGTAATTATGTTTTTAAAAATTCCCGATCAAAACCTGTGGCGTGAGTGATGACCTGTCTGGGGATATGTTGGCGCCGAGTTGGCCCAATCTAGTTGTACAACTGACCTCAGTTACACTTTGCACACCTATAAAGGATGGTAAATCAAAGGGTTATCCTGACTTTATGGTGACCTTAAACTGTTAATATAATTTTGACCCCCCTAAAGTCATAAAATTTGAGTAAAGCCGTCTTGTTTTCATCAAAGTTCGACTGATCACCACTGCCGCCGCCGCAGGATTATGGTCTCCCTCGAATAACTTCTTAGCCTTTCATATTTTTTTTTCCATGTTACCTTTCTTTAAAACTATAGGGGTGGGAAAAATTTTTGGGATACTTTGCGCAGACCTTAAGCTTTACTTAAGGTAACCTTAAGCATAAGTCCAAAACACCCCGTCATCGCGTTTCGGAAAAAGGCATGACTATATATATATTTTAATTAAGCGTCCCGCAAGGGACGCTTGTTTGTGTATGGGAGAGCTTCCGGCTCCGCCGGCTCCTGCGGCTCCGCCGGCTCCGCATTTTGTTTTCCTTATAACTCTGTAACCGTTAGGCAGATTCTTTTCAAATTTGGCAGGTTTAGGCAGTAGCCCTGGGGAATTTTTTTGAATATGCTGCAGTGACATTTCAACCAATCAGAGAGGTCACATGACCAAAAATGTCTTTTTTCGATGGGGAAGCTTGTCCGGATGATAACTTGAAAGGAATTTTATCAATTCACCTGAAACTTGGCAAATACATTCATTCTATTAAAATCTGGAAATCATTAGATTTTGGCATTGATTGGTCAACAAATGGCCGAGTAATTAATGATTAATTAATCATTACGAATTTTCCAAATAAGGAAAACACAAAAATGCTTATATCTCGAAAACCGTGCTAGATAGAGCGATTTCGACGAAATTTTTGACCCATAGGGTATCTCTGCGGAGTAGTTTTCCCAATTTTCAAAAAATTTTTGTCTCGCCCAAAATGGCGGCCATTTTGAATTTTCGAAATTTTCGCAAAAATTGCAAAACACAAAAATGCTTATATCTCAAAAACCATGCTAGATAGAGCAATTTCGACAAAATTTTTGACCCGCAGGATATTTCTGCAGAGTACTTTTCCCAATTTTCAAAAAATTTTTGTCTCGCCAAAAATGGCGGCCATTTTGAATTTTCGAAATTTTCGCAAAAATTGCAAAACACAAAAATGCTTATATCTCAAAAACCGTGCTAGATAGAGCGATTTCGACGAAATTTTTGACCCTCAGGGTATCTCTGCAGAGTAGTTATCCCAATTTTGAAAAAAATTTTATCTCGCCAAAAATGGCGGCCATTTTGAATTTTCGAATTTTTCGCAAAAATTGCAAAACATAAAAATGGTTATATCTCGAAAACCCTGCTAGATAGAGCGATTTCGACGAAATTTTTGACCCACAGGGTATATCTGCAGAGTAGCCATGCCAATTTTCAAAAGAATTTTGTCTCGCCAAAAATGGCGGCCATTTTGAATTTTCGAATTTTTCGCAAAAATTGCAAAACATAAAAATGCTTATATCTCAAAAACCCTGCTAGATAGAGCGATTTCGACGAAATTTTTGACCCGCAGGGTATCTCTGCAGAGTAGCCATGCCAATTTTCAAAAAAAAATTTCTCGCAAAAAATGGCGGCCATTTTGAATTTTCAAATTTTTCCCAAAATTGCAAAACACAAAAATGCTTATATCTCGAAAACCGTGCTAGATAGAGCGATTTCGACGAAATTTTTGACCCACAGGGTATCTCTGCAGAGTAGCCGTGCCAATTTTCAAAAAAATTTTATCTTGCCAAAAATGGCGGCCATTTTGAATTTTCGAATTTTTGCGCAAAAATTGCAAAACACAAAAATGCTTATATTTCCAAAACCGTGCTACATAGAGCGATTTCGACGAAATTTTTTATCTTCAGGGTATCTCTGCAGAGCAGCTATCCCAAAGAGCTTTCACTTGGTGAAGTTTCAGACCCATAGCTAATTGCTCACCTACTCAAAAAGAGTAAATGCGAATTACCTCTAAAAGTATTGCAGATGGCCAATTTTTCTCAAATAACTCATTCACCTACTTTTGGAAGAGCTTTCACATGGTGAAGTTTCAGACCCATAGCTAATTATTTACCTACTCAAAATGAGTAAATGCT
The DNA here is from genome assembly GCA_964017235.1 of Sabellastarte sp. h YS-2021. Lineage (NCBI taxonomy): Eukaryota > Metazoa > Annelida > Polychaeta > Sabellida > Sabellidae > Sabellastarte > Sabellastarte sp. h YS-2021. Next base: position 153,260,987 of record OZ024929.1, on the reverse strand, counting down.
AATTATCTGTAAAAGTATTGTGGATACCCAATTTTTATCAAATAACTCATTCATCTACTTGTGGGAGAGCTTTCACATGGTGAAGTTTCAGACCCATAGCTAATTACTCACCTACTCAAAATGAGTAAATGCGAATTATCTCTAAAAGTATTGCAGATAGCCAATTTTTCTCAAATAACTCATTCACCTACTTTTGGGAGAGCTTTCACTTGGTGAAGTTTCAGACCCATAGCTAATTACTCACCTACTCAAAATGAGTAAATGCGAATTATCTCTAAAAGCATTGCAGATAGCCAATTTTTCTCAAATAACTCATTCACCTACTTTTGGGAGAGCTTTCACTTGGTGAAGTTTCAGACCCATAGCTAATTACTCACCTACTCAAAATGAGTAAATGCGAATTATCTCATAAAGTATTGCAGATAGCCAATTTTTGTCAAATTAATCATTCACCTACTTTTGGGAGAGCTTTCACTTGGTGAAGTTTCAGACCCATAGCTAATTACTCACCTACTCAAAATGAGTAAATGCGAATTATCTCATAAAGTATTGCAGATAGCCAATTTTTGTCAAATTAATCATTCACCTACTTTTGGGAGAGCTTTCACTTGGTGAAGTTTCAGACCCATAGCGATTTACTCACCTACTCAAAATGAGTAAATGCGAATTATCTGTAAAAGTATTGCAGATAGCCAATTTTTCTCAAATAACTCATTCACCTACTTTTGGGAGAGCTTTCACTCTGTGAAGTTTCAGACCCATAGCTAATTACTCACCTACTCAAAATGAGTAAATGCGAATTATCTCTAAAAGTATTGCAGATAGCCAATTTTTCTCAAATAACTCATTCACCTACTTTTGGGAGAGCTTTCACTCTGTGAAGTTTCAGACCCATAGCTAATTACTCACCTACTCAAAATGAGTAAATCCGAATTATCTCTAAAAGTATTGCAGATAGCCAATTTTTCTCAAATAACTCATTCACCTACTTTTGGGAGAGCTTTCACTTGGTGAAGTTTCAGACCCATAGCTAATTACTCACCTACTCAAAATGAGTAAATGCGAATTATCTCTAAAAGTATTGCAGATAGCCAATTTTTCTCAAATAACTCATTCACCTACTTTTGGGAGAGCTTTCACTTGGTGAAGTTTCAGACCCATAGCTAATTACTCACCTACTCAAAATGAGTAAATGCGAATTATCTGTAAAAGTATTGCAGATAGCCAATTTTTCTCAAATAACTCATTCACCTACTTTTGGGAGAGCTTTCACTTGGTGAAGTTTCAGACCCATAGCTAATTACTCACCTACTCAAAATGAGTAAATGCGAATTATCTGTAAAAGTATTGCAGATAGCCAATTTTTCTCAAATAACTCATTCACCTACTTTTGGGAGAGCTTTCACTTGGTGAAGTTTCAGACCCATAGCTAATTACTCACCTACTCAAAATGAGTAAATGCGAATTATCTCTAAAAGTATTGCAGATAGCCAATTTTTCTCAAATAACTCATTCACCTACTTTTGGGAGAGCTTTCACTCTGTGAAGTTTCAGACCCATAGCTAATTACTCACCTACTCAAAATGAGTAAATGCGAATTATCTCTAAAAGTATTGCAGATAGCCAATTTTTCTCAAATAACTCATTCACCTACTTTTGGGAGAGCTTTCACTTGGTGAAGTTTCAGACCCATAGCTAATTACTCACCTACTCAAAATGAGTAAATGCGAATTATCTCTAAAAGTATTGCAGATAGCCAATTTTTCTCAAATAACTCATTCACCTACTTTTGGCAGAGCTTTCACTTGGTGAAGTTTCAGACCCATAGCTATTTATTCACCTACTCAAAATGAGTAAATGCTAGTTATCTGTAAAAGTATTGCGGATACCCAATTTTTATCAAATACTCATTCATCTACTTGTGGGAGAGCTTTCACATGGTGAAGTTTCAGACCCATAGCTAATTACTCACCTACTCAAAATGAGTAAATGCGAATTATCTCTAAAAGTATTGCAGATAGCCAATTTTTCTCAAATAACTCATTCACCTACTTTTGGGAGAGCTTTCACTTGGTGAAGTTTCAGACCCATAGATAATTATTCACCTACTCAAAATGAGTAAATGTGAATTATCTCTTAATAGTATTGCAGATAGCCAATTTTTCTCGAATAACTCATTCACCTACTTTTGGAAGACCTTTCACACACGAAAATGAAAAATTGTGAATATCTCCGAAAAGCTATTTCTTCTGCTTTAATGCTCGGCGGGAGATACACACCATGGCAGTGGTCTTGACAAAAATTTTTGTCTCCCCAAAAATGGTGGCCATTTTGAATTTTCAAAGTTTTTGCAAAACACAAAAATGCTTATATCTCGAAAACTGTTCTATATGGAGCGAACTCAACAAAATTTTGGACCTGCTGGGTATCTCTGCAGAGTAGCCATGCCAATTTTCAAAATATTTTTGTCTCGCCAAATATAACGGACATTTTTAATTTCTTTATTTTTTGCAAAACACAAAAATGCTTATATCGTGAAAACCGTGCTAGATAGAGCAGACTGCGCTGACTTTGGTTGCCACAACAGTATAAGGCTAGAAACGAAGCATTTTCTTAATACTTTAGCACTCACCTTTATATCCTTTTCGGGACGCTTTGTTTTTGCTATGCAAAAACATTATCTTTTTTTTTTGCGAGCGATCCTCTAGTTATTTTATTGTTAGGAGCAGTCTCGTATATGTCTGAACCAAATATAAATAAATCTGTTATAGTTTGTACTAGGGCTGTGACGGGTGCTGAAAAACGGCATCAAGTACTCCCCCCTCTGACAACCGGCCCGAATTCGAGTAACCGCGAGGTTTAGTATCTACCATTAGAAGTCTTCTGTAAACAAATAGTCGGTTCCGGAAACGAAACTTTTGAAGAAAAACATCTTCTATTTGACCATATATTATAGAATATGGAGTAAATTGTATGTTTTCAAGCGAAAATAACAACTTTAATTGATATTATGTGACGGAAATGCTGAAATGTGGCATATTTTACACAAGCGTTTGATTACGTGGGCGATAATATAATATGTCGCGAGTAACCGAATACTTAAAATGGACTCGAGTACAAGCCAAGATCGCCTCGTACACCGAGGCTCGAGTACTCGTTCGCAGCCCTAGTTTGTACTAATTTTACAAAATATCTAGTATAAATGAAATAAAGTTGAACTTCTGGGTCTTGGGTTTGAAATTAGGTCTTTGCTGCCCTTGTGATTGTTGGGGCTTTATATTTAAAGGAATTTTAGAATTTATCAGATATGGTCAAAGATTTTGGTTGATGGAAGTGGCATTACATTTTGAAGATGCAGCAAAAATAGAGAACATTGCAACACTGGTCCAATGTTTGTCACAACAGTGGTCAAACCTAATGATATGCAGCTTGAATAGTGATTAGAAAGGCGGCTACATATGGCCCAATATGTTGACCCCAAGGGTGGCAAAAATTGCTGACCATAAGTGACCAGTAGCTGACCATAAGTGACCAATAGCCAATGTTGGTTCAATGGTGTAATAGCTATCTGGGTAAATATGAGTACTCAGAGCAAAAATACCTCCACCAATGTTCAACACCTCCAACACTGCTTTTGAGTACAATAAAAAATCCTTTGAGAATTTTTTAAATTTTAATGACACCATTATAATTAATTAAAGAGTGCAGTTAAAATTATGAGCAAAAGCTTAAACCTTTGCCCTGGGAATTTTGTGCAATTAACATACCCTTCATCTTTTAAGTAGAGATTAAGTGCCATAAAAAATCTATGAGGAAATTAGGAAATCTGCCTATGTGGTGTAGCGTGATGAGTACCCATCTCATCACTGAAGTTAAGCAACACTGGGCTTGGTTAGTGCTTGGATGGGTGACCGTCTGAGTTCTAATCCAGGTATTAATGAATGAATGTATAAACTTCAATTTTATTTTTTATGGGACACTTTTATAGGGCCCTGAATTACAATAAATAAAATAAAATGCGATTTCTCCCCAATTTCTTCATGGATTTTGGTGCAACAAAAAACGAGCAGAACATCTGTAAAAATACCTTTCTATTGATATTTGTAATACATTTGTAGGTTTCAGAAAGATCAAAGAAAAATCGGCACTTGTTTATAATGCTAATTTGACAACTGGCAGTGGGCGAAAATAGGAGATATTGGCTGAAAACTTCTGCAGATAATTTACATAAATTCCATAGAGTAAACAGAACTAATTGATATAATTTATTCCTCTATTTTCAATAATAATTATGCGTCCCTGAAAGGGCGCTTATTTGTTTTCGCCTCAGTTTCCTCACCGCCGCCGCATTATGGTCTCCCTTGAATATCTCCCTTATTATTAGAAGGTTTCAAACCATATTTGGGAGTTATATACCTTAGGCGTGGGAAAATTTTTCTGCATGCTTAAATTTGACCTTTGACCTTTATGAAGGTCACATGATCAAAAACAATTTTTTGAAGTACACACACACACAACACACAACACAAAACACACACACAAAACACACACACACACACACAAAACACACACACACACAAAACACACACACACACACAAAACACACACAAAACACACACACACACACACAAAACACACACACACAAAACACACACACACACACACAAAACACACACACACAACACACACACACACACCCCCCGTCATCGCAGTTCAGGAAAAACTACTTGCTACACAGCCTTATAATTTGACACACCTGTTCATACTATCGAAAACGCGAGCTGATTAGATTTTGGGAGCAATCCCTTGAAAAATGTCTCATTTATGAGTGATTTTCTGACACCTTCCAATCTGAAAGCCTTAAATTTAGGCCAACCCCCTATTATCTTCTTAAGTATTGCATTTAGAGCTATAAAATGTACTGGGAGGTAATAGGAAACCATATGTGGAGAGTCTAAATAGCCGGTCAGTTTTACCCCACGGCCCCCCCCTTATGGGGTCAAACTGGGGTCATAAAATAGCTGATTTTGAGTTTTTGCCTTATATCTCCTTTATTGTTGCTTTTATAGCTTCAGAATGTATTAAGCGGTATTGGGAAAACATATATGGAGAGTCGAAATAGCCGGTCAGTTTTACCCCCCGACCCCCCCTTATGGATCAAACTGGGGTCATAAAATAGCCGATTTTGAGTTTTTGCCTTATATCTCCTTTATTGTTGCTTTTATAGCTTCAGAATATATTAAGAGGTATTGGGAAAGTGTATGTGGAGAGTCTAAATAGCCCGTCAGTTTTACCCCCCGACCCCCCCTTATGGGCCAAACTGGGGTCATAAATAGCTGCTTTGGAGTTTTTGCCTTATATCTCCTTTATTGTTGCTTTTATAGTTTCAGAATGTATTAAGAGGTATTGGGAAAGCATATGTGGAGAATCTAAATAGCCGGTCAGTTTTATCCCCCAACCCCCCTTATGGGTCAAACTGGGGTCATAAAATAGTTGCTTTGGAGTTTTGCCTTATATCTCCTTTATTGTTGCTTTTATACCTTCAAAATGTATTAAGAGGTATTGGGAAAGCATATGTGGAGAGTCTAAATAGCCAGTCAGTTTTGCCCCCGACCCTCCCTTATGGGCCAGACTGGGGTCATAAATAGCTGGTTTGGAGTTTTTGCCTTATATCTCCTTTATCATTGCTTTTATAGCTTCAGAATGTATTAAGAGGTATTGGGAAAGCATACGGTGCAGCTTTGTGCATTTTAAACTTTAAGGGACGCTTCGCTTTTGTTAGCAAAAGCATTCCTCTAGTTTTATTGATATATATTATTATTATAGAGTATCCATATGAATTGATTTTTGCTACTCCCTGGTTCTTCTGTCACAGACGTGTTTGTTTTTACCCACTTGACTTTACAAAGCTGTTTGCGAAAACGAAGCATTTGAAACTGTGAATTCGTGTATATGAAAGTGGGGTCTGACATAGGAATACGCCTGACAAACCATGACATATGCAGAATTGGTCTTCCGGGTTATAACCTCAAACCATGGTAAAATTCTGCAGATACCTTGGTTTCGAGGGTGTTATTGCTATTTTAACATAACAAAATATTTTAAAGTCCACAGTGTATTTAAAAATAAAAAAAGTTTCTTTAAAACTTTGTGTATGCCAGAGAGTAAGACAATCCCAGTAATGAAAACTAGACATCAATCAGACCATCCCCCACTGAGATACAGCCTTTCAATGTGACATTGTGGTGGTGGACCAATTCACGCCTGTGTACCTATTCACACCCACACCTAAATTAATTGGGTATAATCAATTTTATAATAATCCATAATGTGGTAAACCTATTTTATATCCAAAAGTATAAATCTTTAAGAAAACTGAGGGTGGGCGTGAATAGGAACACTGGCGTGAATTGGTCCACCACCATAACATCCCTGAAAACGTGTGGAGGAGTTGTGACGAAACAAAAGACACACAATTGGACATTTGCCATGGTTTTTGTTATAAATGTATTGGGAAGGACTGTATGTAACTAAATGTGTAGCTGATTTAATTGTATTTTGAAGAGTTTTTTTTTTTTTTTTTTAATTTTAACTGAATAAGGATAATTATCTCCCACCGGGCTTTAGCCTGGGAGGGAGATTATGAAATGATGCCTGTGTGTGCGTGCATACATACTTTAGTGTGTCATACAGATTTACCCAAAACTATTACAGCTACAGATTTTTTGTAAATTAATTGTCCCAATGAATTTTCACGCCCTTGAAAAAAAATTTGGTTTTATGGACTTAGGCCTAAAGATAAGTGAGTAATAGCAATTTTAGCTACTTTGAGTAATGACTCATAACTCAAAAACTGTTGCTGTTACAGCTTTTCCTTCAAATATGTTGTTCAGCTGCTTTGTCCTTAGCTATAAGATGGTACATAGTTTGGGGTCGAAATTTTTGACCCATAGGGTATTTGGAGACTCTACTGGCCACTTTTCCCAAAAATCGTTTTCCCACCACTTTTGATGGTCATCTTGAATTTATGCGTAAAACGCAAAAACGTGTTTATCTTGGAAACGCAGCGAGGTAGAGCGATTTCGATGAAATTCTTGACCCACAGGGTATCTGTAGAGTGTACTGGCGACTTTTCCCAAAAATCATTTTCCTGCCACTTTTGGCGACCATCTTGAATTTATGTGTAAATTGGACAAAAGCGTTTATCTCGAAAACGGAGTGAGATAGAGCGATTTCAACGAAATTTTTGAGCCATAGGTTATCTGCAGAGTCTTCTGGCGACTTTTTGCAAAACAACGTTTCCCGCCACTTTTGGTGGCCATCTTGAATTTCTGCGTAAAACACAAAAGCGTGTTTATCTTGGAAACGGAGCGATAGAGTGATTTCAATGAAATTTTTGACCCACAGGATACCTGCAGAGTTTATTAATGACTTTTTCCAAAAATTGTTTTCCCGCCACTTTTGGCGGCCATCTTGAATTTCTGCATAAAACGCAAAAACACGTTTATCTCGGAAACGGAGCGAGATAGAGTGATTTCAACAAAATTTTGACCCGCAGGCTATATGCAGTCTATTAACGATTTTTCCCAAAAATCGTTTTCCCGCCATTGAATTTCTCCTTTATTCTTGCTTTTACAGCTTTAGAATGTATTAAGAGGTATTGGGAAACCTTGTGTGAAAAGTCTAGGTAGCTGGTCAGATTTACCCCCCGGATCCCCCCTTATGGGTTAAACTGGGGTCATAAAATAGCCGATTTTGTGTTTTTGCCTTTTATCTCCTTTATTCTTGCTTTTAGAGCTTTAGAATGTATTAAGAGGTATTGGGAAACCATATGTGAAGAGTCTAGATAGCTGGTCAGATTTACCCCCGGACCCCCCCTTATGGGTCAAACTGGGGGTCATAAAATAGCTGATTTTATGTTTTGCCTTGTATCTCCTTTATTCTTGCTTTTACAGCTTTAGAATGTATTAAGAGGTATTGGGAAACCTTGTGTGAAAAGTCTAGGTAGCTGGTCAGATTTACCCCCGGATCCCCCCTTATGGGTCAAACTGGGGTTATAAAATAGCCGATTATGTGTTTTTGCTTTTTATCTCCTTTATTCTTGCTTTTACAGCTTTAGAATGTATTAAGAGGTATTGGGAAACCTTATGTGAAGAGTCTAGATAGCTGGTCAGATTTACCCCCGGATCCACCCTTATGGGTCAAACTGGGGTCATAAAATAGCTGATTTTGTGTTTTTGCCTTTTATCTCTTTTATTCTTTTAGAGTTTTAGAATGTATTGAGAGGTATTGGGAAATCTTATGTGAAGAGTCTAGATAGCTGGTTAGATTTACCCCATGCCACCCCCACCCCTTTTATGGATCAAACTGGATTCATCAAATAGCCAATTTTGTGTTTTTGCCTTATATCTATTTTATTCTTGCTTTTAGAGATTTACAATGTATTCAGAGGTATTGGGAAACCTTATGTGAAGAGTTTAGATAGCTGGTCAGATTTACCAGATAGATGTGCTCAAAGCATTGTGTCATAAACTTCTTGCCTTTCTAAAGGCTCACATTTTACTATGCCTTTTTCTAAAATGTAAATAGATATATGGCATTTATAAAGCACTGTTACTCTTTAGTTAAGTAGTTTTATGGTGTAACTTTCGACCTATTATAAGTATTGATGCTTTATGCATTCTTAGCCAGAGCATTTATTCAATTAACTTTTCGCAATTTATGACCATAGAAAACAAAATAAAGCTTAAATTTTTCTTTCATGTTAATACATGAACTTCCACACTGTCTGCTCAACTTTCACTTCTTCTCTCAGCACTGCATGTTTTTATTTTCAAAAACCTTTTTCTACTGTATATTATATTGCAGTGAACCTTTTTGGGACGCTTAGTTTTTGTTACCAAAAACATTTTTCTAGTTTGTATTGTACATATTAAGATCAGAGTGCCAAATCACTTTGTGTGACGTAGCACATTTTCAGATAAGGATCTGTTTGTTTTTCCAAGTGTCAGATTTAACTGGCTTTTATAGGGATGCAAGAAAAATTTCATGCACTGTGGTCTTTAATGCTATTAATAATTACAATTTTGATGATAAAACCATTTTTATGAAAGTTGTTTCATCCATTATTCATAGAGAGGGTTATTATCGGAATAGCCAACATGTATACAGGGATTTGACCATAGTTCTTGACCAATCAGAATTGTTGACACAACTGTGTCATGTTAGAATTAAAAAACCTGCCAATTCCATTTCATGTAATAGCAAAGAATGTGTTAAAGATACACCTTGAATTTCACTGTAAACCATTTTTTTCTGTTTTTATAGATGCAGAAATGTGAACTTTGCAAAGAGACAAAAATGTAACAAATGCGGGTCAGGTATGAAAAGTTCATGCATTTTAACATATTTACATGATACATAAATATTTTAAAAAGGTTGCCATTCAGGGCAGGTCATCTTTAAAATTAAGTGAAGGGAAAAACCCTAATAAACTTGATAACCAGTTATAAAAAATAAAACAAAATGAGTTTCTGTTTTGGTTGAGTTCTCCCTCCTTTATGAATGATGTTTGGTAAAACTACCAAAGCATGAGCTAATATTCAATAAGTAAAGTTTTTTTTCACATTTTACCCAAAAGATCGTAGCAGCGGTCAAGAATTTAAGAAAACCGGCAGTGAGATTGGTAAAGTCATGGCTGAGAAGAGTCGTGGGTTGTTTAGTGCAGATGACTGGATGTGTAAAGCGTAAGTATCTAAGATTCATCCGAAACATATTATTTGTACTAGCTCACAGAAACTATAAAGTATGAATTTTTCAAACCGTTTTGTTATAGTTTTGCTTTTGATGCCCCCGCGGTTTGGAATGCTCTTCCTGATGAGATCTGTGCGTCTCCCTCCCTAGCCTCTTTCTGAAAGAAGATTAAAATCTTATTGTACACCCAGGCATACCCACCTTAGTCTTAATCATCCCCTTGCATGACCTCTCTTCTGTCCCAGGATACTGAAATTGGTTACTGTTTTTGGTTCACCTTGGTTTGTTTTTACCCCACAGCCCTTAAGGACAGTCGGGGCATTGTTTTCACCCATGGTGTCCGGATGGGTGGGTGGGCGGGTGACGGGAAAAAGTTTGTCCGGGCTGTATCTCAGAAACCGTAAGGTGTAGGAAGTTGATACTTGGTACGGGCATTGGTTAGGGGGTGTAGGTGTGCAACGTCATGGTGTGACCTTGATTTGACCTTTGACCTTGCCGTAGTGACCATGAGTTTGAAAATCTTGTCCGGCCTATATCTCAGAAACCGTAAGGTGTAGGAAGTTGATACTTGGTAGGGACATTGGTTAGGGGGTGTAGGTGTGCAACGTCATGGTGTGACCATGATTTGACCTTGCCATAGTGACCTTGACCTATAAAATATTGTCCGGGCTATATCTCAGAAACCGTAAGGTGTACGAAGTTGATACTTGGTAGGGACATTGGTTAGGGGGTGTAAGTATGCAATGTCATGGTCTGACCTTGATTTGACCTTTGACCTTGCCGTATTGACCTTGACCTATAAAATCTTGTCCGGGCTATATCTCGGAAACTGTAAGGTGTAAGAAGTTGATACTTGGTAGGGACGTTGGTTAGCAGGTGTAGGTGTGCATTGTCATAGTCTGACCTTGGTTTGACCTTGCCGTATTGACCTTGACCTATAAAATCTTGTCCGGGCCATATCTCGGAAACCGTAAGGTGTAGGAAGTTGATGCTTGGTGGGGCGCCAATTGGTTAGGGTTTGTAGGTGTGCAGCATCATGGTGTGACCTTGATTTGACCTTTGACCTTGCCGTAGTGACCTTGACCTTTAAAATCTTGTTGCAACTTTCGGTCTGTCTTTTGATGCAGATTAAGCATTGTTAAAGTCATATTAGAATTCATTAAGATTTTTACTTTTACAACTTCCCATTGTAACAGATGGAATTTTATCAAGTGAGCCACAGACTTTGCTCCAACACACACTTAGGTATTCATTGAATGTATTGCCACTTCTGTATTCATGGTAATATTCAAAACATCCAAACCATAATTTGGCCATGCCAGATGTAGATAAAGAGTGTCGTAATGTTTAGTTTACTGATTAATGCTGTCATCTTGTTATTGAATTGTCTTGTTTAAATACTTTATCTTTACATGCATTATCTTTCTCTTATTTTCTCTATTTAAACATTGTTTGGACCTTTATATAACTGACAGTGCTCTGAAAGTATCCTGAACTTTGTACTGATACAGTACTTCTGTATCTCATGGTGCTAAAAATATTTCCCTAGGCTGTGGGGTACGGGCATCTCTGTTATTTTGTTGCACCTTAGAGTCCTCTTTGTAATGGGGAGATTAAGCACTATAAAAGTCCAATTAGAATTACACCCATAGATGGTGAGTCGAACAGGATAGTCAAGTCGGATGTCAATTTAAATTTTACTAAAACCCCTTTAAAAACATGTGAACGCACAACACTAGTATTCAGTAAAAGTGCATCTATGACACTTTATGTTTGTGTCTGATGGGACAAGTTGCTGTTTACTGGTGTATAGAGAATATATATCGTTAAGCATAAGGCCAAATTTTTACATGTGTTGGTTAGGGCAGGGTCGGTAGCATATTTTTCATTTCAGTATCCCGTCAGTGTAAAAACGTACCAATTACGGGATACCAAAAGAAGAAATTGTGTTCTTGTGTATCCACAATCGGCCCATCAACCGGAAGTAGGATTCGCAAAAAGAAAACATTGCAGTTCTGAAAGAAAGTGCTAAAATATATAAAAATATGGGATAAAAATTTGTAATTTCTTCAGATTTGAGGTTTGTTTCTAATACTTTATGTTTTCTCACAATATTATACACTGATATTTGAAATACCAGCTGCAAAGTGTCTCCACGGTGTTGAAGTGAATTGGTCTCGATACCGAGATACCGGTGTTACCGACCCTGTCCTAGTGTTGGTAGAAAAATCTACACATAAATCAATATTTGTACTGAGTAGTCTTACCTTTATTATGTCCACCCCACTGGGGGGTGGACATATTATTTTTGCTTTTTCCGCCGTCCGGCGTCCCACTTGGTTTCCAGACATGTTAGGCAACAGTTCTTATCCTATCTTTACCAAATTTGGCATGCAGGTTTATTGGGTTAATAGCTTGTATGGGATTGCTTTTGGTGATGATAGCTCTATAGCTAACTGAGTAATAGCTACTTTGCTACTTTTGAGTAGCTCTTTGGTTTCCAGACATTTTAAGGAATGCTATTAAGCCTAGCTTTCTGAAATTTGGTATGGAGGTTCATTGGGTTAATAGCTTGTATGGGATTGCTTTTTGGGGGAATTGCTTCATAGATGAGTGAGTAATTAATTAAATAAATGAGTAATTAGCTATTTTGAATACTGAAAAAGGCAAATGTGCTCATATCTCCTAAACCGTGCGAGATAGAGCGATTTCGTCGAAATTTTCGACCCACAGGGTATCTAAGGAATGTACTCTTTGCAATTTTCAAAAAATTTTCCCCTCCCCAAAAATGGCGGCCATTTTGAATTTTCGAATTTTTGCCAAAAATGGCAAAACACAAATTTGCTTCTATCTCCTTAACCGTGCGAGATAGAGCGATTTCGTCGAAATTTTCGTTCCACAGGGTATCTAAGGAATGTAATCTTTGCAATTTTCAAAAAATTTTCCCCTCCCCAAAAATGGCGGCCATTTTGAAATTTCGAATTTTTGCCAAAAATGGCAAAACACAAATTTGCTTCTATCTCCTTAACCGTGCGAGATAGAGCGATTTCGTCGAAATTTTCGACCCACAGGGTATCTAAGGAATGTACTCTTTTACAATTTTCCAAAAAATTTCCCCTCCCCAAAAATGGCGGCCATTTTGAATTTTCGAATTTTTGCCAAAAATGGCAAAACACAAATTTGCTTCTATCTCCTTAAACCCTTAAAGACCTTATCTGTCGCAATGTGTATTCTACAGTACCATGTCTGTTGGCTAGCAGTCGACACCCCCATATGATATGCAAGCTTTCATTCAGCACTGTAGAATTAAACGTCTTGGTATACTGAAATACGGTAAATAAAATATTATGTACGAGGCCGTTATGGACAACGAAATCACTTGTGGTGTGTGTTTTAGCAACCTAAACTGTCTGTAAGCTCTTCATCCCAGATTTGCCTTCGGTATAGTAGAATGCTGTTCCCTTGGTGGCGAAGAGGTTAACCGTGCGAGATAGAGCGATTTCGTCGAAATTTTCGACCCACAGGGTATCTAAGGAATGTAATCTTTGCAATTTTCAAAAAATTTTCCCCTCCCCAAAAATGGCGGCCATTTTGAAATTTCGAATTTTTGCCAAAAATGGCAAAACACAAATTTGCTTCTATCTCCTTAACCGTGCGAGATAGAGCGATTTCGTCAAAATTTTCGACCCACAGGGTATCTAAGGAATGTACTCTTTGCAATTTGAAAAAATTTTCCCCTCCCCAAAAATGGCAAAACACAAAATTGCTTCTATCTCCTTAACCGTGCAAGATAGAGCGATTTCGTTGAAATTTTCGACCCATAGGGTATCTAACAAATGTACTCTTGCCAATTTTCAAAAAAATTTCCTTTTCCCAAAAATGGCGGCCATTTTGAATTTTCAAATTTTTGCCCAAAATAGAAAAACAGGAATTTGCTTCTATCTTCTTAACCGTGCAAGATAGAGTGATTTCATCAAAATTTTTCGACCCAACCAATGCAAAAAGGCATGAAGCTGAAATAATTTACATCTACACTAATAAATATTTAAGCATCATTGATATATTTTACAAATGAAACAGGGTCTTGTAAGACTACTGTTACGGTCACGGGCAAGCACGGTAGCAATTACCGGTTGTCTTTAAGTTGTAACAGAAAAAAAAAGCAAAAAGCTTAACTTAACAAATTTATTAAGCGATTAACAATAATGATTACAGTCAACTGGTATGCCCTTAACTAAGCACACTAATACAATAACAAGATCTAGCTGACCTGACCACTGAGATTAAGAATAAGTTTATCCGCCGTATCCCGCAATCTGTTCTGTAATCCGTCCTGTGGTATATTCTGTGATCTGTCCAATGTCCTGTGGTCTGTCCCGTGATCTGTCCAGCGTTCACTCGCACACAGATATCTATATCCTGTGACCTGTCCCACACTCAACAACACAAAAGGTGCTTGTCCTGCTATCCTTTATATATCCAGTCACACAGAAGGTCTGTCTGGAGATTTTTAGAGAGTTAACACAATTGTACTGTCTGCTCCAAGATATGGACAATGTCCAAAATGCAGTAAATCCACTCTCTGTTATATAACTGTACAATATCCAAAAATATCCAAAGTGCAATAAATCTGTCCAGACAATGTATCTAGTTCACTCCAGTAAAAGTTCACAGCAACACAAGTTATATTATATTCCAAAACACAATAGCTCTCCTTATAGCCAGCGAATACAAAGTTCACTTGTGGTCAGATGTACATTCCTTATATACATTCACAGATTTCTCTGGAATTGTACAGAACCAACTCAAAAAGGCTTGAGCCATCTAGGCCAAAGGAGGAAGTTCTAGAAACTACTGGCAATTGGGTTTCCCCAAATCTAACATAACCACTGAGGGGGGGGATTTCCCCCAGTCTGTGAACAGATCAATAAACACTAAAACACAAAAGTCAATAACTCCCTTACTTTAAATGTCAACACACAAAAAGAACCAACAACACAATTATCTTTTATGACAATGTATAAACATAAAGCTTAAATTAAACAATGCACTAATATAGTGCCTAATATACATAATATACAATGTACTAATATAGTGTCCAATATATGTAACACTACTGTACAATTTTGGCAAAAGGTTCATGGGGTGGACATTACACATGATAATGTGTGTTCTTCTATGCTATCCTGTTTCTATTCACATCTACTATCAACAGGGCGTCCTATTTCTAGTCTTCAATTCATGACAGTTTATTCATTTTTTAAAGAAATTTTCAATTACTCTTTTATTGTAAGACTTTGTGGAGACATTTTCCAAATACATTTTTCTGACTTGTGTTTCGAAATTTTTAGCTGTGGAAATGTAAACTGGGCACGTAGAAGCACCTGCAACATCTGCAATGCTCCAAAGTTTGGGAACTGTGAACCCAGAACAGGTAAACAGTGAATTAGTTGTTCAGTTTCTCTATTTCAGTGTTGACTCTAGAGCACTGGATCCACAATATCTCATGAGTTTTAGAACTCTCATATCTTTCTCACCTATTTCTATGAGGAAATATGTACGTCGTCGCTTCAGATAATAAACAAATTTCTTTGGTCAGTAGTTGTTTCAACTGTTTCGCCTGTGACACTATAAGCAGAAGACGAGTTTAAAAATCGACAAAAAGCACGGAAATCTCGCGAGAATACCCGAATTCTCACGTGAATTACTGTTAGCTGGATATATAAAATAAAGTAAACTGCCCTTCATGCTTTTCTCACCCACTTCTATGAGGAAATATGTACGTCGTCGCTTCTGATAATAGACAATTTTCTTCAGTCAGTTTTAGTGTTTCGCCAGGTAGCAACAGCACAGACGTGTTGGTGAGTTGGTTTTGTGACAACTCGCCCCAGAGTGTACAAACTCGCGAAATCATGCTCAAGAGCGAACACTGAGACTGACCATGTTCAGGACAGTTTCCCCACCCAATTAGACTGATCATGTCACTGTATTTGAAAACCTTGTATATCCTGTATTATTGGTCCAGTAGGCTTTTAAGTGATAAAATAATATATGGTGAAGTCATTTGCTGCAAATCTTTTGGCAATGTCAGATTTAACCAGTAACATTTCCTTCAGTGTCAGGTGACATTGCCATTAGTACTGTGACAATGTTTGCAGAAGGTCACTGGTTCCGTCCTTGACTACCCCGAAAAATGAAGTTCGGTTCAAACATCTGAAATTCAGACTCCTTAAAATGTTTAGAAATCACCAACATGGCGCAAACGATGCCACTTTGGCCAATCTATAAAAGTTGCATTTTGTTGAAAATATGGCAAAATTTTCCCAAATTATCTTTGAATGTTGTGTTTTAACCATTTGTTCAACAAAAAGTAACCAGATTTTATGTTAAATTTCTGTTTTTTGACTGGTTTTGAAAGCCCTGGTTCATAATGAAAACTAGTTTGAAGGTTACTGGTTTGTAGACCTACCAAATGTCAAACCCAAGGTGTTACTTGATTTTACATCACTGGTTGCTATATAAGACTTCTTGAACTTCGCTTGATTGAATTCTCTATGTTTTGATCTAAAGGGTTTTTGCATGTGGAACAACGTAGAGTAAATCATGAGCTGCAAATCTTTTTAGTAATGTTAGTTTTGACCTGTGATGTGTCTTTCAAGGTTAAATGATATTAACATAGGAGCCTTTTTTTTTTCAAAACTGAAGGGAGTTATCATTGCAATGTGCCAGAGTTTTTCGCAATTTGTTGGTGTATACTTAATCAAAATGCAATGTCTTGATGGAAGGTAAAGAGCATTGCATGTGCATGAATCACTGATAGCTTGGGTAATGGAGGTTGTTGATTGATGAAGTTATGGGCTTTGTGCTTGCTGTGTTACAGGTTATGGTGGGGGTTATATGGAAAGAGAGCTCAATGTGCAGTACAAAGATCGGGATGACTCTGACAATGAATTTGATGAGGTAAGAGGCTTACGATTATACTGAAGTGATACTGCTAAAACATCTTGCTAAGACTTTTTACTTTTGTAGCAAAATCACTGATGGCTGGGTTTTGTTTTTCTTCAGTCTGATATTTAAAGGCAAAATTTGAGTCGCATGTGAAATTAATTCAAATCGTTGTGTAGCATAAATATTTATAGTGAGTACAAGTATTCACCATATACGCATTGTACAATAATAGCATAAAACAATAATAATGAATCCTCATTGATCTCTAAATTGATCAGTTTGGCCGCAAAAAGAAGAGGTTTCGTGGCAGTCTTCCACAGACAGGTATTTTAGATGAAAAGAAGCCAAATGATCAGGAAGAAGAAGAGGATGATGATGATGACAACGTAGACGTTTCGAAATATCAATTGGAATCTGAGGCAAGTGTGTCAATATTGAGTCTAAAGAATTGGAGCAACAGTTACTGTAACTCTCATCCAGAATCTCAGGCGTTTTGAAGGTTAAGTAATATCAGTGTCAGATATGGAGTTTATATAAATGTCGGGTACATTTTATCTTGGTTCCAATATATCCATCCAACCATTTTCTTTATTTCGTATCTACCATCTTTTTTATTTAAAGAATGACAGAGTAATCCTGTACATTAGCATAATATTGGTATTTTGTTTGTTTTTTTCTGTTTTTTTCTTCTTTTTTTTGCCTCCCCTGTCGGTGCATTTAACACACTAGGACACAGAAGAAAATGTTTAACAGAAAAGACTTTGTGCATTCAAAACACGGTTGTTTATGCATTGTCAAATGCAGGACCCCTTTAAAAATCATCAGTATATTAAAATGTATATTGAATTCCGAATATATAATATTCTGTAAAATGGCTATATTATTGAACATGCACTTAAAAAATTTATTACAATCGATTTAGTCAGTATTTTGTAATTTTACAGTGATGTAGTTATTTAAATGACTCGACAAATCAGCATAGTTCTAATTCTGAAACTACATTTGAGTATTGCATTAAAATATATTATTATTGTATCCACCAGATAGCATCCGGTGGATACTATGGATTTTGCTTTGTTACGCCGCCGCAGTGTGTAGAGAGATTTCATCGTTACTGCTCTAACGAAAAAATAGTATAGGTAGCCTTCTCAAATTTGCAGGATATATGATATATAACCCAGGCCTGGGGTGAGTACAAGTACTTGTACTTGGTACTTGTACTTAATTACTCTTTTTCAAGTACTTGTACTTGACAGCTGAAAATTAAAAGTACTTGTACTTGGCTAAAATATCCAAGTACTTTTCAATTACTTTCAAGTACATTCCAAGTACATTGATTTTGTAGTTTTATAACTTTAATTAAGCGACTTATTAGGTGTAAATTTTTACTGTTTCATCAGCAGAGTGTAGATAGATTATAGTTTGTGTTGTTTTGTCAAAGTACAAAGGGCTGTTTAGTTAGCCAGAACTTTGGTTTTCTTTAATTATAACAAGGCTGCATTTAATCAACACCTTTTTACATTTTAAACAAAATACCCACTCATTCAGAATATAGCTGTGTTTTAATCATAAAGGTGCCGCATTTAATCTATCCTTTTTCACTTTTACACAAAAGATCCACTCAGTCACAACATAGCTTTGCTTTTGTCATATACCTACCCTTATTCATTTTCACACAAAAGACCCACTCAGCCTGAGTGTTGATGCCAAGCTTAGTGGACAGGAGGGCCAATTACTTGTTTATGTAAGACAAACAAGCTAATCCCTTACACAAATAAACTGTTGACTCATTCATTTCAATACACCCCTTTATAAACAAATATCAATGTTTAGTATATCTGCTTTGGCTTTTTACACTATACAATTGCCCTTAAATATAAAGTTTTATTTCACTTGTTCATTCATTCATTTAATAAATGTATTCCAACCACCAACCATATGTAATATCAGTTTTACATAAAGGACTGGTACAAACCCTTTAAAAACGTTTTATGTGCCCCAAGTAAATAATTCATTATCTGTCAACACAAGCATACTGATGTCCAAGTGGATCTTTTGAAATCAGATTTTTTAGCATTGCAAGACAGGATTTCCATGCATTCAGGTGTTTACTCGATTGTAGGACAAAAAGTATCTGGACAAAAAGTATTTACCTGAAAATAACTAGGACAAAAAGTATCTAGACAAAAAGTATTGCATACCCGGACAAAAAGTATCATTTTTTTTTATTTTAGATTTATTGTTACATAAAACACATATAAGTCATTGCACATTTATAGCACATTTATAGCACAAAGAAGTTTTTGATATTTACATATTTGTGAACATTTATTGTTAATAAACACCAAAATACATTCATCAGTGACTGCACATTTACTGTTATATGGGTGCATGAACACTTTGTTTCAACATCATAATATATTTTAGCACTATTACAAAATTAGTCATTACAGCATGATCAAATATTGTTTTTATGCCTGGATTAAAACAGTCTTATGGTATGTCCCACTCCCTCAAGAAACTCCACTCCCTCCAATGTTTTATGATAAACATTATCTATCTTAAAAACTGTGATAAACTTACATTTAGTCCAGTCTTGAGTGTTGATTTGCATGAATGAGCTGCCTTCTGAGCACATTTCCATATAATTGAAGAAGCCTTAGTCTGATGCTTAGTGTACATATATCCATCTAAACATAACTTTAATCCTCCCTTGTTACTTGTAATTATCTCCATGATGAAAATAATTTGAATAATGACCAGGTAAAATCTGACCACCTTTTATAGTAGTGATCTCAATACTCCAGGTTATGAGTCTTAATCCCCAGGAGCAGGTTCATGCCTTTAATCTGTGCTCAGGCTTTATTGTTTTAAGCTAACTTTAAAGGACACATCTTAATCCCCAGGAGCAGGTTCATGCCTTTAATCTGTGTTCTGGCTTATTTAATCATTATTATCACAATTTGTTAGTCAGAAACCCTGTAGTGGTAACCCCAATTGCATGGAGTTAATTACAATTACATTATCAATGATGATAGATTAGTTTTCATACATGGTTGCTTTTGTGTTGGGAATAATAACTGTTATATGATTGAAAAGGAAAGAAAGTTCAAAGGCAATAAAGCTGATTCCCTTGAAGGTATAAGTAATATAACACAAGATTAAAAGGTTAGAGGGTAGGGTAAGTAGCCACATCTAACAGTCATCAAAGAATTTCATTTCATAATAGCTGGTCTTTCAATTTAAAGTTAAGCAGGAAGGGAAGCCTAATTTGATGTGTTTCAAAGGAATGTAATATAACACAAAAATTGCAAAGGATAGAGGGCAGGTTGAGAAGCCACATCTAACAGTCTTCAAAGAATTTCATTTCATAATAGCTTGTCTTTCAATTTAAAGGGAAGCCTAATTGGATGTGTTTCAAAGGAATTTACACCATAATAACTGGTAAAAGTTGAATGAGACAAAAACCAAATAGCACAATGGCACATCAAATAATGTTAATCCCCAAGCCTACATTGAAACATATGTGAGTACAAAAGTCCCTAACACTATCTTGCAATGTAAAAAATGCTTTAAAATACTGAAAAATTACTGAAATGCAGTTCATATTTGAAAGATATATATCACACAAATGCTTATATAAAAATATATGTGAAATACTTTTTGTCCTATACCCAATACTTTTTGTCTGGGTATACACAATACTTTTTGTCCAGATACTTTTTGTCCGTACCCCGTTTACTCACACTGTGAGTCTCACAGACAAAATTTTTGAAAGACCTGTATTTATTAAGTGTAACCAGAAAAGTAATGCAGCAGATTTTAGCTCATCAGTGTTTATTGAATGATTGCTTTAAATTGTATGTCTCAATAAATAATTAATTTTAAATAAATAGTGATTATCTAGTTATTATAGTTTTGGGGTCGTACGCTATAAAAGTACTTGTACTTGTACTTGCAATTTTTCAAAGTTTGTACTTGTACTTGACTCTTGAGATCAGTACTTGTACTTGCAACTTGGCAAAGTAATTGTACTTGTACTTGGCTCCATGTACTTGACCCCAGGCCTGATATAACCATAAAATCTTGCCTGGGAATATTTTTGGCCTCATTTTGAAAAACAAGATGGCCGCCAGGGACGTTTATTCGACTTTAAGCAAGGATTTTTGTTTTCCCGCTAGAGTAAAGCTCATTATAGGTAGAGATCTCACATTCGCAGGACATGTTCCTCATTACAAAATCTTGACTTTGAATATTTTTGTCCTCATTTTGAAAAACAAGATGGCTGCCACAGGCGTTGCTTTGTCAGTCATGAAAAGTGCTTATATCTCCCTTATTATTGGTCCAAGAGGTTTGTAATGGTAAACCAACCTATAGGAAATCATGGGCTGGGAATCTTTTGGTGTGGTCAGATTTGACCTTGGACCCCTCCTTCAAGGTCAAACGAAGATAGCCAAACTTAAAAGTGCTTATAACTCGCTCATTATTGGTCCTAGAGGTTTGGCATGGTAAACCAACCTATAGGAAATCATGGGCTGGGAATCTTTTGGTGTGGTCAGGTTTGACCTGGGACCCCTCCTTCAAGGTCAAACGAGGATAGCCAAACTTAAAATTGCTTATAGCTCGCTTATTATTGGTCCTAGAGATTTGCAATGTGTAACCAACCTATAGGAAATCATGGGGTAGGAATCTTTTGCTGTGGTCAGATTTGACCTTGGGCCCCTCCTTCAAGGTCAAACGAGGATAGCAAAATCTAAAAGTGCTTATAAGTCGCTTTTTCTTGGTCCTAGAGGTTTGTAATGTGAAACCATCCTATAGGAAATCATGGGTTAGGAATCATTTGCTTGATCAGATTTGACTTTTGGCCACTCTTTCAAGGTCAAATGAGGATAGCCAAAATTAAAAGTGCTTATATCTTCCTTAGTTGTGTTCCTAGAGGTTTGCAATGTCACGCCAACCTATAGGAAATTATGGGCTAAGAATCTTTTGATGTGGTCAGATTTCACCTTGGGCTCCTCCTTCAAAGTTAAGCAATGGTTGATTGGCTTTGGTGAGTTTTTTTTCTGGTCGATACAGTTTGCATCGGTTCTCCGATGCGCTAGGTCTAGTTTAAATATGCTTAGATGAGGAGGGTACACCGGTATGTTCTTTTAGAATCGGATAGATATTCTATGATTGGGTATCCAGATATTTGGATACCCATTCAAAGCTTTGAAATCTGATTTAGATTTTTGTAAATGATAAGACTACAGTTATTTACTGCTGTGTTCAGTCTGAGTAGTTGTTGCTTTGAATTCTCAGGAAGAAGATGATGAAGATGCTGACTTGTCCAAGTACAAACTCAGTGATGATTCTGAAGATGAAGAACCCACAAACAATGCTGTGAAAAATGACAAATCTTTGGTGGCAGCACCAGTGGCCCCACCTAGAAGCTCTAGATCATGTTCATATTCCTCTACGTCTTCATCAAGTTCCAGGTCAAGGTCACGATCCCGAAAGAAAAGCCACCGTAGTCGGTCCAGGTAACCGGGGTCAAGTGGGTACAAAAAAGGTCAAAGGTCGTTATCATGATCAGTTTTTATTTCATTTTTTCTTCATGTTGATTGTGATGGGTCTGTATGAATAGAGATATTCTTATGTGTGATTGTGTTTATACATGGAATTGGAATAAATATATGTCCAATATCCATTTTTTCCAGAAAGATATATATGTCTTGTTTAGTGGTGTCATCGTCTGGGTATATGAGGTCTTGATACCGTGAACAAACAGTGAGCGATATCGCGGTGTCATCGTTTCACAAATTAAACCTAAATTTGCTCTTTAAATAATGTGCATTGACAACTAATACTGAAATAAAATATATTTTATGTTTCATTTGTGCTGTCAGTTGTTAAAATGGTGGATATTTGAAGCAATAAAAAGTAAAACAAAAATTACGTTTTTTCGCTTCCTGTAGGAAGTGGAAAGGGTCATCACCATAGTTACATCACAAATCAAAACAAAACAAAACCGCATAAAAGTAGAAATTGGATGAATATTTCACCATATTTTTATTATAACCCTTCAAAATAAGCTAAAGTTAATGGTTGAATATGTTTATGAGATACATCGCGGATGATCATTAATCCTCGATTATCGTCCATTTTATTCATCACCGGTGAATCTGTGATATCGCTCTTGATAACACCACTAGTCTTGTTACATTAAACATGTTTTAGTATGAAAAAAGGGATCGGCATGAGACAGTGTTTGACCATGAAAGATAGGGATCCATACTACCTTAACCATTTAGTAATATTAAACAGTATCTTTCACGTTTTGAATGTTAATGTATCCTGTCACTTAATGATCTAACTGTCTTCATTGAAATCGGTTTAAGTCACAAACTCTTTTACATATACCTTCTGTCTATGGTTATATACCCTTTTTTTTTTTTTTTTTTTTTAACAACCAGGTCTTTCTGTGTACCCATTCGAATATGTTTAGTGTGTATTTATTCTTTTAGCAATGTTACACCATCCTGTTGGTTATCTGAATGTGTTGTTACAAAAGCTTTGAGTGACTATTAAGTCGCCACGTCACTTACTTTTTATAATGTGAAACCATGTTCAGAGTTAATATAAATTGAACCTGCCAGTCATTTCTTGTATTGAGTGTATAGAATTATGGTTGCGGTCTCAGTGACAAAGTGTGTAGAGTGCACATTAATCTTGCTGTTTAGTTTGTGTTGAAGTCATGTTTATAACACTTTCAGGTATCTTTCTAGAGTGAATATTAATATCATCCTGTTACTTATGTTGTGTGTTGAAGATCTAAGTCCCGGGACCGGACCTCAAAGAGGAGGTCACGCCACAGACACCGTGATTCCAGAAGCAGGTCAAGGTCACATGAAAGGAGGAGGTCGAGGTTTGGTTAACGCACCAAGAAACTCTCTTAAATTATAGGAAATCTAACCGATTAGATTTGAAAACCAAGAATAAGTGAACCCTCAAAACAATTAGAGATCGGATTTATTGATTAATATGCTTTCTATTTAGATTTAATAAAATTGTGGAAATTTTAGAAGTGTCAAAGAAACCAGCCATTCAGATTTTAAAATTCTACAACATTTGTAAAGCCAACAATAGAAAAGAATACACTGTATAAAGTTTTGCTTTGTATATAAAAAAAAAAAAAAAATTATCATGGAGCAGGTGAACATTTAAACATTTGTGTGCATTATTTACTTTTAAAGAGAGTTTCTCCAACAATATGTTGTTTTTTTTTGCTTTAACATTGCCCAAATAGAAATGACTATTAACATAAAAATATCCACTTATTATAAATACCCAGCATGTGTATAATTTAGTACTCAATCCTGTAACAAGTTATTTGAATTAATTACATACTGAAATAAGATCATAACGTTTATTTTCAAACCAGTGACAAGAAAAGTGATGATTGTGTGATTGATGTGAGACTTCCCGTTCTTTATTTCAGATCGCGATCATGAAGGAAGATGCAGCAACAGACAAGGATAAAGAATAGCCTGGTTGCTTGGCCTTTTTACCCTTTATGTGGAATCTTTATGGTGGTTTGTTGTGTATTATTGATTGGTTATACCAAGTCTATAAGTAATTTTGCAAAACAGTTCTTTCTTTATAGTGTAAATACATAGTACTGTTGCATTTAAATACTGGTCCCAAGTATGTAGTTCCAAAAGTGGGCTTAGCTATTTATTTTTCTTTTCATCTGTGAACAAGCAAAGGTATTTAGTGGTTTTCTTCTCAAAGCAAATTTGATCCGGTATAGTTAAGGTTGAAAATATGTGGTAAGTGAACCATTTCATGCAAAAGTTTTAAGGATAAAACACGGGAGCCGTATTCACAGAAGGTATTAGTGAAAGACCAGTGAAAAATTGGCTGAAGTTAATAAATAAAATTGGATTAGGATTAAGGTTGGTATTGGCAAAGGAGTTAAGGTAAATTTTTGGATTAACTCTAATCCACCAATAAAATGGATGAAGTTTTAGATTAAACATAGTTGAATCTACTGCTCTGCATACCAAGTTTAGCTTAACTTTATGAATACAGATTTAATCCAAAAATATCAGCTTAGCCATTTTTCAATGATGGTTTGGCCAATTTTGCACTTAATCCGCTTTGTGAATTTGGCACCAGAACTGTTTGGTGTTGTCCTTTCTGCAATGATAATCACTCTCCTCAAACCTCATAGATTCCTTCAGTTGTCTTTAGCAATGCTTTGTCTACCATTGAAACAGCTCCCTGAGGTTCGAATCTTGTCTGCTGTGGTATGTTGAAGCCATCCTGGTGGTTACCTTGCAGTGGTCCAGGAGGCCTGCAAGGAACAAATAGTTTACAAGTTTGGCATTTAATCATCTTGCTTTCACAGGCTCAAGTAGTTTGACAGGCTCGATTAAAGTACCCAAAATGTGTCGTATTGTACCATGTTTGACCCAAAGCCCTTGGACATCTTGGGCTCCAATATTGTGTCACCTTTGTGTGAACCACTATGCAATGTATCAGCTTTGAATGTATCTTTGCTGAGGTCTGACTCACGATCATCTAGGACCATGTGGAAAATAATTTACTTCTCTATGAAATTACAAAACTACTCTTATCAAAACTGTGCTTAAACCGGGAGAACTTATTTGGGGTTGTTTGTTACAGTCAGAAGCTTGCTGGTTATTTTATGTTTTTTGCACTGAAATGTCACTGCTGCTTCATCATATGGGCAAAAAACTGTCAGAAATAAGCTTACATAAGGGAGTTTGAATTATGTATGTTTGAAAGTTTTTGTTTGTTGTATGTTATCAACTTTTCCATAATTGTTTTGATCAGGTTTAGTTCTATTATTTTGAGAAATTAAGTGCTTACAATAAAATCAGAAATACAGGTCAGAGAATAACAAATTATCATCTCCGATTCTCTAGTGCTGTGTTAAAACTTCGATAATGCCAGTTTAATGAAAGTAAGGTTTCCAACTTATTGTATTAAAAAATACTATTGTGGTTCCTTGTATATTCCTAGTGAAGAATCTTTGACCATTTTCTATCATGTAAAGTGAATGTATGGGTATTACTGAAATATCAAGTCCTAGTATCATGCATGTTTCCATTGGACATCAATGAAAAATGAAGTATATACATAGTGGTGTCCAGTTATTAACTCAAAGGTGGAAATATATTGATTAGTTAGCATGCTATGCAGTAGTAAGTTTCAGTGTTAGTGTAATTCTGGTTAATAGTTTCCCTTGGTGTTCATTTGGCTGAAATCAGTACCGTTCAAAGTTTATGTGTCGGGACATTTGCTGATATTTTTCAGATAATTTAAGAGTAATATATGTTCTTTCTTAACGTTACTCTATCAACACTTGATGATTTTCTCTTTGTTGTGATTTAAAGCAGTGAATCTGAGAAGGAATTGCAATAAAGTGCTTAGACAATGATTTTCTTTTCTTTTATATGTATCTTTCAATCTGCCTACTGTCTGCCATATTTACCTGCATCAAAATCTTAGATTTGGGTTAGATAAAAATTAGAAATTAGTTCCCACAATATCCATTAAATTTTGAAGTTCAGTTAGTAAATACATGTATATGGGAGGATTAAAAGCATTCAGAATTGAGACAATTAGTGTATGATATACTCCTTTTAATGTTTTAAAATTACTTTTGCCATTAATTTTGTTGCCTGTATTCTGTATGTTACTGATATCCTCTTCTGTTGTGGATTTGCCCCTTCTATACTTCTATAAAACCTGGAAAAGGTGAACATAAGTAGGGGTGTGACGAGTACAAATAATTAGTCAACTCTTAACATTGGGATCGAATTTTCATGAAGTTTGCCTCGCTCGGCGAGTGTCGACTGCTCGGTCACACCCCTAAACATAAGACAGTGTCGAGTATTCAACTGAAACCAATTTGTGGTCTTTAACCTTGGGTCAGATCTATTGGTCCTACGATTCGACAGAAAATCGATTTGACGTCTATTTAAAAGTTTCGCTGTAGAAATTAAATTCTCATTTTAAGATTCGATTGTGAATCGAAAGTAAGATTTATAAACCACGTTATTTTCCCTTTTTCTACAGATATTTAACATTTTATTTTCGTAACATTTGTTTACATTATCTGCCATGTTTCTTTCACTGGTATCTACTTCCTGTTGGTTACAACTAAATCTCAAAATTTCTGGACGTATTTAGAAGATCTTTTAATGCAATAAACTAAGTTCAACCTAAATTAAATTTAACTTTCACTGCTTCATACACAACATGCATACTCCCTATAAATGGCGAAAAACAACCTTGGCCATAAATCAAGTGGAGAGAGATCACACTACTGTAATACTTCTGCAGTCTGCCATGAATATTTTTGACAAATTTTGTTGAATAAGAAAACTGAAATGTTTACTACATGTTTACTATACTTAGAATTTTACAGTATCTAAGAAATTATAATTATATGAAATGAATAGATCATGAAGATCTGCTTAGAAAGGGAATTTCATGGAATTTTGTTTTCAGGATGAGAGATTATATAGAATCCGTCCCCTCTTAGACCTTAACACATCAGTTCTTCTAGCAAATGCTTTGGTAAGCAGCACACTGGACTACTGCAATTCCTTATTCTTATCACTTACAGATTTTGAGTTAAGAAGATTGCAGTTAGTCCAAAACTCACTCTGTAAGGTTGTCACCCGGTCCTCCAAATACTGTCACATTACCCCTCAATTAAAAAAACTGCATTGGCTCCCTATCAAATAGAGGATACAATATAAAATTGGTCTCATCACATACAAAACTCTTAACCAGGGTGAACCAGTTTACCTTCGAGAATTAATTCATCCCTACACTTCTTCCAGGAACACAAGGCGAAGTACCCCCAAACTCAAATTCCTTCACACTCCCACTTTCAACCGTAAGGTTCATAAATCAGTCAAACATTTCTCCAATTCTTTCAGTCACTATGCCCCAGTTCTCTGGAACTCCTTCCCTTCCAAATAAGAAATAGCCCCTCTGTCACATCTTTCAGGAAACGCCTCAAAACCCACCTCTTTAATTCTAGTTTTCCAACTTAGTTTCCGTCCCTCTTGGTCACACCCACAACTCTGGATTACTGACCTTGAACGCCCCTTGACTTTCTTTATGATAATGATTTTGTTAAGTCAGGGCACTGAGTTCCCCTTTGTGGGGAAGATATTGCGCCTGCAAAGCAGTAAATTAGATTAGAAATTTAACAAAATAATATGTAACTTGAAAACTATTGCATTTAGAGTTTCATTCCCCAGGGGACCCACACCCAACAAAAACTTGGCAGTTGGGAATATATATAAATTTATTATCTACTAAAACTTTTCAGATCACATTATTACATACATCAATGAACTTTGAAAAGAACATTATGAGCTAAATGTTATGATTAAGAAAACATTGCCTTTAAAGGAGAATATAAATGCAAAAGTTACCAAGTAAGATCTGTATACTAATAAACCTGAAGAATTATATTTAAAAGCAAATGTTAATGAACATTTACACATTAAGATCTATATGAACAGCATTGGTTTAGCACAACACCACCCCGGTAAAATTTATTGTAACAAAATAAAGTGAATAATACTGACCTTGAATGACAAGGTAAAGATCAAGAGGAAGGTCATACCCGACCTCTGAAAAGATGAATTAGAATTGAGAATTTTGAGGGTTTGGACAAGGTAAAAGGAGAATATGAGTACAATTTACTATGGGATACAGTAAATGATAATGACCTTGGATCACAAGGTAAAGGTCAAAAGAAAGGTCATACCCGACCTTGAAGAAAGATAAGCTTAGCAATGACAATTTAAGAGATTGTAGTGTTTGAATAAAGTATATCCTGTTGAAAGTACTACAGAAAATGGGAAACGGGGGAGAAATGCTACCAAATGGCTGAGAAGAAAATGTTATGAAGATAAAAGAGGAAGGGTATGAATATAAATTAGAAATAAGTTTAGAAATGAATGGCAATGAAGAAATTGAACCAGGGGGTGTGTTTGAGCCATATTACAAGGGCCCTGATATATGTGGCAGTTGAGCCAGGGGCCTTGGAAGATGGTAGAAGCTAGAAGATGGTGCTATAAACGTAAATTGCCACTAGCACAGGCGAAGACATTCGAGCACCACCGGCTGAAGGATGGAATACTGTACATAACTGCAGCCGACAGTGCCCAAATATTATGACTGATTGGAAAAAAAATGAATCTTTAAGTTTTCAGCATGATCAAATAACAACTGATGCCATGGTTTTGATTTATTTGTTGTTTTACGTCGCGTTCAACAGCCAGGGTCATATTGCAACGGGTAGTTTACAGGTAGAGGAAACCAGTGCATACTGCACTGTAAACCACCGGGCATCGGCAAGTAACTACCAACTTTCCCACATGAAGCACCCGGCCTGAGATTCGAACCGGCGGCCTCAGAGGTTGGAGGCAAGAACTCTAACCGCTACACCACCGAGCCCCCATTTGCATTCTAGATCTGGAAGGGGCAACATTGAAAATCAAAATTTTTGTTTCTTCCACCAGTCACTTGTTTAGTTATTTTACAAAGTTTATATATATATTTTTTTTCAAGTTTTAGTTACTGACTGATGGAAAAGACAAAACAGTACAACTTGCGATCAGCAAGTAATGATACACAGATGCATACACAACTGGGTGGCGATATGGAGTTTGTCACACAACTGCTGGGGGCAGGTCGCAGTACTTCCAGCCAGCAGGGGTGTGATAGCCAGTCGTCAGACAGTGAGTTCAATTGCAGTGATGTAATCAATGCATCTGATTCGGATGATACGGGCAGCCGGAGCCGGTCATTTAATAAATTTAAACCAGAACAGTCGGGCAGTTCTACTTCTCATGCTTTGGACACACAGGCAATCATAAATCAGCAAATTTTGGCACAATTAACTGACATTGGGCAGCGTTTGCAAAAATTAGAAAAGACTGATTGTAAGAAATCAAATGATGCCACAAAACATAAGAACAGAAGTACCTGTACTCGTTCAAAAGCCACAGCGAGTATGTCCACAAAAAGTACTGCAAGTACTGGTCAGTCAACCGTTAACTCTGCAGTCCCTGATACTGTCACTTTCCCGTTTAATTCTATTGGTGTCCCTTCTCTAGCAGACATGCGACAGAATGCAAATATACAAGAAAAAGTCGATCAAAGAATCAAAGAACTGCAGCAACTTTCCAATCCAGGTACTGATTCAAAAATTAAGTCCCTTAGAGGTGGAGCAGTTGATATATTCGTAAAAAATCGAGTGAAATGGCCTCATGAGCATGTTTTGGCTGGAAATATTAAGGAACGCATTTCCTATGATCAGTTGGCCATGGGTCCATGGATGGCTGGCTTTTGCCGCACCATGAGGGAGGAAAAAAATTCTAAAAATAAAGAAGCAATGTTAGACTATCTCATAGCACTTTTGGATGATTCGAATGACTTTTCCTGGGCTGCGGCAAAAGCCAGCCATGCAGTACTCCTCTGTAGAATGGAGCAAGGCGAAATTTCTGGTTATACACAAACGGATCTAGTTGACAGAGTTAGGAGAGCTCATGCACAAAGGCATGTCACCCACAATGCTGCTAATTCCACTCAAAATTTCAAAAATTCAAAAACTACTAAATCCATGCCCTGCAACTTCTACAACCAAGGTTCTTGTAACTTTTCCACAACCCATGAAACAAAAGGGGTGCTATACAAGCACATATGTTCATTGTGTTTTTCAAAAGGGGGAAAAAACTTTGCACATTCTGAAACTGAATGTAGAAGTAAAAATAAGCATGCAAAGAACGAGTAAATCTGGGCGTGGGTCGCCATTCCAGTAGACAGTTTGCTTCTAGGCATATTTGGTCAAGCAAAATTGACAGGAAAACCATGTGTCCAGAATTTTCAGTAGATAAATCCACACTTTCTCAATGGTTTAATAAAGGAAATGCTTTTGCAAACATTTGGAATGGCAGATCTTACGCTCAGGTAGCTGCTCTGAAAAAACGACTTCCGTTTTCTGCTGCCTGCGTTCACCAGACCCCTGATAGGAATGCAAATGCTAAGAAAGTTAATAACTTTCTTCAAATATCAAAAATACCTGCCTCAAAAAACATCTTCTCTGCACAGGTAGGATCCATCACTTCATGTGTTGTTAGCCCTGCCTGTGCAGGAAAGAACACAATACATGCTTATCAGAAATCTCGGCCAACAAACCAGTCTGATATTCAATCCCTCACCTTGACAAATAGATTTCAGGCTTTGCCTGTAGAAGAAACAAATCAAGGAAATGTTAATGTCCATATGTTGGATGATCAATCAATCAAAAATGATTCTAAGCAATCACAATCACAGGCTTCTGTTAATGATAATTCTATAAATCGCAGTAGTTGTAATCAAAATTTCCTTTTTACTCCCAACTCCTGTGGTTGCCACTCCAACATTAAGTCCACAACTTATTCAGGGAAAATCTGCAAAACCTGATCAAGTTCCAACAAATATGGACCACATTACTCATGACACTTCTACAGAGCCTATACAGCATCATCAGCCGGATTTAGATATGGCTGCGAATTAAGTAAAGAACGTCCCCAATGACGTTTGGCAAAATAGGTTTCATTCTAAAGATTATAATGCATGCATTCAACAGAATGGTGATAACTTTGGTTACATCCCCTTGAATGACTTACATATATATACGGGGCCTGTAATCCAGTGGAACTCACCTCCTCACATATGGCAAGCAAATAAGCTAATTCGTGAAAGCAAGGTGCCAAATTTCTTAAATTGTCGTATCCCTGTGAAGACACAGTTGAATCCTGACAAGTGGCGTTCTTATTTATCTCATTATTGGGACCAGCAACTTCCTGACCTTATACAGTATGGTTTCCCTCTGGATTTTAATCGGGATTCTAAGCTTATCTCTTAGGGGGCCACGGTGGCAGAGTGGTAACACTCTCGCCTCCCACCTCTGAGACTGGGGCTCGATCCCCTTGGCGGCCTTAAGTGGGAAAGCTGGTAGTTACTTGCCGTTGGTCGGCAGTTTACAGTACACAACCCTAGCGAACTCTATGTACTGGTTTCCTCTGCCCTTCGAACTACCCGTCGTTATATGACCTATACAGTGTTGAAAGCGACGTAAAACCCCAAATAAATGAATAAATCTAAGCTTATCTCGGCAGACATTAACCATACTTCAGCTATTGAGCATGAGCAACATATAGATGAAGAACTTAAATATGGTGCCCTTTATGGCCCATTTCAACATACTCCTATCCCTGTGCACGTTTCACCACTTATGACCAGGGCTAAACAGAATTCTGATAAGAGGCATACTATTGTCGATTTAAGTTGGCCAAAAAATGCTTCAGTTAATGGTGCAGTGCAAAAAAATATTTATTTGGGATCACATTTCATACTCAAATATCCATCTCTCGATGACATAACTAGAGAATTGAGAAAATTAGGCCCATGGGCTTATATACAAGATCAACATTAGTAGGGCCTTCATACATATCCGTATTGATCCGGGCAACGTTGGTCTGCTGGGAATTTGTCACAAAAGCTTATTCCTGGACGGATCTTTGCCGTTCGGATTCAGGCACGGATCCGGAATTTTTGAGAGATGTTCGTATACTATCAGGTATATCATGAAAAATTGCAGTCATAACGCCCTCATGAACTACATTGATGACCTCATGTATATAGGCCTGCCATCTAAAATTTATCATTCTTACCATAAGCTATTATCTCTGCTCGATGAGCTGGGCTTGGAGGTAAGTCAATCAAAGCTTGTATCTCCTTCTACTTCTGTTATTTGCCTAGAAATTCAAGTCAATACGATTGAACGTACTCTCTCCATTCCGGATGAAAAATTAACTGAAATCAAGCAGTTATGTGACCATTGGGCTCACAAAACAAATTGTACTAAAAATCAATTACAATCACTTCTAGGGTCCCTATTATATTTCACAAGATGTATACGGCCCGCCAGGAATTTTCTCAATAGAATGTTGCAGATTCTTAGAGATCATGTCCACACTACATTCATTGTATTATCTGATCAATTTTTTCAAGACCTTAACTGGGTTAGAGTGTTTTTACACCAATTTAATGGAGTTACTTTCTATGATAATAAGCAAATACATCACGAAGTTAACTTATATGCCTCTTTACATGGTTTAGGGGCTTGTTTTGGCAATATGGTTTACGCATTGCCTCTACCTACTGGGTTCATGAATCTTCACATTACTCAGCTTGAGATGTTGAATGTCGTTGTAGCCCTTAAGGTGTGGGCTAATACATGCATGTCAAATAAGAGAATAAAAATCAATTGTGATAACTTGGCAGTGGTGGAAATCCTGAAATCAGGCAAAACTAGGGATCCTTTTCTAGCCACTTGTGCCGGGAATGTGTGGCTTATCACTGCCATGTTTAATATTGATATTATTATAATTCATGTCCCTGGTGTCAGTAACCATGTTGCTGACCTGCTTTCCAGGTGGACTGTAACTTGCAATCCCCAGAGTAAGCTTAGACAGATTTTGCCTGACTTTTGTTGGACAGATACTCATATTGATTTAACAAAGTTAAATTACTATATTTAATTATATCCCCAGACGAAAGTCGGGGATATATTGGATTCAGGTCCGTCGCGCCGCCGCCGCCGCCGTAGAAATTTCCTTGTGGACGCGATAACTCAAAAACAAATTAATATTTTTTTTTCAAACTTGGTACACATGTTAAGGGTGCCTAAAGGAAGATCCCTATTTTAAGGTGACCTTAAACTCCCAGTAAAAAAGAACTTATGGCCAGCTTAAGGTCAGAAATTGGACTTTTGGCCACTTAGAGCCCTGTAGGTCACAAACTATGATGCTCAGCTGGCTGAAATTTTACCTGACAACACATTAATATGTTCTTAGTACATGTGCCGAAAATCACGACTTTAAGTTGAGGAGAAAATTGTCTTTGAGGCCCATAAATACACTTAGGGATTTTTTGCTATACTTTTCACATATTTTGCCCTATAATTTGGAAGTGGTAATTCTGATGAGTCTCAAACTGTGCTAGGTATAACTTTGATATGTAATCCTTGTCTGTAGAAAATTTTAGGGCTGTAGGTTTACCCAAAGGGGTCGACTTAAGGTCTCAAAAGTGCCCACAGAGACCCAATTTATGCACTTTTTGCCACTTTCAAGCACTGTAGCTTTCAAACTATGTCTCTCATCTAAGTTAAATATCATCTGGGAATATATCTATGTGTTTTCTTATATGTGCCCCAACATTTAGGCCTTTAATAGACAGTTAACCTGTGTATCAGGACCATAAACACCCACCCGAGTGACCCTTATAAGACATTTTTCACATCTTTTTCCCTGTAACTTGGAAATGGTAAGTCTGAGAAGTTTCAAACTGTATTAGATATATATTCTGTGTGTAATCTTAGTATGTAACAGATTTTAAGTCTGAAGCTTTAATTTTGAAGGTCAAATTGAGGTCTCTAAAAGGCTCCCAAAGACCCAATATTTGGACTTTTTGCTACTTTTAAGCCCTGTGACTGTCAAACTATGTGACTGATAGAGCTCAAATCCTATCTGGGAAGATATTAGTATGTTATTTATATATGTGCCAAAAATTAAGGCTTTAAGAAGACATTTAACCTGTGTATGAGGACCATAAATCCCCACCCGAGTGACCATTTTTAGACATTTTTCACATATTTTTCCCTGTAACTTGGAAATGGTAAGTCTAAGAAGTTTCAAACTGTATTAGATGCATATTCTATGTGTAATCTTAGTATGTGACAAATTTTAAGTCTGAAGCTTTAATTTGAAGGCCACATTTAGGTCTCTAGAAGGCCCCATAAAGACCCAGTATTTGGACTTTTTGCCAATTTTAAGGCCTGTGACTGTTAAACTATGTGACTGATAGAGCTGAAATCTCATCTGGGAATACATTATTATGTTCTTTTTACATGTGCCAAAAATCAAGGCTTCAAGTAGACATTTAACCTGTGTATGAGGACCTTAAACACCCACCTGAGTGACCCTTTTAAGACATTTTTCACATATTTTGCTCTGTAACTTGGAAATGGTAAGTCTGAGAAGTTTCAAACTTTATTAGATACATATTCTATGTGTAATCTTAGTATGTAACAAATTTTAAGTCTGAAGCTTTAATTTGAAAGCCACATCGAGATCTCTAAAAGGCCCACAGAGACCCAATATTTGGACTTTTTGCCACCTTTAAGCCCTGTGACTGTTAAACTATGTGATTGATGGAGCTGAAATCCCATCTGGGAATGCATTATTATGTCCTTTTTACATATGGCGAAAATCAAGGTTTTTAGTAGACATTTAACCTGTGTATGAGGGCCATAGACACTCGCCCAAGTGCCTTTTTGGACATTTTTTCCGTATTTTGCCCTGTTATTTGGAAATGCTTAGTGTGACAAGTCTTAAACTGTATTATATATAATTTTTGTTTGTTATGTATGTCCCCCAAAAAGTTTCAGATCTGTAGTTTAATTGCTAAGGTCTCTTTAACAATTGTAAAATGCCCACAGAAACCCAATTTATGGACATTATGCCACTTTAAAGCCCAGTAACTGTCAAACTATGTGGGTTACAGAGCTGAAATCTTTGAATTTTTAAAAGAACCCACCCACCTCTGGGACCTCCAGCTATATTGAGTGACACTAAATAAACAAAGGTATTTAATGATATCAGATGAGAAACAAAGACCTCAATGGGGTTGCAGATCTTGTGTAATAGTGAGAGAGGTGTGGAGAAGGGGAGAGGGGTGGGGGTGGGAGGTGGTGGGCTTCATTACATATAACACAAAGGGGAGTCAGAACTGAGATTGTGTCACATATTTAGGTTGCATATATATGGACCACATATATAGGTATAGAGGAAATGAATAACTGAAAACAATTTGCAAATTCTAAAAATAATATAATAAAATAATAATATAAATAATTTTTTTTTAAATAATATTTTATTTGTGAACAAATATAGAAACAGATATGCGCTTTTGGGATTATGAATTTTAGAATGGACATTGAATCATCAATCATTTAAATACTTTGAAGGAAGATTGAAAAGTATGATGAGTTGAGTTAAAAATAATATTTTATTTGTCAACAAATATAGAAACAGATATGCTCTTTTGGGATTATTATTTTAGAATGGACATTCAATCATCAATCATTTAAATACTTTGAAAATAGGTTTAGAGTTATCATTGCAGGAAGATTGAAAATATAATTTGAGTTATGTATTCGGCGTCTGGGGATACACCATCTTCCTTGGAAGATATAAACAGAGTAGATTGATGTGCTGAAGTTCATATAATAATGGGTAATTATGTTTTTAAAAATTCCCGATCAAAACCTGTGGCGTGAGTGATGACCTGTCTGGGGATATGTTGGCGCCGAGTTGGCCCAATCTAGTTCTGTTCTGTTCTTTATTTTTAGATTTACCACTTCCTGCAGCCCAGTTGGCCACCAGTGCTGTCCACAGGTTGCGTCAGGCTTTTCGTCCTGCTACCCAGAAAACATATTCCAGAATGTTCAGGGATTTCTGTGGCTTTTTGGTGGCCACTGGGCTGCTTTCCTCTCAGGTAACCCACGTTACTTTATTGGTTTTTATGGAGTTCTTACTACAAAATGACATTACTCCTTCCAATATTGCCAACTACATGGCTGGTCTTAGGGCCTCTTTTGTCTTATATGACATGAATACGGCTCCCTTTCAAAATCACCAACTCCAATGCTTTCACAGAGCTGCTAAGCTTCAAATCCAGAGTTTCCCTAAGACAAAACTTAATCTGGATGAGTTTTTATTAACCAGAATCATTACGGCTTGTGACACATTACATTTTCCTTTCATTTTTAAACCACTCTACCTATTAGCCTTTTTCTCCTTTCTCAGGATTTCAAATATCCTGCCACATGCTATCACTTCTTTCGACCCTACTCGTCAACTGGCTGTAGGTGATGTCATATTTTCCCAGAATGCTGCCACCATTATCATCAAATGGTCTAAAACTTTGCAAGATAAATAAAAAATACACACCATTGCTCTTCCTTATTTAAAGGCTTCTCCCCTATGTCCTATTCAGGCCCTACATGAAATGCTATCACTATTGCCAGGTGACTCGAATGTCCCGCTCTTTAGGATCCCCAGATCCCAGGGCCTGGTTCCACCAACCGATTCTGTGGCCAGACGTCACCTCAGGTCTGTATCTCACATCCTGGGTTTGGACCCCTCCCTTAAATTTCATGATTTCAGAAGGGCTGGGGCTACTTGGGCCTTTAATCATGGGGTAGCTATGAAAGACATTATGCTTCATGGCACCTGGAAGTCAGATGCTGTTTGGTCTTACATTCAGTCTATTCCTGTCATGAAGTCTCCAGTCAGTGCCACATTTCAACAACACCTTTCCTTTTAGCATCCCTACTCTACTACTGGGTGGTTTGGTGGCATTTCTCCCGTTTCCCATTTTCTGTAGTATTTTCAACAGGATTTACTTTATTCAAACACTACAATCTCTTAAATTGTCATTGCTAAGCTCATCTTTCTTCAAGGTCGGGTATGACCTTTCCTTTGACCTTTACCTTGTGATCCAAGGTCATTATCATTTACTGTATCCCATAGTAAATTGTACTCATATTCTCCTTTTACCTTGTCCAAACCCTCAAAATTCTCAATTCTAATTCATCTTTTCAGAGGTCGGGTATGACCTTCCTCTTGACCTTTACCTTGTCATTCAAGGTCAGTATTATTCAATTTATTTTGTTACAATAAATTTTACCGGGGTGGTGTTGTGCTAAACCAATGCTTTTCATATAGATCTTAATGTGTAAATGTTCATTAACATTTGCTTTTATATATAATTCTTCAGGTTTATTAGTATATAGATCTTACTTGGTAACTTTTGCATTTATATTCTCCATTAAAGGCAATGTTTTCTTAATCATAACATTTAGCTCATAATGTTCTTTTCAAAGTTCATTGATGTATGTAATAATGTGATCTTAAAAGTTTTAGTAGATAATAAATTTATATATATTCCCAACTGCCTAGTTTTTGTTGGGTGTGGGTCCCCTGGGGAATGTTCGGGCTTACACCTTGGTGCCAGCTAGGTCATTCCTGAGGGGACCTTAATATTTGCTTTAGGTGTCACCACCATGCTTTTGTAACCTTTCTCCTGATTGGCTGTGGCACCTTCCTGTGTTAAAATCTACTGACCCTTCTTCCATTTGCATTCCATTTCTAACCCACCTAAATGCTTCGGATAGGTGTTAACATGTCTTATAGTTTCAGATCATCTGTGATTCCTTCATCATACAGGGTGTTCGCTCCATCTTCATGAAGCTCCACTTGGCTTCCTGTTTGTGGCTTCCAGCGAGGTTCCCACTTCCTTCACTTCTGGACCTTTAGACCATGGACACAATACATTAATTTGCTTTGCCATACTTTGCATGATTATGCTGTTATTGCTTGCATATGATCAATGTTAATGTTGCTGTGTGACCTTCGTTATTACACTTTCATAATTACTCTGTGTTGCTATGATGTCAGTTGTACAAAGTAAAAGAGTTTTTATTCAAATGTTTTCCCACCTACTTTTTGCACCTTGACAGCTAACTTTGTACTTTACTTCTGAATACCATTTGCAGGGCACAACTGTTGTGTCCCTTGCTTCTTTCACCTCTAATCTGAAACTCAGCTGACACGGAGCCCATTCACGGGCACTGATTGCTTGTTTTGTTAAGTAAAAAATACAAAGTTCCAACAGTCATATGGTTATAGTGACTAAGGTTACCACTTAAAGGGATTTGAAACCAACCAATAGGAAATCATGGACTGGGAGTCTTCCGATGTGGTCAGATTTGACCTTGGCCCCTCCTTCAAGGTCAAACGAGGATAGCTAAACTTAAAAGTGCTCACAACTTACTTATTAGTCCTGGAGGTTTGGGTTGTGAAACCAACCTACAGGAAATCATGGGCTGAGAGTCTTCTGATGTGGTCAGATTTGACCTTGGGCCCCTCCTTCAAAGTCAAAGAAGGATAGCCATACTGAAAAGTGCTTACAGCTCGCTCATTATTGGTCCTAGAGGTTTGCAATGACAAGCCAGCCTATAGGTAATCATGGGCTGGGCATCTTCTGATATCAGATTTGACCTTGGGCCATTTCAAGGTCAAATGAGGGTAGCCAAACTTAAAAGTGCTTATAATTCCTGTGAATAATTTAGAATTTTCTTAACTTCAGCCACCATCTGCAAAAACATGTTAATTTTTTTTTTTTTTTTTGTTTCTATTGGACACATCTTGCACCTGATGATAGATGCGTCCTGGGTCTAGTTTTGAAGGTGGAATTAACTGGAGAGATTTGTAGTGATCCAGGATATACAAGATTGTGTCAGTGAATGTAACTGTGACTCATACAACTATCAGGTAACAATTCAGTACTACTTGTGTAGTTAAGACTCAAAACTACTGCATATGGCTTAATGGTACTCTGACCCTAAATGGATACATTCCAGGATTATGATCTTGTCCCATGCCACATTTTGTCAATTGAATAAGTTGTATCTGGTTACCTGAAAATACTTTATGCAAGTTAATGCTTTTGAAAATGTTACAACTGAAGTCTTAACACTGATTTTCTCATTCGCTCATCACTGTGCCCACTTCTAAAGGTCAAATTTGGGGTTTTGCATCCCTTTCAATAGCCAGGCATTCTACATAAGTCCAATGACAGTTCATAAATTGGGAGTATGAGTTTAAAATGTTGTTTCAGTCTTAAGCCAAAATTTTACTGTTGGGAGCAATTTATCGATCTTAATCTCTTGTATATGGAAATGTTGCATACGTATGTATTTATAATTATTGACTTTTATTACCTCTGCCAAGGAGGTATTATTTCCATGACTGTTAGCAGGATTATGTAAATACTACTGCTTGGATCTTCCTGAAAAAAACAATCTGATGGGTCTCGGTCTAAGCTAGATTTTGTTAAATTTTGAAAGTGATCTGCATCAACGTCTGCATACAAAAAAAATCGTATTTTCCAAATACTTGCGTGCCTTGGCAGAGGTATACACTGTCCGAATGACTTATTGGCAGTAAAATTTTAGCAACTGGGAATTTTAATTGGCTACTTGTCCCATAGTGTTTCCATGATAGATTTATTTATTTTATTGGGGTTTTACGTCGCTTTCACAACTGTACAGATGATCGAAATAAACTTTTTTCAGTTGCCGTAGCTTTGCAGTGTGCTGTTGAGTATAACCAGCTTTACTTGTAAAAGATTGTTGTAACAAAGAAATCTTTTATTACACTTTAGTAAGGATACAGTAGTGATATGTAACCATTTTGAAAAAAAAAAGCAAGTGACTAACAGAAATGTATGGGTTGATTTTTTATACACCTAGATTCTCCCCTGTAGATCATTCAACTTGAACTTTCTGCCATTGAAATTTTAGGTTATATGGAGTTCTATTATCTCTGCACGGACCAATCAAGAACTCTTTTGCACATAATGGATATTGCCAGACTAGTTCAGGTACAAACTGGTCTCCGTAACACAAATACAGTTGTAATTTTCTGGTGCTGTTCTTGTGATATATTCTGCTCATTCCGCATTTACTATTTCCAGTAACATATTTTTGTAATCTCCTCCACAGTCCCCCTCAATTGTGTCAGCCAGACTCGACTCATACTTTGAGGCAAAAGATACCTTGATGTATCCCAAGTCAATCTACAAATCACAAGCAACACACAGTTAATAGTAACCACATTTAAAGATTCAAAAGATACCTAGGGGTTTCCAGAATTTTGAAATAATATACACACATTTATACAATTACTATGAAGAATTTGTCCTGCGATGTGGCAAAAGTACCTAAAGTCAATCTTCAGATTCCAGGCAACCGACATTTAATGGTGATACACATTTGTAATTCATAAAGGTAAAACAACATAGGGCTGTAAATCATCCTACCAAATGAAGAATCCGAAAAGAACAGCATTATGGGCTAGCTATAGGTATTTTATGTCAAATTACTCAGTAATAACTGATCCATTTAATGCTTCTAGTGCTTAACACTGCACCACTTTGTACAGTTAAAGCTTTGGAGATGTGCTATAACATATTGTAGTGTAACCTGTATATTACTTCCATTACCTCTGATCTTGACACAACTACCCTGATTAAGGTCTCGTCATCTGTACCAGCACCTTTCATACTTTTATAAAGACGCTCAGCAAAATAGCTGGAAGGACTCTTGGCATACTTAACTGCAAGTGGAAAGAAAAACGTAGAAAAGGATTAGTGAACAGTATTTGTCATCTCAGATTTCACATTTTTAATTGTTTTATTAATCTGAATCGGATGTATTTAAAAGTCAGAGCAGCAAATTACTGTAAATAAAGTAAATATTATATAAACCTAGGTAAGGCACAATTTTAAGGATGGGTAATAACTGCAAAATTATGACTTCAAAATTAATGAGCAGTAACTGCAAGACACTAACTTTATCATGTATCAATCTGAACAAATTTCTTAATATATTAAACTTAATAAGCTCACTGATTGCTAAATATCCATCCTGGAGAGTTCCACTGCACTCGCTCTCAATTGCCTCTTCAATATCTTTGCCTGCAATTGATTCATATGCGTCAAATGTGGCCTTGAGCTGTGGATAACTCCTGGAGCAGAGTACAGACTGGATCTCTGCCTCATCAGTGCCCCATTGATTCTCCCCAGCCTTGTAAAAAGATACAAAATATTGAGAAACATAGAACTCTACCTCGCTGACCCTCACTATCCTTGAAAGACCATGGTATTTATGCCAAGTGACACACTGACCCGGAAACAAAATTGTACACTGAACTCTACAGACCCCAACTAGCCTAGAAACAAGATTTAAGCTCAGAAACATAGTAAACTACACAACTGACCTCATTGGCCCAGAAACCCAATAGTCCAGGCCAAAGTCAAAGTTGTGGTTTTACGTCTTGTTCAACAGCGAGGGTCATATTGGGACCGGTCCTCTGGATTGCCACTTGTGGGACTTGAACCCACAGGCGTGACAGCCTGTGATTAGATGCCAAACTTACGAACCACTAGGCCACCGAGGACCTTCTCAATGGTCCAGGAAACAAGGTACTGAAGACATTGAGCCTAATCAGCAGTGACAGAAGTTATTGATGTTGCCTTACATTCATCTAGATACAAGTACACTGGACACTAATCACTTTGA
Organism: Sabellastarte sp. h YS-2021; assembly: GCA_964017235.1. Taxonomy (NCBI): domain Eukaryota; kingdom Metazoa; phylum Annelida; class Polychaeta; order Sabellida; family Sabellidae; genus Sabellastarte; species Sabellastarte sp. h YS-2021. The sequence goes on along the minus strand of OZ024929.1, from coordinate 153,218,992 downwards.
TAGCCACAAAACAATGTCATAGTAATTGGACATTACATTTTACTCTACCAATTACTTTGATTTTATAGATAATATGGTTATAATATATGTACTTCAATTATGTACATTCAAATTATGAAAATTTATTAAATTTAACCTTTTAGTAAACAGTTGAAACTATAATACAAGTTAGTATTTGAGTGTTAGAAGAGAGTTATTAGATCCCACAACCTCTATATGTTAATCTTTCATCTGTTTACAGCAATCGAGAGTTTACACCTTCACCAAATATAACTAGACCTAGCGCATCGGAGAACCGATGCAAATTGTATCCACCATAAAGACAATGCACCAAAACCTCTAGGACCAATAATAAGCCAGTTATAAGCACTTTTAAGTTTGGCTGTCCTCATTTGACCTTCAAGGAGGGGCCCAAGGTCAAATCCGACCACACCAGAAGATTCCCAGAACATGATTTCCTATATGTTGGTTTACTATACCAAACATCTAGGACCAATAATAAGCGAGTTATAAGCACTTTTTAGTTTGGCTGTCCTCACACTTGACCTTGAAGGAGGGGCCCAAGGTCAAATCCGACCATGACAGAAGATTCCCAGCCCATGATTTCCTGTATGTTGGTTTACCATCCCAAACCACTAGGATCAATAATAAGCGAGTTATAAGCACTTTTAAGTTTGGCTGTCCTCATTTGACCTTGAAGGAGGGGCCCAAGATCAAATCCGATCATGACAGAACATTCCCCGCCCATGATTTCCTATATGTTGGTTTACCATCCCAAACCTCTAGGACCAATAATAAGCGAGTTATAAGCACTTTTAAGTTTGGTTGTCCTCGTTGGACCTTGAATGAGGGGCCCAAGGTTAAATCCGACCACACCAGAAGAATCCCAGCCCATGATTTCCTATAGGTTGGTTTACCATCCCAAACCTCTAGGACCAATAATAAGCGAGTTATAAGCACTTTAACCTTTGGCTATCCTCGTTTGACCTTGAAGGAGGGGCCCAAGGTCAAATCCGACCACGCCAGAAGATTCCCAGCCCATGATTTCCTATAGGTTGGTTTACCATCCCAAACCTCTAGGACCAATAATAAGCGAGTTATAAGCACTTTTAGGTTTGGTTGTAATCATTTGACCTTGAAGGAGGGGCCCAAGGTCAAATCCGACCACACCAGAAGATTCCCAGCCCATGATTTCCTATAGGTTGGTTTACCATCCCAAACCTCTAGGACCAATAATAAGCGAGTTATAGGCACTTTAACCTTTGGCTATCCTCGTTTGACCTTGAAGGAGGGGCCCAAGATCAAATCTGACCACACCAGAAGATTCCCAGTGCATGATTTCCTATAGGTTGGTTTTACCATCCCAAACATCTAGGACCAATAATAAGCGAGTTATAAGCACTTTAACCTTTGGCTGTCCTCATTTGACCTTGAAGGAGGGGCCCAAGGTCAAAACCGACCTCACCAGAAGATTCCCAGCCCATGATTTCCTATATGTTGGTTTACCATCCCAAACCTCTAGGACCAATAATAAGCGAGTTATAAGCAATTTTATGTTTGGCTATCCTCGTTTGACCTTGAAGGAGGGGCCCAAGGTGAAATCCAACCACACCAGAAGATTCCCAGTGCATGATTTCCTATATGTTGGTTTACCATCCCAAACCTCTAGGACCATTAATAAGTGAGTTATAAGCACTTTTAAGTTTGGCTGTCCTCGTTTGACCTTGAATGAGGGGCCCAAGGTCAAATCCGACCTCACCAGAAGATTCCCAGCCCATGATTTTCTATATGTTGGTTTACCATCCCAAACCTCTAGGACCAATAATAAGAGAGTTATAGGCACTTTTATCTTTGGCTATCCTCGTTTGACCTTGAAGGAGGGGCCCAAGGTCAAATCCGACCACACCAGAAGATTCCCAGCCCATGATTTCCTATATGCTGGTTTACCATCCCAAACCTCTAGGACCATTAATAAGCGAGTTATAAGCACTTTTAAGTTTGGCTGTCCTCGTTTGACCTTGAATGAGGGGCCCCAAGGTCAAATCCGACCTCACCAGAAGATTCCCAGCCCATGATTTTCTATATGTTGGTTTACCATCCCAAACCTCTAGGACCAATAATAAGAGAGTTATAGGCACTTTTATCTTTGGCTATCCTCATTTGACCTTGAAGGAGGGGCCCAAGATCAAATCCGACCACACCAGAAGATTCCCAGCCAATGATTTCCTATATGCTCGTTTACCATCCCAAACCTCTAGGACCAATAATAAGCGAGTTATAAGCACTTTTAAGTTTGGCTGTCCTCGTTTGACCTTGAAAGAGGGGCCCAAGGTCAAATCCAACAACGCCAGAAGATTCCCAGCCCATGATTTCCTATATGTTGGTTTACCATCCCAAACCTCTAGGATCGATAATAAGCGAGTTATAAGCACTTTTAAGTTCTGCTATCCTCGTTTGACCTTGAAGGAGGGGTCCAAGGTCAAATCTGACCACATCAGAAGATTCGCAGCACATGATTTCCTATAGGTTGGCTTCACATTGCAAACCTCTAGGACCAATAATAAGGGAGATATAGGCACTTTTAAAGTCTGCTATGTGGGTTACTTCGGCACTCCGTGGATGACCTTGAATTAGGAGCTTCAAGGTCAAATGTATGCAAGGTTGTAGAGGACATGTATATGTGTCATACATATCACCTATGAAGAGATTCAACCTTCTACCTATGAGGAACAGCCAGTAGAAAAATGTAGATTATTTTCAAAGAAATGCCCGTGGCAGCCATCTTGTTTTTCAGAATGAGGCTATTTTCCTTCCCAGAGATGCTTACCCCCCAATGCAAATTTGGTGAACCTAGCTGCTGTTGTTTTCCTCCTAGAGCGTTAACGCCGAAAATCTCTCTACGCGTGGCGGCGGCGGCGTAGCGGACGCTAAACCAAAGTATCCACCGGATGCTTCCAGTGGATACAATAATGTCAGCAATGCAAATGTATTCTGAATCATGCTTGAAGACTATGGTGGTCACAATCAGCCAATTTTGTGATAGACTTTTGGCCCAATCTGCCACTCAGATTCTTTTGTTTTTAGTCTCCAGATGTTTTCTCTGATGTTGGACAAAATATGAATAAAATATTTATATAATAAATAATATATAACTCTTCCTAGATCCTTCAATCATGGAGCTATTGCTCCTCAAATCACATACACAGCTTTTACCCTTTACAATGTAGACATTCTGGGCTATTCCCTGTACATCACAAAAATGAATTGTTCAAAATAACGTTGTAAGTATTCTTGCATATCCACCCTTACATCATAGAAAATCAGCTGTTATTAATGATTCTGGGGTTGTCTGCTTTCTATTTTATTATACACCCTGCGCTGTATCTGACCCGTATAGGAGTTATACAGAGCGGGATATATACACATTTCTTTGTATACAACGGCATCTCTGTACCATGGTTAATGAGTGTGAATACATACTCTGTACTCTGCACTGTTACCCCTCACATTGTACATACAGCAACATTTTCCCCCTACATGATAAATATCATGGGTACACTTGGTTATTCCCCATACCATGGAAATACTCCAGGCTATTCCCTATCATATCAGACATACTCTAGGCTATTCCACTGACATTATAGATAGATACTCCAGGTATATCACCACTTATACTGTTCATATCCTGGGCTCTTCCTCTTGTATCATAGATATTCTGGGCTATCTCCCCCACTGGCTTACATCAAGCATACACCAATACACCAGGCTATGCCCCTTACATCATAGATTCTCTGTGCATCCTCCCTGGCCTTGCCATAATTTATTCCTGGATCCTCATTCCTGCCTGCATTACACTGTGACACCATGAGCCGCTTGAACTGTCCACTGCAGTCATCCCTCAGGTCCTTCTCTAGGTCTCGCCCAAACTCTGCAGCCATAAGTGTAGGGAGTGAAGTGCAGTATCAATATTTTATTTTATTTTTATATCCACCAATAGTTTCACACCATAAACTGTGTCATTTCACATACAGTAAGCCATATCAATTACTATTGAAGTATCATGAATGACTATTTCCATAGTGCTGAGGGATGTCACAAAAAGATTCAATTGATTTCAATTTAATGCTGCCTTAAATGCACCATTTATGGCCATACCCTGAAGGGTACTTGTAGGAGTTTAGGTTCTTTACTCCAAACCAACACAGAAGCAATGACAATTTGGGGTAGATCACTTTCAACATATTGTTTAAAGTACAAATGTTTATACAGACTGGAAGAAAGCAGTGCAAAACTGCAAACCACTAATTTATGTGCCTGTCAGCAACCACCAACTTTCACACATGAAACCGGAACCAAAGTTTAGAGCCATTAATATCAGAGGTTAGACACTAGTGTATCACCACTACATCACACTACATGCTTGTATATTCCTTCAAAGGCATTATCATGCAACATTCAAGAAGAAACCTCTGTGAAGAATGATTTGGTCTTTTTTCAAATATGGTACATTGGAGTCAACAGCATGCCAGCCGTCTAAACCACTTGCCAGCTGACTAAACCACTTGCCAGCTGACTAAACCACTTGCCAGCTGACTAAACCACTTACCAGCTGACTAAACCACTTACCAGCTGACTAAACCACTTGCCAGCTGACTAAACCACTTGCCAGCTGACTAAACCACTTGCCAGCTGACTAAACCACTTACCAGCCAACCTACGTTTTGCAATGTGGAGTGCAATGTAATTTAGCTTTGGTGAAGTTTTATAATAGGCATATGAGATCCATCATTTATTCTGTACAGCAAGATCCAGTTGTCAAATTATATATATTTTACTTTGTTAAAAAAGTTGGATTAAATCTCTGCTAAATTTACCAATGTGTAAATCTTTTATATATACAATGTTGGTAAAGAAGTATATGCAATGTTAGTAGTACCAATGTGAGGTTAACACAAGTTTCTTCTACTATGTCTATAGGAACCTGTAAAAAATATAAATGTATTAATAAAATAAGAAAACAATCCAGAACGAGTGTCACAACACAGAACCTCCATACCACATTTTTTTTATAAAAAATACCCTGGCATCAAAATTTAAGAATAAAATGAAAACCAATTGTCAACATTAACATCTAAATTATGAAAATAGCACAATCGCATTGTAGTTTCATTTGAAATATGCTTACTTAAACTTGAATAAGCACTACCAAACCAGGGTAATAATTTAGAAATTTATGGTATGTTGTAGTCTGACTGGAAGTGGATGCTATACACCATTCAGAGTACTGTACAATTTTTGTATACACTAAAAGCTGCACAATATACACAATGTTAATAAGCATATGAAACTAACCAATATTACATTGAATTGATTAAACACTTAAGTTTTCAAGATATATGTACAGCTTGTACAAAGTTAAACATGCACACAAGTCAACTCTAGAGAATGCCTACAGGTTCTTATCTTGGTGGTCTTATGCTACATTTCCATTCTGTCAGTAAAATTACCCAAATTTACTATTTTTTAATTAAGCTGGTTTAAAGAGCCACCCTTAACCTTTTCCATAAATTATTACTTAATACAAGTTTGAATTTGTACAGGTCACTACAAAGACAGTAAATCTTATACAACAAATGACACCCTTGTTTAGCAGGTTCCCCTAGTCCCCCCTTGCAACTGCTGTCCCTGGGGAACTTGTTTATAAGTTTAACAGTATCTGAAAGAAATTAATATTTACACAAACATCAGAGGTATGCCCTGTTACAGACATTGGACACAAGATTACATCCACCAGACTGTGCGAAGTATGCACAAAAGACATTGTTGTACAGTAGACTCTATTAAGGAAAAATTATGGCAAGCCAAAATTAGGTTGAAGTGGCAGTCTGGGGAAGTTTCAATATCAGACGTGTTGCTAAAGGTTTCTGTTTTAGCAATAACTGGAACTAATTATGTGGATATTAAAGGTTCCAGTTACACAGTCCCTACATCAGGGCTTATTTGGTAATGGGTGTCGCACACCATTGTGTACACAAGATCGGGAAACCCAAATGCCTTGTAAGTTTTAATTGTATACACAGTAAGTTATTGTTTACCAAAGTATCAAGGCATGTTGTATAAAACCTGGAAAACTTCATTGTTTCAGGAAGATCCCACTCACCCACCAATACCAAAATGCCTTGAATACATCATGGCCGGACTACTGGCAGAACATGTACAAATTAACTGTATACAAAAGAGATAATTGTCATTTCAGGTCACAGATTCCATGCAGCACATTCTACCTAGAAGGCTCCCTCCACCCATATATTCAAGGTCTGATTATACATTGACTATAAGCTAGGTTAATGAAACTGAAAAGTTTGTTATTTAAACAAGGGTTAGATAATGACATGTTATCGATGCTAAACACCAATCTG